>OX439484.1:188171730-189424410 GCA_949320155.1 Melangyna quadrimaculata
AAGTGTGCCCTATTCAGGGGGACTTGATCCGTGTATAGGGTAGACTTGGTTATTGCAAATAAAAGAAGCGTTTAGTGTTGGACTTGATAGTTGGAGCTTGGAGAATTGGTTTTCTCTACGATTTGATGCCGTCCGAAAACAAATGTAATCTTGAACTGGCCACTTAAATGTGTGGTCATTTATTTTTGTTTTGCAAAACGAACTACATAACCATGTTCTGTTAAAGATGATATCTGTGCAATATAACGATGTTCGACGTTTTTTTAAAGAAAGAATGTACACTACTACACACAAGTTAACATTAAATAACGAAGAAGTAGGTTCATATTGGTTTTCAGAGCTATATGAATAAAATGAAACATCGAACGTTGATTCCGGGGATGGTGGCAATTCGTCTTCATTTTCTGATGATGATGAAACAAACGCTTTCATATTGCGTTTTGCCTTTATTGCTTTGCTTTGGATTTTTTAGGGAGACTTGATCCCCGGATCAAATCTCCCATTCGGTCATTTTTATTAATTTTTTTCCATTTTTATGAAAAACTTGGATATTTTATTTAAAGTAATCAGCAAGGACTTACCAGAATTAACAGAGTTCAATGTATCAAAATGTATTTACTGATGACTTTCTCTGTTCACTCACAAAAAAACAAATAAAATATTCTTAAAAAAACTATTTTTCAAGTGAAAACCTAGAACTCAATGCCTTCTTTAGCATAATTGTTTGGGACGGGGAAAATCACGTCTAAAGTTTGAACGCAGAGGTAAATAGAGTATTGCAACTTTGAAGTTTTAAAAAAGAACTAAAATCATGGAGATAGTGCCTAGGGATCAAATCTCCCAGGGGATCATGTGTCCCCAGGTTCCCCTACGTATATCGCAAGTTAAAAGTAGAATTTTCATACTGTTAAGCGCATTTTTTGCCAACTATGATGTCATTCGCTTTTATTGGCCGTTGGAATAAAATTTCCTTTATTTTGGGTTAATTCAGTTCATCGAAAGTGCCCAAAACGTTCATTTCAATGGAACAGTGTTGTAATTAATTTTTGCTATAATTGTAATCTTTGTTGCCATATACTGCCTAAGTCCAATGGCTTACATCTTTGTCTCCATACAAAAAAATGATGTACTTGGGTGGGCTTAGTTTAACAACGATATATATCTCATTCGTGGACAATAAGTAGACCAAAATTACCGTTCTCCTTTAAATATTAAAATATTAAAATTACTTCTGTCAGTTTCTCTTGCTGTGATACAGAGTCGGTAAACATCGACCAAAATTTGTGTCTTAGTAGGGTATGTTAGACTGACTGAAGAGCCCACTGTCATATCTCGGCGAAACACATTCATTTCTGGAGTTAAGTTCACTTGTAATTGGTAATTATTAGGTGTCGGTTAGGTTTATTCTCTATTAAAAAAAAAAATATTCACGACTGAATCGCACGAACTTACTTACAACTTAAACGTACATAGATAGAAATTAACGATGTACAAATATTCGTTGTTTGGAAATTTTTGGATTTAACACAAAAAAAAAAAAAAAAAAATATTTTTTCTTTGATTTTATTTTATTTTTTTTTTTACTTAAACTTTTTTCTTGCTTTGTTTCACAGAAATAGAAAATTTGTTCAGTAGTAGTTTTGCGGATGAATATGTAACTACATCACGACTTATGTTGTTATTTCGCCGTTCCGTGCTGATATCTCGTTTTTCCACGAAAGTGTTGTTTGGAATCGAAGGCTTTTTCGAAAAGACCGAATCATCGTATTCCGATTCAGATTCTTCCTTATCGGCCATCTTAGCCTCAGCTGGGGTGGCAGTAGCTGGAGCAGCAGCAATAGCTTCTCACGCCCGTCCTTGATCAATTGCTCGATGCTCTTGCCGCTCAATTCCTTGACGAAGCGGGTAAGGCGCTCTCACGCCCGTCCTTGATCATTTGTTGGATGCTCTTGCCGCTCAATTCCTTGACGACGCAGGTAAAGCGCTCAGAATCAACTTCAATACCAACCGATCTGAAGATTTTCTCGATATCAGCTTTCTTGGGGGCTTCTTGTCCGCCGATGACAGCCAACAGCCACCTAACGCATTATTTGAGTCCTTTGAAATCGACACGAAACGTGAACGGAAATGAAAAAACTTTAAACTTTCGTTTAAAGAAACTTAAAACAAAAAATTATAATCTAATACAGAAAAAGAAAAACAAGGCAATTTGTTCAAACAAAAAATTGATGTGTAAAGCTCTTGCTATGAATAAGGGCCCAGTTATAGCTATCATTGGAAACCATGATAGAGGAAAAAATATGTATATGATTATTTTGATGCCAAAGTAAAGCTAATTGACTTAATATTTATGATTTTAAATGATAGCTATAACTGGGACCTTAAATTGAAAGGGGGATAGCACGGATACAGCAACACATATCCGATTCGCACCATTTTGTTTACCGAACATTTTTGATTCATGGAAGCCAATGGTTCGTGTATTGAATAGAGTAAATTGAGGTAATGTGGTACAGGTGTGTAATGTGGTATAGGCAGTTTTTTTTTCGAAAACTAAGCAACCAAATGGAAGATTGGTATGCCTTGTTTACACATCCTCCGCTTGAGTCCCGGCACGTGGTATGCAGTATTAATAAAACTGATCCAAAGACAACATGTACAAAGTTTAATCAAAATCATTTGAGCCGTTTCTAGATGAGCTTAAACAAAAAATTCAAATTGTTTCTCTAGGGAATTACATAAAAACGCTTCACACCAAATTTGAAGGGAAATCCTTTTAACCGTTTATGTTCTAACTCGGTGTACCTACATCAGGGCGAACGCGACGCACGGACACACAGACAAACAAAACGACGGATGTTTTGACAAAAAACACTTTTTTTAACTTCCCCATCATTTCAGTGTTAGTTTTAATTAAAACCTCGACATTCTTTTTGACACAAAACCAATACTTGCCCCATGGAGAAAGTAAAAATATCCAAACCAAAAATACTCCATCCACGTTTATTCCGGGATCAATTATTCAGGCCTTGCCAATATTCTACAAAAATAATCACTTCCTGCAATTAATCGACCTTGAAATAAAAACAAGGTCCAAAAACTTTTTACAATTCGACCAGAAACAGCTGCTCTTTTTCTTTGCATCAAAAAAAAAAAAAAAAACAAAAGACTAATAGACAAGTCCAAGTAAAATAAAACCTGGTCCGGACATGAAGCTAACAAAAAAATAAGTATCTGCAACAACCGCCAAACTATAGAACGCATCATAGTGTATCCTTTTTGTTTGCTGCTATGGGTTTTTTTTCGAAATCCATCTAAATCCTTCTTAATTTATTACACCTGCTCTGGCGGGCCACAGCGACTTTCAAGAACAAAAAGAATATTCACTCCTTCCCGAGCTGTCTGATACATGGTATATGTATATACCATTATTGTACCTATCTATTTTTGGCCTTCGACTCTGGTAAAAGGAATATTGGCAAAAAAAAACGTAATCCCCATCCGTAATCTGGAACCCAAGGACACAAACACTGACTGCTGGCTGCGGCAAAGTCATATGGAGGATGGTGTGATGGCAAAGAGTTGCATAGCGAAAATGCATAAAATATCTTCTGCCACAATCATCCGCATCATCAAACTGGGTCTGGCACTGGCAGGCAAGCTGCAACCAAACAAAAAAAAAAAAAAATTACAACAACCAACAACAAAACAGGAATATAAGATTCCAAAGAGGACTCTGTTCACCGATTCCTCCCTGATTGGGAACCACCATACCCAAGAGCACATCACAGACGATATGATGGTGGAACAACAACAAAATAAAAAACATCCAAGGCTCATCAGCGTTTTTTCTGTTTTCGGGACCTTGGCTTAGGTTTTTTTGTTTTCTAAAATTTTTTTCTGTGCCTACATATCTGCATGTAGGAATAGGGACGGCAAACTCCAGACTGGACACAACAACACTCGCTTTATCCTCCTTGGGCCTGGATATGTGCAACAAAACAGGCTTTGTTTTGTATTTGACATGGCAGAATACCGCATGTGTCCTCCTGCTGCACAGTGCACATCCCAGAACAAGAATTTATTAATACCCCCAAAAGAATACAGAAAATGGGCAGAACGAATGAAGAACCAACACACCGTCATCGTGGCTTGGTCCGACGTTTGTCGGAGGCTGCTGCGCCCTTTACATGAAGAAGACTCGAGCTTAAGTGCATCCAGCAACAACAACAACACAAAAAAAGTGAATAAATTTCCGGTGTCTGTTGGGAAAAATTAGAATGCATGTGCGCATCTTGCAAACAAAGCAGATGTTGGTGCTGGTCTCTGTTGCCTTCGCCATCGGTGCGGATGGGAGCAGAAAAATGCATCCAAAGTCCGAGGATAGGTGAACCCTTCAGTTAATCTCATTCGTTGCATCTTAAAACTGGCTTTTTTTTATCTTTTAAAATTCTGAATGAGAATTCTTCAGTTTCTTCCACCATTTGCTGCGGACTTGGATAGCAATTTTGTTTTTGTCCGTCTATCCGTCTGTCCGCACAAAGCACGGATGGGCAACAAGTCAAAGATGTTGCCTTTCTGATGTGTTTTTTTTTTGACTCTCCAGTTTCTGCCCCAAAGATGCGATGACGCTGCAAATGATGCGGATGATGATAATGATGATTATTGTGGTGTCTGAGAGATGGGGATTTGTATGCATCAAGACTAAGAGACAACACAGATGTATACCACAGCATCAGAGACTTCGAACGAGAATATAATAAAGCCAGACAGATAGTCCGATGAAAAATCAAAACGGACACAGCAGCGGACAACCATGCAGGGAGCGAGAATTAAAAAAAAAAATAAAACAAATTAAAACAATTGCTGCATTTGGCAAAATGGCAACGGAATGAACTTAAAAATGGATGCAGCCTGCAGTCGGTCCCTGAAGTCATCCCAACAACAGATTGCATATATTTTGTGGGTCCAAAGTAGATGCATGTCAAATTGACAGAAAATTTAAATCACGTTTTACGCATGCACATGCGCTGATATACTCGATATACATGCATTTTTTATTCGCAGACGCAAGAGACACCAACATGTCGGATGTATCTATCAAAAGAAAGGGTAGTTTGAATTTCAAATTTGGTGCGGATTTATAAGTTCCTTTGTCTTTGGTAAATTTTTGAAAAAATTGCTTTAAACGAGATTTTTTACATTATGTAGGTTTAAACAGTAGGTATTGAGTTTGTCTTTATTCAAATATTTCTTGAAACAATTTTTGATAAGAAGCACAACCGAAATAAAAATCACTAACTTGCGCCCGATCAGAAAACAAAAATGTATAGGTAACTTTTTGTTTTTTTGTTTCAATAGCAGAAAAACAAGTTTTTGTGTGTTTCAAGCTCAGTGTAACCGTTATCTGATTAAAACAAGAAGTTATTTAAAATTTGGTTTACAGCCGAAAAACACATGGAATGCCTTGATATTATTACATTTGGTGTGGTTTTTAGTGCCCTCTATGTTAGCTTAAAAAAAATGTCCATGTAAAATACAACAAAAAATGTGCTTAGTTTGCGGCGATAAACATCTCTGCTTAAGAACTAAGCTAAAATAAAAACAGTGCTTCCATACACTATTTTCTACATTTATCCGATGAATTCTCAACAATTGTCAAAAATTCATCCGGAAATTCATTAATTTGGCAGATGGATCTTGAAGCACGGGTCGACTGATTGTAAAAAAGATGACGGAAAAAAAGTTAAAAGCCCAAGATTTTTTTATTTCTTGAAATATAATTTATTAATTTGAAATAAATGTTACTTTCCATTCCAATAAATAAAAGAAAGAATTTAAAAGAAAGACCTGTTACAGGGATGAGACGTTTCTTTTAATTTATCAAAATTGTACCGATATTTTGTTCAATTTTTTTTTTTGTTGACAAACAGTTCACAGCCAAAATGTCAGCAAATAGCCGCGATCAAGAATCGATGCGATAAGATAGTTTCGTATCCAAATTTTATTATTAGGGGAGAGTGGGACAAGAAGCACCACTTAAGCTTTAGATGCTCCTAATTTTTGTTCTATTCATAAAAGAGAAGCAAATATTTTTTTTAAATAATACTTTAACCATTGAACTCTATCATAGTATGTAATCAGGATAGTTAAACAAGTATATATAGAGATATACAGAAATATACAACCTTACCTAAAAAGTCCGTTTTGCCCCACTACCGGGGCAAAAGGGACTTTTGAATGGGGCAAAATGAACCACTGATTTATTTTAACAATGATATAAAAAACAATCGGTATTAAGAACACTTATATTTTTGTTTTAAGATAGGTCCATACTATTCATATGCAAATATGAAAGTCTGGCATGTCTGGGGTGGGACCTTTGTACATAATGCTGCATTAAAAATGCATTTCTTTCTTAAGGCCCAGGTACCAAGGGTAGGAGAGCTGAATACTCTAGATATGAATATGGGGTTCAAGACCTTTTCTGTGGGTCCAAATTTCTGCAAGACGAACTCAAAGATTGAAGCTTTGAGTGCGCCTTGCAGCTATTTTGCTTTTCGGGAACAAGTTTGGACTCCATAGCCATGTCTAGGGCACTCAGCTCTTTAATTAAACATGATTTTGAAGTTCCTACACTACATTTTCAATGCACTGCATTTTCAATTCAGTATTGCATACAAAGGCCCCAACCCCGACATGCCAGACTTTCAGTTTCAGAACTATAACAAAAAAAAAATAACAAAAACATAAAATAAATTCATTGAAATGACAGTCAGTTTTCTATTTTCTCACTGCGGACAATTTTCGCAAATAGAAAAACTTGTCAATTTGTAAAATACGAATTACGTAGATCTTATTCATCTTCGTGAAGGTCATGGAGCAAAATAGACTTATCTTAGGTAGTTGTTGTTTTGCTTTGAAATTGGGACCAGTACGTCGGGGGCAAAATGGACTGATAGTCCGCTTTGCCCCCCGACGTTACTGGTTCCATTTACCCCACAAGGAGTTTTTTGAAAGAAATATTTTTATTTTTTTAAATATTATTTATTTACCTTTATTTCCATTATTTTTAAAGAACACAAACGATCACAAACAATCAAAAATGCACTAAGTTTTGGAAAAGTTCAACCTGTCGTCTTGGATCGGTTTTGCAAAGTGGTTTTTTTTTAACAGATGGGCCGTTTTCAAACTTTCTTCATTTAAACAACAACTAACTTCAATTTGTTAATGAAACTAAAGGATGTGTTGGCAAAGTAGGTTTTTCATAAGTTCTCATTATTGAATATAAGATGGAGCTAAGAAACACGCCAAAAATCGGTTTGGTTCTTTTTGCCCCGAGGTCCTTCTTGCCCCACTCTCCCCTATATTATTTTAATTATTTTTCTGAAAAAATCAAAAATACAACTCGAAGACGGCAAACAAATCTCAATTTTGCATTTTGCAGTCAGCGGTTTTTGACATTTTCGGATAGCTGACACACGGGATTGCAAAAACACAAACCTATCCGGATAGCTCTGCATAGGTTTTTGATCGCGGCCAATGTCATTGTTATATCAGTGCTGTCAAATTATTTTATGAAGCAACGATGAGCGTTTTTTTGTGCCATTATTTCTAAGCTAACATAGAGGGCACAAAAAACCCACCTATTGTCTTCTTTGTTAAAAAAAAAAAACATTGTAATAGTCTCAAATTTTTATGGTCACAATACTTGACGACTTCAAATCTAAGTCTACTAGTCACTTCAATAAGAAGCGGAACACAAATTAAAATCATTAACTGGCGCCCGAGCAGAGCCAAAAATGAATAACATAGATTTTGATTCTTTTTTTCGATAGGGGGAGAACAATTTTTCCATCTCTGTACAACCTGATAAAAACATTGGCGCAAAATTATAGCCACCTCTTATTAACTAGTTAACTAGGTTAAGTACATACTAGGTAAAATCATTTTAACTTTAAAAGCAGGTACTAATTTTGTAACAAATTATAAACATTTTTTAACGTACTTACAACTAGTGTAACCCTTTAGTCCTACCCCCAGTTAATTTTTGTCGAACAGACCCGAAAACGAACAGTTTGGGAAAGCAAATACAGTTTGAGAAGTATATTTTTTTAAAAACAAACGAAAGAAGGCAGCAGAAAGATGGGGAAAACTTTAATTGGCAAAAAAAACCAATGCCACAAACATATGTAGATACATACATTCATGAGTTTTTTATAATTTAGTTGCATTTTTTTTTATATGAAGGTAAAGTGAGGTAGGCAGAGGGTAGGGACGAAAGTGAGAAGACCATACAGAGTGATCTTTTGAAATCAGCATCGAGAGTAAAATTCTTCTTTTATACATTTTGGGATTTCAGAAATCACTTGAAGACATTTTAGAATGCCATGCGACTAACAGATAGGTACTTTGGCTCAACTGAACATCATTTTAAAAGATAAAAGGTACTTTCTTCGGTATTAAATTTATCACAAGCCGCTAACGATAAAGTGGGCTTTATTACGCCTATAATTGTCGAAATACTAATTTTGATTTTAGTATCAACTAAAATCATTTTTAAGTGTACTTTATGTGACTATAATTTTGCACCATTGAAAAGAAAAAAAAAGTCACCTTAAAAAAAACATTAATTCCTTTGATTATTGAATAGCCGTTTTTCAGTGGGAGAAAGATTTTTAAGTTTAAAGTTTACAATTTTTCAGTAACAATATTTTGGATACTTATCAGTTACTTCATTTCAAAAATTAAAATCACTACCTGGCGCCCAAGTTGGAACCAAGAAAAGAACGTAGATTACTTAAAAAAAATGGTCGCAATTATTAACAAAACGATTACTCAATAGCTAAAAAATTTAAGTAGAGAGTCAACGAACAAGTGTAACCAAAATAAAAAATCACTAAATGGCTCCCAAGCAGAAACCAAGCATGAATTTTTCGACAGCGGAAGAAAACGAATTTGTAACCAGATACAAAACAATGAAAAGAAAAGTATCTACGTAGGTATTTATAAAGTTATATGACTACGTCATTATATGCAGTGTATGTATCATCTCATATAATGCTTGTAATTGACTAAGCCAAAGCATATCAGATAAATTGCTGTTATTGATTTTGTGTATCCAGGGGCGGATCAGTACACTGCTTTTTTAGGCATAACACTAGTAGTATTGTACTGTGAAGTCATTTGGGGCCCAAACTTGATATCAGCATAGATAACTGTCTGATTTGGTTTTTTATGTCTGTTTATTGTAATGGTGGGTGAATTTAGGGTTGACTACAGCAACATTCGGGGACTGAGGCAGAATTTTTGTGCTGCATATGTCCATACTGTGAAAAACAGGCCAGCTGTTTTGGCACTTAGTGAAACCCAGGTAGGGGAAAATACCGATCACTCGGAATTCAGCCTACATGGTTATAGCTTAGTGCCTCTATTTTTTCCACACCATGGTCTCGCCGTGTATGTTCGCAGTGATGTAGCTTATCAGCTTCAACCACAATATGGTTCATGTTGGAATACGAACTTTAATTTCATGTGGTTTAAATTCACCATCCATAAGCGCATCATCCATACTTGTTTTATTTATCGTAGTCCTAGTTTGGATAGTAATTCGACTTCCAACGAATTCGATGCACTATCCGACTCCATCCAGAGAATTATTTCCCATTTTCCGCACAGTGAAATCGTTGTTACGGGCGATTTCAATGTACACAATTCTTCGTGGCTACGCTATTCGGGTCAGACAACACCCGAAGGAAGGTATGTCGAGATTTTTGCTGAGATAAACAACCTAACTCAGCTGGTCGACGAGCCTACTCGGATTCCTGACGTTGCAGGTCAATCCGCCAACACTCTAGATTTGTTTCTTACCTCTGACCCTGATAAATACACTATAAGTGTATTATCGCCTCTAGGCACATCAGATCATTGTGTCATATCTGCGAATTTCTCGTGCCACCAAAACACAGTTAAAGAAAAAACTCCCAAGAGAACCGTTTGGCAGTATGAGAAAGCCAACTGGGACGGTCTCAATGTTTTCTTCAGGAACTTTAACTGGTCACTATGCTTCCTCGATAGTGACGTAGATTCCAGTGCAGATATGATTACAAACTTAATTCTTTGTGGAATGAGAAATTTTATCCCGAATAGGGTGAAACCTATCAAACCCAAAGAAAACTCATGGTTTGATTCGAGCTGTAAAGAGGTTATTAGTGTTGGAGAAGTAAGCTTCCGAAGTTATAAAGCCAACCCTACTGAGGAAAACCGGAAAAAGTTTCAACAGGCTAGAAAGACCTGTAACGTTCATATTCGACGAACCAAATTTTTACATGATCAAAAAATTACGGCAAAAAATTCTACAATGTCCCAAAGGTAGTAAAAATTTTTGGTCATTTGTAAAAAACATACGAAACACCACCTCATCCTCGGTTCCAACGCTCGTCTTCAACGATACTCCTTTTGTCAGCTCAATCGATAAAGCCAATTTGCTTGCAGCACAGTTTGCTGTTAATTCGTCGCTGCCTGAAAGTGTTATGACTCCTCCTGTACTTGAGAGCGCAAATGATTCTATGGGACAAATCTTCTTCCGCACTCGTGCAGTTGCCAGAGTTCTGAAAGATCTCGATATACACAAATCCGCTGGCCCGGATAGTATCCCTCCCATTGTTCTGAAGAGGTGTTCTTCAACGCTGGCAAAACCACTGCGTAAGCTTTTCCATCTGTCCTACTCTACTGGTCTCTTTCCGAGTGGATGGAAAACAGCATTTGTCCAGCCTGTCCCTAAAAAAGGCGTGTCTTCTTCCCCCTCCAACTATCGGCCAATTGCGCTTACGTCCCTTCTTTCCAAGGTCATGGAAACGCTGATTAATTTTCAGCTAAAGAAATATCTCGAAGAACGAAAGCTTCTTAATGACCGGCAGTACGGCTTTCGTAGCAATAGGTCCACTGGTGATCTGATGGTATATCTCACCAAACAGTGGCACAAATCTTTACATCGTTTTGGAGAAAGTAAGATTATTGCGCTTGATATTTCTAAAGCATTTGATAGAGTTTGGCATCAATCTCTCTTATCGAAAATGCGTGCATTTGGTATCGATGAATCTCTTCTTCGTTGGATTAGAAATTACATTTCGGACCGTTCAATACAAGTTGTATTGAATGGTTTCAAGTCTGAAATTCACAAAATAAATGCTGGTGTGCCCCAGGGCTCCGTTCTGTCTCCGACTCTCTTCCTTATATTCATAAACGATCTTTTATCTGAAACTTCTAATCCATTAAATTGTTTCGCTGACGACAGCACCCTCAGCTTTTCATATTCGTTCTTAGATTCACATCCATGTCCTTCGGATGTGGAACTTGAACGGCAGCGTATGATAAGCTCATTAAATTCTGATCTCGACAGCATTGTCCAATGGGGAATTAAAAATCGTGTAGAATTTAATGCTTCAAAAACTCAATGCTGTCTACTGTCGTTAAAACAAAACCCACCCCCCATGCCACTATCCATGAGTGGCACTTGCATTGAGGAAACCGAAAAGCTTTCAGTCCTCGGTATGTGTGTCACAGACCAGCTTTTATGGAACGACCACATATTCGACATCGCCAAAAATGCTGCTAAGTGTTTAGGTTTTCTCCGTCGATGCAAGAAATTTTTCTCCCCTTCTGATCTGGCTGTGATCAACAAAGCCTTTATTCGTCCAAAACTTGAGTATAACTCTCACATTTGGGCAGGTGCTCCAATAACCCACTTGAGTTTATTGGATAGAATCGAAAAGAGAGCTCTTAAAATGATAGGTGAAAGAACTATAACGGAAACATTCTCATCTCTTGAGCACCGTCGAAATGTTTCATGTCTTTCGTTATTTTACCGTTATTTCCATAAACAATGCTCTAGTGAAATAGCCAGTTGCATTCCTCCCCTCAAACAATTCAACCGTAATACTCGCGCTTCTAGGAATGCCCATCAGTTTACCCTTGAGCCCAATTTCGGACGTACTGTTAAGTTCAGAGATTCTTTCTTTAGTCGCACTACTCGAATGTGGAATGCTCTACCCAGCTCAATTTTCCCCTCCCATTGTGATCTACAGACGTTCAAAACCAATGTGCATCAGTATCTCCTTTTAAATCCCCTCCAATCTACCTAATCGCTCGTGCTGTGTATATCATCTTAAGGGTAGTCACAACCCCTTTTGCACGCGCTCAATATAAAAAAAAAAAAAAAAAAAAAAAGAAAAAAAACATGAATTTCTTTAATATTGGCTGCACAGCCAGCCCCCTACCATAAAAACACCTTTCACCCCAGATATTTGTAAGCACGCTTTTGATCCTATATTTCAATGATAAATTGAAATATTTACGTCATGTTTCATTAGTCGACGATTTTTGTTTGATCAAAATCAGCGAAATACCATGCTTCGTGACCTTTGACCCCCTCTTTTTAATAGACGCGGAGCTAGGATCGATGGGGACTTTTACTCAAAAATTCATAATACTATAAAAAAGCTGATTCAAAAACAAAAACCCTCTATATAATTTTTCCGAACTTTTTTTTTAATTTTCCTGGACTAGTAGTACAGCATCAGTTACCTGACAAAAAATAACTTATTAGCGTCTCTTGGTTTCTAAAAGATTTATAGGAGAACATGTTTCAAGAATTGAATTCTTGTATATTTGAGAAGTTTCAATAATGTTTATAAGTTTCTTGAAGAAAAAATACCAAAAAAACCTTTTTGACAGCCGAGTATAATTAGAATAAATCCCTTGGTAAAAAAAGTCAACAAGGGACATGCTTACTTACTTTTGATGGCGCTCACAGCCCAGGATGGGCTTCGGCCTCAACTAAAAAGCCCCTCCAGCCAGCTCTGTCCCTAGCTAGCCGCTTCCAGTTGCGCACACCGAGTGGTTTGATGTCGTCATCCACTTGTTTGCGCCACCTGTTACGGGTTCTTCCTCTGCTGCGTACCCCATCGGGGTTGGATTCGAAGACTCATGTCAACAAGTGACATGAGTATACGTTTTAACAAACTAAGTCTGAAATAATCGACTTTTTGTAACAAAACATCAAAAATCGCCCGCGAAGAAACCAACAATGAATATCATAGATTTTTATAACAACTTATTTGTTATACTTTCTTTCTTTCTAAACTATGTAGATATTTTTTAGTAAATAAATCACTATAATGAAAGACGCTCTTACGAGGTTTGTATAGCAGTTTTGAAAAAAAAAAAAAAAACAATCCATAATTGGTGCCCAACGAAACAAACAAATTGAGATAACCTGAATCAGTTTACTCTATTCTGAGGGATTAAAAAGGATTCAATAATATCAGATCTTTAGGCATAGAAGTACACATCCTAACCCCCATATTAATAAACGGAGCTAGCGGCGAGTTAACACTAACTCGTGGATTAGGAGTAAGTCTTATGCCACTTAAGAGCTTGCTAAACCAACAAGGAAGGTGGTTTAGTGAAGGGTTAAATAAGAAAAGTAAATATATGTACGTTTTAATTCACGAGATATCTCTTAATCCATTCCATCATGCTTAAACGAGAGCTAGAAAGTTCCAGGTGAGTTAAGCTCTGTTTTTATTAATATGGCTGTAAGTATTTAAATGAAAAAAACTCAGTTTTATAACTTTTAACCACGGATACGTGGATTTTTGATATAATGAGACAGAGATCTGCATAAATATTTTTCCGTAGCCTTTTCGTATATGTTTTGACTGTCTGTTTTGAGACCATATAAAATTTTCATTTCACTTCAGCTGCGTAATGCTTTAGCCATGAACCACTAAAGTTCCCAAATTATTTTTGTTTTATTTTTATAAATGTACCTATGTTAATATGTTTATTGTACCTAAAATGTTCACCAACAAAATGCCATTCACTCTGACTTCTTCAGTTTCAAATAATAAATTCCATCAAAGACTAACCGCACACTGAACAACAACAAAAAACACACACTTCAAAACACAATAATTTAATTTAAATTGACAAATTGCATGGCTTACTGTCATTAGATACACGATAAATGGCGATGCATGTTTATCATGTTGTACGCCAAAAAAAAAAAAAAAAAAATAGGTGTCAGTTTTATAAAGTGATTTCCTAATCACTTATCACTTCAGATGTCTGCCGGCCACGTCCAATCTTCATAATCTCGTTTGCATGAAAAACTTGCTTGACAGCTGCGATGATGGTGATTAGATCAGTCAGTCAACCACCAAATCATTTAAGCCAACAATATTCACACTCATTCAATTTTTTTCCACCTCACATGTGAATATCACAGAATCGCTAAATTTCCATAAATCTATTCTCGAATTAGCACTGACCGCATATTTGATGGTCAATGGTCGATTATAATTGGGCTCGGTTTCTCTATACATAGCTATGTTGTCGCCATCGGAATTGATGACAGGTGTTAGACCTAGCTTTTGAAGTTTCTATACGAACGAATCATTATATAGCCATGGCTCACTTTAAGGTTATCGTTGTTTGGGTGGTTGGACAGTGCATAGAGAAGCACCTTCAATATAATAGGCTAGGCCTTAGAGTGTGTCACAGACACTAGACTAGCAGTAGACCATAGACAGACAGCAAATAATAAATTATCGGGCGCGTTCGGGGTTGCCACTTGAATCCTCCCCATATCAACCAACGAGTATACCGAACCGACCGACTACTTACGACGACGACGATGATGTTTGCATAATATATTGCATGTGAACTAAGATTTTTTTTTTATTTGCGTCTCCCCCAATTAACGTCGGCTTTTTTGCTGCCAGCTATGGTTATCGGTTGACTTTTATAGCGATAAGCACGAACCAGGCCAGTTCAGTTGTTTGTTGTAGACGACATTTTCCTATGGCCGACAATGCCAACGACAGCGGTGACGCGACGACGGACGCGACATAGAGTAGTCGATGACACACGCATGCAATGGCTACATTTAGGAGGTTATAAGCATTTTCAATTTTATCGTTCTCGATCCACACATTACGTTCGGAGGAACCTAGTTTGTGTGAATTTCTTAAACAGGGTATTCCTGACATTAAATGAATATATTCATTTTGAAGAACAAACCGACAAAATAAAATTTAAAAAAAAATTCGCTTAACTTTGAAGGTAAAAATCAGCCGAAATCATAGTCAACTTCATAATTCTTAGCTTGTTGGAGGCCCGGGCGCCAATGCTAAATGGGGCCCCTTGTATGATCAGATATTTTTGTAGTCTTAATAACGTTAGCTTTTACGACAGAGAAAACATAAACCATAGTTATTATAATACACTATTTATTCTAATCTTTATTCGCTATTTAGATTGCATACAATAGATATGTACTAAACAAATTGGGGCGTAATCATATACATTTTAGACCTGGGTCTAAGTTAAACATAGGTTTGGTTGAATTTTCGGACGTTGATTCTATTTTTTTAAGTTTATCATTTCAAAATATTTGAAACTATTTAAGTAGTATACCAAGTTAATTATCTTATAAAAATACAAAAACAACAATTTGTAATTAAAATCGATCTGTATTCATTGAAACAAAATTGTCTTAAACTGTAGTTTAGTTAAACCTGGGTCTATCTGCGACTATGAATATGCCCTATTGTGTTTCAAAATAAATTTACTAGTTGTGGGTACATACATATTTAAAAAAAAATAAAGATGCAAACCTAAAGAGTATATTGGAATATTTAAAGAAATATCACGGATTTTGTTAATGAACTAAAAAAAAAGGTATAAAAAGTTATGTCACTTGATTGAGGCCACGGTGAATTTCGCGTTTGCAAATTTAACGGAATGGATTTTTTCTAAACAAAAATTTTTAATATTTAAGAAAGGGCAAAACACTATTTTTTGTATTCTTTAAATAAAAATGAAGTTTAGAAAACGTTTACGGAAGCAGAAAAAGTAAAAATGCATAAATGCGTTCAAAAAATGTTAACTCTTATGCCAAGAAAAATCAACTAAACTGAAAATAAGTTACACAGTTTTTTGACAATTATCTTGTGGATACCAACAAATGCTGCAAAAAAATGAAAAACTTACACAGCGGAAGAAATAAGATAGGGACGAAAAAATGAGGTTAAAACTGTAGTTTGCCTGAAATTACGTTCTCAGTCCCTTAAATGACGTCAAAATTGACGTTTAAGCCAGTTTTACGATTTTACGACACCAAAAATGATATGCAAAAATACCTAGCACCCACTATTTAAAAATGCAAAAAAAACCATTCCAAAGTCAAGGTTATATGAGATTGCGAATGAATTTTCCTATTGATAATGTCGTTTCAAGTTACCAATTAAAATATATTGTCTTTTCTGATTTTAAATTGTTATTTTTAATTATAATATTTTATAGAAGAGATAGGAGAAACACTTTATCCGTTTAGACATCAGAGTCGTACGTCAGGTGTTCTGGCGTGAGAAACTATAACCAATGAATATAAAGTTACCAAGACGCATCTCATACAAATATTGCGGGTTTCAATATTGCGAACCGCTCTCAGAGCTTTTGCTTTTTTATGAGCTTTTCAATAATTCTCTCAGCGCTTTTACAATGATATACCACACACAGCCTGCGTTTTTGTCCTTATTATACCTACACATCTCCTTATAAACATTGTATGTGTTGTTTGGCAAGATTGTATGAGTAAGAGGTTTTCCCTCAAATATCTTTGATCCGATGTTTTATTCTCCTTTAGAAAAGCTTGATTTTATTTTCAGATGCAGATAATACTTCTTGTTAACTTTATACCAATTCTTTGCTTTAACCCAATATGGCGATCTCGAATCGAAATTTAGACCTACTACAGTGATAGAAAATATTTAATTAATGTTTGCTGGAACGTGTATTTCCAAAACATACTAATATTTTTAGACTTGTACCTTCGATGTTTTAACAAGGCAGCGCCCCTTTCCACACTTCCAAGTCAGGTAAAATCTAGATTTAGAATACAAAAATGGAACTTTTACCGGGAGCGCCCTTTAACTCAGTAGACACTTTGAAGATGATGACGTCTTAATAGAAGCTTTCAGTAATGATTGGGTCGAGATTGGTCTCGATTATTTAAAAAAAAAAAATCTGAATCATTCAATTAAGCCCTCTAATATAGAGTAGGGCTGGCCACGAGACGAGACTCTGCGAGACTCTTGTAAGTCCGTCTCGGTCTCGTTAAAATCGAAAATTTTCAGTCTCGTCTCGAGTTGGTCTTGAATAATTAGGTCTCGTATCGGTTCGTCTCCAAAAAAAAACGATTTCCGGCCAACTTGTGGATTATTGGAACGAAATATTTTCGATAATAGTTTGAATACGTGCAGAAGAATATAAATATTTCACTGAAATTGGATTTTTTAATTTATTAGACTGTCTGTAAATCCAAATATACAGTCTCGTCTCAGTTCGGTTTTGTCTCTGTTGCTTAAAAGCCAGTCTCGTCATGCGAGACCGAGATCGAGACTTTTCTCGTCTCTAGGCCAGACCTAATATAGAGATTTTGTCACAAAATGGTGGCCATACTCAAATATTCATCAAACATTGAGATAATTTTTTTATATATAAAAAATTAAATATTTTTTTTAAAGATTTCTGAAGTGGCAATCAAGTGAGGCAAATATTTATGCCCTATTTTTGCAGTTCTTTTATAGAGCCCGGCAGATTTCAATGGGGTTTTCTGGTTAGCCCTTCAATTTGATGTCATTACTTTAGCAAAATGTGTTCTTAAACAGAGCTTGCAAACTTTTCCGGGAAAAATTATCCAACAAAACATTTTGGCGAAGAAAATATTGAGAAAATAGTGCTACTAGAACGGGCACAGAAATTAGGACAACACATCAGCTTTTATAGGCATACCAAACAACATGTAAAGTGCAAAAAACCAAAAAACAATAAATAGAAAGCAAAATTAAAGTTTTTATTCAAAAATAGCGACCGACCCCTGCCTTGTATAGGAAACACATTATTTTAACCAAACAAAAATTCTGTTGATCCAGTTGGGCTAATCTGAAGATTTCATGAAAATTTCATCAAAATCGGTCTTGTCATTTTCAGTCTATATGGAACGTACTAACATACATCGATTTTTGTATATTATGTACATTAGAGTGTCCGTTATTTCCCAAACTCATTTTTTTTGGATAGCACACCCCGTCAATCGAAAGTTTATGCCGAAAGAAAATATTTTTAACCAAAAAAATTTTTTTTTTGAAAAATCGAAATAAATTTTTTCTAATTTGTTTTCATTATTTTGTTTAATGCAATTTTTTAAAAAACTTATTACTCTATGATAATCAATAAAAAAAACAACAAAAAATGCTGAGGATCGAGAGAGAAAAACAAGAGAATAATATATAATATTAAAGTATTTTTTAACTTAAAAAATCGAAATGAATTATAATTTAAATTTTTTAAATACATTTTTAAATGCATTTTTTTAAAGGACCGATAAATCAATCAGAATTTCTAAAAAAATTAAGAACAACTGAGAAAAAAAAAATGAAATGTGAAAAGTGTAAAGTTAACATACAAATTGGTATGGAAAAAGTATGACCTTAGAGGCACGGGTTAATGACCTCGGAAAAATAATTTTTTGGTCAATAATTTTTTCTTTCTGCATTAACTTTCGATTGACGGGGTGTGCTATCTAAAAAAATGAGCTTGGGAAATAAAGGACACTCTAATGTACATATATGTCGTTATAAATACATATAAATGTTTATTGAGTGGAATGAGTGCTCCCGTCAAAAAACCGGCGGAGGCCCGGGGCGGACCAATCCCCCCCCCTCTCGTCCCTACCTTAGTCCGCCTGTGATTCAAGGTAGCCTAGATCCTCGGTTCCCAAACTGTGTTCCCGGGAACCCTGGGGTTCCGCCGAAGAGTTTTCAGGGTTCCTCGACTTTCTCGAAGCACAAACATTAAAAACACAAAAATATTTTATTTAGTACAGTGAAACCGGTCGGCTTTGGTGCATTTAAAAATATACATAACTAAAGTAAAGATTTTTTTACACAAGTTTCGTTAATTGTAGACAATTCAGTTAGTTTAATTTTTGAAAATAACAAAATGGGTGGCCAAAGTCATGCCTCAGTTTCAGGTGACTTTGGCCGCGTAAACGTATTCCTTATTATCTCATCATCTCATACTAATTGATTACAGAGACATTTTCTTATACTGAGGATTTTTTGTTTATTTTTAAGGGTTTTATTAACATTTTTTTTTTTGCTGTTTAAAAACATGGATTGTTGTTTTCACTGGAAAAATATTAGGAGAATCAATCTTTCTCTGCTCTTTTGCAGCCTTATTAGGAGATTGTTCTTATAAGCTTCGTACGTCTTTTGAAGACAAGTTTTCTTATAATTTTGATGCATTTTTTTTTTGTCATAATTTGTCATTTTTTTATAGAAAGCAATTACCTATAATTTTTATTTTTATATTAATAAAGTAAAGCAAATTCGATTTGCATAATATTGCAGGTAACTGCTTAAAAAATATTTTGCTGTAGTGTTTCCACAACATATTGAATCCTTTCAACATTTGTTGGTGTTTTTTAAGGTCTTTCAATAAAAATTATTTAGTTTATAACTTTTTTCTTAATTTACCCAAAGAAGCTATTACAATAATTTTTAATTTATTAAATTAAACATTTTGAGAAAGAAATATGAAAAGATTAGAAAAGTTCTTTTTATAAAAAAAAAAAAAAAAAAATTAGAAAAATGTCAGTTCATTGACCAAATTCACCCACCAACCGGCCAATTTTTACCCAGCAACGTTATGTAATCATAAAAATGTTTGACGTTAACATTCTCTTTTTATCGAAGTGTGTGATTCTCATAATTTAAAAAAAGCAAACAAAAATCATACAACAACACTTAATTTCGTAAGAAAATTACGAGCCACACTCACATGTATAAACAAATAATTGATTTTGAAATCAATTGTGTTGTTTTTTTTATCTTTTGCTAACGTAAAGAGTCGGGGTTCCGAAATATATTTTGATCTTGTTAAGAGTTCCAAAGCTTAAAAAGTTTGGGAATCGCTGGCCTAGATCACGCGTTGGATAGTTTTCTGTTTGTATTTGAAGTCTGGACAAAATCAATCGGCCGTTTGCAAAATTGTCCCCGACAAACAGACAGACAATCATTTATAAAATAACGCATTTCTTTTTCTTATCTTGCAAATCAGATTAAAAAAAGAATGTATTTCAATATAAAAATGCATACAAAATATGTAGCTATAGATCTACCGATGTATAGGTAGACTATTATACTTTAGTCTTGACATTGGATTATAACTTTATATGAATTATGACAGAACTCTAAACAAGAGGGAACACCCTCTGTTAATACATTGGCTATTGATGGCCGCATCAACAAATTCTTATAAGTCGGTTATATTATATTCTATAAAACTGGGCTTCGGTCAACCAGCCAGCAGACGACAACACGCTGCTTGACGGACAAGTTTTTTTTTTAACAATGTCTTGCATTATGTCAGTCTGGTGAGTAAAAATAATTGCATTGATGGCAGCCTTCAACAAGAGCGCGCATTCTCAGACAGATTGCGAACTAAACTACATATCATCGCAATTAGCTGGGCTAAAATCATAAAAGGTGAAAAGTTTTTTTTTCTGAAAATTAAGAATTCAAGCAATAAGTCCCCTGCGACGACGAATGACGCACGACAGACAGCGAAAACGACGCAGTCCAACGCGCGCATCAGTGCTGGTATATAGGCAGAGACAAAAGCAATATGTGATGTGTGCAATCAAAATAATGCAACATTGTTGCCTCAACATCAAGTTATCTGACAGGTAGGACAAACTATGGGGGGGTTGGCACGCGATGGAGTTGTTGCAAATATCCATCTAAATCTTGACTGTGCATGTGTACCCATAGCTAAAATAATAATAACAAACCTTCACCATTTCAGCGCGTTGAGCCACCGCACCCCACCGGACAAGTCCGAGTGCGAATATTTTAATTGAGCAACAATTGAAGTTATTGCGCACACGTTCTCTGTATATGCGCCCGCTGGAGTTATCATAAAAGCAATTTACGCTGCTGCTGCCGCCGCCGCCGGCCGTCAGAGAGTACAATTATTTTAATTGAAAAATGAAATAAACAAAAAAATTCCAATTTTACTAGCACGACCGCCAACAGTGATGACGAAAAAAAAAATGATAGTATCTATGCATCTACAGTTAAAAACAAATTAAAATCACACAATCGCGCAATCAGACATAGACTACACATATAAAGACCGCTACTGCATGATTAGAATTTTGTTGTTTCATGATGATGGACGAAATTCTATTTACTGTGAAAGAATTGTGCAATTATTATTGGGGAGGTGAGGACGGGCACCACCGCAATTTCACATAGCCCCATCAGCATTACGAGATAAAGGCAACACATAGCAATTCGACACTTCTTGCGCAGAACTTGCATTTCGTAACGGAACCAAATTTCATTCAAGAAGTCAGATTTAGACAGTCACACACAGTCTGGGAATTATAATTTCGTGGCTTTTACTGAAACTAACAAATCGATTATGGAGAAGTTTAAAAATTTGATTTTCGGCATGACGTCCGCCTTCGCACAGTGGTCCGCTTGTTAATTCTGTGGACAAAAATAATTTCCAAACCCAATTTATTCTTGACGGAAATTAATAGAATTTGGTACACTTAATGATTTGGGGATGCAGAATTAAACTGTAAGCAGTCAACTCCGCTTAACTGAAAACATCGGTTATCTGAAACAAGAAATTTATTCCGGAGCCTTTTTGAGAATTTTTCACACAAACTGCTTCGCATAACCGAACTTCGCTCAACTGCAAACTGCGAATAATTGAAACAAAATTGTTTGCCCCAAATGAACATTATTCAACTCCGCATAAGTTAAACCACCGTTGAACGCTGCCATAAAATTTTAATCCAACACACATTTTGAATTTGGAATGTCAAATTTAAAATGTCAAAATCTCATTTCTTCTCATTCTCCTGACACCAGCAGTCGTTTCTTTTAAATTTGATTATATTTTGGCTTATCCTCAAAAAATTTCGACAGAAAACGTACGGCTGCTGCAATATTTGTGATCGAAAATGTAAATACCTTTGTTGTTTGAATTGTTTCATATGGAACTATAACTATTTTGAAACAATACAAAAAATCGTACCTTCCTTTTTTTATTTTTAAGCTAAATTAAATTAAATTTGTTTTGACAAAATTCCGCTTATTTGAAACAAGTTTCAGTTATCCGAAGTTCGGTTAACTGAAAACTCCGCTTAACTGAAACAAATAATCTGCAATTATGGTGTTCCAGTAAAGCGGAGTAGACTGTATTGCCTATATTTTTGTATATAAAATGGAGGCTTCACAATTTAAGCCAGAACATAGTTCAAAATGTTAAAATTCAAAAGACAGCCCTGTCAAAGTCAGGAATCGTGTGTACATACATGTACATTAGACTGGACCTTAGGCATCACCTAAAAAAAAAAAACACCCTTCTCCACCCGTCAATAGTTTTTAAATAGTAAAACGAAAATCCCCTAATTCTTTCCGATTTTTGTCCCTCCCCCTTTGTCGCCTTGTTTTCAATTAAAGATTAATATATATCAAAATTCATTTTGATATATATTACTATATTAGGTGCCTGAGGTCCAGTCTAATGTACATATGTTTGAAATGTGTTAAGATATGTGCCAGAATGTGTACTAAAATATAAGAATGGTTCAAATTCCACTTTGCAGTTCTAAGAAATGTTTGCAAATCATTCATAGATTAGTTAAAAAAATTATAATTGAATAATAATATGTATGTTTGTATAGTGATATCTTAGATATCAAAACATTTTCAAAGAAAACATTGTGGGGTCTAAGTGGATGTCACGTTTGTGTTGACTTTTTCCGTGTTTGTTTTTAAACACCTTTATCAAACAACTATAATGCACAAAAACAATATGGGTATTCATGTAACGTCATAAGCTTAAAAGTTGTGTAAAATGACAAGTTTACACAAGTTTCATGAATGGCCATTTTATTCATTTAGATAAATGCTGAGCAACTAGGCGTGTTCAGGAAAGGGAGATTTGGGAGGGGCAATCTCAGTTGCCTGAACAGGATTCCGCGGCAAAAAATCTCAGTTTAGCTGTCAAAATACTGAGGAAAAAAAATTTTGGATTCGCTTGCTTAGCAAAATCTGCGATATCTCTTTTTTTTTAAACGCGCCCATTGTATCAGCATTTCGTTAAACGTCAAAAACGTGTTTGTTTGACAGATCAGTTGTGTGACAGACTAGACGTGTTTAAATTTTGAATTTACTTTTTAATAGAGAACCTCTTCCGAACCAATGCGAAAACGAGGCTGAATATCACGGAACGATAAAAAAAATTAAGATACACAAAAATAGTCGCGTTTTAAGCGTAAGTCGCATTTCAAGGTGGAAATATAATGGTCGCAAGCTCACGGCAGTGATTGGACGAAAATGAGCGAATACAAACAAATCGTATGACACACCGATAATGTTGGTTTCTTGATTTCTGTTAACTTGTGCTTTCGGAAGTGAAGGGCGCTCACGAGTGCACCTCACGGAAGTGAAACTAAAATTTTTTGAGGCAGGAACGAAAAAAAGAGAAAGAGTGAATTATGGATTATTTCTGATTTTGATTTTTGATTGTTCAGAAAAATATACTTTTCATTTTTGTATGACATCTGCTTCCAACAGCTTCCGACTATTATGGATCTCTTAAGCCAATGCAAAGAAAACAACAATAAAAACACGTTGTTGACGTTGTTTCGTCGTCGATAACAAATGATTCGCATTGGTTTGTAGAGCTCTTATAGTTCTATCTTAATAATTTACAAAAAGTAGCTTTCCTAATCGTTCAGTAAATGTAGAGGTTCTAATTATTTTTTCTTGTATAAACTAGTTTTTAATTCTCTTAGAGCCAACTCTTAGAGCCAACTTAATTGCGTGCAGTTACAGAACAAGGTTAAAGTTTTTTTAGTTCTCTGAGATTTCATAAACATATATCTATATAATTTATTGTTTTGTAGGCAATAGGTTATATCTGTTTATCATATTTCTGAACACACTTATTCTAAAAGTCACAATGCCGTTTGGATAAATTTGACCCCGACTTGTTTATTCGGTTGTTTTGTATTTTGTCTTTTTGGCACATTGGCTGAGGGGTGTAAAAATTTAGAGCGAAAGAAGTAATTGTAATTTTTTGTAATTGAATATACGAAATATATGAATAAAGAAGTGATCAAAAAACATTTGTATTTATTAATTATTACCTACTACTAATTATTTTCTCACGAAACAACACCGAATTCCAT
The DNA here is from genome assembly GCA_949320155.1 of Melangyna quadrimaculata. Classification (NCBI taxonomy): domain Eukaryota; kingdom Metazoa; phylum Arthropoda; class Insecta; order Diptera; family Syrphidae; genus Melangyna; species Melangyna quadrimaculata. Next base: position 188,196,074 of record OX439484.1, read on the forward strand.
GAAAGTCAAAATAACAAAAGGTATTACGTAAGTATTTTTGTGAAGGACAACCCTGTAATTAAATAATTTTTCGCAGAAAAATCCTTGGATAATCTTAACCAAATTTTGTATGCCATTTCCCAAACGGTAATCGACAACGGAAATCGGGGCCTTAATCAATAGTGAGTAAAGTTTTTCACATACTAGAGTGCATATTGAGTCTCACATCAATTGGATTTTATTTTTATTTGTATATATATTATTTAAAAAAAAAATATTCCACAAAGTTACTGCCCCGACTATAAATAAATAAATTGGGTGGCGCAACAGCTCGTGAAGAACCAGGGTCTAGTGACTAACAACTCGCAACCATTCCTATGTGCGCTTATCGCCAGCAATGGAAGGGATCTACAATTTTATGCCGAATCCGTTATTAATTTGTTGTTTGGATAAATGTAATAGGAGAGACGATAGGGGCATTTGACGTTTATAAATGTCAAAACAAGGTATGTTTATACATTTTTTGCTCGAGTTGTCATTTTTTTGGAGGTGTTCAGCTGGTGTTTATGAAGGATTTGTTTAGTATGATACTAGTTAAAAATTATTAAAAATTTAGAAAATTTTTGTAAACTTAATATTTTTTTTTTTAATTTAAAAAAAAATCAGTAGGCCCACTATGGTGCTCAGATGGCCTCTTAAGGTGAGATATGGTTCTTATTTCTGTCTTAAGGATTTTAGTCTAAAGGAATTTCTCAATACCTGGCAGTTAATACACAAACACCTAGGAACATTCTTTCAAACATACATATTTACTCGCTTAGCAAATCATCGTCCATTTTCCCCATTTTTCCCGTACAAACATCCGCTTAAATGCACTTTGAATGCATCGCAACCATTTTGTTTTAGTTTTGTTTTTTGTTGTTGTTTGTACCTATTTGATTTTTGAAATCCGAGCTGCATTCAGTGAAATATGATATAAAAATTTATTTACCTTCAACTTCTTTTATCCATTGCTGCACAATTTTTATATTAATCACTCGAAATAAATGAAGGATATTTTCCTTAGAAACAAAATTACAACGAAATTAAAAAAAAAAAAAACGGTGTTGATGCACTTTCAAAAAATGCATTCATCCCTTTTACCTTTATACATATAAACGTTTATATAAATATAAAAGCCTGAATGGCCAACTAAATAAAAAAAAAACACGAAGGGGAGGGTTAAAAACTTCAAGTTTAACTGGTAGATAAAATCTTTGGTTTCACGCAGTAAACGAGTGCAGTTTTCGTTTTTTTAAATCTTTCGTCCCACCGAGATGCATTTTTTTATATGTATGTGCTTGTGTATGCATTTTCTACCCATAAAAAGGTCTCTAGGATTTATCAGAACAAAAAAAAACAACTAAATAAAACCAACAATGCACATTGCACATGCTGCTTCTGGTTTCCATGGGAAAGGACTTCAATCTTTTCTTGCATGCATTTTTATGTTTTTGGGTGTGTATGTGTGTGTGTATTTCATGTTTATGTCATACGATGCATTTTTACAGCAGTCATCGTTAATCGCTTCATAAAATGCATTCATCGACGCGCGGCGCGACACAATATGATGTCCTGCCAATGCACTTATGGGCAGAAAAATATTCATCCACCATGTTTTTCAACTCTCACCAAACGTCATATTTATGCGCGGGGCTGTATTCAAGTACTTTAGGGCCTAAGTGTTGATTGTGATGAAGAGCTATTGAAAATAACTTAAATTCAAAATAAAGAAGGGGACTTTTTATCAATTCAAAATTTCGATCCAACGAAGACTATTCGTTGACAAATCTATATATTAATACGCTTAGAAAAACCTAAGCAAAACCTAACGGTACACTTTTCTCTGTAAATACTAAACGGAACTACATAAATTATGTATTGTTGGAAAGTTTTTGCCCCACAGATGTGCAGAAACCAAAAATTATGTCTGTTTGTAGCTGTTAAGGCATTTAATGGACATTTGAATTTTTCCAGATAAATGATTTTTATCATTTTAAGGGTAGGTCTCAGAAGTCTGAAATATCGGGAGATGATGACCATTATTGATTTGGATTTTTTGGTAGAAAATTTGGAATCCATGTCTTACCGTTAAATACAGAAAGTAACATTTTTATATATTTTTAACCAAAATTAACTTCCATAGAAAATACAAAGATGTTGAAGAATAGTAGACTAAGCTTTAAAATCAAAACAATAAATATTTTGTATGTACGACGTACATACATACAGATGTACATATGTTTGACAGTATTTGAAAAAAGTGAGTTTGTGTCAAATTAAAGTTTATTTGTATCGTATTTCTCAATTTAAAAGAGTTTTGATGTGTAATCATCTTAGCGCTAGGTATTAAAAAAAAAACAAACTCTCGGTATGGGTAAACTTGAAAGAGGAAAGACAAAATTACGGATACGCCACCATCTTGTTTATTTAGATTTTTAACTAATGGATTCGAATGGTTCGTGCATTGAATAGAGTAAATTGAGATAATGTGGTAAATGTCGGTAATGTGGTTGGGTATAGTAATACACCAACGACACCAACCAAGCCAACGGTTTGTGCATTAAATAGTGTCGGGAAAATTATCATCATCATATAATTGTGGAAAATGCAGTCTTTTAAGGCATGGTGCAACTGTTATGATTTTAAGGTCTAAATTGGGTATGATTTTAAGAGTTGCCACATTCTCTAAAAGTACCTTTTTTGAAAGTGGAGGGTGAGGTTAGAAACAAAATTAAATACATATTTACGTTCAGCCCTGAATCACATGAAATAACATAACATGTTCGACAGGCGCCTTTGGCAACCTCATCAGTTTACTATATACTGTAAGCTATAGTATAAACTATATACTACACTGATGTTTACACATCATCCCCTTGAGTCCCGGTACTCACACATTTTTTATTTCTGTATTTCCCAGGGCCACTAGATACACGTTATGTTGCAAGATAAACCCCGACTTCATAAAAGTATAAACATTCAAAACCAATGCTAAAACAATCGCGAACTAATTTTACTATTAATGTACACTTTTTCTAAACTTTGGTATCATTTCTGAAAGCAAACATCAACACTTCTAAGAGAGTAACATAGGGCTTGAGTGTGGCAAAGATTTAGGATGTTTATTTTCACGAACTCGGGATACGTAATTTAATAAACCTTAGGTATTTGAAACTCGATTGAGACCTGCAAAAAATGTTATTGTAAAAGTCCAAAATAAGTAAATTCTAGAATTCACCGGTAAAGCTTAGAGTTTTTCCAGCAACATTGATAAAAGTCTGAAATGTTATGTGTTTATAATTAATTTTTAACGTTTTACATTTTTTTTTTGGCATCAGTACCTTAGGTGGCCCGCGTCACGGCTTCCGAGGTTTTTAACTCCTTTAATGTGGCATCTGTCTCGCTCACGCAACTCTTTTTAAGCATTAAAAAGACCAATGGTTGTTTGAATTTTTGGTATGTTGGTACTCGCCAAAAAAATCATAGTTAGTGGTTTAACTTAAATTAAGGGTAATGTAAGCTTGAGTTCTCTTAAAAAGGCAACAAATTAGGTGAATTATATCCGTTCATTTTGAACTTACTAAGCGGCAGCATATTTTCATAAAGTTGGGCACTTTTTTAATTTACAAATTTAAAAAAAAAGTACGTATACGCCAGGGTGAACGTAATTTCGAATTTCAATGTAGAGATTTATATTTTCATAATTTAAGAAGGACAAAATTTAGTTTAACTAAGAAAATTAAGTATTATTATATGTGCTTTATATGTAGATGAATTAAGTTTTACTATTGAATAGTTAGTGAAAAAAAAAATATTTAAAAAAAATAAGTAACAAAATTATTTTTTTTTATTAGTTTTTTTCTTATAATACAAATTCTATATACTACTGAAATAAATCAGCCAAGTAGAAGACTTAGCAATTTCCAACAATTCTTGATTAGAAATTCTAATTGAGTCGGATAAAGTTCACAATTGATTTTCGCTGTAAAATTGATGTAAGCTGAACTGAACTTAATGAAAATTGCGTCTTAACACGGCCCTCACTATCAACTGAAGAGTCCAAGTGAGAACACCGGGACGAAACCCAAATTTTTAAGGACTAAAGGCCGTTAAAAGCTATAGTGAATCATTATTTTTTTTGTTTTTAAATTCAAGGCAAAATTTGAACGAATGGTAAAGGAATGTACGTATCCGTAAATTTTGTTTGTCTTTTTTTTTTAATTAGTTTTGCTTTTCAGAAATTTTCAAAATTGTCAGGGATCTTATATCGGGTTTTTCAATAAGAGCGCTACAAAAGTTTTGGATATTAATAAAATTCTTTATTCCTGTGAAAGTACGTTCGATGCCATTATGTATGGAACTCGATTTCTTTTGCATTGCAACCACGGGCACGCTTGCAGACTCTCCAGACGCTGAACCCAATTGTCAACGGTTTTCAAGCATAAATCGGCCGATACTGCTGTAATTTCACGTTCGATAATAGTACGAAGTTCATCAATCGTCGCTGACTTGTTTGCATAGACCATAGACTTGACGTAGCCCCACAGGAAATAGTCTAACGGCGTCAAATCGCACGACCGAGGCGGCCAAGCGACTGGACCATTTCGCATGAGATAACACGTTCTCCAAACTTGGTTTTCAATAAATTGATTGTGGCATTCGCTGTGTGGCTTGTGGCGCCGCCGTCCTATTTGAACCACATGTCCTCCAAGTCCATATCATCCAATTGGGGCCAAGAATATTCGGTTATCATTGAACGGTAGCGATCCCCATTCACAGTAACGTGCCGGTCTTGATCATCACGGAAGAAGTACGGCCCAATGACGCCGCCGGCCCATAAACCAAACCGTAATTTTTTCGGGATGCAATGATGACTCATGGAGTACGTGTGTATTGCTGCCTGACCAATACCGCATATTTTGTTTATTGCCATTCAGCCAGAAATGAGCCTCATCGCTAATAGGACGTAGCGCTCTTAACGTTGAGGCCACTGACTCCGAATTTCGGTAGTAAATTTTAATAATTTCGACTCGTTGTTGGCTCGTATATCTTTTCATCATGAAATAGCAAATCTTACTAAAGAGAAATGTTAAAAGAACGGCAAGAAATATGGCGTCGTTTGCTGTCCCTGTTGCTCTACTTTTATAGCGTCCTTGTTGAAAAACCCTTTATATAGTAGTAAAAAGATAATCTATGACGTATCCATGAACTTAGTGTTTGATTAGTTAGACTAGTTAAAGTTAATATGCTAACCAAAAGCGTACTTAATGGGTCTGAAATTCAATTCAAAAACCTTCGATAATTTTATTTATGTAGGTATGGTCGTCATCAGGGTTAAGGATACTTAAGTTTGTGAAGAAAACAAAAATGGGCACGACTGGATCGCACAAAACTTGCTCACGTAGCTAATAACTTTAACGTAGCTTGAAAAATACAATGTACATATTTATTGGTTTCATAACATTATGATATCATTAAAAAAAAGTTTAAAAACAATTTAAAATTTAAGTAATTTAAGTAATTAAATATAAATGATTACTATGAATTATTATAAATTAGTTATTTTAATAGATAAAACAGATAGAGCTCAAAAAAAGTATGCCATGTGATTTTCTTAATAAATATAAATTTATGAAAAAATAAATAATTCAAAAATCGTTAGAGCGGTTTTTTTTAAATTAATTTTTTATATATAAAAATCTTGAACATTTTTTAAAATAAAATTTAGTATTTAATAAAATACAATTTTTCACAAAATTGAAAAAAAAAAATCATTGGCCCGTTTTCGAGATATTGAATTTTCAAAAAAAATTTCAATATTTTTTTAAAAATCCATTTTATTTTTTCGAAAATTTTTATATGCAAAATTGTTAAAATTATAAGCGACCTTTTGTATAAAAATTTTGGTTGATATCGGTGGAGTAGTTAACGAGAAATTTGAAAACCAAAAAATCGGTTGTATGACAAGTACCGCTAATAACCGTTATAAAAAAATTTTTTCTACCTAAATATTTATTTTAGTAATTTTAATACCTCGTAATTTTTTTTTGAAAATCGTTAGAGCTGTTTTTGAAATAAATCAATTTTTGTATATTGTTTGTATGACAGGTACCGTTAGTTTTTGAGCTATAACCTTAAGTCCAAAGTTTGAAGAAAATCGCTTCAGCCGTTAAGGCTGCAGGTCGAGGTACTGACAGAGGGAAAGACGGATAGACGGACAGACAGACAGACGGACAGACAGACGGACAGACAGACAGACAGACACATTTGCGAGACCCACTTTTTTCGCGTTCTCTATCATCGTTATGTTAGGGAAAATTATTATCTCGTTTTTTTTTTTGCACGAATCCTAAACTTGCACTATACTACGTATATCGCAAGTAAAAACAGTATTACTATAAAGTTATAATTTGTATGCATTTGAAAGCAAGAGCTCAAAATCAAGTATGCCATGTGACTTGTTTTATAAATAATGAATTTATGAACAAAATATGAAATCGTTTGAGCGGTTTTCTTAAAAAGCATGAGAAATTTGAAAACCAGAAAATTGGTTCTATGGCAGGTACCGTTATTAACCGTTATTAGTAAAATTTGTTTTCATCAAAATATTCACCATACCTTAAATTGTAAACGCACATCTTTTTATCAAAATACTTGAAGCCGTTTTCGAGAAAAATAAGTTTTTTTCATAACGGTTTTTAAACATTTGTATGGAAGGTACCATTATTTTTAAATTTAGAAACATGATTTGCTTTCAAAATATTTGATTTTTTTTATATTGAATTTTTTTTAATTTTCAACAAATTTTTTTTTTTAATTTTGGTTCACAATAATGTTTATACTTTTAAGAAGTTATACCATAAAAAAAATGAAAAATTTCAACTTAACTAAAAAAATGGAGGTACAAAAAATAACCAAATTTTGAAAATAAAAAAATTATTAAAAGTAGCATTTCTTTATTTTTGAGATAAACATCATTTTCCTTTTTGGCGAAAAAAATTGTGTGGCAGGTACAGTTATTTATGGTCCTAAACAAAATTTAAAAAACGTCTGGCATAATAATCAAAAAACGCTCTATACCAAGTTTGAAGAAAATCCCTCCAGCCGTTTAGGCTGTAAGGGCGAGGACAGACAGACAGAATTGCGAGACCCACTATTTTTGCGTTTTATCGTAATGCTAAGGAAAATTATATCTGGAGTTCGATTTTTCTTACGAATCCATAATTTACCATATAGTACCTCGCAAGTATAAAACAATGACAGAACTACCCAAAGAAAATTAACCAAGAAGATTCCGCTTTTCAAAAATTCCAAATTTCAAAATCATTTTATGTATATCACTTTGTGAAAGTGGTACATAAATGTTTGCCAAATACCCATACTTTGCCTATAAAAGGAAATTACTAAAGTTCGGACCGTATCGGAGACACGACGCACGAACTTTGTTATAAAAGAAGAAGACATTTGTTTAGCTTAAACCCTATGTACAAACAAAATTGTAAAGTATTAGCTTTGAAATTGAGCCGACTACTGTTGAAGATGCACAGTTAATTTTAATCCAAAAAAAACATCCCGCAATTCTAGCCAGATCTGTCATACAGTTTTTGTATCGGCCAGGAAAAGTGATCTTCAAAATAGTCTCTTCGCTGTTTCTTTACTTTATTATTACTTCTATATCTGCGATAAATATCTTTAGCTAAATATCTTTAAGTAAGGAACAATTGCGTTCACGGTTTTTTATTACCGAATATGTTAGTGCGGAACTTAAGCTTACTTAATATACAAAATTCGCTTAAATTCATCCATGCGTTTCTGAGAGAATGGTCACACTGGTCATTTTTCAATATTGTCGGTATAACTCGAAAACTGAGCCGAATTTGTGAATTAGACTTTTGAAACTTTTTGTAGGAAATAAGATTCTCTATCAAAATTGGTGGTTTAAGAAATTTTATAAAAAACTTTAAGCAGGGCAATTTGTCAAAAACTGACCTAAAAAAAATCGAAAAATCACTAATTTTAATTTTTTTTACTAAATGGCTTATAACTTTTTTGGAGCAAAGGTTTGCGCGAGATATATCACAATGAAACAAAGAAGATGCACAAGCCTTTAATATGAGGGATCAACATTTTTTTTTGGATGCAAATTGGCGAAAATATATCCCATTAAAAATAACCATTTTTTTGTAGTTTTTGCGCGTAAGCATCTTTTTGACTTGCAATTCATTGGAACTATATTGCAAGTTTCGCATACTTAAAATAGTTTTAAGTAGAGATTTTGATCAATTATGTCATAACGATAATAGAGAATTCGAAAATAGTGGGTCCCGCAATTTTATCTGTCCATCTGTCAATTTGTAAAACCTAGGCCTACAGATGGATCGATTTCTATAAAACTTAGTAATTTCTGTTCTTAAGGTATGTTTTATATGCTTAAATGAAATTTTTGTTTTTGGACCAAAAATAGTGGTAGCTTGCATAGAACCATTTTTTGCATTTCCGTGTTTCGAGCTAGCCGCGTTACCGAACTGAATGTATTTTTTATTATAAATAAGTTTTCAATCAACCTAAGTAATACTGCATACAAACATTTTGATTTAAAAAAAATTTTAAATTATATTATAATATTATTTTATTTAATATTTTAAGAAGGAATCCATGATTTATTTTCAAACTTTGGTTTTTATTATCAAAAATAAATATTTTAAAATATGATGTATAGGGCTCGGATTTCCATGCAAATGCATGTTTTTTCTCACAACAATTAGAAGGCTAAGACCGAATTATCTTTACGATTCATGCGATTTCCTTTAAAATGACATTCAATCGTTAGTGCATACTTTGCATATTTTATGGTGTAACCTCAAAAAATTATTTTCCTTAGTATAAAGCTCAACATATTTATTATAACTTCTTGTTTATTCCATTTTAAAGAAGAAATCAAATGATAATGTCTTAAAATCGTTAAAGAAGCAAGGCCTTAGTATAAAAAACTATTTATTCCATTGTTAATTACAACATTTTTCTTCAATAAATTTTACTATACATTATAGTACTGGCAAATTAGAATAACATTGAAGCATATGTTGATGTAACATATAGCATCTTAGATTTTTATGGGACTCGATTAGAAAATATTTAAAGAACGAGAGTCCGAGAGTACAATGTACATTCAAAGATAAGATGTTAGTAAAAATTAGAGATGAGATTTAAGCATAAAATTATACTTTCAGCTGGTGTCCAATTATCTTCGCCAAAAATTGTACAAAGCCAGGACAGGACCAAAAATAAGTTATTACATTTTTTGTATGTTAATTATTTTTTTTCAAATTCAATGAATGTACTAATGTTTACTTTCCAAGAGCAGTGAATATGAGTAGCTTGCAAATTTATTTTTTTTTTATGTTCCTATGAATTTTTCTTTTTAAACGGGTTCGAGTTAGAAAGAAATAATATTTTGAGGTTACAAAATTAAAAAAATATTTTTAAAAAGTTTTTGATACATAATATTTTAAAATATTTATTTTTGATAATAAAAACCAAAGCTTGAAAATAAATCATGGGCTCCTTATTAAAATATTAAATAAAATAATACAATAAATTATTTTTTTTTATTTAAATTTTTTATTTTAATCAAAATGTTTATATGCAGTATTACTTAGGTTGATTGAAAACTTATTTATAATAAAAAATACATTCAGTTCGGTAACGCGGCTAGCTCGAAACACGGAAATGCAAAAAATGGTTCTATGCAAGCTACCACTATTTTTGGTCCAAAAACAAAAATTTCATTTAAGCATATAAAACATACCTTAAGAACAGAAATTACTAAGTTTTATAGAAATCGATCCATCTGTAGGCCTAGGTTTTACAAATTGACAGATGGACAGATAAAATTGCGGGACCCACTATTTTCGAATTCTCTATTATCGTTATGACATAATTGATCAAAATCTGTACCTAAAACTATTTCAAGAATGCGAAACAATGAATTGCAAGTCAAAAAGATGCTTTTGCGCAAAAACTACAAAAAAATATAAAAATGGTTATTTTTAATGGGATATATTTTCGCCAATTTGCATCCAAATAAAAATATTGATCCGTCATATTAAAGGCTTGTGCATCTTCTTTGTTTCATTCTGACGTATCTCGCGCAAACCTTTGCTCCAAAAAAAGTTACAAGCAATTTAGTAAAAAAAATTAAAATTAGTGATTTTTCGATTTTTTTTTAGGTCAGTTTTTGACAAATTGCCCTGCTTAAAGTTTTTTATAAAATTTTTTAAACCACCAATTTTGATAGAGAATCTTATTTCCTACAAGAAGTTTTGAAAGTCTAATTCACAAATTCGGCTCAGTTTTCGAGTTATACCGACAATATTGAAAAATGACCAGTGTGACCATTCTCTTACAAACGCATGGATGAATTTAAGCGAATTTTGTGTGTTTAAGTAAGCTTAAGTTCCACACTAACATATTCAATAATAAAAACCCGTGAACGCAATTGTTCCTTTCTTCCCTTAAAATTCCGGTCTATTCAATAGCCTACTTGACAAATCCTTCCTTGTGGTAGATTTATTTTGTACTTCTTGATCTGTCCTATGGCTTGGCTGTGGCTGTGGCTCCTACAAAATACAAGTAAAAAATCATGATGGATGGTTGAAACAAAAGCATTGTAGCGTGTGGAAGGCGTTGCATGCAGTGTGTTCATTGCAGCAGAAAAGTGCATTTTCAACATCATCATACTTCAAGTTAAATGTCGCAACAAAAAAACAAAAAAAAAAGCCATGATTTGTTTTTGTCCTCCCCGGTGTTGGCCGGTTTGGCGCGACGCGGCGGCGGTGGTGACGGCGGCGGCGGCCACAGCAACATCATCGTCGTCGGTTGTCACAGCGTCATCGCGTTCGTTGTCGGTCGTCGATAATAATTTGAGAGTTTAGTTGGACATTTTTGTTTTTTTTTTTTCAGTGCAATGGCGAACAAAAAATGCAACAACAAAAAATAGGGTAATTTGATACCAATTCCATGCAGGATGTCATCAACGACGTCGTCGTCGGTTGGTCGTCGTCGTATCCTTTTGGCATTGGCATAAAATCCTGCCTCTGAGTCTCGAGTCCCTTTGTTTTTCCACAGTTTTTTTTTTTGTATTATTATTTTGTTTTTGTCAAGCCCTATTTTTGGCAATGGCGGTCTCTGCGTGGCGGCGGTTGATGTTGTTGTTGACAATAAAATGCATAATAACTTTTTTTTTTTTACTTGTTTTTTGTTGCTGGTTGCATCGTATCGCTGTTGGATGTGCTGGCTCTTGGTCGGAATGCACTTGAGGGTTTCTTATTGACAGATCAAATTTAATGCACGGCACGATGGAGTTATATACCTATGCCTACAAAAATGGCAGCAGAAAAAAAGTACCTAGAGAAAACGGAACAAACAAAAAACAAGAGCCCCAGTTGGTCGTGTACTGTATAGGTATACGAATACGAACAAAAAAAACCTCAAAACCTATCCTAGCTTGTTAATCAATGGGATATGACAGCACAAGGCCATCATCATCATCACTACTATACCACAACTGGATGACTGCTGATGATGACGATACCATGCCACACAGTCGAGGAGCAGCATAATCATTCGTCATGACGTTAATTAAAACCAGACAATATGACAGACAGTGTGTATAAATGCTGTACGAGTATAGATGAAGACTCATTGCGAAGTCTTCTAGCCGGCCTTTCTGGTAAATGTCCGGGTGGTTGGTGAATGATATGCGATACCTATGATCCCAGCATTGCCATTGTTTACTTTTTAAGGATTTGATCATAAACACTATTTCAAGAAAAGGTCTCAGCTTTAAATCTTTGAAAAAGAAAGAAGTCCTTCAAAATTTATAGATATCGAACATATTTGTTTTTGGGACCGCAAGGTTGCTAGAAGTACAGTGACTGGAGCATTCGGATTGAAAAGTGATATGAAAATGATTTTATTTGTTCATTCGGTGCGTTCAGATGACTAAGGCAACTTGCAAGTTGCAAGTAAGGAAACTTTCTAGTCTGTGATTGGCCAGCTTTCAAAAAATTGACTCAAAATGAAGGGAACTTTTACTGGAAAGTGAAGTGATCAAGTGTGTTTTTGTCAAAATTGTCATTTGTGAAATTAAAAATCAGTTTAAATTTTTATAAATTGTATGCGTGCGTTCGAGTTAATTAAATTTAAAATGAAATTTTTCTAATCCAACTTGAGGTAAACTATTCAAGAAAAGTTATAAGTTTGACATAATGACCTGCGGAACAAAAAGTTAGTTATTTTAACTCAGATTATCGTTGAATTGAAGTAGTTGACTGAATATTAAGTTCCTTAAGTCTACTGAACATACCCATTCTTATAGGTAAAGTTTGCCAATTTGAAGGAATAGAGTTTCATAAAAATGTCAAATAAAGGGATTTCCAAGATTTTGACATCTCATTCTTTGCTGTCATTTATTTTCAAACACTACAGTCAAACCACTATATTTTCCACTTTGTCATCCATATGACCATAATTATACAACATAGACATTTATCCCCAGCTTAACACCAGGCAGATTTTTTTGGTAGGTAAACTCTATCCCTGCATGTAAGTATTGCATTTATTTGTGGAAAACGCATTATAAGTGTCCACTTACAGCACAATCTGCGTTCATAGGATTTTCGTTAGCAACAAGTTTAAATCATTAAGTTTAAAACCGATTCCGTCACATGTTTCACTTTTCGCCCGATACTCTGATTCAAATCAAGCCATGGCAAACGACACGTTGACCGACCCCACAAATTTACCGTGTCAAGACGTGCGCCGTCGCTTCTATGTTGGGTTTCTTGACTTACCAACACAAATTTGATTTTGTATGCTGCCAACATTCTGCGACGACTGCTCTTCTTAAAGTCAACGTTACCCCTGTCATTACTCAAATTAAGCCTGATCTATAAGCCAGAGTATAGAAAGCGAAGCTCCAACGGCCATTTGAGGATGATTCAACACATAATTACATAAGGCATGTTTTGTTGTGCTCCCTTGAGCATTAAGAACTGTTCGAATAAAAAAACTCTTATTTTTCAGTTACATTAAGACATTTTGATTCTGAATGTTCGCACAACTTGCTGTGCTCCTTCAAGCAAAATCACGGACCCGAATTTCTCGGTTCACTTTGGAATCACTTGGGAATCCAAAAAAAACTGAGTGTCTCACACACAGTAACAAATTTTCTGTGTACGCATGTTAAAATAAGAACAAGAATCGAGAGAATTTTTGTATGCACGGAGAAATAGAGAGAGTACAGTCATTTTGTTTTAATTTCCACCACCTTTTTTTTAGTTCAGTTTTGTAGGTAGCGTGCCCAGGACCATTGCTTTTTTATCTTTTTTTCTTGTGAAAACTTTAAGAAATTTCCAATCAAAAATACAAGTTTACTCTTTATTATGTTCAGTTGTGGAAAAATATAATGTACTTTTTATAATTGATAAAAAAAATAAAGTCTTGAAATGAACAAAATTCTGTTTGTTTTTTTTTTTTTTTTGTTGTATGCAATGTAGAAACTCGACTAGATGGGGAAGATTCATTCATTTTTGTTGGTCCGTTTTGGATTCCATTTAGGCTCGTTTTCTTGGAGTATGGTGAATTGGAATACTCTCTCACAATACATTCACATAATGGCTCCGTGGTAATTCTAATTTCCATACTAATTTGATCCGATTTGGAATCGTTTTGGATCCGGTTTTGGGTCCGTTCATGAACTGGTTTCGGATCCAAAACGGACACGCTTGCTTGAAGGGCTGTTTAAATAAAATGTCAGAAAGAAGTGTTCTTTTTTCTCAAACAAAATGGATGACATCTCAGAAAAGTATAAAAAATACAATAAAGGAGAACCGGACAAAACGGTCTACATAACCAATAACAACGAGACATATATGTCGTTGAAAAGGTATTTTTGTGTACATGAATGCTTACTTTGGCAGCCCATTCCAAATCGCTTTGTGAAAAAAGTTATTGGCCAACAAAGACTGGAATTTGGTACAGATAATTTAAACATATAATGTAAGTATGTAGTATAGGCAACAATGTGCTGGCCTTACCAATTACAACAAGATATATGATTCTTAAAAGGTCTTTTTATGTACTACAATAGCTACCTTGACAGCTTACATCAAATCCCCTTCAAGCAAAATCACGGACCCAAATTTCTCGGTTCTCTTGGGACTCCAAAAAAAATGAGTGTCTCACACACAATAACAAATTTTCTGTGTACGCATGTAAAAAGAACGAGAATCGAGAGTATTTTTTTCAAGCATCGAGGAATAGAGAGAGTATAGGCAAAGTATACAATCATTTTGCCTTAATTTCCACCACTTTTTTTTTTAGTTCAGTTTTTGTAGGTAGCGTGGCGAAGACGGTTGCTTATCTGTTTTTTCTTATTATCTCTTTTTTCTTGTTAAAACTTTTAAACATTTCCAATCAGAAATGCAAGTTTCTATTTATTAAATGTAAATTTATATTTTTGGAATTATGTCATGATTATTAGTGCGAAATAGTCTTTAGAAAACCTTTTATGAATGATAAATAAAAAATACTCTTGAAATGAAAAAATTCTGTATGTTTTATTTTTGTAGGCAATGGAGAAACTGGAATAGACGGTATGCCTCAATTCATTAATTTTTTTTGGAACCGTTTTAGATTCCATTTGGTTTCGGTTCTCCGAGTATGGTGAATTGAAAAACTCTCTCTCTCATAATACATTGACATAATGGCTCCGTGGTGATTCTAACGCAGTTTTTCGATCCGTATTTGGATCCGAATGCGAAGTCGTCCATACGTTGTTTGATACGTTTGCGGACCGAAAACGAGCTCGCTTGCTTGCCTGTGTGAAAAAAGTTATTCCCTAATTAAGATTGTGATGTGGTGAATTTTGGTATAGAAAATGTACATTTTGTAGGTATGTAGTATAGGCAAAAATGCATTGGCCCAACCAAAAAGAACGGGACGTATGTCGATGGAAAGGTATTTTTATGTGTACAATAGTTACCCAGACCGCACATTTCAAGTTGTTGTTTTAAAAAAGTTATTCGGTAATTAAGATTGTTTTGTGGTGAATTTAAGTATAGAAAATTTTTTTAACACAGACAAAGAAATTTTTTCATACTAAAATGTAGCAAATCACAATCACAATTATCGAATCATTTTTTTTAATAGCGATTTGAAATGTAATGTCCAAATTACTATTGTAGTACATAAAAATATATTTCCAACGTACGTCGCGTCCTTATTGGTTGGACCAGCACAAATTTTTCTATACTACATGCTTACAAAATATACATTTTCTATACTAAAATTCACCACAACGCAACTTTAATCAGTGAATAACTTTTTTCACACAGGGACTTGAATAAAGCTGTCAAGGTAGCTGTTGTAGCACATAAAAGTACCTTTTCAGAAACATATGTTTTGTTGTTTTTGGTAAGGCCAGCACATTGTTGCCTATGCTACATACTTACATTATCTCTCTTATCTATAAAGAAAAAGCAGTTATTTCAGCTCCCGTGTTTAGGAAAACTGCACCATGGAATTAGAATGTTCCGGATTCAAATGGAGCAGTAAGCAATTGCCTTTAGTTTGAGTCCGGAAAATTCTTATTCTATGGTTTAGTTTTCCTAAACACGGGACCTGAAATAACTATGTTTTCCTTATAAATACAGGGGTATATGTTTAAATTATCTCGATACCAAATTCCAATCTTTGTTGGCCAATAACTTTTTTCACACAGTGTTTTGGAATGAGCTGCCATAGTAAGTATTCATGTACACAAAAATACCTTTTCAACGAGATATGTCTCTTTGTTATTGGTTCTTTGACCAGCTTCCATACATTTTTGCCGGTTCCCCTTTAAGTAAGTTTCTAACTATTATAATACTAGGTTTCCACTTGTCATTGAAAAAACGCAAATTGACAATCTTTCCAAAACAGGGTGGTTATACTTGCTCGCTAGGCTACTACTAGCCAACATATAGTATAATTAAGATTAATAAAACATATATGAAAAGAAAACACTTGTTTTTTCCACAGATTTAATTTAATTTATTTATTTTTGCTATAGGCCAACGCGTTTCGTCTTCATGAGGACATCATCAGGGCACTAGTTTATAACATACAATTTCTTATGCGTTGAAGTGGGAGTGGTGAATAATTTTAAATTCTTCTTTCATTGTTACAGCAATATTACATTAAATTTAAATTTAAAATGAACATAAACACAAGTATGTACATAAATACAAAATGAAAATAAAACCAAATACATACATAAATATGTTAGAAAACATAATTGTTTGTTTAAAAGGGGGCTGTTATTAGTTAAATCAATTTGGCAATTTAAAATGTTTAAGCTATTATGTCGATTTATATCTAAAATTTCGTATTTGTCCAATACTCTACTACTACTTTCTTTGCTTTCTGTGTTCGTAAAAGCCAACCTGGCCGAGAAAGTTTGTCAATTTGCGTCTTTTCAATGACAAGTTGATACCTAGTATAATGATATTTTTTGTGGAATTTAGAATTAGCTTTTTCAAGTAAAGAAGTATTTGTCGGGATAATATTTTTTTTAAGCAGTTCGGGAAGTGCAACAGTTCAATGCCAATATACCCAAGGGATGTGTTCATTAAAAATGGTTACTTACCAAAGCTACTTTTATTCTGAAGGAATGTCGTCATATAATTTCCAAGTAAGTGGGGAGGATAATTTTTAAAATCTATATATATAAAAATGAATACATATTCTTCTGGTCAAGCTATAACTTGAGAACGGCTTTACCGATTTCATTAATTTTTTTTTAATGTTTTCTAATACTTTTGTAGAAGGTTTATAAATAAAAAAAAATTAAGAAAATTGTGCACCAACTTAGAAAATTTAAGAAAAATTAATGACTACCTTTATTATGAACTCAATGCTAAGCACGTTTGAAATAACTGTCAGTTGCTTAAAAGATCGGAAAATTTATGAAGTTCATTAATTATAATTTTCCGTTGAAAAAATGCCAAGAAGCAGACGAATTAACATAGGTCGCAGAGTGACAGATGTCAAAGTGACATATGACAGATGTCAAAGTGACAGATGTCAAAGTGACAGATGTCAAAGTGACAGATGGCAAAGTGACAGATGTCAAGGTGGCAGATGTCAGAGTTACAGGTGTCAAAGTGACAGATGTCAAAGTGACAGATGTCAGAGTGACAGGTGTCAAAGTGACAGATGTCAAATTGACAGATATCAAAGTGACATCAAAATGACATCGAGAACTCGACCGAGAATCGAGTCCTATTGATTCAAGATGTTCAATGAATTGATGCAAGCATTCGATAACGGAAATGGTGGCATTTTCTTTTTTGATGCTTTCAGTGGAATTGGAAGAACATTCCTGTTTTCACTGATTTTGGCTACAATTCGTACGATATCTGAGATTGCTTTGGTATTGGCCGGGATTGATTCTACGTTGTAAGAAGGTGGTCGAACCGTTGTGGATTGAAATTGCCATTGAATCTGCAAGTGGATGAAGAACCTACATGCATCATTTCAATGAAGTCTGCGATGGCGAAAGTACTGCAACAATGTTACATTATTACCACATACGATAAGTGCCCAATGGCTGACAAACGTGCATGGGAAGCCGTGAATCGCATGTTGTCGCAGTGGCGCAGGTTATTTTCATATCACATTTCAAAATAAAATCCGACTGATGAATTCAACACTTAACCGAGGGCGTCGGCCTTATGGGTATATGTGAAGAAATTGGAATTGAAAACAAACATGAAGTTGCTTTACGAAATGGCAGAGTTCGCCAGGCAATTGTTGGCAATGGCACATGGTGTAATTCCAGTCGACTTAATGACCGGCCCCGATTGAATTTCCACCGAAATTTTGCCACAATTAGCTGAGGGCGCGATCGATTTTGGCTGCGAAAAACTAGGATGTCGATGATTTGAATTTATTCATTCAAAATCAAATCCCCGAAGGGTTATATTCATACAAATCCATCGAATCCTTGATAGATGAAAACGAAGCCACAAAACCATATCACGAAATTTGCCATTCGAGCGACCTGACATTCGTTTCTAAGCGTCTTTAGTTTCTCCTGCGTCTCGCTTTCGCTATGAAAATTAATATGTCGCAAGGACAATTGCAGGATGTTTGTGGCATTAATCTTGAATTCCGATGTTTCTCCTATGGTCAATTGTATGTGGCGTGCTCATGTGTCGGTAAACATCCCACTTTATACGTGTACCCAGTCGTGGATAGAACAAAAAAACGTTGGTTACCATAAAGCACTTCAGTAAAAAAGCGGGTTGACACGTCAAACACTGCGGTTTGATTGAAACACGTTGACATTGTTATACTTTAGTTATTTCCTTTGCATTTAATAGAATTTTGAATATAGAATTTGAATTGGCCAAATTAAGTGCAATAAGCAGCATGCGCCAGGCTCGGAATTATTATTTTTATTACATTAACAATTTGGGCGGAACGGAGTTCGCCGGGTCAGCTAGTAATTTTATAATTGCCTAAAGGCAATCATAGGTATTTTGTCATCTTTTCATGAAATTATTTGTTGTTTGTACAATGTTTATAATTTTCGTATAAAAGTTTTACTTTCAAAAGGAGAATGGGCATTTTTGGGTGCGAGCGGCCACGAATGAAATTAGTGTCAAATGAAAGGTCTGCTACAAGGGAGTAACTTTCAGTATAGGCATTTCGTTGCAGTGCATTAAGGAAAAGAGATATGAAGACATTTGCAATTGCATTTTTTAAATGCATATTTGGAGGAGATGGCATTTTTCAAAAACTATCTGATGCGTTATCCTTATTTCAAAATGACTAGTGACACAATACGTACCGGGTCAAGATAGCCCGCGATTATTTTACTAGGCCCCTTATACGAGTTCAGCAGGCAACAGTCCGAGATAACTTATTCATCGCAGGTTTTTAAAAAGAGAAAACCAACCGATACTTGTAGTCAAATCGTTAAGAAAACCGGTGGCGGAGGTAGGACAAGCTTATTTAGACTGTTTCGGTGAGAAAATGCACATTTCCTATTGCATTTTGGACTAAGTATACCTAGTTCACCAAGGATTTATAAAAATGGAGTATCAAATGACAAATCTAAGATTGCACTCTTTACATGAATGTAAGGCTCAAAAATGCTTTTTTTGGTTGATGACGCAGGTCAGAACGGTTCCCAATGGCTTCGGGATCTAAGAAAATTCGCGCATATTATGTGCGTGGTTTGGTATTTAGGCTGGACAAGAAACCAAAGCGATGATATTTGATTACCAGTAGCGGAATTTAGTCCGATTATAGAGCATGAGTAGGCACTATACTTAAACAAAACATTTTTTTTAATATACCTAGATTATTATACAAAGTATGGTTATTGTACTAGTATTTAATGATGTATGTGCTTTGTCTATAACAAATATCTTCGAGACTGATGTCTTTTATTGTTGTTTCATTTTCGTTTCCTATTTTTCCATTTGCATTAGCCACAACACTAACTAAAACTCTATTAAAGTGTTAAACCAAAAAATGCATTTTATCCCAGTTTGAAGTTTACCACAGCGAAAAAACTTCTTCACCGTACTTGTAGGAGCAAACCACATCTAAAAATAATATAACCATTCTTGGCCGCTCATCGAACATTCCCGTGGAAATCTTAGAAAATCATTGGAAAGTTAATGTTCCTATTAGATTAACTGATTCAATGTACTGTTAAAAATTCGCGCGATTTTTTTAAAAATACTTGTCAACGTTTTCAAAAAGTTGTTTTGAAATATTTTAATTTTGTTTATAAATGAAAAATTTAAAAAACGACGAAACGCGTCGCGTAGTATATATATTATCAATTATTAATTTTAAGTTGTGAAAAATAAAGTTTTCAATTTCATATAAATTTTTTTAAAATTTTTCATTTATAATCAAATGTCACAACTTGGAGACAAAACCAACATGGATTTCAACTTTGTTTTTAAAGATAGTTCCCCGAACATTTTTAAAATTACTTTACATAAAATTCCAAAAACAAAATTAAAATTTTTCAAAACAACTTTTTGAAAACGTATAGGTACAAGTATTTTTTTTTTTTAATTCGCACGAATTTTTTAAGAATACTTGTATACGTTTTCAAAAAGATCTGAAAAACTTTAATTTTGTTTTTAAAGAACATTTAAAAAAAATATTTACATAAAATTTCCATTTGGCACATCAGGGTGTGGTCAAAGGTCCAACATTTATTTATTGAGTTTTGACTCACGTAAGTGTGTCATAAACCATATGCCCAAATGTCACAAAGAAATATGGCCATATGACACTTTGAAAAAGCGTCAAATGGCCACATTTTCGAATATGGCAATTTGATACTTGCACAATGTGTCATATGGACATATTTTGAAATATGGCCATTTAGAATGCATGGCCAAATTTCACGGCACCCAAAGGCCAGCATTTTTATTCAAATGTTATTTTGGTTCAGTTTTATACTGGTTAAACATTAAACTACTACATATTTTTTTGTATCTGGCATTACTGAAGCTCCATGCGTCTCTCCATGCGTATCTATGTACATGCGTTCTTACTAACTGCACTGGGGTAAGCTTAGTCTTCTATTTGCCATAAATATTGTTTGCAGAAAAAAACATAATATTCTCCAACAACAAGTTGTGTGATCTTTTTGTCGGAGAGAGAAAAGAAAATTGATCCCGCTGACTCTGTGACTCTGACATGCACAGATGCTTTTCTCCTGTCTGGTTGCTGGCTTGACTGAATTACATTAACAGACTTGTCGCAGACAGAGTTTCCCGCAAAACAGAGGCCACATCCAGCAAACAAGGTCACCGAATTAAAAAATAATAATACAAATATAAAAATAGTATGACAATTGTGGCTTTACGTCTCGCGTCGGTCTGTCGGCCTACGCGGTGCGGTGTAGTATCAAGAGGTATTAGTGTGTGTTATATCTTTTCTGTTTGAAAAAGATATACGAGTATCTTTACATAGAGTCAGATTCAGATTCAGACAGACAGAAAGCCGGATATGTTTGTGGTATGAAAATATCACGTTTGTATCTTTTTTTAACTTGTTTATTTTTTTTATTTTTTAATTAATTGTGAGATTTTAAGTATCATATAATAAAGTCTGGACCATTTTTTATTTAAGTATGTTAATCTTTTTAGGTTTATTTGGGTAATAATTATAAAAATGTAAAATTTCTTTGATGTGTTATTTTTTTAAGAAACGTTAGATCAGAGATTTTATTACAAAAAACAGTCATAAATAAAATGTTGTCATTTTGGCAAATAAGCTTAAAAAAGGAACAATATTTAAAATTGCTAAAAAAAGGAAGAAGAACGATAGACGTTGTTTGATCTCCTGAATCTGACCTTCTCACAACCTAACGACAAATTCAATGCACAAACAAAATAAATAGAAGACAAAAAAACACACAGACTTCAAAATTGTCCTTATGATCAAATATAAATTTCCATATTTCTGTTATTTGAAAGCAATCATATTTTTTTTTTTTTGTACCTATGTTTGCTTCCCCTCTTTTAGTCGTCTAATATATACCATTAAAGGCTAATACAAAAAAAGGCTTATTAATCGTGTGCAAAAACAGGAAGCAGGAAGTCGACTAGACCGAATGCCTATCCAGGGTTAGTTCAGCCGTCAACTGTCCATCTTTTCTAACTTTGTTACAATAAAATAAAACAAAAAAAAAATAATAGAAGGGGTGAATATGAACCTACTCGGTTACAAAAGTCAAGGGGTTGCTTTCAATCAACATATTCCAGACTGTATTTTTTGTGTTGCTTTTCTTCGTATTTTAAAATCACTTATGTCGAAGTAAGACTAAGGCTTATAATTAAAATTCCTGTGGCATCAAATAAATTGATACAAATTATATTTTCTCAATGACGTTGAAGCTGAGATTTAATCTATGTTTAAATTACCTTTTGGCCGATGGGCTTTATTTTGTTGGCCATAAGTTATACAAAAATTAAGCTCAGGCACGTTTCAAAAGGTTGTAGAATAAAATTAATTCAATTTTCAGTGATACTAGACCTATACTGAAAATGGTGGGTGGATTTCGAAAGAATAAATTAGCATAGATATTGAGTATATTATACTTCTATATACACTCACCTTTTGAAAATAAATAGCCGCAGTTGTGATGGAAAGAAATTCGTTGTATTGGGAGAATCTGGAAGATTAAAAAGGAATCTTATAGTTATTTAGAAATAAATTTTAAAAACTCACTGAGTATCTATAACAAAAACTAAAACAAAAAGTTTAAATCAGGGTTTGTGATTTCTATCCAAGGCTAGTTTTGGGGACCTAAGATCCTTCACAAAATTAACTAATCGTGAATCTATCGGAGTATATCTTACAAAGAGGACAGTCAAACAAACTAAGAAGAATGTCGCGCAGGGTACTGTTTACTTCAAATAAACTTAAAACACGCCAACTGACAACATAAGCGCCAGCCTGGCGATTGAGCATACCCTTAGCGAAGTGACGGAGTCGCGTGAGCGGGACAGAGTACCCAAAATGGGAGTTAAAATCCTTGAACCCCTGAAGGCACTCTTGTTAAAGAAAACTATCTATAAAGTGACCCACTTAAGTGGTTCAGAAATCCACAATCAATAGGCCAGAAGTAGACAAGATTTTTGTGAGGACGTTTGGCACATCGGGGTGATTCAAAAGTCCGCAATTGATCTATGGGCTACTGACTTATTCAAGTGGGCCAAAAGTCCATTATGGTATGCGCCTCCATACCATATCTCCTTTTTTTTCAAGAGATAATACATCCTACACCAGAATAATTTTCAGAAAAAAAAATTAAAATTTAAAATTGGAAGATACACATAGCTAAATATTAGGTTTCTTATGTCATAATTTAGTTTCTTATCTTATTTAGAGAAAATAAACAAACCGTTATAACTTTGGTTTAACGAATGATAGGCAACTTAAATATATATAAACATTAGATTTTTCAAATTAAATTTGAAGGAGACAAAGTTCTTCAAAAAGCTGCACGTTATGGAGCTTCATTGACTTGCATATAATCAACGCCAATTTAAGCAACGTTCAGAGAAAAAAATCATAATTTTTTTTTAATTCAATAAAATACAAAAAAAGGGCGTATACGCCCAGGTGTACCACTCTGTCTGTCGTCGTTTAAAAATCCATTACATATAGAATATGGTAAAATACCAATACACACACATATATTGTGAATATCAGTCATTTTGATGTATAGATATAGAATTTGCAAATAACTTGACATCCACCTCTAATCTTTCTAGCTCAACCCGAATCGAATCATTATGAGAAGAAAACAATTAAACCAGTTGTTCGAATAAGTAAATTTCCTTCAAAATGGCATTCAATCGTTAGAGCATATTTTTGCATATTTTACCATAAATGCATAAACATGCATTTTTCGGTTAATTGGACATATTTTTAGTGAATATTTCCAAAATATTCGAGAGATTTAAAAAATTTAAATATTTAAATATTTACTTTTACAAAATTGCGCACCATAACAATTTCGATTCCAACTTCTATAGAAGTGCCAACTTGGCTGCACTAAACAAAATTAAAACAATTATCTTTATAAGTTCCAGCTCTGGATTTCTTAATGAAAGTATGACTGAGCTACAGGGATGGAGCACACTTAAAACGCAAATTGATATGATGGAAGATGCATGTGTAAAAATTCATTCAGTCGAAGGTTTAATGGGCAGAATTATTTTTAAGAAAATTGAAAATGTTTTATAAAAACGAGGGCTACTCGAAAATAGAAAAATCTCAAACATATTAACGCTGAATAGTAACGAAGAAGAGAACCTGGAGAACTATTCAATAAGTGAAATTCTTTCATTCAAAAATGTTCCAATTATATCTTTTGACGTTGAAATATATTTTCAATGTATAAGAGTTTTTTGCGACCAAATGGACAAAGATTTCTTTTTGAAAATTAAAACAACAAGACACTCAAAGAATCTAGACAACTAGTACCTTATTTAAATGAGATTGGAATAGAATTTTTTTAATTTATTTTATGTTTGTTATTTTTTTTTTTTTTTTTTTGTTAACAGGCTACATCATTGTATATGAAAACTATAGTAATATCATCAGAAGCGCCGACTACTGAGTCACATAGTGTCGAAGGCCACCAACTTCTCTCAACACTTTTTGTTGAGGAAACAGAATTGAAAGTCGAGATCTAACTCCCTTTCTCCCTTACAATATAACAAGACTTACTTAAATTAATGTCTACGCTGTCAAAATCATAGAACATGTTGCAAACACAAGCGCCACCAGCCGTACAAATCCAGCGAAAATAAAAACGACTCCATGAGAATACTATAGATAGATAGATAGATAGATAGATAGATAAGATTTATTGTTATTTTTCTTGTTTATATTACAAAATCAGTTTACAAAAATCGATAAGCATGGCTTTGCCGTCTGCCTGATTGACATTAATTTAAACAATTAATAACAAGTAAGTTTCCATATTTCAAGAATAAATATAGGAAAAATAGGAAAATTTTAAATATTAAAATATAAATTTTTTTTTTTTTTTGTTTGTTACATACATTATGTTAAAAATCTTCATTTACAATTTGATTTCGATACTTTATTGCTGCTTTATAGAAATAAAAAAGTTGTTTTATGTCGTTTTCACAATTAAGATGTTCAAAAACTTCTTCTTCTGACATGGTGTCTCTTCCAAGGAAATTTCTTCGGAATTCTTTTAGAATAGGACATCTACCAATGAAATGCTTAACATCTTCCCTCTCCGATAGGTTGCAGAGACTGCAATAAATTGGTAAATCAGGACGATGCGGGATATAATTAAGCCGTAAAAGCTCTCCTCTCATTTTGAAAATCGACGAAATCATTTCAAAAGTGTTTTCATTGTGAAAATAATTCCTTTCGCACAAATTATGGTTAAGTACACTATATATAGCTCTATGTACGGATGACGAAGCTGAATTTAAACAATCAGCTCTGCATTGTTCATCTACTTTTGATATAAGATTGTAGAGTACCTCTTTGCTGTATCTTCCATTTTCATGCATAAAATTGAACTCCAATCCGCAGTACGTTGCTAGCTCCTCCAATTTCTTATACCATAAGCTTCTCCGTTCTATTGTCTTCATTGCAATTATTTTAGGTAGCCTATCCTCCGGAAGTTCTAAGACATTAATAATATAGCTCAGGTGCAGTTTGAGAGTTTTTATGAAAAGTGGTGACAATCCTGTTTCAATATTTATCATATAGTTTGGCGTAGTGCTGGGCAGATTGAAGCATTTTTTAATAAAGTATCTCAGCAGTTTTTCCACAGTTTCATACTGACAATACCCCCACGCTTGTGCTGCGTACATCATTACCGACTCAGATACCGCTTGAAAAACTTTGTATTTAACACTATGGTCAACTAGGTGGTTTGAAAAACATCTCTTCCAGGTAGCAGATATGGCACTTTTAGCTTTTACTAGTTTCTCTTTTAAGTGAGGTTCCATACTAAGATTACTTGTTATCGTCAATCCGAGATACCTGTAGGAGGTTACAATTTCAATGGGTTGTCCATTCAGCTTCTATTTTTCGTTACTACAAAGTCTTCCAGAACCCCTTTTAAAGATCATTATTTTTGATTTTGACAGATTCACCGTAAGATTCCATAATTGGCAGTATGAATCCAAGCGGTTAATCATAAGTTGCAAAGTATCTGGCGAATATGCAAATAGCACAACATCATCTGCGAATAATAAGGCTTTTAACAGAACACCGGCTATATTTATGCCTCCTGGTAGAAATTCTGTGAGATCATTGATGTACATTGCAAAAATATACGGGCTTAACGTGCAGCCTTGTCTTACTCCCGCCGTTGTCTCAAACCATTCTGAAATCTCGACTCCACTCCACACAGCTGATTGGTTATCCTCATAAAGATTTTCGAGAACCCTACCAAACTTATGACTCATTCCAATGTTGTACATCTTGTAAAATAAAGCTCTTCGGTCGATATTGTCAAAGGCAGCTTTGAAATCTGCGGCTCCATGTTTAAGCACAGCTGATTGCTCAAATCGGTTCGATAAATTTGATTAAGCACTTCAATCCCATTTATATTATTTTGTAACAGACCAAACGAAGAACTCCAATTAAAAACTTTTTTCTCTACATACATCCTATCATCGCGTACCAATACTTTAACGTTTGGGTTAATTTCCCTAAGGCAACTTCTTATTTTCAAGAGTTTGTTTCGTTTCTGTCGTATTGCCAATGGGAGATCTTTGAATATGTTGACACCTGTGCCTTGCAGTATTCTTGATGCTTTCAGTGCAGTGATTACTTGATGTTTTGAATTAAGCTTAACAATGAAGCTTTTGCAATTGGTATTGTGTGATTTTATTTCACGAATATTGTGACTTTCCACGGACGGGCTTGGTTGAATGAGCTTGGACAGAGTATTTTTGATAAGATCTTTTTCATCCGTAACTCCCACTGTCGTGATTCGTAGCATCAGATTGTTTTCTGTATTCCTCATTTGTAATTGATCCATTTGGTTTTCTAGAATTTCGTTTCTTTTTTCTAAAGCAACTATTTTATGGGACAATTGGAGGTTAAGGTCGATCATTTTTTGGTTTGCAATTGTGATTGCTTCGATGTCGCTCTTGGAAGCCGTATTTTTCATTTTAGAGTCAAGCAGATAACAAAGCAAATTCGTGAGCTCCGACTTGCTCATAGATCCAACTAAATCTTCAGACATTTTTCTAGCGTTTTGCAATCTTTTCTCAGAATTAACAGCTTCAGGAGAAGTTTCAGATAAATGTCTTTTGTTATTCGATGACATAAATGGCTGTGTATAGTGTGTCGGTATGATTGGCGGTTCTAGCGCTTAAATTCAATGTTTAATAAAAACTCTTATAGGTCTATGACTCACATGAATTTATACAGATGATTTTGGCTGTCTTCGACCAACACTTTTATACACTTTTTATGATTTTTTGGTTGAAATTATGGCAATTTGGAACTTTTTCACAGGAGCTACTTGAAAATGAACTTTTCTGTAATTTGACAGAAATGTCAATCCAAGAATACTATAGTGTTCATATACAATGGCTACATGAAATTTGGCCACATTGAAAAATTGGCCCTAAACATAAAATGAAAAATGGCCCCAAAAATTTATATGGAAAACAACAAAAACAAAAAATAGGTTAAAATTTGTAAATTGGGCCATTTTTCATTGTTTTGGGGCCTTTTTTCATTTTTAATTTTGGGGTAAAATTTCATTATGAAAAATGGCCCCAAACTTTTATTCTTAAACCAAAATACTTTTACAACAAAAACTTTGATAGCAGACCGGCTGGCAACATAGGCGCCTGCCACACCCTAAGCGGAGCGACGGAGTCGCGTGAGCGGGACAGAGGACCCAAAAAGGGAGTTAAAATCCTTGATCAATCAATCAAGGTACTTTTAAGGCTCTCCCAAACCGACGCAAGACATTTTTTGTACGATTGTAAT
Organism: Melangyna quadrimaculata; assembly: GCA_949320155.1. NCBI lineage: Eukaryota > Metazoa > Arthropoda > Insecta > Diptera > Syrphidae > Melangyna > Melangyna quadrimaculata. The sequence goes on from OX439484.1 coordinate 188,223,692, forward strand.
TTTTTTGTTGTAGTTGCTTCTTATATTAATTTTGGGCAGTTTTTCATTTTGTGCTTGGGGCCATTTTTCCTAAGTTTGGGTCCATTTTTCAATTTTGAAAATGGGGCCATTTTTCATTATGATAATTCATTATGAAAAAAAACCCAAAGGACAATGGGCACTTTTGTATGGATTGCGTCCTATGGATGTAACACATTGTGACCTATTTCATTTAAGAGGTCTCGGTCAGTGCTATAATTTGTTGTATGGGTAAAAGTTTGTATCTTGTGCAGGGAAAGTGTTATGGTCGTTTATGTAAACGATAATGCATCTTTTATTAATCGTATAACCTACGAACGACGACGTGACCAATTGAAGTCATATTCACACAATATGTTAAATGCTGTAAGATAAAAGTTTCTAATATGAACGGATCCGGTAGGTGGCGCTTTTGTCAAGTTATTGACAAAAATTCTCTATTTTTTAAGCAAAATCGCTCATATTCAAATGTAACATTGGTTTATAGCAAAATAAAATCACAAAATATGGACCCGATAGGTTGTGCTGAATTGGAGTTATTAAAGGAGAATGGATGTTTTGTGCCATGAGTGTTTTGATTTTGCCTAGACAGGTCAATTGTTACTAGGCTTCAAAAGGAAAACATTTTTTTGTATTAAATATTGTTTTAATTTTAATATTTTTATTTTAATTAAAAAACTCGACTTCCACGCCACCTATGGGGTCCATATTTCGTGATTTAATTTTCTTGCAATAATCCAATGTCACATTTGAATATGAGCGATTTTTCTTAATAAATAGAGATTTTTTTTGTCATTTATGTACTTGACAATAGCGCTACCTACCGGATCCGTTCATAATTAGAAACTATTATCTAACAACACTTAACGTAATGTGTAAATATGACTTCAATTGGTCACGTCGTTCCAAAGTTACGCGATAAATAAAAGATGCATTAACAATTACATTTACGTCCATAACACCTGCCCTGCTTGCGATACAAGCTTTTGCCTCTACAATAAAAGATAGTACTCTTGGAGACCTTTAAAATGATATAGGTCACAATGTGTTACATCGATAGGCCAAAATGCCCATTGTCCTTTGGGGCCATTTTTCATTTTTCCTTTGGGACCATTTTTCATTTGGGACCAAATTTCATGTAGCCTGTAGAAATACTGTTTTTTTTTTAGTTTTTTATGTTTTTTTTTATCATCTTACAACTTTTTTAGAGCATATTTTTACTATTTAAGTGTATATTTTCTCATTTAACATGCATATTTTATGCGCATATTTTGTGATTTTTAGCGCCTAAAAATCCTTGCCCTAATTATGAGTAATAAACATTAATACAAAATAAGCCAAATCACTTCAGCCGTTCTCAAGTGATGAGCCAAAGCAACGATTTTTAGATTGCAAATTTTGGTATATACCTACAATACCTACTCCTATACTGATTATATTTTTTAGTAGCTCTTTCCTAAAACAAATTGCACATAAATTGCATTACTGAATCGCACAAACTTGATCTCGTACATAACAACTTTATCGTAACTAGAAATTACAATTGTAAGTTAGTTAGTAAGTTCAGTATTATAATGAAGGCGTACAAAATTCAGTGTTTAAAAAAAAAGTTTAAATAAAAATTATTATGTAATGTTTGTATAGAAAAATTAAAATAAAAATAAAAACACAATAAATAGCTAGATCTCAAACAAAAATATGTTATCAACTTTGTTTGATATACATATTTCATAACGTTAAAAAATGTATGAACAACAAAATTCAAACATCTTTAGAGCTGTTTTCTTAAATATTTATTTTTTAAGCCTTTTTGCATATTTTTAAAAATAAAATCTGGCTTACCAGTACTTAGTACTTATGTAAATACAATTTTACACAAAATTAAAAAAAAAAATCACTGACCCGTTTTCAAGATATTGAACTTTTTTTTTTTTTTTCAAAACCCAGAACATATTTTTTTGAAAATGCTTTTACGCCCGTAGCGTAATGGTTAGTGCGTTCAACTGTCACGCTGGAGGTCTGGGTTCGCTTCCCAGCCTCGTCCACCTAAAAACTAAAAAGTTTTTTTCAGGGCTACTGCCTCTTGCGAGGAATCGACAAATCCTCCAAGAGTATCACTTGTCACGAATAAGTGCTTCTCGTCTAGCCGTTCGGATTCGGCATAGAATTGTAGGTCCCTTCCATTCCTGTCGAAAGGCGCACACAGGAATGGTTGCGAGTTGTTAGTCACTAGGCCCTGGTTCTTCATGAGCCGTAGTGCCACCCGATTTTTTTTTTTTTATGTATTCAAAATTGTTAAAACTACAATAAACCTCCTGTATAAAAAAATTGGTTGACAGACAGAATTGCGGGACCACTTTTTCAAGGTCTCTATCATCGTTATGTTAGGGAAAATTACTATCGCGAGTTCGATTTTTTTTACGAATTCAAAACATGCCCTTTTGTACGTACCTACTATGTATATCGCAAGTAAAAATCAACTGAAGCGTTTTGGAGAAAATCAAAAATTCAAAAATCAACCGAAATGTTTAAGAGATGTACGTTTTCACGTTTAGTAATTGAATAATTTTTCCTTAAGAAAATTCTGTGGAGGCGTTTTTTTTAGAAAATTAAGATTTTCCCTTAAATCTATAGAATAACTTTTGTGGTCTAACCTAAGAAAGAAAATAATTCTCCTCGAAGACTTATTTATACTAATTACACACTTTCTCTTAATTAATTTCACCTCGAAAGGAGTTGAAACCTACATGCCTATATTAAAAGTATGTATATAACAATTTTGTTATAAAATATTTTAGATATCCATTGATTTGTTCATAACTTGGTTAGGAATATCTTTTCTCAAAAAATCATCAAATTTAAATCTGACTAATAGAACAACATTTATATTTTATTTATTTATTAATAAATTCTATTGAGAAAAATAATGTAATAAAATTTTAATTTAAAAAAAATCCCAAAATAAAAAAATTTGTTGCTCATTAAAAACGCAGATACTTTTTCGTTACTTCGATAACAATATGAATGAATAACCATGAGTTGGTATATACATAGGTATGTTTCTGTAGCTCTACAATAATGTTGTACATTGAACTGCTTTGTTAAAAAAAAAAAATGTAGGTATACGTTGAAATAAAAATGAACTAATTATCACTGTCTAGACGAATTGAATCACAATCACGGATGATAAGCGAAGGGGCTGCGAAATAATACGCAGCTTTAATAGTTGTTCCATCCATACCCAGATTGATTCACCTGGTGTGTGTTGGCTGGCTTTGCACGAGTTTCTCGCTGGTCGTTGCCTTTGTAACGTACATTATGTATATTTATAGGCTCTGGCCTATTTGGGGCAAGCACTTATCATAAGAAACATTTATATAATTAACACTATAACGGTTCGTTTATCTATAAATATAGCGATATTTTTTTTATAACAGAAAATATAATTATAAGAATTTAAGAGTCATCACTTTATCTAGGGGGCTTACCTCTTACAAATCAACGATTAAGTGATTTAATAGTCTACGATTATTAATTATACATAATTTTTGTTCGTATATGTTGTGAAATTCTCCTAGACACTTTGTCACTTTTTTTTTACGAAGGTTTCAAATTTGTCGAATTTAAAATCTAAATTAATGATAACTTGGAAGTGATTGATTGATTAACTGAAAAAAAAAAATAATATCGCACATCGGTATGAAATGGCAATAATTTTGATATAGATTTATTGATTGCCCAAACTTATTCGAGTTATAACTAACGCAATTTAATAACGAGGTATTAAGATTAAAAATGTATTTAGTATCTATGTATACCAGTGGCGGATCCAGGGGGATTGCTAAATTAATTTGAAATATAGAAAGCAATACATTACAACGTCTAAAGTTTTATATTCGTCTAAAATATTGTTAAGATGAGAATTTTGATGGACAAAATAACGTGGTTGGGGCTGAACAATTTACATGTTCTGCAACTTCTTTTCTTATCCCTAAGGTTGGGGCTAAAGCCTGAAGTGAATTGAAAAAAAAAAAAACAATTGGGGGCTATGAATAATGGACATGTTTCATGCAACGACAATTTTCCCTTAAAACAAACCCCAGAAAATTGAAAAAAAAAAAACAACTTGGGACTATTAAGGTCTGAGAATATTGGACAAAAAACGTAGTCAAGGTTAACAACTTACTCCCTAAAAACTAACCTTATTCCAGAGAGCTTTTGGGGCATAAATCTAAGGATTTTCAAAGTCCGAAGTTGGGGCTAAGGCTGGAAGGTATAATTTAAAAAAAAAAAATGTGGTCGGGGCTTAACATTTACATGTCAAAAAACAACTGTTTACACTAAAAACTTAGCTAATTTAACGAAAGAAACGCAATTGAAGCTAAACCAATAAGAGAACACCGGGGTGTAAAGCTTAGTGTAAATGTTTTTATACAACAGGAATTGTTTCTTACGGCCTTGGCTGGGCTTAGAGCATTTTGGGGCTTAGTTTATAAAATTTCAAAGGTCCAAGGGAATACATACAAAACATTTTTGGGCTAAGCATTTCAATACAAATTCTTAAGTCGAGGAGCCAAATTCCAAAAAGCGTGAGAAACTCTGTGAACTCAGAAAAATTTTGAAGGTGGACATGAATATTTACAATCTCTATAGACTCTTGAGTGACTTACAAATTTATCGACACATTTTTTGAGCAGGAATAGAAAGTGTATGTAGGTGCAGTGTTAAAGAAAATTCATTGACACTAACTTGCAGAATTGGGCCGTGCAGCTTATTTTTTAGAGCACGACTAAAAGTCTTGAAATTTTGATATTTTATTTTTCGATCCACAAAATATTATTTTCGTGCTTTCTTGTGACAGGTATGTTCGTTGATTTGGCTAATTAAAGAAAATGAGATATGAGCTTTTGCCAGTAAGACCACCTAAATATCATTTTTCTGTACTAGCATTACAAACAGTTTTCAAATTTTGTTAAAAAGGTGAAGTTCAAAGCATACCTTCAGCTAATTTAAACAAACACTTACATAATGTACATATGTAGGTGGGCACTTGATACCTAATCAATAATTAAGCAATATACCTATAAATAAACGAATTTGTTTGTGTGGTTTGAGACTGTAACGTGGCTAGAACTTAAAGTTATAAAATTATTTATACTTCCATGTTTTGCTGAGCCTTAAAATTTGGTTTTAAAATTAATTACCATGCTTAACACATCAATCCCAAATTCTTGTTAGTGTGCTATATTTTGAAAAAAATTTAAAGCGCGGTAGAAGCGGATATAAAAGCACACAAAACACGGCTATTATTAAAGGAAAATATCAAATCAAGGTGTAGTTTATTTTTAAGTATAAATGAGTTACAATAAAATATATTTATGGATTTAAATATGAAAAATTTAATGAAATTGGATTTGATAGTAAAATTATAAAGATAAATAATTTGATTTTAGCTCTAAAATATGTACATATGGCCCTATTATTAAAGGAGAAGTGAAATTCGTTTTCTGTGATATAACTTCATATGTTGGTACAAACTGGATTTCCAAACTCCAAGCCCCCCCCCACAGCCAAATCCTAGATCAGCTACTGATGTATACCTAATACAGAATGAAACTAGTGAAACTAAAATGCACGTAGCGTGGGTATACTTGATCTTATATGGTTCTGAAGAATTTTCAATCAAAACCGATTCTGAATACCATACAAAATTAACATTAAATGAAATTTACACATCGATCGCACAAGCTTGCTCTTGTGGTTTATGGCCATAACATTTCTAGGTATAGAGTTTTTAAACTTGTATAGGTACAAGTGTTTTAATACATATTATATGAACCTACATTTGTTTAGCCAAATAAAAGATGAAAAATAAAATTAACTTTTTTTTTTATGGTTAACACTTGTCTTATTTGTTGGAACTAGAATGTATAGTGTGCAAAAAAACTATATTCAAGCTATTCACACAATATACCGGAATATCCCAAAAACAAAATATTTCCAAAAAAAAAGGCAAACATATGGATATATATTATGCATATGAATATTTCCCCAATATTGAAATGCTATTTTATTATAATCATACTAGGGTGCCGCGACCGCTTCGCTGGTCGTTAATAAAAACTAAAAGTTCTCTTCAAAATATTTATCTATTGTAACCCTCTTTGGTATACAACATTTTTTGTCTTTCTATTTATGGAATATATAAATAACGCTGATGGTTTGCCTACTCTGGAGCATGCAAAATATAACTGCCCATGTGAAAATACTGGGTAGTCTGAGTCTATATGCCACACACTTCTAAAGACTGTCATTGTAAAACCAAGGCGAATTGGAAATTGAAGCCGTTTGAAATTGAATGGTAAATCAGATGCAATAAGCAGAATTCGGGGAATCGAAATTGTGGCTTCGATTACATTATTCATTAAGCGCTTAACAGCAAGTCTAGTTCCGTTGCAAAGCTTTTGTTGATTTATCGTTGATTGAATCATAAATTATGGGGTGGCATTCCTGGTCAATGTAGTGAATTAAGAAATTCTGTTGAATAGGTCATCTTCGTCAATTATTCCATTTTGAATATCCCAATTAACATCTTTATTTTTTCCTGCCAATATTGCTCGTTCGTTGTATCGCTGTTAATCAATTCTTCTTTAGTTTGGGTAATCTCACAAAAATTTTACGGCAATGTTATTAATCCATCATCAATGAGCATTTTTCCATCTCCAATATTCAACAACTACTTTGAAAACTTAACGGCCGATGAATCGTTTTGTAATTGGACACGCATATTTAATGTCAATCTGCTTGTTTTGACATATGAATCTTCACAAATAAGGTGATTTCAAGCATGCATTAGTTTCATCCGCTGGAGTTGATTGTGGAACTACGGGCAATATTTGTCGAAAATCACCGGTCAAGACAACAGCAAATAAATTTTGATTGTTTTGAAGATCTTTCTATGATCTATTCAAAGCTCCCAATGACTTATTAGGAGCCATCGTGCATTCATCCAACACAATAATCTAATATTGTTGTAATACCTGTACTGTTCCCGAGGTGTTTGGAATGTTACATGTGGGTCTTTCATTAATATGAATGTTCAATATGGTAACTTCAGTAGACCGATTCTGAAAAGCGCGGCGGATCGCTTATATTGGCGGATTTGAATTTTCTTAGTCTTAAAAAGGCTTCCGCTTTTCAGTTTTTGTTTTAAAATAATAGGTTTCTAGGTGATCGAAAAGTTTATGATCGATTTCAAACAAAAAATGGAAAGCAAAAGAGCTTTTGAGAATAAGAAAATAAATATCCGCCAATGAAAGCGATCCGCCGCGCTTTTCAGAATCCGCCTACAGTGCAGAATGTGCAGTTCGACCACCTTCCAATAAGGTAGCAGCAATTTCCGATAAAGCGAGCGCCAGTGGCATTTTGTTTGTGACCGAATACATTCTAAAATCAGTGAAATTAAAAATGTCTTTCCGGTATTTCCAGGTGCATCCAAAACACCGCCGTAATGTTTTGTGTCTTTCTCTATTTTATCGCTATTATTATAATGAGTGTTCTAGTGAAATAGCCAGTTGCATTCCTCCCCTTAAAAAATTCAACCGTAATACTCGCGCTTCTAGGAATGCCCATCAGTTCACCCTCGAGCCCAACTTCGGACGTACTGTAATGTACAGAGATTCTTTCTTCAGTCGCACCACACGAATGTGGAATGCTTTACCTGACTCGACTTTCCCCTCCCCCATTTCGATGTGCAAACGTTCAAAACCAATGTGCATCGGTATCTTCTTCTAAATCCTCTCCTACTTACCTAATCGCTCGTGATGTGTTAAAAACATTTTAATGGTAGCCATAACCCCTTTTGCTCGCGTGGAATATAAAAAAAAAAAAAAAATCAACCTTTCTCATCATAAACAGCTTTCATGATTTATAAACACTGAATTTTTGTTTCGATTCTATAAAGAATTGTTGTTTTGTTTGATTTTTTACTTTGAAAGACAATTATAAAATCTGAATTTCCGTTTTGATTCTATAAACAAATGTTTGATTTTTCTTCGTTTTGCTGACATGTTTTTTTTTTTACTTTGAATTTTTTTTTTGGCATAAAAATGGTAAGTGGTCTCAAAGTCATTTTGTTTTTTACATACAAACCTGCTACAGAATAATACCTTTCTAACAAAACTCACGGGTTTTTATTATTGAATATGTTTGTCTGCAACTTAAGCTTACTTAAACCACAAAATTCGCCCAAATTCACCCATGCATTTCTGAGAGAATGGTCATACTGGTAATTTTTCAATATTTTTGTTAAAACAAAGCCGAATTTGAGAATTTAACTTTTGAGACTTTTTGTTGGAAATAAGATGGTCTACTAAAATTGATGGATGCCGAGTTCTTCGGTCAAGCATTTTCTCCTAATGACACTGAGGTTAATATTAATTACTTCAAACACATGAACAGATGTACCCAAACTAGACTGACTTCCATCAACATAAGCCTGTCTTCAGTAATTAATAAAATCCGCTTGATGAAGAATGATTTTTCATCAGGTCCTGATGGGGTTCCTGCTGTTGTTCTTAAACACTGCGTCTCCAATCTATCTCAACCTCTCACTGATCTCTTCCAACTCTCTATTTCCCAAGGTTTGTTCCCAAAAGTATGGAAAGATTCTTACATTATCCCAATACTTAAAAAAGGATGCAAAAAAGATACCTCTAATTACAGACCCATTGCCAAACTTTCCTGTATACCCAAAATGTTTGAGAGTATAGTTTACGATATTTTGCTCCTTCACTGTAAGCCACTTGTCTCTCCTAAGCAACATGGCTTCCTTAGCGGTAGATCAACGACCAAGAATCTAACTGATTTTGTATCAAATGTCATTTGCTCCTTGGAAGCTGGTTATGAAGTCGATGCGATTGCAACTGATTTCAGCAAAGCATTTGACAAAGTCTCCCATAACGTAATCATCTTCAAATTTAAATCATACGGCTTCCCACCTTTACTTATATCTTGGATTCAATCATACTTAAATAATCGTCAATACACAGTTCTTTTTAGATCCTGTAGTTCCGACCCTATCAAGGCAGTCATTTAGGTCCTCTGATTTTCTTATTGACCATTAATGATGTGGATCTTATCCTTGAAGGATTTGACCTCCAGATCTACGCTGATGATATGCGTATATCAAAACATATTAAATGCATGGCGATGCTCAATTACTTCAAGCTGACCAAAACAGTTTCTTTATTTGGTGTCAATACAACATTCTGGAATTGAATCCTTTACCTCAACGTCAATATTTCATTGATAATGAGCCAGTTGAGATCGTCACTTCCATTCGCGACCTTAATTTTCGGGCTCACTATGATAATATTATCAATAGAGCTAACTCTACTCTAGGTTTCGTTAAACGCTGGTCAAAAAAGTTCTCAAATCCCTATGTTACTAAGTCTCTGTATGTCACGTTTGTCAGACCTCTTCTTGAATACGCTTGCATAGTTTGGTCTCCCTACCACCATGTGCATAATCAGAGGATAGAAGCCTTTCAACGTAGATTTATTCGCTTTGCCTTGCGTGGCCTTTGTTGGAACGACCCATATAATCTACCACCTTACGAAAACCGTCTAAAATTAATAAATTTACAACCTCTTAGTAGACGTCGCGATAATGCCCATATAGTTTCTGTACACCAGCTTTTGACTGGTATCATTGATAATTAAGGTCTACTTGTTAAATTTAAACCGAATACTCATAATCGTCAATTGAGGACCACTCCCCTCTTCTGTGTCCCCTTCCATCGCACAGAGTATGGCCAAAATGAACGTATCACTAGAATAATTCGAAAAGTAAATAACTCCAACATTTTCGATTTAAACCTCTCAAAAACCTCTCTCAAGCTTGCTCTCCTATCATAATCTTTCTCTTACCTTTTTATCCGCATCTTTTTTCTTCAACTTAGCTTTAAGATCTCAATTGTAATTTTTTTTTTTTTTTTATATTTAGCGCGCGCTAAAGGGGTTATGAATACCCTTAAAGTGATAAACACAGCACGAGCGATTAGGTAGGTTGGAGGGGATTTGAAAGGAGAAACCAATGTACATTGGTTTTGAATGTCTGTAGATCACAATGGTAGGGGAAGATAGAGCTGGGTAGAGCATTCCACATTCGTGTAGTGCGACTAAAGAAAGAATCTCTGTACTTAACTGTACGTCCGAAGTTGGGCTCAAGGGTAAACTGATGGGCATTCCTAGAAGCGCGAGTATTACGGTTGAATTGTTTAAGGGGAGGAATGCAACTGGCTATTTCGCTAGAGCAATTTTTGTTAAAATAACGGTAAAATAACGAAAGGCTTGAAACATTTCGACGGTGTTCCAGAGATGTAAACGTTTCCGTTATAGTTCTTTCACCTATCATTTTAAGAGCTCTCTTTTGAATTCTATCCAATAGACTCAAGTGGGTTATTGGAGCACCTGCCCAAATATGGGAGTTGTACTCAAGTTTTGGACGAATAAAGGCTTTGTAGATCACAGCCAGATCGGAGGGGGAGAAAAATTTCTTGCATCGACGGAGAAAACCTAAACACCTAGCAGCATTTTTGGCGATGTCAAATATGTGGTCATTCCACAAAAGGTGGTCTGTGACACACATACCGAGGACTGAAAGCTGTTCAGTTTCCTCTATGCAAGTGCCGCTCATGGATAGCAGCATTGGGGGTGGGTTCCGCTTTAACGACAGGAGACAGCATTGAGTTTTAGAAGCATTAAATTCTACACGGTTTTTTATTCCCCAGTGGACAATACTGTCAAGATCAGAATTTAATGAGCTTATCATACGCTGCCGTTCAAGTTCCACATCCGAAGGACATGGATGTGAATCAAGAAACGAATATGAAAAGCTGAGGGTACTGTCGTCAGCAAAACAGTTTAATGGATTAGAAGTTTCAGATAAGAGATCGTTTATGAATATTAGGAAGAGGGTCGGAGACAAAACGGAGCCCTGGGGCACACCAGCATTTATTTTGTGGATTTCAGATTTGAAACCGTCCAATACAACTTGTATTTAGTTTTAAGTTACTATTATTGTTACTATGTGCTTGTACTAAGCGAAATTAAATTAAACAAATTTATATAAAAAGTTAGGCAGGAAAAAATAATAAAAACTTACCTCAAAAAAGTCGAAAAATTATTGATTTTTTGCTTAACCGCTCATCACTGTAAAGATAGATGGAATACATATTCAAGTGAAAAGAAGAAGACATTTTGCAGAGAAGTAAATTGAGGTTTTGAAAAGATGATTAGTAGTTTCAGATGCCATAACGATTTTCGTTGGGAAAATGTAGTTGGTGGTGCAAATTAACCTGCAAAAATAACGAAATTATAGGAATTGCCTATTTAAAGATCACTAACCAAAATTTTGTAGTATGATTTTGGAAGATTTTTTCGACCTACATATATAGTGCAGATGTGTTTCGCTCTGCCAACAATAATTGAGCTCTTCAGTAAGAATTGTTGTTGCCTTTCTTAGACACATGTTTTTAGTCGATGGCTACCGTCGAAAAAATCTTCCAAAATAATATTTCAATAAAAGTGCACTTAACAAAAAACATAAACAATTTGTATACTGTTATTATTTATCTTCTACTTACTGAATTTTGTAGGATTACTTGACAAATTTTCTTTTCTTGCCTAATTACAAAATTTTGAAATGAAGAATTGATTTTTGAACCTCCAGAATTTAGGTCAGTGATCTTTAAATAACAGATTTCTCTGATAATTTTTGAGGTTTTTAAAGTATTTGATATTAAAAAGTAAGAAACTTATAGAACTTGGTTTACTTATAGATCTACCTAGTTTACACGGCTGACTTGCTATGCGAAGGTTTTTTTTATATAGAGAAACTCAAATTCCATTTTTAACATTTATGTTTTTGGTGATATTCTCAACGAGAAAATGTTAAAAACAAGGTTAAATAAGAATTTTGATTTTTTTTTAATTTAATACAAAATTGTGCATTTCAAAATTGTACTTTCAAAGTTCTGATTTCAAAATTCTGCACAAAAGAACATGAACATTTATTGGATGCATTGAAAAAACTTTTAAATATCTGATTTTTTTTAGATTACATTTTTTGCACAGGAATAGGCGACATTTGGAAAGAAATATTCCTCGTAAGACATAATTAAGTTTCTTACCTATATGTCAACGTATGAACTATCAAATTCCATCAAAGGATGGCTACGATGATGATAGTTAAAAAACATCCAAAAAAATTTTAAATTATTTAAAAAAAAATTAGAAACTTTTGAATAAGATGAATGTCAATCTATGTTACTTTGACGTGACAGAAAAGTCTGGCAACTAGGGCTGGCCACGAGACGAGACTGTCTTTTAAGCAACGAAGACGAGACCAAGACGAGACTGTATATTTGGACCAAAATTTACAGAGAGTCTTATAAATTAAAAAATCCAATTTCAATTAAATATTTATTTTCTTCTGCACGTATTCAAACTATAATCGAAAATATTTCGTTCCAATAATCAACAAATTTGCCGGAAATCGTATTTTTCGGAGACGAGACAGGGACGAGACTTAATTATACGAGACCGACTCGAGACCGAGACGAGAATGAAAATTTTCGATCTTAACGAGACCGAGACGAGACTCAAAAGTCTCGCAGAGTCTCGTCTCGTGGCCAGCCCTACTGGCAACGCATTGGTGTTATTTTGCATTGACCATCGCAAGATTTGACAGACTTGATGCAGAATTCGACATCATTTTTTGTTAACGCGTTAAAGTAAAAAAAAATCGAAATCTGATGCCAAAGCAAATTCAGTAAAAATGTGTATTTCCCGATCTACATTTGAACGATTTTTTCAGTGCTGAATGGAAAAATCGGCCGAAACTGGAAGGAACATGTCGACTGTACCTCTCAATCGCACACGATTAAAACAACAATTTTTTATGGGCAAGACTAAAATGGGTCAATGTAGGTCGGGACTATTAAGAATCCTAGAAAGGCTATCCTAGTAAAGTCTGAATGTGGCCAGTTATTGTAAGCAACTTGTTTGCCTACGTCACACCATATTCACGTACAGGAACGTGACAGTTAGTGTATGTAGTAAGGTTGTGCAGGTTGTCAGAAATTAAAAATTACTGTTTCTATGATTTTGAAGTAAATAAAGTCAAATATGTAGTGATTGTTTGAAATAAAATTAATTTTGCGATTGATTTTGACAACATGCGTAAAACTGAACAAAAATGTAAACACTACTTATGATATTATACCTGTGATATATGTATGTACCTTTGGTACCCAAATTTTTTTATTGGAACATGATTTTTTCAAGAATTCAAAAAAACTTTTACAAAATCACTTATACCAAGTTTCAAAAAATTTAATAAGTCATTTTCGAAATATTCACTTATCAAAACAAAAAATTGAATTACAAGTATACCGACATTTTTTTTGCTAAGATAAAAAAAATATTGGTACAGCTATAACTAAAAAATCCTAGCCTCAGCTTATGAATCGATTTTTTTAAACTTTTCTAGTCTAGTGTTCTTAGGATAATAGGTTGATAATCATGCCCATATAATTAAAGGCACCTATTCGGAGAGGAAGCAAAACAAGTTGCCTGATTCATAATATAAGTGACAAAGTTGGTACCAAATTTATGTCAAATTAAATTTCTTTTAACTTTACACCTCCTTAATGATGAGAAGGAACTTACTACTTATTTCTACATATTTATGTTAATCTTAGAAAGATCACACCAAAGCATGTGTCTCCTTTCAATGTTAATTCCATTTATCGTTATATCTGCTCTAGTGAAAAGTTTTAATTATGTTAATTAATGAAATACTGCGAACTGGGTGTGTTTGCTTACATTGTCACGTCTTTTAATGTATGTAATGAGTTGAAAAAGGAGTATAAATTAAAAGTCATCGGACTGAAGTGTAAAATTGTTTATTCGCGTCGTCATCGTCATCATCGTTATCGTTAAAAGCAGATGCACAATGAACCATGCAATTTGTTTATTCGTGTAATTATTATCTTTGCTGAGAAAGTCTTCGAATTATTTGACTTGATTGCATATCTTGCAGCAGCTAAAAAAGGTTCACGTATTTTGAACGACACGATGGCATCATGATTTTTTTTTGGTTATAACAACACGTCTTAGATTATTAAGGAAGGAATAATGATTTACAGGGTGTTACTAGAATCTAATTCCCAAAATGTAATGCAAAAATGAAAATTTAATGTAATAAAAAACTAACACAATTGCTAGAAATATTTATGAGTTTAAAAAAAAAAAAAAATTGCGGAATTAGGAAGCAGTGTTTTCAAAATATTTAAAGTTTATTAATGGTTTTGTGAACAAGACTAATTTAAACAAATCAACGGATAAAACACATTGGAAAGACTTACTTTACTAAAAGTGAAGTGACCTTATACAATTTAAGCCAATCCTGCGAGCATTTTGTTGGTCGGCAGGAATGGAGAAACCTACAATTTTCTATCGAATCAGAATGGCAGAGATGAGAGACACTTTTTCATGACAAGATATACTCTTAGAAGATTTGTCTCTTTCTTGCAAGAGTAATCAGCACCCCTGTATACAAATTTCAAACCATCTAACTATAAAGCCAAGGGGTTCTTGGCTAATATTATAAAAACTTTTATTTTTGCTAATATTATAAAAACTCTTTTTTCGAAAATAAGGCTTCAGGATGATCTGCTAAAACATATAAATATTGAAAGTTGGAATAAAATAACAACATAATCAATAAATTGGGTGGCGCAACAGCTCTCGCGAAGAGCCACACAACTCTCAACCATTTCGGTGTGCGCGTTTCGACAGTAATGGAGGGAACCTACAAATTGTATACCGAATCCAAACGGCTAAATGAGAAGCACTTATTCATGACAAGTGATCCTCTTGGGATAATTTGTCAATACCTCGCAAAAGGCGAGTTATTAGGTGGACGAGGCTGAGAATTGAACCCAGACCTCCAGCTTGACAGTCCAAAACACTTACCAGTACGCTACGGGCTACTGCAAACATAACAATCAGCACAGTTTTAGTTAATGGGAATTGTAGCTATTTTACTTGAACTTGACTATCAGGCTCATTTAATTGTGCTCAAGCAAGTTTTGTCGTATTCCTTTTAGACGCAAATTTTGATCGATGTCTATACCGACTCTTATAAAAATCACAGCATAAGGATACCATGAATTTTATTATTCTAGGGGATTTTTTTTTTAAATTTATGTCCTTAGAAAATAAAACCCTTAGTCAGGTTTTTAATAATAAACAAGATGAGTCGGTAAACATCGACCAAAATGTCAGTCTTAGAAGGATATGACAGTCTAACTGAAGACCCAACTGTCAAGTCTTGGCGAAACGTATACTTGAGCAAGTTCTGCAGGCCAAAAGTTTTAGTCCAACCCGGATTACTGACTTTATTCATGCCAAGGAGTTGAATTCACTGACACCTAGCAAATGAAGTTTGCAAAAAAGCAGCCCCCGAATTATGTACCAAACACAGAATAAGCCACTGTTCTTGCCAATGGTTAAACGGAGGGTATGAGATGCTGGACTATTTTGCGAGGCGCTGTTCGAAAACAACAATGCTTGACTAGGAATACATATGTCCGTCAGCCAGACCTGTATAATTTAAAGCTTAAGTACAATTCCTTGGTACTTAAAATCTTTAAGTACAAGTACAATTCATCGGTGTTTGTACTTAACAATTTTAATTACCAGTACCGAGGAATTGTACTTGTACTTAAAAATTGTAAGTACCAAGGAATTATACTTAAGTAGTACTTAAGTCACAATGGGGCATATTCATAGTCGCAGATAGACCCAGGTTTAACTAAACTACAGTTAAAGACAATTTTGGCTCAATGAATACAGACCGATTTTAATTACAAATTGTTGGTTTTATATTTTTATAAGATAATTAACTTGGTTTACTACACAAATAGCTTCAAATATTTTGAAATGATAACCTTAAAAAAATAGAATCAACGTCCGAAAATTCAACCAAAGCTATGTTTAACTTAGACCCAGGTCTAAAATGACTATGAATATGCCCCAATATATTTAATTACTTTACAGCTCTGTTCGTCACCATCACTAAATATTAACCATACGGAGTTGTCCTTAGAGAAGCTGGATAGAATGGTCCGGGATCAATGTTCATTATCCAGAATCTGTGTTGTAGAACACACTCCTGCGTTGCTTAAACAATTAACTACTTAAGAACTTATAACTTATTCCAAGTAATCCAATGTGAAAGCATAAGGGGTTTCTTCGAAGAAAAATCGGCTAAAACCATTTCTTTTTAAATAAATGCGTCTATGTATTCGAACACAATGAAAATGTTGGCTCCCTATTTTTGTTTTACTATTTAAATCCTAAGTGGGCTTTAGGTCTATGTTGAAAATTGTTGTTTTAAAATAAGACGACGTTTCGAACGTGGTTATGTTCTTCTTCAGGTCTATTTTCTATTCTTATATAAATAGACCTGAAGAAGAACGTAACCAGGTTCAAAACGTCGTCTTATTTTAACACAACAGTTTTCAACATAGATCTAAAGTCCAATTAGCATTTAAATATTATTAAAAAAAGGTCACGAAAAAGGAATAATTATTTTGGTTTTTGTTTCCCATTAGTTTAAAATCCTCATTTTTGTACTAAAATGTTTTTTTCGATATAAGAATTTGATTTTTCTTGGAACACTGAGAGCAAACTTAAACTTTTGGCCTGCAGTTTAGCTTACAAGCCTGGAAGCGGAGGGCTACAGAGCGATTGCCTATGCGGACGATGTTGCTATCGCCGTATCAGGTAAGTATCCTATTTTCTTAAAGGATCTCTTACAAAATGCCTTAAACAAGCTAATAGACTGGGCAGAACGGTGTGGACTGGGTGTCAACCCCCACAAAACTGATCTTGTCCTCTTCTCCAGGAAATATAAAATTCCACACATAGATCCTCCCACCATTAAAGGAATTCCACTAACATTCTCCGACAAAGCTAAATATCTGGGTCTTATTTTAGATAAGAAGATAAGTTGAAAACCTAATATAGAAGAAAGAGTCCAGAAGGCCACAGTAGCACTCTTCTCTTGTAAGAAAGCCATTGGAAGTAAATGGGGACGCCAACCCCGCATTACTCACTAGCTATACATCTCGGTAATTAGACCGATTCTAACATATGGGGTGGCAGTATGGTGGACAGTTCAAAGATATAGCGGTTAACCGCGATAAACTTAGTAAAGTCCAAACATCAGCTTGCATGTGTATAAGTGGAGCACTTCGTTCTACTCCCCCCGCGGCACTGGACACTCTTCTTCATCTGACACCCCTCGATATATTTAGTAAACAAACGGCAGCGAGTTTGGCAATCCGTCTTAAAGCCTCTTCACAGTGGACCAATAATGAAATAGGCCACTCAGCTATTCTAAACTCATACAGATCACTTCCAAGTATAATTGACTACACCATCCCACAATTCCGTTTCGATAAAAATTTTCAAGTTGCCATACCCCCCCGATCCACATGGGAGGACGTGACATTTTTGGAAGACGAATCGATTCACTTTTATACGGACGGTTCAAAAACCGATGATGGGGTTGGTGGAGGCGTGTACTCAAAAAGATTAAATTTAAGTCTCGCATTTCGTCTTCCAGACCATTGTAGCGTATTTCAGACGGAACTTTTGGCGATAAAAGAAGTTTTATCTTGGCTTAAGGAAAACGTGATATTGACTTCTCATATCCGCATCTTCTCAGACAGCCAAGCTGCCATAAAATCTCTCGACTGTGTCTCTACAAACTCTAAAACAGCCCTAAACTGTCGATCATCTCTTATAGAGATGGCACAGCAGTTCAATATTCTCCTTTGTTGGGTGCCGAGCCATAGGGACATTCCGGGTAATTGTAAAGCTGATGAACTCGCAAAAGTTGGAACAAGATTTTAACTGAAAAGGTAGACACCGGTACGCCTATAGCTACATGCAAATTTTTGCTGAAGCAAGATGCTTTAAGCAGAACAAACCTTAGGTGGAACAACGCTAGATGTGAGGCGCTCTAAGTGTTTGATATCTTTGAACAGATTGCATATCAGCTCCGTTATTGGTGTCATAACCGGGCACTGTCTTATAGGCAAGCACGCAAAGCGGCTTGGAGTTTTCGCAAACGATTTTTGTAGGAGCTGTATGGATAAAGAGGAGGAAGAATCTGTTTCTCATCTTCTCTGCACATGCCCTGCCCTATCTCAAAGACGTAGGCTCGATCTCGGAGACTTCTTCTTCAATGGTCCTAGTGATCTGACAAACATAGACATAAGTAGTCTCGCACGCTTCATTAGAAGCTCCAACTGGTTTAACGAGCGGGAGAAAATCTCTCTAGATTCACGTGGTATCACAAGGGACCATCTTATGGTCTAAGTGTGTCAGTCCCTTGCTGGCAGCCACTTCAACCTAATCTAACCTAACCTTGGCTTCAATTAAATTGAAAAAAAAACATTTTTTTTGTCAACTAGAATCGAACCTAGACGCCTACACACTGGAGTACCAAAGCCACGTGACAATGGATTAATGTACTGTTTTATTTATCAATTCCCGTGCATCGAATGGCATTTTCAATAAGCTTACCGACTTTATAAAATGGTTGTAGTTGAAAACTCAAGAAACACCCTGCGATTTTCTATACCCAAACCAAAATTAAATCCTCTGTTCCTTGGATTGTTACTGCTGTAGTTACGTTTGTCGATGCACTTCAATGGTAATCTTTTTTCCCAAGAGTATGATAAATGTGTTTTACAAACAACACACATATTCGTGTTAAGACGTTTGAATTCAGAGTTCAAATATGAAATGCCTATAAGTTCTTATACAAAAACAGACAAATTTGCACAATTTTTCAAAAAAATTATCT
Organism: Melangyna quadrimaculata; assembly: GCA_949320155.1. NCBI lineage: Eukaryota > Metazoa > Arthropoda > Insecta > Diptera > Syrphidae > Melangyna > Melangyna quadrimaculata. The sequence continues at coordinate 188,242,658 of OX439484.1, forward strand.
GATCATTAACAAATCATTTTTAAGCAGCTCTGGCTCTTTTAGCCATCAGTGTGTTGCTGTAGCTGTAGTGTTTCTATTCTTAATCAATGATGTACTTGCTTTATTTCTAAAGGGCAAGTATTGGTTTCGTGTCAAACAAATTTTTTTTTGATTTTTATCAAAACTAACATAACGATGATGGAGAAACCAAAAAAAGTGATTTTCGACAAGACGTCCCTCGGTCTGTTTGTCCGTGCGTCCAGCATCCTGCTGTACATCGAACTAGAGCCTTAGCGGTAAGCCAGATTTGCTTTAAATTTGGTGTGAAAAATTTGTATGTGATTCCCTATAGGAGGAATTAAATTGGTTATTTTTTAACCTTTTGACCTTTGCATTTAAAATGCATTTAAGTGGTAAAAGCGTTTTTCTAGGCTATATGAAATAGTTTTGCATAGTTGTTCACCTGTTAAACGCAATGGATACAAAAGTAGCTGTTTTTACAAAAGTGGCTGGACTCGCCACAAAAACCAACAAAAGTCTGTCTACTGGTTTTGTAAAGAGGGCAGTCTAAGCTTACATTTGATATCCTATTTATAAAAATCCATAATGGTTTAGGTATCCTAAGCCAAAAATGCAACCGAAAAAGTGAGTTTTGTACCCATATGCACCTGAAAAACCTTGTCCGACCAGTGGTTTTGTTAATGTTAAGACTAAAGCTATGAATTGGCATCATTCTTTTCTGAAGCCGTGATGAGATAGCTTATACTCTATACCAGGTTTTTCGAAAGGAAATCGAATAACTGAAATAATGTCTTGGGATTTTTTGAGCAAATTGAGTTTTTTACTTCCCTATAGGAGGAATTAAATTGGTTATTTTTTAACCTTTTGACCTTTGCATTTAAAATGCATTTAAGTGGTAAAAGCGTTTTTCTAGGCTATATGAAATAGTTTTTCATAGTTGTCCACCTGTTAAACGCAATGGATACAAAAGTAGCTGTTTTTACAAAAGTGGCTGGACTCGCCACAAAAACCAACAAAAGTCTGTCCACTGGTTTTGTAAAGAGGGCAGTCTAAGCTTACATTTGATATCCTATTTATAAAAATCCATAATGGTTTAGGTATCCTAAGCCAAAAATGCAACCGAAAAAGTGAGTTTTGTACCCATATGCACCTGAAAAACCTTGTCCGACCAGCGGTTTTGTTAATGTTAAGCCTAAAGCTAGGAATTGGCATCATTCTTTTCTGAAGCCGCGATGAGATAGGTAAACCTACGGTCGCCTCCCGTGCTTATACTCTATACCAGGTTTTTCGAAAGGAAATCGGATAACTGAAATAATGTCTTGGGATTTTTTGAGCAAATTGAGTTTTTTACTTGTTTTGGAATATTCCCGAATATCTCGTAATTGGCTTAGTTGATTTTGTCAAAATTTTGTAATTCGGTGCTTCGAAGTCAGTCAATAATTGTTGTAATTAAAATTTTTACTTACGAAAAAATAAAATCAATGAAAAAATCAATATTTTATCTTTTTTTTCAGGTTTTTGTGTATTAAATCAAGAAAACACTCAAATTTGATATTTGAATAAGTTTTTATTATTTTCAATTGAACGATATAAAAATGTTATCGAAACATTAATGTACATCGTCAATGTCTAGCTTCATTTAAGTTATTTAGTACAACAGCAAGTTCGTGCGATCCAAACGTGCATTTTATTTTTGTCTGGATTTCGGCACTTTTACCAATTGACTCGGTAAAACAGCGGAAATTCGCAGGTACAGCTATAGTCGAACTCTTATCTAGGAAGTTCTGGAAATTTAATTTCAACAATTATATATCCATAAATTAACGTCTACGTTAGATGTCATCGCTTCGCTATAAAAGTGTATTAGCGCTTACCCTTTAGCTTCTATTCGAAACAGAAGAAGAAAATTCCTCGCTATGGTGGAATAAGATGAACTTTTCCAACTCCCTTGGGATTAGACACAGACTTTTGTTTCAGGCTCTGCCTATACTACCTAAGTATACATAAAGTTGGAAGTGTCACCGTGTCTTCGCTATAGTCGTCGTCGTCGTCATCGTCATCATCAGCAAAAGCGTTGAATTTTTATACTCGCCGGGCAAATAAGACGGAAAACTTTTGGGGATTTCTTAATTAGCAATAACACTCTTAAGCCAGAGATCCAGAGACGCAGAGGGAATGAGGTTCTTGTGTTGTTATTCGCACCTGGAATTTATCTATAGCACAGCACACGACACGAAAAACCATCTTCCCAGCTCTAGAGGGCGTTTTTACTGCCTTACAGTGAGGAGCTATGTTGGTACATATATTGAGAAAGTTTTGGCAGCAAGGTGCGGCACGGTGGACGTACATTTCATGGGAAAACTTTTCGTATTTCAAGTTTTATTAGAATCTTGTTGGATTCTCAGGCAGGCAGGACTTGCTGGGAGCTGGATAAATACTGACGCTTGAATTAGGGATTTTCGGAGAAGAATGCAATGTTGCAATTTGTGAGTTAGTTTAGTTATTTGTTAATTTCAAGGTGAAAATTATTTTCTTCTTCTGCGGATGAAGATGGGGGTTCTTTGTTTAGTGACAAAGAATTCACTTTAACAAAAATGTATATAAAGGGTGGGCCATCTAGTGGTTTCTTTTTAAATCATAGCTTATTTTGACACTGACAGCTGTTTCCCGTTCGAAATCGTGACAGAAAGTCAGTATCATACCTTCGCGAAACAAAATAAGTAGATTTTCGCTTGAACATTGTTGGGGAATACCCACCCACCGCACGCCTGGTGCAATGCTAATAAAATCTGGGGGTCAGAAAACCCGCACTTGATTGATGAAAAGCTAATGCATACACCGAGACTGTCAGTTTGGACGGATTGTGGAGTGGTGGCATCATTGGACCGTTTTTTTTTTTCGAAAATGAGCCTGGGAACAACGTTTCGGTCAACGGTGAGCGTAACAGAGCCATGTTAACCGAATTTTTTTTGTTCTGAAATTGAAGACATGGATTCGGATGACCTCTGGTTCATGCAGGATCGCGCGCCATGCTACACAGCCCATACCACAATCGATCTTTTGCGCACCAAATTCACAAATCGTGTTATCAGCTGTCTTGGCGATGTCAATTGGCCACCTTGGAGAGGTGATTTGACCCTTTTGGACTTTTTTGTTGGGATCCGTGACGGCCCGATGTTATGACAACAATCCGAAAACGATACAAGTATTTAAGGCCATTATCATCCAAGAAATCCGTGAGCTACAGCCCGAAACCATCAACAAGGTCTTGGAAAATTGGAGTGACAGAATGTGCTCCTACGAAGCAAGCCAGCCAGCGACGACGTTGTGTTCCATTATATTTATGGGAATGTTTGATCTTACTAATAAAGCCATAAAAAATAAAAAAAATTTAATTGCATTTTATTGCATTTTTAAAAAGAAACTTGTATTTTGCCCACCCTGTAGAGTCGTGATATTATTATTTAAGGTTCTTAACAAAAGATTCAAGTTCCTATCAACACAACATTTGATAGGTATGCCTAATTCTTAAGTACTGCAGTCCTCTTTGTTTTACAGATAAATATGTTGATCTATTGTATACTCGTATAGTCTCGAATAGTTTAAGGTTTGGATAAATGACTTGACAGCTCTTAGGGGGTTGTGGGGAAATACTTAAGGCAGTACGCATAAATGAAGAGCCAACTTAATGAACTTGACGGGCTTAACTGGAAATAGTGAGCTATTTACCCGGAGTGACTGGAGTGACTTGTATTGATTGCAAACGTTATCTTATTTAAGAATTCAACTAGTTTGACTGCCTCAACCTCTCAACTTTGTAGACCAAAAACACTACCAAATATAGCACCGCTCAGCCCCCGACCACTCGTGAATTTTTGTAAGAACTTCTATGTTTTTTTTTACATCGCATCGGAAGCAGAATAGAATATTTTTTCCATCATATCATATTTTTTCACTAAGTCAGCTTTTTTTTATTTAAAAACAACTTAGCGATCGATTACTTTGTGACGCGTGCTATATAGTCGAATGAAAAAATATCTGATCCCCGAGAAAGGCTTATCATATCGCTACGGTCGGTCGGTGGTTAGGGTTATAAGCGCCATACATTTTACTAACATACCCCGGTGCGGGCGAGATGAGATAACGAAGCGGGATTATAGTTTGTGGAAAAAAACAAGCGTGCTTGTGGAAGATCAATCAATAACTATAAATTAATTCGAAACCTTCACGTGTTTTTATATTGGTGATTGATAAGCTTTTAGACGAGAAATATTTTCCAGACGACGTGTTATGTCAAAATCAAGGTTGTAAATTCTTAAGCGATAATAATATAATTTTAATAAATTTTATAATTTTTGTGACCTTTTATCGTTAAAGATATATATGTAACTTTTAGTGGGCTGTAGGTCAATATTTAAAGATGTTCTTATTTCATGTGCAACGTTTCGAGCATGTTTATGCTCTTCATCAGGCAAACAATATTCGGGAATTTAAGTAAAGAAAAGAAAATCACTCATTATACACAATAATCTCAAGCAACAAAATTGGTGGACAGGAATTAAACAAAATATAACATAAGATTATTGTGTATAATGAGTGATTTTGTTTTCTTCACTTAAATTCCTGAATATTGTTTGTTTGATGAAGAGCATAAACATGCTCGAAACGTTGCACATGAAATAAGAGTATCTTTAATTATTGACTTACAGCCCACTAAAAGTTACATATATATAATTTAATTTTTCTTACTGATAAAATGCAATCTAAAAAAAAGGATCAAAAATCACTCTGTCGGAAGCAAATTGAAGACTAGGACGCAATTTGTAGTTTATAAAACATCAGTTGCTGGGATGTAGAGTCTGGATTGAGCAATAAGTCGATAATAAGGGTTTTTTTTTAATAGAAATTACAGTACCTACGTAATGATATTTTTTTGTGCACTAAAAAGTTAAAAAAGTTAAAAAAAAGTTATTTTAAGTCAGTTCAAAAATATAGCGCTTTTGGAGATTTTTCGAATACTCAAGCTGACAGGTCATGTTGAAGACAGAAAACTCTATATGATTTCTATAATAATGGTCAATTAATATGAGGCCGTTAGTGGCGTATCTCCCTTTTTTTTATTGATTTTTTTTTAAATACATTTTTTCCTTTACTCAAAACAAGATGGCTTTCAAAGCTAAGTTTTCGTTTTTTTTTTATAATAATTTTCCTTAGAATTTGATTGCAAAAGTGTTTAAAAAAAGCTTACTCTACAAAATATGTCTTTTCATATAAATCTAAATTTTTAAGAGAAAAACAAAAGGTGTTTAAAGAAAATCTGTTTCTAAAATGACTTTTAGCTTGAAAGTGATGAAGATTTTGGGTTGTTTCACTTTTGCACTCACAGTCTCATAAGCTGTATTGATAAAAAGTATGTATTTGTCCCGAACATGCAACCAAAAGAAGACTTATGTAAACGAGTTAACACAAATTAATATTAGGAAGAGCTAGAATTTGACGGCCGTCAGTTTCAAATAAAATGTTCTCTATCTTAGAGCCAGTTCTTAAGTGCGAGATTGAAGATTTAACTTACCAAAGGAGAATGGGAAGCGACCAAAAAAGTAAGAAAAACTCTTTGAAATTTTATTGCTGGTATCGACGCAGAATTTTATCCTTAACAACATATCCAAAGTCCTCCAAAATCCCTGAATTGACTTTTTGTGTAGACGCATTTTAAGAGGTGGAGAGGGGATGGAAGCGGGAGTTTGTCAAGCTGAAAAATGTGTTGTAATACAATCTAATCATATGATACATGTTTTTAGGGTGCTTTTCAACGCTGATTCTAAAGAGACCAAAATTGAAAAGATACATATATCCTGTGGAAAGTTAATGTCATTTTTATGGAATGATCACTATTTTTAAAGTTCAAAAAGTAATATATTACCCAAAACCATTTTAAAATAATGAGATATTAATGAAATTTAATGTAAATGTTTCATTTGGCATGTTTACCAAGAATCAAAAGAGTCCCCAAGAATATCTGTGGTTAAAGGTTGTTTTTTTGACGGAGGGATACAAGTGAGTGATTATTACCATAACATCCATGAACAAATTCTGACACTTATGAACTTTGCTAAAATTATTAAATTTATATTGGCAACCGGGGATCGAAAGTGTCCGTAAAAAAATCTAAGGTCCAAGTATGTTTTTTGGGGGTGTAATGTTTGACCTGCTTAACGGATAAAACAGTCATTTCTGTTTCAAAATTAATCTAAATTTTGTTTGGGTACTTGTATCATATTGGTTTTTCTTTTACTAGATTCGGCGTTAAAAAATACCTTTAAATCGTATATCATATGTCATATGTACTATCTCGATTACACGAAAATTTAATTTTTTCGTAAGTTCTAACATTTTGTTCTGTATAGGGCAGGTCAAACATAAACTCTCTAAAAAAACTCTTTGGATCAAGTTATTTTAATGGACTCTTTTGATACTTGGAGACCATGAAATGTTTAATATTTCTTAACAAATTTCATCAGTGTCAAAACTTATTCATAGATGTTATGGTAATAATGACGCACTAACATCTCGCCGTCAAAAAAACACCCTTCCATCACAGATATTTTTGGGGGCTCTGTTGATTCTTAGTAAACATGCCAAATTAATCATTTATACCAAGTTTCATTAAAATTCCATTATTTAAAATGGTTTTGGGTAATATATTACTTGTTGGACTTTAAAAAAAGTGATCATTCCATAAAAACGACATTTATTTTCCACAGGATACATGTAACTTTTTAGTTTTGGTCTCTTTAGAATCAGCGTTGAAAAGCACCCTAAAAACATGTGTCATATGATTAGATTGTATTACAACAAATTTTTCAGCTTGACAAACTACCGCCTCCCTCCCTTATCCACCTCTTAAAATGCGCTTATACAAAAAGCCAATGCGGGGATTTTGGGGGACTTTGGATATGTTGTTGAGGTTAAAATTCTGCGTCGATACCAGAAATAAAATTTCATGAATTAATTTGTCCCTGGTCCGATCCTATCTTTCTTAGACTAATAATATATATATAATATATTTTGTAAGCCCCATGGTTTACAGTGTGTGTCCATATTCAAAAATGATGCTCTTGAACTAAACTTTCCAACGTTGTATATCTTAATTGTGGGCACTAGACGCACAATTATTCCCATATTAAATACGCTAAATCGAATAAAAAAAGTAGAATATTCATAGTGCTAAGCGAATAATTTGACAACCATGATGTTATTCGCTATAATATTGGCCATTGGAATATAATTTCATTTGTTTTGGGGCCTATTCAGTTCATCGAAAGTGACCAATACTTTCTTTTCAATGGAACATATATGTAGTAGCCCGTAGCGTAATGGTTAGTGCGTTCGACTGTCACGCTGCGCTGGAGGTCTGGGATCGCTTCCCAGCCTCGTCCACCTAAAAAACTAAATAAGTTTTTTTTTCAGGGCTACTGCCTCTTGCGAGGAATTGACAAATCCTCCAAGAGTATCACTTGTCACGAATAAGTGCTTCTCGTCTAGCCGTTCGGATTCGGCATAAAATTGTAGGTCCCTTCCATTCCTGTCGAAAGGCGCACACAGGAATGGCTGCGAGTTGTTAGTCACTAGGCCCTGGTTCTTCATGAGCTGTTATGCCACCCGATTTATTTTTTTATTTTTATTATTGCAATTAACTTTTGCTTTAATTGCAATCTTTGTTGCTATATACTGCCTTAACCCCATGGTTTACCGCTTGGTGTCCATACAAAAAAATGGGCACGACTGGATCGCACAAACTTGCTCCCCTAGCTAACAACTTTAACGTAGTTTGAAATAGACAATGTACATATTTATTGGTTCCATAACATTATGATATCATTAAAAAAAAAAGTTTTTAAAACAATTAAAAATATGATTACTAGGAATTATTATAAATTAGTTATTTTAATAGCTAAAACAGATAGAGCTGAAAAAAAAAATATGCCATCTGGTTTGCTAAATAAATATGAATTTATGAAAAAAAAAATTCAAAAATCGTTAGAGCGGTTTTTTTTAAATTAATTTTTTATATATAAATAATCTTGAACCTTTTTTAAGATAAAATTTGGTATGCCAACTTTTACTATTTAATAAAATATAATTTTTCACATAATTAAAAAAAACAAAAAATTCTTTGACCCTTTTTCAAGATATTGAATTTTCAAAAAAAAAATTTCAATATTTTTTTAAAAATTCAAAAAAAATTGAAAAATTTGTATGTGCAAAATTGTTAAAATTGTAAGCGACCATTTGTATAAAAATTTTAGTTGAAATCGGTGTATCAGTTAACGAGTACCGTTAATAACCGTTATAATTTTTTTTTTTTTCTACCAAAATATTTATTTTATTAATTTTACTACCTCGTAATTTTTTTTTGAAAATAATCGTTAGAGCCGTTTTTGAAATAAATCAATTTTTGTATAACAGCTACCGTTATTTTTTGAGCTAAAAAAAAATTTCTCCTCTTGGGAATCACATAAGAACCTTAAGTACAAAGTTTGAAGATAATCGCTACAGCCGTTTAGGCTGCAGGTCGAGATACAGACAGACAGACAGACAGACGGACAGACGGACAGACGGACAGATGGACAGACGGACAGACGGACAAACAGACAGACAGACAGAATTGCGAGACCCACTTTTTTCGTGTTCTCTATCATCGTAATGTTAGAGAAAATTATTATCTCGAAATTTTTTTTTCCACGAATCCTAAACTTGCCATATACTACGTATATCGCAAGTAAAAATGATATACTAGGGCTAAGCTTTCCAACGATATGAATCTCATTCATGGGCAATAGGTAGACGAAAATCCTCATTCTTAGGCTAAGGTGAGTTAACTCTGATGGATTAGTTCAACAGATGCTTTGGATATTTTTATCTTGCCAGTTTTTAAGTCTTTCTGCATTCATATGGAAACTGCGCTTCTATTTCTAGAGTTAACTAACTTTTATTTAACTCACCACTGAAAAATTGGCCACCAACATTCACTCCCACCAATGAGTGGGAGTTAAATATGACACAGCTATATTTTTTTTTTTTTATCAAAAAATAATTAAAAACCGTGTCGGGAGAATTTGCGAAAAAACGTTAGTTTGTTAGAAAAGAAAAAAATTACTAGTCACCAGCCGTTTAAATACTTTGTAGCCTATTATCGCAATATCAAGTTTGATAAAAATATCGAGTTTTATTTTTTGTTATGCACCCATAACTTGCCATATCGTCGTCGTTCAATCTTGTTTAGTTCCAAATTTCAACTTAATTATTTACCAAAATTTGTCACTTCACTAATTTTAAATTTAATTGATTGTCTCGAATTTCAACAAATATCTAATTATAATAAAATCTCACCTTAAAATAACCTGATTGTCAAATTAAAGTGCTAACTCACGGTAGCGGAAATATATGTGAAGTCAACAGTGCAGTGATTCAATGTTTATCGACCTAATTAAATATTTAGTCTGGGAATGTTGCTGATACTCCGTGGCAGACAATATCATCAACAAAAAAGACAACTAATAGGTATTTGCGCTGTGACACTACCTATAAGTAGGTACGAGCATGTTCACAGAAAAAAAAAAATCTAAATAAAAAATGTCAAATTGTAAGCTTTCATTAAACTGTCTCGTCTGAACGGGACATGCACGTGTGCTGTAAACAACTACAAAAAGACAGTCAGACAGACAGATATTGCTATAGCAAGTGTCTGTTCAGTTTGTTCGGTAGGTTATAAAGTATAATTGTAATTCATTTGTACTTTTTCGATGGCACAATTAATGGATTTTTTGTGTAAATGATACAAACAAAAACAACGAGTGTTGTAGCCGGTGCTGTCGCGTCGTATCAGTGTCGGTCGGTGGCTGTTGTATGAGCGGCACGCTGTTTTCAAAAAAAAAAGATATTAAATTCGAGACGAGGTCATATACATATGTGGTGTTCGGTGTTCCACATGAGTAGATACACGATTTACTTAATCGTTTAATTTTTTTTTTTGTTTTTATTGAAGCTATTTTAAATTGCATTTTAGAACATGCTTCAAATACTTTATACTTGTACTTTAAAGAAGAATTACTCTTTTGTAGTTTTAAGTTGTATAGTGGGTTAATTTAATGCATTAACGGTAGACCACTTTGCTTATTTTTCAATTAAAGGCTCTGTATCGGTAATCACTTTATTCGTCTGACTGGTATAAATATTTACATAAAATGGTATAAATATGTACATAGAATGATTGGATCGCACGAACTTGCTTATGACTCATGACAATAATGTGGCTAAGCTAAGTCTACAAATTAGTTTAATTATTAAATTATAATGAGGGTAAGTTTGCAAACTGTGTAAAAACAAAAGTCTACATGAACGATCTTTTTATTCACTTGGTTAAATGCCGTGTAATTGAATCAGCTTTTTGTGAAAGACTGCTTAACGGCGGCGAAGACAGCCAAGATACCGCTAGGAGGCACAACTCTCCATTCAACTTGGATGATGATGGCCGCGAAAGTTCCGTCCACTCGACCTACCCGAAGTGCGGCTGACGATATCCAAACTACAGAGGAATTAGTCTCCTAAGCGTCGCTTACAGTGGCGGATCCAGGGGGGTGGCTATAGGGGCTAAAGCCCCCCCCACAGCCGGTTCTTAAAATTGATTGAAATATAGAAATCAGGAGTCAGAAAAAATAACGAGGCTGGGGCTGCGCAATGTATATGCTACTTATTTTTTTTCTAAGCCCCAAATTAATTAGGTTGGGGCTGAATTCTGAAGGGAATTTTACAAAAAACAAGTTCGGGGCTACGGATAATTGAACGAAAAAAAAACAGCTCGCGAGTAGGGCTTGACAAGAATTGTACAAAAAAACGTGGTCGGGGCTAAGCAAAAAATTCCCTTAAAACTTACCTTATCCAGAAAATGTTTGCGCTTGACTCAAGGGACTGTCAAGTCCAAGTTGGGGCTAAAGCTTAAAGAGATAATTGAAAAAAAAAACGGGGTCGGGGCTTAAGACTTAACATGCCAAACCAAAAAATAATTCACCCTATGAACTTCGCTTACTTTGCAAAAAAACGAAATTGGGGCTAATACCCGTGAAGAATTTGGGAACAACAAATCCAAATCTGAGTTTTCTCTGGCCACTCAGAAAATCATGCGTGTGAATATTTGCAGTCCATTTAGACTGACGTACAAATTTACTGACAGATTTTTTTTTCTGGTGGTTCAAAGCTTGACGGGCTGAAAATTGAAGGTATATACATTTTTTTTCAATCTCCACTTAAAAATATTTTAAATGTTAAATACTACAGATGTTATTGTATGTAATATTGAAATCATTTTCAACCGGGGATAGAAGCTGATATAAATGCACAAAAAACAAGGCTATTCTAAAAGGAAAAGTGGGAATGCCAAAATTCAATTATTTATATAACTGTAGATTTTCACAAAAAAAAAACTTTAACCTAAACTAAAACTTTTTTATATTAGTTATGTATAAATTATAAAAATATATAAATTATAAAATAAAATCAACATCGTTAAAATAACAATAGTTAAAATAATTTGTTCTTCTCTTTTCCCTCTGACAACGAATGTTATATTTCCTCGTCACTCGAAAACGTTAAAAAAAAAATAATTTCAAATAGAAAGAAATATAATAATTTATTATTATTATAAAATGGCAGTTATCAATAAGATTTTAGAATGGTTATTACGATCAAGTGTTCTGAACGCTGCACTGATAGAACCAGAGCCTACAGCAAATTTTGGGAGTGGATTGCTAACTAAAATATGAGTATGATGGTTTGTAGGTGCATATATCGCGGTATCAAAAACAACTGTCTGGCAGGTTTCTTTTTCACCCTTTGGCGGGAGTGGGAGTTTGAAAATAGCGATGTTCCAGTTTATTTTTTCATAGGTATTACCACTTCAATAAATTTAAAAAATATATAATGTGATGCTCTGTCATTTTCTTTAAGTCAAAACGTCAAAATCTTGGCAATCCAACCAACAGAACTCAAGATATTAGGTTTTTAAGCGAACCTTAATCGATTTTTTTGGAGACTTTGTTTTGTTGATTTTTTGTGTTTATAATTCTCCAAGAAAAAGACGATAAGGTCCCCTTAAAAAGCTTATATTTTGAGTTCTATTGGTCGAATTGCAAAGATTATGATGTTTTGACTTTAGGAAAATGACAAAATAAACTGGAAAATCGGTGTTTTCAAACTCCCACCCCCGCCAAAGGCTGAAAAAGAAACCTGCCAGACTGTTGTTTTTGATACCGCGATATATGCACCTACAAACCATCATACTCAAATTTTGGTTATTAATCCACTCCCAAAATTTGCTGCCGGCTCTTAGGCTATGAAGTTTAAATTGCAGAATACATTCGTTTAACTAGAACTACAGAATTATCTAAGTTCAAGGTTTACTTTGAAACCGAATCAAGTGCTGAACTAAAGTTTAAACATAAATTGTAGTTTAACTTGTGAAACTGGCCATTAATGTTTCAAACTACCAAGCCCCCCCCCCACAGCCTAATCCTAGATCCGCTACTGGTCGCTTATTATAAATCTCAACATCGTCGACTCGGGCAAAATATCACGATGGACAGATATAACTTCGAAGTTGTCAAGGACTTTGTCTACCTGGGCTCCACTATTATATCGCAAAATGACATCAGTGCAGAGATCAAGCGAAGAATTACTCTTGCCAACCGCTGTTTCTTCGGTCTAAGAAGGCATTTAAGTAGTAAGGCCCTCTCTCAGAGAACCAAGGAGACTTTATACAAAACCCTAATCATCCCGGTCCTGCTTTATGGGTCAGAAGCATGGACACTGAAAGATTCGGATAAAAATCTGCTAGAATGCTTTGAGAGGAAGATTCTTCGTGTGATTTTCGGTCCGGTGTGTATCGAAGGAGTGTGGAGGAGAAGATTAAATGACGAGCTATCTATACGGGCTATACAGCGACGTTGACCTGGTCAAAAAGCTAAAAATACAGCGGCTGAGATGGCGGGGCACGTGCAGCGTATGAAAAGCAACGCACCTGCCCGACGAGTATTCGAATTCAACCCCGATGGTGTACACAGCAGAGGAAGAAACACAGGTGGCGCGTACAAGTGGAGAACGATCTCAACCAACTTGGTGTGCGCAACTGGAAGTGGCTAGCTAGGGACCGAGCTGGTTAGAGGGGCCTGTTTTGTTAGTTGAGGCCAAGGCCAATCCTGGGCTGTGAGCGCCATCTAAAGTAAGTAAAGTAAGTTCGTTAAATGTCAAATATTAAACCTCAAAAATTATACGAGTTCAAATTTTGAAGTTATTTTTATATGGAAAACCTTTCCCGAAACAACTCGGAGATGGAGCCCAATGCCTCGGAACGTTAAAAAAAAACGTAAGATACACGACAACTTTCGGGAGTTAAGAGCAACCCCCGAGTTCAGCCCACTGAAATGAAACTGAAACTTGTGAAGGAAGAAAAGAAAAAAATGAGAACGCGTGAATTATGGCTCAATTCAGATTTTGATTATTCAGAAAGCTACTTTCCATTGGTTTGTCTGCTTCCGACAGCTTCCGACTATAAAGTATCTCCCAAACCAATCCCAAGCATTCGTTGACTAAGAAGACAACAACAATAAACACAAGTTGCTCATGTAGTTTCATCGTCGTCAGCGAATGATTCGCATTGGTTTGAGATGGCTTTTATAGCTCTACCTTAATAATTTACGATAATTCTTGAGTGAATGTGGACTTCCGAATTATTTTTTCTTGTATAAACTACGTTTTTATTCACAACTATCATCGCCAACTAATCGCGATTCGATAGTTATAAAACACTGTCAGAGTTTTTTTTTAAGTTCTCTGAAATATCATATTTCTGAACACGCCTCATTCTCAAATCACAATGATGTTTGGGGAAATTTTATCCAATTAGAATTAATCATTTCCCATACAAATTTTAACAGTTCACTAGCCAAATGGTAAACTTACGCAATTACTTACTTACTTACTTAGGTCCTCGGACCTATTACGTCCGTGATGTTTCCCTTACGGGACATAGGGCCTCCACTACACCTACGCGCCATCGTGTACGATTTCTTGAAATATATTTCAGCTCTCTCCAACTTTTCCCCAGTCGTGCCGATTCCTGTTCGACCGTTCTTCGCCATGTACTTCTAGGCCGGCCATCTTGTCTTCCCTCCAGTGTGAGCGGGTTCCACTGCATTGCTTGATATGCAATGCACCGATCGCCTTTTCGAAGCGTATGGCCAATCCACTGCCACTTTCTTCTTCGTATAATGGAGTCTATGGGCTCCTGACCCGTTTTCGCATGAAGTTCGGCATTGGAGATACGGTTGGGCCAGAAAATCCTCAAGATGTTTCGTAGACATCTATTAACGAAGGTTTGCAGCTTTCTAGTGACAGTGTCAGTGACTTTCCAAGTGCTGCAGCCGTAAAACAGAACGGATTCAACATTGGAGCGGAACAGTCGTAGCTTGGTCTTTAAGCTAAAAGAGTTGTTTCTCCATATTTTGGACAGCATTCCGAACGCAGCCTTTGCTTTTCTGATTCGGCTGTTTACGTCCAGTTCATTTCCGCCACCCGTAGAGGCAATACTCCCAAGATATTGGAAATCCTCTACCATCAAGGAGGATCAGCCTTGGAACAAACTTACGCAGTTGGTAAATTTATTTATCTTGTGTTTTGCATCGTTGCACGAATAGATAAAAAAAAGCTCAATAAATAAGATAATAGAGAGATAGAGCTTTCGAAAAAGTTGCAAAAAAGTCGTTAACGTTGTAAGTGTTTGTGTGGGCCTTTTATAGCATCCTTTAAAAAGCACTCTATAGAAGACAAAACAATTCTTAAATGTAAAATAAAGAGTCAACTAAAAAAGTACGAAAATAAAATTTATTATGCACCAGGCTCTGTTTGATATTCATGTAATTTATTACTTGTGGCGATGGCGGTTGTAATGCCCACTTTTTCAATCTCTCCTTCTTCCTCTGTGTATCTGTCTTTAGATAATAATCATAAATAATCATAATTGCCACAACGTGTACCTCAATTATCCTTGCAAAATGTATTTTTTTACACTGTATCCAGAACAAAATCAGAATAATTCGTTTGCCACGCAAAAAGGCACATTACGCTGCATGCAACGTACATAAACGTAATGCACTTGAACGCAAATGCAGCACAATGTTGCTGCAGCACAAATGTCTGAAGGACATTGCAATGGCAGAGAATATATACTACAGTGTTGCAAAAATCTTAAACCAGTTAAACTAGTGTTTCTGTCTGACTCTTGGATACAAATTATAAACGTTTCAGATCCACTCCCCAAAACAAACCTAATGGCGATTTTTTTGTTTCTTAATGTTGAAGCTACATACAAGAATATCTGCTTATACAGAGTGCTGCATTTGTCCAAACAAAGTTTGTTTGTATGTAACTTTAGGTACCTGGTACCTACTTTGTTTTTAAGCAGGCTATCCTGTCAATTTCCGCGACGCAAAAAATGTGAAAAATCTCGAGACACACCAACAAATTACATTTAAAAAATAATATTTATGTATAAGAAAAAAACAATCAAACAGGAACCCGAAAGTTATTTAAACAAAAAAAATCAAACCTTAACAAAATCGATTGTCTGCAGTAAGGTACAGACGAAAATAAAAACATCATGAAAATATTATGAATTATTTATTGACAAATTAAATATTCTCTATGAAATTTTTGGTGGACTAGCTTATTAATACCAATCATCAGACAAATACAACAAATACGTCTAAGGCGGCAGTTAATTTGTAGCAAAGCTTATCAAGAAAAATATTATAAATTATTTGATGAGAAATAAAATATATCCAAAAAATTAGTTTTTAGACCAGTTTATACCAATCACCGAATAAATAAAGAGAAATATGTGCAACGCGCCAGTTGATTGGTAACAAAAATAAGTGCTTGAATAATAAAATATGCTCTCCCAACTATTGTTTAGACCAGTTTATACCAATTATCGAATGAATAATCAAAAATTGATTTGTGGCAAAAACAAAAATTTTAAATATTTTAAGAAAATATTACAAATTATTTGTTAAGAAATTTAATCTTCGCAATGAAATATTTTGTAGAATAGTTTATACCAATCATCGGATAAATAAACAAAACTATATGCAGAGCGCCAATTTTTCTGTGACAATCACAAAAATTTAACAATTCTGAAAATATTATAAATTTGTCGCTGAAAAATAAAATATTACCTATGAATTTTTTCTTAGACCAGTTTATACCAATGATCGGATATGGAAACAAACATTATTGTAGAGTTTCTCTTTGTGGCAAACGCAAATAGGTATACTTAATTCATACTTGTTTAGAAATAAAATATTACCCAAGAAATATATTTTAGACCACTTTATACCAATCATTAAATAAATTAACAGAAATATGAACAGATTGTCAGTTTATTTATGGCAAACAAAATACTTAAAAATTCAAAAGAAAATATTATATATTATTTGTTGAAATAAAACCTATGAAATATTTTTAGACCAGTGTATACCAATCAAATGATAAATAAACAACAACATGTGCACGTGCAGGGTGCCAGTTGTCAAAAACAAAATACTTAGCACTCAATAAAAAACTATAAATTCTTTGCTTACAAATAAAATATTCCTTATGAAGAATTTTGAAAAACAGTTTACACCAATTATCAGATAAGTTAACAAAAACAGCTGTAGAGCGCCACTTGATTTATGACAAAAGCAAATATTTAAATATTTATTACTTCACAAGAAAATATTATAAATTATTTGTTGAAAAATAAAATATATTCCCAATAAAATAGTTTTTAGATCAGTTAATAGCAACTGTCAAAAAATATGCAGAGTGCGCTAGTTGATCTGTGTCAAAAAAGGGAGTTAATACTTCTACAACAAATTATTTTCAAAACATGCTTTACGATAAATTTTCGGTTTATACCAATAAAATATACAAACCGGACTATTATATTGCGTTTAATGGAATATTTTCACAAACGATCTGAGTTCTTTCAAATTTCAAGCTGAGTTGTGCTATCTGGGTGAATAGTAGACGAATAAAATACATAATATGACATATTTTTCACCAATCGGTATTAACCTCGTATAACAGGTATAGTAAAATTCCATCCATGGCTATTATCTTAAGTTAACTTTTATTTTGATCCGCTATTATCTCTATTAGTAAAAATACTGGGCCCAGATATACGATCGGTGTATTCGACCATTACTCTCTCTAACTTTCTTTAAAGACGTTGTAGTAACATACACACCCAGCTATCTTAAAATAAAGATGGATACCATCGAGCAGACGTTTTAGTTTAGGTACACATTTTCTAAAAAATTTTAGACCATTTACACGGCGAAATCAAAATTGTTAAGAAAATTACAATTTCTAACCCCCAGTTTCACAGTGGAAATTTAAACTCCACTTTTAGTTTAAACCCTAGATCACCAGTATAAATGAACTCAGTTCAAGTTTTAAACGAAACTGTGAAACTTGGGGTGAGGGTTTTAAGGGGTTAAGGGTTAAGCAGATTTTTCTGTGCAAAAATAAAGTCAAACTCACCAAATATGATGGGTTAACTTGAGTTTAACTCCCATAATTAGGGCTGTGAGTGCAAAAATGGGGTAACTCACCAACCAACTTAAAGCAAGTAGGTACATTATGTCTAAAATAATTTACTTACCTAAGACAAAATGACAGACAAAATAAGCCAATTTTCCAATCTTTAAATATCGGGGGAAGCAAAAAAAAAAATATGCACCCATCCAAACATTTCCTGTTTACCCTAATTTCAAAATATTTGCCCGTGAAACCTTCCCTCTGCAATCGTCTGTCGCCGAATTCCGCATTATGGATGACCAGCGCATGAAAGTTCAGAAAAGAGTCATCGTCTGGCTGAATGCAACTAAGCCAATGACCCACTCTCTTGTGGCTGGGCCGGACTCTAAAAATAAACACACCCAAAGGATATTCCAGTAACTTAATCCATTTTATCTCCAAGTCCGAGTTCGAAGACATAGTTGATGGGGACGCGCTTGTTTACTGCCGCGCCGCCGCTGGCCGACAACGCTGCCGCGCAGCTTCTTTTCTCTTTTTTTGGTTCGTACATATAACATAGGGGTAGAGAGTTTCCCGCCCAGCAAAAGAGACGCCTGCGACGAACGTTGTAATTCTTATGTGGAGGTGAATGGACACGCGATTCGTCGTCGTCGTCGCCGCTGTCGTTGAATTGGTTGCGGTGCACTTTGTAAAGTCATGATGCAGACAGAGCTTTTTTTCTTTCTGTTGGTTTTATACTGGGGTTGGGGTTTGATGATCTCGGACTCTCTGACGATATTTCGAGATCAGATCTGAGTAAAAAAAAAAAATAAAACTTCACTACACGTGTCTGTTGTTTGGACATTAAATATCTACAAAACTTTTTGATGGTCATCTCTTATGGATTAAAGTGTTTTTTTTTTTTGTGGATTAATATTATATTCTGAGGCTACTTGGAGTTTAAACTCACCAAAGATGAAAAAATTTAGAAAATAAAATTTCTTCTGTTTTATTTGGAGTGACTTGAACTCTAAGATGCGTTTCGCCTAGGAAGGTTCATCAATAAAACTCACAGTATCTAAATGATGTGATTTTTATAAGAGTCGGTAAACATCGACCAAAATTGCATCTTAGAAGGCTTCAAACCCTTTTTAGCATCTAATTTGAGCCTACTATCAAATTTAGACGAAACGTATCGTGGAGTTTAGATCACTTGGTCAATTTTAAACACAGTTCAAAGTGCCATATAGGTTTTAGATCTTTCAAAAAGATACAAAAAAAATATATGTTAGTGTTGCCATCTGTTTTTTTGATTTATTATTAAGTACACAAAATTTCCTTTTTTTAAGGAAAATCCAATACATTTTGTAAAATTTTGTTAAAATAACATAAATCCCTTTTCTATAAATTAATCAACTGCGACAAAAAATAATTAAGACTCGATTAAACATTTATGTAAATATTCTGATTTTTGTTGTACGATTGGAAAAAGTGAAGGCAAAAGAGGTAATGCGGACGAAATGGGAACAAAGAATTAAGAATTTCTGCACGATCAAATTCGCATGCATAGATCCCGTTTTATCAAGCAGAAAAGTGGGGAATTTTCTTGCGGAATTAGTAACGGTTAGAAAAATGACATCTCGAAACTTCGTTCCATCAAAAAAGTTAAGATGCTTAGAAGTGTCGAAGATGTTCTTCAGTATTTGATAGTAAAACTGGGGAACCACGCTTGTTAAATAGTTGAGATTTCTCTGAGAAACAAAATTTCCTCGTGTGAAAAAATGGGTCTTACTTATTTTTATAGCATTAAGCATCGGGTGAAATCATGGCGGTCATGATTTTATGAAAACTGATACCACCATTTCACTACTTTGAACGATTTTAAAGATGAGCCCATCATCATTCTTGGGTGAAAGAAATTAAATTGCAGTAAAGGCATTCATCTTCTCTGCCTTGGGAATACCTGTGAGGTCGATGTTATTTCAGCCGACTTCAACAAAAACTTTGACAAAATTTCCCATGAGATAAGGATGCGGTTCCGATGCAAGCGAATTTCAGTCGCATGAACTAAGCGAAAATAACTCACAAATAGTCTCTCGAACAGAGTGGGTGAGGCACGAACTAAGCATTTATATGCAGGAAGTACTGCTAAGTAGTCGCATTTTGAAGTGTTCGCGCGATTAAAGTAGAAAGTTTTTCTTCGCGTAGATTCGCTTAGTTCACGCAAGTAAATTTTATGGTCCCAACGGAACATAGGAAATACGTACTTTTAAATGAGTTTAGTTAATTTTGCGAATTTGCGCAAGTGATATTCGCTTACATTCGCTCTCACCGGAACTAAAGAGTGGGCCATCTAGTGGTTTCTTTTTAAATAACAGGTTATTTTGACACTGACAGCTGTTTCTCGCTCGAAATCTTGAAAGAAACTTAGTATCATACCTCCGGTGAACGAAATTAGTCGCTTTACGCTTGAACAATGTTGAGAAATATAGAAAACTTATTTCCAAAATGAGTGACGTGTAGCTCAAAGAGTGCCTTTTTTGAAAAGAAGTTTTGGTTGAAAACAAACTTTGCGCATCTGGGGGTCAGAAAACCCGCACTTTATTAATGAGCCAAAGCCAATGCATCCACTGAGTGACAGTTTGGTGCGGATTGTGGAGTCGCGGCATAATTGGACCATTTTTCTTCGAAATGAGGCTGGGAATAACGTTTTGGTTAACTGTGGGCGTTACAGAGCCTTTTTTTAATGACATTGAAGACATGGATTTGGACGACCTCTGGTCATGTCACAATCGATCTTTTGCCCCCGAAATCCCAAAATCATGTTAGCAGCCGTCTTGGCGATGTCAATTAGCCGCCTGGGAGCTGCGATTTGACCCCTTCGGACTTTTTTTTTGTGGGGCACCGTGAAGGACCGATGTTATGCCAACAATGCGGAAACGTTCAAGCACTTAAAGCCAATATCATCCAAGCAATTCGTGAGCTACAGCCCGAAACCATCAACATGAACTTGGAGAAATGCAGTTACAGAATGCGCTACTACGAAGCCAGCCGAGGCAGCCCACTTGAACGAAGTTGTGTTCCACAATTAATGGGAATGTTTGCTTTACTAATAAAGCCGTAATACATGGACAAAACTTGATTTTGTTCATTTTATTGCATTTTTTAAGAAAGAAACTTGAATTTGGCCCACCCTTTATTTGGCCACTCTTGGCTTCGAACCCTCTTCGATTAAATGGATTTCCTCTTACTTGGAAAACCGTTATTACAGCGTTCGTTTCTGATTCAGCCACTTCTTGCCCATTCTTAGCTACTTCTTCCGGTGTCCCAAAAGGCAGCCACCTAGGCCCTTTTTTGTTCATTCTTACAATCAATGATATTTAAAGGGTCATCAAACATTCTTCTATCTCACTATACGCCCATGATACCAAATTGTTCCAGACCATTTCTTCCACACATGAATCTTTTCTTATTCCACATGATATTGGATTCCATTTTGTTGTTGTAAAAAGTAAAAGAACTGAAATGGTTAACTATCATTCTTCTGATAAAATTAATATCTGTTTTGCAATTATGTACCTTAGTTGTTCTTACTCAAAATAACTTGGCAAAGCGTTAAAGAAAGCCACAACCACCAATTAAATCTTTAGTTTCCTCATACTAGGTAGGTATCTAAAGAATTTTCTATGAAAATCTAATCAAGTTTCTATAGACAAATAAAAGAACTTGGTTTCGTTCATATATTTTACTTCTTTACGCAACAAAAAAAACAATAGTTCTGGTTTCTCCCACATAAAAAATGTGAGGTGAATAGAGGTGCAATAAGCAAAGCATTTGATAGAGTATACTATACATACCAGGGAGAAAGGAAAAATAAACAAATATCGAAGCTATCCAGACGCCTATCAGGGCATCAGGACATGAACACTGAACACACAATCGGAAGGGTGCATCTGAATAGCTGGGTGCTCTGTTGCTGATGCGACAACACAACAAAAGACCATCTCAACCAAATTAATGCAATAGCTGGCCCACTGAGTTGGAAAATGCACTGACGTAAAAAGGAGGACAACGACGACGGGCGGCGGCGATGCTATAGCGCTGGTGCTGCCTGCTCCCGCCCTCGTGATGCATCCGTAACCATCGTCGTTGTTGTCGACGGTCGATGTCAGTGTCATAGTCTCTCTCTCGGGTTGGCTTTGATAGACATAGAATGCCTGGTATTCCAAGATTAGAGAACTCGGGGAGTCAAAGCCGACTTGTTGTGCGTTCCATTCCTGCCGTATAGTGCAATATCTATACTCACCTCATACTCCTCTCTCATTGCATAAGTTATGCATTTTTGTTTTGCATGTCAGCTTTTGTGAGTGGCATCCAGAGTTTGGTTTGTTATTTCAGTACCTTCCTATAAAACAGGGTCTAGGTTTTAACCACAGAAGAGTCTACCATATACTCAACTCATCCCCCTCTTACTTTTGGGATGTTGATTTGCAAGACATGCGAAGCTCGGTTGGTATTTAGGCACAGAGAGTGAGCCTTTTTGCTTCCGTGTTTTTTTTTTTTTTTTAACCTCATCGCAACGCCAACAACGGGAGAAATAAACATACATCAGTTATACTATGCACCTATGGAAGGAGGTTCCAGAGGCCTTTGATTCGATGATTAATAGGCGAAGACCTGGAAAGATTTACACATCCATTAGGATTGTTTTGGGATTTGCGTTGGAATTTATTTTATTTCTGTGGCTCCTTGCTCTGGCTGTTCCTGTTGTTAAATGCGTTGTGCCCTGTTTTGGGCTTTTGTTATAAGTTGATAGTTGGGGTATACTAATGATGTGTTATGTTTGTATAGACGATTTGATTTCTCCCAAGGGAGTTTTTAAACATGTTGTTTTGTTGGTTAGATGGGTCAGGTTGGAAGAGGTTGAAAGTTATATGGAATTAGTTTGCACTCTGAAGTGCACTTTGGAGGCGTTCAAATAGCTTGCATTGCTAAGCAAATTGACTGACGCAGAATTCCAGTGTAGGAATGAGATGAGATTTATGTACATGTGCCTTGTGCAACAGTCTACAGTTTTCCTACAAATAGGGTTTTAATGCAAATTCTGAAAATTAAACTGAAAATTCCAGAAATAAATCGACGAAGTTTATTATTGTCTTTGAAATGTTAACATTGTAATACTTCAATTGGATTAGAAAATGACAAAATGAATAAACAATAATCACAGACGAAGAAGTGGAAGAAGAAAAAGAAGAAGCAGAAGAAGAAGAAGAAGAAGAAGAAGAAGAAGAAGAAGAAGAAGGAGAAGAAGAAGAAGAAGAAGAAGAAGAAGAAGAAGAAGAAGAAGAAGAAGAAGAAGAAGAAGAAGAAGAAGAAGAAGAAGAAGAAGAAAAGAAGAAAAAAAGAAGAAGAAAAAGAAGAAGAAGAAGAAGAAGAAGCAGAAGAAGAAGAAGAAGAAGAAGAAGAAGAAGAAGAAGAAGAAGAAGAAGACTAAGAGGAAGAAGAAAATGAAGACGAAGACGAAGAAGAAGAAAGAAAATAAGAAAGAAAAAAGATGAAAGAAAAAAGAAGACGAGGATGCAAAAGGAGAAGAAGAAAACGAAGAAGAAGAAGAAGAAGGAGAAGAAGAAAACGTAGAAGGAGAAATAGAGATTTAAAAAATATGCACGACTGGATCGCACCAACCTGCTCTCGTAGCTAACACCTAGAGAATGTTTTTAGACACTGAAACGGTTTGAGGCAATTTTTATATCGTTAACACATCTTGTTAAGAAAGTCCAGGGCATTTAGAATTTAGCTGGGAAAAAAGTCCTAGACGAAGTTTGACTTCGGTATTTGATAGAGTTTCAGTCAAAAACTAAAAATAGCACAATTTCACCTAGGGTCATTATGCCATTTAACTTCTTCTTAACGGTTATTTCTATTTTCATCCCTAACTCACGTAATTTTCATTCTAGACAAAAAATATATATGGCAAGCTTGTAGAAAATTAAATTTTCTACAAAATAAATATATTTTTGAACTTTCTCATTGTAACTGTTTAAAAGTTAGATATCGTGCTTCGCTTCAAATTGCATTGAGTGTGGTCACGGGGAAACTACCAGGGAGATGTTATATATATGATTTTGGCTACGCAGTTTCCCGGTGATCGCCTCAATGCAATTTGAAGCAAAACGTTCGGCTGAGTACTGAATTGCTCTCCTCTAAGTGATGTATTATGTGTTATAAATCAGTTTCTGGCAAACTATTCGCCATCACTAAATAACAAATCATTCTGTAATATATACTTTCTTGAATATGGGTCATTTCCGGACAAGACAGTATACTTATATTTTATCATTCCATTCAGTCTAGCCAAAAGCTACTCATCTAATTTTCTTCTCTACCTGAAGTATTCTTGAGGTTACATCAACCAACAAAACGTTGTCACCCCATCAGCCAGCCTCACAATCTTATTTATTGCCCTATACTATCTCAGAGTACTACTTCTCTCATTTCTCCTAAGTCATTCATTTATTCTTGTTATCTCCCATGGTGAAGAGTCACAATCGTCTGTCTGTTCATTATACAAACACAACAAAAACTAAATCTTATTTTTCTCAGACATCTTCCTGTCTGAAGTGCAATTTAAATTATAATAATCATTATATATATCTCTGTACAAAAAATAATCATGCATTTTAATTCTAAAATTAATAAATAATGTCTGATGCCAAGCCAAATATACCCACTCCGTACCAGCTTGGCAATATTATCCCAAAATAAATATTAATATTTAAAAAAAATATATATGGGTAGGTTTTTAGATATAATATGTATTTTTGTACCTACAAATGTATATTTATTGAAAACAAAAATCTTTTATTCTCTCGGTTATAATCTTCAACCTGAAGTACCAGATGGGTGGTAGTCCACCTTCTGGTTCTGGTTATACATAAGTAGTCTAAGTGATGTCGACTAAATCAACCTTAAGAAGAACTTATTCAAATTTCAGAGCCAGACAGAGTTTATTATAAAATAAATTAAAAACAAAAAAAATAAAAGGAAGAAATCTTTAATTCATATGAAGCCCTTATATGAACTAACTCTTCAGTCTCATCAACTAGCTTCTTTAATTTTGTGTTCTTATTTTTTTGAGTCATTTATTGTGCTTGATGTTTGCTAGACATAGACTAATAACCAACCAACCGCACATTGGTTGAAGTGTACAATTGAATCATCGAATCAATTGGGTTTTAAAAAAATAAATTAAAATGTAATTCTTTTGTGCATAATTAATGCAATTATGATTGCGTGGAGTATAAAAGCTTACTACTCCCACGAAATGAAACTCTAATTAAGAGATATAATGCTATAAAGAATAAACTACAACAAAATATGATATGAGCTTGGTTGGGGCTGGCCACGAGACGAGACGAAAACGCCTTTTAAACATTCGAGACGAGACCGAGACGAGACCGAGACGAGACTGTTTATGTGGAGCGAAATTTACAGAGTCTAATAAATTAAAAAATCCAATATTTATTTTCTTCTGCACATATTCAAACTATAATCGAAAATATTGCGTTTCAATAATCAACAAGTTGTCCGGAAATCGTATTTTTCGGAGACGAGACCAGGAGACATAATTATACGAGACTTACACGAGACGAGACTGACAATTTTCGATTTAAACGAGACCGAGACGAGACTTACAAAAGTCGCGCCGAGTCTTGGCTCGTGGCTAGCCCTAGCTTGGTGTCCCTAACCTTTCGAATCAAGAAATTTAGATTTAGAAATCGGTCATCGCTATTTAAATACGGTACCAAGAGATTGTAGTAGCCCGTAGCGTAATGGTTAGTGCGTTCGACTGTCACGCTGGAGGTCTGGGATCGCTTCCCAGCCTCGTCCACCTAAAAACTAAAAAGTTTTTTTTCAGGGCTACTGCCTCTTGCGAGGAATTGACAAATCCTCCAAGAGTATCACTTGTCACGAATAAGTGCTTCTCGTCTAGCCGTTCGTATGCGGCATAAAATTGTAGGTCCCTTCCATTCCTGTTAAAAGGCGCACACAGGAATGGTTGCGAGTTGTTAGTCACTAGGCCCTGGTTCTTCATGAGCCGTTGTGCCACCCGATTTATTTATTTTTTTGTTTACCAAGAGATTGGAGTTCCTTTGACTTTAAGCACCCAAGTTAAGAATGAAAATACAAATGTATGAGAACCTGAGAAATCTTATAGACCATAAGGAATAACCTAGAACTTATTATTAAGTTTCTTAACTTCAAGGATCATCAGGCATCTTTTCATCGAATTTAAGGCCGAATACTATCATTTGGCTTCAAAAAAATTTTTGGTTCGCAGGAAAATTGGTACGGCTCACAGTGGTTCGTTTGTTGAATTCTGTGGACAAAAATCTTTTCCCACACCAATTCTTGACAGAAATTGATAAAATTTGGTACACTTAATGATTTAGGGACGCAGAATTCAGTAGTGCTGCTTAAATTTTTGCATTCGAAATGAGTGCTTTACAATTTAAGACAGAATATAGTTCGAAATGTAAAAATTCTAAAGAAAGCCCATTCAAAGCCAGGAATCTTATGAAATGTGTGTTTGAAATGTCTTAAGATATGTACCCGAGTGTGTACTAAAATACGTATACAAATCGTTCCAACACAGAAATGTACCAAATTTAGAAATTTTAGTCCAAAATGCTCCGTCAAGTTCACTAGGACTTAAAAACTGATTTGTGTGATATTACTTTATTTTTTTTTATTGAATTTTTTTGTTTGACCAAATTTGATCGAACCTCATACCTTACCTACATATACAAATTGAATAGTAAAAAGTTGATAAAGAAAATTTTTGGTCAATTACTCCTTCTTCTCAAAAGTTAGAAATAGTGTAAAATAATACCTGCACAAAAATTGTTTTTTTTGTTATTGCATAGTTTGAATCTGATGTCAAACTAAAAATTCTGACAGTTTACAGTTGTAAAATAACCGTCAAATAGCCATTATTTATACTTATAAACCTTTTCAACTATTTAATAAATAACGACTATTTGATAGCTTTGTATTCAAAAGCCCGGGGAACCTGCTCTGACCTTGATGTTTTTTTTTTTTTTTTGAAATGTAGAAAATTAAATTTAGGAAAAGCTTACAATTCAAAAATTGAAGCACTTAAATGATTTTTTTTTTTAATTTAAAAAAAAACAACATTCTTCAAACTTAACGTTTTTTGTTTTAATGCACAAATCCAGTTAAAACTCTACAAATATTTATAAATTGCTTTGAACATTTGTATTTAATATAAAAGTTAAAAAGTAAGTACAGTTAAACTAGCTTATATTCACGACAAGGTGATAGAATTTTTTTGAATTTAGTTTAAAATAACAATAATTAATTTCAAAATAAATTATATATTAGGGGGTCCGTTATTTCCGAAACTCATTTTTCTTGGATAGCAAACCCCGAAAATCGAAAGTTTATGCCGAAAGAAAAAATTACCGGCGAAGCAAATTTTTTTCCGAGGTCATTACCCCTTACCTCTAGGTCATACATTTGCCATACAAATTTGTATGGGAATTTTACACTCTTCACATTTTATTTATTTTGTTTTCTCTGGAACTATTACAGTTATTTGTTTGGAAATTCTGATTGATTTATTGGTCCTTTAGAAAACTGCATTTAAAAATGTATCAAACAAATTTTAATTACAATTTATTTCGATTTTTTTAAATTAATAAATACTTTAATATTATATATTTTCTCTTATTTGTTCTCTCTCGATCTTTAGCCGTTTTTGTTGTTTTTTTTCTTTTTCATTGATATTCAGTAAGTAATAAGTTTAAAAAAAAACTGCATTACAAAAAATAATGAAAACAAATTAGAAATAATTTATTTCGATTTTTCAAAATATCAATTATTTTTTTTAACGTGTTTAATTTTTTTTTATCAAATAAAGTTTTTTTTTATTAATGTTTAAATGTGGTTTTTAAACAAGATATTGGTCATTTAAAAAAAATTTATTTGATAAGAAAAAAAAAATTAATACTTAAAAAAATAAAAGTATTGAATATTTTGAAAAATAAATTATTCTAATTAAATTATTCGAAATAAATTATTTCTAATTTGTTTTCATTATTTTTTAAATGCAGTTTTTTAAAAAAATTTATTACTTAATGATAATCAATTTGATAATAATTAGGTTTCAAAACTCCTTGGGCAAGATGAAGGTGCGTTCTAAAAAATCAAAATTTAAATCAACGAATGGAGAAAACAGGGATCGAATCCCAGTCTTTAATTTTAAGGCGCAAGAAAGACCGAATATGAGATTAAGAAGCCAAGGCATAATAGATGACTGGAAGCAGTGTTCTTACGATCACAAAGGATGGAAAGCTGATGGAAAGTATCTCCGGCTAAGACTTTACATGGATCAGGAGCGAAATACGATATTTGGATCCTCCAATAATTACGTCGTCGGACTATGACAAACTTTTAAGGCTTTTTTTGTGCGCACTGTAGGAGTTACAATGAGTTACTACCCTTATTCAAAGGGTAAAGCATACCACATTTTTTCATTACGAATAAAGAAAGCATCTCTGCATTTAAAAGTATTTGCGTTTTCAATGGACATAAAGTGTACAACTTTATTTTTTACTGTTTTTTTTATCGAACGTCAAAAGTTGGGTTCAAAGTTAAAGTCCTCCCTTTTCAAGAAGTTCCCTTTTTCTACCCTGAACAAACTAAAAGGTATAACGAATTTACTTGGGTCTACAATAATCTACACTAAATGAAAATTCATAAGTCAAAAACGCAATATCATAATTCACTCCAAATGAGTACACCACGTCATGCTCGATTCTTATTATGTTTTCAAAATTGTGATGTAATTTATAATCGTCCTCATTATATAGTTTAAGAGATTCATAAAAACAGTGTGCAGTCGGCGCGCAGGCAATTGAAAAGATTTACAACTCATTTGGGCCACTCTTAGGTGGGCTCGTTTAAATATTGAATACCCCTGTTACGTATCCAACTATACGACAGCCGACAGTCGACACCAAACGCATTCAATAGTGCTATGGTCGATGTCGGACGGCCTTTTGGCGAGTGCAAACAAACAAAACACCAGTGCTCTCGGTCTCGCTCGACTATCATAGATACTCATGCTCTGTGCTGCCAATGTATACTCTCATCATAAATCACCAATTCTGGGCACTCAAAGTAGACAAATTTATGTGAATCGGGAAAGGCCATAAATACGCAAATATCCAACCATTCATTTGGTGGCACCTTAGCACATATAGATAGGTAGACAAACACACACACAAACAGAAACATTATAGGGACATCTATCTTTTCCGCAATTCTACGGGCTAGATACTTTCGTGTCATGCTCGATTGCACGAAATTACCACCCTCCCTCCCAGAGAAATAAACAGAGCGGATGAAGATTTACGATCTTACTTCGTATTATTCTCTTTGTGTGTGAACAGCAGGAGCTCGAACAGAAGAAGGCGAAGAAGAATCCATTGCAGGGGCACGTTTCCCGAGGGAGAAAGCACCACCGAAAAATGCAAATCCACCGCAGCTATTTGCTAAATTGGACAGAATAAAAAGAAACCAAACAACGACCATCAGGATGTGGATGGGGAGTATTTGAGTTTGTATAGTTCTCTTCCAGATTTGTCAAAAGATACAAATCACCAAAACCATCAGAAAGAGGAAAGACACAAAAGGTGGTCCCTAGAATTAACCACACATCACGATGGCACCTCCAATCGACCGCAAAACGTGATGGTAATCGATCACATAAGCAAGGCACACAAGAGGTCCTGGCCCTCACAGTCACTGTTCCGAATTGGGTTTTCGACAGTCCGTTGTGTTCCTGGTCATTTGTCACGTTGAAATTGTTCGACATACTCTTGAAGGTACCTACCAGATAAATGGTCAAAAAAAAGATAAATCTTGGGTAAAAGTCATCTATTTCCAGCCAATAAAGATACCTATACCAACGAATTAACACAAGAAAACCAAACAAAAAATGAAAACGGTGTCGAGAGTTAACTCGTGTTTCCAAAGTGGAGTCATGACATGGCCCTCTGAGCTTTAAGTGCTTCTACATCTCCGTTCTCCATCAAACCTTTTCAAAAAAAAAAAAAAAAAAAAGATTGATTGAATGGTAATGTACTGTGAATGAAAAACGATGAGCGAAACTGTCTGTCTGTCAATTTTTTTTTTTTTTTTTTTTTTTTTTTTTTTTTTTTCATCCCAAACCTAAATTCCTGGCTTTTTGCAAAAATTCTGTAATGTCCGTTGCGGAGCCAAAAAGGAAAAAAAATGAAAAAAAAAACAAACCAGACTTCGATTAATGCAAAGCACAGGGAAAATATGGTTCGTCATCTTTTTTTGTGTCGGATGTTGGATGATGATATGGTTTACATCTATACCTGTGTTCCTATAGTGGTTTTCTAGTGGAGATTGTACCTAAAATTTTGTTTATTCTTCAAGGGGAATGTCTACAAAGAATATCAACTAATGGAAATTCAATGAAATCCTGTGATTTTGATTGAGTGTTCAAAATGATCAAGCAAGCGAAAATCCAAATCATTCTTAACGGACTGACGGTAGTTTGAAGTCATATTATGAGCTTTATTAAATTTGGAACTGTTCAGTGATAAGAGAAGCCAATTCCATAATTAGGCCTATTCGGCGCAATCTTTTATTCTTTTATTCTGTTATTCTTCTATCAATTTCCATACAAATTTTCGAACTGTCAAAAACCTTTTATTTTTTTATTAATTGGTATGGATGAAAAGTAAAAAGCAGTCGCTTAATCTTGCCGGTCGGCATGGAGCGCCGCAGCTGAAGAAGAACGAAGAAAACATAGCTATCGAGGAGGAGCTTTCTTGAGTCTTGTCGGTGGCATAGCTGCACTTTTTGGATTCTCCCGAACCTTAGGTCGAGCCAAGAGGTACGAAGATGCTCTCATTGCCAAGGGTGGAAGAGTAACGATGATTCTGATGGACGCTGGCTCAGCCCTAGCTGTGCGTGCCTTCGGTTGGGGACGCGTTTCTAGGAACAGGAGCATTCTGTTATGGCGTTTGGAAGCTCTGGACTGCCGAGGCTGACTAAAGCCGATGCGCCAAAGAGTCGAAACGAATTCGATGTATTAACCAATCTAATGAAATACCTAGCTGCCTGGGGCAAATAATAAAACACTTTTTTAACTTTAACTTATCAAAAAAATAACTTTTTAAATTGGATACATTTAATTCACGAACTGTAATAGACAAATAAAATAGAACAATAATTTATCCACGCGAAACAAAACACGAGCATTCCACGGGTTAATTCTATTTTGGTCACTCGTCAGTGTCGATTTTTTTTTTTTTGTTTTAAACAAATGACAGCAGATTTTAGGTCTGTTCATATAAATGTTTCTTTTTCGAAGTTCCACAACAGACTTTTATAAAAGATCGAACTCTTGAATACCAATTATAAAAATCTTAACAGAAAATTCATAGCAGAATAACAGATATGGCGGAATAGGCCTAAATTTCTGAATATTGTAATGTTTTCTTCAGTCAAATTTTATTTAATTTGTATTATCGCACTACCAACGTCAACCAGTTTTTCCCAATTTTTCCGATACAATTTTGTGTCAAAAAGAAAGAAAAAACATAATAGAAATGATGGAATTCTATACGCCTTAAATCATTGGAAACCATCATTGAAAAAGTTAATTGTTGGTTTTGAGAAACTTCGAAAGTTTAATCATTGAATATTTTAATGCAGAAATTTAGCTTAGGACTTCAAAATTATTTCTCTTCAAAAAAAAATTAATTTTGACCAATATCTTCCCCAAAAGGGGCCAGTTATAGCTATCATTGAAAACCATCATTGAAAAAGTTAGCTGTTGACTTTGAGACCCTTCGAAAGTTTAATGATTAAATATTTTAATGCGGAAATATAGCTTACGACTTTAAAATTATTTCTCCGTCAAAAAAAATTCATTTTGACCCATATCTTCCCCATAACGTAACTTTTAATTTTTCAATGATGAACTACCTTACCAATGATCATTGAAAAAATTAAAAGTTACGTTATGGGGAAGATATGGGTCAAAATGAATTTTTTTTGAAGGTGAAATAATTTAAAAGTCGTAAGCTATATTTCTGCATTAAAATATTCAATGATTAAACTTTCGAAAGGTCTCAAAATCAACAGTTAACTTTTTCAATGATAGCTGTAACTGGCCCCTAACGTAACTTTTAATTTTTTCAATGATCAATGGTAAGGTAGTTCGTCATTGAAAAATTAAAAGTTATTTTATGAGAAAAATTGTGCAAAATTGAATTTTGTTTTACCTAGTAATAAATATTAAGTCACATATTTTTTCTTCAAAATGTCTCAAAATTGGCAATTAATATTTTCAATAATGGTTTTCAATGATAGCTATAACTGGCCCCTTAACAATTTGGGCCAGAATTGTTGAAGCGCCCCATTCAACCAATTTGGTATGATATCATCAAAATCAAATCAATTTCGTCCATTTTGACCCACTCTAATGTTACTTATGACTAGAGCTCTTCATTCCCGGGTAACTACCACGTGAACCAAGGTACCCGTATTTTCTGAATATTTTCTGTTTAGCCGGGTGCCCATCACCATACGGTTACACGGCAACCTGGGTTCCAATACTTTTCGAGCGAGTACTCGAGTACCATACACATTAAACGTGTATTCATTTATGCTTTGAGTAGCTGAGTGTTTCTCATATTTTTTGGGTATATGTTTTTTTGTTGGTCGAACAAAATTTTCTGGCACCATATTCCAGGGATTCCGTTTCATGTTTTGTATGAAGGTTGAGGTAAATTTAAGTCATAAAAAAAAAACAAATATACATATTTGTTTAGCTGTGTGCCAAAACAGTTTGCACCAGAGATAATATTTCATTGCGCTTTGCCGTGAGTTTTAAATTTAGCTACACTTAGCTTTTGGCTTCAATATCAAGATCAAATTGTGTCACGTTCCAAACCTGAATACATACTTTATAATAATACTCAATAATAATCAACAAAAAAACAGAATTTCAACGATAATGAAGATCAGTATTTCGATGAATGGTTGCTGAAAAGAATTTCATAGGGTTTTATTTCTAAGAAGACAAAGATATCAAACTCTTATATTGAATCAAAACAGTAAAATTAAGCACTTCACTTGATATATTTCCCCCCTTATTTATAAAGAAAAAATAGTTATTTCAGTTCGCGTGTTTAGGAAAACTACACCATGGAATAAAAATGTTCCGGACTCAAATAGAAGACTAAGCAAATGCCTATAGTTTGAGCCCAAAAACTTCGTATTCCATGGTGTAGTTTTCCTAAACACGGGAGCTGAAATAACTATTTTTTCTTTATAAATAAGGGGGTTATTGTTTAAATTTTAATGTTTATCGGGAGAAGGTTTTGTTTTTACTTGCGAATGTAATAAAGAAGGTGTATCGCATACGATATGACAAAAGCTTATAGTCTAAGAGCCAACGACATAAAGAGTAAAGTCATTTGCGTAATGTTGAAATCCAAACCAATACATATCTTTGGAAGGATAAACCAGGATAACCTTGTCTGCCTGCTCATACCCTTGACGAAGGGATGGGGGTGGGGGTTTGAAAATGTAGATTTATTAAAAAAAAATTCAGGGGTATTATCACTTCAATGAATTTCTTAAAAATATATCATGATGCTCTGTCATGTTCCTTACTTCTAAACACCTTGATTTTAATGATCCGACTGGTAGTCTACTGGTGTTTAGAAGTAAGGAAAATGGCAGACCATCATGATATAATTTTAAAAAATGGGCAAAACTGGATCGCACAAAACTTGCTCTCGTAGCTAACAACTTTAACGTAGCGTTAAACGTTGGTAACGTTGGTTTTTGAAATAAATCAATTTTTGTATATTGGCTGTATGATAGGTACCCTTAGTTTTTGAGCTAAAAAAACAATTTCAATTTCCCCTCTAGAGAATCACATAAGAATCTTAAGTCCTAAGTTTTAAGAAAATCGCTTAAGCCGTTTAGGCTGCAGGTCGAGATACAGACAGACGGACAGATGGACACACAGACAGACAGACAGAATTGCGAGACCCACTTTTTTCGCATTCTCTATCATCGTAATGTTAGGGAAAATTATCATCTCGAATTTTTTTTTTTGTACGAATCCTAGAAAATCTCCATTTTCAACTGCCCACCCCACCCCATCGTCAAGGGTATGGGCAGGCGGACAAGGTAATCCTGGTTTTACCCTTCCAAAGCTATGTTTTGGTATAGGTTTCAACACTACGCAAATGACTTGACTTTTTATGTCGTTGGCTCCCGGTCTGTTAGAGTGTGTAGATTGAGTCAGAATGAAATAAAATAAAATAAAATGCACGACTAGATCGCACAACTAGAATTTAGCTGCTTATTGATGGTGGTAGATGGTAGATATAGTAATGGTTTTCTAATATGTTTATATCGTTAACGAAGAATAATAAAAACATGTTGAAGTAGCAATTAGGAAATTTTTTAATTTAATACAAACAACATTGGAAACTAAAAAATATAAAAAAATATGGTCTCTGAATTTATTTCTTCGTAAAAAAAATATTCATACAAATTTTAAATACAATATTTGTTGTATATCTGAGTATATGAGTATATCTAAATATGTAGTATAAAAAAGGCATTTAAAAAAAAAATCATAACTTTATTTCCATTATTTGAATTTTTTGGTAAATGCCTGGTAAGCAGTATTAGTCTAGAGATGACACGTTCAAAGCTTAATCAAAATCGTTGAATGAATGAATGAATGAATACAATATTGAGGGTTATTGCACTGCGACCTAAAGATCTATTGTGCCCCCCACCTAGAGTTGGATGAGGACCGCTCATCTTACAGCTCTTCCTTCAGATGTACGTAGTATTTTTAAAGATGGTAAGTTACTCTCTTCTACCTGGTAGCGTCCCAGGTACTTATTTCTTTGATGTATGAGTGTGTTACACCTAGGATATGGTCCGGCGGACAGAACCTGGATGTGGCGCTACTTACTAGGCCAAGTATACTAAGGTGTCTTTTTAGTTTGCAGTGTCCAATCAAAATCGTTAGAGCCATTTTTGAGAAAACTTGATAAAACCGAAACCGTTATATGGCAGCCGTTATATAGCAACCGTTCTAGATGAGCTAAAACAAAAATTCGAATTTATCCTCTAGGAAATCACATACAAATATTTCACACCAAATTTGAACCAAATCGGTCTAGCCGTTTAGGCTCACGCACGGGCGCACAGACAAAAGACCGACACGACGCGAGCGACGGACGTCTTGATGAAAATCACTTTTTTAGACTTCTCCATAATCGTAATGTTAATATTATTTTTTCTCCTGAAAATTCATTATCTTGAAAACAGGTTAATATTTTTTTTTTTAAATTGTAATTTAATTAATATTAAAACTTGACATAGCAAATGTTAGAGAGAAGAGTTCCAAATTGGAGTAGGTGTGCACCAGGCAAGCGTCTTGCGTCCTTTGCTCTTTATTACTGTCCTATGACTTTCTGCTTGAGGATAAGGTGACGGATCCTAAAGTGGCCATAAAAAGTGAAGATCCTGTGTCCTTGCAACGAGCACTTGATGTATGGGTGGATGTTCTCGAGGGAAATGGATACCGCATTAGCGCAAAAAAGACCGAATACCTTTTGCTGTCCATTTTCTGATCCACACATGCCTATTCCGGACAGTGCTTCCCAAGTGTGAAAAGTTTAAATATCTTGGATCAATGATCAATAGCGGAGGATATTGTGATAGTGTGGATGAAGCGGCGGGAAAGCTCTGCCATCTTCTGTGATAGAAAAATTCCCCCTAAGCTGAAAGGAAAGCTCTACACGGCAGTTGTTCATCCCGCGCTTACATACGGTTCGCAGTTTTGGACAATGTACAAGAAGTATGAGAGTAAAGTAACGGCAGCTGAAATGAAGATGCTTCGCATGACAGCAAGAGTGACAAAGCGTGATCGAATAAGAAGCAAGCAAATCCGAGGAAGCCTACACGTCAAAAATACCATCTTGGACAAAATACAGCATGACCTACTAAGCTGGTACTGTCACATACAAAGAAGATGCCATGAGAACCCAGTTCAAAAGGCAATAGAACAAGACGTTTTAACACTATCGCGGAAGAAAGGCAAAACCTCCTGGATGAAACAAATGCAACGACACCCGCATTAAGTTGACCTAAGACATGGAACAATCCAAAACCGGGCCGCCTGTCGACGTTTTCTGAGGTCAACCTGGCGAACCCCACAGAGGGAACCCTAGGTGAAGCAGTTAAATGGGAGAGTTGTGGTCCCTCTCGAGATCATGACAATCGCCGGTTAAATGAAGAAGCAAATGTTATTTTTTATTTTTTTTTGCAGCTGTAGGTGATTTTCGTGACTAATTTCTAATTGTCTACAAAATTCTCAACCAAATGAGAAGCCACTTAGCTTCGCAAAATACCCTTTGGATTTTTTTTGATTAGTTAACAGGTAAGCAATTTATGATTTTCTCTCATGAGTAATGAATGACACATAAATATTCACCATGGTTCAGGGTTCAAGTATGTAATAATAACCAATTTTATGCCTCAAAGATAAATAAAATGAATAAATATGCTGTCGCAACAGCTCGTGAAGAACCAGTCCTAGTGACTTATAAGTTATAACTTTCAACCATTCCTGAAAGAAAGAAAGCACCCTTCATGACAAGTGATAATCTCGGAGAATTTGTCAATTCCTCGCAAGAGGTAGTAGCCCTGAAAAAAAAATCTTTTCATTTTTTTTAGGTGAACGAACCACGTCAAAAAAGTGCTGGAATTTTATTTTAAAAATCAAACTGTGGCCATGCTTACACCATGTATAGTCGAACGATAAAATTATGCCTCACAAATTCAAAAGTCTAATTGCCACAAAAACGATGATAAGATAATATGGTGCACTGGGGCGTATACGCACTTTTTTTGATTTTTTAGTAGTTATCCGTCTTTTGTCTTCTGATCCGCTCAATAGTTCCAAAACAAATTAAGTAATTCTCTTAAGTGAATAAATTTTTAAAAATGCTTTATACCGACGACTTAGATCAAAAACCTATCATAAAGTCTGGGCTAGACATGGTCATATTACGGGGTAGGACTAATGGGTTCATATAATCCAACATAATTACCTACATGATTAACTTTTATTCAAATACATATATGCACATTATTTTCTCATTCGAATGGAATAAATCTTAACCTCTAATTATGCCTCCTAGTCTTACAGCCTATTATGCGCAACATCAAAGACAGAAAAAGAGAACAAATGGTGTTAAAAACAAAAGTCACATCCGCAGCAATTTAATTAATTGCATTAATTAAACACCATCCATTTCCGACACAATTCCATTACATTATACTTTATACACAATTATCGCAGTGACTTCATGATGTGCCATTTTGTATTTTTATATAAGTTACTGAATTTCTCTATCATCCATCCAAGAGAGAAAAGAAAAATAAAAATGTTACATCTACACTTTTCTTCGTTTGCTTTCATTTGGTTTATCCTGCTTAAGTGGGATGATCCCATTAGGCTAATCCGCAGTCACCTAAGGATATGTCCTCAATGCCTTTGGACGACTTTCGACGAACAGCCGCCCCCCCCTCCACTCACTCACTTGCCAAGATAATATTCTCTTCGTCTCTGTGTGAATTATAAGACTCCCTGTGGAGACAAAATGGCAATAACTATAATGTCCAAACGGAAAATCGAAGTCTGTGCGCATTTGGTTCTTTTTGGCTCCTTATACGAGTCACTTACTCAACCAAACAAAAGCTACACCCCAATTCCCTCCCATTCTCTATACCTATTCATGGAAACCACAAACCTAAACGAATTCCGTCCTGAGTGAGTTAGCGAGCGGTATGGGTAGACTTGAGAGGGTGGTATTTATGCATCTAATGCCAATGCACCATACATATAAATACGTACCCAGTGGTGGGCTCCCTGGGTTGTTTGCATCCAAGTCTAGACGAGGGATAAAAATTCTGTATGTGGTGAAATTTTAATTCACGGTAGATAAACATTTAACGTATCTTTTCTCTACTCTAACAGTGTTGCTCTGTCATATAGTATACTGCAACCGAAAGCCACCCACTCAACCGCTTACCGCTCACCGCTCACCACGGGTTCACTTATGGCAAGAACACAGTTTTTCCATCGCCCTAACCAAAGGATTTTTTTTTTCATTCCAAAGAAGAACAAGGTAAGGTGCCTGGGGCTGATTATGTGGTTTGCAACGATGTTGATGATGATGATGATGACGATGTGGTTGTGGTGCCTCAAAAGCATTAGAATTGAATCTTTCATTCAAAATAAATACCAAGACGAACAAAATTTTTTGAGCTTGTATGGTCCTGGTAAGAAGGATACGCACGTATAGCAAGCAGTTCACTAAGATTTTGTTATGAATATATTGGTTTGAATCTAATTTCGATTTATCTTCCAACTTTGCAGTTTTTTTTTTTTTTTTTGAGTTGTCTATTTAATCTGAAGGTCGTTATATTTTTTGGGTGGCTATGATATGAAAATATTGGGGATTTTGTTTAGTGCTCTGAAAAATTTGAGTTGTAATAAAAAATAATGATCCTGGCAATTATTTTTTATTGAGGCCGGCTTAAAGCTTCTTATGGACTTACAATACTTTTCTCTGTGTTATTCTCTCGTAATCCAAGTAAATTTAAAAAAATTATTTACATAGTTAATTTTGTGTCTATTTGGTTTTCATTCAAAATTCAAACTGTAAAGTGAAGCAAATACGAAAATACCAAATGTAAAATTTTAAAATATTTATGGTATAAATACAGAAAGGCACTCAAAACTCCAACCAATTGAAAAAGTAAAAATCTGGATGCTTAGCACCAGTAAAATAGTAAAGAAAGTCGTACAAAATGGAAAAAAACTTGGTCAAAACGTTGAATTTACCCCGGCATTTTTTTTTTGCCACCTTGGCACTTGCACCGGCAATTTTTTGACAAACTGGACTTTTTTTCACCCTGGCACTTTTTGCCGCCCTGGCATGTTTTTGCCACCTCAGTATTTTTTGGCACCTTTGCCATTTTTTTGCCACCCAGGCATTTTATTACCACCCAGACATTTTTTTTGGCACCAGCACTTTTTTGTCACCCGGCACTTTCTTTTGCCACCCTGGCATTTTTTAAATATGCACAGTGATCGGCAGTGCAAAAACAAAAATGACCCGCGGTGTGTAAATTCGTTTTTCAGGTAAATTCTGAACATCTCCGCCCCTATGGCTTTCCAATCATATAACATTTATCGAAATCGGTTGGATACTTTTCGAGCAAATGGTACCACAAAATTTTTGTAAGGCTATTTACACTCCCTGTCCCTTGTTTGAGGCCACTATTTTCATAAAAGTTTTTCCTCGATAAGAACCTGTAAGCATAATATTTTTCCTGGAAATTTTTGACACGTGGGAGTAGATATGTATATATATATTTTACAATAAAAAAGGATAAAGTTAAAGAGTTAACTTGGGAAATTCATAAAAATTTCCCAAATTATCTGAATGGACTGCAAAAATTGGATATAAAATGTTGCGTCACTTGATTGAGGCCATTCCAATAATTGCTTGGCAAAAGTTAACATCGCCGATTTTTTTCAAACAACAGTTTAAAATATTTAAGAAAGGATAGAAAACTATATGTGTATGTTTTATATTAAATTTCAATTTAAAATGGGCTCTGGAAACACATCGACAGTAGCAGAAAGAGGATCAATAGATGCTTTAAAGGAACTGGGATTCTCAGGCTGAGAAATAGCTAGGAAACTGAACAGAAGTAAGACCATTGTCATCAACTATCTAGTAGACACTGAAATCTATGGAAAAAAAAAACGAAAAGGACGCACAACTCAAGCAACAAATATCCGATAAAACATCTCATTCAGCGGCTAGCTTCGAATTCCACACTATCAGCGCCTAAAATAAGGTCAAAAAGTGGGGTATCAGCCAGTATCTCGACGGTTTTAAGGATTATTAAAACCAGGTAACATCAAGAGTATGAAAAGCAAAAAGAAACCGGTTCTCGACAGCTACACAAGAAACTACGGTTGAATTTCGCCAGGGAGCATATTGCCTTTGGCAACGCATGGAAAAAGGTTGTCTTTTCAGGTGAAAAAAAGTTTAATCTTGACGGACTCGATGGTAACAACTTTTATTTTCACAATTAAATAAAAGAAGAACTTATTTTGTCAAGACACCACAGTCATACATCACGTGTTATGGTGTGGAGAGCTATCACCTATTATGGAACAATTGAATTGGAATTTGGAAGGGAAGGGAAGAGAAGGGAAATTGGAAGGGAAATAGTTACAAATGCCTGATGTAACGGGTGTTTCCAAAGCTGAGGAATATTCTTGAACCTCTACCTTGGATATTCCAACAAGACAACGCCTCTATCCTTACTTCCAGGGTAGCTAGAAGCTGGATTCAGTCGGAAAACGTTGGACTTTTACCATGGCCACCCTATTCACCGGACTCAAACATCATCGAAAACGTTTGGGCCTGGCTATCTCGAAAAGTTTCTGATGCTGGTAGACAGTTTGGAGATAAGGTCTTGGTTGAAGCGAACTGCGATGTCTGGAGCCAGATTTCACTGGATTATTCCAAAAACCTGTATGATTTAATTCCAAAACGTCTATTAGAGCTAATTTCAAAAAATGGCGGGCAAACTCATTTTTATTTGACGAAAACATAATACATTAATGTTTAAAAACATTTTTATAGTTTTATTCTTTTTTATAAAATTTTCCAAGTGGCCTCAGGCAAGTTACGCATTTTTGTATACCCATTTTTGCAGTTCATTCTTATAATTTGTGAAATTCCTATGGAATTTCCAAGTTACCCCTTTAAATTTATACTTTTTTATTGCAAAATATATTTACCTACTCACAGGTATCAAAAATTTCCAGGAAAAATATTTCCTACAGGTTCATATTTATCGAGAAAAAACTTTTGTGACAATAGAGGCCTCCAACAAGTGACAGGGAGTGTATAAATGTATGTACATATCGCTCATTAAAAAGAACAACGTCATAACTCAAAAAACCTCAAACTTCAGAAATCTCAATTTAAAGTTTGCATGGCTGTATTTCATAATCATCTTCATTTGTATATATTTTTTTCTTTTTTCTTGGTTGAGCTATTATTTAAAGTTTTATCGATAAATATGACACTTTTAAAATATTAATTGGACTGTTTTCAGTTCAAAGGTCCCTGCGTAAATGTAAAAAATACAGTATTGCCACAAAAAAACATTTAAAAGTGACAGTGTATATAACGACAAATGATGCTCTATAGCCTTTGATTTTCAAATTCTAGAAATGACGTTTTGCCAAAAAATAGTTTAAGAAAATGAGTTTGAACTGTATCATTGGGTCAAAATTGATGTTTTTTGAGTTATGACGTTGTTCTTTTTAATGAGCGTATGTAGATTACTCCACTTAAAACAGAAGTATTTTTAATATTAAAATCTCTTCATCTTAATTATAATAAAAAATAATTAACCTTTATCCACAGTAAATTCTATCTTCTTGCTTTAAGATCAAAGAATAGGTACTGTTTCACAAAAAGTAACTTTCGAAATTCGACTAAAAGAACAACAATGACTTTTAGCCCATAGTCAGAATCAAAATCAACGAACATAAATAACTGGATATGTTCATAAAATCTTTTATTTTTGTACTTAATTCCCGTTAAATTGGATCGTTTTAAAACTGGGTCAGTTTTCATTACTTTAACTATAAAAACAAAAATAAAGAACCTTGTAACACGTGTCAACAACTTCCGCATACAAAAACAAAAAAACCATTTTGGTATACCAATTTCATGCTTCATAAAAATTGGGACAGAAATTAAGAAAAAAAAAGTATCCATAAACAAACCCTGCATTCCAGACAATAAAAATTACACGACAACCCATAGTCTCTACCCACCAGCAGCGCAGCACAGCACAGCACATCGACCGCACCAATCGAAGTTTGAAACATTGGCATGTTCCAGACACACAGTCAGAGTTTCAACCATAAAACAAAAAAAAAAAAAAAAAAAAAAACAATAAAAACATCATAAATTATTTTATTTTTATTTATTTTTTTTTGCAACACAAAAAGGACGACCATGACGACAACGAAATACTGCTTGCCAAATTGCCCTCTAGCTGTATCATATGTACTATAGTATTGGTTTGATCTCAAGCTAAGGCTCAAAGGCATTTGCGATTTGCCAAAACAACCCACTCGGGAGCAGTTTTGTTCTTGGGAATATGGGATAAAGAAATTTTATCGCCACTGCACTGTTCTCGATTTTTATAACATTTCTACACTCACTCAAATGAAATCCTTATAATTTGCTTCTTCCTTATACAAAAAATAAAGTAAAAAAAAAAAAACTAGGGACGACACAATTCCATGGGGGAATCAGTTCGGTTTTTTTTTTTTTTTTTTGTTATTATATTGGATGACTAGTTCCCAAGAAAGCTTTGGGAAGCTATCACGTATCATCATATGCAGTCGGGTCATGTGTCCTGTGCCAAGTAGGTTACAATAAATGCGGCCATCGGAAATGTGTAATATGGATATATGGATGGATATGCTAGAGGGGGAATATTTGTTTGTTCATGCAGTTAGCAATTTTCAGTAGAAAATTGAATACAAACTATAGGACAACACCCAATGGAACTTAGTTTTGTTTTTATGTTTTTCCATTAAAAGTTTGAATTCTCAATATTTTCGGAAAAGTAGGTACCAGGTTTATGGAAATGCAATCTTGTGTCAGTATTCAAGAAGAATATTCCTCTAGAGAGAAACAAAAAATTGATATCCAAAAAACTTGTGTATTTAGGTGAAATTATTGAATTATTCAACTAATATTTCTAGGGTAGGGTTGAAGTTTAAGAAAAAAAAATTGCAATGTTATAAATTATTTAACAAATAAAAAATATATTTCAAAGAGACTTCAAACAGTTTGCTAACCATTTTTCGGATATTTTTGTTTTAATATTTTACTTAATGTCTAAAAATAAAATGCCAACTGGAACAAACTTGCTCTCGTAGTTTACAACATCGTCGCCCTAGTGCCACAAAAACGTATGTCAATATTTGCTAATTTTCAGGAGAGACAATTAAGTGATTTTTTTTTACCATTTTTCATTTGTATAAGTTCCATGAATACTTTTGTAAGGTTAACTTTTAAAAAATTCAAGATTAACATTCTAGCTATAGAATACATAAAATACTCTCAATTGTTTTTGTGTTTTAAGAGATATTTTATTCTGATACGTTTTACTGATACGTTTTTGTGCCTCTACCAATAATTATTTTTGTTTTGTTCCGTGTTTGGTTTACCGTCGCAATGTTGCCTAAAATCCATATAAAGACATGATGCCACTTCGTCCGACCCTCTTCCAGCCATACCCTCATGCCACATATAACATGTAGCTTCTTTGGTTCCAACATTGTATACAGTCAGATTGTAAACTGCCAAACGTCTTTTATAAAATATGGCCTTTGCATTTGCGCTAGGACAGTATCTTACAGCCTCCAAATCAAATTCAATAAAATTAATGTTTTTGGCAATAGCATCTCTTTAAATTTATCATGAAATTCTCTAGCACTTACTTTTCTCTTAATGCGTTGCTCATATTCATCACGAAGTTCTTTTTTTTCCACGTCATTAGAATTTTGGAACCGAAAGCATTTATCACACATGTCTTTTCTCGGAGTGTGGAATTTAAGGTAAAAGTCGTTTTTGAATATTTGTCTATACAACCATAACTTTTCTGGCAGTATATTTTCCTCTTGTCATCTTTGCAAGTAACATTCGTACATTTTTTGTAAATTAAGATCCGAGGGCAAGTACTCATAATTAGTTGACTTTCTACAGTAATGAGAAGGCACTTTTGGGAAAGAATTATTATGCTTTTTTATGATCTTCAGGTCTTTTGTTTCCAGGTGGATGACAGCCTTTTTTACTAGCTTTCAAAAAGTGCGGGTGGCAATGGCACAGTGGATATAGTGTTGGACTGCTAACCTGGACGTGTAGGTTCGAGCCCCAGTCTAGGCAGCATTCTTTTCTATATTCCCCATTTTCAACTGGATGCCACCCGTGGAATTTCATGAGATAATTAACATCTAATTCTCAATCCACTGTGCCAACAAAAATCTTTCCTTGCCTTCTATTCCTTCTAACTAGTGCCGTGCATTGCATTTAAAAGACCTGAGGTCTTACAGGTATATAGTTAAATTATTAAATTATTAAAAGTTACAATCGGATCTATTTCTTACTATATTTCTCACAAATGTTTCTGTAACGTTGAATGTAGCAATAAAAAAATTCTTTGACAAACTTGAATTTGTACACTACTTTTAATTAGGAAAACTTTGTATTCGAACGTCGTGAATGTTGAGCTGGAGTTCTAACCGACTTTTTTGTTATCTCTTCCATCAACGAAGAAAGATATTTTTCTAGTTTTCCGTACTTTTTAGCTTTTCCCAGAAAGTTGTATGCAAATAATGGCTAGCCTGTTCGTCAAAATGAGTGTTACACTTTCTGGGGCATTTTGAACAGTCTTTGGGTTGTACACTTCGCGCTTTAACAATTTTCCCACGGGTCGATGCATATGACTTACCTGATTGAAATAAAGCCTTTCGAATGTTTTTTTTTCCACGATTTGGCATCAAGCTTTCGTTTTCTTTTTGGTGTCGCATCTTTCGCCTCGCGAACGCTTGTAGTGTTATCGACTTCAATATTGATTGATGGACTTCCGTTAGTTGTACCTGCAACTGGAACGGAGTTATATCTTGAACATGGAATGGT
Source organism: Melangyna quadrimaculata (assembly GCA_949320155.1). Taxonomy (NCBI): domain Eukaryota; kingdom Metazoa; phylum Arthropoda; class Insecta; order Diptera; family Syrphidae; genus Melangyna; species Melangyna quadrimaculata. The sequence continues at coordinate 188,287,204 of OX439484.1, forward strand.
AAATTCTGCACATTTGAAGAGAGAGATTTGGAGGATGAAGGAAAGAAACGGGGATCGATTACTGAATCATCGTCATTAAAATCATCTGAAGTCAGATCGGTATCACCTTAAGCTGGAAATCTTATATTTAAAACTATTACGATTTTATTTTTGCTAATATTACCATCATTGTTTTCATTAGCAAAGATTGACACATAAGAAGGATTCGTTTTATTCAATTCGCCATCAAATTCTTTCTCTAGAGAAAACACAAGATGAATTTATGAAAGCAACAAATCTATCTTTACTTGATTATTATTAGTATTTAAACTACCATGTTCTATTCCTTTAGAAGTACATGTGCGAGACGAAGGTGAATTTCTTTTCGAATAATCCTTACCCCCCATATTAATAAACGAAGCTAGCGGCGAGTTATCTTTAACTCGTGGATTAGGCGTAAGATTTCTGCCACTTAAGAGCTATCTAAACCACCATTGAAGAGGTTTGCTAAATCTTATTGCGAGGTACATGTAAGAGAAACGAAATGGTCTTTTCAAAAACAAAATTTTTCAAGAGAATGCCGTTTATATATCAACTATTGGCCCCCTAATTGGTTGTTAAGAGGTTTGTTCCTATTCACGGCATGTCAGGGGAAGAACATATATCTGTAAAATAATTACTCGATAGGTCTCAAAACTTAATAAATGCAAAAGTACAATAATAAGACCGCTTTCGCACTAGGAAACTGAGTTGCCAGAAACTAGCTAGTTTTTAGGCGACAAGGGTGTGGGGGAGATTTTTTGTCTTCCTTTTACGCCCCTCTCGCCTACAAACTAAAAATACTTGTACTAGCCGACGTTCTTGATGGGCTCAGACGATGCGAACCTTTTAATGCCCCAGTGGAGTTTCTTAGCAATGTTATTATTAGACCAAGAGCCCACAGCAGATTTGGCGTACGAAAGTAAACCAAAAAAAAATTATATGAGTCGAAAGGTGACATATAATGACATCAAAATTAAGGCGTTACAATCATCTTAAAAAAAGTTATGGTCCATTTTATCCAGAGATGGCTGTTTTTCAGTAAAACTGGTAAACTGTTAAAAAAAATACATTGAAAAGAATGGTACATTGAAAAAAATTAGGCCTTTCAAGAAAATATAACAAGACATTGTACATGTTACCGTTGTTTTTTAATAATTTTTTTCTGTTTTAAGTCAATGTTTTTAGAAAATCGCCCCACCTAACAGCCGCCACCAGGGACTGCAAGACTCGCATTCCTTTTATCAGCCTTAATACACCTTTCGACTCATATAATATTGTTTTTGGTTCACTTTCGTACGCCAAATCTGCTGTGGGCTCTTAGACTATATTGATGACTTGGATTAAAAATGACTTTATGTTGAAGTACTTATATATATTTTTATGGTGTAAATTACCTTTAATAAAAAGTCTTTATAAAATAAAGTAGAAATAAAAAAAATAGTTCTGCAATATAAGCTTCTTATGTATTCTTACTTATTCGGGCAATAACTTTTTTCCCACAGCGAATCGACACAAACTTTCTAACAAACATTGTATGTACACAAATAGACCTTTTCAACGATATATGACACATCGTTATTGGTCTGAGGGCCAAAATTGCCATTGTCCTTTATGAAGTCGAATAGATTAAGGGTCAATAATTATCATGTGCACCTAGTAAATTGATTGGAACAAAGAAATCTGGTTTAGACCAACACTAATGAAATTGGTATCAAATTAAAGGTGATGTTGAGTTATCTTACATAAGTGCAATATTTTAAAAATCGAACATGGGAAATTCGAGATATTTGAGCTTGAAGTTGGCGATTGCAAACACCATATTTCCTTTTTGTTTCGAAAGAACTGTCCATAACTTTTCATATAAAAGACGGAGGAAAATGGTTTAGGTGTCAAAAAAAAGGCAGTTGTCTCATCTTTCAAATATTAGTAAATTTATTGAGCTACTTCTTATACACTTTGAGATATTAAGTTTTAAAGTCTTGAATAAAAACTTTTTTAGCACTGGCTTTACACACCAATGTCTTAAAAAAGGGGTGACGTATACTTTTTTTAGCACCACCAAAAAGCTATTTTTGAAACCTTCAATTAAATATATAATAAAGAGTCCTTTGCTCAATAAATACCTGCTTATAAACAAAAATTGTTCAAAAGACACTTTATAATGTTTATAGGCCGGGAAAAGTAGATTTTATGTTAAAAACAAAAAAATTATACACTCTAAGGACTAGTATCGACGTATTATTTCACTCTACATTTTAATCTACCTAATTAATTAAAATTAATTAAATACAAATAAACTTTGGTCCGGCCGATTAAGTCATTATTTATTCCTCCAAATCCCCCAAAAATATAATTTTTTAAATTTTTTTTTGACTTAATGTACTACACCCCAATGTTTTCGACCATTTTTCTCTAAATATATCAGTTTAACAAAAAAAAAAGTGTTATAATCTTTTTGATGTAGACTGTAGAATTACATGAGCTACAATTTGTATCATCATCTTTGTTCAAAAGAACCTATAGCTTTCAGGTAATTAAAAAAAAAAAAGTTTCATCTCCTTTCCTCCCCTTACATTGTTGTGCACCAATTTAAATTTAAGGTACTTATTGGAAAGTTTTGTTGGCGTAAAATCAAGCTATCTCCACCAAAATGCAGCTTTGTCGGAATTTTTCGAAGTGAATATCATAGGGCACAGTAGTGCTCAGAAAAGTTCTGGCACTACACCATTTCTTACATGATCAAACTCAGTTGATTTTCGCCTCCTCCCCTCTAACCAACAAAGCCAAAAAGTTAAAATTCCAGTATTTTTTCACTGAATTTCAATTCCTTAGGATATCAGTTCTGAGAAAATGGGTGAATGCCTTTGCTTGAACTTTAAGCTCTGCTACTCCACCAAATTTCATTATTCTGCGACTATCGGAAGTGCCCCATATAGTTGATATTAATTTTAACTAAATGGGCGGATGCCACGCTCCCTTAATGGAAAACTTTCCTTTCTGTACACCGCACTACCTGCCGTTGTACGAGGTAATAATATTCTATACGGTACTACTCCACTCCCTAATTTGATGTCAGACAGTCAGTCAGTTATGGTTTTAGCGATTTTTGCAGTCTTATATCTCAGGAACCACTAGTTCAGTCAGTAATCATTAAATAACAAATTTCATTTATAATTTTGAGGTTTTTCGATATTACTCTACCTAACATATTTGGTATTTTACATTCATAATCTAGGAACTTGTCGTACTTTTAGATCCCACTACTTTTTATGCCTGACTTGTTACACACAGGTTTTTGTATTAAGAAGAACTTCACTCCTTTTTTTAACATTTATGTTTGCGGTGTGATCTTATTTTCCTATACTAGCACTGCGAAGGAGAAAAAAAATATCAAACTTCTCCTTCGGACTAATTGAATTTCGAAAAAAGTCATAGTGACAAAGAACCATTTGATGCGTAATATGGGACCTATTTAGTCGTTTTGTTAATGCACATTGTTTATATTTGCATTCTTTATAAACTATTAAACGAGCTGATTTTTATCTGAAAGCTTATACTATATTAACTGTTAATTAAAGAAAAAAAAACTCATTATCCTATAATGCAAATTATTTTTTTCATTGTCTTTTTTTTGTAAACTTCATTAGGTATAAACATTTCAAAACCAAACAAGTTCCAAAAACCTTTTAACTCAGCATGTCCTTAACTTTGACTTAATAAGCGTAAAAATGCGATTTTGCTAATTTTACGATGCAAATTTGTCTGCAAACATTTAAAACCCCAAACAAAAAAAAAAAAAAAACAACTCACAAAACCCGCCATGCAAATATAAACTCCCAATAGGTAGGTAGTGATTTTTTGTCCGTTAAAGTTTGTGCCGTCGCGTCGTCGTCTCCTTGAGATTTTTTTTTCATCTCCATATCAGTTACCAAAAAACGACCGTCAGCAGTTAATCCCAAAGGTGTGCCAGTCATAAAAAAAACACCACCACCCGCAACTTTTGTCACTTCACAAAATGCTATAGAGGATGTTTATTTTTTTTTTTTTTTTTCATTTTTTCTTCTGAAAAATAAAGGAGTCAACCTCAACTGTATTAAATTCGAGAGAGTGACAATAAAGTTCAATCTCACGAGACATATCGGCCATTAAATTAAAACAAAAATTCTTTTTAATGCCAAAAAATGCAAACACGCTGGATTAAATAGTGTATACCTTAATTTTATTCACGAGTCATGACTTAAGCCGGAGAGACTATAATGAAGCGGGAGTCAGGAGGTTTAATATATATTTGAGGGTCTGTTTGACCTGAATGTTTAAGAAAAAAAATGTTTAAATGCAAACAAACCTCAACGTTAGTGTTGATGTGAATGTCTTTTCACCTTAATGAGCCTTATAGCCAGAGTGGTCAAAAGTAAACCTGTAAAAATTAAGTGCGGGAGAATATTTCTATAGTGATGGCTTGAGGTTCAACGTGCCTCACGTTTATACGACCAATAAATTTCAATTCGTCTCGTCGCGTCGCCATCGACGACAAATGTCATTGTCATCATTATTCGGTCTCGCACCTTCACCATATACTCCTTTACATACCGCATATCGATGCGAATTCGTAAATATTTAGTGGTTTTATAGTTTTTGATTTTCTCATCAGCGCCCGCCGATCTAAAGCTACCCGGGAGGTATACATACATATGTAAGACTTTCTATTGCTTGATTGTGTTCGGCTAAAATGGAGGTTTTAATAGGATTGTTCAGTGAGGTTTTTTCAGATAAGAACGGTCAGAACAGAACAGAACAGAGTAGAACAGAAACGTCAGGCAAGATAGGACAGGCAGCTGTCTGACAGATGTAATTGTCAAAAAAAAAAATTCGAGTTTGGTGAATAAGCAAGAAATACTTTTTATTAAAAATAATTAGAAATAGTATTTATTTAACTACAAAATTTAATTTAATTTATGTTGTTTTTTAAATATTTATTTGTTTGTTTCCAAAGTAAAAGCACAAAGAGCCACGAAATTTTTTAAGAAATATCAACTTGCAAGTGTCAGCAGCTGATTTTGACAGTTGTCACAAACCTGTTGTAAATTGTTCTACCTAAAAAGTAAGAACAGAAAATCCTGTTCTATTCCAAATTGTTCGGAACAGCCTCACTGAACAGCAAATCAGAACAGTTTAGAACAGAAAATTCTAATTGATCAGCAAATCCTTGTACTTTTCTGTTTTAAACTGTTCCAAACTCTTCGGAACAATGTCACTGAACAAAGCTAATGACTCAAGAAACCATCAAAACGACATGGAGCAAAAAGGATGTCAAATATTTGTGTGACTCTTTACATAATTATCGCTAACAAGTAATGTGGGAAAATCTATTGAAAAAAAATAGGTTTTTTTTCAAGATTTTTGGGAAGAAAATGTCAGTCTTGCAAATTTTTGAAGAGTTGGGATGGCTTCTATCAGAGTGAAAAAACTGCAGAAAAAATGTGGAACGGTTTGTTTAGACAAAACAACCCACAAAACCACCCTCAAACTACCCTTTTATATAATATTAGGGGTTGAAAATATTTTCAGCTTATTCCTCATTAAGTAACGAAGAAAATGGTTGTACATTTATTACGACTGATGCCTAAATAGATACAAAAAATAATATAAACAAAAATAAATTTTTTTTTTGCTTTTTATGATACAAATTTTTTTTTTAACTCAGTCAGTTTTTTTTTTCAAAATTAAAAAACTTCTGTCACACAGTGAATTCGGACATGCGGTTAACCGATAATGAATGTATAAATATGTAGCTTTATTCGATATGAAGGTGAAGGCCGTTCTTATTGATGTTGGGCCACCACTCCATACATCTTTGTCCTTTACGTACAGCAACCTGACATTTGACAGATCAAAAATGTCTGCCCAAAGAAATTCCTTGGAAATAATAAATTTGTCAGGAGGGGAAACTGTGAGCGCTCTCTTCCGCCCAAAACTTCCAAATTCGTGAACAGTTATTGACAATTGGCAGTTTTGTTCAAGGTTGGGAAGAAACATCATACTTAAATATTCGATGCTAACTACAAACAAGTTCAACATACGTGATGCGACCCAGTCGTGCATTTAATATTGTCATTGATTTCTAATAAAATTAAATGATGCAACTCTTTCTCAACTACATCATACCATGATATTTATATTCTAAAAATAAATCCATGATCATTTAATTGAATAAAAATTCTACTGAAGCAAAAATCAAAAAATTGCAACTCAATTTAAAATTTGATCCTAAGTTAACACCAATTTACGACTCTGATGCTATCGTCGCTTGACTGCAGCAATAGCAGTGGCAGTGGCAGCCGGCGGTATCGGCGGCACACTGGCACTCCTATCCTGTCCAGTATGATGCACTCATTTATTGTTGGTCACACTGCAGTAGCAAGCAAGCACATCAAAAAGCCATTCATCACAATCAATTGTCACCATTGTGCTCTGCTATTTGATGTATTTGTCGTTTTGTCCCCAAAGGTACAACATCAATCAGGCCAACGTATTCCTTATACCTACACCTACCTCTATCTATAAATATAAGCGTATATTTGTCGTAGTCCCATGCCCAGGAGCAGCTTGATTACAGAAAAACTGACTAAAAGAAAAGAGCTAACTTTGCCCGTCCGTCTATCCGTCTAGACAAGAAGTATTTTTCTCACTTCCCGATCAAAGATATACATAGCGACAAGAGAGTGAGAGAGACAGATGATGAAAAGTTCCCAGCCACCAACCATTGCCATCTATAGATTCAGACAAACAGACACATAGCAAAAGGTGGATGGATATACTAGAAGTGGATAGGATTTAGAAGCAACTCTATACTGATGCTGAAACACACAAACTCTAATGTTTGCACTGCTTAGCAAGTTTTCAACTTATTTTTTCCTTACTATAACTTCGTCGACATCGTACCTATACTTAACGTAAGGTCTTTTTGTGAACAAAAGTTAGCCCCTTTTGGAATAAATCAGGAGGATATGGGCGAAAAAGGGGTGGGGGAGATTCACAGAGATGTCACCTAGGAATTCTATGAAAAGTTGGACAGAGCATATTGACTTTGGCAGACAGTTTTGTGTTGCGCGGGTTGCGATGGATGGCGCGGCAGAGGCCTGGCAGTGTGGTGTGGCAGTGCATCGCTCGCTATTTTGTCTGCAAAATTGCTTTGAAACAAACAATTGGTTTGCCTTTGGGACCATGAACAAGTGCACCTGTTTGAAGAAGGTATGAACTTGTTCAATTTTGCAAGAGTTTTTCCCTGAAATTTGATGGATAAGTAATACCATACCCATCATAGCTTTGATTTCAAGAGATTGAATTTATATCGATTTTAAGAAATCAATTGAGTCACTGAATGTCTTATCGACTTTCAGTTACTCAATTGTCTGGTTTTTAAATCGGTTTAAATTCAAAGAAGGGAATAACCCAGCTAACAATTTAACTTGTTTAAGTGTCTATACAAGCTATTTTCTTATTTGTGTAGCAACTAATAAAGACCTTATGCAAATCAGTTTGGCGCATATTATACAAGCTATTTCATTTCCTTAAGACCTTTGACCAAAAGTTCTATATAATTAAATAGCTTTCCATGGAAAGTCTTATTGATAAAATAAACAAAGCAAAACAGTGTTATTGCTTCACTAAACAAGTTATCTGACTTTTATAAGAGATTCACTTGCAGGTCGAATAAATCAAATGACTCACATTGTAAGGCCTTAAGAAGGCCTAGTAAAGCAGTTGCTTTTAATTTTATTTTATTATTATTATTGTTTTTATTTTTTCTTCCATTATACCATTACGTTAGGGAGTTGGAACCGCTTTTATATTTATTCTGAAATGTATAGAAATTTATTTTATTTGAAAAAGTTCAATTTTTACTCACGTTAAATTTCAGAATCAGATCGAACTCAGGTCCCACGCAACACATCAGGCCAATTGGCAATATACCATTTGCGTGTACAAATTTTAATGAGTTTATACCTCAAGCCCAAACAAATCAAACTAAATTTTCATTAAACATTGGTACCCATAATTGGGTTTAAGAAAATTGAACTTAAAGTATCAATCGTTAAAATCTTTAAGTGTTTGAAAAATATATACCATAAGTATATATTTTAAACTAACATTTTACATATGCACCAGTTAATCTAAAATGTCTTCAATATTTTATAACGTCTGCATTACCATTTTTATTGTACCACATGTTTGAAAAATGTTCTTAGTTTTTTTTCAAGCAAATAGAATTATACGATGGAAATGTAATTAAGATCTTTTACTATAACAAAGTGTCACCTAAGGGGACAATTAGGTATGTATAATATTTTATTTTCCGATATGCATAAGTTTGTTTTCTAATTAACAAAATGTAAAAGACATAATAAAGGAAGGCAATAAATGTAAAAAAAAAACAAAATTCCTCTTTTTTCTTAGCTTTCATTTTTTATTTCTGTAACCAAGCTATTAACAAAATGCAAAAGCTATATACATTTTAAATGGAAGGAAATATCTGTCACTTCTTGATTTGTATAAGTTTGCTATTGACAAAATGCAAAAGCTATTATTTCATTACGGAAGCAAACATAGATGTCACAACCAAAAAAAATTCCCGCGATTTATTTAACTAATTTTTGATTTCCTTAAGTTTGCTATTAACAAAATACAAAAGCTATAATGTTCCCGACGTAAGTCAATAACTTTTACAAGAAAAGCGAATCCCACTCATACGAAATGATTGATCATCATCACCAGACTTGTAATACGTACAATACATACACCTATTTCAAAAATGCATCTCTTTTTTTTTAGTTTTAATTTAGGTGATGTCGTCAATGGAAACAAAGGATAACAGATTACTCTAAAAACCGAATTGAGGCTATTAAATAAAATATGCGAACAGCTTTTTTTAACTTGTTGGACTTTTAAATACATTACAAAATTCTTGCAAGACTTCACTTTTGAGAAACTCAAACGAAGATATTTTCATGCACAAAATGGCAGAAGCAATTCTTATAGTTTTTATTTGTTTCATGCTTAAGAATTTAGGTAGGTAGGTAGTAATGACTTTCAGCTGAATGTTCTTTAAAAGCTATTTTTTTTTCTAGCTTATGCAACCTATTTCGGCAGGCCTTAAAAGGGTCTCCGCAGACCTCATTACATGAAGTCTCAAATAGGAACAAATTTAAAGGCACTAAACAAGCTATTTTGAAATAAATAAATCGTTTAATGCTTGGCTTGCATTATTTAGCCTTAAAATTATTCTACGTCAGCAATAGCCTATCAAATTCTGAAAATTGGACCTTATTTAAATTAAATTGTTAGTTGGGAAGAGATTTATTTAAATAGGGTTGAACTGTTCACTTGAAGCTCTAGGAAAAATCAAAAATATTCGAAATACGTCACCCTGTCCCGTAAGTAGTCTTCACAAAACCTATTAGGAATAATAGTCTAAGAGCCAACGACAAAAAAAGTCAAGTCATTTGCGTAATGTTGAAACCCATACCAATACATAGCTCTGGAAGGGTTAAACCAGGACTACCTTGTCTGCCTGCCCATACCCTTGCCGAAGTGGGGGGGGTGGGGGTTGAAAATGTAGATTTTCTAAAAACTTTATTAGGGGTATTATAACTTTAGTGAATGTTTTGAAAATATATCATAATGCTCTGTCATTTTCCTTACTTCTAAACACCTTGATTTTGATGATCCGACCAGAAGAACTCAAGATATAAGCTTTTGAAGCGAACCTTATATTTGTTTTCTTGGAGATTTTTAAAACGCAGAAATCAACAAAACAAAGTCTCCAAAAAAAGTAGATTATGGTTCGTTTAGCTCTACTGGTCATCATCAAAATCAAGGTGTTTAGAAGTAAGGAAAGCGAGAGAGCATCATGATATATTTTCAAAAAATTAATTGAAGTGATAATACCCCGGATAAAAAATTCTCGAAAAGATGAAAAGAACAAGGTTTTTCCGCAAAAAAAAAAAAATAAAAAAGGTTTGGCAAGAACTGAAATTGCTTTTTTCCATTCGATTTTTGTATGAACTTGCGACCAAAACTCACTATACAAACCATGGATTCGCGCGGTTTTTTAGTTTTGATCTTTTTGCGCTGTATTTCTTTTGTGAACTGTCAACAGCCGTCCATTTTGTGGAAATACTTCACATTTTTTAAAATAATGTTTATTGACTTTGGAAGCATACCTGCGAAATTTATACATCTGAGCATCAAATAAAAAAAAAAAAACAAAAAATTAAAAAACAAACAAAAAATACTTCAAAACTCATGTCAGTTTACCATTTTATAATTAACCCCAACTTGCCCAGCAAAATACCAAGATGTACTCTGGGGAGAGTTCAGGGCAAAAAAGCACAGAATTCGATCGAAAGGGTGAGTTCAAGTTTTTCAATAAAACGCATTGAGGCGGCTTCAGAGTTACATCAGTGCTCAAAAAACAAACCTACCTATTTGTCTGATCAATAGGCGTTTTCCATTTTTATCTCCGAGCAAAGCTAGAGCGATCGGAGTGAGCTCTGAGCAGAGTGTATGATCAGGGGCCTATTTCACCAACGTACACAATTGTAAATACAAGTGATTTTTCACAAACTTGTAAAAAACTCGATAAATGATATTTTACCTCTTTTATACATATTAGTCATAAAACAAAACAAAAAACGTTGCATTTTCCCCAAAGCAGCAACTACTCATTGCCTTGCACTGGATTGGCAATAGGGGGCAATATCAGAACATTGCCGACATGCATGTATCATGTATCTCCAAGGTCACAGTGTGCAGGTGTGTTTTGATTGGGTTTGTACAGTGATCGTGGATTCCCTGTTTAAAGTTTCTGTACGATGACCTGATGAGGTGGACATAATTCCGTAAGAGTTAATGCTATTGTAGGTAGTTTTCTTAATTTAATCATGTAAAAACCGTTGCAGTGCAATAAAACCCACAGAAGTAAGAACCGCGGGCTTAATTTTGGCGTATATTATTGCGCAGTACCTGCAAAGCCCAAATACAATTTTAAATGTATATTTTTGTAGGAATAAAATATCTTTTTTTCGCGAACCAAGGAAGCAAAAAACGTTTTAGTAGCTTTGTCCATCTTGAACTGGACTCTAACGAACTCTACAATTTAATAAAAATGACTAACTATTTAATGAGAATGACTTACAATTTCCAAGAGAAAAAAACAGTAGTTTGGGATTTTTTTTGTTTTCAAAAGATCTTTGTAATTCATATTTCTGAAACAGTTATTTGTAAGTGGTGAAACCGAATGCCCTCCTGCAAATTTGTGTTTGTAAATTGCAAATTACAAAATTGTGCTTGTAATTTGTAGTTGGTGAAATTAGCCCCAGAGCTCTCCGATATACAAGAAAATTGACACAAAGCCCAAAAGGAATGTCATTACGCCCAGAAAAATCTCAAATGCCAAAATGCCCAAATCGAACATTGTCATATCGCCCAAAATATTTTCTGATTTTTAGCATTATGAGTATGACATACAGTTTGGGCGTTATGACATTTGTTTTGGGTGCTGCGACAATTTTATTTATTTTCGTTCTTAATTCTTTTCATCGAACGTCATAGGCCCCAAATCATCAAATGTCATAACGCCCAAAAACTGAAAAATAGCCCAAAATATCACAAAAATGCGTCGCAAAACCCAAATAAAATGTCATATCGCCCAAATAAAAAACAATTTTCAAGTTCTGCAGTAGGTTCTGTTGAGTGACACCAATTCGTCAAGTGGGATCAGGAAAATATTTGAAATTAAAATTACTGCAAGGACTGAAACGCTTTTTTTTAATTTTTGCCAATATGTGAAAATTTCATCCCGACAAAGGGTCGCCAGGATTTTTTACTAACATCTCCAGCGTGACAGTCCAACGTATGTACATACATGTAGTCCGAGAGCTAGTGAACATATGGTTAGGTATTAATGATCGATAAAAAAAAGGTCGACTGGTCAAAATGTCTACTCTTTTGAAATTTAAAATGCCGTCAATTTCTTGGTCGATTAAAAAAATGTCGACATTATGAAATCTCGACTTGACAAAATGTCAACTGCGTTGAAAAAAGTCGAGCAAAAGTCGATATTTTTTCTCAACAAAATTGTACGAAATGCCAACTTTTAAAATATTGACTTTTATATGATCGACTTTCATAATTTCGACAAAAAATGTCGACTGGTGATTGAAGACGATGCGAAACTGGCATTTAACGATCCGATCATTTTCGGTAATACAGGAACATTTACTCACAAGTGATTGAAGACAAACCTGTTTATCAACGACATGCATGATTTCATTGGGGGAGGAATACACATAAATGAACAAGTCATTCGAATGTTACTGTACGCAGACGACATTGTAATTTTTGGAAACACACCAAAGGACTTACAATACATGATAAACAAGCTTGAAGAATTTTGCCGAATGTGGAATCTCATTATCAATCTCGAGAAATCAAAAATCGTCATATTTAGAAAAAATGGAGGCAGGAGAAGTAATCTAGAAAGATGGACCCTCGCAACGGAAGAAATTGAGGTGGTCAACAAGTATAAGTACTTGGGTTTGTGGCTGACACCAGGGTTGAGTATGACCGAACATTTCAAGGAAAGAGCGCAGCAGGCAAAAATGAGCTTAAACTTGACTTGGCATACGTTTATTTCGAAAAAAGAGATCAGTTATTCATCAAAGCTAGAATTGTTTAACGCAGTAGCAAGATCAATCTTGGGGTATGGGGCACAAGCTTGGGGACATGAGCAATACGATGAAATGGAAAAGGTGCAACGATACTTTCTTAAAAAAACAATGAAAGTTCCATCATCATCTCCAAACTACATGCTCACTTTGGAACTTAAACTTAAACCTCTTTTTATTTATACAATGAAATGTCACATGACCTACATCAAGAAAATACTCTGCTCATATAACGAGAACCGTCTCCCACATTTATTAGCGAATATAATAGTAACCAAAAATATATACTGGATTACACAATGGACGAATATATTAGAAGGAAGACATATCCATGAGGTTGTCGGAAACACCAGGTTATTCCAGAATGCCATTGATTTGGCGGACATGCAAATAATGGAAAGAGAGTGGGATGTAGCATCTCAAAGAGCGCAAGCGTCAACATCACATGGACTGTACAATGTCCTCAACTACACTGATGGAAGCAGATACCCTCAGGAAGAAAGGACCGCATCCGAAATAGGATGGATCTTTAAAGCAAGAGGAGGACTTCTGTATCTGAACGGTACATTTTCAACGAGCAACAGAAGTACTATTTGCACCTTGTGTAACCTGAGAGAACAGGAAACATTTGTCCATTTCTTTGGAATGTGCCCTGTATTCAAAGAACTACGCCTGTTATATTTTAGGTCAAGAGCTCTTAACACGGAAAACATGGTGAACATCCTTAATGGCGATGAGAACTGGTTCTCATTGGTAAAATACCTCTCTCTAGCTATTAAATATCGCACTGAGCTTATAAGAGAATATAATGGATAAAACAACATCACCAGCTACAATAACAGCATCAACACCAGCATCTTCAACAAAATCAAAAACAACACCAGCAACAACAACAACAAACAAAACAATTAAATATATGAACAAAATATAAAAAATAAATATAAATATAACATCATCATTAACAACTACAAAAACAATAACAACATGAAAAACACCAACTCGAACTAAAATATCATCAACAGCAGCAATAACAGCACAACGATCTTCAACAACAACAAAGCCACGTACACCAATAACGACAAAAACACCCACTCCAACTACACAAAAACAACGCCAACAACACTAACAATAGGAACAACGCCAACAGTGCAAACTACACCAACAACGCCAATTACAAAAGCAACAAGGACAGCAAAATCAACAGCAACAACAACAAATAAATAATCATATTCAAAATCAACAACAACTACGAAAACAATAACAATAAGAAAAACACCAACACAAAAAAATGTCAACAACAGGAGCAACAACAGCAATAACAGGACTAATTACAACGGTCTACAACAATTACAACCAAGCCAATTACACCGATCACGACAGCTCCATCAACGACAACCAACAATAACAAATACATAACCATCCGCAGCAAAATCAATAACAACGACAACTACGCCAACAATAGAAACGCCAACAATGCCAGCTACGCCAACAACGACAACAGCGACAGCAAAAGCAATAGCAACAGCACTAGCAACAACAAGAGCAAGGACAACAACAAGAAAATCAACCAAAAAAGAAGAAAAAAAAAAAAAACAACAACAGCAACAACAATAATATCAACTCTACCAGCACCACCACCAACAAAAACAACCCTAACTGCAACAACAACAACAACATCTTCAACTACAGCAAAGTCAAGAGCGATGCATCAACAGCATCTTTATCACAACAAATTCATCAACAACAAGTCCATCACCTCATACATCAACAACAACCACATCAACAGCATCACCACAGCAATAGCATCAACAGCAACAGTAACAACACCAAGGCCAACTATACCAACTCTACCATCAACTGATCAACGCCAACATCAACAACAGTAACAGCGACAGCAACAACAACCACAACCACAACCACAACCACAACCACAACCACAACCACAACAACAACACCAACAACAACAACAACAAAACCAACAACAGCAAAACCAACACCAGAAACACTACCACCAACAACAACAGCAGCACAAATACTAAAACTAACATAAGGAATTACTTAAATAAGGATATATCATCGCAACAGACGGCTCAACAGCCATTGATGAAAACAAAAAAAAAATGTTTAATGTTAATCAAATTAAGTCTATACTATACTATTTAAACATCTATGCATATAAAAAAAAAAAAAAAAAAATTATGTATACCTATACCTTTTCTCTCTTGAATTTTTGAATAAACATACTTACTTACTTACTTACTTACTTGAAGACAAACCAGCCAGTGAGAGATTTTAACTGTCGACATTTTGGTAGCCGACATTATGATCATATTATGATCTATGGAATGATGTTTACAAGCATGCGCTGGTAAACATCATTCCATAATCCATAATATGATCAAAATGTCGACTCATAAGATGTCGATTAACAGAATGTCGACTATCAAAATCTCGACTATTTTGAAAGTCGACTTTTTGAAAATCGCATTTTAAAAAATCGGTCTAGTCTTTTTCGATATTTTGTTCAGTTAGTCTTTAAACCAGTCGACATTTTTCTGTCTAGATTTTGAAAATCGATCTTATGGAGTCGATGTTTTGAAAGTCGACATATCGTACCCAATCCAGTGAACATTTACTCAAAGTGTTTTAAACTGCTTCAAATTTTGTGGCCATGTCGTTTGTATCAGTGCAAGCTATACCTATATATCGCGGGCCCAACACCACTAAAATGCACTTTCAAAGTGCAACAACAAAAATAATACCACTAAAAGAGCTTTTTACGATTCCAAATTTTCATCACTAAGGCCTTGTGTCTATGCTAACTAGAATCCATCGGTCTGGCAGCGATACCGAGGGCCTAACACCAGTAAAATATCATATCAAAATGCACTTTCAAAATCCATTTGTGTGGTCATTGGTCTGTGGTATTGCTGCCAGACCGATAGATTCTGGTTAGTATAGGCACAAGGCTTTAGTGATACAAATTTGGAACCGTATAAAGCTCTTTTAGAGGAATTTTTTTGTTGTTGCACTTTGAAAGTGCGTTTTAGTGGTGTTGGGGTCGCGATATCGCTGCCAGACCGATGACATGTAACTTGCACTGATACAAACGACATGGCCACAAAACTTGAATTTGAAGCGGTATAAAACACTTTGAGTAAATGTTCACCAACTCTCGGGCTAATGCTATTTCGTTAATGGCTACTTCTAGTACTAGTTAGGGCCAGTTTTTCAGTGCAGGGTGAAAGTAAAACTCGAGTTAACTCACCCAATTTGGTGAGTTAACTCAGGATTAACTCAACAAATGTTTTTGATATTTTGTCTTCCGTCCTTATTAAGACATTCGCCATTCTTCTTCATTTAAAAAAACTGCTTCTTTACGTAACTGTAAACAGATTTCTTTCCAGAGTTAACTAACTCTGTTTTATCCCAACACTGAAAAACGGGGCCTTAGTGCCTTAAAAGAAAGGTTGAAATCAGTATTTGCACGTCAGGAAACTGCATCCATAACCATTTATTTCTTTAGCTAAGAGTATAACATTGAAATAACCAACCTAAATGATTTTTGTTGATATTGTATAAATAAGTGCATTCTATGCATAAAATAATTATTCATAATGCAGACTCACTCGAACTTAATTTTTATAAGGTTTTTTATCGTACTTACCTACAATACCTAATGCCTCCTTCAACAAAAAATGCAATTTCTGTGTAAGCTTTTATCTAAAATCAACCAGCATGACTAGCCAACCCAGACTCGTCCAGGATACTCTAACAAAATAAAAAAAAAAAAACTGTGTATACTGTTATTATAGTGCAACATGTACCTATATGTATGTCTGTCTGCCTTCTGTCTACCATATCTGAATATATATATATTTTTTTTTTGTATTTATAATTTATTTCCTAGAGTTTCACAACAAACAAAAACTGTGGACAAAAAAAATAATAATAAAAATAAAAATAACCAACATAGAGTAAGGTATGGGTCAAAAAGTGATTGGCGCGCGATTAATTATTCAAATCCACGTAGACGACCAAGAGGCTCTGAGACAAGATAATTATATGCATTCCATAGGTTTCATTTATATTTTCAATTGGATTTTAGCTCATAGGCCGTTGCCATTCAGCCAGACCCAGACGATGATGGCGATGGACGACGTCAAATGACTAACCAGCCAGCAATTCATTCATTCAGCCAGCCAGCCAACCTGATCGCCATCTGATATATCTGAGTTCTGGGTATAGGCTTCCTATATAGGCGGAGAATTCTGGGGGTTTTTATTTATTTTACTTTTTTTTGCTAATCTGGGTTGACTTTGTGCGCGAATTGGTCATCATCCTACGTTTGGATGTGCCATGGAAAAGCCACAACAAAACCACCAGACAAACTGTCTAGCCACAGACTTGTCGTTGGGTCTGAGTTAGGGAGTACGTAACATATTTACCTATCTCCACAATCAGATACGTATACATACAACATACACTCAGCCTGTCTGTGCCCAAGCTGGCTGGTCTAATCGACCGGCAATTACCAAATTTAAATATTTATAATGTGCAAAATTGTGGTCAACTATTTTTTGGGGCCAACTGGCCACGTATATACAAGCCATACTTCCATCACCTCACCACAATTCATTTCATTCAACGCGACTATGGGAAAATGTAAAATGTTAACAATGCGCCGTCGGTTTTGAATTGAATGAGTTAGCGAAGCCGCAATGGAGAGCTATGAGTGTAAAATTTAAATGCACTAATTGGTCTTTTATTCTTGCTCATTTAAGTGAGTTTTTGCTATAAAGTTTGAACAGAACAAAACTTAATGCTTTGAATCTCTCAAGCGAATTGGTTTCGTGTCAATTTAAGTCCAGATTTTAATTAGATCTAACTTAACGAAGATGGTGAATGTTGAACGAATTGGTTTTCATCATGACGCCCAGTAATTAAACCATAACTAAATACGCGTTTAGATGGACGACACGTTAAACTTTAAAGACGACTTAATTTGTGTGTACCAATTATCAAGTTACGCACGTCTTTTACTAATTAGTGCTCTATTACTTAATCTACTACATTTGTTGTCAAAGAGTCAGTTGATATGGGTGGAATTATGACGTTTGTGAATTATTAGCCGTTTTCCTTTGAGGTAAATTGTGTACCAATTATCAAGTTACGCCAGCCTTTTACTAATTAGTGCTCTATTTCTTTATCTACTACATTTGTCGTCAAAGAGTCAGTTGATGTGGATGGATTTATGACGTTTGTGCATTATTAGCCGTTTTTCTTTAGAGGTGGCGAAGTACTTGTGAGTAGATGAAAACTAAAATCTAGTAATTTCATATACTCATGCTCTCATGCTCAGTTACGTTACATTATGCCGCCAGAGAGCATCTGAAAAAATAAGGAGATATCTCCTGAAAATAACATTTGCTTATTTACAATAACAAATAAGCTATTGGCTGCACGCACTTTTCAAATTTCAAGTGAAATTACTAAAAATACACGAAATCCAAATTTAAAAATGTACCGACAAACGATCGATCCATTTACAGACAAAAATTTAGTTTGACATTAGTCTCAACTCAAATTTGTTTGCCAGTTGGACTTTAGCCGCTGGCATTAAAATGTTTTCAAAAATGAAATTTGGACTCACATAAGTGTTTTCTCACGAGCTATTGCACCACGCAATTTATTTATTTTTTTCATTATTTAGAGTCCACATGAAAATTAAAGCCATCTCTTAATTTCATTATTGGCAAGGCTTGTTTTCTTTAAATTTATATGAGTTTCGCATTAAGTAAAAATTGCGGAAAACGGGAATATGTTGTAAACGGTTTTTTGGAGAAAATAGTTTTTTTTTTAGTTACTCAGTTTTTTAGTTTGAGTTTGTTAGATTATAAAAAAATAAATCGGGTGGCACAACGGCTCGTGAGGAACCAGGGCCTAGTGACTCACAACTCGCAACCATTCCTGTGTGCGCGTGTCGACAGGAATGGAAGGGACCTACAATTTAATGCCGAATCCGAACGGCTATACGAGAAGCACTTATTCGTGACAAGTGATACTCTTGGAGGATTTGTCAGTTCCTCGCAAGAGGCAGTAGCCCTGAAAAAAACTTTTTAGTTTTTAGATGGACGAGGCTGGGAAGCGAACCCAGACCTCCAGCGTGACAGTCGAACGTTTGTTAAAATGTTTGCTAATTTTGTTTGTTGAAAGCAGAATTCATTTAAATAAACAAATTCAAATTTTCACAACAACAAGATGTTCCCTATTAGACTGCAAGTCAACTACAAGCGTGCTTATGCATTTTTCATGCCATTACTGACCGAATCAATGTCTGGAAGACAACTAGCCGGCAACAAAAACCATAGATAACACATTTATGCGACTGAGTTTCCTATCAGACAGACAGACAAACACGTAACGGTCCCAAACGATAATTTTTGCGTACCTATACAATACATACACATCTAAATTATACATACATACCTAAATTAAAATCCGGAAAAAACAGTCTGAAGAAATCCCACAAAGAACATGCGGGTCAAATGTTTGTAATGCGACACTGTGTTATCCTTAAATAGATTCGCCGGCCGTGCGACATCATGACAATCTTATGTCAATCGTTTGCTAATTTATTGGTTTGAAGTAGGCTGAATAGTTATAGAAGTGTCTATGCCAAATAATTTTACATATTAGTATGTAGTATAGTTGTTATAGTTGGTCGAGCAGACGACTCTCGGAACTGGGACAGTTTGAGATTTGCTCCGTCTAGCTGTAAGAAGTTACTTTTAATATAGATGGAGAAACCAAACCTCTGTAACGATGTCGTAGTTTTATACTGTCATCGTCATAGTCGTTGGCTGACTGGTAGAATAACAGATAGTTATAGATACTCCCATGTAAGTGGGTTATTTATCAGCGAAACGAGCCTTTATTTTATCTACGAACGGTGCATTCAACGGATGTCGATATAGGTATTGATATTCCAGCTCTATACAGTCTGGATTCTATTTTTAGAAAATAAATTTAGAATTTGAAAATTATAGGAGGTTAACTTGTTTTGCGATTAAAGTAATAGGCGTGAGATAAGACGATATGACTTGTACCTAGCAAGCATACGTTTGCGTGCACGCATATCATCCTCTTTCCAAATCAGCGAGTGTATACTTCGGCATACTATTCTACGATTTAAAAAAATAAACCAAATGCACTTTTATTTTTGAAGACAAAAACCTAGATAACAAGTAGCTTATTCCTAATGAAACTAAAAATTTTCCTTTGAAAATCTTTCAACGGTTTCCTCGAGACTAACTATACTTGAAAAAAAAAAAAAAAATAAAAGAAAAATGGAAATGGTATTCTCACACATATTTGTCCGTAAGAGTAGATAAAATATTTCCTTTTGCATCACAAAGAAAACATAAGAACGTCCAATGTCATACATCATAAAGTGCCGTAATTGTAAAGAACTTTAGTTCAAAATTAAAAATCCTTTGAAGTCTCCCGTGTGTGGCATAGCGTCGCGTAACGCATGACTGTCTGAGGTACATATAACATTACATTGCAAAAAATAAACATGAATGCAAAATATAAGAATTAAGTGAAACCCACTACCAATTACTTTGTTCCTTTGACTTTTATGGAATCCAATTAACACAAAGGATTTATGGCATGAAACTATGAGTACAATTATCGATGTATAGGTATTGTTTGATAAGTTATCAAGATCCCTTGGAGCTTATTAAGTAGTCTGTATGGTAACCTAGTTTTACGGCGGCAGGCGGGCGGTGGTGTCTGAAATATCGGGAGTTTTGTAAGCTTATGTCTAATCGGTTTATAGAAAAGTTTATTACTTAAATGGCATGGGACACATATAATTTTGCATCTGCATATAAATTTTCAAAAAACATTGCATGACAAAAAAAAATATATTCACAATTAAAAGATTGGTATGACATACATTCTTTGTTATAAGGCGATACAAACAAATTTGTGCGATATTTCCAAAACGATTTATGCGGTTTTTCGTTGGGCATTATTTCTTGAAGAAGAATATTGTTCGTACAAAGTTTTTATCAGAATCGAAATGAGCTAATTTAAAAAATTACGGAAAAAGCTAACAGCTCCTTGTTTTTTTAAACTCACTTGAGACCACTTTCAGTGTGAGAGCGGCAAATCGGTATTTTTATTAAATGTAAGCATCTATATTGCTAATTTGTTAATTGCAATCATATAACATATTAAAAAACAAAAGGCATTTTTTTTTATAACGGACGTCAGTTGGTCTGGCTGTCTCTGCGACCTGATGTATGCACATACATTGAGCTAAAGACTTGATGCATGTTGCATGTGGCATATTGCATTTTGTATATTGCATGTTGCATTTAAGCATTAAAGCATACTGCATTGTGGATGTTGCATAATGCATGTTGCATGTTGCATGTTGCATGTTGCATGTTGCATGTTGCATGTTGCATGTTGCATGTTGCATGGTGCATGTTGCATGTTGCATGTTGCATGTTGCATGTTACATGTTGCATGTTGCATGTTGCATGTTGCATGTTGCATGTTGCATGTTGCATGTTGCATGTTGCATGTTGCATGTTGCATGTTGCATGTTGCATGTTGCATGTTGCATGTTGCATGTTGCATGTTGCATGTTGCACGTGTGCGTGCACGCAAACGTATACGTGCACGCCAACGTATGCGTGCACGCAAACGTATGCGTGCACGCAAACGTATGCGTGCACGCAAACGTATGCGTGCACGCCAACGTATGCGTGCACGAAAACGTATGCGTGCACGCAAACGTATGCGTGCACGCAACCGTGTCCGTACGCAAACATATGCGTGCACGCAAACATATGCGTGCACGCAAACGTATGCGTGCACGCCAACGTATGCGTGCACGCATACGTTTGCGTGTATGCATACGTTTGCGTGCACGCATACGTTTGCGTGCACGCATACGTTTGCGTGCACGCATACGTTTGCGTGTACGCATACGTTTGCGTGCACGCATACGTTTGCGTGCACGCCAACGTATGCGTGCTTACGTGCATACGTTTGCGTGCACGCATACGTTTTCGTGCACGCATACGTTGGCGTGCACGCATACGTTTGCGTGCACGCATACGTTTGCGTGCACGCATACGTTTGCGTGCACGCACACGTTTGCGTGCACGCATACGTTTGCGTGCACGCATACGTTCGCGTGCACGCATACGTTTGCGTGTATGCATACGTTTGCGTGCACGCATACGTTTGCGTGCACGCATACGTTTGCGTGCACGCATACGTTTGCGTGTACGCATACGTTTGCGTGCACGCATACGTTTGCGTGCACGCCAACGTATGCGTGCACGAAAACGTATGCACGCATACAATTGCGTGCACGCGAACGTATGCGTGCACGCGAACGTTTGCGTGCACGCATACGTTTGCGTGCACGCATACGTTTGCGTGCACGCATACGTTCGCGTGCACGCATACGTTTGCGTGCACGCATACGTTTGCGTGCACGCATACGTTCGCGTGCACGCATACGTTCGCGTGCACGCATACGTTTGCGTGCACGCATACGTTTGCGTGTACGCATACGTTTGCGTGCACGCATACGTTTGCGTGCACGCATACGTTCGCGTGCACGCATACGTTTGCGTGCACGCATACGTTTGCGTGCACGCATACGTTTGCGTGCACGCATACGTTCGCGTGCACGCATACGTTCGCGTGCACGCATACGTTCGCGTGCATGCATACGTTTGCGTGCACGCACACGTTTGCGTGCACGCATACGTTTGCGTGCACGCATACGTTTGCGTGCACGCATACGTTTGCGTGCACGCATACGTTCACGTGCACGCATACGTTCGTGTGCACGCATACGTTTGCGTGCACGCATACGTTCGCGTGCACGCATACGTTTGCGTGCACGCATACGTTTGCGTGCACGCATACGTTTGCGTGCACGCATACGTTCGCGTGCACGCATACGTTTGCGTGCACGCATACGTTCGCGTGCACGCATACGTTTGCGTGCACGCATACGTTTGCGTGCACGCATACGTTCGCGTGCACGCATACGTTTGCGTGCACGCATACGTTTGCGTGCACGCATACGTTTGCGTGCACGCATACGTTCGCGTGCACGCACACGTTTGCGTGCACGCATACGTTTGCGTGCACGCATACGTTTGCGTGCACGCATACGTTCGCGTGCACGCATACGTTTGCGTGCACGCATACGTTTGCGTGCACGCATACGTTTGCGTGCACGCATACGTTTGCGTGCACGCATACGTTTGCGTGCACGCATACGTTTGCGTGCACGCATACGTTCGCGTGCACGCATACGTTCGCGTGCACGCATACGTTTGCGTGCACGCATACGTTTGCGTGCACGCATACGTTCGCGTGCACGCACACGTTTGCGTGCACGCATACGTTTGCGTTCACGCATACGTTTGCGTGCACGCATACGTTCGCGTGCACGCATACGTTCGCGTGCACGCATACGTTTGCGTGCACGCATACGTTCGCGTGCACGCATACGTTTGCGTGCACGCATACGTTTGCGTGCACGCATACGTTCGCGTGCACGCATACGTTTGCGTGCACGCATACGTTTGCGTGCACGCATACGTTTGCGTGCACGCATACGTTCGCGTGCACGCATACGTTTGCGTGCACGCATACGTTTGCGTGCACGCATACGTTTGCGTGCACGCATACGTTTGCGTGCACGCATACGTTTGCGTGCACGCATACGTTTGCGTGCACGCATACGTTCGCGTGCACGCATACGTTCGCGTGCACGCATACGTTTGCGTGCACGCATACGTTTGCGTGCACGCATACGTTTGCGTGTACGCATACGTTTGCGTGCACGCATACGTTTGCGTGCACGCATACGTTTGCGTGCACGCATACGTTTGCGTGCACGCATACGTTCGCGTGCACGCATACGTTTGCGTGCACGCATACGTTCGCGTGCACGCATACGTTTGCGTGCACGCATACGTTTGCGTGCACGCATACGTTTGCGTGCACGCATACGTTTGCGTGCACGCATACGTTTGCGTGCACGCATACGTTCGCGTGCACGCATACGTTCGCGTGCACGCATACGTTTGCGTGCACGCATACGTTTGCGTGTACGCATACGTTTGCGTGCACGCATACGTTTGCGTGCACGCATACGTTCGCGTGCACGCATACGTTTGCGTGCACGCATACGTTCGCGTGCACGCATACGCATACGTTTGCGTGCACGCATACGTTTGCGTGCACGCATACGTTTGCGTGCACGCATACGTTTGCGTGCACGCATACGTTTGCGTGCACGCATACGTTTGCGTGCACGCATACGTTCGCGTGCACGCACACGTTTGCGTGCACGCATACGTTTGCGTGCACGCATACGTTTGCGTGCACGCATACGTTTGCGTGCACGCATACGTTCGCGTGCACGCATACGTTTGCGTGCACGCATACGTTCGCGTGCACGCATACGTTTGCGTGCACGCATACGTTTGCGTGCACGCATACGTTTGCGTGCACGCATACGTTTGCGTGCACGCATACGTTCGCGTGCACGCATACGTTTGCGTGTATGCATACGTTTGCGTGCACGCATACGTTTGCGTGCACGCATACGTTTGCGTGCACGCATACGTTTGCGTGTACGCATACGTTTGCGTGCACGCATACGTTTGCGTGTACGCATACGTTTGCGTGCACGCATACGTTTGCGTGCACGCCAACGTATGCGTGCTTACGTGCATACGTTTGCGTGCACGCATACGTTTTCGTGCACGCATACGTTGGCGTGCACGCATACGTTTGCGTGCACGCATACGTTTGCGTGCACGCATACGTTTGCGTGCACGCACACGTTTGCGTGCACGCATACGTTTGCGTGCACGCATACGTTCGCGTGCACGCATACGTTTGCGTGTATGCATACGTTTGCGTGCACGCATACGTTTGCGTGCACGCATACGTTTGCGTGCACGCATACGTTTGCGTGTACGCATACGTTTGCGTGCACGCATACGTTTGCGTGCACGCCAACGTATGCGTGCACGAAAACGTATGCACGCATACAATTGCGTGCACGCGAACGTATGCGTGCACGCGAACGTTTGCGTGCACGCATACGTTTGCGTGCACGCATACGTATGCGTGCACGCAAACGTATGCGTGCACGCAAACGTATGCGTGCACGCAAACGTATGCGTGCACGCAAACGTGTGCGTGCACGCAAACGTATGCATGCACGCGAACGTATGCGTGCACGCGAACGTATGCGTGCACGCGAACGTATGCGTGCACGCAAACGTATGCGTGCACGCAAACGTATGCGTGCACGCAAACGTATGCGTGCACGCGAACGTATGCGTGCACGCAAACGTATGCGTGCACGCAAACGTATGCGTACACGCAAACGTATGCGTGCACGCAAACGTATGCGTGCACGCAAACGTATGCGTGCACGCAACCGTGTCCGTACGCAAACATATGCGTGCACGCAAACATATGCGTGCACGCAAACGTATGCGTGCACGCCAACGTATGCGTGCACGCAAACGTATGCGTGCACGCAAACGTATGCGTGCACGCAAACGTATGCGTGCACGCGAACGTATGCGTGCACGCAAACGTATGCGTGCACGCGAACGTATGCGTGCACGCAAACGTATGCGTGCACGCAAACGTATGCGTGCACGCAAACGTATGCGTGCACGCGAACGTATGCGTGCACGCGAACGTATGCGTGCACGCAAACGTATGCGTGCACGCAAACGTATGCGTGCACGCAAACGTATGCGTACACGCAAACGTATGCGTGCACGCGAACGTATGCGTGCACGCAAACGTATGCGTGCACGCAAACGTATGCGTGCACGCGAACGTATGCGTGCACGCAAACGTATGCGTGCACGCAAACGTATGCGTACACGCAAACGTATGCGTGCACGCAAACGTATGCGTGCACGCGAACGTATGCGTGCACGCAAACGTATGCGTGCACGCAAACGTATGCGTGCACGCAAACGTATGCGTGCACGCAAACGTATGCGTGCACGCGAACGTATGCGTGCACGCAAACGTATGCGTGCACGCAAACGTATGCGTACACGCAAACGTATGCGTGCACGCAAACGTATGCGTGCACGCGAACGTATGCGTGCACGCGAACGTATGCGTGCACGCGAACGTATGCGTGCACGCAAACGTATGCGTGCACGCAAACGTATGCGTGCACGCAAACGTATGCGTGCACGCGAACGTATGCGTGCACGCAAACGTATGCGTGCACGCAAACGTATGCGTGCACGCGAACGTATGCGTGCACGCGAACGTATGCGTGCACGCAAACGTATGCGTGCACGCGAACGTATGCGTTCACGCAAACGTATGCGTTCATGCAAACGTATGCGTGCACGCGATACGTTCGCGTGCACGCATACGTTTGCGTGCACGCATACGTTGGCGTGCACGCATACGTTGGCGTGCACGCATACGTTTGCGTGCACGCATACGTTCGCGTGCACGCATACGTTCGCGTGCACGCATACGTTTGCGTGCACGCATACGTTTGCGTGCACGCATATGTTTGCGTGCACGCATACGTTCGCGTGCACGCATACGTTTGCGTGCACGCATACGTTCGCGTGCACGCATACGTTTGCGTGCACGCATACGTTTGCGTGCACGCAAACGTATGCGTGCACGCAACCGT
The DNA here is from genome assembly GCA_949320155.1 of Melangyna quadrimaculata. NCBI lineage: Eukaryota > Metazoa > Arthropoda > Insecta > Diptera > Syrphidae > Melangyna > Melangyna quadrimaculata. The sequence continues at coordinate 188,313,703 of OX439484.1, forward strand.
GTCCGTACGCAAACATATGCGTGCACGCAAACATATGCGTGCACGCAAACGTATGCGTGCACGCCAACGTATGCGTGCACGCAAACGTATGCGTGCACGCAAACGTTTTCGTGCACGCATACGTTGGCGTGCACGCATACGTTTGCGTGCACGCATACGTTTGCGTGCACGCATACGTTTGCGTGCACGCATACGTTTGCGTGCACGCATACGTTCGCGTGCACGCATACGTTTGCGTGTATGCATACGTTTGCGTGCACGCATACGTTTGCGTGCACGCATACGTTTGCGTGCACGCATACGTTTGCGTGTACGCATACGTTTGCGTGCACGCATACGTTTGCGTGCACGCCAACGTATGCGTGCTTACGTGCATACGTTTGCGTGCACGCATACGTTTTCGTGCACGCATACGTTGGCGTGCACGCATACGTTTGCGTGCACGCATACGTTTGCGTGCACGCATACGTTTGCGTGCACGCACACGTTTGCGTGCACGCATACGTTTGCGTGCACGCATACGTTCGCGTGCACGCATACGTTTGCGTGTATGCATACGTTTGCGTGCACGCATACGTTTGCGTGCACGCATACGTTTGCGTGCACGCATACGTTTGCGTGTACGCATACGTTTGCGTGCACGCATACGTTTGCGTGCACGCATACGTTTGCGTGCACGCATACGTTTGCGTGCACGCATACGTTTGCGTGCACGCATACGTTTGCGTGCACGCATACGTTTGCGTGCACGCATACGTTTGCGTGCACGCATACGTTCGCGTGCACGCATACGTTCGCGTGCACGCATACGTTCGCGTGCATGCATACGTTTGCGTGCACGCACACGTTTGCGTGCACGCATACGTTTGCGTGCACACATACGTTTGCGTGCACGCATACGTTTGCGTGCACGCATACGTTTGCGTGCACGCATACGTTCGCGTGCACGCATACGTTCGTGTGCACGCATACGTTTGCGTGCACGCATACGTTCGCGTGCACGCATACGTTTGCGTGCACGCATACGTTTGCGTGCACGCATACGTTTGCGTGCACGCATACGTTTGCGTGCACGCATACGTTTGCGTGCACGCATACGTTTGCGTGCACGCATACGTTTGCGTGCACGCATACGTTCGCGTGCACGCATACGTTTGCGTGCACGCATACGTTTGCGTGCACGCATACGTTTGCGTGCACGCATACGTTCGCGTGCACGCATACGTTTGCGTGCACGCATACGTTTGCGTGCACGCATACGTTTGCGTGCACGCATACGTTCGCGTGCACGCACACGTTTGCGTGCACGCATACGTTTGCGTGCACGCATACGTTTGCGTGCACGCATACGTTTGCGTGCACGCATACGTTTGCGTGCACGCATACGTTTGCGTGCACGCATACGTTTGCGTGCACGCATACGTTCGCGTGCACGCATACGTTCGCGTGCACGCATACGTTTGCGTGCACGCATACGTTTGCGTGTACGCATACGTTTGCGTGCACGCATACGTTTGCGTGCACGCATACGTTTGCGTGCACGCATACGTTTGCGTGCACGCATACGTTCGCGTGCACGCACACGTTTGCGTGCACGCATACGTTCGCGTGCACGCATACGTTTGCGTGCACGCATACGTTCGCGTGCACGCATACGTTCGCGTGCACGCATACGTTTGCGTGCACGCATACGTTCGCGTGCACGCATACGTTTGCGTGCACGCATACGTTTGCGTGCACGCATACGTTCGCGTGCACGCATACGTTTGCGTGCACGCATACGTTTGCGTGCACGCATACGTTTGCGTGCACGCATACGTTTGCGTGTACGCATACGTTTGCGTGCACGCATACGTTTGCGTGCACGCATACGTTCGCGTGCACGCATACGTTTGCGTGCACGCATACGTTGGCGTGCACGCATACGTTTGCGTGCACGCATACGTTCGCGTGCACGCATACGTTCGCGTGCACGCATACGTTTGCGTGCACGCATACGTTTGCGTGCACGCATACGTTTGCGTGCACGCATACGTTTGCGTGCACGCATACGTTTGCGTGCACGCATACGTTCGCGTGCACGCATACGTTCGCGTGCACGCATACGTTTGCGTGCACGCATACGTTTGCGTGCACGCATACGTTCGCGTGCACGCATACGTTTGCGTGCACGCATACGTTTACGTGCACGCATACGTTTGCGTGCACGCATACGTTTGCGTGCACGCATACGTTTGCGTGCACGCATACGTTCGCGTGCACGCAAACGTATGCGTGCACGCGAACGTATGCGTGCACGCAAACGTATGCGTGCACGCGAACGTATGCGTGCACGCGAACGTATGCGTGCACGCAAACGTATGCGTGCACGCAAACGTATGCGTGCACGCAAACGTTCGCGTGCACGCATACGTTTGCGTGCACGCACACGTTTGCGTGCACGCATACGTTCGCGTGCACGCATACGTTTGCGTGCACGCATACGTTTGCGTTACGCATACGTTTGCGTGCACGCATACGTTTGCGTACATGCATATGTTTGCGTGCACGCGTATGTTTGCGTACGGACACGGTTGCGTGCACGCATACGTTTGCGTGCACGCATACGTTTGCGTGCACGCATACGTTTTTGTGCACGCATACGTTGGCGTGCACGCATACGTTTGCGTGCACGCATACGTTGGCGTGCACGCATACGTTTGCGTGCACGCATATGTTTGCGTGCACGCATATGTTTGCGTGCACGCATATGTTTGCGTACGGACACGGTTGCGTGCACGCATACGTTTGCGTGCACGCATACGTTTTCGTGCACGCATACGTTGGCGTGCACGCATACGTTCGCGTGCACGCATACGTTTGCGTGCACGCATACGTTTACGTGCACGCATACGTTTGCGTGCACGCATACGTTTGCGTGCACGCATACGTTTGCGTGCACGCATACGTTCGCGTGCACGCAAACGTATGCGTGCACGCGAACGTATGCGTGCACGCAAACGTATGCGTGCACGCGAACGTATGCGTGCACGCGAACGTATGCGTGCACGCAAACGTATGCGTGCACGCAAACGTATGCGTGCACGCAAACGTTCGCGTGCACGCATACGTTTGCGTGCACGCACACGTTTGCGTGCACGCATACGTTCGCGTGCACGCATACGTTTGCGTGCACGCATACGTTTGCGTTACGCATACGTTTGCGTGCACGCATACGTTTGCGTACATGCATATGTTTGCGTGCACGCGTATGTTTGCGTACGGACACGGTTGCGTGCACGCATACGTTTGCGTGCACGCATACGTTTGCGTGCACGCATACGTTTTTGTGCACGCATACGTTGGCGTGCACGCATACGTTTGCGTGCACGCATACGTTGGCGTGCACGCATACGTTTGCGTGCACGCATATGTTTGCGTGCACGCATATGTTTGCGTGCACGCATATGTTTGCGTACGGACACGGTTGCGTGCACGCATACGTTTGCGTGCACGCATACGTTTTCGTGCACGCATACGTTGGCGTGCACGCATACGTTTGCGTGCACGCATACGTTTGCGTGCACGCATACGTTTGCGTGCACGCATACGTTGGCGTGCACGTATACGTTTGCGTGCACGCACACGTGCAACATGCAACATGCAACATGCAACATGCAACATGCAACATGCAACATGCAACATGCAACATGCAACATGCAACATGCAACATGCAACATGCAACATGCAACATGCAACATGCAACATGCAACATGCAACATGCAACATGCAACATGCAACATGCAACATGCAACATGCAACATGCAACATGCAACATGCAACATGCAACATGCAACATGCAACATGCAACATGCAACATGCAACATGCAACATGCAACATGCAACATGCAACATGCAACATGCAACATGCAACATGCAACATGTAACATGCAACATGCAACATGCAACATGCAACATGCAACATGCACCATGCAACATGCAACATGCAACATGCAACATGCAACATGCAACATGCAACATGCAACATGCAACATGCATTATGCAACATGCACAATGCAGTATGCTTTAATGCTTAAATGCAACATGCAATATACAAAATGCAATATGCCACATGCAACATGCATCAAGTCTTTAGCTCAATGTATGTGCATACATCAGGTCGCAGAGACAGCCAGACCAACTGACGTCCGTTATAAAAAAAAATGCCTTTTGTTTTTTAATATGTTATATGATTGCAATTAACAAATTAGCAATATAGATGCTTACATTTAATAAAAATACCGATTTGCCGCTCTCACACTGAAAGTGGTCTCAAGTGAGTTTAAAAAAACAAGGATCTGTTAGCTTTTTCCGTAATTTTTTAAATTAGCTCATTTCGATTCTGATAAAAACTTTGTACGAACAATATTCTTCTTCAAGAAATAATGCCCAACGAAAAACCGCATAAATCGTTTTGGAAATATCGCACAAATTTGTTTGTATCGCCTTATAACAAAGAATGTATGTCATACCAATCTTTTAATTGTGAATATATTTTTTTTTGTCATGCAATGTTTTTTGAAAATTTATATGCAGATGCAAAATTATATGTGTCCCATGCCATTTAAGTAATAAACTTTTCTATAAACCGATTAGACATAAGCTTACAAAACTCCCGATATTTCAGACACCACCGCCCGCCTGCCGCCGTAAAACTAGGTTACCATACAGACTACTTAATAAGCTCCAAGGGATCTTGATAACTTATCAAACAATACCTATACATCGATAATTGTACTCATAGTTTCATGCCATAAATCCTTTGTGTTAATTGGATTCCATAAAAGTCAAAGGAACGAAGTAATTGGTAGTGGGTTTCACTTAATTCTTATATTTTGCATTCATGTTTATTTTTTGCAATGTAATGTTATATGTACCTCAGACAGTCATGCGTTACGCGACGCTATGCCACACACGGGAGACTTCAAAGGATTTTTAACTTTGAACTAAAGTTCTTTACAATTACGGCACTTTATGACATTGGACGTTCTTATGTTTTCTTTGTGATGCAAAAGGAAATATTTTATCTACTCTTACGGACAAATATGTGTGAGAATACCATTTCCATTTTTCTTTTATTTTTTTTTTTTTCAAGTATAGTTAGTCTCGAGGAAACCGTTGAAAGATTTTCAAAGGAAAATTTTTAGTTTCATTAGGAATAGGCTACTTGTTATCTAGGTTTTTGTCTTAAAAAAAAAGTGCATTTGGTTTATTTTTTTAAATCGTAGGATAGTATGCCGAAGTATACACTCGTTGATTTGGAAAGAGGATGATGACAACTTCCGCTCAAGTGACTATGTTGTATTTGTCTGATGCTCTTCATTTCTTCAAGCAAGCGAGTGCGAATAGAGTGCGGCTAGAGGTTTTTTTTTTGTTGGTCAGGCATGGCCACCCGATGGAAAAACAAAAACAATTAGCCACAACTACCTTAGCTTGTTTTTGTGGCTGAGGCGAATTTTAAATTTTTAATAGTTGCTATAAAAAGATGTTACATATTTTTGTGAACAAAAAATATATTTAATAGTTGCTAATAATCAAACAGGGACAGATGATTCTGATATACCAAAACAAGAAATGTTGACTTCAAGGTTCTGGCTTAAAAAAGTTGGTGCCGAACTATACCACCGCTTCAACGCGCCGCACCACCTTCTTGATTTTGTTGTAAATATTTTGAAAAATAAGACATAAGTTCATATTCTAAAAAAGTTTCTATTTCGATTCCTTAAGAATATTTAAATTTCTTTTCTTAATTATTCTGGGCATCGGTGGCGTATACGTAATATTTAGCTGCAAGCAAAAATTGATCTGATCACCCTTAAAGTCCAATATGATTTTTTTTTTATGTTACTTAAGGCTTTTGCTAAATTGATTAATATTAACCTTTATCCAGTTTAAACAAAAAAACGTTTTCAAGTTTATTGCTATTGCACGATTCACGAACTTGCTGCGCTGTCTGTTATGTTCCACGAAACTTGCCGTCGTTGTCGCTGCTCGATAAAAATTTATCGTCCAATGACTTGTTTATACTCGCAGTCATTTGGGTTTACATTCAGCCGCCATCAGAGACTTTGGGTTCCTGTCAATGAACGTCATTTAGAATGACTAACCAATCGCGCTATGGCTCCGTTTGTATGTCTCATGGATAGTCATGTCTCATCCATAAGAAAATAAGGTAAGGTATCCAGTGGATTCTGATATAAAAAAAAACTCCAACGAATCCGAATTCGAAGAAGACAAAAGGTAATTCAAATTGAAAAACGTGTTCGCCTGCTGTTTTAGTTGTCATTTTTATTTTTGTTTTTCATTTTTTTTTTTTTTTCCATGTCGCATCCTCGAGATGCATGAGAGATGCATCATCAGACGACAGTCACGAGAGAGATGTGGCTGTATTGATGTGTATGTGTGTGTATTTATTTGCTGTCCAGAACCAGACAGTCTTTGTTCTCATTTCGCATGAACATCTACTCCAGCTGACTAGTTGACTGACTGCCTGACGGGGACGGCAGGGGTTCTTTCTTCGATCATCATCATCATCATCACCAGCACCAGCATCATTGCAGTTTGCTTCGGTCTTTTAGATTCGCATAGATACATAAACTTGCAGAAACCTCCATACATACATAGTTATACCTAAGCTTGTTCGCCGTTTTGTTTGTATTTTACTTTTTTACTTTTGTTTTAGGGCACGTGGATTGCCCCGCATCCGAATCGGACATACAGTAAAACAAGAGCAACAACAACAACAAAAAATATAATGCAAATGGAGAGAAAACGGACAGACAGCCCACTGAGTTGCTGCCTGCTACTGTTTCTCTGCCTCGTCGCAAAAAAAATCACAAAATAAAAGAATCAATTTTTTTTTTCTTGCAATATACAAACAGACAACTGTTGTTTCCAGCGATTACAGCAACAACAAAAATACGTGTATAAAAAAAATTCGCAGAGAGTATCGAAGAAATTGCAACCGATAATAATTATTTTTATGGAGTCTAGTCTACGTCTAGACTGCTTTTTACTTGTCAGTCGTTGTTGTGTACTGTTTTCCCCGCCTGATGATGATGGTCTCTCTATTTCAGTTTTCTTTGGCTTCGATTCATTTTTTCGCTGTTGTTTTATTTTTTTTTTTTATTTTAACTCAGCGATAAATTGCTATTTCTCATTGCATGGTTGTTGTGTTTGTGATACATTGCCGGCTCATGCACTATTTTTTTTTTGTTCAATTTCAATACCTGATGCGATGGTAACCTTATTTGGGATCAAAACTCCTTATCGGTTAACAGGAGCACATCGTTGATGAACACAAATCATTCGGGGAATTTGCTGATGTCTAGTGCTGAGTGCTGATGATGTTTTCCTTTGAGGACAAGGCACGGTTGGCTGGCTGGATCTTGGTATTTAATTGAGGTTGTCTTAGGCCTAAATTATTCAGTCAAAGTTGAACATAACTCTGGGATTTTTGCAGTCAACTTGAGAAATAGTTTTTATTCACTCAAAGTTGACGTTTTCAACTTTTTATTTTCAACTCTAACGTTGTTCAACTTTGGATTTTCTCAACTCCCCGAAATTATAGAAGTTACCGAGCAAACTTGGGATTTTCTTCATTTCTGTCTATTCATTCATGCAATTCAGTTCTCGACCGATCACTAAAGTCAAGCATCATCGGGTGAGTTAGTACTAAGATGGAGGACCGCATGAATTTTGTTTGGTTTCATATTTTTTTTATAATTGAAATTTGTTTATAAAAATGGTGCCATTCCCCCACCAAAAAAAATAGAACAAGTGTACAATTTCAATAAACGGATCACTTCAGCATTGTGTTCCAAGTTCTTTGAGTATATTTAATATGGAGTGCTCGTTTACATTCCAAAAACGTAACCATCATAGGGGGCGCGGTAATCTATGCGGTTATTCAATTTTTATTATAGGGAGGGTTTTTACAACAACACCGTCGTAGCTGCAGCTGTCAAAAAACCCTCTCTATATTGAAATCACGCCCCCTATCACAGGCTCAAGTACTACAATGCATTAGGGATAGGAACGAGCACTCCATATTATATATACTCAAAGTCCAAGTTATATACGGAATTATTTGCTGGTCTTGTGATGTTTAAGTAGTGGGTGACAATTTCATCGGACAAGTGTAAAAATATACTAATGTCATGAACATCGATCCATTCATGATTCCATTTCAACACAACAACAGTTCTTAAGTTTCATGGAGTTGTTGATCTTTGTTTGGCTTTTCCTGTTAGACCCTACATTATACTTCTCTGTAAAAATTTGTGTTTCTTCCTTTATAATTTCATTTTAGGAAAACAAAATAGTTATAGGAACTAATTATAGTGTGTGAAAACCCACCTCTTATTATGTATATTATTTGCTTTAAAAATAAAAGTTGTACCTAATCCGTTTTGTATAGCTTTCAATTTAGCTTGGTATTTTTTCGATTCCGCGCTGCACATGGAATACAAAATCCATTGCAATTATTCGGAAAAATTATTCAAAATGCAAAATTAATTCTAATGCAAAACAAAAGTTGAAAATGACGTCTTGTGCGTCATGTCCACAAATATCCCAAGGATATTTTAGAAACTGCAGGTTGGTCAACTTTTAAATTTCAACACTGGAATTCAGATTCGAAGTAGTGCATAAAAGCATTTTTCAACTTTCAGTTCAACTACGGATTTGAAGTCAACTTGTAAGTTGCCCAACTTTGGAGTTTTCAGCCAGTTGAGCAATAGTGAATAAATTGGCTCTTAATGTATCTGTCTGCATGGCAAAAAGGTTGCAGAAAATATCTACATCGTCGGCTTTGCAGCGTTTAATATTAAAACACTATTTTTCTTCGATATGAATTAAGTAACCCTTGGTTAACGCGATTGAGAAGAACATATTGGCTATCGCAAAATTTAACACCAGCTGAAGTTCTCTGACCTACAGTGATGTATATTCATAAAGTGGAGTAAAAAAAAAAACATTTTGCTTATCTTATTTTCTCCAACACAGCCAAAAATTGAGACAAATTCAACTCTGCATTAGACCCCTGTCAATCTACCTTGGAGAATAGAACACTAATCAAGTTAAAGTTTCCCGTCAATCCGTCAAAGTAATTTAAACTCAAGAGTGTCGAAATTAGGTACCTTCAAACCGTAAAAGCAAAAGAAATATAAGGTCCGTTCCTTTACTTTAAATGTCTGTGATTTTCTGTGCATTTGTGTGATTTTCAGTCCAAAGCCGTTCCCGTACTCAATAATTTGACAGTTTTTTACAAAGAACAACGCTCACGAGAGAGTAAATAATTTCCCCTACCTGTGGTTTTCAGTCCGAGAAATTTCTTCGGACTGAAAATCACAGCACAGCAAAATTTCAATTTGAGAGCAAAAGAATGAAAGCCAAACATCGTGCCTAACTTGTCCAGCACATTAGGTAATACGGAATTTGGTTGAATTTGCGTTCCCGTACTTTGGCACAGTTATGATATTTTTGAGAATATATCAACGTTGCTCTCCGAGATCTGACAGTTTGTGATTTTCTGTGCACAAAGTAAAGGATCGGACCTTTAGCTATGTATTTAAAGATTTAGGTTGTTACACGGCTGGAAAAATGTCAAGTAGGGGAAATCTAGACGAGAAAAACTTGTCAGGTACTTGACAAGCCCTTGCTCCATTTCAGAACCAAAAATTTAGACGAGGGAAAGTTTTCAAAAACTCATGAGGCCCTCCCTAGTAAAAATTTGCTAAACATGTTTGGTAATGTCTTGTACACCAAAAACATAAATGTTGTTCGCTCTTTCCTTTTACTATTAGTGTAAGAGCCCACACCATATTTTGGGGTGCGAAAATGAACAAAAAAAAAATATATGAGTCGAGAGGTGTGTTAAGCCTTATAAAAGAAATGCAAGTCCTGCAGTCCCTGGTGGCGGCTTTTAGGTGGGGGGCCAATATTCGAAAAAATTGACTTTAAACAGAAAACAAATTATTAAAAAACAACGGTAACATGTAAAACATATTATATTTTTATGAAAGGCCAGAAGTCCCTTCTTTCTTTTTTTGCAAAATTTTACGTATTTAAGTCCTGTTTTTGTTTACAAAATTCAATGCCTTAATCAATTCTTAGTCAAACCCTGAAAACCGGATGGTTCTAAGACTTTTACTTTTCAAGATATTAAAAGTAAATGAACCAGCTTTTTCATAAAACCAAGACAAATTCGGCTAAATTATCATTTCAGCAACCAAGTTGATAGCACAGTTAAAATAGGAAAAAATTCTTACATTTTTGAAACTTGGTGGGAATGTTGGATTAACTATAAGAATGAAGAATCAAAAGAGTCCATACAAATATCTGCGCCCCATGGGTGTTTTTTTGAGGGGGAAAGGGGAGAGGTGTGAACTTATGAAAATAGAAAAATTATATTGATACAATTTGGACATATGATAAATGAATTTTGGAAACAAAAATAGTACTAAATTACGTAAAATTTTCCAAACAAAAATATTTTTAACCTTTTTTTTAATTTTTTTTTTCAAAATTTTGAGTTCAAACATTGATATTAAAAAACTACTCATTGCAAGAACTTTATTTAAAAAGGAAACGAAAAAATGGACTTCTGGCCTTTCATAAAAATATACCATGTTATTTTCTTTGTTTTCTGTTTTAAGTCAATTTTTTCGAAAATTGCCCCTCCCACCTAAAAGCCGCCACCAGGGACTGCAAGACTTGCATTTTTTTTATAAGCCTTAATACCACTTTTGAATCATATAATTTTTTTTGATGGTTAACTTTCGCACCCCAAAATATGCTGTGGGCTCTTGGTCTATATGGATGTGAGACATCTGTACATAAAAGGATTACTCAGTGAGGAAAAAGTCAGATCAGAACAGAAACAAACGTCAGACAAGTGACATAGAACAGAAAACCTGTTCTAAGTTGTTCTGCCTAAAAAGCAACCTACATAAAATCCTGTTCTATTCTGTATGTATTTGTTATGCAATATGGTATGAAACATTAGAAAATAAAACTTATTCACTTTCGACATTCATTTTTTGCACAGCGAGTTAGCCCAGTGGGTAGCGCATTAGAATGACAAGCAGAAGATCGCGGAATCAAGTCCCACTTAAGCCAACTTTTTTTCGTTTGTCTCACGAGGCAAAAGGGTTCATAATCACCATGGCCCTTGTTCTAGCCTTTGCTTACCATTGCTAGCCCCTTTCCAGAATTTATATTTATATATTTATAGTTTCCAGAATTTATATTTATATATTTATAGTGTGCCTTGTAGAAAACTAGATTGGTTTTCTGCGTGGGTTATTTCTATAAAGTTGATTTACTTAAAAACCAAAAACCTATAAAAATCATCTCTTTGACAATAACAAACTTTTTCAATTGTTTGAATTTTTGGACTGAGGCCAACTTGGTTATAAATATTTTTGTAGCTTTTGTAGCATACCACCTTCCTCCACTATTATAAATGTTTACATCTGTGATAAAATCGATGCTGCTCCATTGTCACCGCACAGACAATTCTATGTATAAGGGATGTGACACTCCGTCTTCCTAGTTTGTCCGGAGTGAGTGCATAGTTTTCTCGCCTGATAAAACTTAAATTGCTTGGGCGGTGCACATAATAGTGATGTGGACTTCCGAACAATCCTTTTCCACAGTAGCCCAGCGGGAAATATCGTCCGCAGTGAATTTTATAGCTGAATTCTTCAATCAATTCACTAGCCAAATAATAAAAGGAAACGTCATGCAATGACTTAGTGAGTGAAGAGTCATGCGAGGTTTCCTCAGTTCATAGATTTGAACCTGCTTTCTGCTTCGTGTTTAGAAAACAACCCTTTCTTTCGTTGAATTAAAAATTGGTTTTGATATGGATAATTATGCGATGAAAAAACTGTTGAAAAGTAATGTAGAAGTTCAACAGTTCGTCGTCTATGTCCACTCATATGCTTTGTAAAGTGATGTGTACCGCCATTGTGTGTTTTGATAGGAGTTGATTTTTTTTGTGTTCACATTACCCGTGTTTTTTTGGCATTCTATAAATAGTACAGTAGAAAATTACCAAAAAAACGCATCCGCAGTAGCCTGATTTTTGTATTTCAAAATTGGTTTAACTGAAAGAACACCTGTCAGAATATTAAAAGAATAATATATAGTATTTGTGAGAATCAGAAGCAGTCAAAATTAACTTCACGAAAAAACTAATAGTAACCAACATTTGAGAATGAAATCACCAAAAATCCATTCGAGACTCGGAAGACTATCCGCAGTATGATTCTACTTTAACTGCCCATGTTGTTTTTGTTATTCATGTAAAATCCTACTATGGATAGCTACTATGGAATACTAATATGGATAGATTTTCCAATAAAACACGTGTATTGTCTACTGACAGTAAATATTATAACAGGACTTGTGAATTTCTATCGAAACGAGGCAATCTCAGATTGTCTCCAAGTATTTCGGGTTTATGTAGTGAATTCACAGACTATGCAACCACCATGTTTTTCATCACCTAGGTTGGTGAATAAACAACTAGTGATTTCGTTAGTGAATTTTCATTGGATTTTCAGCATGTGCTTCCCGCCTAGGACATGTCCATGTTAATTTCATCAAAGGAATCAACTGAAAAGTGGACGGTGCAGCTGCCATTCCTCAAGGAAAAAGCTGATTTTTCCTCAATTAATTTTTGAATTTTTCCCGCTGGGAGGTATATACATACATATATACATAGTTGTCAACAATATGAACAGAGTGAAAATTCCTTGTGTGGCTTTTGGCGGTTGGCAAAAATGCAATTTTCTGCAGTTATAAATTGTGGGCGAAATGATGGCGGCAGAGATTGTATGGAGTCTCGGATCGACCTTATAAGTTCAAATCTCAAGGATAAATCGAATGACATACCCGCGGCTATTTATTTTATTTTGAAAGTATGCAACTGAAACCAGAAACCTACCAACTACACAAAGATAGTTTGCAATGAAATCTAAATCGCATACTTCCGCATGAGATATCAAAAAGCTTTAACCGCCACCACAGCCGAAGCCGAAGCGCATTTCACACAGCAAGTCAAAGTCAGGCGCAAAGAATATTGCAGATACATCAGCTTCACGAGCGCATCAATATGAAACCATATCAAAGGCGGTAAAATGTATAAAACAAAGCAAAAACTCGCTTATAGCTAGCTATATTATAATATTTTCTCTGAGAAATGTTAAGAAAAAGAAGTCTATACCGCCTTGAGAGGTGGTCGCGGCGGCCGGCGGCGCGGCGCGGCTGTGGCTTTACTTTCAAAGAAATACAATTTTGTGGTGATGGCAACAACAATAACAACAACACAACTACAAGAACTGCAATAGAGTACTTACTTTGAGTAAATTTTATCGAAATCGAAATTCAAATTCCACCTCAGGTTAGGTCTGTCGCAGTATTATACATAATAGACAGAGGGTGTTTTTTAAAGAAGTACATATTTTATAAATCATTTAATTTTAAATTATAACTTTTGAGCTAAATGACTGGACTTTTTGGTTTATTGTAACAATGACTGTGTAGAAAAAATCATATCTCAAAAAGGTTTTCAACTTTCTCCCTAGGAAATTATTATAGATTAGATTAGATTAGAATAGATTAGATTAGATTAGATTAGATTAGATTAGATTAGATTAGATTAGATTAGATTAGATTAGATTAGATTAGATTAGATTAGATTAGATTAGATTAGATTAGATTAGATTAGATTAGATTAGATTAGATTAGATTAGATTAGATTAGATTAGATTAGATTAGATTAGATTAGATTAGATTAGATTAGATTAGATTAGATTAGATTAGATTAGATTAGATTAGATTAGATTAGATTAGATTAGATTAGATTAGATTAGATTAGATTAGATTAGATTAGATTAGATTAGATTAGATTAGATTAGATTAGATTAGATTAGATTAGATTAGATTAGATTAGATTAGATTAGATTAGATTAGATTAGATTAGATTAGATTAGATTAGATTAGATTAGATTAGATTAGATTAGATTAGATTAGATTAGATTAGATTAGATTAGATTAGATTAGATTAGATTAGATTAGATTAGATTAGATTAGATTAGATTAGATTAGATTAGATTAGATTAGATTAGATTAGATTAGATTAGATTAGATTAGATTAGATTAGATTAGATTAGATTAGATTAGATTAGATTAGATTAGATTAGATTAGATTAGATTAGATTAGATTAGATTAGATTAGATTAGATTAGATTAGATTAGATTAGATTAGATTAGATTAGATTAGATTAGATTAGATTAGATTAGATTAGATTAGATTAGATTAGATTAGATTAGATTAGATTAGATTAGATTAGATTAGATTAGATTAGATTAGATTAGATTAGATTAGATTAGATTAGATTAGATTAGATTAGATTAGATTAGATTAGATTAGATTAGATTAGATTAGATTAGATTAGATTAGATTAGATTAGATTAGATTAGATTAGATTAGATTAGATTAGATTAGATTAGATTAGATTAGATTAGATTAGATTAGATTAGATTAGATTAGATTAGATTAGATTAGATTAGATTAGATTAGATTAGATTAGATTAGATTAGATTAGATTAGATTAGATTAGATTAGATTAGATTAGATTAGATTAGATTAGATTAGATTAGATTAGATTAGATTAGATTAGATTAGATTAGATTAGATTAGATTAGATTAGATTAGATTAGATTAGATTAGATTAGATTAGATTAGATTAGATTAGATTAGATTAGATTAGATTAGATTAGATTAGATTAGATTAGATTAGATTAGATTAGATTAGATTAGATTAGATTAGATTAGATTAGATTAGATTAGATTAGATTAGATTAGATTAGCTTAGATTAGATTAATTCATAAAGTTTAAATATTGTTTTTGTTTCATTTTTTTATCTAAGAAGATAATTAAAAATAAGATCATACTATAATTTAAAAAAGAAAAACATAATTTTATTATAATACAAAATTAAATATTACTATTATCAAATATTAATATTTTAGATTTTAAAGAACTGCAATATCTTGGATAAAAAAGGCCTTTAGTTAAGCTAAAACAAAAAAGGGTGTAAGTTATTCAATTAAAAAAAAAAACTTTAAGAATAGCCAAAACAAAATAAAAAATGGTGGCATATTACATTTGTGAAAATGGGCTCTTAGTTTAGCAAAAACAAAAATTATATTATGTGTATTACTCACGACATGTTCAAATATGTGCATCGGTAGTTCTTTGCGTGGGACAAATATTGTCCCAGCAACTTCCATCCAAATTCTCCATTCAGAACGCTGACACATTCGTCGAAAGTCAGAAAACTCTTATTAAAATAAAGTCGTCGTATTTCTTGCAAAATAAGACAGGCTGCTAGAAATTGAAGGACGTTCTCAATTTGGTTTAAATTGCATAGAGAGCAAAAATGACTAATGTCTATTCGATATGGTCCGTAATTAAGTTTGAAAACTTCTGTCCTGACTTTAAAAATTAGGCTCATATCTGAAACATTAAGGTCCCTTCTAATATAGTTGTTATCACCCAAAAAGAGATTCAAATTTCTGTATATAGTTCTGGAAGTTGACTCCCTAGCTCTATCAAGAAGCATCTGATACATTCTTTCATCTACTTTCGAAATTATTATAAAAATCCATTCAAATATATTTTATAACATCCACTAATATTTGAGTAAAAAATTTGCCTCTACAAATGTATTGTTGTGAGTAAAAGTAAACAACATTCTGTACTTTCCTCCTACTACTACTAACTATTGCACGTCACAATCGAGTTTTTGCATATAAAAGAACTTAGGTCTAACAGGCATTATGTTTTTATTTATTATAAATTATATTCATTCAGAAGATTTTTTTCAATTTTTTTTTTCAACACATTACCTTTTGAGAAATCGTGCACTTGCACTTTTACACCTCTGATTATCTGCTTATTCGAAAAAAAAAATAGAGTCGCAGCTCTTGCCTTTATATGAAACTCTGATTTTCGTTCGAAAATGTTAACACAAAAATCATTTCATCGCCATTTTAGATATTTCAAGTTAAAATTTTGCAAAAAGAAAAACACCCTTTCCAACTGCACCTGTTGATTCTTTCAAAGTTAACCCCGATGAGTGTCGCAATTGCAGTGTAAAGCCCGTGGAGATGAAAAAATAAACCGTTCACCTTTATTATCTTTCTGCGACTTGTGGTTATTTTTATTACGTTTTTTTTTTGTTTCCTTTTTAATTTTTTATTTGCTGGTTTTGTGAGTTTAATTTTCGCAATTTATTTGTCTTTTATTTTTTTTTGTTATTATTTTTGTAATATTTTTGCTCAATGTCTAGACATTCAAGGTGCTGCGATAGCTGTCACACCGGTATTTAGACAAGAAAATTTTCCCGCTGTTGCTGACGAAGAGACAACATCGTCGTTCGTCGCTACCACCAACTGATTGGAAGAGATTTATTTTTTTAATGCAATTGTTTTACAATATTTTTATAGGTACGGATAGTTGGTATTTAATTGGTAGGTAACCGTGAAGACTTTTATAATTTTTTTTTAATAATGCCAAAGAGAAGTGTTAATGAAATAATGAGAAATAAAAAATGGATATCTTGATAACCAGACTTAAAAATGATTAAACTCATTCACTTTGACTAATTGAAAAATGACTGCAAATTATTAATATAATTACTTTTTCTTATATCGGTTCAAACACCAATGACCGGTTAAGCGCTGGCAACCCGCATAATATTAGTCGGATAGAAGAAATTACAGGCAACAGTACTACGGGGGCCTTAGCACATTTTAGCTCAAAATGTAGAGTGTCTCAACAAGAGCGCCGGATTCAAATTTGCCGCCAATTTGTTAATACGAGTTATACGGAGTTTTTTTTTTTTTTGACAGTTGTCACGTACAGACCACGCGATTTAAGAATATTAAATCAGGGATGCCATCTAAAAGTGCTCGGTTTCGAGCATGTAACCCGGATTTGGAAGTTAGATGAGATTCTTCAGCTTTGTCTACTAAAATGCAAAGCATCATGATGCAAATATGCGATTTTTGATTTTGCCTGTTTTGTTCAACAACAGGGTTGCCATGTACGTACATGCGACTATTTTAAGAGTTTCAATTCTATAAGTTTGTGTTTAGTATACAAGTTTATCTTTAATTTGGCTACAATTTTAATCTTAAACCTCATGAGCTTATGGTTGAAACAAATGCACGAGGAATAAACAGTCTTAGAGGCCGGATGCGACCACAGTTTGCAACGCAACATCTGGGTGTTTTGGTTCTCTTATAGTTATAGATCTATCGGTAAGGTGGAAATCATTGCTCTCATGCTGCACTTACACGACTAACAGGTTGTCATTTTTCTGTCCGTATACTATAAAATCAATGAGCAAATTCATTCGTTTGAAACTTTAGTGACCGAAATACTGCCAATATTCCAATCGTAAAAATGGGGCATTATGATTATGTCTCCAAATCATTTCTATGAATATTATCTCCTAAAGAATATTTTTTTTATTTTTAACCTTATCGAAAACGCTTCGACTGTTTTTGATCAAATTTGATCACAAGTTTGCATGTTGTATATCGAAATTTGCATTTTTGTATTTAAAAATATTTTGATATTTTGAAAACAATTTTGTGGATTTTGTTCACAACTTGGCGTCAAGCTGTTTTCAAACACCCATCTCATAGTTTATAAACAAAAATTGCTAATAACGACGATAAATAGATTTGGAAAAAATTACTTCTGTTTAAGTGGAGTAATTTGATATAATTCAATTAAAATCTCAAGTGACCGCAACTCCATGCGTTTCGAACAACTAATGGACTCATCAGTTAGATGTTGTCATACCCTTCTAAGACGTCAATTTTAGAAAGTGTAAAGCGACTCTTATAAAAATCACAGCACGAAGATTTGTGTAAGAGTCGGTTAACATCGACCAAAATTTTCATATGACAGTATCTAACAGATGAGCCTATTTGTTTTTATACCTGTACGAAACGCATGGAGTCAGATTTTTCCAAGATCTTGGTCAGTTTAAAACAAAATGATAATTTAAATATTTCGTTATTCTTATTGGTAGGTAAGATGTATAATAATTATTATGATAGTCTTTGTTTTGTGTTCAAACTCCTAAGCACATTTTGACCTCAACTTCAGACTTTTTGAATTAATGCGATAGCGGTCCGTCTATTCGAGCTTGTCAAAGTAGATTTGTGCATGTACTTCTGGTTTGCTTCATATAATGCTTGCACCTTACCCAATATTCCCCATTCTTTATCGAACTTTACGATTAAGAGTCCAACCAAAGGATCTATTGTTATGTTTTGTTGACAATGACAATGGAACTTTATTGTAGATGGATTACAATAACGTCGTCGGTGGGTGCATGGATGGTCTGATTTTGTGGTTAACTCTCCTCTTGTTGCATTGTTACCTATATAGAATAGTAGAATCCCAGTTCTTAGCTCCTATCACTTTCTGTCAGGGTTTCGGTTTGCCATCGTATACAACAATGCAATGCACACAAAACAACAGTTTGCATTAGTTAAACAAAAACAATACAAATAAAAAAAGAGTTAAATTAAATCAATACAAATAATACTTTAAGAAATATTTATAAGCAAAGTCTATAGACGACTATGGTGCAGTGTTGTGTCGCAGTAAGGGCATTCGTCTATACTATATGTCTGGAGCTGGACAATTATTTATATTATTGCTGTTTGTGCTGAGAATTGTCTGGGAATTGAAGGAGAAAAGGATCAGCATAAGAAAAATGTGTTGAGTGTTTACACTTTGTCATAAGAAGTATCAGAAAATGTCTAAGTTCAAATTGAAGGACATTGATTGGAATGATTCGTATGTTGGTAGGTATTTTTTTATTTTTTTAAGAAAAAATCGACTTTTCCACTTAGGTTTCTCAAGTTGAGCTTTGAGCATTGAATGAAGTTGGAACTCAAGAAAATTTAATTGCAGATAAATAATTTCTCTTGGGTTTTATAAAAGAGTGGAATAAGTTTCTATGCACATAGGTGCAATTTTCATGATTTTTGAAGAATTAAGAAAAAATTGAAGAAGTAAGTTTGGTAATCTAGGAAAATAAAATGTATCGTTAGCTAATTTTGCTCTAGTGCAAACGTTTAATGGTTTTGAATGAGTTATTTAATTGAATCTAATTCTAAACAAGACAAATAAATGACAACAAATAAAAAGAGGTGCCAAATTTTTTTTATAAAACATGATTGTTCTTCCGGCTTCTTCGTTTTAGGTTTAATTAACATAAGTTCTAGATTTAAGTATAATAACTAATGTGTTAACCATAAATAAAATAAAAATCGAACTCGTTTATTGATTATTTTCGTTATCTGATTCATTCAAATAAACAATTAATGATTCTTTTAAAAATAATTGTCTAGACTTTTAAGTCAATAATTTTAGTAAAATTATGCAATCACAAATCAAGCTAATCTGACAAGCTGGAAATCGAGTTTATTTGTTTTTGTTTTTTTTTTCATTGTTTTAAATTGATATAAGTTTATCCTTTGGCTTATTCCATCTCACTTGGAAACACCTGTTTTAAATTGATATAAGTTTATCTTTTGCCTTATTCGATCTCACTTGGAAACATCAGTTTTTATTGAAATAGTCAGTTTTTTTTTTTTTCTTAAATGGTCAGTTTTTTTTTTCTAATAGTCAATTTTGTTGGTAAAAAATGATTAATTTTCTTAAGAGAACGAATTGGGCTTTCAAAAAAAGCCGTAAGAATACTATAAAATGGGTTTGTTAATAAATTACGGAAAAACTGTTATCTGCATAGAAAAAAGTTGTTGAACTGGTAAAAACTGCTTGTGTGTTAAAGAAACGAGACCAAAATCAAAAAAAAACGTTAAAAGTCGAAAATGAAGCGAAAACAAAAAAATTACCTCTTTAGTTTTTTAGTTTTTCGACTTAAAATCATCTCATTGGGACACCCTGTAATTTTGGTAAACAATATTCGTAGGCCAATTTTGAGTATTTAGTAATATGTACAGTGTACACTTCAAACTTAATTTTTCAACAAAAAGCATCTTCCCGTTTTTAAGATATCGGTTTTTCAAAAACAATCCTTATTTTAATGTTTTTTTTTTAACTCGAAAATTTGGCTTCAACATTTTTGGGCAATGCTATTTAGAATTTGAGGGCCTCCTGTTTAAAAATTTTGATCTGAATTGGTGAACGTTAACGAGAAATTTGAAAATATAAAAAAAACAGTTTTATGACATTTTATCAATCTTGGTTCGTAGTGTTTTTTGGATACGTAATATCCCCATACGTTTTAGTTACGACCAAAAATATTGGTACCTGCCATACAAATATGTTAAGACCTACGATTGTAATACAAAAATAAAATAAAAGAAATTACATACTACAGAAAATACGGTTTAGGCAATTCGTTTAAATTTTTAAATATAGAAACATCTTCTTAAAAGTATAATTAGTATTGCATACCCCCATTTCGAAAAAAAAAAAATATTTTTTGAAATAAAAAAAAATCACATTATTTTTGAAAACTTAATATTTCAGAAATAACTTGGAATTTTTTTTAAGCATAGTACGCAGCTGAAGCGAAACGAAAAATTTCATAAAATAATTGACACAACCCGCGCAGAAAAACATTCTAGTTTTCGACATGGCACTAGAGAGTTTTAAATTGATTTTGGCAAGGCCCTAGCATGGCTGAGTAATGGCCATCACTAGGGCCTTGTCGATTATGAACGCTTTTTCCCCTTCGGAAAAACCACTCTAGGCCCCGGACCAGCAAAAACTAGATTTGTTCATATTTTTGCTAGAAACATTAAAAAAGGGTACTTTAGTATCGGTTGTGATCCAATAGTAAAATAACTCAGATCAGAAATAAAAACCTGAATAATAAAAATAATAGCGCAAGTTTTTATGAATTTAAAACGATATTAAAGCAATTTTTGGCATTTTTGTAAAATACTCTTATTATCATATTATTTGATTTAGTATCGTGTACAAAAATGCACTTAATCTAAACTACATCCCACCACAAAAACAACCGATATGAACCTCTTGAGATGAACCATCTGGAATTAAGTAAATATAGTTTAAGACAGTAAATTATATTTTTTTATTAATTTTAATGAAAAGTTCAAAAAGACTTTGCCTTTGGTGGTTAAAAATAGAGATTTTCGAAAGTAAATGCCTATATGATTATCTTGGCAGGATTGGCAAGAGCGTGAAATTTTTAACTTTTTTTTTTTGAAACCAAAACTGATCAATTATAATAAAAGTTAAAATTTGTATTTTTCGATTCATCGATTCAATTTATTTAGTTAAAATTTTGCATTTGTATCAATAACGATAGTGTTTAGTCTGATAGGATGCCAAAAACGTCCAACAAGTTCTTACTAGCGAGAACCTTACGATAGAATGAAACATTTTCCTCGTCTAAATTTTACTTACTAAAAACTTGCAAGGGCTTGACGTATATTTGAGAAGTCTTCCTCTTCTAGATTTTCCCTAAAGAAAACTGACTAGTGCCATGTCGAAACTAGACAGAAACTGCGGCATTTTTCCAGCCGGGAAGGAAATATTTTCTTCTCGTTTTGTTCAACCGGACGCAGTTCTTTAGAAAAATTGGAAAATCATACTAGATTACTAGAGTCAAGTCTCCACTTTTTTCCGCACACAATTTATTGTTCGTAACATTATTGCTGGTGAAAATTTGACGTTTAAACGTTTAAATTTTATTGCCGTTGACAAAAAAATGGATGAAAACTACATACATATAAATAATATCAAATAAAATTGTATTAAGTTTTTTTTAAAGAAGAAAGAAGTAGAACATGAGCCGCATATTCTGTAGATTAAAATTAAAAACTGTATCACAAATTCAAGGACGAAAAAGAAATATATTTTCTGAATGAAAAATTTAATACGTCTTACTATTTTAATTTTTTTTTTTTATTTTCGTATTTTTGACATATGTACATACATGTGATAGATCTCTCAACAAATATTTTTTCGTAGTCTTTTCGTCTACATTTTCGCTGTCGATTTGGAGAACAAAGAAATTGTCGTTCAATTCAGCTGCGTATTTAGCAAAGCTTGGAATAAAATATTTTTTAAAATTTCTTAGAATATTTGAAAAAAAATCAAGTTCCTAGTTGCTGCCCCCCTGGTACCCCACTGCTGTAGCTAAAGAATTTGAGCAATTAAGAAAATAAATTTCATGATTTTGAAAATGTTAAATTTATGTAATAAGTAGGTATGTATAAACCACTTGAACATAAGAACAAGTTTGTGTGATCCAGTCGTGTATTTAAAAAAAAAAATTGTTAGGATAGGTATCGTTTTTTTTGGAGGTAACAAAAATTTCCATTTCCCCTGTTCAGCAAAACCCGTTTGTTCAAAGTTGGAAAAAAAACTTTTATACTTTTTTCAAAACTTTAAGCCTTCAGAGTGAAAGTCAAGTACATACAGAATTGCGAACCCTTTTTTATCTCGACTTATTTTTTATTACGGCTACAAAACTTGCACCATAGTGTTAGAAGGAACCGATTTTACGACAAAAAAAAATCATTTTTCTTACTTAGAAGCTGCTAAATAATCATAACAATATTGCATACTAAAATTACAAAAAATAAGTTTTTGATTTTTAAAAGAATTTCAAAATAAATTTTTGCAAATTCATTTAAAAGATAGTTTAGGAAAATAAGATAAAAAAAATTCCGACAAACCTGAATTTTGGTGGAGGGATTTATTTTTACGTCCCAAACATTTGCTGAAAAGTACCATAAATTTGGAGTGGAGCAAAAAATTTTAGGGGGGTGGGGTAAAGGGAGTAAAATTCATTTTTTTTTTAATTACTCGAAAACTATAGATTTTTTGAAAAAAGTTGTAGGTACACATTGTAGCTCATGAAATTCGACATAAGAAATATTATAACACTTTTTTTTCGTACAACTGATAAACTTGGAAAAAAACGGTCGAAAACATTTGGATGCAGTACATTTAGTCAACAAAATTTAATATGGAAGTATATTTATTATTTTTTTGAATGGGGAAATTTGTTTTGGGGTTATGTTTAGAAACATTTTTTTCTATTAAAGAACCAAGTTTTAAGAGTGGTAACGGAAGGGAAATGGCACCATCTTGAAAAATTTGATTTTTTTTTATTTTGTTTAATAACTCCCAAGAAGTTAATTTTTAAACAAAAAGATCTACAAAACAATAACAATAGATAGTATAATTATCTACAAAATGATATTCAAGCGACTGTACGTTCTTCTGTACGTCAATTCTTTCTTAAGTTATGGAGGTCCAAATGACAAATTTTTTTTTTTTTCATATTCTTTTAACATTTTGTGTATAGAATTCTTATTTTCCTAGACTAAAATAGGATATTGTTTTTAGTTTCATTTTTACTGCAAAAAAAAAATGGATTCATTAAATTGGCGTACGAAAACCTACGTTTTTCAAGTGGGGTTTTTGTATGAAAACACACTCATAGTTACCTACTTACCACCGTTTTTCTTTTTTTCTTAGCTCAAAGTCTTTAATGAGCCTTTTAAAATTTAATTGAATACTAGATCGCGCAGTTTATTTTTCTATATATTCACATTCCGTTGACAAAATTAGACAATTTAGGCACGAGCATAAATGCATACCTTCTTAACTACTTTGTCTCTATAGAATATAAAAATATTGTCTCTAAAAACAAAATTGTTTTAATACTTTGTAGCCATTAATTCAATTATAATTGCATTTCAACGTACGTTAAGTAAAGTTTAACATCAGCAAACTAAAATATACAATTTAAATGAGCTAAACAACAACAAAAACAAACAGCAAAAAAGAACACAGAACTTCAATTTGGGTAAAAGCTAAATCTGATTAAGCACTATGTTTGCTATGTCCTTAATTAATTAAATGCTTGTTCCTTAAATAGAATATACATAGTAGAACATCGAATAAAATAGCTTAATTGCTTGCAACATTGTCGCAAGCGAATAAATTACCAGCTACTCTCTGTATCTTCTATGGCGACGACAACAATAAAACAAAAAAATGCAATGATCCGAATAACAACAAAAACATGTTTACTCAACCATTGGATGGTATTTATTCGTTTTGTTTATTTAAGAAATAAATGGAATTCAAGTGAATCTTACATCGATACAAAAAATATTTTCAAAATAAGAAACATCTCCTACCTCGCACAACAAAACAGTTCTTGTAGTTAGAACACACATAATATAGCAATGATAATAATATTTGTTGTTGTTGTTTGCTGCAGAATTTCTAAAAATATCTAGGTATATTACAACCCAAACACGCTCACTGAAACGGAATTTTCCTAGCATGTCTAACCAAACCATTTGGCAGCAATTGTAGGAATATACCTTGACTCGATTGTGCAGCAGTAATACAGATAGACTCTCGGTTGTCTAGGAAAATTGATTGCAAAACCGACGCGACGAGAGAAGACCCAGGACGACAAATACTATAGAGTGAACAGAGGACCAACGAAAAACTATAAAGATGCTTACCTACATATCTATTGGATACACCGCACCAACAGAACAGTGTAACATCAACACAAACTGGTTCGGATTAAAAACAACAACAAAAAAGAGGATGATTTTTTTCTTAATTTGTTTTTCGTTGTTGTTGGTAAATGTGACAATAAACGCTTTCACATCTCTGCTGGCTGTTCTGCCAGACAAATGGCAGACTCAAAAATTGGATGAAAACAAAAATAAGTTTGCGTTGGCAAAATAACAATTTTTTTGCCATCCATATAATAATGGTTGCCACCTGAGTAAGACTTTATTTTATCATCTAGAATGTATATGCGCAATCTTTTATTTCTCTTCCGACTTTTAAAAATTTAAATAATAATTCTCTTTTAGCCCAAAATCTCAGATTTAAAAAAAAAAATTAACAGCCTGGCTGGAAAAATGACAAGTTTCTGTCTAGTTTCGGCAAGGCCCTAGTGAGTTTTCAGTAGGGAAAATCTAGATGAGAAAAACTTATCAGGTACTTGGCAGGCCCTTGCTGAATTTCATTACCAACAATTTAGACAAGGAAAACTTTTCAAACACTCTTGGGGCTCTCCCTAGCAAAAGCTTGTTGAAGTTATTTCGGTACAGGAAGTCAATTTTTTTTTTTTTTGTCTGACCAGGCAAAAGGGTTCATAATCACCAAGGACCTTGTTCTATAGCCTTTGCTTACCCTTGCTAGCTCCTTGCCAGAATCTATATAAAACTCTCTGTCTTGTCGAAAACTAGATTGTTTTTCTGCAAGGAAGTTTAAGTGGAGTAAATTAAGAGACATCTTGTGTCAACTTATAAAAAAAAGGGCGCAAAATTTTAGCCCACTTAGTACCATTTAAAATCATTTTTAGTATGATGCCAGGTCATTAATTGTATTTTGGTAATTTAAACAAGTTTAGCATCGTCTCCTACTAAAGTTAAAATCAACGTATAGCATCGTACTAAATTTGTATGACACTCTGACATTTATAAATGTCAAAATAGATACATAAATTGAATATGCTTGTGAATTTTTTGAACGAGCTGTCACTTTTTAGGATTTGTTCAGCTGGATTTCACAAAGGAAATAAGCTTAGTATCCCGGCTGGAAATATACCAAGTTTCTGTCTAGTTTTGGCAAGGCCCTAGTAAGTTTTGAGTATGGAAAATCTAGACGAGGAAGGCCTGTCAAATACTTGGCAAGCCCTTGCTGGATTTCAGTACCGAACATTTAGACGAGGAAAACTTTTTACACTTTCGTGAGACCCTCGCTAGTAAAAACTTGTTAAACATGTTTCGGTACAGTAATGTCTCCTGTACACCAAAAACAAACATTTTGTTCTCTATTTCTTTTGTATATCACACTTATTACTAGAGACATCTGTAGATCATAGGATTGTTCATCGAGGAAAAAGTCAGAAAGAGAACAGCACAGAATTGTGAGACACGTCAGACAAGTAAGAACAGAAAATCTGTTTTAAGTTGTTCTACCTAAAAAGCAAGTACATAAAATCCAGTTCTATTCTGTATGTGTTTGTTATGCAATATGGTATGCAACAATTTCGGCATTGAATTTTTGAATAGCGAGTTAGTCCAATGGGTAGCGGGATCATTTCGCACATAAGCCAACTTTTTTTTTGCCTGACGAGGCAAAAGGGTTATAATCACCAAGGCCCTTGTTCTAGCCTTTGGTAACCCTTGCTAGCCCATTGCCAGAATCTGAGTAAAACTCTGTAGTGCTTTGTCGAAAACTAGATTGTTCTTCTGCGTGGGATTATACAAGTCAGAAATACATAATTAAAATTTAAAAAATTTTAATAAACTGTTTAAAAAGTTAGAAAAATATTAATTAGTATCACACTTAAACCTTAATTTTAGGATTTTTAAAATTTTGTGCGTTTGAGTTTATTTTTCAAATTTAAACAAATACGAACTTTAAAAATCAATCTGCTCAATGTTCATGCTTAGTTTTAAAGTGAAACTCTCCAAAATCTCCACTTATTTTACGAAAGATATTTATTTAATTCCTTACACACAAAAATCAACCAGCAAAACGCCAAAGTTGGCAACCTTATTAAAATATCCTATATGACGTATCAGGTTTTAGTGCTTTAATTCGAAAATTATAAATACGATTATTATTGGTAATAATAATTTCATAAAAAATCCTTATTTTTTTGTAGCTCTATTTGGATAGCTACAAAAAACAAGGTAAAGTGAGTGGTGAGTCTCAAATCAAAATGTTTGACTAATTAGTTTTACGAGTTCAACAACAACAGCAGCCGTCTGGAGTTTGTCTGATGTTTACTAAATTACATAAAATTCTTATTTTATTTTGAACAAATTATACTAATAGCTGCGTGCTATTCAACAACAGTAAAAAAGTAAGTCAAGTTCATGGATTTTCTTTCTGAAGCTTTGTTAGCGATGATTTTTTTTTTTTTTTTTTTTTGAATATTTTTCATCGTGCTAAGGGTTATTTTGAAATGATTATTAGACCTTTTGGATAATTTGTTTTATTTTTTCTGGCTAGACAAAGTTCAATTGATTGAATGTTTTTAATGTAGTTCGTACTTCTTCAACACTTTGATAATAGAAGAGGTGAAACTAAAGGCTATTTTTGTATACCTACTTGAAATGAAAGTCGTAACTACATATACAAATTTAAATAAACTGCATCACTCGACGTCCCTTATTATGTTATCTGTTTTTTTTTAGCTAATTAAATGCTTATTTGTTGCGAAGACCAACATTTATAGCTCGCCTAGTTTTAAAGTTATTCAAAAGTCCGCTAAAATAAGTCTGAAGTTGGCGGACGAAAACTTGAAAATAATTCAATGTCGAAAGTGAATAAGTTTCATAATCTAATGTTTCGTACCGTATTGCATAACAAATACATACAGAATTGTTAATGATTTTATGTAAATGCTCTTTAGGTATAACAACTTAGAACAGGCTTTTACATAGATGTCCAACACCCATAGTAAAAAGTTTGATATGAAAAATAACACAAAGGAAAGAGAGACAAAAGTGTCGTATGATATTAAAATTGCATGGTCCTTATAAAATGTTTGTTTTCGTGTACAAAAGCCATTCCTGATAGGGAACCGAAACATACCCAAGAAGTTTTTACAAAGGAGGGCCTCACGAGTTTTTGAAATGAAATTATTTTCCTCGTCTAGATTTTCCCCACTGAAAACTTACTAAGGCCTTGTCCAAACTAGACAGAAACTTGGAATTTTTCCAGCAGGTAATTTACCGAAAATTTTGTACCAGAAATTGTAGCTTTTGAAAAGTAATTTTTTTCCGCAAATTTTGTTTTTATATTGGGTTGAACCTTTATTTTTGGAGCTAAAAAATCCAATTTCTCCTCTAGGGAATCCCCAAAAAACGTTTGGAGTAAATCGCTCAAGTGGTTTAATCTGCAGTTCGAATTACAGACAGATTTGCTGGACTAACTTTTTTCGAGTATTGGAAACCATCATTGAAAATTGTTTAATTTGATAACTTTCGAAAATAAAATTATTGTATATTTTGATGCAAAATTATAGCTTATTACTTAATTATTGATTTTCTTTTTATTTTGTCCTAAATCTTCCCCTTAAGTGCCTTTTTATTATTTCCATGATCTTTGGAAGCGTAAACAATTTCCAAATTCAAAATTTTTATTTGCTATAAATAGTAATTAACCCATAAAAACTCATATGAGGATTCCAGTGAAACCTCTTTTTTCGGACAGCTCCTAGGGATATTTCCTCGCATAAGTGGATCTAGGATTCAAATTCTATAATTGGATGTTCCTTTATGCGGACATATCCTTGATCGGACGCGGACAAGAAAATCAGCCGTATTTTGGTAAATTTAATTCTCTTAGAACTTAAACGGACAAATACTTCTGTAATTTGTGATTTTCTTTTCAGCAAAAATTTTTAATATCTTTTCTTTTAGTCCAAAACATGCACACTCGTTCACAGAGGCAGTTTTTGGTAACTTTTTGTCAATAAAAATATTATGCCCGTCTCTTTCCTCTCAATTTCTGTCCATTTTAGTCAAGTATTTCAAAGTTCATTTAAATAAAATAAAATTGACAGGACTTTGAAACAAAACAAAGAGAATCACAAAAATTCAGAGCAAGGGAACAGGCATGAAATTTCTGCATTTTTACCTTGAACGGACAACTCTCTTAAACGGACAAAATTGTTGCAATAGTTGCTTTTCGCCTAAGGGAGGTTTCACTGAATTTGGCCAAGGTTTTTATTATTGAATACGTTTGTGTAAAATATAAGCTTCATTTTAAAAAACACAAAATTCACGCATTTATTTCTAAGAGAATGGTCACACTGACAGTTCAATATTTTTGGTATACCTCAAAAACTAAGCCGAATTTTAGAATTTTGTTTAAGTTAATTTGTGCCAATGTCCGCAAAGGAATAAATAAAAAACTGCTTAGATAGGTAGGCAAGCCGCATACTAGTTGCACATAGGTGTTCGTAGAGTTTTCTTTTTTCACAATCTATACGTTTTAAACGGGTTATAGAAAAAGATAGATATAAAAAAGAAGAAACACCAAATTATAATAAATTCGTAGCTTATCTATTATGTTTCCCAAAAAACCACTCTGAATGCTAAGTAGGTAGGACTCAAATAATTTTCACCCACAAATTCTCAAGCTTTTGCTTCTTACTTATCTGTCTGGTCTACATAAACAACCCAAAAAAAAAATCATCTTATTAGTCGCATAGTAATAAAATTCGCAATTCGTAGTAGGTAAATCACCTGCTATAAAGACGCAATGGAATTCCGACCAACAACAACCAAATTAAAAAAAAAAAAAAATTAACAAAAACAAACAAATCATTTGGTCTACTGGCTTTGCTTCCTGTAACCACCCGACGACGCGACGTCTATCCCCTTGGCACACCTCCACCCTTCTTTCATTGTTTTGCCATTTATGCCAGACACAATGAGGTGTATTTACCCAAAAAATAAATAAAAAAGATAAAAAAAACTCAGACAACATCGTTAAAAAACAACAACAACAATAAGAACGTCATTTTCAAAGCATATACATAGGTAAGGTTGCTACCGTCCGTTCGTCGCGTCACACGACATGATGACCAACGAGACCAACTGCTTTAGGTTTAAGCTTCTGGGAGTCTACAAGTTGTTGGAGTCTAGACATACGAACAAACACCGACGCAAGCCAGAAGACCTATTACGCAACAGCTTCAGAGTTGCCACCACTTCAAAAACATTTCTTCTAAATAATGTTGTATATCGTAGGATCTATTTGTAAGATTTGGTAAATGGGGTTTTTTTAATGTGATTTCCACAGCAAAAGTAAAAATTTTCGTGTTGGCTCATCTAGAACGGTCAGCTCCCATACAACGATTTTGGATCTTCTCCATCATTTTGCTTAAACTACATGCCCGTCAAAACTGAAAGTAACAAAACAAAGTTTCAGCTTTTTGTCCAAAATAACTCAAGACAGATAATAAGGTTTAAATATTTGTTTCGTTGTTGAGAAAATTGTCTTCTTCTTGGGATGTTCAATTAAAATTTCTCCATTACTCGACCAATTAACAAGAAAAGTATTAATAGATCTGTTAAGAGAAACCAATCCCTCACCCCACCTCTCTTCTCTCAAAAATTAACTAAATTTCATAGTATCACTGCAATACAAGAATGGCTATTCTTTCTTTTAAGCCTTGTACTAAATCCCATAAAATCCGTTATAACTGTAAAAATGAGGTTTGCTTGTGAATTTTTTGCACGAGCTGTCTTTTTTTTTTTGGACGCTGAAGTTTATGAAGGAAATTGTTTGAGTAGGTATGCTACTATTTAAAAAGTATTTAAAAATTAGTAAATTTTGGTAAATTGTTCAAAAATGTTGAGTTGAGTTGAGAGTGAATAGCAATAAAAAAAGTTAGACGGTAACCCTAGGAGCAATAAAAACGAAGGCAAAGTGCAGAAATAGAAGGGGCAAGTGAGCTATGCATTGCCAAACGCTAACTAAACACACCTCCACCATTAGCAGTGTCCTTGAAGTGTGCTTCATCTGTGTGTGAGTGTGGCTTTGCCTTTTTATTTTCAATGTCTGCCTGCCGCCATTTTACACAGGCTCTAAAGCGCTTTAGAATTTCTAGGTCATTAGATGAATAAACGGTAATTTGCTTGTATAATATTATACATATACATACATACATAAAAAGCGGGACATTGCCGAATTTGGTGTTTTGTCTGGCTATTGTTGTTGATAGATAGGTAAGGTAGGTACTACCTCTTACCCCTTACCGACATGTCTGCTATTTTTATTCGTATACCAACCTCTGTCCAGTTTTTGGGGAAGCATTTTTATTTTGGGAGTTTTTTTTTAATTCAAGTTGATGACATTTGTAGCAGTCCTTCGTATTTTTTAGTCGGGTGGTATAGGTATTTTTCTTTTTTAACTTGTCGTTCTGTTTGTTTTTGTTAAGAGCCACAGAGAGGGGTGCAGAGTGCTCAAGCCAGTGTTGAGAAGGTTGTTTTTTTTTGGGTGACCTGTATTTTTAATTGGTTTGCTTTAATTTATTGTGTAGGTAGGTAGGTACCTATGTGTTATGAGAATTTGAATAAATTAATTAGAAGAATTATCTGCATACCTAGAGCTATGTCACTAATTGCGTTGATGAATACCAACATAAAGATTTTAAATCTATATATATAAAAGAGAAATGTCGTCCGTGTGTGCGCGCATAACTCGAGAGCGGATAGTTCGATTTTCACGATTTTAGGCTTGATGAATTCGTATTGACCCAAGGAAGGACATAGGACAAATCCTGAAAAATTTCCAGGAAAATTGGAAATCGGGGATCATCATCTTTTAAATGCATATCTCGAGAACAGTGTCTTCGATTTTCACGATTAATGGCTTGATGGATTCATATTGGCTCAAGAAAGGACATAGCACACTGGAGGAAAATCCCGAAAAATTTCCAGGAAAATTGGAAAACAGGGAACATCCAGTTTTGAATGCATAACTCGAGAACGGTTACTTCAATTTTTACGATTTAGAGCTTGATAAATTCGTATTGACCCCAGGAAGGGCCTGAGAGCATCGGCTTTATAGTTATACGTGGAGAAATTGAAAACGAACATGCGATTCGCTTTACGAAATGATCAGTTCGCTGCAGATTTATCCAGTCAATTTATTGGCGATGGGCAATGGCGTGATACCAGTGGACTTAAGTCACCGGCCCTATTGAATTTCCACCGAAGTTTTGCTACTTTACAACAACGCCAGAAGAGCTCATCGCGAATGTTTTTTCCGAATTTCACTCAAAATTATGTTTACCATGATTGGCTGAGAAGCGCGCATTTTGGTATACCTAGTTGAATTAGCCAATATATGAACTTGTTCAAATATTTAATATTTATTTTGTTGCAAAATATTTTAGACAAATGAGGTATGTCAAAAGAAAGGAGACTTGATAACAGTCAAAGGGAAGAACTATTGGTGCTTAAGGGCGTACGCGGGTGGGTGGGGCAGTTGACACAATGTAGCCTTATTTTGCCGGGCTTTTTTTCACATCACCAACTGAAATTGATTGAATCAAATTTTAATTTTTAACCTGAGAGCGAACCAATGACTGCTAAACAATCCAAAACACGACTCATCTTTCATCAGATGATCTTCAGGAAATAATTTCAATACAGCTTCAACGTCTTCATGTTCAGATACATTGCGTCCAAAATAATATGCGTCGAACGATCTAGGAGATTGTGTTGAAAGATTACCTTTGATATCTTCCTCTGAAAAAATAGAAATTTTGAAGCGATGTTGGATACAATACAATTTTGGTAAAGATTCCCAGGATCCTGTCAAGAGATTTAAGCTTGAGTGGTTAAAAAATTATTCCCCTTGGCTTCAATATTCAAAAAAGTTGAGAAGTGCACTCTTCTTGTACTGTGTCCTTTTCCCATCTCAAAATGTTCAGGGAGTTTTGGGAAAATTCATTAAAAAATCATTTAATCGTTACAAGAATATGCATGAATATTGTAAAAGCCACTCTTCTAATAAATTAATAAATAGTACTTGGGAGCAGTCGAATCAGCGAGAAGATGAAGGATGAAGGTAACTGCGTAAAATTTGATTCATTAGGTACGCACTTGCTATTATCTACATTCAGGTGTATTTCAAGGCTTACTTCGACTGCAAGTCAAGGCTGGAGATGAAAATATGAAACAGAATTTTGAAGTAGGAATGAAGAAGGCATCAAGCCTTATCCGAGAATTCAGAATGAAATTATTTATTTCTGTGGCCAAGTGATCTGGGATGAAATTATTAAGGACGTTAAGAAAGCCTATGCCTTTGCTCTGATGGGAGATGAAAGTCGGGATATATCAGGGAAAGAACAACTATCGATTGGTGTTTGCTTTTACGATCAGAAAAAAAGCGTGATTTGCGAAGTTCGTAGGTTTTGTAGACCTGATTGCAATAGATGCAAGACCATTGCTTTTACGTTAGACAAATTTATTGAAGATACAAGGCTTGGTCCAAAGAAACTCAATGGCCAAGGCTATGATGGCTGTTCAACAATGTCGGGCAAAGAAAATGGTGTGCAGGCAATTTTGAGAAAAAAATAATTACCCTAATGCTCTGTACTTCCATTCAAAACACAATAGCAACGATCAAAGATGTCATTAATTTTTACCGCATTTCCCTTACAAGGAGAATGTTTGTCCCCATCATTCCTGCAATTTGTGAAACTCGCTGGTCTGAGAAATGTAAAATGTAATGTAATGTAGAAATGTAATTGCGATTTTTAAGGAAAATACTGGCAGCATCGTCAATAGATTGAGAGAGCTTTCTATTGAAGGAAATTCTACAACGAAAAAAAAAGCTTTTCAGCTGCATTGTGCTATTACACAAACATCTTTTATAAAATGTCTTGTCCTAATAGCAAAATACTCAGCTTATCTTGAGCCAGTTGTAAATATTCTCCAGTCAAAAAAGTTGGACCTCCTCGCATGCACGAAACAAGTGCAACAAATTATAGCAAGTTAAGAAGAGTCAAAACTTGACTTTGTTCAACCATGGTCGAAAATCGTTTAAATGGTTATTGAATGTTTGAATTTACAGGGTTATGTCTGCTGAGAGTTCACAGGAAAGAGGTAAAGGGAAATGAGATGGAAATTGTCAAAAAAAAAGTCTTTTCTTTAAAATAAAGGTGTCATATAGGTACAAGAAAGTCAGATACAAAAGTTCCTTGAATACTTAAAAGTAGATTTTATTTCAAAATGAATTCAAATTAACATTATTTTTATTTTCCTATTTATTTATTTATGCTGAAAAATTTTGTTCCGAAAAAAATAGATACTTAAAAAAAATCATCTAAATTGTTTATTGAACGAGTTTGACACCCCCCCCCCCTGATCAAAATCCTGCGTACGCCCTTGGGTGCTAAAACCACCCACCACATCTAATTCCTTAAGTAAACACTTCACATTGTGTAGAGTTTAAAATTCGTATAAGAACGAAAACTAAAAACACTAGATCAAAAAACAGAAACAATGCAACAGTGATTTTGAGCTTTTAAGGTTATCTAGTATAGGTAAAGGGAGTTCCTACCTAGCAAGTTGCCCGATCAATCTACGAATTTTATCCAATGAAGTATAAAATTTTTATATCCAGTTGGGTTGCAATGATGGAGTAGAACAGGGATGGCGAACCTTTTAAGAGCCTCGTGCTATATTTTTAAACAGTCTTGATCTATTTTTCTAGTGGCTACTACGAACAAAATTAATAATTTCATGGTGTACCAAATTTTATTTATTAATCTTGTGTGGAACACGATTTTCTTTTATCGTTTGATCTAAACCACCGCTTAAAATTGAGTTCTTTTGACTCTTAAAAACACTAGCAGAATTTTTTTCAGATTTTTAAAATGATCTTAAGAGGTCGTGAGCATCAGTTTTCTGCAAAAATATCATATTATCGAGTTTTTTATTTTAAAAAAATATAAATATTGGGTTTTTGTTGTCAAAATAATCTTTAGGAGAAATGGCAAAAATGTGCATATATTTTTTATTTATCAAAATAAAAATGAATAATGTGTTAAAGGTTTTATACTGACACTTACGAAACGTTTAACAAAACAACTCTTAAGACCACCCCTATATAATTTCATTAAGGGTACAAAAAGGCCCAGTTTTTTTCAACTTTTGTACTAATTTGTCCTAATTATTATTATTATTATTATCATTTATTAACATGTAATTAAAATTACAGGGTAATATAAAAAATAATGGAGCCTAGCTGCGGAGACTATTGCTTCTATTTGTCCTAAAAATAAGTGAAATGTTTAAATAATTAAGTTGTAGAGGGATAAATTCCCTATATTTTTTGAAGATACCTGTTTTTCGTTCGTTGAATAGATCACGACCGGGAACAAGCTCAATACGGAGGCCTTATCCTCAGACCTTATCCTCAGACAATTATTTGTATTCGATGTTTAATATAGACTTTACAGCAATCTCAACGTTTTCGGTGGACATTCAACTTCAGTATTGACTGAAGATTGCGTTTCTATCAGAGCTTGGTCTTCAGAATTATCAAAAATATCCCATTATTTTAAAATGGTTGTGGGTAATATTTTACTTGTTGTACTTAAAAAAAAGTCACAATTCTATAAAAAGGACTTTAACTTTCTACAGGATACATGTATCTTTTCAGTTTTGGTCTCTTTAGAATCGGCGTTGAAAAGCACCGTAAAAACATGTGTCATATGATTAAATTGTATTATAATAAATGTTTTTACCTTGATAAACTCTCGCCTACCCCCTTCTTCACCTCTTAAAATGCGTCTATACAAAAAGCCAATCAGGGCATTTTGGGTAACTTTGGATATGTTTTCGAGGATTAAATTCTGCGTCGATACAAGCAATACAATTTCGTGAATTAATTTGTTCCCACTTACCCATATTAAATTTTCTATCTTTCCTAGACTATTTGCAAAAAGATAAAATAATTAACGAACTAATTGTAGTATAGAATTGATCATCTGACTTCTTGTTGCTGATTTTCTAGCGCATGATAAAAAACTAAACTATGAGAAAAAAAATATGAAAACAAAAAAACTATATAAATCATCAAACAATATTTAACTTTCTTTTAAATTAAAACTTTAATTTCTAACTATCAAAACCAAAGACCACAGATTTGTTTAAAAGTTTCTCCTTAAAGCAAATTAAATCCTCTTGTGTCCAGTTGATTACGCTTTGTGTCCTTGTTCCTTCGTTGAATATTGTTGCATCGACGCTGGTGGTAAAGTGGTAGTGTCTGTTGGCCAACAAGTTGCATGTCATGTTCATAAAAGTTGAGCATGAGGGCTTA
This sequence comes from Melangyna quadrimaculata, assembly GCA_949320155.1. Taxonomy (NCBI): domain Eukaryota; kingdom Metazoa; phylum Arthropoda; class Insecta; order Diptera; family Syrphidae; genus Melangyna; species Melangyna quadrimaculata. The sequence goes on from OX439484.1 coordinate 188,349,696, forward strand.
ATTTCTATTTAAAGTTGATGGTTAACTCCTTGTGATGTCATTTTGAAAATCAAGTGCTTAAACGAACAAACACATGGATATTTACTTGGAGTAAATTTCTTCCGAATGCAATTCTAGAATTATAATTTTAAGCTCAACCTTCATGCATCTTTCATATTCTATCCATATACCTTACCCACAAAAAAAAATATCTACACCAAATTGGTGGTGGGTATAAATCCTGAAGTTTAAAAATAGGTACTCCTGCAAAACTTGACTTTTATGCATGAGCCACACCAGTATTAAATGTGATTGTGTGACTTTTGGGAATACAAAGGGAAAGCAATATTTGTTTAAATCTTCAAATTTTTTTTAACTGACATTTTGTGGTGTCAACCTACAATTTGTGTGTCAACCTACAAAATCCCTACGAAATATTTTTTCTCTCTGTTAATAATTTCGATGGTGTTTTTTGTCCATTGTTTAAATTTTCATACTCACAGGACGGGCGAGAGGCGAGGCGAGGCGAGGCGAGGCGAGGCTTACATACGTGAAAGTAAAAAAAAAGAACTTACATACGTGAAAGAAGTAAAAATAAAAACAAAAATATTAAAAAAAAAAAAACTTTTCTTTCCGGTAACCTTTTTCCCTCAGGATCTGGACGTTATGTCTGGTCCACAAGTAGAGTCTGCAACAAATTAAAAAAAATTCGAATTGCTAGTAGCGACATGAAAAAGTCGTCGTTAGGTTTCAATTTGAACTTTGGGCACGGAACACCAGTAAATCTGTCACGTATAAAACAAATCGTCGTGAAATATAGAAGCTGGAGAGTAATGGGGTAAGGATATTGAGGGCCTTCTTTTCTTAAGGTTTTAATAAATTTATGAACAGAGAAAAATGAGAGTGTAGGATCTTAAAATAAAGCTGTCAAAATAAGCGATAAATAACTTCAGGCGGGAAAAAGGACTAGATTATATTTATCTTAGTTACTTAATTGTAAGTCAATTTATATTTTTAGAGATAGGTTCGAACAAGTTAAGATACAGTTAAGTATCTAAAATAATTCCCATAGACTCATAAAAGAATGAACACCAGTGGCGTGGCGTCAATATAACACGATTCCTACCGTCTTCCCTTTTAAAAATTGTACGAAAAATACTATCAAATAAACATAAACTATGCAACTCTACCAATTGAATTATAAAACTCGTGCAAACACACAAGCATAAGCTATAGAATAAACACCGTCAATTCATTCTTCTCTTCGCTCTTTGCTCAACTGCTGAACATACGCTCTCTTTGAAAGAATTAATTTAGAAATAAAACAAGTCTTTCACTGTCTTATAAAATTTGTGTTGTATCCCTTTCTTCCCTGAGAATTTCTGTTTCTAGATCCTCTTTGTCCAACACGCAACAACATATAGGAAAAAATAAGATGCACTTGGTATGTATGCAATGGAATGTTTTTATTCCTTTGCTTGACTCCGTTTCTCTTCGTTCTGTTGGGTGAAAAACAACACGCTCGTCTTCGACTTATACCCCGTTTACATGAGGTATTCGAGCGAGCTTCAAGCTCGCTTGGCCTCTTTGTATACCTGCGTTGACTTGAAATGAGCTTCAACCGACTCGATTCCACTTCAGGAGAGGAGTCGAGTCGAAATTGTTGATAAAAACCCTGGGTCGAAGAGTGGGTCTTGAGGATGTGTTCACCACAGTGTTTTTGCACATGTGCGAGTAAAATTATGTATTTGTTTTGATAGCTATGTGAAGTATTTACTAAAATTCATTAAATTTTAACTGTTTTTGTGTAAAATAAATATATTGTTGCCATTCCATTAAATGTAATCTCAACACCATATCAACTCAACTTCAAATGGGGCTCTCAACTCACGAGACGAAACACCTGGGTCGAAAATCCGACCCTAATCCAACTCGAGCTCTCGATTCTGTTTGTAAACGGGGGTATTATTTGGTATGAATGTTGTTTAATACATTTTCTATTTTTGTTTGCTTGTTTTTTTGTTAAGCTAAGTATAGTCCAGCAAAGATTTAAATGCATAATTTAAAATGGGTAAGCGATGAAAAATGAATTCATAAAATATTATTTTAGGCATAATTGCAAAATCACAGCAGTGGCTTTTGATATAAAGGCATTTAAAGAGGAGCAAAGGGAAGAAGGTATGGTTTGTCAATCTGAAATATTTGGTATGGTTAAATGTAAGAATATGACACATGATATAATGGTTCTTTTTAACGCTGGATCTAAAAAAAAAAACTATTCTTTTTTATGGGACTTTTTTAGAACAACAAGTTAAATATTAAGAACAAAATGGTAGATTTGGAATAAAAGTTTCATTGGGTTGTTGTTAAACAAGAATCAAAAGAGATCCTAAAATTATCTGTAATGAAATAGGGGCATATTCATAGTCATTTTAGACCTGGGTCTAAGTTAAACATAGGTTTAGTTGAATTTTCGGACGTTGATTATATTTTTTTAAGTTCATCATTTTAAAATATTTGAAGCTATTTGTGTAGTATACCAAGTTTATCATCTTATAAAAATATAAAATCAACAATTTGTAATTAAAATCGGTATGTATTCATTGAGCCAAAATTGTCTTAAACTGTAGTTTAGTTAAACCTGGGTCTATCTGCGACTGTGAATATGCCCCATAGTGTTTATTTAGGTAGTTGTGAAGTTGAAGGGTTTGTTCTTTATTTTTTGTTTCAAAGCTATGTAAATAGTTTAGAGCTAGGTTTAAATCTTGGTTTTTGATTGGTTTTTAATTTTTTTTTTAAGCATAGATTGTTGCTTAACAGATTTTCTCTTGGAGGAATCAAATTAATTAAGCAAACTATATCCCCCTTATTTATAAAGAAAAAATAGTTATTTCAGCTCCAGCGTTTAGGAAAACTACACCATGGAATAAGAATTTTGTGGACTAAAATTAAAAGCAATTGCTAACTGCTTTATTTGAGTCCGGAACATTCTTATTCCATGGTGTAGTTTTTCTAAACACGAAAGCTTAAATAACTATTTTTTCTTTATAAATAATGGGGTGTATCTTTTATTAATAAAAAATCGTTTTAAAGAAAGGCAACTCTATATGCCCTATGAAAATAGACTGTTTGCAGAGTTGTTTTTTGACTACATAATTTTAAGGTATCTTCTTGTTTTTTTTTTGTTGTTCAAGATACAAAGGGGTAAGTTGTGTTTACTTTCACAGATCAATCATTTTCGTTACGTCTTCCCATTTCAGATTATTGACGCCACGCCACTGATGTACACCCATGTCAAAACTATTCTGCTGTCGATAAAAGCAATTAATATATTTTTGTTTTGACGCGAAGTGAACAATAAAACAATAGATAGCTGTAAATTTCAAACACAAAAATTAATTGATTAGCTACTTTTTGAGGCTTATAACTTGAATTAGAGTATTCGGATTTTCAAGTATGAAGTATTTAATCAAACGGTAAAATATCAGGCTAAATTTTTGTATAAACATTTTTATCAACATTTTGCAAAAACTATACTAAATAGGTGATTAACAAAAAAAAAGTGATGAAAAAAGTTGATGAAAAGTTAACTTATCGGTCAAAACAAGTGCTTAAAATAATGAGTTACGTTTTAGCTCAGAACTTAGTATACTATTTATGTGCATATATCTCTTTTCATTAGTGTATAAATACATATTCCCATAAATATACTTTCATATTAGCCTGTCAAACCTCAAGTCACAGATCTCATATAGGTATACCTTAACTTCTGATAACTTATGGCTTATGGGGCATTTATCATCAAGTTTCGCGTGTCTTTCTCTCTCTTCCTTTCAATGCCATCATGACACGAAGGACAATTCAACGCATAAACAAAACAGTCTCCGGATGCAATCAAAAAGTCAAAATTCCTCCACCATCCCTGAAGAATACAGATGCTTTTTTCGTTGCCATAGTAGAGTCTTGTTTGTGACGAAGAAGCTGTGCTGAAATGAGAATTACTATGTTTTCGCAAAAGACAATAAAAAGAAGCAGCCAAAAGTCATCTGTACCGCGTAGCCCATCATTGGGTATGGCTGCGAATCCACCATCTGTCTTGTCACGCCACACCAAGCCCCCCATCTCGCTTTATCCTTTTTCTATACCGTACCACGAGGCGTTTATAATTCTTGGCAATTTTTCACCTCTTAATCATTATTGACTTCTGTTCTTTTCTTTGAAATTTGGGAAAATCTTATTTTGGGAAAAGTAATGGAATTCCATTGGCACGCGAAAGAAAAAAAAAAAAAAGGCTACTAACTCCATTTGTTCTTGAACCAGCCAGCAAAGCATCACAAAAGCAAACTCATATCCCACAGTTGTTGGTTTCTTTCTCGAAAATGTCTGTCGCATGTACATACATAAATGTATAGTGTGTATCTTTTGGTGTCGTTGACAAATTGCATGTCTCGTGCGATTGGTTTCTTAACATTTTATTTTTGTATATCTGTTTTATATCTTGTATATGGTTGAAGAAGAGAATTTTTGAGGATAAAATTTGTGTTTTTTTCGCGCAGCATGAATTGGTTTGTTATAATTGACGTGACGTTAATTTATGATTATTTGACATTGCTAATTGTTGTGGTTTTGGTGGTGGTTGTATCCCGAAGTGGAAGAAGACGGCTACCTGCCTGTTGCAGAACAACAGGACATGCCAATGTACGAATAAGGTTCGATTTAACGAAATGAAACTAAACTGATTAATTTCAAATGAAAGTGTTTGTGGCATTGAAATACAAAAACTCCAGTCTAAACTTTGTATATTTAAAAACGAAACAAAAAATAAGAACCTCATCGACTGAACCGGAGTGTTATACTGTTGTTTTCATATTTGATGCCACTAAATCTTTCTATGATCAAAGTGAAGTTAAGAAATTCGTTGCTAACTCTTGGTCTAGTCAGAGTGCTTGCAACCGATAATTAGCCTAAAACTAAAAATATTTATGGACATCAAAAAGGAAAATAACAATCTGCTAAATTCGAATAGGTTTCGATTTTATTTATTTTTTTTGTAAATATTACTTACTTACTTAGATCCTTGACCCCTCTAAGGGGCACAGGGCGTCAACTACCGCTACACGCCATCTCGTTCGGTTTCTGGAAATATATTTTAGCTCTCCCCAACTTTTACCGAGCTTTTGTGATTCCTTGTCGACTGTTCTGCGCCAAGATTTTCTCTGGCCTTCAGGTCTTCTGCCATCTTGGATGAGTGGATCCCACTCCATTGCATGTCTTGCAATAGAGTCTGCACCACGACGTCAGGTGTGACCAATCCACTGCCACTTTCTTTTCCTAATAACGATGTCAATAGGACTTTGGCCCGTTCTCCGAAGGAGTTCTTGGTTGGAGATGGTGTTCGGCCAAAAAATCCTTAGGATGTTTCGGAGACATCTATTTTCGAAAGTTTGTAGCTTCCTTGTGACAGAGGCGGTCACTTTCCATGCACTACACCCATATAGTAGTACTGACTCTACGTTCGACCGGAACAGTCGCAGCTTGGTCTTCGTACTGTAGACGTTGCTCCTCCAAACTTTAGACAGCATGCCGAAAGTAGCTTTAGCTTTGCCGATTCGGCAGTTAACATCTTCATCCGTACCACCGCCGTCTTTTGAGACAACACTACCGAGGTACAGGAAGTTGTCCACCGCTTCAACCTGCTGTCCCGCAACGACAACTTGAGAAGAAGATTCAGAAATGTTGAGGATTTTTGTTTTCCCGGTGTTGATCCTCAAACCGACTTTGTTTGCCTCGCATTCCAGATTAGTCACCATATGATGAAGATCCATAATGTTGTGCGAGCAAACAAATATCGTCAGCGTAATCAAGATGTTGCAGGAACGAAAACATCGTCCATCGAATTCCACGCGCTTGCTCGGCTAGAGCTGCACGAAGGACATCCCCTATAACCACCAGGAAAAGTAGTGAAGATAGCAAACATCCTTGACGAACTCCGCTATGGATATCGAAGTCCTCTGATACCTTTCCGTTGTGTAAGACTTGACACGATGCACCCTCGTAGGTAGCCTTTATAATGGCGATAATCTTCTCTATTTTATAAATATGGAAGACCTTTGCTTTCGAACTGGAGTGTTAAAAAAAGCGTTTTTGTGATGGCCATAAATATTTCAGTGAACAAACTGTAATGCATGTATAACAATAAGGTAAACAAATTAAATCTCGGTCTAGATGGTGTACGGTAGCGTATGAGTAACATTTTTTTGTAATATCACTCAATTTTCTATTATTTTTTATTTATCATACAATTCTGATGTGTTACATTTTTTACTTACGATATACAGGGTATCCTTACGTCACCGGCCCAGACGAATACCATGGTTTCCTGATGAGGTGAATTTAAGCCGACAAACTTAAGAGATTTTCGTTGCATTTTCGAATTATAACGGTTTTCTCGTTTCTTTAACTAGCCTTTTATTCGCCAAAATGCAGACCGATTCCTTAATTTCTTTTTGAATTAACCCAGGAGCATGTAGCAATTTATACTCGTTCTTTAAACTTTTTCTATGCCTACAACGGTTTTACCCCATTTTACTATTAAACCCATTTTAATGCATTTTTGAGCCGTTTTTTTACTTTGGTATCATTTTTCTTACAAAAACATGTTAATAAGGTTCATTTTTTTCTTTTTTATTATGAAAGCCCAGTTCGTTTTCTTAAAAATGCCTAATATTTTTTTAACAACCAAATACATTAAAAATTATTAACAATATAAAATAAAAAAAAAGATATTTAAAAACAATTAACATTCGAAAAAACGAATAAATGCCGATTCTAATGGTTCCACTAATTTTTGTTGTTGTCAACTGTTGGCTCTTTCTAACAGTAAATAGCTAAGACTTAGTTTCTTATTAAAATATTAAAATTTTCTTGATTTTTTTTTTATTATTTTATTTTGTAAATCATTTTAAATGTTTTTGATTTTCTCGAAAAGTGTTCTGTTGATAATTGTCATTTTTTGTATGGTGAAGCTTCTACAAGGTTTTAGCATTATTTTTAACCAACATTTTAAAAAACATTTTTTTTTAATTTAAAAAAATCATTTTTTTTTTTTTTTTTTTTTTGGAAACTCAATATTTTCAAAACGACTTGATCCGTTTTTTGTAAAACTTACTTTAAAGTGGTTTTTATTATCTTCTAGTATATTTGAAAAAATCATGTTTCTAATTTAAAAATAACGGTACCTTTCACACAAAAGTGTTCAAAACCCGTTAAGAAAAGTCTTATCTTCCTCGAAAACGACTTTAAGACTTTTGTTAAAAATATATGTGTGATATTAAATCAGTACACTCTACTTTTAAGTTAGGAAATATTTTGTTTGCGTTTTTATTAACAGTACTTAGCATAGAACCACTTTTAATAATTTTGACTTTCTCAATATTGAATACAGCGATTAAAATAATTGTTTGTATACAGATGCTCCTAAAAAATATAAATAATATTTCGTATTAAAATTTCCAAAAAAAAAAATTTTTCTGGTTTACAAAAAGATCAAAACTTTTTTTTTAAATCGATTTTTCAAAACAAAATGTTGACGAAATTTTTTGAAATTATATTTGTTAGTGTATATGAATAATTATTTAAAATTCGCATTCCAAAATGTTATATAAAAATAAACTTCTCTCACTTATTTCATCCTCATTTATACAAATGTACACTGACGATGTTCAATTGTATAGAAGCTGTTCGGTAGGACTCATTGAAGACTGCGCAAACACTATTAACATAAATTTGGAAAGGATTTCTTTGTGGTCGAATAGGAATGGTCTGTTTCTAAATCCAACCAAGTCAAAATGTTTAGTTGTCAGTAGAAAACCCTTGGACCTTTCTTATTTTCTGACCATTAACCTCCTATTGAATATGTGGAAAAAGCCAGAAATTGAGCCTTGTTATTTAATAGAAAATTAACTTGGGATAAGCACATCAATGCAGCAGTAGGTAAAGTCTTTGGTGTTCTTCGCATGTTGTGGACCTCGCAGTATTACGTTTGATGCTTGCCAAAACACTGGTTCTACCTATTTTAACATATGGGTGCGAAATTTATTGTGACTGTGATTCTGTCAGTAGGAGGAAGCTTAATGTTGCCTATAATAGCATTGCCCGTTATATATTTGGACTAAGAACATACAACAGGCTCTCTAATTTTTCAAGGCAAATCTTAAACATCTCTCTAGATCATCTATTACGCAATAAGACCCTCATATTCCTCTTTAACGTAGTTCAAACACATCCACCTCGGTATCTATTTGATAGATTAAGATTTGGTTCTTCAAACAGATCCGAGACATGAATTCATCCGCGATTTAATTATTTAATTTCCAGTAGGCAGTTTTTCATTAATGCCATTCGCCTGTGCAATGCTCTACCACGACATGTTAGGGAACTGAGGGGCGCAGCTACGTTTCAGAAAGGGTTACTCGTTTACTTTCAATCTGATTAAGAACTGCATTGTGTTAAATAAATAAATGAAGATATTAAGTTTCTTAAAGTATTTTTATTCTTTTTTTTAAAATATATAGGTTTTGATTTGAATTAAATTGTAATTAGAAATTGTTTTTTTAATATTAATTTTTTTTTTCTAATTTTAAAGTAAAGTATATTATACTAGCTGACCCGGCAAACGTTGTTCTGCCATAGAAAATTTTCTAGTGAATATTTTTGTTGTTAAATAAAAAATAAAGAATGTATTGTTAGTGTATTTGAATGTTTTAATGATCGATGAATTTGATGGAATGTGATTTTTCGATCGATTGATTATCGATAAAATTGGATGAATGGAGCTATTTGAACGAAAGTGTGTTTAACATTTATAGTGTCGGAAACGACGTTACGCATTGTCATTCGATAAACAAACGTAAAACGTTCGTGAATCTTGTGTTCTATTGAGAAGAAAACTTGTGCAGCACCAGCACTATAATTTGGCGGAGCACTTAGGAAATATCGGTGCAAAAGAGCTTTTAGTGGTGTATCTCGTCTCGCTCAGGCGTGCTCCTGTAATAAATATTCCGCTACATCATACACTTCTTGCTACATTTCACAGCTTCACATTGTGGCGCTGTATACTCTTTTCGTATCTTTCTACTTTGACAGTGCTACACGCTGCGATTACAGCTTCACCATTGTGTTCAGCCAGTGAATGAAGAATGTACATGTGGCGGGATCTCGTTGTTTAATGTTTATGCAATAGCCGTCTTGCGCCTTCCAGAAAATTTGCGGGTATTGGAGAGCATCGTGTCGGCGATGAACTCCAAATTATTGTTTTTTCTTCTAACTACAATGTCTCACAAAGCTGTGCGGTCGCAAACCATGATTCCGGCAATGTCGTCAACAACAGGCGCATTGAATCTACACATGTGCTCTCCAGCTGTTGTTTTATCAGGATTGATAACGGGCATGTGAAATTTGATGAATTTCAATAGATCATTATACACTAAAGCCCACATAGGATTTAAATATCATTTAATAGGGTGGCCAACTTTTCAGCGATTCGCATGGCTTGAGGCGAATTTAGGTTATTGTAGCCGCAACGTGCATCCACGCGGTTGGCGAGTGCGCGTTCGAAGTCTATACGATTGATGTCCTAACCGTCTCCGATGAAGATTTGTAAGAATTTATGACTTTCGTTTGGCATTAGCAGCTAAGAGCCCACTTTGTTGAAAACTTGGGCTTTGATTTTGAATGTTGAGCTGAATTGTTGACCATTTGCCGCAGTATTGTGTATTATTTCTGTTGCTCCGAACGATGTCATTTGAAAACATGAATTGAATCTGCGAATGGACTTAAGGAACAGGTTCTAATCTGGATCCGTGCCGTTGCACTTTTCCTGATGCGCAACACATGCCGACTAGCTCATTCTTGTATATGAGCGCATGACAATGGGGACATTCTTTGTCCATTGCACCAATTAGCACTTGCGGATGGCCGGATTATTAAATATCTGGCTCGTACCCGAATTCGAGACAAAGGAACGAAGCGAATGAAAATGCTCGATGTACTTGTTGGCGTTGTCGTGCATTTGCTTTGACTGTGTTAACTACGAACCGGTGCGATTATCTCAGTTGCAATTGTGGTTGCAGATTTCGTTCGGCTCGTAATTCTACTTCTGATTGAGGTGAATACAATTGCGACGCACATTTTTCTTGTTTTTTTTCGATTTCTTCCTCCGTTCTTTGAACTATAAAATTTCGCATGATTGTTGCTCTATTCGTTCGACGGCCCAAATGGGCCCCATGGCGTCTGGCTGGCATTATTCAGTGTAACACACACACACAAATAGATGAAATTGTTGTACTTACTGAATAATAATGGTATGTCGATAATTTGTGAATTCTTTAAATAGGTATTTCAATAACCTTTCACATTCACAAAAGACGTATGTATGTATATCGTCCCGTTTCTTACTAAACCCCGTATCTACAAAAATATTTTTTTTTAAGAAACTCGAAAAACAAAGGGTTTCTCTACCAAAACACAATTTTTCACCAAAATGTTGTTCTTACTGGTGAATAACGGTATGCCGATAATGTTTCAATTGTTTAAGTAGGTATTTCAAAAACCTTTCACATTAACAATAGAGGTACTTTTATCGTCAAATCACAATATTGAAGCTTTATTTTTTTTTTTTTGATTTAAACTCTATAGGTTTTCGGGTAAATTAGAAATAAAAAAACACTTTCATGATGACATATATAATATGACATATTGAGAGAAATTATTAATTTTGTTAAGTCTTAAACAAAATTTACTTTTGTAGATACATTATGTAGGTACAGTACACATATTTTTAATGCAGAAATGGGATGATATTTTCCTAGTAAATTAAAATAAATCGTGGAAAATTTTAAACGCATTGCGTTTTGATACTTTATCAATTTTGCACGCACTGCCTTGTGAAACTTTGATTATGCGGACGTAGCGCCATCGGTCTTTTAACAACATAAATAACTGCGTTGAGCAACGGCTAAATTATGTTTGTATTAACAATAGAGATATTTTTTGATAACAAATTTAAAAAAAAATCAAAAAAAAATTTATAAAAAAATCTATCGGTATGAAGTATACTCTAAAACCGATTCTCATACCTAACAACCACCGTGACACAAATTTTTTATATATTAGATATTACATTTTTGTATTATATTATTGTCCTTATACCCAACTAACAATTTAACTTCTGTAAGAGTCTATCGAAGTTATTTCCTTATCAGCAAATTTGACTCTATAAGGCCTTAGAGAAACACATTTGGCCCATATTGAGAAGCTCGAATGGCTTTTAAGCAATCATTTACAGGTTTATTGGATATACTCAATTTATTTCGCTAAGGCCTTATAGAAAAAAACTTTACTCAAACATTGCAAATGTAGTAGTGTAGTTTTGTTCAAGTGTTTCGATAGACACATCGAAAAACCCTTATGAAAGGCTTGTCTTGTCTAGGCCTAGGAGAAGCCTTTTCGAAGCACAATGCAAAACAAAATAAATTTTTTTTATTTTCATTTATATATTTTCTCCTTTATTTTCATGCTAGTAATGATTTTCTTTTGGAAATTAATTCACAGTAGTTATTTATATCTGAAAAAAAAAAAACACATTACTTACTTGATGAATTTTGCGGGAATTGAACGGAGGATGGTTGGATTAAGAGTCGGGCACCTTAGGTATCGAGCTAGCCTGGCATATCAAAATTGAGTGCCAAGTTGGAACCAGTTGAAACCGAAATTAGCTTCCTAAAAACTTCCTTGTGGCTTCCTGATGAATTAACCTAATTTAAAAATTACAGGTGACCATTCGTCTGTTGCTTACTCATTAGAGAAAACATGGAAGTGGTCACACAAACATACATTTTGTGAGAATCAAATTGAAATATAAGTTTGTTTTCCGTTGAAATCGATTGTTTTTTAAAAACGAAATGCTTTGATCTGAGAAAAAAAATAAGAACTCTTTTATGCTCCATAAAATATTTACTTTTCATTTTGTACACAAACCACTTATTTACTGACAATTTTATTTTGTATCTTTTTTAAAAACACTAATTTGCCAAAATAAAAAACATAAACAATAACGGCCATCATTAATTTTTTTTCAACTGAAAATAGCTACGTAGAATAGATATTCAAAAAACGTTTAAATTGTAATAAAAAAAACTACTGAGAAATAAAAGTTTCATACTAAGAAAATTTTTAAAAACATTCGAATTTCTTAACGTGACAATATTTTTTAACGATGAAACAGAAATGATACTATGGTCATCTCGTATGTAAATAATTCAGCCAGCAGTAGCTTATTTTCACATAAAAACTACTTTCCATGCGAAGTACCAGCTTTAATTCTTTCATGTTGAGTGTGCAACACTTCGCTAGGACCAAATAATCGGAATTATTACTTCCAGCGCATGCGCCTGAGGATAATTAAAATTATATTTGCATAACCACCTCTTCAAAGGTCTTATAGAAACAAATTAAGCTGACATCACTTCGCTGAGGCAAATTCATCGAAATAAAAGCTTCTCGGGCATGCGTCTGACAGAGTTCACACATTTATACTGCTTGTGTCGGTCTTGTGTTTACTGGGTTATAGAACCAATATTGTATGTCATGCTTAATCAGAGTTACCACTGCGATCATATTATTTCTAAAAATAAATAAATCGGGTGGCACAACGGCTCATGAAGAACCAGGGCCTAGTGACTAACAACTCGCAACCATTCCTGTATGCGCCTTTCGACAGGAATGGAAGGGACCTACAATTTTATGCCGAATCCGAACGGATAGACGAGAAGCACTTATTCGTGACAAGTGATACTCTTGGAGGATTTGTCAATTCCTCGCAAGAGGCAGTAGCCCTGAAAAAAAAACTTTTTAGTTTTTAGGTGGACGAGGCTGGGAAGCGATCCCAGACCTCCAGCGTGACAGTCGAACGCACTTACCATTACGCTACGGGCTACTACATATTATTTCTAAGAGATTCATTTTTATTGGTGGGATCTGGGATATTATTTTTTTTATAGAAATTAAAAAAAGACAAACAATGAATATGAATTTTTATTTGTAGTGCAGTTTTGAATATAAATACATAATTATGATCCATGTAAAGAAATAAACATATTTTTTTTTCGTTTCTTTTTTTATCACGTGAATATAAATTGTTTTCTTTTACCATATTTATCCAATGCAGAAAATAAATGTTTGTCCCGTTTTTGTTTTGCAACATATAAGAGCTTGAATATTAGACCATACCTACTCAATGAATTGGTTTAATTTAAATTTTCAAAATGACACAATTTTTCCTAATTTTATTTTCATAAACAATTTTACCTGATGTGGTAACCTTCTCTTGGCAGTAAAAACATGCGCCGAACAGTACACAAAATAATGCTTGTATCGGGCTTTTGCGCAGGGGACTTATGCTGCATTTACACGAATGGCAAACTGCCATTATATCTGTCAAATTGTAGCCATTTCTCTTTTAATCGTGTAAACGCTATAAATACTGGCAATATTTTTGCAAAAATAAAATGGCAAAGATAATTTGGCATAAAATGCTGCCATTAATATGACTATGTGTAAATACTTTACTGACACCATTTTCCGAAATTATGCCATTCTAGATAAGAATGAACTTACTCATTCTGTTATAGGATGTTGCCAGTATTTTGAAATCTGCCATTATTTGAACTCGTGTAAATGCATGTCATACAAAAATTATTTCTGCCATTATTTTACCATTTTTTTGGCAGAAATATTGGCATCTTTGCCATTCGTGTAAATCCGGCATTACGCAGTCAAAATAAATTGACATACAAATAAATTGACAAACAAAAGACTTTCTTAAACATTATAGCTTGTTTCAGGTGGTTGTAAGGTGGCCCTTCATGAACTTTTGGCAATGTGCTTCTTTACGAAAGCTTTTTCTTTGCTTTTATTTCGCATGCCTCTAGAAACAAATTTCTGGGAAGCCTAACTAAAATTATAACCAAATTGTAAATATTCAAACTTCCAAAAAATTATAGATTCTGCCTGTAATAGGTTTGTAGCAAGCTGTTTTCAAAAATATAGCTTCGAAAATTTGCAACTTCGATTTCCAAACTAAATACAAGCCTTGTAGAAATAATAACTTCTAGAAATTCAAAAAATGGAACTTATAGAGGAAAAATTGTTAGTTGGGTAAAACTTCATATTAATAATGTTTATTAGGGTAGTCGTTCTTCATTTAACATATTATTTTACAAACCCCGAAGATGTATACTAGCTTATAAGCAGTGTCCGGATTTCTATGCAAATGCATATTTTTTTTGGAAAGCCTCAGAAGCAAAAGAATCAGATAGTTTTTCGAATTAAGAAATTTGCTTTAAAATGACATTCAATCGTTAGTGCATATTTTTGCATATTTTGATATATATGCATGTTTGGGCTAATTAAGCATATTTCAACAATAAATGCATATTTTTTCTGCATATTTCAAGAAAATAAACTTTGGCTTTCATAAGTTCAAACTATGGGTTTCTCTGTGGGATTATAGTAAAATTAGAGGGTTTGAACTCGCTTAAAAAACAAATAAATTTAATTGACGAAGCAGTTTCAAAAATGAATGCAGTAGAGTATCGAATGGGTCAATCTATTTGTACAAAAATAGAAAATGTTCTTAAAAAAAAGAAGGATATATGAAAATTAAAAATATCTGCACATCCTTAAATGGGAATGAAAGTCAATGCTTTGATATTCAATAAATGAGATTGTTTCATTAAAAAATGCTCCACTAACGCTTTTGAAAACTTCAGAAAAAATTTTATGCTAACAAAACCTTCTTACGAAAATAATGCACATATTTTTAAAAATACTATTTATTTTTTGTTAAACCTACCTGAATTTTATGTTTAATGTGAATTTTATTTATCTACTTTTTGCTGTGAAAACTTTCTATGAATAAAAGACTGTATTTTTTTTTTTTGTAATTAAATGGTTTTTCATTTACTTTTTGAACATTTCTGCAGCATATTTTGGGTTTTTTTTATGGCATAGTTTGGATTTTGTATGGCATATTTTGTATTTTGTATGGCATATTTAGTTATTTTAAGTCCATGTTTTAGGCGCATATTTTGTGTTTTTTAGAGCATGAGAATCCGGGCCCTGCTTATAAAATATTATGTCTTTATGTTTATATTCAAAATAAATGAAATGAAATGAAATGAATGAATAAAAAAAATTAAAAAAATATTATTTTTTTTAAACTGCTCCAACGATTTTGTTTGTGAACTGGTACATCAAATTCATATAAACTTGCGTAGAAGTTAGGTTCCCATTAACGTGTCATTTTCTAAAATTGCTTTTATCAAAAAATATTTGTCTATTTAAGAAAAGAAAACTCCAAAAACTAAGAAATTCTCGATATTATTTGACCAAACACAGGTTAAGGGGCAAACGATGGACTCTGGTTGAAAAAAACACAGTTGTATTTGTACAAAGTCCTCAAAATAAAAACAAAAATATAGCATGTTGAAATGGCTTTGAGTCAGGGCGGGGGAGGGGCAAGTAGTCCAACCTCGGCCCCTTGCTAGCGGCTTTGTGTGCCTGTAATATTTTGAGTATTTGTAACAAAACAGCATTTGACGTTTTTGTCAACAAATTTACTAAACTAAACTTAAATACATTTGCCTTTTTGTTTGGTTTATTTACAAACGGCTGAGCTTATTTTGTTTAAATTTGGCAAACAAGCATTTCTTATAAAGAATATTCCCACATTTTAGAAGCAACAAACAAATTTAAAAAATAAACACAAATTTGGAACAAAAACATTTGTTTGTAGGCTTTTGAATTTTAATACACTTTCCCATAACTATGGAATTTTATTATTAAAATTTAACATCTTTATCCATTACAATCTACAACTTATATTCTAGCCACGTTATAATAGTCTTGAACCACAACAGCTAGATGGCGTAAATCCAGTCGGGCATTTTATTTTCCTATCTTATTTATCAAGCGGAACCTATTTTTTAATAAATTGTAAAATTTAATATAAAAAAAATACATGACATTAAATAAATTAATGAAAAACGATCATTACCTACTCACCGTATTTCTGCAAAAACGTTTTCTGCTCCGCTACTCTTACATCAGTGTTGTTTTTTAATCCAATTGTTGTAGTTGTAGGAATTCTTATCGAATCATTTTGAAAAATTAAAACACTTCTATTTAAATATGATGGAATTCTTTGAATTCCATCACCATATTTCTCTATGACACTTTTAAAACCAACATTAATTACATCTCTTTCACTATTTCTTCTATCACTACGCTTAACTTTTCCACTATTTGATGATACTGATATATTTTGTGATATCTTTGCCATTAAACTATTAAACTTTATTTTCTTATCTAATTTCACTCTTGAATTATTAACTACAAATGAATAATATTTATTAAGTTTAAAATCGTTTTCTTTTTTTACTAAGTTTGAAGTATTTACGTCGATTGGTTGATGTGATTTTCCGATTCGGTACCATGATTGTTTAAGAGTTGTTGATGGTAACTTTGGTGTTGTTAAATAAGTTTTATTGGTCAAATGCTGTTGTATGTCAATTGGCACCGCGAGGGAGCTGGTGGCCGATAATATAATAGTAATAAAAATTGTTACTATATAAGTTAATAATAATCGGGCCCCCGCGGCGCCGTTGGCTGCATTCGTGGGGGCCACAATAGGTTATTAAATTTCAAAGATATTGAAATTGTTTGGTATGTGCCTTGCTAAAATGTTTTTAGATGCTTGTATATACAATTTTAACACATAACAAAAGATGGGAAGCCTGCCACAAAAATCTAATGACAAAATTATTTTCTTTTTATAAAAACTATGCCGTTTTTAAGTTTTTTATTTAACTACCGCGAATTTACACCATTAACGTAAGCTGAAAAGAAAAGAAAACCAAATTAATATAAATATTTCAGGTGGCATCGGTAAAACTTAGATGAAATTTAATTTTCTATTGACTTCAAGGGCGTAGAAAGGGAGTGGTAAGGAAATAAGAGGTTGATGATTAAAAAATAGAAATCAAGGCGTTAATGAGAAACTAACACGGCTAAGTAAAAACATTATTACCTAAACATTATGGGCTAGTACATAGGAGAGATAGAATATCACTTCGATTTTCCAAACACAAGCTAATTTAAAATGTTAATATAACCTAAATTTGATAATAAAAACGTACATACAAAATGAAAAAGAATAAAAGAAAAAAAAGAAAATACTGAACAGAACTCTAAAAAAATATAAGTAAAAAAAAGTACGTATACGCCGTAGTGAACTCATTGTTCACAAGGCTACCTGCTTGATACTTTGTAAATATTTATTGATTAGGAATATTTAAGAATTCATTTAAATGTAGATACTTATTTCCTAAAGCAAACCAGTTAGGTATTTATTTATCTAGAACAGAAATAAAATTAAAATTTAAGTGATATAAGGTTACAAAAAGAATTCACTTTTATTTTCCCTTCACTCAACAACAGGTAAAAAAAAGTAAATATATTGGGTGGCGCAACGGCTCCTGAAGAACCAGGTCCTAGTGACTAACAACTCGCAACTGTGTGCGCGTGTCGACAGGAATGGAACAACAGCTAAGCGTGCCTCTTAAAATGCTTGGGAAACGCTTACGAACAATTTTGGACTTCATTAAAACATCGCACGCAACCAAAAATTATTTCAAGAAAACATCGACAAAATTGAAACTAATCAGAGATGCTGCAAATTAATATACAGCGTGTCCCATATTGAATGCTCAAACTGAAACGGGTGAAAGGTGATGTCATAATCTTTCCGAACATGGTTAACTGTCTGTACAGAATCATAACTGATTTTGATCAAGTGCTATTTTGTTTGCATTAGAAGCTAGAGCGTGTAGGTTGGGTTGAGACAGTAAAAAAAATCGTATGGGAAAGGGGAGGTCTTTTCAATTATATATAAAAATAAAATTGGCTTAAAACTGAAAAATCATGATTAAAAAAAATAAACAATAATACTTATAATACTATTTTTGTAAGGTCATAAATGTTTTTTTTTTTTTTTTAATTTTATTTTTAAGGGAAGTTCTTTAAATGAACAGTTTTTGGATAATTATTTTTAAACTCTAAATTTTGAAAATAAAAAAATATCAAACATTTTTTTTTCAAACATTTAAAACAGGATGGATCTACGATGTGCACTTTTCAAGATATTACAAAAAAAAAGAAACCAATTTCATAAGAAACAAGAAACACCGAGTTGATGATAATAATCATCCAGTTGCTAAAATGATCATTTAATCGAATTATTTTTAGTTTTATGAGACATTTAGTTCATTTATTGTTTAGTGTCTTAAAAATTAAAAGTCTTAGAACCTTTCAGTTTCAGTGTTTGACTAAAAATTGGTCACAGCATTGAATTTTGAAATCAAAAACGTAAAATTTTGATAAAAATAGGTTAAACAATTAATTTTTCAAAAACTGTTCTTTAAAAGAACTTTATTTAGAATTATATTATTCATATTTTTCAATAGTTTTTAAAAATGCACCTTCCGCCTAAACGTAGGGGAATGGGCTCTTCTATTTTGTATGATTATGTTACTGTCTCTACCCAACCTTAACGCTTAAAGTTTCTTGGCTCCGCGAAATAAGGTCCCAAAAGAAAAATGAAATAAGGCTCCGAAAAAATCGTGCGATTTCTTGCAGCTATTCTGTTACTGCCTGATGGTTTGCAGCACAATCTTTAAATTGAAAAGCATTAGTAAGTAACAGAATAGCTGAACAAAATTAATCGATACAATTGAACGGGTAAAACAAGAAATGAAAAGTGTGTATGATAAATATTTGTATTTTTTGAGATGAAAAAAGATCCAAACAAAATGAAAACTATATGAAAAAAACTACAAGACTGGAATAGAAAATCCCTTAGTTGCTTTGGGCGGATTGGACTTTTAAGAGACCAAGAAACTTGTCGCAAAAAAAGTTTAAGGAATGAAAAAATTATAATTGTACTAGCACACGAAGGTTCGTCATCAATTAAAGCTACGACAAAATCAACTCTTCAATCAATTCCCTGTCCTTCGACAGAAAATGACTAAACTAGTGAGTGATGATGGCCCCCATTCAAGTACTTCTTAAAAATGCCAAGAAATTAATGAAAGCAATCGGTTATATCTTTTAATTTGGCAAGAGTTTGCGATCAATACGGCATCTCGGATCGATCAGCAGCAGCAGTCGCGAGTGCAGTCTTACAGGATGTTAGCTCGGTAACAGCAACAAATGTGAAAAAGTAAAATATATAGCAGATTCGATACTGGATTTAAGTGAACTGTCTGTTGTTGATTGCGATGGAACTGCTACAAAACACTGATTTTCCAATCAGGTTATCCGGCTTGTGGTTTGTCAACTTCATGCTAATGAGTTACTTTTGCTTCATTTATCACAAATTGGATGGTGCAACATTAGGACATCAACTTTTTTCGGGACGCATTGGAAGAGCGCTAGAAAACTGTGCTGACCTTCCTTGGTTAGTTCTAACCAATCCCAGGGAACCTACCTGCTTTAATAAAAGAAATCCAGGATTCTCTTAGAACGGATCAAAAATATTTGTTTGTGTGATCTCTTTTCTCAATGTAAATATTTCGAGTTTTGTTTAAAATAGAGAATCATAACAAAAATAATTGAAATACGGTCTTTTAAGATCAAGAATATACATTCGCGAAGAATGTTGCCGTTTTTCAACACAAAACATATTATAACTTCAAAAAGTAAAAATAAAAGGTGTATTTTATTTACATACATATATCAGGAATTTTTAAGTTTTTGGTACTATATTTTTTTTATTTTTGTGTCTGACTAAAGCCAATAGTATCATAAGTATTGTGTTAATTGTTTTATTAATAAATTATTTTAAAATTATTTCAAACTTTTGAAAAATTTAGATCTTATGAATAAAAACATGTTTTTTTTTCAAAAAGTCGAAACTTTGAGCTTGGCCTGGAGTAATTTTTTAGTTTTCGGAAATAAGTGATTGTTACTAAAAATTTTCGCCAAATATACCGCGGGCTACTTCAGTATGACGGCTATTGGGTCAAATTTCAGATGGTACTTAAACTCGAGTGCAAGAGTGGCCTATCTACCACTCATATTTGATTTTATTGTTTGACACGTTAATTTAGGCCAATTATTTTACATTTGCTCACAGGTGACATCAATGCAATGAACTAAACATAAGTAGGTACCCTGATAATGTGACCAAGATTATGGCTCAGCGAGAAAAAAACCCATTCAATGTCATAAATATGACCAAAGACCACTTTTCCTCCACTTTGAAATTGAAAAAAAAAAAAAAAAAAAAAAAACATTTCACATAGAAAAATCTCTACAAAAGGAGTTAAGGTTAACTGGCTCAAGATTCTTGAGCTTTAATATTTAAAGACCAAACCGTTCTTAATATGTTTACTTGCTCTATAGGGAAAGTATTGGTTTTGTGTCCAAAAAAAATCGATGTTTTAATGAAAACCAATATTATTATGATGGAGAAGTCCAAGAAAGTGATTTTCTTCAAGACGTCCGTGCATATCTTTGTCTGTGAGACGTGCGTTTTTATGTACATCAAATGGTCGGATTGGCTTCAGGTGTGATTCCCGAGAGGAGAAATTCGAATTTTTGTTTTAGCTCATTTAGAACGGGTAGCTGTCGTACAATGATTTGGGTTTTATTGATAGTTTTATCAAAAACGACTCTGACGATTTTAATTAAACTTCTTACATGTAACTTCTAGAACAGTTCTAATAACTCTGCATACCTTGTTTCTACCCAAAAAGTTAAAATAATGGAAATATAGTTATGTGTTTTTTTTTTATTTTTTTTTTTTTTAAAAAGGATTTTGTATACTTATATAGGTATATTTCCTAATGTCTCGTCATTATTAGCTTGGTTTATTTTATCATTATAGTGCGATTCGATACTTCCAAATCAGTCAAAAAATATTGCATTTAAAATTGGTATGAATAATTTTTTTTGGGAGAAAAATAAAATCAAAGAAAAATTTATTGATGTTATTTTTTAACTTTTTTTTTTATATTTGTTTGTATTGAATGACAAAATTTCAAAATTACTATTTTAACATGTTTTTTTTTATTTTGTCGTTAACGATATATAAATATAAGCAAATCATTATAGGTACTATATCTACGCGGCGTGCGGCCGTCAATGTCTGGCTACGAGAGCAAGTTCGTGCGAACCAATCGCACATATTCTTTTTAAATATTCCCTTTAAGAAATTTTTCCATTTAGAAGTGTTCGTATTTCGAAAATAAAAGTCAAAGCCTAGCAAGTATCAACATAAAAACCTTTTACCAGAATTCCTAAGGATTTTGATAATAATAAGGATTTACTGGACCTTCTGCAGTTTATACCGCCAATACATCACAATTTTTACACTGATCTTGGAAATAACAATTCTACTGCAAATACCGAAAAGGCTTTAATGGATACTAACACTGCTGAAAGTGAATAAAGATGTTAAATTTCAAATTAATTAAAAAATAAAATAAAAAAAAAACTGGTTTTATTTACAAATCTTTGGCCTATCTTCCCAGATTTTTATTTTTTTTTTTTAGATTTTTCCCCTGTGCAAAAGTGGCCTATCTGACTTTAAAATCATTTACAACTCACCGTCTCATTTCTTGTCCAGTAATTCGTGTGCCATACTTTGTGATGTGATTCTTGGTCATATTCTAAAAAAAAATTGTTTTACAGTTAAGTCTGATTTTCAACGTTGACATCATTTTTTGACGTTTTAAAAAAAGCTAACTTTGGTGTACCCTGAGTCATGTTAAGGTAAATTTCTCTGTCAGTACTAAAACGTACAAAAACTACATATCAGGCTTTGCGATTTTTATGTCTAATTTTACTGGATATTTCAAACAAGATAGTAGTAGCCCGTAGCGTAATGGTTAGTGCTGGACTGTCACGCTGGAGGTCTGGGATCGCTTCCCAGCCTCGTCCACCTTAAAACTAAAAAGTTTTTTTTCAGGGCTACTGCCTCTTGCGAGGAATTGACAAATCCTCCAAGAGTATCACTTGTCACGAATAAGTGCTTCTCGTCTAGCCGTTCGGATGCGGCATAAAATTGTAGGTCCCTTCCATTCCTGTCGAAAGGCGCACACAGGAATGGTTGCGAGTTGTTAGTCACTAGGCCCTGGTTCTTCATGAGCCGTTGTGCCACCCGATTTTTTTTTTTTTTTGTCAAACAAGATTATGAATCTCGATTCTCGAGAGCTTGACGCTTGACGTTAACTTACCTTGTAAAAATATATGCAAATATCCGTTGTTCAGCCATTTTAGAGAGCCCACACATAAAAGTACCCGATACACAAAATGCTGAAAAAGATCCTGATTTTTTATGTTGTCGTTTATTTCTGTTTGCATTTTCTAACAAAAAATTTTATTTTTAGAAATCATCCCCACTGTAAACAGAGTCTCTATTGTTTTGTTTGTTCTTACATCAAAACTCTTCAATCTTTCTTCTTCTCTTTATTTTTGCACTTATTTTGCCCATTTTCTGTAACAACGACGACGACGACGAACAACAACAACCACAACAACAACAACAAAATACAAAATTAAAGTATTTCTTGTTCTTTGGCATTCGTTGAGTGTGTGGTATTTTAAATTCCCTTTTCGAATTCGCGCACTCAGCGGTATTTTTAGTTGCGATCAATTCTAAAAATACGCTAGGCGAACAAAATTCGAAACAATTCCATTGATTTGCAATTGAATTCGCGTATAATTTGTCAAGTACTAGAGAATGTTGCGACACAGTTGCTTGCGTTGTCCTACAAACAACGCAAAGCAGATGCGCGTATTTCGAACTGATCGATCCGATCGACATTAGCAGTAGCGAAGTTGACAGGCAGCGACGCAACTCGATATATAGGAAAACCGACCGTTGGGATAGCCGTCGGATAGCCGGATGACGGACGAAGAACGACAGTGACGACGACGACGAAACTTATCGTTGCAGTTCTAGCGATGTCAGACAAAAATTTCACACATGGCAGAGCGGAATTTGCGGAACGATATTTAGAGATGTTTATATAGTTTTTTTTTTTCTAGTTGTTATTTTTACATTGGCTGCCGGTGGGATAGTGCGTGATGCAAAACGGTCAGCTTTGCTTTTTATTTATTTGGAAAATCTCAAGAATGTCAAGAATGAAGGGTCAGTGGCACAGAAGGGTATTTTTATGTTTGACAAGATTTTTTTTTTCAAATTTATATGTTTAAAAATGTAAAAGTGAAGAGAAATAACGCACGCGAATATCATCCAGCTCTGGTGAACGCACTTCGCTTACTACAGATCTTATATACGACAAACAGAAGCAATTCTTATAGTTATTTGCAAAAATTCTATTTAAAAAAATATGTACCTACCTACTGAATTTTCATTTTGGTGAAAATGAAAAAGAAAATTGTGGAAAGACAAAAATAAATTCGTCGTCGTCGCGTCGCGTCGTCGTATGATGGTTGTCGCTTACTTCTTCGCAATGCCAAAAGTTGTTTTGTATTCATGCATGTGCGTTCTGCGTATGGATCAGATTGTGATTTTATGCTGAATTAGGTAAACTATACACATTTTGTCCTTAGGATTTCTGGTGTTATTTTATGCTACTGTAAGAAAAAAGAAGTTTTTGCAAATTCTGCTTCTCTAAAATCTGAAAATTTGTATTTTATTCAAATAAAATTAGGCTTTTCGTTCCATTTTATCATTACTTTTATTTACGAAATATAATATCTACAGAAATGCAAACCGTATAAAAATAACAACAAAATTTGGTTTCTTAGAGTGTTACGACAGCATCTTAATGAAGAGACCACCGTCGTCGTCGTACCTGGGCGAAACGCATTTTTGGAGAATGATGATAAGGTCAGTTGTACTTTTCGGCGTTAGGTGGAATTATCGCCCAAAAAAATTCTGAAGAAATTGTTGTTGTATTTTTTGTTTCCAGTTTTATTTTGCTATATTTATCTAGATGAAACAACGCCCAAAATTTTATGTTCAAATAGACTAACTAGAAATAAGGCCCAAAAATGGAAATATTGCCAAAAACAATTACAAAACAATGAAGTGACGCCCCAATACAAGGAAATATCGCCCAAAAAACTCTGAACACCTCTGAGGGTATGGTCAGTCGCCAGGCAGGCGCCTATGTTGTCAGTTGGTGTGCTTACAGTTTATTTGTAATAAACAGTACCTTGGGTGGCCCGCTTCGCAGGTTCAAGGATTTTAACTCCCTTTTGGGGTCCTCTGTCCCGCTCACGCGACTTCGTCGCTCCGCTTAGGGTATGCTCAGTCGCCAGGCAGGCGCCTAGTTGTCACACACTAACTGACAACTTAGGCACTTGCCTAGCGACCAGTGGCGTTGCGTCCATATAACACGATTCCTACCGTCTTCCCTTTCAAAATGTCCGTCAAACGCCATAAAACTGCTTCAACTTTAACTGGAATGTAGCCTACTATTTTATTGTCATTTTAAGATCTCAATCTTGAAGATCCGACCCGTAGTCCGTAAAAGTCAAGCTATATGCTTTTTACCTGACCCATATCACTTTTTTCACAGTATTTTTAACAAACTATGTACCTAAAATAACACGGCGACCACCGTGTTATTCTGTCTTATTTTTGTTCGCGGTAGTTAAACAAAGAGAGGAATAATACAACACTAATGAAAAGAGGGATGCAAAACAATTTTGTTCCAATCCAGTATAAGACGGTCGAAAGCGTGTCATTAATGTCGTTCGAAAAGAACATTTTTATGGGTGACAAAGACAAAGAGCAACAGCGACAACCGCTTTCGCTGCCAGCCGCGCTGGAGCGCTGGTCGATGACAAGAGATACACATATACAGGGTGTCCCGTAAGTAATGGATAAGCCTGAAATACCGCATAGTAGACTTTATGACCGTCCTGAAGACTGATAAAAAAAAGTTCTATCCCAACCACAAGAAAAGTTATATGCATTTTTTTGTTCAGTGCATTATTTTTTTTCTTACTTTACATTTTTGAATACCACGACTACAAGTGAATGAGTTCCATCATTTTTTTTTTGCAGGAATATTTTACATTACTTGTGCCAACACATAAGTAGAAGAAACTTATTATAACTGTTGGACTTCTTAGAGAAAAAAATTATTTAACATTGAATTTCAATGCAAAATGTGAAAACAAATAATTTTTGAAAAAGTTAAATCATAGCTGGTATAAAAAAAATGCATGAATACCTGAGTGGCCAACTATTTTAAAAATATGCGCGTTAAATGCAGATTTCAAAATGGAATTACTTATTATTATATCTTGAGTCAATAGCAAGTTATTGGTAAAAATCTGCAATACTAGAGTAAATTTAGCAAAAACAAAAGTTTTCAAAATTAGCACAGTAAACGTGAAAATAATACCAAGCGTTGAACATAGCAGATTTTTGATTTATTGGCTGTTTCTACGATGTTGTCCTAATGATAAATCCAAGCTTTCAACTTCTAGGGCCGAATGCATTATTGATAAAAATGTCAAAAAAGTGCAAGAAACGGTTACATTTTCGAGCTTGTTTTGAATTTTACCTGTTCTATTGGGCTTTAACAAACCCATCAAATATTTTGTTGGTTGCTATTTTTTATTTGTTATTTTCTCCAAACAAAAAGTCTTCTGATTCAATTTTAATTGTGTTTTTTGAATAGTAAATTGTAAGATCCTGAGAACGCATAAAATCGTAAGTTTTTTAAATTTTGAATTAAAGTTTTTGTAATTTGATCTTAATTCATAAGATTAAGACCACGACGAACACTTATTTATATCGTTTTTATTGTTCATTCTTCAGAAAAATTAACGGTCTAAATAGCTGTTTTCCTGAACCTGCTTTTTGATAATTAAGAATTTTGATTGAACTTTTTCGATGCCACGTATTCTGTATTCTGCACAAGAATATGCAAACATGCATTTCATTTATGGAGAGTGCAGAGGCAACGCAAACGAAGCTGCGACTCTGTATAGGGAAAGGTACCCTATCGCACGTCAGCCGGATTATCGAGTGTTTATTAGAATCCATAGCTGTTTCTCGGAAGGAAGGCTGCCTGGTAGTGGTGTTGGTGGTGCTGGCGTGGGACGACCCCCTCGAGGAGATACCGAAGACTTAATGCTTGCGGAACTTGACCGAGATCCTACAGTATAAATCCGAGCAATAGCACGACGCACTGGGATCGGAAAGACGACTGCGCATAATGTGCTAAGTAAATATAAATATCATCCCTTTCACCTAACACGGGTGCAAACTCTCCATCCGCAAGATTTTGAAACGAGAATGAGTTTTTGTCGACAAATGATAATGAAAATTGAAGAAGATCCGCAGTTTTTTGACAAAATTCTTTGGAGCGATGAGTCGACATTTAAAAGAGATGGCTACACTAATCTCCATAATCTCCACTTCTGGGCACTACAAAACCCAAACATCATGAGGGAAGACAGGTCCCAGTACCAATTCAAAATAAACTATTGGACTGGGATTCTCAATGGGAAAATAATTGGACCCTTTGAGTTGCCGGGGATTTTAACTGGCCAAGGTTATTTGGAGTTCCTCCAAAATGATCTCCCAACCTTGCTGGAAGAAGTGCCTCAAGAACTAAAGGAATCCCATTGGCTTCAAAATGATGGTTTTCCAGCACACTATGCTGTGCCTGTGCGGGCATATTTAAATGCCAGATATCCAGGCAGATGGATAGGACGTCTGGGACCAATTTTATGGCCACCCCGTTCACCAGACCTAAATCCACTTGATTTTTTTTATTGGGGATGCATTAAGGAAATCGTATACAGCAAGCCGATCAGGTCTTTAGAGGAGCTAAGAAATCGTGTGGAGGCAGCTGCATTACAAATTTCTGAGCAAAACCTTGCACGCTCACTAAGACGTTCATTTATTCGGAGGTGCAGAACCTGTATAAGAGTGGGTGGAAAAGAGTTTGAGCATTTGCTTTAAATAAAAAAAAAATTAAAAAATTATCTATTTTTGTTTTTGTTTTCTAACTAAGTGATCATGTGATTAAAAGCTGGCTCAAAAACTTTTTGTTTAGAGAAAATAACAAATAAACTAATAGCAACCAACAAAATATTTGATGGGTTTGTTAAAGCCCAATAGAACAGGTAAAATTCAAAACAAGCTCGAAAATGTAACCGTTTCTTGCACTTTTTTGACATTTTTATCAATAATGCATTCGGCCCTAGAAGTTGAAAGCTTGGATTTATCATTAGGACAACATCGTAGAAACAGCCAATAAATCAAAAATCTGCTATGTTCAACGCTTGGTATTATTTTCACGTTTACTGTGCTAATTTTGAAAACTTTTGTTTTTGCTAAATTTACTCTAGTATTGCAGATTTTTACCAATAACTTGCTATTGACTCAAGATATAATAATAAGTAATTCCATTTTGAAATCTGCATTTAACGCGCATATTTTTAAAATAGTTGGCCACTCAGGTATTCATGCAGTTTTTTTATACCAGCTATGATTTAACTTTTTCAAAAATTATTTGTTTTCACATTTTGCATTGAAATTCAATGTTAAATAATTTTTTTCTCTAAGAAGTCCAACAGTTATAATAAGTTTCTTCTACTTATGTGTTGGCACAAGTAATGTAAAATATTCCTGCAAAAAAAAAATGATGGAACTCATTCACTTGTAGTCGTGGTATTCAAAAATGTAAAGTAAGAAAAAAAATAATGCACTGAACAAAAAAATGCATATAACTTTTCTTGTGGTTGGGATAGAACTTTTTTTTATCAGTTTTCAGGACGGTCATAAAGTCTACTATGCGGCATTTCAGGGTATATGTATGTATATAGCAAGGTCATTTTGCAAGAAGGGTAGCATGTGGATTTGTATGTATCTAACTTTTTTTATAATTATGAATAGAACAAGACGCTTTTTCTCGGCTTATTTATCTTAACTTTGTTCAAAATGTTAGAAAAGAGTGATATGGCTCGAGTAAAAAGAGTATTACTTGAGTTCTAACGGTCCGATCTACAAGATTAGGATCTTAAAATCTCAGAAAAATAATAATCTACAAATATATGTTAACATAATTCAGAGAAAAAAATTTTAATTCGAATTTTATACCTAAAACAAATTTAATGAAAAAGTTTTTAAGAGACAAATTTTATACTGACAAATCTAACATATAAGATGTTTGAAATTAGATTGAACGCATGCATAACAAACCATTGATATTTCCATATATTCAACAAAATTTCGGATGATGCACAAAAATATATTTATTTAATGTGATAATGATTGGAACTTTACAAAATTAGTATTGAAAATAAACGCATAAGAACATGGCCAGAAAATTAAGGCTCCTAAATTTGCGCCTAATTTGATTGATTTTGCTTCGTCTTCCCAATTTAAATAATTCACGCTACGCCACTGCTAGCGACTGAGCATAACCTAAGCGGAGCGACGGAGTCGCGTGAGCGGGACAGAGCACCCGAAAAGGGAGTTAAAATCCTTGAACCCACGAAGCGGGCCACCCAAGGTACTGTTTATTACAAATAAATTCATTATGGGAACTCTTACACAAATCCTACTTCAAAGTTATTAAAATTATATAAAACTAAACATAAGTAAACTCACAAAATGCCTTTTCGTGATGTTTCTCTCTTAATTCGTAATAATAAGCTATATTTTTGTACCTATACGCATTTTCAGGATAAAATATCAAAATAATACAAACAAAAAAAGTCAAAAGAAATAAAAATTTACTCTATGCTCAAAGAAATTATAAAAAAAAAAAACTCGTTACGAAGTTATAAAAAGGAATATCTCTACAACTATACAGTCCCATGTGACATCTACTTGAGACAATTTTTTTACTTATAAGGTACCACAAAAGGATACCCTTACCATATTCTCATGCCCATCACCCATAAAGCCATCACCATCATGGTTTATAAGAATAGCACATCATCACCTAGGGCAAATTTTGACTGTGATGGCGGCATTCACAGACATTTGGGAATTTGAATAGAAATTACCAGGGAAGAAATTTGGGTTGTCATATTTAGTAAAATCTTAAAAGATTTTCAATTTCTTAATCAAAGGAAAAATAAGTGCTGGGAACGCGTAAAAGCTTTGATATTTTTGAAAAAATATGTAATAAATCTGTTTGAAGTCTTCGCAACTAAATATACGTATTTACAAAGTGTCAAAATTCCGATTCGTTTTCACACAAAGTTGTAAAATGTTTTGAAACGATGAGTCGTGCTCGAGCTGCTTCGCACATTTTTAAAAATGCTAGTTTTTTGCTATAGGTAGGTATATATTAAAAGAAAAGAAAATGGGAATTATTTCTTTTCTCCCAAAATTTTGAATAAACTAACTAAAAATAACACGGAAAACACTGACAAGATAAAGGGCTTTAAATTTTCATAAGTATGAAACTTATTCACTTTCGACATTGAATTTTCGTATAGCGAGTTAGCCCAGTGTGGGTAGCGCATTAGAGTGACAAGTCAAAGTTCACGGGATCAAGTCAAACAAAAGCCAAATTTTTTGTTGCCTGACGAGGAAAAAGGGTTCATAATGGCCAAGGCCCTTGATCTAGCCTTTACTAAGCCTTGCTTGCACCTTGCCAGAATCTATATTTAAAACTCTCTAGTGCCTTGTCGAAAACTAGATTGTTTTTCTGCGCGGGAGTTGTTGCAATCCTAGGGCCTATCACACACAACACAAGGAGATAAGTAGGTTACAGCAAGTCTACAAGACTTATAACAATTGTTTTAAGATCTTTTAAAAAGGAAGAAATTTGATAAATTAAACGTTTATAGAAATGGGCTACAACATATGACGTATATATATTTACATACATACACAGATATAAATTGTTGCAAACACAAGCAATTTTAAATGCAAACTTGTTAAAAATTCACAAGCTGCTGTTTAAAAAAAAAAAAAAAGTTAAAATTAAAATTAAAATTAAAACATTAGCCCATTTTGTCTTAATTTTTTATTTTATCTAGGATGCGCTCCTGTTTTTCATCCACTCCTGCTCGCTGCAGCAGCTCATCAAATGCACTGTCAATTTGGTCGTTTATCATAACGTCTCTTTAAAGGAATTGTTGTTGTTTTTTCTATTTTGTTTGTGATACTGGTATCTTTACTCTTTTCACTATATTTGGGACCTGTTGTCGAAGAGCGACGACGACGGTGATATCTGTCAGAAATTCTCGTTTTTGTTTTGTGCTGCTTTTTGACTAACGAGACATCAGAAAGTATAAAGCAAGTTCCGATAAGTATTTTCTTTTCTCTTCAAGACTTTTGGTCGTTTTTTTTTTTTGTTTAGCTTAAGTTTCTACTATAATATAGGGATGTGTGCAGAGTTTTGTCGGAAAATTGGTCCTTTTTATTACTTGCCAGCGTTTTATCCTGATGGTTGTTTTTTTTGTAAGGCATCTTCAGCATCTTAGGTTTTTTTCTGTGCAGAGCACCATCAGACAATTCAATGAGTGACATACACCACACTTTTGCTAGTCATCGTCTTCGTCATTCAAAATCCTTCTACAGACATACAAAATAAAAAATAGAAATAATAAAAATAAAAAAAGGAGATCACATCCAATAATAAAATCAATTCCTTTGTAATCATCGTAAGATGATTACGATAATTTGGTAGCAGTTGTTTGGAATCGATTTGCTTCTCCGTTGTCGTTGTCTTCTTATTCGTACAGTACCTCTTGTCATATAGTCATTGTGTGGGTGATGAGATGAGAGTACTTTTACCTATCCTTTCAACCTTGCTATCGTCACCGCCAACATATTTAATGTGGTTTGACTAGCTGAATTAACTGTTAGAGAGAAAATCCTTTGTTAAGTGTCTTCGTCTCATTTGAGCCCCATTTACAGGACACTTTTCTAGTTAAGATACATTGTATTGGTACAAGCTATACCACGCCATATTGCCCGCCAACGAAGACGACGATGACAACCTTCTGAATACCTTCTGAAGGTCGCTACAATGTCATCGATTGTCGGTGGGAGTGCAAGAAGTTTAAGTGCATCAATAGTTGCACTTTTGTCCTTTACTATAAGGAGAAGGACATCGAGAAGTAGGTATTATTACAACAACTAAACTATTTGATGTGACGATGTTAGTGAGTGAGTAAGTCGAGTGGAGTAGGTATGATAGGATAGGATAGGGCAGTCGAAATGCATTAGCATCCAGCAGCATCCTTCGTCTATACTTACTATGTTGAACGAATATGAACTTGCATACAATGCACTTTTACATTAGCACACGACTCGTTGGAGGTTCATGAATTGGAAAATGACGTCTCCTTTAATAAGAACTGATAGATAGGAGCATTGTGTGCATCCAATCGTTAAAAATGAAATGAGAAAAGCTTCGATTTTGCAACTTTGTAGGTATATAATAATAAAACATGTAGTTGTTCTTATTTCGTTGTTAGTTATAAATGAATGACTTTAAATGGAATAATGACAAGGCATCAGATTTAGGTAGGTATTTATAATGAAAATATATTTTGTATGAAAGAACACACACCTGGAATTGTGTTCTAAGCGAAATTGTAGAGAATTATTTTGAATAACGTTTGGTATATAGGATTTAAATAAATAGTTTAAGTTACACCGAACACAGTCAAATTTGATCTTTCAATTTGACAGAAAGTAGGTACTGATAAAATAACACCCTCTGTTGGAAACCTCGCAAGCGTATGGTATAATTTTAAAGCCGTTTTGAAATTTGTTAAACTATTGCTCAAATCTGATCCATGGACAACTATAGGTTTATTTTTTTTAGAACAAATAGTAATTTATTTGTATGCTTTTAATTGTGAGCGTAATGAAAAACTTGGTAACTTGGCATACCATAAATATTTTGGCGGTAACTTTTTGACGGAATAGAATAATTTTGCTCTCTAAATTTGGGGCTAATTTAATGCTAATTACTACGCAAATCCAACACAGTAGATATAGATCCTAAACGGTTTTGCTTCAAATTTTGTGTGAAGAACTTTTATGTGGTTCCTTATAGGCGAAGTTCAATTTTGTTTTATTTAGGTCATCTGGACATACAGCGATTTTGGTTTTATCAAATTTTCTCCAAACGGCTCTATTGATTTGGAATAAACTTCATAAATGTAATTTGTAGAGCAAGAACAGTTTTAAATAATCGAACGATATCGTTTTGGGGGTATCTGGCCTTATTTGTTTCTACTGAAGTGATAAAGATAGCAATATTGAAGACGATATCGTCCTATTGTTTTCGTTTTATGTTTTAAGACCCCAGGTTTTTGGGATATTCCCCAATATGTTGTAATTGGCTTGGTTAATTTTGTCATAATTTTTAATTGCGGTACTGCTTATTTGAAAAGTGAGTTTCGCAATTCTGTCTGTCCGCGCACCTACAGCCTAAATGGCTGCATGGATTTTATTCAAACCTGGTATCTACTGTTTTTTGAGTAATATGCCAACGAGAATTTTTCGATTTTTTTAGGACCAAAAATAACGGTACCTTCCTTACAAAATTTTTTGGCTAAAAAGGATTTTTTTTTTTTCTCAAAGACGACTTCAACGATTCACTTTAACAAACTCAAGTAATTATAATCACACCAAAAACATTAATGTTAAAAAAGTACTAAGCCAAGTTCTTCTATACACAAAAACCTTTGCGTAACAAGTCAGTCGTAAAAAGTAGTCAGATCTAAAAGTAAGAACCGCTTCACCAAATTTGATAATACTGCACCAATTGGAAGTGCTCTTAATATAATATTAATTCTATGTAAATTGGTGGTTGCCACGCCAACTGAATGTAAAATCTCAATTTTTTAATTTTCACTTTGCTTGCATGGCAAGTCCTTACGCTCTACCAAATTTCATCATTCTACGACAATCAGATGTGCTCCTCATAATTGATATCAATTCTATGCAAATGGACGGTTGCCACGCCCCTGAATGGAAAATCTTTAATTTTTTCCTTGGTATATATCACAAGGCTTACCGTTGTGCGAAATTACAAGATCGGGAAGTGCTCCATAATTTTGATGATCTGTCAATGAGTGAGTGAGTGAGGTGAGTCAGTCACTTGCGGTTTTTGCAATTGTTGCAGTCTTATATCTCGGGAACCACTGATGCTAAAGAATTGAAATTTGGTGATTTGCCTAAACCTGGTGAGCCTAGCAAATGCTGCGAGTTTAAAGTTTCTGCCGTTATTGGTACTGAAGTATCTAAAAGGTGTGTTGAAAATCTCCTGAGTTTGATCCTGTAAAAAGGGTGCAGTGCCAGAACTTGGCTGGGCACTACCGTGCCCTTTCATAGGGAAACGCTACTTTTTTGTATTATTTTTATTTGAAAAAAAAATGCTTGTTTTTGACTTTGTTGATATTTTTCATTTTTTTATGAGTGAAGCTTCTACAAAGTTTTAACATTATTGCCAACCATTTTTTTTAACCTTTTTTTAAATTAAAAAATAAATTCATTTTTCATTTTTTTGACTTTCTTATTAGATGCTCCTAAAAATTTAAATAATATTACATATTAAAATTTTGAAAAAATAATATAAATATAATATATCTACTATATAAGTAATTACTTTAAATTCGCGTATCAAAGTTTTTTCTTAAAATGTTTTCAAAATTTTAAATATAAGAAAATTATAATTTCAAAAAAACCCAGCAACGATTTATTTTTTTTTTCTATTCTATTTCTATTATAGCTAAGGAATTTTAGCAACTAAAAAAATTATTTCATGGTTTTGAACTTTTTTTAAAAACCATGGCGTACAATTTTAAAAGCATGTCATTTAGGTTTAAGCATGGTACTACTTAAAATCTTTTTAATTGAAAAACAGTTTGCTATAATTTTTGTAAATTTTAAATAATTCTTAACTAGTATCATACTAAACCAATTTCCTTCGTAAACTTCAGCTGAACAAAAAAACTGACAGCTCGTGCAATCAATATGCACAAACATACCAGGGACTGTTTTAAGTGATTATGTTTTCTGGTAGTTGATATTTTTAATTGGTTAGCTCTAAATCACGTTTCTGGTATTTGATATTTTACCCTACACATCCTTTTAACCAGTTCAGAAAAAAAGTAATTTGACTAATGTAAATATTCAAACAAATAATGTCTTGAATTTTGAGGTTTTTTATTTGGAATCAAACTGCTAATTTCATAACCCAAAGGCCCTTACTAATTAACGAATTTTGAGTCGAATTTATCCTAAAGTCGAGTTTGTTTATTCCATACAAAAAAAATCGAATCTAAACTAGATTCCACTTGATATTCGTTTATTACTCAGGGCCATAATGTTTTATAGAAAAAAAGCACATTTACATTGCAAAATATATTCATTTGGCAAAACTTAAGCGTCGGTATAATTATTTGCGAAAGAAAATTAAATCGCTGGCTCCAAAAATGTTTTATTTTGTCAATAAATTGAAAATTATCTGTTTCATTGAATTCAATTATATGAACTATTGGTAGTTCTGAATCTTTCATAAAACCAAGTATCATACTAAAAATGATTTAACATCGTACTTAATCGGCTTAAATGTTGCACCCATGTTTTTAGATAATAGTTGTGTATAAAATTTTGTATTAAATCTTTTATTTTAATTCCTTAAATATTAACATTATGAAACCGTTAACATAATGTACATCGTCAATATGTCAATGTCTAACAACATTCTAACTATGTTAACTACACGAGCAAGTTCGTGCAATTTATACTTTCTTCCTTTCATATTCCAGTTCCAGTATACTCAATAGCTTAAATACTATCGTAATGTCAAGTTTGATCGAAACCTCTAGTTATTAATTGTATATGTAGGTACTGTGTGTATAGTTCAAACAATTTGGTTGAACAAAAATATAAAATCAAAAAGGAAATAGGTGGTATGTACTTAGGTACCTATATTTAAAATTTGTCTAGTTGCATTCCTATAGAAAATGTTAATTTAAAATGTCTTTTTTTTATTTTATTCAATCCTCTTCTCTAAAGCCGAGCAAAAGACCAACCAAATGACAAGTGCATTTTATATTAAACTAAGACCAATTCAAACACCACTTTCATTCTTTTTTTGTAATTGTTTTTGTAAAGTGTGCAAAAGTCAGTGGTATATATAGTATAAAAATGTGAAAAAGGACATTTGAAGGACTTTGCGTTTCAATATAATGTGTATGTATGTACATAGTATGCGGGCATTGCTTGGTAAGCTTACAAAGTAAAATTTATGAACCCCAAACGAAGTGCATCTGAAGGACAAAGAATTTTAACATGTACAGAGGATAGAAGAGGGAGAAAGCTTCGAGGAAAGGAGTTATTATGTAGGTACTCTTACTAAGCATCTCAGTGTATACTTACAAAGTGTGTAGCGGGTGAATTTATTACCCGTCAGTTTTCAACGAATTAATGCAGGTGCAATTTAAAAAAAAAGAACTTTTTTAATGCAGGTATTCAAGGATCCTAACAAAAAAATCTAACAAAAGTAATAAAAACGAAAGTGCTATTTGCAATAGGAATGATTAATTTTAACCATTTGCAGACTGATGGTAGGTACAAAAAAGAAAAGGGCGTGGAAAAATTAAAAAAACAAATAAGCACAAAAATCTGCAATCCTGCATTTGAATAACCACTAAGTCTTGCAAATTTTTTCAGATAAACTTTTTTCAAATCTATCATTCATTAGCTGGGCAGTATCGGATAGGTATAAAAAATAAACTTCAATAATGATCCAAGGTTGAAGGATCAAGTTTATCAAGCGAAAAAATTTATACAAATTGATTCGAATTTCTAAAATGGGGCCTTTAGTTTTATGAAAATTTGAGAAACAAAAAAATAACACAAAAAGTAAAAAAAAAAATCCAATACGCCTTTTGATCATTTCCTTGTGCTTAAGTATAGGTACAGATATAAGGTTAACTGCCTACTTGCGATGATGTCCTTATAATATTATCGTTATCCTTTGGTCAATTGCATAGGCAAAATACTTCAATAAAACTTGGTGCAATACCGACACCCAACTAGTATCTCGAACTTTATTGAAGTTTCTATACAAAAAAAAGTTAATGGTCCTTGTAACTAGGTACACGGAAAAGTTTATACTGTTTATAGAACTCCTGGTCTAGTGTAACGTAAAAGTCTACAAAAATATGTAGAAACTTTTGCAAAGTAACAGAATGTGGGGTGATAACCCTGTGGCAGATACAAAAAACTACTCAGACAAAAGTACCTAGACGCCATCATTGCCACCACACCAACTATATAGCAATGGTGGTTTAATATAGAAGCCTATTGTTACATCTCTCCTATGTCTGAAGATGTTTTATGGGCTTGTGTGACTTCAAGGAAGTCACCTACTACTTCTTCAAAGAGGATGCAAAGATATCTGACTTCTTTATGCTTTAGTTAGGGATTGAGAGTTAGGTTGCCACCGCGCGCCGTCGTCATCGTAGTCCTACATGGCTCGTAGGTGTAGTGCAACTATTACATCAATTGCCAACCATCATCAACAAGAAAATCTGAAGACGAGACGCCAATGACAACAACGACGACGAAGGAAATTCTGTCTGGCGTCGAGTATCCACTTGAAACAATTAAGACGTGACCCACACGGTTAAGACAAAGATATCCTTACTGCACTTTGGTTTAGATGTGTGTGTATGTGATGGTGGAGATGGATTTAAAGGGAGAATCGTTAGTGAGCAATGTGTGGGTGGTGTGGGAAAGAGTGATGGGAACATGACTCCTGATTGGCACTAATTATCCTGGCAGCAGGAATCTATTATACCTACTCTTCTGCATGTAATGCATAACAACGCAACAATCAACGTTTGCAATAGGTACGATGCGATGGCTCATCAGTAATGTTGCAAGAGTCCTTGAGATGACGCATTATCCTTCGGCAATGCGAAAACTCATCACGAATGCAATTGCTAATTAGCAAGCTGTTTCCTGCTATTGTTTTTTGCGTGAAAATAAAAAAAAAACAAAAGGGTTGACTTCTAAGTAAACAAGCTATACAGAGACAAGAGCAGACGCGATGTTGTAAAGGCATTTTGTAAAATTAGATGTTTTTTTTTAAACAGAAAAAAACGCGTGAGTTTTAAAGTTGAACAAAATTTAAGGATATTTTATTATTAATTAAAATGCACGACTGAGTCGAACGAACTTGCTCTTGTAGTTAACAGCAAGAATGTTTCAATAATGAAATTTTAAAAACGGAGTAAAATATTAATTGTACGAACGGGTTCTTAAACAAAATATTGAAAACATTTAAAAAAAAAAAAAAATTGGAACGCGAATTATTTAAAGTAATAATTTATGTACACATAAAAATCAAATTTAAAAAATGTTCAACAAGTCCAATTAAATAATATTGAGTCTTCTACTTGGCTGATGTATTTCAGTAGTATATAGAATTTGTATTATAAAAAAACCATTCATATGTAAACAATGCCAGGCCACGGGTAACAAAATTTTCAACAATTCTTGATTAGAAATTCTAATTGGGTTGGATATAGTTCACAATTGATTTTCGCTGTAAAATTGATGTAAGCTGGACTGAACTTAATAAAAATTGCGTCTTGACAAGGCCCTCACTGTCAACTGAAGAGTCCAAGTGAGAACGCCGGGACAAAACGCCAATTTTTAACGACTAAAGGCCGTTAAAAGCTATTTTGAATCAATAATAATCAATAATAATGCTAAGTCTTCTACTTGGCTGATGTATTTCAGTAGTATATAGAATTTGTAGTATAGAAAAAAAACATTCATATTAAAAAATTTGCATTAACGTGTTTTTGAAAAAACTAAATTTGCAAAACAAAATTTAAATATTTTTTTAAAATCAAAAAAAAATTTTTTTTTTAATTTTGATATGCAAAATTATTTATATCTTTTCGAAGCATCTGTGTAAAACAAATTATTTAAATCGGTTTATATAATGACGAGGAAGTCGAAACTATTAAAAGTGGGTCTATGAAAAGTACTGTTAACAAGAATGCAGAATAAAATATTTTTGTATTTAAAAGTAGATTGCTCTAATTTTTCAACATTTGTATAAAAGCTACCGTTATTTTTGAATTATGGAAACCTGATTTTTTTCAAATATTTTAGATAATACAAAAAACTATTTTAAACCTTTAAAGTTTTATAAGAATTGACCAACTCAATTTAAAAATATTAAGTTTTCAAAAAAAATAATTTTTTATTTGAATAAAAATGTAACAGAACCGTTTCGAGAAAACCAAAAATGGTTGTACAAGAATAAGAAAACACATAGCCGTTAAGGCTGTAGGCGCAGTACAGACAGAATTGCGAGTCCCACTTGTTGTCGCGTTCTCTCTCTCATCCTAATGTTAGGAAAAATATTACCAATTAAATTTTTTTTAACGAATCCATAACTTGTCATAAGTACCTATGCATATACAGGATGTCCCATCATCACCGGCCTAGACGGTTTTTATGATTTTTTTCTTTAAACTGGCTCTTACTTTGCCAAACTGCATCCGATTCTTGATTTTTTTGTTTTATTTGCACAAGAAGTGTAAGCTCTTTATACTTGCCATACAATGTTTTTCTATGCGGATAACGATTTTCCCACAATTAAATATCAAACCCATTTGTTTGGCATTTTTAGGTCGTTTTTTTTTACTTTGGTGTCATTTTTCCCACACTAACACCTTATTAAGGGGAATCTTTTCTATTTTATTATGAAAGCCCATTTTATTTTCTTAAAAATACCTTACATTTTTTAACAAAATACAACTTTAAAATTTACGAAGTAACGAAATGAACGTAATTAATGCCAAATAAAAAAATGAATTCCCATCAAATAAAACCCTAACAAAATGGATACCCAACTTCAGCCTCCTATACGATTTGATTCTTGGTTTTATTAAACCTACACGCTCTTTACAAATTAAAGGTTATTGTATCTACATTATGTATATAATTTGTTAGACTCGTGGAATGTGTACCACGAAATAACTTTAAAAATTCTAATATTACATACATATGTACATAATAATACCTAGATCAATTTTGTTTTTTTTTTATTTAAAAAGTATTTCGAGGGGAGTTTAAAACTCACAAGATCGTACTTGCATTATCCTTCGAAATGTATAAAATGAATGCATTGCATATATATATTTTTATTTGTCCTTGAATCATAAGAAACATCCTTACATTTTTATTTTTCTATACGAAGAGAGAAGAATCAGAGCCCTCTCTGAATCATGTCGTCATCTAACCTCCTTCTTAATTACGTAGATACCTAGGTATAAAAAAATTCTAGAATGTATACAATAGTACATTATGCATACCTTCCTTAAATTTATTTTCATAAAAAGGAAAAATACCCTTGGTATATTGGTATTCAAAATTGACAACAAAAAAAAAAATAAGTTAAAATCTTAATTAATAAGAACATCCTGATGAAAATGGTGCTTTTTTAAAGCCATGCATTCATACAATTATAATGAAGCACTTGCAAATTACTACTTTAGAAGCACTTATACATAGTTATGTATTCCATATACGGTACGTACATATATAAAATATATTTGTGCCTACTATGTAATGATTTGCTTTTTTTCATATTTTCTTAAATTAATTAATATAGAGGTATGGTATACTTAATTTAAACAGAAATGCTCACAGTATATTTTACTCAAATTTAATGGTTTTAAATTGTTGCTTAAATAAAATAAAATATTTTAGTTTTCATTTAATAGTCAGGGGCATGTAGACTTTCGCTGGAAAATATAATTCCGAGGTGAACTTTGACTTTGGTATTCGAAAGAGCATCGTAAAAAAAGATAAAACGTTACCCGCGTAAATTTTTTATCCCAGACAAAAAAATTTACAGAAAACTTATAGAAAATTAAGTTATCTATAAAAAATGTTCAGTATTTTTTTTTTCTTTTCATGACAAAGAAAGAGAAATGACGAATATTAAAAAAATCAATCACTCATATTTTGAACCAAATTTATTGTAACATTTAAACAAGAGCGGCTAGTGAACAAAATTACTTAACATACACTCCGCTCCACGTGATTAGAAACAACATTTTTGTTTACTGTCTGAGCGTGTAGCGCTTTGGTAAATTTATAATTTCACCTTTTGGTTTTGGTTCCTATAAGAGGAATCTATTGCGAATAAAACTGCAGAAACAGAATAATTCAGGAAAAATGGCATTAGGTTATTTTTTACCACTTTTCTAATTACTTCATAAAAACAATTTTTTTTTTTGTGCCACTTGAATAGAAACATTCTCCTAAAAAAGAAAACAAATTGAAAAAGTGCAGTAAAATTGGGTAGTTTTCTATTCGTAATCATATTTTAATATGTTTGCTAACATCTTCATTTGAAATAACTTGAAAAACCCATTTGGAGACTGAATCATGCAGTTATTTTATATAATTTAAAGAAATTGCACTTCATGCTTCTTTGATTGCAGCAATAAGTGATTCCTTGTACTCATATTGTCGGTCAGAATCGAAAACTTTACGAACCATCCATCCTCATACGTTTTCAATAATATTTAGGTCCGGAGAATACGGTGGCCATTGGAGTAAGGTTACATTTTTCTCGGATATCGAGCTGTTAATGATCCTTGCGTTGAGGATTGGCACGTTTTCTTGTTGAAATGTCCATGGTATTGGTCCAAAGACATCGGTAAACGTAGGGAAAGCTTCTTGCAGTATATCCTTTTAGGAGTTTGCCGTCATTTTCAATGTGGGAAAGTCCAGAACAATTGTTCAAAACCAGAAAATCGCACCCAACGCCATTACATCGCCTTCTCGGCTATGGTGGCTCTCCAGAAACCTAGGTTCCTCCCTTATAACATGAAAATAGTAACTATATCCGTCCGGGCCATCATAATTGAATTTTTTGCGTCAGAAAAAACCACTTTTGTCCACTCTTCCTTTCACGTCATATTCTTCCTGCAAAAATATATTATATTCTG
This sequence comes from Melangyna quadrimaculata, assembly GCA_949320155.1. NCBI lineage: Eukaryota > Metazoa > Arthropoda > Insecta > Diptera > Syrphidae > Melangyna > Melangyna quadrimaculata. The sequence goes on from OX439484.1 coordinate 188,390,766, forward strand.
TCTTCGTATTGGATTTAACGGTGGTTTTCTCTTCAACTTTAGGCGCTTTAAATGTTGTGACCCAAGAATAACACGTCTAATAGTGTTAAGACTCGCTGTATTACCACTCTTAGCCTTGATTTTAGCAGCAGAGCCGCTTGAATATGAAGCCAGTCTAATTATCTTTCTTCGGTCTGCTTCTGTTGTGGCTCTCGATTGCCTACCTTACATATTTTTCCATTTTGTTGGCAATTGTGCGAAGGTGAAGCTTGTTTTCCGCGTGTACTTCTATTTTGGCTTTTTCTGCAGGGTTTAATGGTTTTCCGCGGCCCATCTTTTCTTTGATCAAACAAATATTATTTTTAATCTACACTACTATATTTTATTCATCTTACCATAATCTATAAAGACAAAACGCACACTGATTCTATTTAAGTGGCGCAAAAAAAAAAAAACAGTGTATTTTATGAAGTAATTAGAAAAGTGGTAAAAAAATAACCTTATGGTATTTTCCTGAATTATTCTGTCCCTGCAGTTTTATTCGCAATAGATTCCTGATTTAGGAACTGAAACTAAAAGGTGAATGTATGAATTTAGCAAAGCTCCACACCTTCTGATAGTAAAACAAAAGTTTGTTTCTATTCAAGTGGAGCAGAGTGTATTTTATAAAAAACTTAATTTGCTACAAGTTTACTGTGTAACTTTTTTGTCTGGGATAAAAACTACGTGAGTTACGTGTGAAAATAGAATTTACCATTAAAAACAAGATGGCGGCATAATGACAGTAGGTGCAAAATGTGGTTTTTGGCTCGTGTACTTATGCTATTTCGAATACCGAAGTCAAACTTCGTCTCGGACTTTTTTCCCAGCAAAAGTCTTAATGCCCCGGACAAAATAGACTACCTATCTGTAACACTCGATCAAGGTGATGCCGTAGGCGCAGGGTCAAAAGTCCACAGGCCAAAAGTCCATAATGGACTTTTGTCCCACTTGGGTGGGTCAGAAGCCCACAATTGTATTGTGGAGATTTGACCCACTCACGTGGATCAAAAGTCCACAAAAAGAAGGGTCAATATTCCCTAATTTTAGAAAGAAAGTGGGTGATAAGTCCATAATAATTTCATACTATAATATTGAAAAAAGCAGAACAATTAAGAATTATTTATTTATTTTGTTAAGAATTATTTTGTATACTCTTCACTACTCGTAAACTTAAAGTACACCAACTGACAACATAGGCGCCTGCCTGGCGACTGAGCATACCCTAATCGGAGCGACGGAGTCGCGTGAGCAGGACAGAGGACCCGAAAGGGGAGTTAAAATCCTTAAACCCGCGAAGCGGTCCCCCAAAGTATTGTTAAGTACAAGAACATTAATAACAGATCGACTGACAACATAGGCGCCTGCCAGACGACTCAGCATACCCTAAGCGGAGCGACGGAGTCGCGTGAGCGGGACAGATGACCCGAAAGGGGAGTTAAAATCCTTAAACCCGCGAAGCGGGCCCCCCAAAGTACTGTTTAGTACAAAAACATTAATAACAGATCGACTGACAACATAGGCGCCTGCCAGACGACTGAGCATACCCTAAGCGGAGCGACGGAGTCGCATGAGCGGGACAGAGGACCCGAAAAGGGAGTTACAATCCTTAAACCCGAAGTGGGTCAAAAGTTCACAATTGATTTATGGACTTTTGACCCACAGTAGTGGGACAAAAGTCCATTATGGACTTTTGGCCTGTGGACTTTTGACCCTGCGCCGATGCCGTACGGGTCTCTCAAACTTGTATGCACTACAGAGCGGGAACCGTAATTTGTATTAAGAAACTATAAAAGCAAAAAATATAGATAATTTAGCTTAAACATTTTTTCGAGTTAAGTGACAAAAAAAATACAAAAAAATTCACCTCTAAAATTTTTCACAAAATGCACTCTTACTTTAAAAACAATAGGTTTGTCGAAAAAAGTTACTTACTATTTTTTGTAGAAAATTTCATTTGCTACAAGTTTATTCTATAACTTTTTGTCTAGGATCAAAAATACATGAGTTACACATGAAAATCTACAAATTCACTATTTTTGTAATACCTCATTTTGCACCGGTTAGCTGAGATCGATAGATGACTCTTCCGGTGAAAATATCAGTGAAATGTCGGTGAAAGCATCCATAATATTTTTACTTGCATCATCGGATTTCGGAACATTAAACATGATTTTTGTGCTATCCAAAATTTAAAGCATGGACCGTTTCACCATATTTTTAACATCGTGTACCCGGCAGAGTGGTAAAAGACTAGCCGAGAATGTGACATCCCTGGTTTTTCCATTAAAAAAAATAAACTCCGATGTTCTATCACAAAACCACCCCTTTCATTGGTATGTTTATTTATTATTGTATTGTTGCTGACAGAATACAAAACAATACATATACACCATCATAAATGGTCTGTGATCTGATGAGCATTTGGTTTATTATTCCGATCCATATTACAATCCTTTTCCCTAGTTCTATTCGTCCACCTCCTTTCCCCCATTGTCTAGTCACTGATTTTCATTCAGGATGCACTAACTGTACAAAATCGATTCAATTTTGTCCTAAAATTTGGACATACTATACAATCTACAGCCATCAGACAATAATCTGCTGTGCACAGCAGAAGCAGAGAGAGGCTTATGGTTGGAGGCACTGTTTTATTTCCATTGGCGATTTAGGATGGCTAGGCGAAGGAGTAAAAATGGACTATGCACTCAGAAAATATAGACAGTCTGGCTGTCTGTCTGTCTGTCTGTGCTTAAATTAATGGATAGAAAAGTAACAGATACACTTCATGTGTGTGGCGGACGATGTGATGCAGCAATAGCAATAGCAGCAGCCGTATTATCGGTAGCTGCTGGCAGTGATGTGTTTCTGTTGCACACACACACACAGGCTTCATTCAGGATGCATTTGTTATGAATGCTTGAAAAAGTGTGTTGTTGTGTCTAGACTCTCATGCACATCATTTGTTGTAAAATGATGTACTGGTAGATTCTTCATACAATATTATACAATGTGCAATTTTGTCCATTCAATTTAAAAATAAGCTACAAAATCACTGATACATACATTCATGTGGGGTATAAGGAAACTGACAATAACCTCTCTCCATTTGAAATAGTGAAACCCGTAATTGAGCTGAAATATTAAATAACAAAAATATCATATAGTTTTCAAAAATTACTATACTTTTCTTCACACATTTTTTAGCCTTTTATGACAGCACATGCTTAAAGGCTCTCCAAACTATCCCACTGAGTATTCAGTCGAAAAGTGGGAACAAAATCATATATTATAATCCGATAGTGTATTCAAACTAACGTGTCTATTTAAACTAACGACTCAGTGTGATAGTGTAGAGAGAGAGAGAGAGAACAATATGAAAACTCTAAATCATCAACCATTTTTGATCTTCGTCATTCTGTTCAAGTCTGTGCCTATAGGCATGCATATATAAATGGGTCACAATGAACAAGAAAATCAAACTATAGTTTAAAACTCTGATCTTCATTTAGACACATGTATACATGTACTCGTATGTACATTAGGGTGGTCCTTATAAAGGTGATTGTCTTATTTTGAATGACGCACCCCCATAATTTGTTCAAAATAAATTTAAAAAAAAATCCTGTAAAATTTAAGCTCATTTTATTAACGTTAATATGGGAATATAAATAAAAAAATAAATAAATCGGGTGGCACAACGGCTCATGAAGAACCAGGGCCTAGTGACTAACAACTCGCAACCATTCCTGTGTGCGCCTTTCGACAGGAATGGAAGGGACCTACAATTTTATGCCGAATCCGAACGGCTAGACGAGAAGCACTTATTCGTGACAAGTGATACTCTTGGAGGATTTGTCAATTCCTCGCAAGAGGCAGTAGCCCTGAAAAAAAAACTTTTGTTTTTAGGTGGACGAGACTGGGAAGCGATCCCAGACCTCCAGCGTGACAGTCGAACGCACTAACCATTACGCTACGGTCTACTACGTTAATATGGGAAATCCCATGTAATTTTGTGCATCCAACTTTAAAAATTCATGTAGTAACTTTTGTCATGTTTACAAAAAATGTATTAAACAAAATTTTACAACATCTATTAAAATTCAAATAATAAAAAAAAAAAAAAAAAAAAAAAAAAAAAAAAAAAAATGCCGCAATGGCTAGAAATCGGGAAATAACTGTTGTAATTTTTTTTAGAACAAATTAGGCGAGTGCGTCATTCAAAATAAGACAATGACCTCTATAAGGACCACCCTAATGAACATAGGTACTTACGGGTGAGTTAAATACAAGTTTTTTTTTTAAATGCAATAAAATGAACAAAATAAATTTTTTTTAACATGATTTATGGGTTTATTAGTAAGATTTGGGGAATTTGGTGCGCAAAAGATCGATTGTGACATGGGTTGTGTCTTGTGTGGCAGGACCCGCCATCCTGCATAAACCAGAGGTCATCCAAATCCATGTCTTCAATTTCAGTAAAAAAAAGTCTGTTAACATGGCTCTGTAACACCCCCCATTGACCGAAACGTTGTTCCCAGCCTCATTTTCGAAGACCAAACTATCACTCAGTGGATGCATTGGCTTCTCATCAATCAGGTGCGGGTTTTCTGATCCCCAGATGGGCCAATTTTGTTTACATTGCAGGCGCGCGGTGGGTGCTTCATTTCCACCAAAACTTCTTTTCAAAAATAAACCTTGTTTGGGCTACACAGCACTCACTTTGGAAATAAGTTTTCAATATTTCCCAACGTGTTTCAAGCGTTAAGGCTCTCCCAAACCAATGCGAAATATTCGTTGCGGAGAAGAAACATTCGTCAGTCAAAATTAATTCATATGTTTCTCCGCCGCGTTAGTGTGGGCACTCTTATATATCACCATGTAAATAAATTTTGACATGCGAATGTTTCTTCGCCGCAACGAATGTTCCGCATTGGTTTGGGAGAGCCTTTAAGCTGGCTTCAGACTTTCGGTGTTATCATCGGTGTACGTTGTTCGTTGCTGTTCGTACGCGGAACAACGACAATTTAAATGATAAAACCGAACAACGAACTAAGAACGAATGAAGAACGTGCAAATTCAAATCAGGTCAGAAATTTCGGTGTTCGTTGTTACCCGAACAACTTGTGTTTAAATGCGAAAACTGTTTAAATGAACATTTTTTTGGAGTGTCGTGCAACTTGTAGGGACATTTTCGAAGTTTTTTTAATTACTGAATGGCAAAAGGAGCCTAGTTATATAAATAAACAATTTTGTAAATAGAGTTTAAATTTCTAATGTAAATGCTTTCTTCGTTGTTCGTTGTTGAGAGAAGAACGAACACCGAACAACGGACACCGAATGAAGAACGAAAGTCTAAAGCCAGCTTTAAGCGACTCATTTCGTTCCGCGGATGTATATAATACTGACTTTGTGTCACTGACAGATGTCACTGTCAAAATAACCTATGATTGAAAAAGAAACCACTAGACGGCCCACCCTTTGTATGTACATATATTTGTCTATCTACACTCTTAGACGATTCACTAAACGAAGGTATTCTCAGCTCACATGGGATTTTATTTTCAATGTTTTATAATTAGAAACAGTGACTCGCGTTGTACTTTTTTGTGCAGCCAGATTAGACATTTTGGCTCCGATGACTGTAATTTCTTCACATTTTATTGCAAATACCAGATTCGAAATCGTACAAGCAATGCAATAACAAAATGGTATATGTATGACACACTCGATCTAAGGACAGTAGTATAATGTAACTAGAATTAACATATTTAACATAATAATATACTAATTTAAGTAACAATAATTGTTGGGAGCATAGATATAAATTTCGGCCGGAGGCCTAGAGGAATAAATCCCCTATTGTAGTTCTCCATCTAAAAGACTTTTAACAAATCAGTCTGAAAATAACTTTTCAGTTTCAAACTTCCACCATAAATTGTCCAAAATATTATTAAATTCCTTCTTCCTTAGTCATTTAACATCAAAGAAATATAACCCTGTCTATAAAGAAGACCTTAACCGAGATTATAGTTTCTTAATAAAATAAAACCAAAGTTTACGTTTCATTAAGTTTCACGTTATATTATTTTCTCATATGGAAAACTCTAGACGATGACAAACATACATAGGTCCCTATAAGAACTTTTACCATCAGACATGGCATTTATACATTCACCTTAGAAAACTAGTAAATTAAGTTTTCCACTGGATAAAACGATTAATTCCCTCTTCTTCTGACAACCGCTTGCACGTGCCCCACTCCGCTCCCCTCTCTTCCACATTTGAGTCAACTTTGTGATGATTTAGTTACCTTTGTAAATATAAGTTATGTATGTACTGAACTCAACTCACATGCCGACGAACAACAAATGAATATTTTCACCTGCATTTCTGGAAGCCAGACTACTTCACCCTGGCATCTGCATACATTTTCCTGGATGGTTGTTTTTTTTTTTTTGTTTTCAGGACCTAAAGGATCGTCCAACATCGTTGTCGTCTTGTTGTCGCCTCGTAAATTTGTGAACATGAAATTTAAATAACTTTAATCCCACCCATGCAATGTGGATTGAGTTATGACAGAGCATATATACATACCTGGATTATGAACGTACATATACATATAATTATACAGAATGTGCATACATATATTTAGAAGAGATGAAGAAAGTATTATACATTCACGACTGCAGGAATGTTAACAACAATCATTAATTGAAATTTTAGCAAAGAAAATCGAAACTGTCAAACATAAATGAACAATGTACGACGAGTACATACCTTCATTTATGTTAGGGTTTGGCTTATTTTAGACACATTCGAATTTCTTTCGTTCTCTCACCCCACCCCCACCGCCCCCCCTAAAAGTACGGTTAATAATAAAAATACAAAGCAATTATTCTTCTGATTTAAAGTAGATTGCATTTATTAAAGTAAAAACACGTTTCCATAAAAATCGTTGAAGCCGTTTTCAAGAAAAAAAAAAAACGAACTAGTCTTGGTCTAATTGTCAATGATGTGTTACATTTACCTTTGGTAGCGACTTAGATTATTATTTGAGTGGGACACTGTTTTTTATATGAACATTTTATTTTGTGTGGTGCAATTTGATTTAAAATATATACAATTGGTTAAGGAACAACAAAGTTGAAGTTTTTTTGAACGGCCCTTTTTTGAAAATATTTTTGTTCCTTAATATTTATATCTGAGCTGCAATCTGTGTGAATTTCATCAATTTTCAAAGCTAAGATGTTACACACACATCAGCTAATTTAATTTTTTCAAAATTTGTATGGTAGGTGCCGTTATTTTTGGTTCTAGGATCAAGATTTGTTTTCAAGTATTCTATAAGCTGTTAAAAAATTAAGTTGTTTTCAAAATCAAATCAAAATCAAAAAACAAGCTCTCAAAAATGTTAGTACCTACAGTTCTTTTTGCATTAAAAAAGTAAAAACAAAAAACCGAAAGGTTTTCGAGAAAATCAAAAACCCCAACAAAAATGATTCCACCCGAGCTACCATATTATTTACCATTTCTCGAACCAAAATTATCAAAAAGCATCCTTTCTCTATAATAATTAAATGATTTTTCATTACAAAACAATTTTTAACCGATGAAAATGAATTCCTTTGATTCACCTCTAGCACTCTAGCCATACAAAAGCTTTTTCCGGGTGTTGACACCGTGTACCACATCAGTCGTATATAAGCGTCCCGACGGCTGTACAGTTTTTCGCTATTTTCGTATTGAAATGTGATAAATTTTCTTACAAATTTCTTACCTATTCGTATTTTTTTTTTTTTTTTGTTTTTCTTTTTCAAATCACAACCGTCGTTTTATTTTCTGTTTCTATTTTCAGAGCCCATCGTTCTCTGGCTATTTTTTTTTTTTCGTTCGTTGAAGGCATTCACCGATGATGCAGTCAGGGAGAATTTAAATACAGATGAAGTATAGAAGAGTCTCGCCAGGAATGGAGACGAATTGTAGCAGCGTCAAGCTGTCTACGTGAGTCGACAATCTATTTTCATATAGTTCTTCGGTGCCGTATCGTTGCCTTTCCTCGAAACAACGGTAAGACAACGACGACGACGAACAACAACGCATGATGCGCTGCACCAAGGAAGCTGTGAAATTTAGAAAATTGGCTTCTGTTCAGTTTTCTTTTTGGGAATCTCATTGTTTTCCATTTCCATACGAAAGTTCTATTTTTGAATTTTTTTTTGTTTTTTATTTTTTGCATTTTTTTTTGTGCATAAATATGCTTGACTTTTATAGGGTGATTCCGCGTGTATATTATACATTTACGACTCAGAGATGAATCACTTTGAACTTTTCGATTTTGTAGACAAATAATATAATTCGACTTGGCTATATGTGAATCAGCAGTATGTGGTAGGTACTTAAAAGATTATTATTAAACAAATGGGTTCGTTGACTGGTGTATTTTTGAAAAATAATATTAACTAAAACCAATTAAATAATATGTATCTAATCAAATTGTATAATTTAAAAATGGCTCTTTTATTGGATTTGTTTTAGTAATAAAAGAGACCCAACTAAAACTGTGTATTTTATTATTTTCTTATATATGTATTGTGTATGTATATGTACCATCAGGGGATGAGTTGCTTCTTTTCCCCTAGCTCGATGTGATGTGCAATTCAATATACGGCGAAGGCTGACATCTGAACACTTTAATCCGAAACCCACTTTTTCAGTAATATGTACAGTCGACTCCGCTTAACTGGAACGCCATAATTGCAGAAAATTTGTTTCAGTTAAGCGGAGTTTTCAGTTAACCGAACTTCGGATAACTGAAACTTGATTCAAATAAGCGGAGTTTTGTAAAAACAAATTAAATTTAATTTAGGTTGAAAATAATTAAAAAAGTGAAGGTATGATTTTTTGTATTGTGTCAAAATAGTTATATTTCCATATGAAACAATTCAAACAACAAAGGTGTTTACATTTTTAATCAGAAATATTGCGTCAGCCGTACGTTATCTGTCGAAAATTTTTGAGGACAAGCCAAAAAATACACAAATTTTAAAGAAACGACTGACACCAGAAGGGAATGACAAGAAAAGAGTTTTAACATTTTAAATTTGACATTCCAAATTCAAAATGTGTGTTCGATTTAAAATTTGATGAAAGCGTTCAACGGTGGTTTCACTTATGCGGAGTTGAATAATTGAAAAATGTTCATTTGAGGCAAACAATTTTGTTTCAATTATCCGCAGTTTGCAATTAAGCGGAGTTCAGTTATGCGAAGCAGTTTGTGTGAAAAATGCTAAAAAAAAGGCTCCGGTATAAATTTCTTGTTTCAGATAACCGATGTTTTCAGTTAAGCGGAGTGCAGTTAAGCGGAGTTGATTCGTTTTGAATTAAATAAAGGTTCGGACCTTATAAGGGAAAATTAAGTTTTGGTTTTATTTATAATTTAACTGTTTTGAGGTTGTCCAACATAAAAGTGGTTTTAAAAGTGTTTTAGTCAAAAAGGTCTGAGTTCACTTCCCAGCCTCGTCAACCTAAAAACTAAAACTTTTTTCAGAGCTACTGCCTCTTCCGAGGAATTGACAAATTCTCCAAGAGTATCAGTTGTCATGAATAAGTGCTTCTCGTCTAGCCGTTCGGATTCGGCATAAAATTGTAGGTCCCTTCCATTTATGTTGACACGCGCACACAGGAATGGTTGCGAGTTGTTAGTCATAGGATTTTCACAAGCCGTTGCGCCACCCAATTTATTTATTTTTATTTATATTTTTAGTCAAAAACAGACTTTAAAGTTTTTTGAGCAAATTGCTTTATTTCCGACTTGTACGTACTCGTACATATTTTTGAAAATGGCTTGACCGCTTTCGTTCCAATTTGCCTAAAACAGTATTACATTACAAGTTTTACGAAATAATTTTACACAAAAAAACAATATTTTTCCTGGTGCTCATATGAATTTGTTTCTATTATTTCTCTTAAGTATTTATTCACCAACTGCTATAGGTACAAAACAATACTTCTCAAATATGAATTTATACCATACAGTCGGCATTTTATTTTTAATATACCTACACAAATGTAATTGTCAAACAATTTTAGGGTACACTCTGGCGTATACGTACTTTTTACTCGCTCTAGTCCAGTATTATTCTCTATTTTCCTTGAAGACCTAACAGAATTCCTACCTGGTGGAATAGTATTTGATCGACTTGTCATAAAACTTTTACTATAATGCCGATGACATACTAGAAGAAATCCCGAATATGATGTAACTCATGATAAAACAAGCTTCAGCAATATTACTACCTCTGGAGCCTACAGTTGAACACTGGCCATATCGAAAATCATGAGTTTTCTCAACGGAAGGGGAAGGTTTGCTGGAAACGAAAAATGGACATAAAATAATGAAGATCAGGAAATAGTTAAAGAGTACAAATATCTTGGTTTACATATTTATAACTCCACAATGTCCTTTAAGAAAAATTTACAGGAAAAGCTCAAAGAATCAAAGCGTGCTATCAGGAGTAGCTGAAATAGAGTGTTGAGCAAGATTGATTGACTCAAGCAGGAAGTATACAATTTTCGATGCAGTTATGATATTCATCATGTGCTATGCGACTCAAGTTTGGTGAATATACCAATATGAAGAGGTGAAACAACTTGTAAGATACTTCGTCAAAAAAATCTTCAGATTACCGTATAACACCCCAAATTATATGATGCACCTGGAAACTGTGCATACAAACTCTATATACAAACTCTCATCCTTCATTTTGCTTACATTCAGAAAGTTCTGGCCCAATTGATTAACTGTCGTCCTTATAAAATCACGACTTACCTCCAAAGAGGAAACCTGCAATTTTTCAGTGAATGAATAGAACGAGACTTCATCAAGAAGTGAGGTAATCGCAAAATTAGAGGAATCTTTACGAAACGAATTTAAGAGGCAAAGCCAACAAAGCCAGTCGCGAACTACTTACAAAAAACTTCAGCATGACCTTGGGGCAAATAACTATTTTAATGACAGCTTCAATCTAAAATAGTTTTAATAACACTGCATAAAAAAATTTTGCCAATCAAAAATCGAATAACGAAAAAAATTTTCGGTCCATAAACGATGATTTTACAGAAAAATAAAACATGAAAAACATTGAAATATCATTTTTTTTTCAGTACCTGTTTTAATCCGATAACCATATTATCTATTAAAACAAATAATATTTCAGCTTTTCAAATTTAATTTTACACAAAAACTCCACCTTAACAAAATAACGAAGAAAAAGCAACTCTTAAGTGTTGTTCGATTTTGGTATGTGAAAACGGACAAGGAATTAATGTACATTGTACGTCACGTTTCACACCTTAACTAACTTCAGAGATTATTTTTCATATATTATCTCCAATTTTTTTCTTGCCATTGCCATTTATTCTATACTTATGTGTGTAAGTAATGGTCAAAAGTAATCCCCCATTCAATTTGTTTCTTTTTCTGCGGTTTTGGCCGGGACAAATATAGTCCCTTAAGTGCAACAAAGTTGCAGATTCCCTTTATTGGAGAGTTCATTGGGTTCCATACTTTGTTGCACATCAACACAAAAAAAAATGGGATTCCTCTGACTTCTGACATGATTTAAGAATTCCAAGTTCAATCATTATGTAGTATATATTTGTATATGCCAGTAATAAAATCTGATAGTGGTATTAAATCAATCATTTTGTTTTTGTCCGAGTAAGAAATTCAAAGGGCACAGAAGATTGTTCGGAAAATATATCATGCTGTGTAGTAGGTAATTTTTTATTTGTTTTTGATTGGTTTATTCTGGATAAAAGGTACGCATTATGTACGTGTACTATGTTTTGTGATTTTGTGCTACAAGTCAGTTAGCCGGAGGATAAATTAAGATTTGTATCTTATCCACTATTTAGGTATACTTCAAAGTGGTCAATAATTCATCTTTAACAAGTCAGCTTGTAATCCAGACCAAAACTTGAGTCGATGAAGGAATTCTGTACTTAGGGCAATTTGAGATGATTCTCTAAAGCGTGGATTTTGTATTAGATTTTAAATAGTGTTACCTACACTAAGGAAAAGCATTTTATTTTTTGAAAAAGTACGATTTTAAAAACTGCTATAAGACCATTCAATGAATCCACTTTCTGGGTAAATGTGATGAACTGATTAAATGCAAGCGTTTTTTGCTACCTAGCTGTTAAGCAGCAGTTCATAGTAATTGAACATTATTTGTGCTCAGAAAGTTCAGAACTTTTAATTCAAATAGCGACTATCTTATGTGCCTACATACATACAACATAAATAAGTACATTTCAAGTGCGTTTATGAAGCTCCCTGACTTATCGGTATCGGTACGGTATCGGTAAGTGGTTTTTCTTCCCGTACCGAAAGCATACCGATACCGCTTTTGTCTCTTCACTTGTCGGTATTGCAGGCGCGAACGTATGAATTTAACTTCTTGGCCATACAATTTCTCTTAATTTTTGAGTTTTCAGTTTAAAACCACCCCCCCCCCCCCCCCAAATTTGTTCCTGCGTTCGCGCCTGTGCAATTGCATGTTATATTTAAACGCGTTTGCGAATTTTGTCGACTGTTTGTTGCGGCTATCGTACCACTACCGCCTAATCAGCATGCACCCATTGAAATACTTGTAATCGGTACACAAGCGGTACGACTGATTTTACCGTACCGATACCGTACCGACAAGTTAGGGAGCGGCCTTAGGGGCCAGTTAAAGCTATCATTGAAAATATTAATTGTCAATTTTGAGAGAAAAATAAATGATTATTTTGATGCCAAAGTAATGCTAATTGATTTAATAATTATTTCTAGGTAAAACAAAGTTCAATTTGGCATAACTTTTCTCATAAAACGACTTTTATTTTTTCAATGATAAACTACCTTACAAATGATCATTGAAAAAATTAACATTACGTTATGGGGAAAATATGGGCCAAAATGATTTTTTTTTTTTTGGATGAGAAATAATTTTGAAGCCGTAAGCTATATATATAGCTCTGCATTAAAATATTCAATCATTAAACTTTCAAAGGCTCTCAAAATCAACAGCTAACTTTTTCAATGATGGTTTTCAATGATAGCTATAACTGGCCCCTAAGGAACCAAAAAGTCCACATTCTAATCATCGCTTATAATAACGCTTCCAGACAAATGTTTATTTTTATGTCTTTCGGAAGAACTGCCACTACTTTAGCGTGCTCTTATAAACAGGGATCTAGGATAGTCAAAGTAAAAGAATGCAATCGACTTTTAAAATCAACTTTTTTAAGTTAATTTTTGTCTTCCTACAACAATTATTTGGGCAGAGCACTAGAATCTCGTTTTTGCTTCTTTTCGTTATAAATCTATAAATTAAAAAAAAAAACTTTCGCACAACAAATTTCCAAATGCATACCTAAAATAGTCCTCCAAAGGATGCTCACCGGTAAAATTATCATGAGGCTCCAATTTTACATGCACGTGTACATAGTTATACAACAATAGCAACAGCAACAACAATAACAACACAAAAAAAATCCTGTTCAACAAAGTGAATTGCCAGCAATCAAATGTCTGAGTGTGCAGTGGTTTGCAGCGTCTAGTCATAGTCTAGACGCTTGCATACCACTACCATAGAATCATCACCACACCGCCGCGGCCGAATGCTTCAAATGGGGTGGAATAGAATGCCTGTATTGTGTGCGCCAGCCACCCCCGCCACAACGACTGTGTTAAATCCTTTTTTGTAAGTCGGCGGCGGCGGCTAAATATTTCGAATTTTGTATGATTTTACAACCCAAATAGAACACGGCACCATGCACAGTACACAAAATAGCAGCATCCTGTTGTTGTTATCATTTTCCATTTTCCTCTGTGTATTTAGGTACATACTAAGAATTTTCGCCGTCAAATAAATGATTCAGTTGGTTTGGTATCTTTAGTGTGTACAAAGTACCTACAATCACGACGGGCACATTGGGGGTGTCTCTTGTCTACCATGATAGGTTAAGTTGGTTTGCTTTACTGTTTTCAAAAATTGTTAACAATAATTATTTTCTTTTCAAAATATGTATGCATGTAGGAGATATTCTCGAAGGATGTTTGTTTATTGGTGAATGAATATGATATTAGGAATAAAGTGTAATGCTACCTTATCCATTTAATACAAATCATTGGCCTCATATGAAGACCTCATAACTCCATATTTTACTGAAAATTACTTTTGAATGGGTAAACTGTTATAAGAAATTTGACAGCGCACCAGTCGGAAAAAAATGAATCTCTCTTATAACTTAAAATGTATGGACCTAGTATACAAGGTCCATGATAAAATGATTTTTAATTCACTTTTTGCAAAAGCTCTTAACTTGACTTGTATCCTGTTCTGACAGATCTTGGTTTTTCTCCAAGAGAATACAGAAGAAAACCTCGTAACTCCTATAAAACAAAAAATGGAGCCCGTGGGATATTTTCTTCGTTTCCGTAAAACTTCTGAGTAACGCGGTCTGCACATGTGGCCGAACAAATTCTGGCTTAGTTTAAACGTTTATGTTAAATTTTTAATTAAAGTTACACAAATACAAAATGTTGGTTTAAGCCTTTTCGGTCTCGTTTTTGAGGTAAAATTACATAGCTTGACTTCTCCTGCAATTTCCAGGTTCTATGATCCAGTTGGTATCAGGGACATACGTGAAAGCCAACATGGTCTTATAGGTCATCCCAGTGTATACCGTATTCCGTATACCTTCCAAACAACTGCCTAACATGTTAATTGACAAATACATAAAAGATATTATAATTAAATAACAGGCAGAACCAAGTTATAGCTTAAATAAAACTGCATGGAGTGATGAGGCACCGCTGTTGTCGTCCGAAGGATAAACCAAAATTTCAAAAATTTGTCTGACCCTAAATCCCAGATCGATTGTTCTTAAGTTCCTATGCATGTTGTAAATAAAGTAAATTAATTTTGTAGGCCTGCTTGTATTTTGAATTTACATAAATAAACTTTCATTTTATTTAGATTTCCTCGAAAATAACAGATTTCATGTAACAATTTTATGTTTTCAATTTTTTTTTAAAGGAAAAAATATCAAATTTTACAAATGGGAAAGGAAATGTTCAAAATTTTTAGTCAAATATTCTTCGCCGTTTTATTGCCGGATGGTATTCTACTAGATCATAGTCCTCATCTGAATCAGAGTTTGATTTGCTATCGGAAGCAATTCCTGAATCGGGACTGTCGCATAATTTGTCTGATTTCGGAATATGTGCCAAGTAAAGTAACTCCAAGACTTCCGCAATTGGTTCGATTTTTTCAAAATTATACCCAGTCAATTCAATAAGCCTCTCAGTCCAGACCGGCTGGATTTTTTTTATAGATCGCGTTGCAGCCAAACACGCTGCTGCCACTACCGAAGGGGTATAATTTACAAGTCTAGTATCTATGAATGAAAGGATGAATAAATATAAAATGAAATGATTGAGATGAGATGAGATACAAAAAAAATCTCTTAACCATGTAAGGAGAAGTCCAACACGTTAAAAAGAACTTCTGTGCTGTGCTGTATCATCGTTTCGTATGTGGAAAATACAGTCGAATGTGTATTTGAACGATGAATTTGTTGGAACAGATAGTCTTGATAGGAAACCAACTGGTTGGAGTAACTTTCGACAAAAGTCGCCGCAGTTGGATACAAGAAGTCATATTCAAAAGTCGAAATGATCTTCTTCTCGACAACTTTGAAATCTTGGTTCGTGTAGGCGCCATTAACTAGATCGTTTAGTTGTGCAAAATTGGGAATATTGAAATCAGCTTCTTCCATCTTCGCCGCTATCAGTAGGCACATCAATGCCGATGCATTCAATTTTTCAATGGCAATCGTGAAGGTATCCATAAATCCATCCAAAATGAAGACGGCTAAAATTTGCAATCGCTTTGGTAAATTTAAATAGTCAGTGACTAGAGACAAATCTTGTGACCGCCATAAGTTAAGATTTAGACATTAAGCTCTACAGGTCTACAAACATACAAACAACATACATAACACGAGAAATAGCTAGGGACTTATTTTACGAGGTAAGATTAAGTTTTTCTAGATCACTTTGAAAATTAAAAATGATTTTTTACCTAGATGGAGCGTTGTTCGGTTCAAGGGCATCCGGGCGGCTGCGATCTCCATGAGCATCAACAGCATGGCTCTATGTGGCATCTGTCTTGTTTTATAATCGATTCTCCTACGTCGTTTTTCAGAATCTTTCAAGGAAGCCAGGATTTCTTTCGAATACTCATGGCACCAAATCATGTTTTCTGTTTTCTAAAAATAAAAAAAAATCTATGAATTTTTCCATACAAAGTTAATCGTCTTAGGGACAAACTTGGCTGCTATTATTAGTGTTTTGGGCATTTAGTAAAGAATGAAAGGACTCGAAGGACGTGTTTGCACAAACTTTAGGCGTAAGCAGGGAACTACAAAATTGCACTTTTAATGAGGACATCTTGTTGTCTTTTTTTTTAACTTTTTATTCTATTTTCAAAATAATTTTTGTTTCCTTGTTTTTATTGCTCCTGTTTGTTTTGATTTTGAATTTATGGTAGAGTAATCGACTATGTGCAACTGTACAATACAAATTGAAAAAAAAAAGGTATGTATATAAAAAACAGATATATATAAGGTAGTAACGGTAAACTATTTTTTGCGGATTTTCGTATATATTTTTGAAAAGTGGCGTTGCCAGGTTTGATTTGTAGAATTGTAGTTAATTTGTAGGGTACATTTTAGTACATGGTACTAGGAACCATTTCACGCAAGGAAACTGAGCTGTCGACGAGAAGGGCGTAAAAGGAAGACAACAAATCTCCCCTCACACCCTTCTCGCCTACAAACTAGCTAGTTTCTGGAAACTCAGTTTCCTGGGGTGAAAGCGGTCTAGTTCGCTTTCGATTAAGCATTTCTAGAAACTATAAAGTCCGTTCCTTTACTTTAAATATCTGTGATTTCCTGTGCATTTGTGTGATTTTACATCAAAAGCTGGTCCCGTACTCAAGAATTTGGCAGTTTTTGACAAAAATACAACGCTCACGAGGGTGTAAAAATAATTTCCCATACCTGTGATTTTCTGTCCGAGAAATTTCTTCAGAAAATCAAAACGCAGAGTATAAGAATGAAAGAACAACATCGTGCGGTATTGGCTGGCATATTAGGTAATACGGAATTTGTGTGAATTTGTTTTCCCGTAATTTTGCACAGTTTTGATATTTTTAAGATTATTTCATCCCTGCTCTGCAAAATTTGACAGGTTGTGGGCTTATGTGCACAAAAAGTAAAGGATCTATATTTTGAACTAACCATACACAAGCGAGCTGAACAGCTCACTACCAATTTGGTTCATGGTCTTTCTGTCTGGTTGAAAATTCAAATGGTTCGGCACCGAACCTTTTTGACATTTATCCTGTATAAACTGCTAGAAACCAATTGAATCCGAGCCGTTTGGGTGGCACGTATTAGGACAGCTTAACCCTGGGGTTTCGTTGGCAATATTTGAGACAGTAAAACTGACACTTTCATTTACTTTTCTTTGATTTTCGACAATTGAGACGGTTTGGCAAGAGCAATATTGCACGGTGGATGGAAGGCAATTATTGCTTTCCATATTCGAGGCAATAGAGAGAGGCAATTTACTGCCTCAAATATTGCCAATGGACCCGTAGAGTGAGCGACGATAATTGTCATGTTTTAAGGCTCTCCCTTACTAAAGTCTTAACTACATAGACCTACTTTTGCCAAAAAGTACAAAAATAAGAAATAAATAAATATGCTGAAGACACCTAATTTCAAAAAACAATTAAAAATTGTGTATGGTGGATTAATTTATATGTCAGAACAATTTTCGTATGTGTTTTTGGAAGCATGTTTGTTTAGCCAACATTTTAATTTCTCACTTTTGTACTTTTTTCCAAAAAGTAGTGTTGGTGTGTGCACACTCGCTCATATCGCCATGTAAAACATTTTGACAGGCAAATCCCAACTAACAAAATTGTTTCCGATTTCAGACATTAAAGTGTCATTCGTTGCTTTAGTGACCCAGTTATCCTTCTGACGGGAAGCAAAATCGGTAAAGGAGTAAAATGTGATACAACTGATCCATTAGACTTTCAATTAGCAATTATATCAGCGGCACAAAGCAATGAACTGATGTTTCTTTATTTATATCCAATAGTGATCCCAAGAAATATTAATGCAACCCTTAAATTTAGTATCTTGCTTTGGCACCTATAATGTTTATATTAGCAACTATGGTAAGTCTTATGTTTATAATACTGTGACTCCATTTTGCCACCATTTGTAATTGAAGTAAAACGTGCTGTGTAATTCTAATATCTAATTTGTCATAATGCGAATAAGCGCGTTTCCAAAAATGTGGTCATCTTTATTATTTGCATAAATAATTATTATGTGCAATGAAAATGTTTAGCTGTTCTATTAATTCACTTGCGGCAGTCGAAAACGCTTTTAAAGGTTAGACAGCACTAGGCGGAACTGCACTGCAGTGGAACTGCGATTCATAATAATTTGTATGAGATTTTATGAAGTTCAGTTGCCGCTTAGTGCGATATAGCTCATACAATTTCATACAAATAATGTTTTGCCGTGTCGTGAAGTGTAGTTCCGCTGCAGTTGTGTGCGGTCTAACCTTAATAGATATTTTTAATAAATCATAATTATTAATATTGCTTGAAGTAAAAAGTCTATCGGTTTTAATGCTATGTATTTTATATATGAGATTGGCTGAGCGGTTAGCGAACTGGACAAGTAGTGCGAGGCATCCCGAGTTCGATCCTTAGGCTTATCTACATGACTTTTTTTATTTTTCTTCACACTCTGTACCTTACTACTTTAGCAATTCTTCCAAACTCTCTAAGAATGTTCTTCAAAGCAACTAAATTTCCTCCATTAAGGTGCTATGGATGATTATAGGAGTAAAATTGTTAGTTGGGATGTTTCTCCACCACGATGGTGTGGAAGAGAGCCTTTGAATGAAGTTTTTAGGATACGAGAGAGGACAACTACAAAACATCTCGTCACACCTCACAACTGTAAATGTTTCTCCACCGCACCGAATGTTTCGTGTTGGTTTGGGAAAGCCTTTACGCAATTTTTTTGTTCTAGGAATGTTCAAAATTTAAAAAAACAATTCTTTAAAGCAAACCCAGTGAACAGACCTAATAGTTTTAGCAATAATCGTGCAGACTTGGCATCACTTGTATGCTAAAATTGAATCACCCTGTGACTTTTGACATTTTGGGTTTTGTGCTAAAAGCAAAGCGTCTGTCCTTTTCTGTTCTGTTCTGCAGTTTTGTCTTTTGTGCATCTATCTACTTTTCAGACGTGCAATTTGTTTTTAATCAAATGTGCCGCAAAATTAAACAAATTTAATTAAAAAAAAACTATGAGTCCTTGAAAATAAAAAAAAAGACGAAATGGGTAAATAGAAATACATAATTTAAATTATAAAACATTAATGCTGATTTTTTGTTGATCATTAAGATAAATTCCGAAGAAATCGAAATGCACCACCAACAATAATTCAACCACCAACTAAAAGTCAACCAGCCATTTCGTCCAAAGAAGCCGCTAAAGCACCAGCATCATCCTCAACTTCGGCCGCAGCTAAATTTACAATTCAACAAAAGATTCCCACTGGAAGTGCTCCAAAAAAGGGACCATATTCAGTTAAAAGAGCTGTTGATCCAAATGAAGTTTTTATAAAAAGAAGAATTGGTAATTATCATCTCTGTGGATTGATTGGATCGTAAGCTTGTTTTTTTTTTATTGTGTTTTTTCCTCAACACAATTCTTTGTTGATTTATTTAAAAAAAATCAAAAGCTATTAGAATAATGTAACTAGAAAATTTAAATTAAATCAAAAAATGCATCAATCAACTCAAAAATAAGACTGAACGAAGATACCACCGTGCTCTACAATCAACCAGGACTGTGAGGATTATTATCAGTGCTGTGTTCAGCCAAAGGAATTTGTAAGTATGATTGTATTTTAAATTAACAATCTCTTTTCCAGTTTGCAGATATTTTTTATTGAAACTATAACATAATTCCTGTTTCATCGGGAAGACAGTTTTAGAGACACCGAACACTATCGACTTTATCAGACGATAGGACGGACCTTTACATAATTACTTTTCATTGAGATAATATATCACATTTTGATCACTCAATCAGACTAAATTTTCGTTAATACGATAGCTAAGCATGCATGCAATGTGCGCCAGCCGTCTCTTATATTTCATTATTCGAACCAAAAACCATCATACTCTCAAAATATTAGGTCCGTTCTTTTACTTTAAATGTTTGTCATTTCTTTTCACACACAACATATGCAAGTTCATGAAAGGGAGATTTTGGAGGGCCTCAGCAATCGATTCCGATTCCTCAGCAAAAAAGCTCAGTTTGGCCGTCAAAATGCTGAGGAAAAAAAATTGGAATCGCTTGCTCAGCTTTTGACGGAGCAAAACCTCTGATATCTTTCTTTTCTGAACGTGCCTTATATATACGAAATTGACTGTCTTTGGGGAGACTTAAATGGATTTGGATGGTCAGAGCAGCCTTTTCGTGTATGCAAGGGTTTTTGACCAAGTTGAGTGTTAGATAAATATTTGAGATTCGAAGACTCTAAGCTGTTGCGTCTCTTTACGCCTTTATTTTCAAGCGTGTGCATCTCAACCGCTGCATTATCAGCAAGTAGACGTTGCTGAATGGTAACGTTGACTCAAATTGGCTTCATATTTAAATAAAAATAAATACCCCTGTCATTTTTTCATTTATGAAAATGGCGGGCAGCATCTTTGTGAGCCAATTAAACAACAAAAAAAAATTACTGAGCAAATGAGAATCATCGATTTACAGGTTACCTAACGTTGTTCATATTTGTAGGTGAGATCTGCAAAATATGAACAATACCTTTTTTAAGCTTCGAAAACAACAATCAACATTGCAATACTCAACAATCAACAAGAGAACATCATTTTTATCTACAATCAACATGAAAACCATCAACAATCAACACTCATCAGCAGTATCAACATTCTTAACTTAAAAGTAATTATTTCTCTTTCAATTTGATAGTTTCTTAATTTAACAAAGAACAACAGCAAAAATTTAAATATTTGATCAGTAAATGTATTTTTTTTTGTTTTTTAATGATTACTGGTCTTGTTCCAAAAACAGTGTCAACCTAATATAATTTATATTTTTTATTTTTGTTTGTATACAAGAAAAAATTGAAAGTTATCATGAGCATTAAACTTTAGCCAAACAGTTAAATTAAAAAAATGACAATAACTCTTTAAACAAAAAAAAAAAAACAGAACCAGTAACCTGTAAGTTTTTGTTAAAAATATTTCTTTTATACCCACATCTCTAGGTGAAGGTGCAAAGCCTTTATTTTCACGCGATGAAATACTTTCTAAACGGTCTCCAAGTCCTAAACACAGAAGGACATCTAGTACATCATCTTCAAACTCGGTAAAACCAAAAATTAAAAAAGTTAATTTACACTTACAAAATTAAAAACTCATTTATCTTAATCTAGCGTTCAAGTAGTTCTGAAAATCATAGGCGTTCCAGCAAAGACACACCAAAGTCGCAGCCAATTAAAAGAAGAACTCCTGAAAAGGTTCCATATTTTCTAGATCAAAAACGTGAGAATGATCGCATTAAAAGAATTTACGGATCAAGAAGATCGCGTAGTTTGAGTCGTGGTAGGAAAAGATCATTAATAAAAACTACTCGCAATCGAAGCAGAACCAGAACACCGCCTAGTTATAAAAGAAGATATCACAGCAGCGGCTATGGTAATCGCAGAACACCAAGTCGTGAACGTTATCGAAATCGTCATCATCGCAACGACTTCAGTCGTAGTCGGTCAAGGTCCAGAGAAAGAAGAAGAACAAATTCATACAGGGATCGGAATAAATTAAACTATGAAAGATCAATGCCACCAGCAACACAATTCATTCCGGTTCCTGTGCCAATGGAATATCCATATGTAAGTAGGACTTTTTTTTTGGCGGAATAAGAATACATTTTTGTCCTTCAATTAGATGCCACCAGCATGGGGACCACCAATTATGTCGCCACATCCAAGATTTCCTTTTATGATGAGGCCACCAGTTCCTTTTATGCCAAGACCCTTTCGCCCTCCACGATATTATATGCCAAATGGATTTCAGAGGGGAAACTTTCGTCCTAGATATTAAAAAATAAATAATGCCCTTAATGGTGTACGCTAGTCTGAAAAAAAAAACAGAAGCTACAGATTATGTATGGATGTATGTATATATGTTTTCATGATTAGGAAATAAATGTAATTTAAACGAAAATCAAACAAATAATAGTTTTTCTGTTGCAATATCGTCCTAGTTTTTGTGGTTTAACTCGAATAAACTTCTGAAGAATGGGACAAACTACTACACTTAGATTTATAACTCAATAGCTTTTGCATTCGCGCAAGAAATAAATCAACTGCATTTTAGAAAAGTCTGCTCCCTTTGCTGAAAACTGGGCCTTAACCATTTAACTTTCCTATTGTGGCTGTCTGTTCACCGTTCAGCCTTATGGGCATGATATTTAACAAATTACTGCGGAAAATGCGTAAGCATAACGAATTCTCAACAATGTAGCATTTCTTTTGAATTGGGGTTTGAGGAACATTTAATATAGGGCAATGTTTGCGTCCTATTTTTGACCCAGTTTACCATCAACTTAGCAGACCAATGCTTTCGATTTTTTGTTTATAACTACTAGCCTGGTCACCTTTATAACACAGGTTGTCTCATATTCTAGAAAACCATGCGAATTGCATTGGAAAGCCTTACTTTAATTTCGACTGCTTTTGTTTTATTAACAAAAAAGGGAACATGGACAGACATTTAATTTCCAACCAGTTTTCCCAATAAAATATTCGGCCCTATTGTGAGTTCCGGGTGAAAGAAAATCCACCCGGAAAAATTACATTTCATTCCTCTTTTATTGTGAGTTTCGGGCGAAAAATGTCATCTGAAAATAAAGTACTGAAAAATTTGATGCGTTGAATGAGCCCATTTATAGCAAGTTTTCCATTTAATTTTTGGTGCCGAACGAGGCCACACTTTTTGTAAAATGGAGGGTGAAACTCGCAATAGCTTTTAAAAATCCAGTCGAACAAAACATTTTGGGCTGAAATGGATGAAACTCACTATAGGGCTGATTAAATATTCTTCCAGTGCCCTTATCACGAGTCTAACGCAATCTAGTGACAGTAGGGGGCCGTCACCAAGTGATGGAATTTTTTCTTACATATTCAGCCTTATCGCCAATTCAAGGCGAGATTTCTCCTCGGATTTTGACTTTTTTTCCCCACCAGAAACTGGTTTATCTTTTACTTTTTCGAAAATCGTAAACAATTATTGGTAAATATCACACCTAGGAAAAAATCCGAGGGAAATTTTGTTCCCGATAAGAATGATTAAATTGCATGAAAGGAATTTATCGTGCATAAAGAAGTTCCACTTCAAGAATGTTTCATGTCTTTCGTTATTTTATTAAGAGTGCTCTAGTCAAATAGCCAGTTGCATTCCTCCCCTTAACCAATTCAACCGTAATACTAGTGCTTCTAGGAATGCCCATCAGTTTACCCTTGAGCCCAACTTCGGAATTACTGTTAAGTATAGAGATTCTTTCTTTAGTCGCACTGCAAGAATGTGGAATGCTTTACCCGGAACTATTTTTCCCTACCATTTCAATGTTTAGAGGTTTAAAACCAATGTGCATTAGTATCTCCTCTTAAATCCTTTCCTAACGCTCGCACTGTGTTTAAACATTTTAAAGGGATAGGGTAGTAAAAATCTCTTAAGTGCTCGCTTATTATAAAAAAAAAATAAACAAACATTTTTTAAAAACGGGTACGATATTTTTGTTTGCATTGTAAAAAATATGAAAATTAACATTTTTTTAATCAAAACTTCAAATAAAAAACAAAAATAGTCAAAATACCAGAACCAAAAAAGGACATCATTAAAAACATAAATATAAATTAAAACATTACTTCTCAATGAAACTTAAGATTTTTTGTTTCATTCGAATTTTACATAAATGTTTTTGAGAACAACTTTGAAAATAGCACTAGAGAAAATATTTTGATAGAATAAAAAAAAAATTACTTTGAGTCTTAAATAAATTTCCTTATTTATGTATGTCATTAATAGGTGGGGTCGGTCTTTGACCACACAAGCTCTCCATTACTTGTTGTACTTTTGTAGTATTATTTGTTTGTACTTCAAGTCTTATATGATTTTTATTTATAGATTTTAGTTGAATAGATTTGTCTCCATTTCATAATCACTTAAACCACCAGCACCATCTCCGGGATAACTTCCGCGCTCAAAGTCAGCAATATCTTCATTCACCACCACGGGGATTTCTGATTTGATTTTTTTCTTCTGATTGAAAAGATTCTCTTCACCAGGCTGAATTCGTTGGTAAACTATAATATTTTTTCCAGTTCTGGCTTGTACGTACTGGAAGAGAGCACCAGGAGATTGATATTTTTTGAATTGTCTTTAAATAAGGGGAACTTACCTCTCCATTAGAGACCTTGTGTAAAACCCTGTAGTTCAATAGGAATTCACTGATTTTCGATGTCAAAGGCTCAAAGAGGACCACATGTGTGGGCATCGCTGTCTTCGGATAGCTTGGTACATGAGATCTTAACCATCCATCTGGTTTTTCATAGAATTGATCAGCCTCGTCGAGGTAGGGTTGTGTGTTCTTCAAGTTAGGTTCACAAGTAAGAAACCGTAAAGTGACATTTTCGTGAATGTGACTGCACACAAAAATGTTTGTCAGGATTGGTGGTTTAATAGATCAAATACAAACCTGAAATAAGGAGTCGAATGGCATGGCATAAGGAATAAAATAGAAGCTCTGTGATTGGCCTCATCACGATAATCTTTGGATACTTCTTGCAGCTTAGACATGACATCGATTGGACCGCGTTGGTGGACCGTACTCAAATACCACGCGGGATAGGCATTTCCAACTAAAATAACAGCTGCAATAAACCACAACAACGGTCGTGACGCCTTGTAACTCCATCGTGTAAGTGTGTCGGCAATGATATATAGACACAACGGAAGAAGCGACGACACAAACCGGAATTCCTTGTGTTCAACAAAACTCAATGCAACCAAGGTCACTAGTATGGTGATAAGAAGTTGCTTACGAATGGGAAAGACTTCACGGTGGCGAATGGTTTCAATGACACCAAATATAAATGGCAGTGTATTAATTCCGAGAACAGTTGGAAGACCAATAGTGAAATACCAGTACCTAAAAGGGACACCAAACTATTATCAATAGTTAATTTTAAATTACCACCTACCATGGTTGAGTGCCATAGAAGCTTCCGATACCTTGTAGAAGATTATACTTCAAAAATTCATAGGGTGTCACTATGAGAGATCCATGGATATAGGTGTCTAAAATTACACCAGCTCCAGCTACAAGAAGTCTAAATCAAAAACATAAGTCAAACTGACCACTAATTTAAGCTCTCAATAACATACCCAATCAAAAGGAATCTCTTCAGAATCAGTTCGAGAACAGATAGCCGTGTTCTTGTTAAATGATGAATGCATAATGGCAACCAAATGGTAGCGGCAGTCGGTCTAACAAAACATGATAGTGCAGCCAACCATAAATAACTTGTTCCCTCTTTCTGCCATGGGAAGTAACTCAAAGCAATGGTTGTCAATGAAGCCTCTAAAGTGTTGGTCAATGTTCTAGACCCGGTGTAAAACCAAAACCAAGGAACCGCGATTAAAAACAGTGCCCACTTTTTCTTCCCCGTCCAGATGAAAAATCGGTAATCGGAGTAAGCCGAAAGTACTGCTTGTAAAACTCGGGGTAGTAGAACCTGAAATTTAATTACATAATGGAATTATACTTGGTGTGAAATGGTGATAAAAACTTACCAAATAGTTGACATGATCTAAGCTGCATAGAGCCAAAACTTTATAGAGACCAGCGAATACTAATGGATAGATGTAGCTACGAATTCCTTGTACCCATTCCCATGTCAGATAACCATAACTGTGATACAACAAGTTACAGACCCCAATAGTAAATAATTAAGGTATATTGATACTTTACCCAAATGTGATTCTATGGGCAACTTCTAGACTCTGCCAATACTCGTCAGGAACATAATAAGTTTGTACAAGAAATACAGAAGCTAGACGTATTGCGAGTAAAATAATAAATACCCCAAGAAGATTCATTTCAAAAAGAGATTTTGATCTTAAGATAATTTTAATGTCGGTGGGCGGGATGATGAATTGAAATTCATGTAAAATGAGTGTCAATTTCTTTGATTTTCTGTGAGGAAAACTTTAAATTTATGAATCAGAATGTGTAGCACGTTTCCATAACCTCTCGAGTGCAGCAGAAAAATTAGAAAAATTAACCAAAATATAAAAATATATTCAAAAATTTGTTACACACGCACTCGGAATTATTTTTTTTAACATTTGCCTTTGCTTCGCTTCATTTCACAGCTTCTAAAAATAAAAATAAAGCGGACTGACAAGAAAAGAACGAATGAAATGAGTAAAGAGATAAGGGAACAGCAATGCTGCCAAAGTTCTTCTTTTATTAGGTTTAATTTTCTTCAGAAAATATTGGGATGCAGTTGAGGTTCATTGGACTTGAGTGTTTGCTTTTTGCATATCAGATATTTTGGAATTTTCATTCATTTTGAGTAATTTGTTCAATTATAAACGTGAATTCATCTCGTTTCACTGCACTGGATGGAACTGCACTCCAATGGATGGATAGGGCTCAAACAATTTAATGCAAATAAATGTTCTACCGTGTCGTGAAGTCTAGTTCCGCTGGAGTCAAGTCGCTGGCTCAATACTTTAATGTTCTATGTCATATAAAATTCAATTTTTTTATATCAAAATGTTCGTCTTTTTGTCAACTTTAAAAAAATGTATCTTTCATTTTTTTTATTCAACAAATGGCCGTTATATAGCCCTAACAAACATAAACTTTCCAAAGATTCTAAGTTATGCTCAGTACTTAAACGTTCATTTACACCATAAAATAAATTAAATCAAATAAGTAAATTATCATACGTTATTGGCAAATGGGAAAATCTATGTTGAGATACTTTAATCTAGAATTTTGTAGTTTATATGTAAGTTTTGAGCATAATAATAGTTTTTCACGGTCTAACAATCGCAGTAAGCAGTTTTTGTAATTTTACTGCATATTTTATTCCATTTTTCTCCAATTATCCATTGCATTCCATATATCTCCCTCAGTGCTATAATGTTCTATGTCTAACATAGAACAAAAAACTTACAAACAACTCAAAAAAGTTAGAAAAATGTTCTATGTTAAAATTGAAAAGTGTTAATTAAATCGATATTGAATACAGAAAAAAGAAAGTTGGTCCTTAATTTAATGAAGTCACTTAGGGCCAGTTTGTTCACAGTGGATCATCTTTAATCAAGGATTATTCCAGTTGATTATCATGGAATGCGTTTGTTCACTAAAATTTTAATCAAGGAATCCATGATTTGAGCAGTTAATTGAAAATATCACTAATCAGCCGAATTTGCTTGATTAGCACCATTTAATCAAGGATTTACAGCAATTCAGTTTGTTCATGCTTGATTTACGCACTCGCATGATAAAGAGAAGTACGTATGCTCATAAGATATACCTTTGTCACTATCTTGGGTTTTCTGTGACGTCTCAATCATATTTCATTATTATTTTAATTTTTAAGTGAAGACTTCTTAAATTTTGCATTTAAAGAAATGGTTTTTAAGTGATAACAGTAAAAATATAAAAAGCAATAAGAACAATCAAATTAGTTGAAATTAATATTTTTTTTTTTTTGAATTTATTATGACTATTGTGACGTCACACAAGAAACGAGAAAATCTTGTTTCTTTTTATTACTGTATGTGGCCACTTTTGACGTAAAGTGAATCAATTAAAAAAAAAAAAAACAAAAAACAATACACTTTCTCTGGCTGCCATTGCGAACTGTGTTTTTTTATAAAAAAAAGTTTAATGGTTACAAATAAGAATCTATTTACCTTCTAATTATTGTAAACGATATTTTCTAATAAGAATCCACAAACACAAACGTCAACAAAAATGAAAAAATCTTAATTCTTGATTAAGTTTTGACAACCGAACTGACAGAAAGACTGGAAAATGGAACGATTTGTGGAAAAGCCATGATTTGTTAATCAAGCTGAAAAAGAAGTGAACAAACAGTCTTTAATTATCGCGGATCTGTAATCATGGATTAGGAAGAATCCGTGATAGACAAATTGCAGATTTAACCCACTGTGAACAAACTGGCCCTTAGTCGTTCTATATTTTACTATTTTTATTTTTTAATAAATCATGATATTTTGACACAAAATCAGCTACGTACAACTTTATAAGCGATTTTCTCAGAATAATGAAAACCTAGCATAGAACATTAAAGTATTGAGCCATCGAAGTGTAATTTCACCTTAATTCCCCTTTTTTCAATTTCGTTTCAAAAACAAAAATAGTGTTTTGACATTTTCATACAAAAGCTTTCAAAGTTTTTGAATTTTCCAACCTAATTTCAAGCAAATTCGCTAAATTAGCTCAATCGGATACCAGAATTTGTTTAGAAAATGAGGTAATTTCGCAAATGGTGACGCTTTGGCAAGGGCAATATTGCCCGGTAGATGATATTATTGATATATTGCCAATGGAGCCGTTGGGTATAGTTTTGAAATTTGCAACCATATGTTTGGCCTAGTGAAAACGTAGTATAAAAGTTAGACCGCACTCAACTTTATAAGGTGGTCACAATTTCGTATTTCTCACTTTTGTACTTTTTGGCAAAAGTAGGTATATTTACAGCCCTATTCTGCCGTTGTGCGGCTCACAATTTTGTGTGAGCTTGTTTTTGTATAACGCGGTTACAATTTTGTATTCTGTGGAAGCCCTCATAAGAATCCTCACGAGAACAGGTGAATTGTGATCTGCCAAGGAGCAGATCATAATATTTACGATTTTATGAGGTGATTCACCACGAGTTATGAGGTTATTGTGACTTGTGAGGCATCAGTAAGGTTGCCAGAATAAGGCTGTTAGTTAAGCTTCAAGGCTGTCTATCGCAGCTGAACTCCATACAATTTCAAATGAATACGAATCCGTGGAGTGCGGTCTTACCTTTAAATAATTATTTTGTGTGCCACTCTTTATATAATATGGAGTGCTCGTTTACATTCGAAAAACGTAACCATCATAGGGGGCGCGGTAATCTATGATGTAATTCAATTCTCAATATAGAGAAGGTTTTTACAACAACACAATCATAGCTGCAGCTGTCAAAATACCCTCTCTGTATTGAAATTACGCCCTATATCACAGTCTCAAGCACTACAATGCATTAGGGATAGGAACGAGCACTCCATATTATATATACTCAAAGGTGCAATTAGGCAAAAATGGACTCACCAAAGAACACCCTATACCTAGCCTACATACATGCTGTACATGCTCTTCTACATTTTAAATCAAATCTAGAAATCTATTACTTTCGTAAAAAAATATTCCCCACTGCCAAAAAAGAACAGTTAAAAAAAATTACCCCATGCCTATCTGTCAGTGGATTTTTTTTCACCATTCCTCACGGTTCGTAGAAAATTTTTCATTAATTTTTTCTTAATTCCACTTGTTCATATTATATTTTTCAACGTTTCGTCACTCTAGATAACATTTGCTTTTCTAATCAAAACGACTGTTGTTTTTAATTCCAGACTGTTCAAAGATCGATCTTCGATTTTCGAAATAAAAATCTGCGATGACTTCTGTAAGAGTATTGGGCCGCATTCAAAGTAAGAAGATAAAAATCAAAAAATTATATAACTTTTTTTTTTTGTAATTGAAATGAGAAATTTTCAACAAACTGGGGAGTGTCGAAGTCGTCTAGTTCGACAACACTCTCCCTTAATTCGATAAGAATTGAATATGATAGGAAATTCCTTAAGACTATTGATTATTTCATAGATGTGCTGATTGCCGGTGTTCGGGGCAAAGCTGATTATACAAAAACCCGTAAGAATCTTCAACTCACCGCTGATTCCAAAGTTATTTGTCAAGGGTTCACTGGCAAACAGGGTACCTTCCACAGTCAACAAGCTCTTGACTATGGCACCAAACTTGTTGGTGGAGTTTCACCAAAGAAAGGAGGAACCACACATTTAAATCAGCCCGTCTTTGCAACCGTAAAATTTGTCCAACCAAAATGGGCGAAATTTATATTAACTGGATACTTCATTTTAGGTTGCTGAAGCCAAAAAGGCAACTGACTGTCATGCTTCGGTTATCTATGTGCCTCCACCGGGCGCAGCCAAGGCAATCATGGAAGCTCTTGAAGCTGAAATTCCATTAATTGTCTGCATTACTGAGGGTGTTCCTCAGCATGACATGGTTCGTGTTAAGCATGCGCTTTTGGCTCAAGAAAAATCCCGTTTGGTAGGACCAAACTGCCCTGGAATCATCGCACCAGAGAGGGTAAGTCAAAGCATGTTATCCTATACTACAATAATAAAATCTATAATTGGAATCGCTTATCAAGAATAGCCTAACAAATACAATGATTCGAAAATCGAAAGAAATGTGCTATCGCATCAATAACAAATCAACTTCTTTTTTTTTTTTGTTCAATAAATTTAGAGGTCAAAGTCTTTGCAACGGTATGGTGAACTTTAGCACTTTAGAGATTCTGCATTTGATACAATCTATGTAGAATAATTAATTATTTGTTTCGTTCTCTTGCTGGCTCCGCTAATGCGCAATCGTGGGCAGTTTATGTAATACGTAGATGTTTGTCAAATTAATTAATATACAAATTAGTGTTGCAATATTTTTGTTCTTTTAGATAACTGGCCCTGATCCAATTAGCGCCAATAGTAATGTCAATACGTATAACAACTTTTGTTTGGCCTTGAATACGTTTTCAATTGTGCTTAGCGCCTCTCTTTCTGCAAGTTGATTATATTTTAGGTTTGTTTTAACATTTCCAATTATTATTGTTGATAACTTTTAGGTTAATAATAATAATAATAATATTAAATTATACAGGTTGCCCAGCAAATAATGGAGAACCATTTAACCGGTTTTTTTAGGCCTTAAGACCTTTTAAAAACAAAACAAATAGAAAAACATTAACAAAAAATAAACAAACAATCAATTCAAAAATTATAATAGACCTGGTTTTTGAGAGAGTGTATAGTAAGTCAGCAAAATTTGTACACTGAAAACAAAAACGCAATTCTGTGTAGTATGCAATTTTGTTTATTATTGCTTTGCGTGTACAAATTTTGCTGAGTTGTTAAACACTCAAAAAACACGGCTTATAACAGCAAATGAAACAACTTTGTCAAATTTGACTGCCTATCTATTAGTAAAGTAGTTCCAGATTATTATAAAAATAAAAATAATTAAGAATCATTCATTCATTCGTAGTGGTAGTGTTCAGGTTTTTGATTTTAGGGAATTACATATGAACATAATATCGAAAATTAAATTGATAAAAAAATAGAGCTTTAAGTTTAGGGTTTGAAAGCTGGTGAGTTAAATGTTAACCAAACAACTCACCTTGAAGGGTTTTCTCTAGCTTATTATGATTTAAGTCTTATCTAAATTGATAGATTTTTATAATTGAAATTTTTTGTTTTATGCAGATATGGGATAGCTTAAGTTTATGTATAATTAACAATTTTATAGTCCTCTTATCTAGTTATCAGTTCAAAGTTAAAAATGATAAAATTACAATTCCTATTAAAAACTTAGGCTACAACTCCAAGCACCTAGAGAAGATCTTCATCATCACACCGTGAATATTTTAACTACCTTGGTTCTTATCTCCACTTTACTGAGCTTTACAACAAACGCTATTTGATTGAAACGCATGCCAACCTTATCTAGGATCCTAAGTCATTCCTTCAGTTTGCCAACTACAAAAGAAAATTTGATTGCTCCCCAGCCACTCTATCTGTCAATAATGAAACTTCAGACGATCCTTGCACTATAGCAAATAGTCTAAGAGCCGACTATTTTTTTTTTTAAATAATATCATGATACTCTGTTAATATCCCTAAGTCTAGACATCTTAATCTTGATGATCCGATTGATAGGACTCATGATATAAGCTTTTCGTGGAGTTTAAAAAAACTCAAAAAATAAACAATATAGTCTCCAAAAAAAGAATGTAAGGTTCGCTTAAAAAGCTTATATCTTGAGTTCTATTAGTCGGTTCAACAAGATTACCCGCTCCGCCAAAAACTGGGCAAAAAACCTGCCAGACTTTTGATTTCGATATCATAAAATATGCCCCTTTAAACCCTCATACTCGGATTTTAATTATACAACCACTCCGAAAAATTGCTGTCGGCGCTTTCTACTTTAACCTTTTTGCCAAACAATCTTTTGCTGATGTCTCCTTTGCAGCTCATTCTGCTTATTTTAATTAATTACACAAACTTTCTTTAGGACCGTTTTGTCGACCCTAACCCCATCCAAAATAAAGTAAACAGCTAAATGATGAATTTAGTCCTGGTCCTGATGGGCTCTATGCCGTACTCCTAAAAGTGCTCTTCCCTTTCTCTCCCTCTCAAAAATCTTTAGCCTATCCCTAAGTCAGTGTGAGTTTCCTCAAATTTGGAAATCCTCTTTTATAATCCCTATTCACAAAAAAGGGTTCGAAGGGCAATGTTAACAATTCTTCGACAAATGACTCTTCCCTTATTCAACAGGATCTTGGCTGTTTTTTTTTTTCATTTTGGTGTCGCAAAAAATGTTTGGATCTTAACGTTGCCAAGTGCCAATCAATCACTTTCTCACGCAAACGCATTAAAACTCCTCCCCGTCTGTACCTTATCCATAATCAACCCATTCGCACTGTTTATAACATTCGCGACCTTGGCGTAAATAAAAATGAAAACTAAATTAGTCCAATCAACATCGACGACTGGTAAGTCACGTAGTCTCGAATCAACCAACTTTTCTCAACTTTGTTGAGGGAACAAATTTGAAAGTTGAGGAAATTTTGAAATATTTTCCATTAAACAAGATTGAACTCCCTCTCCCTTACAATATAACTTGACATGCTCTTTCTTATCATTAATGCGTCTACGATCTCAAAATAATGAAACATGTTGTAAATTTTCCTGCACATTTGAGCCACCAACCGTCGAAATCAAGCGTAAATAAAAACGACTCCATGATATTACTATAGTTTTTTAAGCCAGGAACTCAATTTCAATTCAGCACTTAACTTCTTTAAACGTTGGCCCAGGGAATTCTGCAACCCCTATTTGACCCGGCCCCTATATATATGCTTTGTTCGCCTACTCCTTGAATAAGTCTCTCAAGATTGGTCGCCTTACCATTACATTCACATCTTCAGAATCGAGAGAGTTCAACGTCGTTTAGTTCGTTTTGCTCTTCGAGGTCTATCGTGGAACAATATTTTAATCCTACCTTATCTCAAACGCCTGAAACTAATCAACCTGAACTCACTGAAAAAACGAAGGGAAATACCAGACATTCTCTTCATTCATCGACTCCTTTCATTTTCAATTCATATCTTTTACCACTTACCCTCGTAATACACGTAGTCCGAGTCTCGTCTATCTTCCCACCACCGAACCTTTTACTCCGTCAACGAATCTAACTCTCGTATGCTGCGAGGTGTTAATTCGAACTTGGACTGTTGCGACTTTAACCTCGGTTTCGACTTTAACCTCAGTACTCCTTCCGTCTTCATCATTCTCAGTGTCCAATACTTTTGGCGGGTGATTGGTCTAATATCGAATTTCAACTTTTATCAACTATCAATATTAATAATTGACAATCGCAATAGGGGTGGTGATTCACCAATTGACTGCATTATTGTAGTTCTTTTATTCAACTCGCATCCTTTATTGTAGGTTTATTGTTCCACACTTAATTTTTGATTAATTTAAAACCTTATTCTTATATTTTTAGTGCAAGATTGGAATCATGCCTGGTCACATCCACAAGCGCGGTAAAGTTGGTGTAGTCTCAAGGTCTGGTACTTTGACATACGAAGCCGTTAACCAAACAACTCTGGTAATATTTTTTTTTTCAAACTCAGGTTAGGCTCGATTTATATTGTTTTTATTTTTGTTTACAGGTTGGCCTTGGCCAAACTTTGTGCGTGGGTATTGGAGGTGATCCATTCAATGGAACCGATTTTATCGATTGTCTTGAAGTGTTCCTTAGGGATCCCGATACCAAGGGAATTATTCTTATCGGTGAAATTGGTGGTGTTGCCGAAGAGAAAGCTGCTGAATATCTCATCGAACACAATACCGTAAGATTTATATTGAGATTTCCTGCCAAACAATTCTTTTATAATTCTCTTCTTTTTTTTTGTTCGGGTGTGTTCTTAGGGCGTCAAAGCTAAACCAGTTGTTTCATTCATTGCTGGTTTGACAGCTCCACCCGGTCGACGAATGGGTCATGCTGGTGCCATTATTTCTGGAGGAAAGGGTGGAGCCGGCGATAAGATTTCAGCTCTAGAAAAAGCTGGTGTTATTGTAACTAGGAGCCCCGCTCAAATGGGCAAGGAACTCTTCAAAGAAATGAAACGTTTGGAATTGGCTTGAAATACAATGTAAATTCATTTTTATTCTCTACATTTCTAAAATGAAAAACATTTTATTGGTATAAATGTCCTAAAACCTAATCCAACAAAAATATTAATCAAACTTTTCATCTTAATGAGATTTTCATTCTAAATTACTTTCGTTCCGTTTTAAGAAAATACAAAAATTAATATTTAAATAAACATACAAAAGTCAGGCCAATAGAAAATGAACTACAAATAAAAAAGTTGTCTTAATGTTCTCTTAAAAATTCAACTGCCAATGGGTGCTCTTCCTGCAAACGCCACCAATAGAGAATTAAAGTCAAAAACTATGACTTCAACAAAACAATTAATTCTTGCGCTAGGTTTAAATATTATTTTTAGAATTGTTACTCGCACCAAATTCTATCATGTTAGAAAAAAAAAATACTATACATTAAAAAAAAACTCACTCTATGTAAATGTTAAAAATATGTTTATGTACAAAAATACAAAACAAATATTGAATAAAAAAAACATACTAATATAAACAAAATGGTAGTTTTTAGAACTCCAGAATACTGAACACATCACCATCGCTATTTTTTGTATAGGTTCTTTGTCTAGTTTCTATGAGCTGCCTTGACTTGAATGGCTAAATCTGTGTGATAAATAACCAAGCACTATTTAGTTAAACGAATTAAAAATAAAAATTGTATATTTATTTATTAGCATCAATACATAGATAAATTCAAAAAAATAGCAACTGCACTATTGAATTGATGAGAACGCAAATGCCAAAGCAAAAACAAATCAAATCGATCAAACTAAATAAATGTTGTTCAAAGGAAACAAATTAATACTAATCATTGGCATTTGTTATGTTTAACGCTTGTATTTATCATTCTTTCGTGGGATCACTCCTTTTCCAGCTTCCAAAAACAATTTCGTAAAGATCCCTCTGCCTCTATCCTTTCAAACTACTAACTTACTATATAAAATTCCTAAGGCGGCTGTAATATTCCAAAAAAATGCCAAGTTTTGATTTCAAACAACTGCGCAGAAATATTGAATATGAAAAAAATGTTTAGGCTATCCCAAACCAACCAAAGTTGAGTGAAACAGCCCCAACGGTAGAACAAAATGAAGGAAACAAAAATCTGCCGTCAGAATGTTTCGCGTCGGTTTGGTATAGCCTTTAATAAGTGATGATGCTTCAATTAAGAGAGCATTAAAATGTAGGATCATAAGCTTTTAATATTCCGATATATTTTGAAATAACAAAAAAACTCGAATCTAAAAACCATGTTGAAAAATTTGAGGGGTATACAATTTTGAAGGAATTCTGTGTCCTTTTTTTACATCTTGAGTAGACTGTTAATTTTAGCTTTTTATACCATCAGAATTCCCTCGTAAATAAATTTTAAAAACTACTTTATCCTAGTTTCTTTTAGCTTACAAAAATTGAATAGATTCCACTGGTGTTTAAAGATAGATTTAAACTTTTCAAATGCAAATGTGAAAGCTTGCGTGTCGTGGTTGGGGCCTTTATAGGTAATGCCAGTGTTGATTAGTAAATAGCAACTACAACATTATAGTTAATTAAAAGAGCTGACTGCCATAAACCTGAATATAGGAGCCCGAGACATGTTACAGAGACGTGCCTTTTGCATGCAAGACGAAATTGTGAAGAATAAGAAATAAATTCAAACTAACAGAAGTTTTTCCACTTATAACGAATATGTGTGTCCGTTGTTGAAAAATCGAATTTTCAAAAGAAAAATATTTTTGTATGTTATGGTCGAAAATATGAACAGTCTTACTTTGGGAACTACTGTTTATAAGAACGCAACATAAATAGTGTTTTTTTTATGCAGGGTGATTAGCTTAAGCTGAAGCGTGTAAGTTGGTTGGAAACAGTAAAAAAATCGTATGGGAGGGTTTATATTCCACCAGTTTAGGCTGGAGGGGAAATTTTCTAAAAGAAATTATTGAAAACAGACAAAAAATTATTAAAAACAACGGTAACACTTACAACACCCTGTTTTACCTTTCTGTAAGGCCAGACATCTTTTCTTTCATTAATTTTTTAAATAAAGTTCTTTTAATGGACAGTTTTGGAAAAATTAATTTTCAAACTCAAAATTTGGAAAAAAATCAAACCATGTTTTTTTTAATTATACGTATGTGAGCACTATTTTTTGTTTTCAAAATTTAATGCTTTTATCAATTTTTAGCCAAACACTGAATACCCTATGGTTATAGGAATTTTACTTTTCAAGAAATAAACAACCGATTTATATATTAAGAAATAAACGACCGATTTAAATGGTTTAAGGAACAAGATTTGTTGAAGTTATCTAGAAAACATTCAGCCCAATCCCAAATATTCCCCGGAAAAATAACTCCCTGTTCCTCGCTCCTCACATTCAGTACATTTACATGATCGAATTTTTATTCATTTAAAATACCAGTTTTTTTCTCATATTCGAAGTTTCTATAGAATAGGCAAACATGAACGATATTCACGTGCATTTTTCGTTGAGAATAAGAGAGGAGGAAAAAGTAAATATTTCCCCGGGAATAGCCATTTAGAATTGGGCTGATTATAAAATCATTTTATACCAAGTTAAAAAAAAAAAACTGGCCAGGTCATTTTCAAACTTAAATTTTTTTTTAATCAAAAATTATACAATGGTATACAATACTATTAAAACTTTAAAACCAAAAATAGCCATTGCAAAAAGTAGCCGCCTATCCCTATATTGAATAACGTACATACATAATGTACGTCGCCAAAAAATTAAAAAATTTGTCAATAATATGCACTAAACAAAAACAATTTTTCTATTGTTATTGTTTGTCTTCTTCTCATTAAAATTCCAGACCACGGGCAATAACTCTCTAGGTGCAAGAATTTAACCAAATTCCCCTGGAAAATATATAATTTGCAGCACATCAGTGCAGCTTATTCTGTATACTTCGGTAGCCTTCGACTAAGAAAGGCAACTGAAGAGCTCAATATTGTTGCTGCACATTTGCACAAATAGGTCACCAAAACTTCCAAAATGAAAATGTAAATTAAATAATTGAATTTTCTTTTATCAAAATCGTTGCAGCCGTTTCTGAGAAAAAATGCGATTTTCCTTTTCGGATAGAAAAAATTGTATGGCAGCTACCGTTATTTTTGGTCCTAAACTAAAAATAAAAAAAAAAAAAACGTGTGGACATATCCCATAGAAAAAGAAATCCCACCAGCTTCTTCAAGGTTATAAGCGTGCGGACAGATAGAATTACGAGACTCAATTTGTTCGCCCTCCCTATCATCGTAATAGCAAGTTTGAGTAAAATGCCGCATTCAATTTTTTTTACGAATCCATAACTTTCAAAATGTAGGTATGATGCATCAAGTAAAAATGAAAGCTAATTGCTTTTGTTTTATTAACAAACAAACCTTGATTTCAAGGTTTTGTTTTCAAAATTGGACAGAAACTGATGATTTATTGTTCTACGTCAGCCTATACCTTACCCGCATTAAAAGTAAAAATAAATACGTGTTAGTAAAAGAGATAAATTGCCATTAAGAGGGCACACGAGGTTATCAACATAATTAAGACACATTTTCATTTGGCTCATAAATATTTGTATTCAATAAATTTAATCTTGTTTAAGTACACATTGATTTAACACCACATTTAGTATGCTGCGCATAAAAGCATTTATTTTTTTTTACTTAAAACTAAAACATCAATTACAACGATTAACACAAATCAATTCGTTTTTTTGTTGTTTTCCTTGTTATGGTTAAATGGGTCCCTAAGTATGAGCTGAATTCAAAATGAATCCAGGATTTTTGTGAATGTTCTGTAAATATTATTGGCTTTGGGGCTTTTTAGTTTATATTTATTCAGCTGGGATCAATGAGGTTTTGGAATCTTTTGTAATGAGTTGCAGTAGTGAACCGCTGGCTGGACGGTCTTTGCCTTGTGTCCAATTGTGGAAGAGTCTAAGAGAAAACAAATATTCTTAATGAGTTAACAACAGATATGCTTAGAATATTTTCATTAAACCTACTCAGCGACTTCAGTAAGGGGTGTCCATGTAGTGAAATCAGCTTTGGGCATCCACTTCCGGTTCATTGGTGTGTCAAGAGTCACAGGTAGGATAGACAGCACTAGAGAATCAGCTGGCAGCCCAGAGTCTTTCTCAGCAAGGGATTTAGTAAGCTGATGAACAGCTGCCTTGGCCATACCATAGCCAATCATGCCTGGTGTTCCCTTGAGAGCTGGCTTCGCGCCAGTCAGAGCCAAAACTCCTCCATCCTTCAAATGTTGAGCAGCAACGGCGGCAGATATAATTGATGTCCAGACACTTTGGCGCCACATCAAGTCGGAATTCTTAGCCAAATCTAGGGAATCAAATATTTCAAGCTATAAAGGAAGAAGAGCATTATGATGCAGTTTACAAACCTTTCTTGGCATTGCCACCAGCCCAGCCTCCAGCTACGCAAATGACAGCATCTAATTTATCACCACTCAGGGCATCACCGACTTTCTTAACCACCTCTGTTTCTTGGTCAGCCCAAGATCCATCACGTGGCACTACAATACTTAAGTCAGCATTCTCGTTCTCGCTAAGGTCAATACTTCCAACCCACTGCAAAGGATCAATTTAATTTCTTCACTTTCATAAAACTCAAATACAACCAAAACTTACATAGTTGTTGGCCTTGAAATGAGCAACGCAAGCAGCACCGAGCGCTCCTCGACCACCATAAACTAAAACTCGTCCAACAGACATCATCAGATTCTTCGCCAGTTTTCTTGTCGAATGTGAACGGCTCGAGGCTTTAAAAGGTACTGAAGAACTGTTTCGCCGTCTAAAGAGAAACTGCTTAAGATCGTGCTTAGGAGATTGTTATCTAGCGGCAACCAGCAAGCACTTTGTTCAAGTTGATTGAAGCTTTTAAGATTTAAATTGCTTTGAATGTTTGAATAATGAACGTGAAAAGGGAATAAAATGATTTGTATTGCAAAATAAACAGAACCAACTGTTGCAAATCAACTCTCACCCAAAGCCCCCACTCTTGCCATTAAAACCGGCTTGGAGGTGAATCATTTGAATCTAATATAATTTTTTGAAGATCAAGTTATTCTTGGGAATCAATGAGGTCTTTAAATATTGATTAAATGACCAGAAAATCCCCCAAAAAAGGGTGTGAGCAATGTAACAAAACTTGATTTACTTTTTCCGACGAATTGTGTTTGTTTTTATTGGAATTCTAAATTATAAAATGTTTATAATAGTAAATGAATACCTGAGCTTTGATTTAATATTGGAATGCAGTTATGTTAATTTAGTTTTAATTGATTATTTCATCAATAATTTATGCTGGTTTCATTTGATTGCGAAAAAATTGGTGCACTCTAAAAATAACTCAAAAATCTACCTATCCAGTAGTGAAGTCACTCAATTAATTTTGACATAAAATGAGTGGGTTTTTTTTTAATTACACTGGTATACAAAATTAATTTGCTTAAGGCTACTGCTACAGACCCTTTTTAAGTTTGCCAAGTTCACGTTATCTATCTCGGATACGGTGCGATACAAATACCAAAAGCAAATTAAATTTGGAATCAGAAATTTGTTATCGGATAGAGGAACTAAAAAAGAAATCTTACATTTTGAATTTTCGTCTTTTTGGGCAAATGGAAATGAAATTTAAGCCAGAACCAGACTGGTCTCATGCGTTGTGTTGTGGAGCCTTGTGTCGCTGTCATCCCATATATTTTATGCGACACAAAGCACCACAACACACACGAGACAAATGTAGTTCTACCAAAATAAAATACATTGCAGTGATAACGACACACGACAATTCACGAGATATGAGTGGATCCGGCTTTATTGCCTCAAATATTGCCAATGGAGCCGAAGCGTAAGGTCGGTTGCATTCGCTGTTTTTTTTTTTAACACAAACCAAATGTACATTGGTTGAAAAAATTAGTTAGTTAAAGTGGCCATTGATGTTTCTAGAAGCGAAAGTTTCGGGAAGGATCAGTGGTGCTATAGGCGACTATCAGGAACAAAATATAAGGGGTATTCACGATCCGATGCAACTGGCCTAGTATCATTGTAAAAGTGCAAAAGTGTAAAATCTTACAACACTACAACAACAAAATATACAAGGTGCAATCTTACAACAGTTTCGCACTTAAGCAATACCCGAAACCTATTGCAACAGAAAAATACAACCTTGTAAAATTTGTAAATTGTGTTTTTGACAGCTCACTCATTCTTGATTACATTAAACAGATACAAAGGTATGTTCATTGGATACATCCAATTTGCTATCTTGATTGTATTGATGTGACGTCGTCATCATCTTTTACTATTATTTTCCATTTAAATTCGGACGATAATTAAGATTTGGTAATATTTTCTTTTTCCGTTTTTTTGGCATCTTTTTATGAACAAAATTTAAATTAAATCAAATTGAAATTTTCAGATATGTTCGAAACAAAAACAAATAACAAATGTCAAACTTATTTTGACATTTGCTTTAGTGTTGCAAGAAGATAAGAAAAGTGCGCTCACGATCCACTTAAAAAAAATAAAATTTCGCACTTTTACTAGGCTCGTTGCACCAGATCGTGAATACCCCTATAAATATTTGTAGTAGAAGTTCATATAAAATAAAGGTTTTCCGGAACCAACGCGAAACATTGGACACAAGAATAAAAGTCCGAATCTACATTGAACGGGTTTTCCAATATTGATATCTTGTTTGATTGTGAAGGGAGTGAAAAAAGTTTGTACCACAAAACTCGAACGATTTGTCCAGTCTGTTTATGTTCTATTTCACTTTCTTTCCAGTTTTTTGTTTGTATTCGATGTCAGTATGCCGTTCGTTACCAAATTTTTCGTGTTGGTTTGAAATCTACCATATATAGATCACGATTAATGATAGAGAGAATAAATTGTGATAGTTCTTAAATTTTACCATAATTTCTTAAAGCCTCAACTACATAGACCTACTTTTGTACAAAAGTACAAAAGTGAGAAATTAAAATGGTCGCTAAAGAAACATGATTGCAAAATAACATACGAAAATTGTTCTGACATATAAATTAAACCACCATGCACAATTCTTTATTGTTTTTTTGCAAGCAGGTGTCTTTTGAATAGATATTTATTTCTCACTTTTGTACTTTTGTACAAAAGTAGGTCTGTGTAGTTGAGGCTTAAGGCATAACTACATGGGCATACTTTTGTACAAAAGTACAAAAGTGAGAAATAATATATCTATTCTGAAGACACTTGTTTGCAAAAAAACAATGGAAAATTGTGCATGGTGGTTTAATTAATGTGTTAGAACAATTTTCGTTTGGTTTCTTGCAAGCATGCTTCTCTAGGGAGCATTTTAATTTCTCACTTTTGTACAAAAGTAGGTCAATGTAGTTAAGGCTTTAGTTTTGACATTCCATGACACTTAACACACTGTTCTCTATGGCTGGATTTATTGATTTTTCTAGAAATAGTCATACAATTTTCACACTGAATGATTTTTTTTAAAAAGATTTTTGAGGTTTTCTTTTTTTTTTATCCCTGACCTCCTGAAATTTACTGTTTCTATTTTCTGATTTTAATTAAATTTGGCACACCCTCTCAATTGTACCAGAAAAATAACATCCAAACTCTATTCTACTACATCAACCTTCAAAATACAGATGTACCAACAAAACACAACTAAAAAAAAAAAGAAAATTTCTCCCGTCGTGGTCGTGTCAATTTC
This sequence comes from Melangyna quadrimaculata, assembly GCA_949320155.1. Taxonomy (NCBI): domain Eukaryota; kingdom Metazoa; phylum Arthropoda; class Insecta; order Diptera; family Syrphidae; genus Melangyna; species Melangyna quadrimaculata. The sequence goes on from OX439484.1 coordinate 188,433,305, forward strand.
TTTTCGCTTCATTCGGGTTTATTTTATTTGTCTGTCCTTCCAATTTGCAATTTTTACACAAAAAACAGACAAAATCACAAACTATCCAAATAGGTAAATCCAATCCACCTGCTATTGCCCGTGATTTATACCCCTGTGCACTGTGAAATGCCCCAATAACCTGCCAGCCACACAATGGAGCGTCGAGTTAAATTGAAAACAATAAACCCACATATCACCTGTAAAATTTGCGGAGGATATTTTATTGATGCCACCACAGTCACCGAGTGTTTACATACATGTAATTTATTAAATATTCTAATTTTCCTCAAAGATTACACTAAAATTATCCCCACAGTTTGCAAAAGCTGCCTGGTCAAGCATCTGGAGGAGAAAAAAACATGTCCCACTTGCGAAAATGTCATCCACCAGTCTCACCCACTCCAGTACATAAGTTTCGACAGAACAATGCAGGATATTGTATATAAATTGGTACCAAATTTGCAAGAGGGTAAGCTTAAAGTTTTTTCCTAATTTCTATCTATGATTTTAATCTAAAATCCATAAAAAGATGAAACCCGAAGGGAGCGAGACTTCTACAAAAGTCGCAATATGCAATGCCCCAAAGACCAGCCTCAGAATCATGACGACGACAATGAGAAGGTCAATGAGGCGCATGCCGAATCCGATTACCATCGGCAAGACGAACAAGTCAATGTGTGTCTGGAATGCATGAGCAACAATTTCAAAGATCTGCAACGCAGGTTCATTCGGTGTAGCTCGCAAGCGACGATAACGCATCTGAAGAAGTTAGTCGCCAAAAAAATACTCAATGGAATAGAAAAATATCGCGAGGTAAGTCATTTTTCGTTCGTATTTTTATTTTTGCCAAATCTTAACTTTATTTGAATACTTATTTTTTTTATTTGTTGATGGAGAAGAAGATAAAATTCGAAGTTGTAAACAGACACAATTCACAGGCAGTCTTGTTATCTGAAGGCCAACATGGCTATTTATATAACTTTTGTCCTTGTGTGGTTGTTTAATTGAATTCGTGGTGGTATGATGCAGTCGTTTTGAAAACGAAAAAAATGAAGTTAAAACAACAACACCTGTCAGTCGGTCATCGAACTCTCAAAAAAAAGTCATGAGTTAGATCAAGGCCAAGTCAAACAAAGAGCGACAATTAATCAGTAGAGTTTTGATTAAAAAATGTGATATTTTCAAGATGGCGATAAACCTAAGCAATTTAATATCTCTCAGTCGTAATTTATTATATAATAATTATATCTGCTAATTATCCTAGACATTGGCGGAACTTACTCACCCCATAAAACTGGTTTTATTCCTTGGCCTGCAGATAAACAAAAAAAATATTTTAGCAATCACGTCACCTGCATAAGTAGTTTTATTGCACAAAGTTTTATTAAGCAGGATCTTGTCATCGTTTTTTTTTTATTTTGATTTAATGTTTAAAATCTACATATGCTACTGAGGTGGCACTTGACCTCATTTAATATATTTTATGAAATATTTCCTCCGATATTTTAGTAACTTTTTTAAATCGTAGTCATCTGATTTCGAATTTCATAGCTGCCACTGATCTCGAAAATGTTTTTTTTTTTTAACTTTAAATGGCGCTTATCGAAAAGGTTTTACCAATGTTTTCTTCAAGACTCGCCAGTAACAAGACCTCCTTATTAAATAGTAGCCTGGTCCAGAGCGTCCTTGACTATTTTCTGGGAGTAACTTACCAAAAAAGAAATGATGAGGCCGTTGTGCATTAGAAATAAGCTTGAGTGCATGCCTTGTTGTGCATTCATTCTATGTGTAACACCCGTACTAATAACTGTATTTTCGAGTTTAACAAGTTTGACTGTCCATCATTAGGCTCGTTTCACAAATATTCGGTTTCATTCGGTTCGGTCTGTATTCGGTTCGATTTCGGTTTACGCCAAGACCTCTTCACACACAGACGGTTGATATTCGGTTTGTACTCACTAATAGCTAAAATTAAATAAAATATATTAAAAAAAAAATCAGAAAAATCGAAAACGAACCGAATATGTGTGAACGCTACGTTTACGTTTACTTTGTGTGCCCTTGACCCGAATACGTGCCGTTTTGAAACCGAATGAAACCTGTTCTATTTCTATTAGGTTTTTATTTTTGCCGTTTTATCGTTTCACACATATCAGGCACAGCCGAATACAAACCGAATAGAGACCTAACCGACTGAAATAGCTGGCTTCGTTCTTCCGATAATTCCATCAGCATAAGGAAGTATTTTAATGGACTTTTTGTTTGTTAAATGTTTCCTCTGTTAAGTCTTGAAAATCATTTCTCCCACAATCAAATCCAAGGCGATGCTAAGACCTGGTTTATTTAATTTTAAAGTATATAAAGTCCTATTTGAATATTTATTATTAATAATGAAGATCTATAAAAAAAATTAATATTAAGAGAATTAAGAGAAGTCTTATTTTTTTTATAATTTGCGGCACTCCAGGGGTTATGAAGGCCCTTATAATAATACGATGTAGCACAGTGCGAGAGCTTAGGAGAACTGGGGAGGATTTAATAGGAGATCTTGATGCACATTGGTCTTGAATATTAGTACATCACATTGAGGGGGGAGAAATCGTGTAAGGCTTCGGACACACACTGAGCGACAAACGACAGAGCGACAAGTTTACAAGCAAAACAATAACAATAATTGCGGAGATAGGTTGTCAATCAGTCGCTCTGTCGCTCAGAAACAACCTACATAGCTCTCAATTCTGTTCTATTTATTTATTTATTGAATTTTAATCCCGAGCGACGAGAGAATGTACTCAATTTTCTAAATAGTAAACAAAGTTTGAGAAAGTTACTTTGAAACGACAATTTATTGTTATTGTTTTTTTTTTTTTTTAACTTGTCGCTCAGTGCGTGGCCAAAGCCTTAAACAAATAATTCCACATTCGAGTTGTGTTGGATTCTATCCAATAAATTCAGATCTGTAATCGGAGCACCCCCCAAGTATCCAAGTAATACTCAAGTTTTGGGCGAATTATGCCAGATCAGAAGAGGACAGATTTCTTGCATCTCCTAAAAAAACTTTAACATTTCCCTGCATTTTTGACTATATCAGTCCATAAGAGATGGCCAGTAATACACACATCGACAGTGGAAAGCTTTTCAGTTTCTTCTATGCAAGTGTGAATAATGGCATGGTTGTTGTATTTCGCTTTGCCGACAGAAGATGCTTTGTGCTTTCAAAGCATTAAATTCTACGTGGTTGTTAACAACCCGAAGAACAGGTGAAACAATCAAAGTGAATAGATGTTACAAACAACAGATTATTTAAAAAGATTAGAAAAAGTGTCGGAGACAATACGGAGCCTTGGGGCACATCAGCATTTATTTTGAGATCGTCAGACTTCAAATCCAAAAAATTTGAATTGAACGGTGTCAGATGTAATTTCTAATCAAACAGAGGAAAGTCTCGGCGATACCAAATGCACGAATTTTTGATAAGAGGGATTTGTACTTAACTCTATCAAATGCTTTTGAAATATCCTTTGTTATATACCTTTGTTTCTCAAATGATGTAAGGATTTATTCTACTTTTTAGTGAGATATGTCATCAAATTATCAGTGGGCATATTTTTACGAAAGCCGTATTGCCGACCATAGAAGAGCTTTTGTTGTTCAAGAGCGTTTCCATGACATTAGAAAGAAGGGACGTTATCGCAATAAGTCTGTAATTGAAGGGGGAAGATTCGCTTTTTTTTAGGAACTGCCTGGACAAATATTTTGTATCCACTCGGAAAGAGTCCAGAAGCCTAGGATATATAAAAAGTTTACGTAATGGTTTTGTCTTTAATACTAAAGGGAATACCCCATCTGGACCCGCGGATTTGTGTATTTCAAGATCTTTTAAGTCTCGAAGAATATTTGTCCCATAGAGTCCTCTACGCTCTTTCGTACAACACTACGAGGCTAAGTCGAGTTTGCTGCAAACTAGGCTGCAAGTAAATTTGTTTTACCCTAACGGCCAGAGTGTTGGAACCGATGATAAAGAAGAATTTCTGATATTTTTTTTTTCAAATTTCCACAACTTTTTACTACCCTTGCGACATTGTAGTATTTTTTGCCGTATGTAAGTACATAGTTCTTTGAATATGTGAATTGTAAGTACTCCAGGCTTGCCTGTACTTTTTCAGGTTTTCCTCAATTGGATTTGTCTTTTAGCATCGGGAGATTAGCTCTCCCATTTTGATAACCTCTTTACAGCTTTAGTCTTAGTAAGAAATAACTTTGGAACTTATACATTTAGTCCTGTTTGGGATAGAAGTTTTCGTCCCATTCAAAATTATTCCAGTTACAATATCAGCACTGGCATCAACGTCACTATCGAGGAAGTATAGTGAGCCGTTAAAGCTTCGAAAGAAATTGTTCAGACCGTCCCAGTTGGCTTTGTCATATTGCCAAACGGTTCTCTTTGGATTTTTTTCTTTAACTGAGTTTGTGGAGCATGAGAATACAGTGATATTATACAGTGAACCGAAGTGCCTTGAGGTTCTAAAACATTAAAGTGTTTTTATCAGGGTCAAAAGATGTGATGAACAGGACAACCGTATTGGCGGAGTGACCTTCAAGGTAAGGTATTCTGGTTGGTTCATTCACAAGCTGAGTTAAATCATTGAATTCGGCAAAGATCTCGTTATAACCAAGTATGCTAAATTCTGACATATCAGTGTTTTCACTAACTTGGGTTTAACCCAATGCCAGAATACACTGTTAGGGAACAATGAGGTTTAAGCTGTTCATATATATATACAAGATTTTAAAATCGACACTTAAGATTAATTCAGTTCATTTTGTTGACGTTCGATGCGTGGATACATTTTAAAGAAAAGTTGGTGTAAAATGTATAGTTGTTTCTCTACTCTTTATCTCTAAGTCTGTTTTGAACAATTTTTCTCTAGTGTTTTATTTTTCCAAGCTTAACAACAACGATAACAAAAATAATCTATAATCTTTTTTTTAGATCGATATTCTGTGCAATGAAGAACTCTTAGGAAAGGATCACACTTTAAAATTCGTTTACGTAACGCGGTGGAGATTTCGTGAACCTCCACTTCGTCTTCAATTTAGGCCTAGAGTAGATTTGTAAAAAAAAAAATATATAACAAAAACAAAACATGGTCTTAATATTCTAATTAGATACAAACCAGAAAGAGATATTTATTTAATAAAAATCCAAACAAAAAACAACAAGAATATTATTTTATGTAATTATATTTTTACCAATTAAGAACAAATTAAAAACAAAAGCATTACAAACGAACAGAAATTAAAAAGAAAAATCATAAAAAAGAGAATAAAAAACTGATAACATAAAACTTGTACGTTTAAACACAAAAAAAAAAAAATAGAAAAACAAAAACAACAAAAACCATATAAGTAAAATAATTTATCTGTAAAATAACGAAAATAAAAATTAAAAAAAAAAAAACAAAATCGATAGGGAAATGATTAAAACAAAGATTGTAGGCAAAAACTTAGAAAAGAGAAATCATCTAAAGTAAAATTTAAAGAATAAAATGATATTTTGTAATATTTTCATACCAGAAAAACTGATGGCAAAAGAATCAGATTCATACAATTTTTACATTTACACTTAAAACAAAAAAAGAACAAAAACAAAAAACATAAACAAAAGTATTCATATTTACATTCGATGCAAGTTCTCGAAAAGAAATATACTTAACAAAAGAAAAAGATAAAAAAAATAAATATTAACAAATAACAATTATTATATATATTTAAAACTAAGAATCTAGATACATTTTATAAGTAATTTTCTCTTTTCGAAAAAGTGAGAGTGCGTTCGAGTTGGCTTGTAATGTTTTTCGTTTCAGCAGCTTGTTGTTATAATTTGCTTTACATTTTTTGACAAAAACAAAATACATAATATGTATGTATAATTAAATAGTATAATATTAATATAGTTAAATTTTATTTAGAGCATCAAACCAATTCATTGCCATTTTACATGAATACTTTGTCTGATCTTCCCTCTGTTTTAATTTATCTCATTATCATCAGACTTCAATGGTTTCTTTTTCTATTTCAACACTAAAACATACACATTTATATATTCCCTGGCCTAGTCAGTGGTAATATATAACTATATATATATTTTTTGTTTGTTAAATTTTATTCTTGCAAATTATATTTTTTTTCTTTTTTTTCCGCGATCGTAGAATTTATAGTTTAATATAATGTAAATAGGAACGAATTAACAAATTGTATTGTATCAATAAATTTAACATTAACTTCTGTGGCTTTATTATTAGCTAGGCTACTAAAAGAAAAAAAAATATTTTGTAGTTTTTTTTTTTAATATTATTTTATTACTACATAGATTTATTTTTTTTATAAAGATTTTTTTTTTTAATTTTTATTTTTCAATTTACAAATAAAATTGAAGTCATTGGAAGTTTTTGTGTGTTTTTTATTGTTTATTTATATAAAAAAAAGTAATTATAAAAAATAATAATTGTATAAAAAATTTAATAATAAAATTATATATTGTATAAATAAAATGTTTTTATTTAATCAGTTGGATTAAGTTACATTTTGTGTCTTATGTTGATCAGCCATTTGCCAAAACGATACTTAAACATTAAAGTTAAGTCAGCCTAAGTGGAGGAAAAACTAGTAGTTAACTTCAAATATTCAATTTTCATATCATCAACGGATCTTAATAGTTTTTGAATGCTATAAGCTAGACGCATTCTGTGCTCTCTTAAGCCTTTATTAACTAAGCTAAAGAAATAGGTTCAAAACAAACTATTTCCGGTGCGCGCTAAATGTTGAACGATAAGCAGAAAGGGGCTGATACTAGAATTTTACAAAAGAAAAATTCTTTGATGGAAATTTGCTCGTATTTAGGAGTAGGGCGAGCTCTACAAAGATGTGGACAACGAGCGAATGGACAACAATTTTCCAGCCAAGCTAGAATCTTTAAATTCGAGCCCCCTGGTTTCGAGGTTATTAATAAGATCGAACTCCTTGGAAGATGCAGATTCTGCTACACTCATGAGGAAACACCTGGGGCCTTATAAAGTATAACGATCAAACGATATCGTTTTTGCATAAGATATCCCTATCATATAAATGAACAAGGAGAGGGAGAGGTATCGCCAAAACGATATCGTTTGATCGTTATCGTTGTACGTAATAAGGCCCCTGACTATATATTAGGTAAATGCGATGCACTCGTGCAACAAAGACATACATAGGTATCTGGGTCGTCACCAGATAGAAGAGAGCGAACTACCATTTTTGAAAGTCCTGCAATAATTACGTTTCTCAAAGAAACAAATTTGGGGGTAGAGCTATAGAATGGGCAATCTCATCTAGTTCTAGACGGGGGCACAATTATATCTTAAGGTCACAGTGTATTTAAACCCCTTATATTATATTCATTCATTCGAAGATGATAGAGAAAGCTAATCAATGTTTAACACAGTTAATAGTACACCGAATTTTTCAACGGAAATATTTTTAAAAGGTTGAAAATCAATAGAATGCTCACAGAATGCAAGATTCTTAACCTGAACCTCCGACTGAAAAAAAAATCGATTTTTTGTTTGCCATACGGTCATAGCGAGGTATCCGTCGAAACGGAAAAAGAAAGATTTATCTTTCGAAGTATTCTTCCCACAAGCCGATCTGAGCACTTTTCTTGAGAATTTCAAAAATTAATATGTTTGAAGCTTTGCATTGTACTCAAATTATAGAAGATTTAAAAATAAAATTTCAAACGATTTGATAAATCATTCACGTGAAAGCAAAATAGCAGAATAGGGTTGAATTTCAGCATTTAGAATTCTATAAATAAATAACAAGTACATCATCTGAAAAGTAAGAAAATCGACATAAAATGTTTCATTAGTCAACGTTTTATTGAAATTGGTCAAAAAACATTATCACTAAATTCAAAAAATTATTTTAAATATCGGCTCACTTTTTGGAGACACCCTGTAATGAAATTTGTTTATGAGGCGCTACCTCTGTTCAATAAAACCTTTTAAAGTTGCATGCAATTATGTTCGTACACACACAGTTGTTTTTGGAAATTTATTGGATGATTAATTCTGGTCAAGCAAATAAAAGCTCAGTTATCTATCTGTTTCTAAAAAAAAATATTTAATTATATAGCAATGAGAATTGGAGGTGCCTAACTAATTCTTGTAGTATTTTTTAAAAATGCGAACTAATGTATGGTCATAAGTCAATAACAGGCAAAAAGGAAAGTTCTAAAAATAGAGGATTTTAGCTTAGAGGTATTTTTCCGTTCTGACGAATATCTCGCTAAGGCCGAGTATTTTTTGAAGCTGAGTCAACCACCTTTTTCGCAAGGTCTATCTCTGGAATCGCCTCTCGAGTTGGACGATCTTGGAGTTTTATTTGTTTACGCTTTATTTATTTGTTATTTTAATTTGAAGCTTCCAAGAGGATTTTTTAACTCAAAAAACAATGGAAACGGTAGGAATTCAATAACAATCTGTACTGGCTTATTAAAAACAATAGTCTGAAATTTGTAAGTTATATTGCTTCAATTGAATGCTTATATATTTTCAAAATATTTAAATACAAAACATACATTAAAAATCCGAATATAAAATCAATTTAATCAATAATTGTGTAAATAAACTACAAAAATAATCAAATTTTTAATAATGATGGTTAAGTCCAACAAAAATTTTAAACAATTTAAACATACATAATTTTATTTATGACTTAAAAAATAGTTTGCATCAAGTGCATTCGTTCTTGAGCGATAAATGAGGCCACCAATGCCGGAATACTATCATTTGCTCTAAGAATTTGCTGTTTGATTATTTGTTTAAAGTCTTCCCTTACTCCTTTGTCAGCTCCTCTGGTACCGATGCGGCGAGTTGCTGCATTTGCTTGTGCAGGTGAAAATTCAAAATTAAATTCCTCATTGTGTGACCGCCAGATGTTCATAAACTCTTCGATAAAATCAATCATAACAATGTAGGTGGGAAAGAGTCGATAGCAGAATTGTCCTCTCGATCTAATGAGCGAGAATATTTGTTCAGCTAGAAGTGTTTCCCGAGGATAATCCAGTTGAGAGAGGACAAGCAGATCGCCAAGAACTAGATCAGAAACATTGGACTCAAAGAGTTTGCGCTGCAATAGAGAAGCTTTTATGAGTTGAACTAATCTGACTAAATAAATGCTTACACTTAAACTATTGATGACGGCTCTGGTGCAGTACTGGACAATTGGTTTCTGTGTCAAAGGGAGAAAAAGAACATGACGCTGATTACCAGCAATTGTCATATTTTCGATAATCTGTCCAGGAATAGTCGGAAGGTCAACCAGAATCTTAAGAATACATTCGAAACCTTGCATCTAGAATTATTCAACATGGATAAGTCTTCTATTTTTATTAAAGAAAAATAAACCACTTACTGTCAGAACTCCTTGAATTAAATTCAAACTTAAAAGTTGAACATTTTGTTGCAAACTGTTCTTAATTTGCATTTCTGCCATTAGCTTTTTTGCCTCTTCTTGATGACCAAAGTAAACTGCTAAATCGAATAGAAATCGACTTATCCATGGAGCCAAGGGTAATTTGATAAGTAGCTGGCTAAAGTCTCTTTGAAACTGTTCTGTATTGAGCAACTGCCAGCATTGTGCAGCATTTACAAATGCTTTAGAAATCTCTTTACTGTGATTCGAAGTGACAGAAATCTGTGGTGGATCCATGGTTTGTGGTTCATTGGATCGATCTAGCTTTAGTTCTAGAAAAGAAATGTGTTCAAACAACAGCAAAGGGGTTCCGACTTAGTAGTCTAATAAATTTACCTCGATATCCTTCGACAAGAACGTAATCAACATCATTGTCTTCTGCCCGAGCACTGCAGTTTTTTATATATTCTTGCAAGGAGTATATGAATAGAGTTGTGGTATAGAAGAGAATCTGATTGCTTCCTGGGGGACTCGTAGAAGCTATTTCGATCAACTTTTCCCAATAGACATTTTTACTCCTGAAAATTTAGAAGGAATAGTAAGTCAGCAAATGAATCGATAGAGAAAATTTGAAGTCATTCGATCCCATAATAATTATTTTATGTTTGAACTGCGAAACACTACTAAGATTAAGTGTGTGTACGTACCAAGACTTGTTAAAAGGTAGAAAGGTTTCCCAACGAAGTATTTTCCCACATAAACCAAGAACTTGAAAGATTTTTTTCCAGATTTCGCTGGCATCACATTTGTTTTCCTATAAGAAAAAACAAGAATTTTGAAAAAAGCAAATAGAGTATAAAATAACAAAAACGAGCCTACTTCTTCGATTATCTGCCTTATGTAATATTCTAAGGAAATAGTAAAGATTCTGCACACTAGATGACTCGGTAGATCTGGAGTTTTGTGGTATATCAATGGAAGAGCTTCTTCTACAAGCATTTCTTGGTATTTTTGAGGATTAAGATTCATTCCTTCTGCTATCATTTCAAGGAGACGTGGCTGCAACACGAAAAGAAATAAAATAAAGTTAAAAAAATATTATTTTAGTACCCAGATGCGGCATACCGAATGTGTTACAGCAGCTTCGGGTAATCTCTTAAGAATCAACAGCTGCAACTTGCACTGCTCAAGATTATTCTCAGTATGATTGACTGTGAGTAAAAGAATCTTATGTTGGACATCATAAGAAACGTGTTGAAACATTTTCACATAGAATTCTTGTTCGGGAGTGATTTCGTTTTCTGGGGCACGCAAAGCTGCAGTAAGTTCGGCAACTTCGTGCCACAAGTCAACACTTTGATTCTGGAATGTAAGAGTTCTGTTGTTTTTAAATTTTGATAGGAATTTATTGTTCTTTTCAAATAATTGCTTACATATAGCTGAAACACTTGGCCGCTTCTTCATAGTTGTTAGCTTCTTTTTCAAGTTTATATGCTTCGAACTGAAAATTATGTTGTTTATTTTTGGTTTGTAAAATTATAAAGTTCAAAGTAGAGAAAATTTGTTGTTTACCTGGACATTAAAGTTGTTGGGAAATAATGTTTTGGCTGTTATAATCCATGCTTTAGCTGCACAAGGATCACTGGAGCGAACTTTTTTAGCTTGGGCTATTATATAGTTTTCCTCAGTGTTTAAATCCATTTTATTTTAAAACCAATGTAATAAAAAACTATTTTGTGAAACAAAACAAGATTTTGTTTTAAATTTGCTAAATTTTGATGGGTTGTGTGACAGTTGTCGGTAATTTTTGTCGGATGTCAGTTTAACAAACAGAGCTTCTCAATCTTTTAAAATAAGTGATGCCAAGTTTTAATCCATCATATGTCATGTGTTGTGTTGTGTTGTGGAGTCGTGTGTCGCTGCCATTCCACATATTTTAAGCGCCACAATGCAACACAACACACGAGACAAATACGGTTCTATGCGTATAAAATACATTAGGCGTGTACCATCAACTGAGCGCTCCGAGCGCTCAAATATTTTTTAGTGAGACAAAAAATCTCAACTGAGCACTGAAATTTTTTGCAGAGATTTCTGATCCAAAAATTTCTTGGATGTTCTCTTTCGCCCTCTTTCCAGTTTTTTGTGTGTGTTCGGTGTCAGTGTGCCATTGGGTTGATGGTGTGAGTGAATATCAATGCAAAATGAAGAGCACAGGAATAAAAAAATGAAGAAGACAAAGAAAAAATCTCATGGAAAAAATCGTTCTGTGTGTTCATTTCACACGATTTCTGGAAAAATCTTCGTGGAAATATCGGGCAATGTAGATCGGGACTATTCAATTTGTTTCCTCAGTTGAAACAGCTGTTTGTTTGACAACCAAGTTATAATTTTTTGAGGGTGTACAAATAAGAAAGTAGTAAATAAATACAAAATAAAGACGGAATGTTGGTGAAAACTCAAACTAATCGAATAAGCTATAATCATTTTCATTAATTTCAATAAGTTTTTTGCTTTAACAATAAAATATTTAAAGAAAAGTTGAAATCTTATTTCCAAACTTGTATGAGAACAATAACACATGTTTTTTTTTTGAAAGAGAGCGGAGAATGTTGCCCCACCAAATGATTCTGCCTCCGTTAATCTGACATTGAGCGCTCAATGAGCGCTCAGTTTGTGGTACACGCCTATTGTAGAGATAGCGACATACGACTCCACAACACAACACACGACACAGATGTGGATCAGGCTTTAGATTGGATTTTGAAACAGAGTCATACTACGTTTCCACCAACCACTAAACCGAGATTAGAGAGATTTGTTTGGTGTTTCCGCTGCACAAAAAGTGGATTATCGCAAAAGATTCAAATGGTGTTTCATTTTTTTGATATGAAGGAGAAGTGACATAGATAGTTTTTGTTTACATTTCCATCTGTCAATAAACGAAATTGGGTCGGTTCCACAATTATTCGCCGAAAACAAAGTTTGTTTGATTTGACAAACGAATGTTTCCAAGTAGATTTGAATGAGTTTTATCAGAAATCTTCATTTGAGGAGATTAAAATGTGTATGCTAAATCTTGTAGACTTCACGGAGATTTGTGATAATCTTGCTAAATCTCGGTTTAGTTTCCAATCCAATCGATTTATTTCCTGTTGCATGAAGTCATCTTTGTGAAATTGTATGTGTGTGTGAGTGATATTATATTTTGGGCGTTCAGTCGACAAGTAGAGGCTTAACTACATATACCTACTTTTTGCAAAAAGTACAAAAGCGAGAAATCAAAATGTTCGCTAAAGAAACCTACTTGCAAAAAAATTTACGAAAGTTGTTCTAACAGACAAAGGAGAAACGGACAAAACGGTCTACATAACCAATAACAACGAGACATATCTCGTTGAAAAGGTATTTTTGTGTAAATGATTATTTACTTTGGCAGTTCATTCCAAATCGCTGTGTGAAAAAAGTTATTGCCTAATTAAGATTGTGATGTGGTGAATTTTGGTATACATAGAAAATGTACATTTAGTAGGTATGTAGTATAGGCAAAAATGTGTTGGTCCAACCAATTAGAACGTGACGTATGTTGTTGGTAAGGTATTTTCATGTATTACAATAGTTACCTAGACCGTACATTTCAAATCGTTGTGTGAAAAAAGTTATTCGATAATTAAGATTGTAATGTGGTGAATTTTAAGTATAGAAAATGTTTATAGCATAGGCAAAGTCTTTTATTTCATACAAAAATGTACCTAATCACAATATTAATTATCGAATAACTTTTTTCACATAGCGATTTGAAATGTGCTGTCCAAAGTTACTATTGGAGTACATGAAAATACCTTTTCAACATAACACAGTTATCGAATAACTTTTTTCATATAGCGATTTGAAATGTGCTGTCCAAAGTTACTATTGGAGTACATAAAAATACCTTTTCAATAACGTACGTCACGTCCTTATTGGTTGGACCAGCACAAATTTGTCTATACTACATACCTACAAAACATACATTTTCTATACTAAAATTAACCATATCGCAACCTTAAGTAGCGAATAACTTTTTTCACAAAGGGACTTGAAGTCAAGTCAAGGTAGCTATTATAGTACATAAAACGACCTTTTCAGAAACCTATGTCTTGTTGTTATTGTTAAAGCCAGCACATTGTTCCCTTTACTACAAACTTAAATTATATGTTTAAATTATATGTACCAAATTCCAATATTTGTTGGCCAATAACTTTTTTCACACAGGGATTTGTAATAAGCTGCCATAGTAACTATTCATGTACACAAGAATACCTTTTTTAATGAAATATGTCTCGTTGTTATTGGTTCCTAGACCAGCTTCCATACCTTTCTGCCGGTTCTCCTTTGTGAGACAAATTTTCTGCCGTTATAAAATTATCTGGCTTACCAGGTTTATCTGGGTTTTACGCTGTTGAATGAATACCCCTAACCCTAATACATTTGTGCGTTTACTCCCCAAAACAACCCACAATTTGTGCTTATTTTAATCCGGCGAGTTCTTTTATAGTTCATATATACAAAATAAAATGCAAAGAACTTTGGAGTTTGGGCAGTTTTAGGAAGTATAATAATAATCCAGTCACGTTTCTTGGTCTCAAAGATCTTAACAATTCTATTCACTTTTCTGTCAAGATGCCGAAAGTTAAGCCGGAACCACAATTATCACGTGTGGTATATCGCGTATAAAACATATGGATTGACAGCTGCACACGCATAGGCGCCCGCAGGATTTTTTCAAGGGGGGGGACATAAAAAATGAATATACAATTTTTGATTTCGATGTGTTTTTTTATTAAAAGTTAATTTATTTTGTCTAGGCATAGGTCAGTTGTAAGTGATTTTATTTTAGGACTAGAAAATTTGACATTTTATTCGTGTTGACGTTAAATAATTGTTATTGGAAGCAAATATATGACTTTTCTTCAACATTTGTTACTAAGTGAATAGCAACTGCAACCGCCTGGGCTCTTTTCCAAAACGGTCAATTATTTCGTTGTAAAAGTTTGTTTTTTCTTTGACAATATTTCGATGCATGTACATCATGCACAACGAATCAAGTCGTTTGTCGGTCATTGTGGATCTAAGCCAAGTTCAAGTTTTTACTTTGCGTAAACTGCTGAACGATCGCTTAGCGCAATTCCAGCAATAAGTTCCTGGAATTGAAAACCCTATACAAAGATCTGAAAAAATCGATGGATAATACTCCTCTACACTGTTTAACAAATCAGAAATGTTTGAACAATCATTTCCATTAGTCTGCATTTTGTTAAAACTGTACCACATCTTGGACTCCGCCAGAAAATTGTCCAGAAAACAGCCATATTTCTCCATTTCAGTATTTTACGGATATAGGAAACACCCATATAAAAAAAACTCGCTTATAAGAAATGCCGTCCAAAACACCGTGTCTTTTTCTTTGAATTCCCTTTGAAATTGATCGTATAAAAGAAAAACACGGCTATAAAAAATTATTTCCTTGCACTAATATTCATCTCAAGAACAAAAAAGTACGCATATAAGAAATTTACTTCATCATTTTTTAATTTACCTTTGCCAAAACTATTTTGTGCCCATAAATATGGATTCATGGTTAATGACAGTTTTTAATTTTTGCAGAAACAGCTTAAAAAGCGCTAGAATACTCAGTAAATATGTGTTATTGATTGATTTTGTGCCTGTTTTATGTCGGAATAAGAAATTTCCTTTCTTATATCCGTTGTTTGCATATAAGAAAAACTCGGATATAAGAAAGAAATTTCTTGGATTATCAGAGTTGCTTATATCCGTGTTGTACTGTATTTTATATTTAATTATATCGAATTCTGGAGAATCCAAACATTTGCATATTTTTTGGTGATATCTGAAATAGTGAAAATGCAGCTTCATTTTCTTCTGAAAAGCGTTCTGTAAGCGACATTATCAGGGAATCAATGTACGGAATATAAATAGCTTTTCTAAAATAACTTTGAGGGGGAAGAAGCAAGAACATTTGATCGATGGATTTGTTTTTTAATTGTTCTGGGACAGCTTAAAACTATGCCTGATTCACTCAAGCATTTTTCCATTACCTCCCATAGAGATTTAAAGCAATTGTCACATACTCTCGATTTTGTTGAAACAATTTATTCAAAACATTGACCTGATCTTTTACTGTTGACAGATTTTGGTCAACTCCCTGTAAAATATTAGCAACAGGTTCTAGCATCGATGAGTAATGTGACATCACAAATAAACAAACTAAAAAGGTCGAATTTGTGCAAGAGTAATATGACGATATAAACAACTATCGGCCTATCAGTATAATTTCATCGATTTATAAGGTTTTTTCTAAATGTATATTCGAGCGGATGCAAACCATGCTTGACCTCAATCAACCTATCGAACAAGCTGGCTTAAGATCAGGTTTTTCCATAATGGATCACCTACAGACAGTTTGTCAAATAATAGAAAAATGTAAGGAATACAACATAACCATTTACTTTGCCTTCATCGACTTTACAAAAGCTTTTGATACAGTCGAACAGAGTTTCATTTGGAAAGCACTTCTAAATCAAGGCATTGATGGGAAAATTATCAGAATAATGAAAAATATGTATAACATGAATACCGCATACATTAAAACTGAATATATTGGCTCTGAGTTCAAAATATCACGAGGTTTTAGAAAGGGAGATCCTCTCTCGCCTGCCCTTTTTTCTGCGGTGCTTGAAGACATCTTAAGAAAATTAGAATGGAAGGATAAAGGTTTCAGAATAAATGGTCAATACCAGTGTTGTCACTTCAAAATTTAAAAACGTGGTAGATTTAGCTACAAAATTTTAATTGCTGCAGCTTTTATTTTGTATAACCAAGGTATTTAAACAAAAATAATCGAAATTAGCGGCAATTGAACTACATACAATTTTATACGAATACGATGTGAACTTAGTTCCGTCGAGTGTTGTCTTAAAGATTGAAGTACGAGGATGTACGTGTTGAATGGTACATGAAAATAAAATAAATCCCTACGGCATACACGAAAAATCCCTACTTTATGAATTGTATCCCTACACCTATAAAATCCACAAAATAATATAAACATACTTAAGGAAACAAAAATAAGATATTTTTTTATTGTTTGTTTAAAAAACTCTTTTGAAGGATTATAATAGTAGTTTATAATTTAAGCTTAAAATGCGCCAGCTCATGCTTAGCTAGATTTGTCAAGACCTCATAAACGTTTTGAATATTATTCATTTTATTCAAAAATTGCGCAACTTCTAACAGCTAAGTTGTTCTTTTATTTTTCCAAAAAGTTAAATTTATTTGTCTTGTTTGCTTTTGCAAAAGTGCATTTTGAATATTGATATCTTAGGAAAGTTTCTCGGAAAGAAGCTTAAAACGGAACTCAGTTCTGTCCTCATCCCCATTAATATAACATTAGGATTCAAAAACCCAAACTGAAAATATTTGAATTCTTACTAGGTAGTCTTTGTTGAAACTCTTCTAACTAATAATATTATAAGTATTAAAATTCCAGGGTATGTGATTAAAAAAAAATATAATACAATTCTGAAAATCCCTACGCTTTCATTGAAAATTCTGATATTTCAATACAATTCTGAAAATCCCTACGCTTTCATTGAAAATTCTGATATTTCAAAAATCTGTCCCTTTCGGTATCTTTTTTTCAAGACAAAAATCCCTACTAGCAGGGAGTTTTCCCTACGTGTACCATCACTAGCTTGAAACAAATTGTTAGAATTTTCTGCAAATCCAGAACGCCATGTTGTGGATTGATGTGTTTTTCTGAACGATTGTAGAATGAAGAGTCTATAAGTGGAATACTGAGACGGGTGCAGGATAGAAGTGCCAGTAGAACAAACTATGAATTTATGCAAACTACTAATTTCGAAATTACCTCAGTTCGGCTCTAATGAAAACGTAGTATAAAGCCTGATCCACATCTGTGTCGTGTGTTGTGTTGTGGAGTCGTGTGTCGCTGTCATTCCATATATTTTATGCGCCATACTGCAACACAACACACGAGACAAATATGGTTCTACGCATATGAAATACATTGTAGCAATAGCGACACACGACTCCACAACACAACACACGACACAGATGTGGATCAGGCTTAAGGTACAATAGTGACACAAAAACTCAATAAATAATCATCTATAAATTATTTGGACAATACAAAATAAGATTTGCATTTTATAAGCAATTATTTTGGTATAGTTGTTTTTTTTGTTTCAATTCAGCTGATTTCTGTGACATTCTCTACAAAAATAAAGCTAGGATTTTAGCCAATGTTTGGGGAGAATAGTGCTAGCTAAAATTTAGCGTGGCTTAAAGAAAAAGGTGTTTTAAGATTTTTCGAAAAAAAAATGTTTGTTTTTTTTAATTTCCTCAGAAATTTGTATGCATTTAAAGGAATTCCTTGATTTTTTTATGCCTGATAAAAAGTGGTAGAATTTTTGATTACCGTGGTAGAAGTGGCAGATTTGAAAATTGATGAAAAAAAGTGGTAGATCTACCACAATTGTGGTAAAGTGACAACACTGGTCAATACCTTTCCAATCTTCGATTTGCAGATGATATTATACTCATGTCGAATAGTAGTGAAGAGATGCAAACAATGCTTAATGAGTTAAGTTTAGACCGCACATAGCTACAGCGAACTACACTTCACGACACGGCAAAATATTATTTGTATGAAATTGTATGAGCTATATCTCACTAAGCGGCAACTGAACTTCATAAAATTTCATACAAATTATTGTGAATCGCAGTTCCGCTGCAGTGCAGTTCCGCCTAGTGCGGTCTAACCTTTATGCGTCGAATGCAAAAAGATTGGCTTGTTGGCAAACCAAGAAAAAACTAAAATTATGTCAAATGGTGATGTCAATGACTTAAGAATTGAAAATTATATACTGGAGTACGTTGAGGAAACAAAAGAAGTTGGAGACAATTTTGGAATGTTAAATATCTGCTCGACTTAAATATTTCCAAAACACTAACCCCCATATTAATAAACGAATCCTGAGGCGAGTTATCTTTAACTCGCGGATTAGGAGTAAGATTTCTGCCACTTACGAGCTAGCTAAACCACCAAGGTGGGTAGTTTAGCGAAGGATTAACTAGGACAAATAAATATACCTTCCTTGGTGGTTTAGCTAGCTCGTAAGTGGCAGAAATCTTACTCCTAATCCACAAGTTAAAGATAGCTTCGTTTATTAATATGGGGGTAAGAAAATACGTTTTCAGCGTATAGGTACTCCCAGTACCTATGGCTGCCAAACATGGCAATTTACAAGAAATACGGAAACAAAGCTTCGATCTTGTCAAAGGGCAATTGAGAGAATCATTGTAAATGTTCGTTTATCCCAGCGAATAAACCATAGAAATATAAGAAGTCAAAGTGATTTTGAAGACGTTAGGTATAGACTTAGAAAACTCAAATGGGAATGGGCTGGACACATTGTACGCATTGCTGATAATCGCTGGACAAGAACAACAACAGATTGGATACCTTTAGATAGGAAACGAAACGTAGGAGGACAATTTAAACGCTGGAAAGATGACATACGGGCAGCATGTCCACTATACTATCATCATGCACTGGATAGATAAAACTGGAGAAACATCGGGGAGGCTTATGCTCACGTAACATAGATTCTTTAAATGTAATCAAATGAAAAAAAAACAGCATTATATAGATAGTTAAAATGAAATATTTGAATTGATATTTAAGATCAATAATAACTATATATTTAAAGATAAATTGAGTTAATAAAGCTTGGAATAATAATAATAATAAAGTTGGAGGGCACGTTGCTTTGTTATTTTATAAGCCTCTTCCGAAAGCTTTTGCAGTTTCCAGTTACAACAACGTAGTAGCCCGTAGCGTAATGGTTAGTGCGTTCGACTGTCACGCTGGAGGTCTGGGATCGCTTCCCAGCCTCGTCCACCTAAAAACTAAAAAGTTTTTTTCAGGGCTACTGCCTCTTGCGAGGAATTGACAAATCCTCCAAGAGTATCACTTGTCACGAATAAGTGCTTCTCGTCTAACCGTTCGGATTCGGCATAAAATTGTAGGTCCCTTCCATTCCTGTCGAAAGGCGCACACAGGAATGGTTGCGAGTTGTTAGTCACTAGGCCCTGGTTCTTCATGAGCCGTTGTGCCACCCGATTTTTTTTTTTTTTTAGTTACAACAACGATATGCTCTCTCAGAACTCGAATGCTTTTGTATTTTGCCGTCCACCTTGTTTCACAAAACAGAGGAATACTGGGTATGCATTTTCGTCGTAAAAGGGACTCTCGCGAAAAAAAGTTAAAAGTTCCTTAATCGTCCCGACAGCATTTCTGATTTCAGAAATTTCTCTTACGTCGTTAATGACCAGATTTAATGATGTGATAAAGACATCTATCTTTCAATCGACAATCAACACAATTGATTCCACCCCTGATAATGATAAAATCCCAAGGCAAACCATGGAACTGGAAACAAAGTAGCCAAGAAAATAATCACATGCTCGAAACAAAGAGTTAAATGAAAGCAGCTATACACGGCTTGGCTCAGAGTCAGTGGGGGGGGGGCAAACTATGTAATCTGACAAAAAAGTACATTTAAACAGTCGTTTTTGTGAAAATTTCGTAGTTAATAATAAAAATAGAACTAGTATGATTGTTCGGCCAGAGCCAAGGGGGGGCAAGTGCCCCCCTTGACCCCCCTGCGGGTGCCTATGGGCACACGACTCCAAAACCACAACTCAACACAGCCTACATGTATGGTTCCGCTTTAAATAAGCTAATAAACGGATTAGAAAAAAAATTTCTAAATTGATTTTTTGTTTATTTTTTTATTCATGGACGTACATATGTATGTACATAGGTAGTTAAGGTCCAGTCCATATAGGGTAGACATATGGTTATTTTTATATTTCCATATAGTGAAACAAATCACTTCTGAATAATATACATAGGTTATAATTTTATTTATATCTAAGTAGGTATACAGTAAGTATACTTTATTCACATAAAGGCCTTAAGTCCCGCCCACTAGTCAAATCTTCAAGTTGTAAAAGAACAAGCTCATAGGTTATAATTGTAGCAGCCATCTAAGAATATAAAAAATAGTTCACTTCAAAATTTAATTAAAAAAAAGCCAGATCTAATTTTACCCCAAACAAAAGCTTTCGTGTTATAAAAAACAGTTTTCGTCCCGATAGTGCTACGCATTCACTTGATATTTGCACACTAAACCTTTCAACCTTTGCCAGCGAGATACAAACAAAAAACTAAAAAATTAAATTTTATTTTCTAAAAGCAATGCTTCATTTTTGGGATACCTCATCACCCCAACCAGCAGATGACACCGATCTCAATGCCAGCAATGGAACCTTTGATTCATCATGAATTTTAGATGCACAGAGGAACACAAAAGCTGTCCTTCCAACTAGGTATAAAAAGGAATACCAAAAGTATATATAGTTGATTGGCCAATGCAATTTACTAACAAAAGAAAATTATGAAAATATTAGTCAGTCGAGTATAAAACTTACGCTAGGTTTCCATTTGTCATTGAACACAGTTTGACAAGACAGGGTGGGTTACAGCTTCTCTCTACTACTATTTTCTTTGCTTTTCGTGTTGGTACTAGCCACCGTGTCTTGTCAAAATGTGTCAATTTTGGTCTTTCAATGACAAGTGGAAACTTAGCATTATCTGAAAGTTTTGTGAACTTACTTAAAAATATTCAAAATTTGGTAGCAAATGAAGTATAAATTGTTTATTGATGAGAGTAAAATAATCCAGGACAGCTTTACGTCTACCACTTCAACGAGTTCACAAAGTTGCACATAATGTAATCGAATCTCGCGCCAAGTGCATTGTGGCGCAATCTGTGAAAGACAATGTTGTTGTAGTTCTATATGTTTATAATTTTAACAATCAATCAAAATGTATGCATTATGGGTAATAAAATTAGGATACAACTTTATCTTTTTAAGCATAAGTAAATTAAGAGCTTCTTAAGCCTGATCCACATCTGCGTCGTGTGTTGTGTTGTGGAGTCGTGTGTCGCTATCGCTACAATGTATTTCATGTAGGTAGAACCATATTTGTCCCGTATGTTGTGTTGCAGTGTGGCACATAAAATATATGGAATGACAGCGACACACGACTCGACAACACAACACACGACACAGATGTGGATCAAGCTTTAGTGGAAAAGCACATTAGGGTGGCCCCAATTTTGATTTTGTTTGCCCCAAGATAAGCTCAAGGGATTGGTAATAAATAACAAAACACTCTAGGTTTCGGGTCTCTGTCGAAATGCCTGATTTACACGAATGACAAAACTGGCATAAAATCTGTCATTAACATGACAAAATAAATTCATTAATGAGATCCATTGACACGAAGATAATATAATCAAGGTATATATGTACATACACCCTTATTCGTAAAGAAAAAATAATAATTTTAGCTCCCGTGTTTAGGAAAACTACAACATGGAATAAAAATGTTCCGGACTCAAATGGAGCAGTAAGCAATTGCCTTTAGTTTGAGCCCAGAAAATTCTTATTCCGTGGTGTAATTTTCCTAAACACGGGAGCTAAGATAATTATTTTTTCTTTATGAATACGGGTGTTAATTACAGGTAATATTATTAGGGTTTTCATTTTTGTTCAGTTCTGAGCATGTTGTCAAAATTAAAGTAAATTGGAAGTACTGTGCAGTATATGTACATATAAGGCTTTGAGTGCAAAAGTGGCGTAACCCACTTTTTGTAATTGGGTTTAAATCAACTAAAAAAAGCACATACGCCTTGAAAATAGTAATGTTTTATTTCTTTGGAAAGATTAGACATTCAAGAATCTAGAACTATGTTTAAAATAAATAATCTCCCTAAGACAAAAATATGAGAGACAAAATAAGCCAATTTTTCAAAATAGGGTTACGCCACTTTTGCACTCACAGCATCATTTTCTCTTCGTTTACTTCGAAAACATAGACACAGCCATTTTTAATTTCTGACAAACCTGCGCAGTGTAATACACCTTAGAACTTAGATAATGGTGTCCTGTAAATATAATGACTAATTGAGGTTGTGTCAGTATTATGACAAGAATGAGCCGGTTAATTCTCTATTCCGTGTTGTCATTATTGAAAAATAATGACAGAACAATGTTTACACGCCACTTTCACTTGTTATTATTTTTGTGACAAAAATGAGTGACAGATCTTATACCATTTAAAGGATTTGGCCATTTATGACAATAAAATGGAAGAAATAATGACAACTAGTCAGTAGTGTAAATGCGGCATAATATTAACCCGTGTCACCTTGCAACGTACATAATTTCAAACTCACCTTTTCCGACATTTCTAAGGCACGTTGGCCAATTTGGTGAAAACGCTGAGCCAAACCAAGACTTATGATTATGATAAACAGGTCCAAGTAATTCCAAATAAACGTAAATATTGAATTTAAAAACTAAAAACACAAAATCTAATCAATTAAGTTAACGAACAAAAATTAAAAAATAAAAAAAATAAATTTACCAAAATAGGAAAAGTAATCAGATTATGATAATAAATGTGTTCGAAGATGTAATCCATAAAATATCTCCTTATATAATCACTATAACTGGCTGGTATTTCAGAATTACACAATTGCTTTAACATTTTATAGTTGAATATATTCGAAGCAAAGAACAATCCATGTTCAACTAGAATTTTTTTCAAAACATCAATTTATTATATACTTTTTTAGTAATTTTCAAAAATAAAACCCATACCTGCACAAAGAATTCCAACGACTCCGGCAACAAGTCGAATTTTATATTTTAACGACATATCCGTCGGTTTATAGGGTGGTTGAAGAAAAACAGTTTCTACTTCTGTCCAATATCTTATCAGTTCAGGCCAGTAGCCAGCCAAACGTGCAAACAGTACACAACCACTTAAACCACATGAAAAAAAGATAATCGCAACTGCAGAAAAAAGAGGAAAGATTAATATTATCATTGAGAAAATGATACTTCTTGTTCTGAGAAAGGATAACCATTAATGGAGAAAAAAAATCTAGCATATGTACATACTTCTATTATTTGAAAAACGTGAACATCAACAGAGAGATTTTCTAGAATAAATCTCTCATTAATCCAAGTGATTGATGAATATGAAATAAAGAGTTCATTTTTAGCTATTCCATACAAAGATGAAGATGTCAAATACTAGGTATCATCATTAATGGGGGTTGGGGGTAACGACGGGTATGAATCATCAAAAGCTGGACATGCTACCAATTTCAAAGGGCAACTTTAACTCTTACATATTGATCTTAATAAATCGTAAGAACTTTGAACTTGGATGGCAAGCTATGTTGGTTAATAGAGGATTATAAAGGACATGCAATACAAAAACAAATGTCTCATCTCAACACATCATTATTATTTCAGTTGTATGTTTGTATGTGGTTAATCAGATACCTACATTTATGTGTATGGGTATATTAAAGTTCATAGGCTTATATATATTGATCCAAAACTGTCTTAAACTGTAGTTTATTTAAACCTGGGTCTATCTGCGACTATGAATATACCCCAATTTGTGTTATATCGTTATAAATAGTTCGTTAGGGACATTAAGGTAATTCTAGTTTTCGGCCATCAACCCATTGTAGGGTTTGTACAATCTTGAATAAACGATGGAAAGGTAAATAATAATAAGTAATATAATAGGTATATTTGCTAGTGCCCTTTATGTTACCTTGAAAATATTTATCATATAAAATACAAAAAAAATGCCATTTATTTTACTGCGATAACAGAATTATAACAGAATTATTACTACTATAACGATTATACAAGATGCGATGAGGTTTTAATGCAATTATTTTTAAATGCCTTTCACATGGGCTGATGCAAACTGCAAATAAATCCTTTTACGAAATATTAACTTATGTTTGTTTTAACTTCTTGACGAAGTAAATAATTGGTCTTATTTACAAAACTTAAAAAAAGGAATTATAAAATATAAATGATTTTATTAACAGAATTTAAAAAGAAAACACTTTACCGGAATTTTGTTTCAATAACAAAAACTAGCATTTTAATATTTTCTACGCGACCAGCAACAAGCTTCTGTCAAATGTATATTTCCACAATAACAAGAAGCGTTCCATAAATTGTCGAATAAATTATTCGCTCGAATTACCCATTTTACTTGTTTAAGTGCCATTCATATGAAGACGGGCCATTCATATGAAGCTGCGACCTGCATCTGCGAATTGCGAATGGTCGCAGAGTTTGACATTTCCTTCACATGAGTAGTAGCCCGTAGCGTAATGGTTAGTGCGTTCGACTGTCACGCTGGAGGGATAGGATCGCTTCCCAGCCTCGTCCACCTAAACACTAAAAAGTTTTTTTTCAGGGCTACTACCTCTTGCGAGGAATTGACAAGTCCTTGATTTGGCATAAAATTGTAGGTCCCTTCCATTCCTGTCGAAAGGCGCACACAGGAATGGTTGCGAGTTGTTAGTCACTAGGCCCTGGTTCTTCATGAGCCGTAGTGCCACCCGATTTTTTTTTTTCACATGAGAGGTCGCAGAGTAACACCAGATATTTTATTTTTGAGGTTAAATTCGAGCGAATTATTTGTTCGCAGCTTTGTGGAATGTGTCTTGTATTTGTGGACTGGGAATTTTCATTTGACAGTTCGCAGGTCGCAGTTGTTGGTCGCGTAGAAAGTATTAAAATGCGTTTTTTTTTGTAACGCAATATGTTCTATTTAATTTTTTAAATATAGTAATTTATTACATTTTTTAAACAACTAAAAAAAGATTAAGTTGATATTTGCTTCAGAAATAGCTTTAAAAGAATTATTTGCAGACGCAGTTCGCAGCTCATATGAATGGCACTTTATGTTGCATAAGAATTCGTAGTTCTCGGCGACCACTCATGTGAATGAAACGTCAAAATTCGCGATCATCCGCCATTAGCAGTTCACAGCTCATGTGAAAAGAATTTAAATTGAAAATTCACAATCCAAAACAACAGTAGGGGAACGTCGCCAACAGTGAGACACGTGCAACAGTGAGACATTCCGAATAACTCCGAAGAAATACATATGTACGAACACGTCGCGCTTTGTTCTCGTAAGTTATGCAATAGATGTTCGGCCGATTGGTTAAGCACTCCATACACAGTTCAACTTGTCTTTCAATTTAATGTCAAATTCATCAAATCAACTCGTATGTGGGCTTGAATTTGATTTTTTGAAGGTTGACGATTGAGTTGGAAGAAAAACAAAAGATTTTGAATTTTTTCAAGTTGATGTGAATGTGTTCAACTTAGTTGAGGTGTGTGTAGGCAAGTCATTTGATTTACTGTCAAGCCATCTCTTTCTTACCAAGAAATAAAAAACAGAGACGCCAATAATCTCAATTATTTTTCAATTTTTTTTCATTAGAATTTTTTTTTTATCCATCAGCCATTCTTTCATCAATTAGCCATTCTTTCATCCAAATTCTTTTTCTTTTTATTTGTGTTTGTTCATCGTCATCTAGGCACTCTGCAATAATAATTAATTCCAATGCTTTTCTTTTTTCACACATCTTGATTCGATTAAATATAATTCTTATGAGGAAAAATGATGTTTTGAAAGTTGGAGCAGAAGTCTTTCAACTAAGTTTATGTAGTGTGTGGCGAAGCATCAATTTAGTTAACAACTGAGTTAAAAATAAAATTGAATCGTGTATGGAGTGCTTTAGGTTTTACTTTCAATGAAGAGTAGCCGCGCCGTGAAAAAAACAATCAATAGTAAATTTTAAGTGCATCATTAAAAAAAGAAATTATTTTTTATCTAGGTGCGTTTTTCAATCAATGTTTTATATATATTGTGTAGATTATATTATAGAGAAAACAAATTTTGTTTACATATTTTCGGCAATTTACCAATCCCGTTGCCATCAGTGAGACAATGCCTATGATCCCAGAGCCGATTCTTTGCGGCCACACCAGTCGGCAACAAGCCAGTATCCATTTTGGAATCACACTTGACCAAATTGAAGTGCGCTAAATTTTTAATTTTTATTTCATGAATAATAAAACTGATTTTTGTTTTTATTATCTATTTATTTGTCACTGAAGGCATTTTTTGTAACATTAATTTTCCTTTTTTTATTTTTATTTAGTTATTTTTATTCATAAGACTTTGTTGCATAATAAAATTTAAATGTTTCTCAAACAAAACTTTTTTTTTTAATATTTGTCTCTTAAATATGTGTCTCACTGTTGGGGAAGGACTGTCTCACTGTTGGAGTAGGTTTACCAACAGTGAGACAAAGGAGGTACTCGGCCATTTTGATTTAAATTATTTTACCGGTAAATTTAGTTGCAATTAATAGCACAAATAAAAAACCTATCTAACGCAATTAAAATCGACTAATTACTCGGAATACTTTTTAAGATATAGTCATTTGAAAAAAGTGTCTCACTGTTGGCGCGACGCTCCCCTACGCGTTCCACAAACTTACGAATAAATAATTCGCTAAAATTTAAGTTCCATTACCGATTTTCCTTATTTATGTTGTATGATCATTCGCAGCTGTTGGCGAATGAATGAAATGTCAAAATTCACGGCCATTCGTAATTCGCAGTTCAAAATTTGTGTCTCATGTGCAAGGCACTTTTTATCTAACATAAAGATCACAAAAAACACGCCTTATATGTCGATTTCGATTTGACGTGAAGCTTTGCTAATAATATTGGAAATCACACACGCCCACATTGATAACTTTGCCATGCGACACACATGTAACGAGACAATAACCTTGTTTTCCGACTACAAAAACTGATAATTAAAAAACATCAACCTTATAATCACTTTTTTTAATTTTTAACACTTTTCGTGACCAAGGTGTCAATCGCAAGCAATCTTAATTATTGGTCTATTTCGCGTACTAGTCCGAAAATGAGAGATTCTACCATTTTAATTTTTTCTTGTATGTACATTGACTGGTAGAAAATGGGATTAGTAAGCGAACATATACCGTATATGCAAAATGAATATACCGGTAGCTTAAATTACCTCAATTATTTATGAGTTTCGTCAAATGCTCATTTTTGTAATTTAACTTTTTGTTTCAATTTCTCGAGGACATCACAAAATCACTAAAAAACTTATTGCTCATGAACTTACCAACATTATTCGTATTGATTCCCGAATTAAAGTAGTCTGCTGAAATAAAAACCAACTGCATTCCACCAAAAAATAAAAAACATGCTGTCCTTAAAGTTGCCAAAGATGACAGTTTGAATTCGACACGATAAGGATCCGAATCCATAATGTTTTTTAAGGGCATTATGGAAAAATACTGGGCTACCTTGAAAACTTAAGAAAGATGTTGTTAAAAAAGTTAAATAAAACCCTGTAAAAAACGTCTTTAAACTGTTTGTTTTTGTTTACCTGGACCAACAGCTGTATGAAAAAGATCAAATTCTCCACTCAAAAAACTTACTTGATTAACTAAAGCTATTTTGGTAATTTGCAATAGAAATTTTTTTTTCATTCTACGTTGGCATTTTTGTCTATGCTTCAGCATGTTTTCAATTGAGAAAGTTGAATGAATGTTGTCCTGTGCATGCATTCGCCCCGGCAAAATTAATAAAAATATTTGTAGGTAAACAAGTAGGTAAGTATAAATAAAAAAGCTTCGTCTAAAAAAACTCAATGGTTCATAATTGCTTTGGATAATTTTGTAGGTGTATGAAACTTCTTGTATAGGTATACGACAGTAGTAGACAGAAAAAGTGGTGATTGTCAATTGTTGGTGCGATAAGGACTTTTTATTACTCCCTTTATTTTTTTCTACAATAAGTAGGTATGTATGAATGTACTTGTTCAGCGTAAATAAATGTATGCCTTTTGTATAGATACAAAAGAATGTGAAGTAGAATTTCGATCACATTATTCATAAGTTTGATGAAATAGTTAAACTTTTTCTAAATAGTCTTATGAATGTAAACGCCTTTAGAACTGTTCGATTAAACTACATTATATTCTGGGTACCTACTGTTTTATCCATTAAATTTATTGATTTCCCAGAGGGTGTTTCGTTTGTTTTTAAATAGAAAGTTTAAATCAGCTTGAGTCTTAATAGATTTTAGTTTTAAAAATATGTTTTTTTTTAATTTTAATTAAGTTAAATTTAACAGACATGTTCTTTGAAAATGATTTGTTCATGCGAAAAGGTCTTTCTATGTGCTTGCTTTTAATTATAATTGGCCCTCTCCTGCTTCAAAAACAGAGTACAAGGAAAGTTACTTTTACTACCATCATGTGCTCTCTAGATACTGAAATGTTGGTTATTTTTCAAATTACACATATTTGAAATTTTAGTTTTTTTTTTTTGAGCGATTTATCCTGTGCAGAAGAGCGTACGTAGTGTTACTCTTAGTTAACATTAATTTGGTTCCTATACATTCTTTGAGAAATTTGAAAAAGCTTTAAAAATCGTTTCGAAAAGTTTTTCTTTCACCAGTGACTTTTTTAAAGAAAATCAATCTATTTTACTATCAAATTCTTGGAGTCAATGTAAAATGGAAAAAATAAAGACTGTGGCAAACAATTTAAGTCGATTTAGTGCGATGGCTAAATATTGTATTTTGATAATTTTAAACTAGTTTAGCATATACTTAGTACTATCTTCTAATATTTTACTAAAGTTAAAATCACCAAATAGCTAGGTATTTTATTTTTTTTAGCATTGCACTTAAGCCATATATGACACTTTGATGACGTTTATAAATGTCAAAAAACTTTTTACTTGCTTTATAGGGCAAGTTCGACGTTTTAAGGCTCTCCCAAACCAATGCGAAACATTTGGTGCGGCGAAGAAACATTCGTCAGTCAAAATTAATTTACATGGTGATAAATGAGAGTGCCCACACCAACGCGGCGGAGAAACATTCGCATTTCAAAATGTATTAACAGGATGATAAATGAGAGTGCCCTCTATTAATGAGAGTGCCCTCGGGCCAACTACAAATGTTTCTTCGCCGCACCGAATGTTTCGCATTGGTTTGGGAGAGCATTTAATCAAAAATAACATTACGATGATGTAGAAAACCAAAAAAGTGATTTTCGTGAAGACGTCCGTCGGTCGGTCTGTTTGTCTATACATCTATATGTCAAATTTTTGTTTTTTTTCTCATCTAGAACGGGTAGCTGGCATACAACGATTTCGGATTTATAAAGTATTCTGGAAAACACCACTTACGATTTTGATTAAACTTTGTGTATGTTGTCTCTACACTAGTTATAAGAATAGTTTTTACCAACGAATTCGAATAATAGAAATAAGGTTATGTCGTTTTTTGAATAAAAATTCCTTTTTGTATACTTATTTAGGTATATCCCTCATATCTCGTCATTGGCTTAGTTGATTTTATCATTATTTTGTAATTTGGTAATTATAAGTGAAGAAACAAATATTGCATTTAAAATTGGTGTGAATGATTTTATTTTTACAAAAAAAAAAAAATCAAAGAAAAAATTAATTTTTATTTATATTTAACTTTTTTCCCAATTTTGTTTGTTCAGCACGCTGCTAAATAAATAGTTTAAATTTAAAAATAAACATTTTTTAATTTTGTTTTTAATTTTTTAACTTTTTACTACGATTTTTGCGGTCAATAAGGTGTAACAAATTTCAAATAATTAATCTGACCAAAAACCTGGCTAGTTTATTTACGATTAAATTGTGAATCAAATCATTCGTGGATATTTTTTTTTTTGTTCAAAATATGTATTGTTATTTTTTAGAAATATGTTTTGATTTGCGATAATAAAGAAACACGAGTGTAATGCAAAGACGAATGCGCCTGTATTCCTGTATTCCAATAGAAGCAAAAAATCGAAAATAGAAGAATGATTTTACAGAAAATTATTATTTTGCACATACATATTATGATTGTGGCAATAAATTGGCATTGAATGCATAAAACAAAATGTCTCCTTTAGGTTTAAGAATGAAGGTTTACCTCAGAAAATACATGCATTACCATCGCATTTTATATTCAAAATCTAATAAATTACCACAAAATACAAAGTTTTATGTTCCTTTGTCTTTTACTTTTTAATTTTTTACTTTCTTATTTAAATTTATAATATTTTCATAATATAACATCTCTACAAAAATGATCTCAGTTATGATATATGGCCAGCAGTGAAAATTCTTATCTACACATCTTAAAAACATTATCACAGCTCAAGTAGTCTCAATGGTATACATTTCCCAAGGACTTTCATTAAAATTATCATATATGAAGAAAAAACAAATTAAAATTATTCTCTATTTAGATGCTCGTACGGTAGTAAAAGCTATTCCCAGCTGATGTTTCATGAAAGCACTCGAGAATTTGTAATACCCCAACATAGACTACTCTTAAAGTATATTATATATTCGTGTTTGAACAAAATATATCGAATGTGCCCCAAGTGAAAGATTATTACAAATTTGTGGGTGGTTTACAAAGTAATGATTATATTTTTAATGCATTACGAGTAAAATTATGTTACGTATACGCCCTAGTGACCCGCCATCAACTTCGCATTTCTTCAGTTTATTCCATTCGGACTAATAATTTTCAAATTTATTTTCATTGCTTTAGTAATGAAAAAATATATGTATTTCAATATTACTTCCAACATCTGACAGCTCACCGCATTTATAAGATATATAGTAGTTTATTATAAAAGAAAGATATTCTTTCAATTTATCATACCATTTTCCTTGCGGATGCCAGTCACTTCTGACGCCACCACTGCAACATGAACATGAACATTGACTGTCATTAGTAAATCATATTAATTGTTTCCTTTTTCTGAACAAATTATCCAAAGAATCCAATTTTGTTGCACAAGTATCTAAGATTTTTTATTTTTTTTCAAAAACACTAATTTAATTTTACAACACAGTGTTTGCTACTTCCAATGACAGCTGCAATTTCAGGACAAAGAGAAAGATTAAATATTATTTTTTTTATTTTTTTAAGAGTTAAGAAGAAAAAAACGGTTTTATATTTTCCATTAACAACATAAGAACTTTGTGTCCTTCGTGTGTCTTCCTTAATTAAAAGGGTGTTACGTGTTTAATACATGTACAATATTTGTGAAAAAATTAGTTTAGGTATGAAAATGGATTTATTTTTGCGATAGTTTGAGTACTTTATAGTACATAGCTTATATGTAAATTGGCGAATATTTTCAATCTACGCAAATTTTGTTTGGTATTTGGAATATTTAACGAATAACGACTAATAAATTAAATATTAAAAAAAAAATTAAATTTTGCCTGTTAAATTATTTCTTCCTTAAGGCGATGACCCAAAAAGTAATTTCTTGAACGCGATGGCCCAAAAATCTACAATGATCTTAATATTATAAAGGAAGTATGTAAGTATTGTAAGTCCACGATTGTTTTTGGGGAAGGGTAAGATTTGGGAAGGGGGCGGTACATTCCTTAGGCAGATACCCGCCGGCCGGTCGAATAAAAAGTTTTCTGGACAACAGTATCTTGGGTGGCCCGCCTAGCACGTTCAAAGGATTTTTTATTCCCTCATTTGGCATATGAAGAGATCGTCATTTTATGCCTTGACGGCCGATTAGCCATAATTTGTTCAGTCACATGCTGTGAAATCCGTAGTTAATTTCCGTAAATACTTTCAGAAAACACTTTACCCAGCATAGTGTGACGACCCGAAATATGCTTTCAAAAAAATTGCTTTCTTGAAAGTAAAAAGTTGCTAGTGTGACTCTCTGAAAGGACTTTCAGGAAAATTTCAAAATCGGAATTTTCGAAACGCTTTCTGAAAGCACTTACCTTTCAGTGTGTGACGGCACCTTTAAGTGCTATCGACAAAATAACACAAACTTTTTGTCTTTGAGTCTATTATTTTTTTTTTTTTGAAAATGCTGTTGTTTCTTCTACTTTAATGCAAGATATTGGCAGCCCTGCCAGACGTTAATGGTCGAAAACTAGAATGTAAAATTCTTTCTTTAATTTTTATAGATAACGCAGCCAGACAAGAAAAATGGGCACGAATGGATCGCACAAACTTGCTCTAGTAGCTAACAACTTGAATGTAGCTTAAAATTGACAATGTGCATATATAGTGGTTCTATAACATTATGATATCATTAAAAAAAGTTGTAAAAACAATTTAAAAACTATAAATTAATATATTTTTTTTTGTTGATAGCTAAAACGGATAGAGCTCAAAACAAAGTATGCTATCTAATTTGTTTGATAAATATGAATTTATGTAAAAAAATTTCAAAAATCGTAAGAGCGTTTTTTTTTTAAATAATTTTTTATTGTATAAAAATTCTTGAAAATTTAAAAAAATTAAATTCGGTATGCCAACTTTTAGTATTTAATTAAATACAATTTTTCACAAAATTTGAAAAAAAAAAATCATCATACCATTTTCAAGATATTGAATTTTCAAAAAAAAAAAATTTCAATTTTCAAATTTTATATGCAAAATTGTTAAAATTGTAAAGGACCTCGTACACAAAAATATTCGTTCAAATCGGTGTTGCCGTTAACGATAAATTTGAAAACCAAAAAATCGGTTCTATGACAGGTACCGTTAAAAACCGTTATACATTTTTTTTTCTACCCTATTTTCTTGCCCTATACTATATTGCAAGTAAAAATGAAATGAATATTGAAAAATCTGATACAGCTCCAAGAATAATTTTTGTAGACAAATTCAATCTGACAAAATTGAAACAGGATTTGAATTTATAGGGGCGTATTCATAGTCATTTTTAAATTGTGTCTAAGTTAAAACTAGGTTAAATGTTGTTTTCAAACGTTGATTCTATTTTTTGTAGTTTATCATGTCACTTTGAAAGTATTTGTGTAGTAGACAAAATTAATAAAGTTTTAAAAATATTTAAACAACAATTTTTTGAATAAAAACGGGCTAAATAATACCACACTGGCCTCTTCCCCTAAAAAAACACCCTTAAACCACTAATATTTTTAAGAACTCTTTTGAATCTTTGTTCCAATGATAAATAAAACATTTAATCCAAGTTTGTGCTTAAAAAAGTAATCATTATATAAAAAAAGAACTATAACTTTTCAAGAGTAATGGTCGTATATCTTTAGTTTGCGTGCGTCGTATAAGTAGGGTGGCACAACGGCTCGCGAAGAACCAGGGCCTAGTGACTAACAACTCGCAACCATTCCTGTGTGCGCCTCGAGAAGCACTGATTCGTGACAAGTGATACTCTTGGAGGATTTGTTAATTCCTCGCAAGAGTCAGTAGCCCTGGAAAAAAACTTTTTAGTTTTTAGGTGGACGAGGCTGGGAAGCGAACCCAGACCTTCAGCGTGACAGTCGAACGCACTAACCATTACCCCTACGGGCTACTACGTGCGTCGTATGCGAAGATTAAAATGTAGGTTTCAACTACCTGAGCTTGGACCCCTACCCCTCTATTAAAAAGTTACTATATACCTATATAAAGCTTATACAGTGATTTAGACGTTTGAGAGAACTTGGCTATGCAATATAGAGTTCAGTTATTTGTCACCAATTTTAATGTTTAAACACTAAATTAATTGAGCTTTTGAAATTATTTGTACTTATATTATCGTCCTAGATTTATTGGTGTTTAGAGAATAGTTTAAGATTTCTTTTGCAAAAGTCACGCTACTGATTACTTCAAATTTTGCAACTCCCCTGATGTACGAGATTAAAGAG
Organism: Melangyna quadrimaculata; assembly: GCA_949320155.1. NCBI lineage: Eukaryota > Metazoa > Arthropoda > Insecta > Diptera > Syrphidae > Melangyna > Melangyna quadrimaculata. Next base: position 188,467,588 of record OX439484.1, read on the forward strand.
TCGGCATTGAAGTCAACAAAAATACCTAAAGCATTGCTATTTTAAATGTTAAAACTTAAAAGTGAGGAGTTATTGATCTTTGATGCTAAATATACTTTTGAATAACAAAAAATTTCTATTTTTGACATAAATATTACTGAGCAATATGACATAAAGCATTGTACATTTCAAACATTTTTACTAACCTAGTCACTAAACTTAATTACTTAAAAGCGTTCATATTGATTATAAACTTAATGGTTTAAAATTTTCTTATGGAATTTTGAAAAAAAAAACACAAACTTGTGTTTTTATTAAATATAACAAGACACACCCTATTAAATTCTTAGCTGAACTATCTATATGACAACCTTGTAAGTTACTGTTTATGTGAAAACCTTAAAGTGGGTGGGACGACAATGAATTTGAATGCTACTGTTTAACTATTTAATACCAACAGGCGCTTGCTATTCCAATATCGCCTGTGGAGTATCGTGTAAATAGTCTGCGAATGAAAAAGGAACTGATAGGGGGGTTGTCGTTGTACAACAATAACGTGCAATTTTATTTAATAACCCTGTGTAAAAACACCATTTAGCTTTAGCGATTTGCCAAGAGAGTGAGAATAAGTCCTAGATATAACTAACACTGGACGACGAACAATACTATAAGCAGACTGCACCTGCAGCGAGAGCGCCACAAAATTGCTTGGCTTAGTTGTAAACAGATTATTTGTAAGGTAGTTCGGTATATAGTTTGTCCAAGGGTTAATGCTGGTAGCAAGTTAAATTGTGTGAAAACTAAAGAACTTAATTAAAACCAACAACCATCTAACCAACCAACCTGAGGAAACTCAACCAAATACCAGACTTTAACTTTAGATGAAAGAGAAATATACACAAGGAACAATGATAAGTCGTGTAAAGCTGCGAAAGGTATTAAAAAACCACAAACCCGGAACTGAGAAATTAGATGAAGTACTGGCAAAGAAATCAAATTTCCTGGATGTAGATAAAAAACATCAACAACAGGAGCTTATAACAATGGATTATAGTAAAACGGATACTTTTCATCGAGCTGTTGCACCAAGTTTGTTTTTTTTTCAATAAAAGAAAATTGGTCGATAGGATTTAATATACTATATTTATTTTCTTTTAAATCTATACATATTTACATAATGGTATATATGTATCTAGTTCTAGTTATTGCTCAGTGTTTTTCTGTAATGCCAATTACTGGTGTGACGCATGCAAGTCCAAAATATTTACGATTTTCTTCGAAAAGTCCACAGTTTTTCTGGACTTTGTTGTTTATCTTTGCTGGATTAATATTTGCTTTTGGAACAATAAAGAAAATTTATCGTCTAGGAATTAACGCCAAAAATATCGGTAAGAATTAAAGTTTCAAACATACCTAATATATATTATATGTTTTCCAGATTTATAGAATCAAGCAGACGCACGGTTCGTGTGCATTATATGAAGTTTTGCGAATACGGTCAAAATGCAGTAAAATCGTTTCATTAAATAACATTTCCATCGACTAATAAACCGAAATTAAGTGAAATGTTTACCTCCAGTTTCATAATGAAAGTTTAAACTTAAGTTCAGCTGAACTGAGAGTTTAAATTTTTTGGTTTAACTCGTCCGGTTTCACAGTGAAATCTGAACTTCAATTCAGTTAAACTTCGTTTAACTAGATTTTATCAACATAGGTTGGCAGCATTGTACGTTTTGGCATTGCCATTTGACGTAATTTTAATAGAAATTCAGCTGGCCAATCAGAAGCCCGATTGTTCTTAAGTTCTAAAAATTTTCTTTCCCGAAACAGCAACAAATATTTTGTATTATTTACAATCTGTAGAAGTTTGTTTGGTGTTAAAGGTGACACAAACACAATTTAAAAATGGAAAATAATCTAAATAAATCAATAAGGGTATTCATGCAACGCGATTATTTTCCACAATGAAGAAAGATGAAATTTTCCGCAAGATGTTTATATGAACGTCTCCTTAAAAAACTTGCGTAAACGTAGGAAAAATCAAATTAAACGTCACAAATGACTTATGCCAGTGTATCATGTTGTTTTCGCATCAAATTGGTGAGATAAAATTATGTGTTCTGCAGAACATTTTTCCCATACGAATTTTGACAGTTCATTTTTAAAGAGAAACAATTATCTGAGCTGGCCGTTGCATAAATACCCTTAACAACTGTGCCGAAAAAAGAGAATGATAGAAAATAAGTAAATTAATTGCATATTTTACTATAGTGGTTCCAAAACTCGAACTCAGGATTAAACGGCAGAATACTGTCGTTCAACTTAAATTTGAGAATTAACTCAGTTCAAGGCTTAAACAAAACTGTGTTACCGAATAAATTGTTAAACTGAAGCTTAAACCAAAAGTGGAGCATTAACTTGCACTGTGAAACTGGGTGTTAGTTTTGATAATTTATTTTACCTACCATACATATTTAATTCGTAAATCAAGTAAACTAGAAATTAATCTTAGCCAATTTTCAAGCATTCATTCGAGACTCCAATTTTTTTTTGTCATCGTTTGACACAACTATCTTTGACACTTTTACTTTCTTAAAAATATGAACACATTTCTCTAGTTGGATTGGGTCGGATTTTAGGTCCAAGTTTTTCGCCACGTGAGTTGAGAGCCCCATTTGAAGTTGAGTTGGTATGGTGTTGAGATTACAGTTGAAGGCATATACATATTTACTTCACATAAAAACAGTTAAAATTTAATGAATTTTAGTACATACTTCACATAGCTATCAAAACAAATACATACATAATTATACTCGCACATGTGCAAAAACACTGTCATCAAGATATCTATCAGACCGACTCTTCGACCCTGTTTTTTTTTATTATCAAGACGCTTTTTACTCGAACTAAATGACTTTTTCCCCAACATTATGAACAAACTTAAAATAACACGGAAAACACCGTCGTATTTTTGTTTATATAAAAGATATACAAAAAAGTTTAGTTCCATCCAGTATAAGACGAAAGAATACCTAGGTCATGTACGTCGTTTGAATAGAGAATTTAGTTGAGTGATGAGGACGACGACGACGACCGCTGGGGCTGCGCCGGTGATTGCCGATGATTAGAGATACACAATACACAAATAATTTGATCACATAATATGTCACCCCTCCCCCCCACACATACACACACACTTCATTACCTTTGAAATGAATCTAACAAAGGAATATTTCATATATTGTGGCCCCTACATAATCTTTCACAGTTTTTACTAAATTTGTCAGTCTTCTACATCGTACAAATAAACATAAACATATACAAAAAGAGTATTATAAAATTTGTTTCACGTAAATCAGTTAAATACTTTTTGAGATTGCCGCGTATGAACAAAATAATTTATAAAATAATTAAAAATTGTCCCCTTATTTCAAAAAATTTGTATTTCTCTTTGCAGTTGGATTAGTATTTTTTCTTTGCGTTGTGAGTGCGAATTTTCTTTTCCTTTCATTAGCAACACGTTGGTCAAAACTCATTCAGTACTGGTCTCAAGTTGAGGTGATATTTTTAAAGAAGCCCTACCTACGGCCCAAGAAAATTCTAGCTAAACGTGTACACACTGCAGCATTTCTTATTATGTTTCTATCAGCAGGTAAAAGATTAATTTTAATTGATTAATTTAGAAGATATTAACATACTTTGATAAAAAATAATTCCACAGTTGAACACACATTTTTCCACTTATCAACCATCTATAGCCACACGAAACAAATGAAACTTTGCAATAAAACACGCGAATCATCCTTTGCTCATTATATTAATAATTCTTACGACTATGTGTTTGTTGTGATTCCCTACAACATAGTTACAGGAATTGCTGTGCTGGTAAATACAAATCAAAATACCCAAACTTTTTTCATCAAATTAAATTTAAAAAAAAACTGCACTTAAAATCAATACTTAGATAGTTAATGCAACACTCACATTCACCTGGAACTACATGGACCTGTTTATTATGATGGTTAGTCAAGGCATGTCATATAGGTTTGAGCAAATCACTGTTAGGATACAGGGTATAGATGGTGTGGTGAGTTTGTTCTTCTATATAGAATTGAGACTAATTAAAACTCGTGCTCGAAGCCACTTAAGTTTTCTGATTTATCTTTACAAAATTTTATATGTAATTCTTCCATCTGAATAATACTCGTATATCTCTATCTAATCTATCTTTTGTGTATATAATATCATTATATGTGATGCGCTGTGAAGGAAGTTCCGGAATATATTTACTCGGAGATTCGTGAGCATTATGTTAAACTTTGTGAACTACTAGAGTATATTGATGAGAATCTGTCGGGAATAATTTTATTGTCATGCATGAATAATTTGTATTTTGTTTGTTCTCAGTTGCTGAATGTTTTCAAGTAAGTTGTGTACGATAAAATTTTTTTGGTTTTTGAAATAAAAAAACTAGCCAGTATTGTCGAAAACAATTTCAAAGTAATAATATTTTTTAATTTGTGGTAAGAGACTGGCGGAACAAAGGAAAAAATCACTTTTTGGCATAAAATTTCAAAATTCATGTTAACTTTTAAATTTCACAGCTCAAATTGTTCTTTCTTTAGCAGCTTACTGCTGATGCGAAACGAAAAATCCCATAGAAAAACGACTTGATGAAATCATTAAAGAAATATTTCGTTGTGTTTTTCGTTTTCTGGCTCGCTGATCAACCATAGAAATTGATGATTATTGATTGAATCAGATTGTTTTGAGAAGTCTCCACTCTCTCTATTCGCACAGAATTAATTGCCCAGAACATTAATCCTTTGTGGAAAAGACACATTTCGGTTTGTTCGGGTGTTAATTTGTTGTTTCTTTTAAAACAGTATGTCTTTATTACTTTTACTTTACTTTACTTTTTTCGTTAAATTTTGATTATTTATTTTCATTTCAAATCTCCATGAATGTTTTTCCGCTCAGGTTTCGTAAGGATTTCGTTGTCTTGTTGAAGATCACCGGAAAATTATGTTTCGCATCAGCAGCGTACGAAAATTAAAAAAAAAAAATACTTTTATACTGTTTTCGATGGCACTGGTACTTGTGTGTGTGTATAATTTTACTGAAAAATGTCTTGTCCATGCATCGTTAAAGTCTTGAATGGTAAATAAATATTCAAACATTTAAACTTCGCAATCTTACAAAAAAATCATAAATCGTAAAGTATAAGAAGGAAGATGAAGATATTTAAATATTAAAATTACTTCTGTTTTATGTGGAGCGAATGAATATAATTCAGTTTAAAAGTACAAGTTACCCGAACTCCAGAAATAGATGTGTTTCCCCCAGATAAGATAGTAGGCTCTTCAGTTAGTCCGTCATATCCTTCTAAGACACATATTTTAAAATTTTTAGTATCTTCATGCTGTGATTTTCTTAAGACTCGGTGAACATCGATTAAAATTTGTGTCTTAGAAGGATAGGACAGACTAACTGAAGAGCCCATTGTCATAATGGGCGAAACAGACTAATTTCCGGAGTTGAGATCAATGGTACCTACTTATTAAAATCGTTTAAAAAGAGATCAAGTTGAATTTCAATCGGAGCTCAGTGAAAATTTATTGGTGAGCTTGAGTATTTCCAAGACTCTTCCTGCCAAGGCTAAGTTGAATTTTCAAAAATGGAATTTTAAAAACTTTCTTAGTTATTCAGTTTCTTGGATATTCTTTTTGAAAAATTATTAATTTTGTTGATTTATTTGTAGAGCTTTTTACCAAAATGTATGTTGTTCTAAATTCAACATTTTACGATGCAGTTTGACAAGCTGTGCAAAAAATTAAGAAAGCACTAAATTCTGATGAAAAAAATACTTTTCAAAAAACATTTTTTAATTATTCAGTTATTCAAAATGCAGTTTTCTAAAAATCGGCCTGGAAAGTTCTGCTGCAAATAGTCTATCAAATTTTATTAAGGTGGTTGCAGAGCTTTCCAAACTGAGTTTTTTTTTTAAACTATATATGTAAAACCTCAGGTCTTTTAAATGCAATGCACGGCACTAGTTTTTGTTGGCACAGTGGATTGTGAATTAGATGTTAATTATTTCATGAAATTCCAGGGGTGATATGCAGTTGAAACTGGAAAATATAGAAAAGAATGCTACCTAGACTAGGGCTCGAACCCACACGTCCATGTTAGCAGTCAAACACTATATCCACTGTGCCAATGCCACTCGCAAACCCGCAATTTAAAAGATTCTATCAAAATTTTCAGATTAAGTTGAGTTTTATTTATTTTTAGCAAATTACGCTGGCCGATAAACTACATTTACTTTTGGTATTCCCTGCTCTATCTTATATGCCGGACAGCATTTGTTTTTCTATCAGCAGCTTCAATAAATGATGAATCAAAGGCTCCGGTGGGAATGTTAAGAAGAGTTTCAAAGAAAAATTGGTGCATTGAGGTCTGTATATGATTTAGTATTTGTTCATTTAAGTACTTCAAACAATCTTGTCTTTTAGGTTGAACGCTTAATATTTCAAATGACAACACAAACTGTTGCACTATCAGGAAAAAAATTTTACTACCTAACAAGAAGACTTCTCTTTGGGGTTTGTATTTAATATTTTATTTTAATTTTGTTGCCAAAAAAAATATAATAAACAAATATTTGAACCTCGCCTTAGATGGCTGGAACAATCGTGACGTATGAGCTAGTGCTATTACAATTTGACGAGCCAAATCGTTCGAAAGGTCTGCCCGAGTTGTGTTTATGAAAAATTTCACCTGTCACAAGTTGCATGCATGTTAAGAACCAAGATATTTCAACAACCATATACAAACAATGTTAATTATAGAAACATGCAAATATGTGATTAAGATTATAATATAAACATGTTTTAAATAAACGTCAAGAGGGATTTTATGCATTTCTAATTTATAAACACTACAATACAAAAAAAATGACATATTGCCTAGTTATTGGTAGGTATACATTACAAATTTTAAAATGTCGTTAGTTTATTTGTAGTTTATTGTTTAAAATGGCAAGTTCAATTGGTGAGTTAGATTTACACAAATATGAGAATTTATTTCAACTTAAGTATGATTTTTTATACCAGTCCATCGGAAATCTTTACAAACTAAAAGGACACATTTTCATCATGTTATTGGCAACAGTAAATAAATATCCAATTCTATTTTATATAAACTTTCATACTACACCCTTATGCTTTAAAACAGTACTTAGATTTTCGCAAATCTTTGGCGTTCTCCCCGTTTCCAACATAACCTCTCGTGATGTCTACCAAATACACTATCGATGGCTGAGTATACCAACTTTTATCGCTGCCATTTTTGTCCTCCTAAATGGCTTGGAATTTATTGCGGTAATTTATATGGTATTCACGCTCGGTGTCAACTTGCACACAATGGGTAAGTTGGAAATAACCGTAAAATTTAAAAATTAAAAAAAAAAGTTTTGCCCTTCACTCATTACAATTTTTTCACCTCGCTAATTTTCAGGTGCTTTCGCCTTCTCCAGTGTGTGTTATCTGGAGCAGTTGATGCTGTGGCGCCTTGCAATTAGTTGGCCACAAATCATCCAACTTTGGCATCGTACCGAAGAAATTTTCTTCAGTCATCCGTATCGACTCTGCACAACCTTCAACATGAGCTTCATAATTAAGCTTCTGAGTGGTATCCTGCTTGTAAATACATTTCGTAAGTTCAAAAGACGGACAATTTAAAATAAAAAATACATGCAGGCATATATATTTTATCTAAATCATCATATTGAAACACCCACACAGCCATAAACTTCATTTTATTCCACTCAATTCCGTTTTCAAGTGTTGTTGGCTCATTTTAGGGGAGATATAAAAATTGGAGCAGAAAAATATTGGAATACAAAAAAAGGACAGTATAACCATTTTATCATCATCATCAGAGTTTAAAGTATGTACATATAGGGTATAGATTTTTTTGCACTTGACATGGGTCATGGTTCGGTAGACTATTTTTATTTAACTTAAGAGTTACTCAAGGACTCTTTAGGAGGAGAATTCCGAGTAAAAATTTAACGAATAAAGAATGAAGTATTTTGTGAATTGACATCACCTGAATTATTTATTTAAAAGAGTTTTATGATATATTTTAGATTGTACAGTATCTATACAAGAGTTTTATAGGTAAAGGCAATGGGCCCTACCAATAATCAAATTCAGTAACGACTTAAATATTTAAGGAAAATAGACCATAATTGTATGGGCTCTAAATAATAAACCAACCATGGTATTACTTTGGAGGCAGAGATAAATTCGTTGCTCCTTTGAACTTCAAACATATCGAATCAACAATGCTGAATGTTGAAAAGGTTGCTAGAATACCCGCAAAAATTAGAATTTCTAAAATATTGACTTTAAAACAAAATAAAATGCACGACTAGATTGCACAGACTTGCCTTGTAGATTATTGTTTACAGCTAGACATTGACGGTGTGTATTAATGGTTCGATAAATGCATTAACAAATATTTAAAACTAGTATAAATAATAATGTTGATGTTTTTTGTTTAAATACAACAAAATGTGGAAAAATATTCAACAACAATCAATGTTTTTTTTCTTTAATTGTATTTATTGATAAAAAAATAATATATAAAAACAAAAATTGGCAGAATTCAAAACTATGACATAATCAACTAAGTCCTTGACAAGATATTCGGGAATATACCAAAAAAGTCTACTTGATCAAAAAACCTTACATCTTTATTTTTTATATTTAGCGCGCCCTAAAGGGGTCTGACTACCCTTAAGCCTTAAGGTGATTAACACAGCACGAGCGATTTAGTTCGTTGGAGGGGATTTGAAAGGAGAAACCGATGTACATTGGTTTCAATGTCTGTAGATCACAATGCCTCCTCCGTCTAGTGCGACTAAAGGAAGAATCTCTGTACTTATCAGAACGTTAAAAGTTAGGCTCAAGGGTAAACTGATGAGCATTCCTATACTCTCTTCAGTTTGTATTTTTAGTACAGGCCTTATGGGATAGCTTTTTCAAACAAACACTTGCTGGCTGGTGTTTGCATTGCACTCAACTTAAGAAATTGCCTGTGAAATTTAAAAACAGAACCCCTGACTTCCATTGAAATTGTTTTTGTAATATTCCATAAACCCACGTACATCCCATCATGACATGTCTGCTCCGTGGTTGTGAGGAGCAGGAGACTGAAACAAGATACACACAATTTGCCTCTCGCTCGCTTAATGTATTTATTAAGAACAACACATTGATTCAGAGTTCCCATACGTCGGGGATGGAAATTCTAATACCTTTTTCTTTTGTTTTTGCTATGTAGCTTTCAGAATTATAACTTTATAAAAGCTTTTGAGAGCATATATTTTATGTTTAAGAAAAAAGTGTTGTCACTTCATGTTTTTCTGCTAACATCTTTTCGTTTAATTTTTTTGCTTGGTTAAAATGCTGCTATACAATATTTGCTGGGTATTTTTTTTAAGGAAGAATTACTATTTGAGAAAGTTTTTGATGGAGTTCGGTTCACTAATTAATTGCAATTTGAATTGCCAAATATTTTTTTTTCTTCATGAAAATAAAAATAAAAAGAATAATAATAATAAAAATAAAAAGAATATTAAAATAAGTAATATTTTACCAAAGGTTCATAAAATAAAATTTATTTTCTTTCTAAAAATTCTAATAAGGCATTACTAATCCTTTTTCCTGAAATAAATCTTATAATCTAATCTAACCAAATCCTTAAAAGTTATGCAAAATTACGCATACACAACACAAACAAAGCAATAAAACTTTAAAGAATTTTATTTATATGAAAAACGGAACAGTATACCAGTATACCTGGAAAACCCCATATAAAAAAAACTTTTTTTTAACTTAACCTGACCTGCGTGCATTCAAAAAAACTGTGGGATTATCGCGGATATAAATACCCGTTGACACTTCCGAAACGACAGTTTGATTTTAAATACGAATAAGAAAAAGAAATAAGTTTAATTTGCGAGCACTTGCCAAACAAAATTTCAATACAACATTTAAAATAGTGCAGTGCACTTTTTGGTGAAATAATTATTTTTTTGTTGTGTTTATTTACATTTAAAATGGCTTCAAGTTCTTCGAAGGACACAAGTTCACAAAAGAAGCAGGCAGTTGATAAGGCCTTCTGGGGAACTCTTAAAATACGCGCCTACTATCTTACCTCTTGGTGGTGTGGAAAAAGATAGATTTATTTTTATTTGCATTATCATTAATTTTTTTTAGATTTAGTTTACGATCTACATTTTTTCTGTTGAAGAAATCTTAATTATCAGTTGGTAACCCTACTGAAATTTGAATGAGAGAGAAGAGAGAAATATGCCAATTTATAATGCGCGATATGGCAACCATGGAAAATGCAAAAGCTTTATAAAAAAGAGATAACTTATTGAAATCTATAAAAGTAAGGGTGAGAGGCAAACACCCTATCTTCCCTGTACTGAAAATACGAACTGAACAGAGTATAGAAGCGCGAGTATTACGGTTGAATTGTTTCAGGGGAGGAATGCAACTGGCTATTTCACTAGAGCACTGTTTGTTTAAATAACGGTAAAATAACGAAATATTTATTTCCGCATTTTTTTGTTGTAAGAACCTGGTAATCAATTTATAAAAACTATTTTAAAGATTACATGCTAATATTAAATCAAAAACGTTAAAGCCGTTTTCGAGAAAACATGATTAACCGAAATCGTTGAATGGCAGCTACCGGTTCTATAGATGAGCTAAAACAAAAATTTAAATAAGAGCTGTAAGAAATAACATAAAAATGCTTTGCACCAAATTTGAAGTAAATTTATCAATTCGTTCAGTCTGTCCTGTGACACACAGACGCATAGACAGATACACCGACGGTCATAATGCCGAAAATACTGTTTTTTTTTTTGATTTCGCTTCCAACGTGAGATATGACAAAAACTTAGTTCGGAAAATAAGTTTTGCGAAGCTGGAAATAAGGACTGTAATTTTCTAAAAAAAAATATTAAAAATTAACGAAATTTAAAGCTTTATAATGTAAATAGTTACATATTAGGAACTTTTACAGCAAACTATTTTTAAGTAGGAACATGTTTTAGTAGTTAATTATTTAATTTTAAATCAGTCAGACTTACATATATTAGTTATCACATTTTTATTTTTATAAAATGACATAAGTTTTAGAAATACATATCTTATATATTTAATGATTTTAATTAAATAAAGAGTTAGCCCAAAGTTCTTCATACAAATAATCTTCTTTTAATCGATACTATTTGAGAAATCAATTTCCAAACTCAAAATATTGAAAAAAAATTGCTCCAAGGATCCTGTTTCTACTAAGTAAATAGTAGAAAATTCTTTTTCAGAATGTTGAGTTTGGAAATTAATTTCCCAAAAACTATCGATTAAAAAAACTTTATTGAAAAAGAAAAAATCAAGAATGGGTTTCTTGGCTTAAGATAAGCTATAGGAGAATATTGTGAGTGTTACCATTGTTTTTCAGTAGTGTTGTTTCTACTTTAAGTCATTTTTTTATATAATTGCCCCTCCCATCTTAACGGGGGTATATAGACCCCCTTCCGGTATGATTGTTTTTCTTTTCTTTTGGCCTAACCTACACGCTCCAGTGCTTTGATGCACTTATGTCAACTATTCTTTATTTGCCATTATACTGTTTGATAACACTACTTTTTATATTAAATTTTTTATCGCTAAATTTTGAATTGCTGTATTTTGGAAACTATTGGGTGTACAGAGTTGGCTTTACTCTCAAGTTGAAGCAAATTAAGTTACTTTGAATTCGTAGAACAATGCTTTTATTTAAAATTAATTATTTGGGACTAAAATTACCAATAACTTATTTCGTTCGCACTGGGGGGATGAGATTAAACATAGAGGAGTCAAAAAGTTTTTTTTACTTTAATGGCACTGGCACTTGGTAGCTTTAAACAATTTGCACAGGTATTTTTTTTTACCGGCTTAACTATATTTATCTATAATTTCAGTTGAACATTCAATGTATTTGGTGAATTCGTTTAACATCAGTTCAATTCAGAAAAATAGATGTAATTTAAATATGACAATTTGGGAGTTGTTATTTCGAAATGAGAGGACTCAATTGTATTTATTTTTTTCCTTACAAATGTGGATGTTACCAGTTTTGGAGGTAAATTCGCTTTAATAAATTATTGTTTTATTTGAATTTGCCATGACATAAACCAGTTCATAGCTTTTACTTTAAATTGTTTTTATATTTACTTAAAAGGGAATTGATTATGCATTTTTTTTCAAGTGGACAAACTTCTCTATGGCGTATATTCAATCATTCACCGATATTTTCATAATGAGCATAAGCCTTGGAGTAGCCGTAAGACTGGATCAAATTGACAAGAGAATAAAAGCGGTTTATGAAAAGGTATTTTTGTAGATTCCTATATGCTATACTTACAAATAGGAAGTAGGATTTTTGAATGAACTAAAGTTCATACAATGCAGTCACGCTGCGAAGACAACAATTAACATTGAACATTTTTAATAGGAAGTATTTTTTTTTGTATTGTATGTCTTTCAGCCATTACCAGACAAATTTTGGAAAGAAGTGCGAAGTGATTTTCTTGCTGTTAAGCTACTTTTACGAACTTTGAATGCGAATATTCAAAATTTAATTTTAGCCTCATGTGCATACAGCATGTATTTTATTTGTCTACAACTGTTTAATAGTTTTACGTAATGATTATCAATTACATAATTATTTAAATATTTTAATATTTTTTTATTTTTATTTAGAAAAAGTGGTAATTTGTTTTCAACAATCTTCTTTTGGTACTCTCTTTTGTTTATTATCGGGCGAACTTTATTTAAGCTTTTTGCAGCGGCTGCTATTGATGATAATTCAAAGAAAATTGTATGCACACTGAGAAATATTCCTTCGAAGTCCTGGGGAAATGAAGTATGAAATATTTTGAAGATGTTTTAACAAAATAAGAGAAAGCTAATTAATGTTTTAATTTCAAAAGAAAGCTAGTTTTAAGTTCAAATTCTTTTTCAATAACAAAAAATAAATCTTTTAGTTACAGCGGTTTTCTGAGCAACTGATATTTGATATTACAGCCTTTACTGGATGTGGATTTTTCTTTTTGACAAGAAAACTAATATTTGCTGTACGTAATGCATTAAATTTAATAACGAAAAGAAATTTTAGCTTAAAGTTTGTTTTTACTTCCAGATGGCTGCAACAATTGCGACTTATGAACTGGTTCTTACAGATGTAGTTCATGAAGATGAAACGAATTCAACTACGCTATGTGGCTTACCTGTACACTAAAGTAATCTAAGGACCTGTATATACGTAAACAGATTTTTTTTTTTAAATTATTCGTTCTAAAAAATATGAAAATATAATTATAACATTAAAATTATATACAAAAAATTATATATAAAAAGCTTATAATATGGAGGATACTTTTGGATGGGTAATTTTTTGGGTTATGTTTGGAAAATTATTTTCTATTAAAGAACCAAGATTTAATAGTGGTACCGGAAAGGAAATGCCACCATCCCGAAAAATTTAAATTTTCCTTGTTCACAAAATATAAATACAATTATCTACAAAATAACATATTAACGAACTCTATACGTCAGCTCGTTCTTAAGTTATACCGGTCCAAAGTTTTACCAAGTTTAATCTAATTAAAAAAAAAATCTAATTCAATAAATGGGCTTGGGTTAACCAAATTTTGTTCTGCTTGAATTATCAAAATTTGAATTTCTTAATTAAATTCGAGATTGCGTTTTTTTTTTAATTCTAAATTAAATGACCAACTGTATAGCTTTTAAATAAAAAAAAATATTAAAATATGTTTCCACTTAGTAAGTTCAAAAGGGACGGATATCATTAACCTGATTTGTTGCCTTTTTTAACGTGTACAATATTTATGCCAACTTACTACTTATTTATTGACTTCGTTTATTGACAGATGAAAATGTAAACAAAAACTATCTATCTCACTTCCACTTCATATCAAAAAAATGAAACACCATTTGAATGTTTTGGCATAATCCTCTTTTGATTTTTGTGCAGTGGAAACACCAAACAAATCTCAGTACCTAAATCTCGGTTTAGTGGTTGGTGGAAACGTAGTATTACCCTAACTTTTAGTTAAACCAAATACTGTGCTAAATTTGTTTTTTTTTTTTTTGACGAATACGCATACACAAAAAATTCAAACAACCATTGCTCTTTTTAATGCTTGAAATGAGTTGCATGAACGGGATAGAGGATACAAAAAGGGAGTTTAAATCCAGGTTTTTTTCCAGGGGGGGGGGGAAACTGTGCGCCTATGCATTTCAAACCTTTTCTAATTTTGGATTTTTGAATTCTAGAATTTACTTATTTTGGAGTCTTAGTGAAAGTAAACATCCTGAATCACTGTCACATTCAATTCCCATTTGTGCAGGCAAATATAGTCCTCTTTGAATCTGTTTTACTCTTTGTTTGCTTTCAGCAATAATATCAAATTTAAATGTCCATTAAATGCTTTAACAACTACATACAGACAGAATTTTTGGTTTCTGTACATCTGCGGGGCAAAACCTTTCCAACGTTATATAATTTATATATCCTTTGAGTATTTACAGAGAAAAGTGTACCGTTAGGTTTTGCTAATCAATATATAGCTTTAGGCGAAGAGAATTGATCATTTTCAGCCTAGTTTCACTCTACGAATTTTCTATTAAATAGAAGGTGATTTTTTACAATAAAATACAAAATAAATAAATAATAATTTTATAGGTATTTTTAATGCAATCTTGATTTCCCGGCACTAGTTGAAAATTATTTCTATTTTAAGTGGAGTGAATGAATATAATTCAATTAAAAAGTACAAGTGAGCTCAACTCCAGAAATAATTGTGTTTAAATTTCTTCATCTTCTTATTATAAAAAAAAACCTGACCACGGGTAATTATTTTCTGGGTGCACGAATTTAAACAAATTCCCCTAGAATAATAAAATTCACAGTATCTTTTTGCTGTGATTAATATTATAGTCGGTAAACATCGACCAAAATTTGTGTCTTAGTATAGGGTATAACAGACTGACTAAACAGGCCACTGTTATACCTGGGCGAAACACAGTGGCCCCAAGTAATAAACGAATATCGAGTCGAATCTAGCTTAGATTTGATTTTTTTCTATGGAATAAACTCGACTTTAGGATAAATTCGACTCGAAATTCGTTTGTAACTTTGGGCCAATCATTTCTGGAGTTGAGGTCGTTTGTACTTTTTAATTAAATTAAAAAGTTTAAATATAATTTTTTTTGAACTTGCAGTCAAAAACTAGCTGTGTTTTTATGAAAGTCTATGTCCAGTTCTGCAATTTTTAAATCCTAACAACACAAAATATTTTTTTTTTGTTTTCCCTACAAACAATAACAAAATATTTACAATCCCTTTTTTGTCATTGTTTGTGTATAAAATAATTACTAAGCTGTTGCTACTTACTCTCACCAAAACACAGCTACTAACAAGCACTACAAGGCATTTGGCATTTTCTATAATTGCTTGTGTGCTGGATATACACTTTTTCCTAAAACACGTCTAATTTCTCAGCACACAGAAAAAAAAAACAAATAAAACATCAGTATTGATAAAAAAGGGTGCCAGACGAAAATACTGTTCATTATTAATTAATTTTTGTTAAGCATAAACCCATTCGAAGGTTTATAAGTTGAAATAAATTAACCACAACCTGGCATTTCAACTCCGACATATCCAGAGGTAGGTACTTATTATTGTTAGGGAAGGTCAGTTAATATTTACCCATAGTTGACATGGGCATCAGACCATGCATGTTACACGACAATTAGCACAGTGATTATTAAAACAGACCCACACACCTGTTAGACAAAAAAAAAACAACACAAAGTGACACGAACAAATGAGACAATAACTAGCATGCAATTTACTTTGGGTTAGTGGGATATTTTGTTCCTTTGATTTTTTGCTCTTTATAAGCTCCAGACCTTTCGGTTAAACAAAAGTTGTTTATTTTTTTGAAACTCTCTTAATCCGTTGAAGGATTTTGAATGTGCTCATTATTTCACAAACAAGATGAGATTTTTTCAACGTTTAAGGACACCTGATGGCAAGCAGCAAACTCGGCCATCATCGGGTACGCGAATCAGTACAAAGAATACTTTTCATCATGCCATTGGTCCATGTAAGTTGAGTGTGGAGTAGTGTCAAAACATTCAGAGAATTTTTTTTTTTTAATTTTTATCAACATCATCATAGTTCTTCTGATTGCACAGTTTCTGGGTGTCCTTCCGGTGTCGGGTGTGCTTGAAAAGGATCTGACAAGGGTACATTTCAGTTGGACTTACTTTGGAGTTTTTGTGGCAATTGTTTTAATCGCCTTAGGAGCACTTGATTTAAGTCTATCTTTCTATATTGTTGTCCAAAGAGGACTAAAAATGTACACGGCAGGTGAGAAAAGGTTCTCTTCTAACTGATTAAAACTCTTGTAAACCCTGTTTTGTTTTTTTTTTTTGTTTCTATAAAAGGTCCTGTTTCATTTAGTTTGACAGCTTTCTTGGGTATTATAACATTTTTTCGTGTAGCACAAAAGTGGCCAGAATTGATAAGGCAATACACTAACACCGAAAGGATATTTCTCGACAAGTCCTATGAAACATTAGAATCGAAAATGTATAGTTATCGTTTGAAGAGAAATGGAATGATATTATTGCTTGCAGCAATTGGTAAGTTTTATTTTGCTTAAATAACAATTTTAAAAGGGTTTCACATAGGTAGGTGTACAAGTTTTGGTTTTAAATGATTATTATTTGAGAAATGTCTAGAAAGAATAGGTTCAGTAGACCTACCATCTTCTGTGGCATGTCAATCCGTCGAAGATTTCAACATGTTTGGAAAGTGCGTTAAGAAATAGAAAATTATTTGGGTCTAAGATGTCAGACAAAAAGGACTTACGGTTCAGAAATAGAAAATTATTTGTGTCTAAGATGTCAAACAAAAAGGACTTACGGTTAATTAATAAAAAGGTCTTCGGTTTTGCAAGTTATAATCAAAACCTAAAGACAGGTGATTGCGGATAAAGGTCGATTAAAACATCAATTAAAGAAATTTGAAAATTTTTAAAATGGGTAGGTACTGTTTTGAAAGATGATTCTTCAGTATTTATGGTAAATTCTCAATGATGTGTTCATTTGAGAAGACGCTTTCGAGTACAAGGTAAAGAAGAATTACCCCGCTGGAAAAATGCCAAGTTTCTGTCTATTTAGGACAAGGCCCTAGTAAGTTTTCAGCAGGGAAAATCTTAACGAGGACAACTTTGCCAGATACTTGGCAAGCTTTTGCTGGATTTCAGTACCAACAATTTAAAAAATTTAGGAAATTTTTCAGACACTCGTGAGGTCCTCACTAGTAAAAACTTGTTGAACATGTTTGGGTATCCCATCAGGATCATTATGCAATTTCAGTATCATACGACACTCTTTTCTTTCTTTCACTGTGGAAGTGTTGCATTAATAATTTTAAATTAAGCAAAAGGGCTTAATGATTAATAATTTTAATCTTTTTCAATACAATTCACATTGGATTTTTGTAAAAAATTCGGTACAAGATGAACTGAGCATTACAAGTTCATCACAGGTCAGATGATGAGCGCTAGTAATATTACCAAGCCAAAACACAAATATGTTTGAATTAAATGTCACTAAAATGAATTTTGAATCTATAATTTAATACGGCAAATTGAATAATGCTATATCCATTCTTGTCTTATTTATTCCCAGTAGACAAATAGAAATTGGTTAGGTTTGTTAATTAATTACCCAATTAATAACTTAATTACCCACACTCTTTTGAGTGGTCTTCATCATATGGTTGGCAGTATCGTTTGACTTTACTTTTTTTTTCACAAAAAACATGATTGTGCTCGTAAGTGGATAAGACATTGATCTTGATCTGTAGATATGTTTGTGGTTTCACTTGAGTAATGCTTCGTACTATATCGTATACACTCCATTAAACCTTTAAGTATTGAAAAAGTCGATATAATATGAAGATTCTGTGGAAAAACACAGATTTTTGTTGGATATTTGTAGGGTTGGTGATGTTTACTCCAAAAATATAATCCCAAAAACAAAATCCTCAAAAGACAAAATCCCCAAGAGAAAAACTCACAGAAAAAAATCCCCAAGAGAAAATTCCAAAACTGCTTATTTCGGGTCAAACCAAAAAGCGTTTATTACTGATACTTTCTTTTTTAGAATTGTTTTTTATTTTTTATTTTAAAATAAAAATACAATGCTTTCTAATCCGTTTTACTTTTATTGAACAAACAAAAACCATGATTTCGAAATAGTAATAGAAAAAAAAAAACATAGTTTATCTTACGCAAAATCAAACAAACAAAAAAACAAAACATAACAACTGCCTTTTTATAAACGATGACCTTCATTCGCCTGTGCCATGCTTAAACACAATTCTGCGTCCTCGGAAAGCTCACGTTACACATGCTGGATTAAAATGTGTCAAATCATAACTGTTATTTATTAACTGCATCTATTAAGCAAAAACAAATATTTTACGATTCTTTGAGTTATGGAGATTTTGGAGATTTTGGCAAAAAAAAAAATTTATTTGGGGATTTTGTGTTGGATTGCATTTTTTTGGGGATTTCGTCCGATGGAGGTATTTTGTTTGTGGATTATGGGTGTTTCCCGTATTTGTACAATAGGGTGGATCAAATTGAACGAAATTGCTTTGATATAAATATAATTTACCACCATTCGAATAAAAATTGGAAAGATCTCCAAATAAAAACAGCTAAGTGAGTTGATATGTACTTATACAATACACATAGAAATGTGAACAAAAATAATTTAAAATATTTTAAACGCATTTTGTTTTAAAATTGTGAGTTTAGAAATATAAAAAATATATCAAATCTAAAGCATAGTATTCTATGTGTTGCCGTTGGCGTTGTTTAAATTTGTCTAAGCGAGGCCCATTCCTAAACGATTGTTTTCTTGTCTTGCACTAACTGACACGCCCTCGTTTTTTGATTTACAAGTATGTTATGCGAATAACCGTCGATTAAAAAAAAAAAAAACGATGTCTTTTGAGCAAGTCTATATAATTTATACTTAAGTAGCTCATAAATAAAACAGTGATAAGGGACCTCTAAACGTTAAAATTTTGTGCACATTTTCTTACAGAATTTTGTTTGAGCCAGAAGAAACTTATTGTTAAAAGCAACTTCGTTCAATTTGACCCATCCTAACATGAGTGTTTTATTGTTCTAAACACCAGAAACAAATAATTAATCCTATTTCATTCTCTTTTGCGCAAAAAGAAACAAGATAATCTCATATTTCCAACCAAATGAATTTATAAACAAATCTGACAAGAAGTAATTTATTGGTTATTTTTTTTTTATTTTTGTAGTTGAACAAGGCATACACATAAGCTCCGCCATCTATAACAATAACTACCAAATTAGAAAATGCAACTTAACGGTCGACGTTTGGGAGAATCTTTACACCCGTGAACGATTGCATCTTTTTTCTATAATTAAATTTAACATATGGATGATTCCAGTTATAGAGGTGAGAAAGTTGGTACATGTACATACCAATCGTACTTTAATCACTTGACTTGTACCTACTTATCGATCATACATACATATATCACACAATCGATTGTATAACTACTGAATTCAATATTTATTGCTTTTTGAGTACAAATTATAAAACAGTAATTAAAGATTTATTGGTTATTTTTCCATTGTATGTATGTATCGATCCGATCCTTTATACAGTGGTTTACAATCAGTATGATTTTTGCATGGAATTTTATTGACATTTTCCTGATGCTTGTCACGAGTAGTCTTGCTGTACGATTCGGACAGGTCAGTAAGAGGATACATCGTTTTAAGTCTTCGGTAAGGAAAAGCACCTCTTAATGTATATCCATTGGATCCATTCAGATTCAATAATTCCCCCTTTTGGTAGTATTGAAAAGTGTAATTTCGGATGATTAAATTTGAGCTGATTTCAGGCAATGACTGATGAGTTTTGGTTACGTGCACGAATGGATTTCATATCCTTGATGGAACTACTTCAGGCTGTCGATGGAAAATTATCAGAATTGGTATTGTTGTCGTGTACAAATAACTTGTTCTACATTTGTTTTAATGTTTTTCAAAGTTTTCAGTAAGTAAAATATGATACCTACCCACATACGAGTATGTGCATCATTGTTTGTGTTTTAATTACATTTTTGAGAACCTTTAATTATTATTATTTTATTAAAATATGTAATTACATAGATCCAAAGGAAACACAATAAGCAGTGTACATTTCTGGTATTCATTGGGTTTTGTGTTGACAAGGATATTTATAACAATGTTATCAGCAGCATCAATAAATGACATGTCCAATGATATCCTGACCGCATTTTATGAAATACCAATTGATTTTTGGGGAATCGAGGTGAGTTCTTGTGAGTTGTATAGAAATCATGATTTATGAATTTTTTTTTGAATAATTTCCTTTTTCGTACAAAACTTATGTCAACCATCATCAATCAGCTGGAGAGATTTTATGAGATTGTTGCTTCGGATTTTGTCTCAATTTCTGGGAAAGGTTTTTACTTTATCACAAGAAGAATGATATTGGCTGTATGTTGATTGTTTAATAATTTTATATAAATATAAATTTGAAATTGATTATTTTGAGATTTGTATTATATAATGTTTCATTTGTTTGTATTCCCATAGATGGCGGGAACAGTGTTAACTTATGAATTAGTACTTCTTGATCAAGTGAAAGATGTTGTGGATCGTGTTAATTTTTGCATCGTAAGGAAGGTGTGAACTTGATGATATAGGAAGATCTTAAGCATCAATACAAATATCTTCTTGTGTTACGGGGTCCCGTTGAAGTTGGATAAGAACAAGTTCATATGTGATGATGGTGCCAGTGATCTAAAAGAAAAAAAAATATTTTAAAATTTTTTGATATTTTTAAGTAAATTAAAAACAAACAAAAATTAAAACAAATATTACTTACACTAAGCATGAATTTCTTTGTGATGTGAAAAAACTGCATTCCACTTAAGGCAACAGTGTTTGAAGATAGCTGATCCATAAAGCGTTTAGACTTGATTCACAAAAAATAAATATAAGAAATATAGGAATAGAAGAATAAGTTCAAAATAATGTAACTATATTTAAGAATGTCGTTAAAATGTACAGGTCCGCTTTCTTTTGCTTAGAATATTAAGGGGATTTGAATACCCTTAAGATGATTAAAGACAGTACGAACGCAAAGGAAATAAGGAAAGATTTTCTAGAACAAATATGAGGGGTCCCAAATAAAAAAAAATGTTTTCGGTGACTTTACATTTTTATAATTTTAGGGTGATATGACATTATACAAAACACCCACAAAATGATTTTGGGCCATTTTGTATTTAAGTTCTTTTAGTAGACCCTATATTATATGTACCTATGTATTGAAAATCCCCTACAACCAACTCACCCAAAATAAAGAAAAATGTCAAAACAACCAATATTTTTGAGCAGCTTGACACAGTGGCGTAGCTAGCCCTCGAGGGGCCCCGTATCAAGAATTAGTAGGGGGCCCCCTCCAAAGTTACAAATTAAACAAGAAACAATTTTTACAAAACAAACAAAAATACTCACAATATTAAATCCAGTACATTTAATGGTACATAAGGCGCCAGTTATAAATTTCATTGAAAACCATCATTGAAAATTTTGTCTTTCAATTTTGATGCACTTAAACAAATAAAACTGATGGCGTTTTGTTACCAAAATAATGGTTGTTTGTTATATATTTATTTTAGCCAAAAAAAATGATTAGTTTGCTTTAACGCTTTCTTATAAAATCACTTTTAGTTTTTCAATGATGAAAATCTTTTACAATGAACAGCTGATATCTTGTTCTCAAAAGCGGAACACATTCGTTCCAATGAAATGTGTTCCTTTCTCTTCTTGTTTTCGTCTGTCAGTTGTTCGTCCAATGATCGACTCTAACCTCAAAGTTGTTTTTTGTATGAGGAATGGAATTTTCAATGAAAGAAAATTTCATGATGGCTATAACCGACTTGTCAGAAAATATTCCACTGTTTCACTGATTTGTGTTTCAATGATGGTTTTTAATGAAAGCTATAACTGGAGCCTAACATACATACATATGGTCTTTAAATAGCTACCAACATAAATGTAGGTGCTATAAAACTTAAACTAACAGTAAAAAAAAAAATTCAAATAAAAACTTTTCTTGCCTTTGTTTCCGCAAATTTATTAATCATCAAAAAAATTCAACTGACAGTTTCTCAATGTATTTAGCAATCAGTTTTCCTGGTTTATTTTAAATTTTTTCATTTGAAAAGGATAAAAGTTTTTCTGGTTGTAAAACTTCAAAAAAATTACTTAGATCATAGAGGTTCTGAAATCTTTGTTCAGTTTCATAAAACAACATATCTAAGCAGCAATAGTAAACATTGACTTTGAATTAAGATTCCGGGTGTGATATTCTCTCATCTTATTTTCCTTCTTTTATTTTTAAAAACAGTTGTTACCCCCCACTCTTTTCCTAAATCTCTGGACTCGATAAGCAAACTCAAGAATGATTTTTGATTCCTTAATTCTCTTAATTCTACTTAGTAAATCATTATCTTTGTGCTGTAAGGCTTTGGGCACAGGGTTAATGATTTCGAATAAAGAAGAAATAAACGAGACCAATACAATATTTTGTAGCTCTCTAAAATGTTAATTATGTTTTTACTTTCATCACGTTCATCTTTCTTTTGAAATTAAATTAAGTTGGTACAAGCTAAAAATACGTGCCAAGAAAAGAGATTTTTTATTTATTCAGCTCTATTGTGAGTTCCGCGTGAAAGAAACTCCGCCCGGAAAAATTACATTCCACTCCTCCCTTATTGTGAGTATCGGGCAAAAAAGTTTCGGGCGAAAAGTTTATTTGGTTGCGAACGAGGCCACCCTTGTTTTAAAATGGAAGGTGAAACTCACAAGCTTTTAAAAACCCGGGCGAAAAAAATCCGGACCCCGTAAAATTGATACGGCTGTTACCGCGGTAGCTACGACCCTGGCTTGACACTATGAAAATGTCAAATCGCACAAAGAACAAATGGACGGACCTTTTGTTGAAAAATTATATACAATACAAAAATGAAAGATCGCATTGAAAAATAAAAAAAAAATCGATATTTTATGGCAGTGACCCTGAGCCTGGACAATGTTTTTTTTAGGAACAACAAAAAACCATCGTTTAAAAACACGAAATCTCAGACGTCTCACTGAGTTCGCCTGCTCATATATTTTGACAATGGAGGCCTTTTAGATCTCATTTTCTTGAATAATTGGCAAAATAGAATTATGCACATATCTTTATTTAGATTTAAGGAAAACACCAATGAGGCCACAAATAGTTAAAACAAAATAAAAATTTTCAAAAATCAACATGAAATGTTCAAAATAATTCACTTTATAAAAAAATAATTAATACTTAAAATTTTCAAATTCCAGATTTTAATTTTAGTAAGTAATTTTTAAAAATGTAGGTACTTGACAAATTCAAATTTGAAAATTCATTTTTGGTTTTGGTAATCGGAATTCGATTGAATATACAGGGTGATTCACCTTAGGTGTGATAAAAAACTTGAGCATCTATGTTTGGTTTCCTTGAGTTTAGACGGGAGGGGAAATTTTCTAAAAAAAAATTGCATTTAAACAGAAAACAAATTATTAAAAACATCGGCAGCACTTACAATGCCCTTTCATACTTTTTTGCAAGCCCAGAAATCCTTTATTTTATTTTATTTTTAAATAAAGTTCTTTTAATGAACAGGTTTTGAAAAACTAAGAAGGTATCGAACTCAAAATTTTGAAATGAACCAACTTTCTCATAAAACTAAGAAGAATCCGACTAAATGATCATTTCAACAACCAGTTTTTCTTGGGTGTTCTAAGAAATGGAAAACTTTCAGTTGTTTTTATTTAAGTCTACTTTGAAAGAAATTGCTACTATAACTATAAATTGTTTTATCTTTCTCTCTAGGGTCTTGGATCACCCACTGGTAGCGCACCTTATATTAATTATCGCTTATACTTTCTTGCCTGATAGGGACAGTTTCACAGTCACAGGAGTGGCGCCTACGCTCATGAACGGAAGCTGCATACATATCCAACTAATTTTCGCAGTGCACACTTACCGGAATGAGTTGAATACTTAAGGGCCAGTTTCACAGTGAACACTTACCGGAAAAAGTAGCACTTAAGTTAAGCATATTGGTACTTTTTAGTATTTTTGACAGCCTGGGTTAGTGACACTTTAGTGCCCAAAACGGAAGACTTAAGTGCAACTTATTCAGGTAAGTTTACACTGCGAAACTCTATGACTGTGAAACTGGCCCTAAGTCCCCCATGTTGGGCACTTAAGTGTCCCTAATTTAGACTGCACAAATGGCTCTAAAGTACCAATATGGAAAACCAAAGTGAAACTTATTCCAGTGTGTACTGTGAAACTGGCCCTAAGAGTATATACTTGGCGTTTAACATCGAAATTCAAATAAAGGTATTAGGGAAGGAATGCATATTGCAAGTGAAAACTCACCTCCGATCGATAAACAGTGGCCGGTACTAATTGTAAAACTTCAATTGGTTTCTTGGCCTCGTCATTAATTAATGCAGCTGTCATTGATACTATAACTATCCTCCCAATTAAATAAATCAGCGAATACCAAAAATATATACTTCGTATTACCGAATGACTCGGTCTGAAAATTACAAAAAAAAAAATTAAAAAGAAGCAAAAACAGCTTATCCACATCAATTAACTTACGTAACACTATGAAACAGCTGTAAGCAAATATAAAATAAGTTATTCGAATATGAAATTAATATAATTCCTGCTAGATCCTTGTTTACATAATCAGTTAGATTGACCAGTTTGTTGTAGTAGATTCTCTGTCTACCCCAAAAATCATCCGGCAGACACTACAAAACATTTAAAAAAAAAAAATACTTGTCAAGATACACAGATACACAGATTCAAAGTTCAAAATTCAACTTACCATTCCCCTATACTTCTCGAACTGTATGTTAAAGTGTCGAAACTGGGTTATCAATCCCAAGCTCACAATCAATATAAAATTATCAGTGAAATTCCATGTAAAGGTGCATATTAAGTTCAATAGTTGCATGCATATCCCACTAAAGTAATTCATGCCAAAGAATTCCGAATAAGCCGGAAAAGCCTTCCGAAAGTAAACATTCACACGATCCTCGGTGGTGTGGTTGCACGACAAAGTAAAAATCATATTGTTAGCCAAAGATAGCAAATGCTCAATTCCGGCCATCGCCGAAACACCTACAGTTGCTATAAGAATTAGTCTGCGAAATACGAAATGGGTTTTCTCATCCCGAATGGTGTAGTCCGACTCCACTGCCTCCCAATACCTCATCAATGCTGGCCATTTATAACAAACATAGATATTTTGACCCATTGCAATGGGATTGACGACAAACCAAATTATTGAAGCTATATATTTCCCCCCCGAACGAAACACAAAAAGAAACTATGTACATATGTGTTAAAATAACAATTACCATCAAGGAATATTTCAAATGACATTTAGCAGTTGAGTGTTTCTCGGTACAATACTCACCGATATTATCAAATTTCAATTCCCGCAGAATTGTCCAATAGAATGTTGTGATTCCAACTAAAATAGAAGCCACCATTATAAGGATTGTATAAAGCATTCGAAATGTGCAAAAGGAGAACTTCAATGATGCTGCTCGTAAGCCACTAATTCCATTAATTGGCATTAAAGCAAATACTTGACCTATTGTGAGGACTGTGTTTGTCGATGTATTATACAAATTTTGAGGATTTGGGGTTGGTTTTGTGGCCGAAGGAAAACAATTTGATATCGTAAGTTAAATGTATTTGGTAAGCTAATTGGAGAACTTACAAAGTTTAATGTTACGGTGAAAGGTGCCTTCGTAACTGTGTGATGGGGCATCAAGCTGTGGTGAGACTTTTGTTTTAAATTCATCTATTTATAAGTAAACAAGAATATAAATTGATATATGTACATAAATTAGTGAAATGGTATAGAGATTGCTCAATATTGTTTAAATGTGGAATTTTTATTTTTATTTGATAGTTCATTGATTTCAGATGGTTAATTAGTTTGAAACACAAACATTATAAACTTCTAGAATAAGTTGCAATTTAGAAATTAAAATTGCTTATGTTTTAGGTAGAGTGACTGAATAGAATTTAATTAAAAGTACAAGTGATCTCAACTACAGAAATGCGTTTAGCCCAGATGCCAGAAATGGAAGTGGGCTGTTCAGATAGCCCCGGGTAGAACTAACTGAAGAGCTCACTGTCATAACTGGACGAAACGCATACCCGGTCTCGAGTTCACTTGTATTTTTAATTTTATTTTATTCAAAACTTTCCATAATAATAGTTTGTCTGGTTCTATTTTCTAATTTTTTTCTGAACGTATGGTTATCCATTAGTGGTTGGTTTGCATATCAAAGCTTTCAAATATAAATTTAGATTGACAGTGAATGCGAGTGAGTTGAGTGAGTGAGTTGCTAGAATGTATCTAGGCATAGATATAGCATTGGTTTGATAATATTCTTATATCATTAACGTAGGCATGCCATGCCTGTCTAAGCTAACCTAGGTCAAAAAGTTTTAAAATCCCGGACTTTGGAGGACATCATCTACCTTAAAAAAGAGGACAAAATGAAAACAAAAACTAGGTCCTTGAACTTAAACGAAAATATATTTCAATTTTAAAATAAAATAAATTAAAATACAAACAATTAATAACTTATATTACATAATTTAAAAGGAACATTTTATAAAGTACTTTTTATATTTATCTTCAGATTGAATTTTTTGTTAGTTTATTACTGAGAAAATGTTCATATAAACTACTATAGGTAAGATTATTTGTAAAGTGAAATTTTAATTATTTAATTCCGTTTATTTTTAACAATTACCTTACCTCTAAACTTCAAATTAAATTTTTCAAAATTTTAGTTTCTATTGTGTAAATACGAAATTCGTGCGGAGGTTCTGGTTGGCCGGAACATTTTTTTAAGTTGAACACACAATTCGTTTTTTAGGAATGAACACTTTTCAATTCGGTAATAAGAATCCATTTGGACATCCACTATTTGAATAGAAAAATCTACTTCTATAGTCTTTTCTTTTGAGAATATGTCTCTCTACCTTAAAAGAATTTGTTTTCTTAGAGTTTAAATGTTTTTATCTTTCTCTCTGGCATTTGACCCTTATGACCCTCCCTCTGGATCCAACACTGATTTAGAGATAGAACGGGGAGCGATTAAACTGGTAACTATTGCAGTGTCGTATGTTCTGGCGCATGAGATTCCTTTAGACAAATCCGATTCGAAACAAATTTTGTTGTTTAACTTAGTGGACAAATTAAGAGAATTAAACGATTGTTGATGATATACAGTGTGAAACAAAATTGTTGCTTTGGTAGCCTGGATATGTTTTTGTGTTGACTGTGTTTAAAATGAAAGTTTAAAAAACTGTTGATTGCCCGAGGGACTTATTCTGTTATTTAATAAGTACATTTGAGATGTTATGGGGTCCTCGATCGCGTATTTTCCTTTGCTTTCAATGGATATCTTAGAGTTAAAAACTGTGCAATCTGCCTCAGAATCATTTCTTGCTTTTCTAAATGAAGGATCATCATTAAATAAGAACCTTCTTTGTAGCATTCTTTTGAAATCTTCTTCTAAAAAATATTAAAGAAAATAAACTGAACCACCAAATAAAATAAACGGCTTAACTACATATAGACATGTTTATTTCGCACTTTTGTATACTCTTACCAAAAAGTATGTCTATGTAATAAAGCCTTTACCGAACGACATAAAATATTTATTTATTTTCTTGGTGAAAGGGGGAACATCAAAACAAATCACAATGAAGCTGAAGAAATGGGCTCAATCAACTAAATTTAGATGGTTGACACACCGGAGTCAAAATAAGATCGGTTTCATTTTATGTTTTCTATCAGATTTGTTTTGGCTCTGTTTTTCTTTTAAATTCAGAGTTTTTTAATTACCGTAATTATACTTGTTAGGGGAAAAAAGAGGACAATTTCTTAAAACGTTGGAGAACGTTTCGCGCCGGGGTTAAAAAGAGGAAATGTCCTCCAAAAAGAGGACGCATGGCAACCCTACATTAACGAGAAAATAATAAAAACATATTAAAATTGCAGTTTTCAAATTTATTGATTTAATACGAAAACATTGGAAAAAAGTTCAAAATAATAAAAATTGAGTTTTACTTTAATTTGATTTTTTGGTGAAAAAAAGAAAAAAAAAAGATTCATACAAATTTTAAATGCAATATTTTTAAACCAAATAAGAAGTACCGAATTGCAAGATAATGATAAAATCAACCAAGCCAATAACGAAAGATGTGGGAATAAACATAAACCAGTATAAAAAAGAGCCTTTCTTTTTTCCATTCTTCGAAGTTTTTTGGTAGAAACATGGTATGCAGTATAATGAAAACTGTACTAGAAATTACATGAACGAAGTTTAATCAAATCGAATAAAGTTAATAACAACTAAAAAACTAAAAATCGTTTTAGACGATTGATAAAACCGGAAGCTATAACCAGTAGCGGATCTAGGATTTGGCTGTGGGGGGGGGGCTTGCAGTTTGGAGATCCATTTTGAGACCTTAAGTAATAAAATTTGCTTGTCCCAAGATAAATTTTATTATTTATAACAAATAATAGAGATCAGTTTAGGTTTAATGCAAGTCCGTACTCAACTTCACGACAACACGGCAAAACATTATTTTTTATGAAATTTAAGGAGCTATATCGCACTAAGCGGCAACTGAACTTCATACGAATTCGTGTGAAGTGTAGTTCCGATGCAGTGCAGTTCCGGCGGGTCCGGTCTAACCTTTAAGGCTCAAGTATTTTTTTTCCTTTTCCTTTAATGATATCCGTTTTTTGTGTGCCTTTATATCCGCTCCTGTTGCGCTTCAAAAAGTTTTCAATACAAAGTACAATAACAATTATTCATAATTGCTGTAGCACAATAATTTTTAGCCATATATATATTATTTAAAAATTGATTAGGTACCTACATTATTTAGTTATATTTTTAAATTAGCTGTGGGTATGTTTTGAACTTCCCATTTTTGACAAGATTTGAAAACTGTTTTTAATTGGCTAGTTCAGAAAAATCATATTTAAGTGTTCGTACTGGCAAAAGCTCATATATATGTGCTTTGACACGGTATTAGTCCTCTAATATCTCATTTTCCTGAATTTTCTAAATCAAAGAGAAACTTTTTTGTTCAAACTGACACTTTACGACATAAGACAAAGCTGCTCTAAGAAATAAGCCGCGGCCCAATTCTGCCAGAGTGAATGAGTTTTCGTGTATACGCTGCATACGCTTTATAGGTATTCATGCTAAAAAAATATGTCGACAAATTTGCACGTCACTCTAGAGTCTAGAGGGATTGCAAATATTCATTTGCTTTGCATGATTTTCTGAGCGCGCACAGAGAAAACTCACGCTTTTGGAATTTGGCTCCTTGACTAGAGAATTTCTATGTTTTGTATGTACAATTGCCTTGGACCTTTCAAATTTTGAAAACGTAGACCCGAACATTTCTAAGCCCAGCCAAGGCCGTAAGAAACAATTCCTGTTGTATTAAACATACACGAAACTTGACATCCCGTTGTTCTCCAATGGTTTAAGCCTCAAAGGCGTTTCTTTCTGTAAATTAGCTTTGTTTTTAGTATATACAGTTGGGGCATTTGACAAGTTAATGTAAAGCCCCGACCATTTTTATCTCTTTTCACTTATCTCTTCAAGCCTAAGCCCCAACTTCGGACTTTGAGAGTCCCTAGACTTGAGCCCCCAAAACTCTCTGGAATAAGGTTAGTTTATAGGAATTAAGTTGCTTAACCCTGGCTATGTTTTTTGTCCAATATTCTCAGACCTTATTGCGCCAAAGCTGTTTTTTTCGTCCCAATTTTCTGGGTTTAATTTTTAGGGAAAGATTGTCGTTACATTAAAAATATCTATATTCATAGCCCCCAACTTAGTTTTTGTCCAATTCGCTTCAGGCTTTAGCCCCAATCTTAGGGCTAAGAAAAAAAATTACATAACATGTATGCAAATAGTTCAGCCCCAACCACGGTATTTTGTCCATCAAATTTCATATCTTAACAATATTTTAGACGGAATATAAAATTCTACACTTTGTAATGTATTGCTTTCTATATTTCAAATTATTTTATGATTCGGCTGTGGGGGGGGGGCTTTAGCCCCTATAGCCACCCCCCTGGATCCGCTACTGGCTATAACAAAAATTCGAAATTCTTCTCTAGGGAATCACATACAAATGTTTCACACCAAATTCGAAACAAATCCGTCCATTTGCTTAGGCTTTAGCTCGATGTACATCAGGACGCACATATGTATAGACGCACAGAAAAATAGACAGCCACGCGGCGACGGACGTCTTTAAGGAAATCACTTTTTTGGACGTTTACATAATCTTAATGTTGGTTTTTTTTTGACACGAAACCAAAACTTGCCCTATATAGATCAAGCGAAAATCATAAATATAAAATATTTTAAACTATCCAGTTGGTTTGAATTTTTTGTGTTCAGGAAAACGATTATCAGACATTTTGCCGTCAAAAGCTGAGTAATCCAATCCAGAACTGTTTTTCAAACGAACTCAGATTTTTTCGCTGAGAAATCCTGTTCAGACAACTGATGCTGTCTGAGGTATCCTTTTCCCGAACACGCCGATACCTATTGTTTGATTTTAGATTATGAAGGAATATCCATGAATACTTACGAGGATAAACCAACCAAATGCTTCCATTTTCGTTCTTCTTTTTTGGATGAAAAAATTTATCAGCTGACATTTTTGATATTTAACAAAAACACAAATTTAAAATATTCTTTTCACTAAAGAAAACCTTCTCTCAATTTAAAGTTTAACTAACTGCAACTGAGGACACGATAAAAATTAATCATGTAGTATAAAACAGAAAAAAGTTTACCATAATAAAGGCCATTTGTTAATAAAACGTGTTAAACATTTCATATAGGTGATAATGTATGAACTGTTTTATTATTACCTTATTAATTGTCATGTTTTCCTTTTCATAAATAACTTTTATTCAGGTACTATAACTACGGACTGTGCTGATGAATTCCCCAAATGTATTTTTGAAAGGCCGACAGAATATATTCTTTTGTGCAAATGCCAAAAAGAAAAACTCCCTCTTATACGTATCCAAAAGTGTAGTTTTCTTTTCTCGTGTATGTTAGTGTATGTACGCCTATTGCCTATGCTATGTATGTATAAATATTATGTTGAAGTTTGATTGAAATGTGGAAACATTTGACAGCTTATTCAGTGCGTAATATTGTGTGTTAATGTGTTATTTAGGGAGAAAAAAGGTACCTAAGGTTCTGGTTGCCCGAGATAATATCTTTTTGTGATATTTAATAAATATTTCTTAAAATGTTTTTGCAAAGGAAATTGTATCGTATAGCTATGGTGACCATTCGTCCCGGGTTTTCAATGGCCTGTCCCGGGTTTTTTTTAAAGAAACCCGGGACGTACAAGTGTCCCAGGTTTCCTTATTTATCCCGTATTTTCTGATTTTGTTGGTTTAATAATTTAATATTTTATAAAACAAAATATTTGATATATACTATGTATGAAAGTGCAAACCAATACCTGGCTTTGATTTTGGACTAATTTATTTACAAATACGTTCAACTCTAACGTTAATGACTAACAAGTAGTTCTTGTGTAAGAACGACGACATGGCTTTGGTTTTGGACTGTTTTGTGATTTGTGTGTAAAACGAGGACCTGGATTAATGATTTTTGTACATGATAAAAAAGGGACTACCCTACCATTCTTTTTTGAAAAACCACAAAGACACTTAAAATCGGTACAAAACTGACTTTCTTGGATTTATTTTGCGACCAGTATGTATTAAATGTACAAACATTTTCTTCGTTGCTTAGTAAGAAATAAGTTAAAAATATTTTCAACCTCTTATAATATTATTTTAAGGGTCCTTTTGTAAATAGTTTTCAGCAAAACTTAATAAACCAACAGAAATTTGAAGAAAATGTCTTTCAATTTTATAGCACTCGCAAAGAATGTTAAAATTTTTATTTGGGAAATTCTTCGTAATGTACATTGTACATACCTCCCTGGCCAGATATAGAAGCATATTTGTTTTTTGTGAACCAAAAGCTAAGTGACACAAGAATTAATGACTCTAAGCTGTTTGATAAATTTGTTTGCTTAAAATCTTGTTTAAGTTTAGAAATTATTAAAAAAATGGACGGAAAACAAAAAGACAGTAGGTGAAAAATGTGTAGAAATTTATACGCAATTCTCAGATAAAACATTGACTTTCCAAACCTTTTACGAAATGTCGAGTTCAGCTTGTGTTTGCCAGCTTCTACTGCTCCCACTGTAAAGGGTTTTTTTTCAATAATTAATAATATATTGAACGAGCGAAAAATCCCAGCTAAAGCAAAAACATTTTTTCAGCTTAAAAGTATTAAAGAAAAAGAAAAATATTTTTTAAATTATAAGCTTGGCTTAACATGCTTTAAGGCTGATCCACATCTGTGTCGTGTGTTGTTTTGTGGAGTCGTGTATCGGTATCGCTACAATGTATTTCATATGTGTAGAACCATATTTGTCTCGTGTGTTGTGTTGCAGTGTGGCGCATAAAATATATGGAATGACAGCGACTCCACAACACAACACACGACACAGATTTGGATCAGGCTTTACGAAATAATGTTATGTATTTTGTAGAATCACATAATAAAGCTTCACATAATGTTCATTAAATTATTTAGACTTATTTGTTTTCAGAAGACTTTTAATATTTTTATAATGAAATCAAACATGTTAAGTCTTAAGTTTTATTTTAGTTTTAAATTTTTATGTTGTGAAGACATTTTAATTTATTCTATTATTCCTTTTATTTTAAGAATTTCTTTTCGTTTTTTTTTCTGTTATTTTTTGTCTCTTGTAATATGTGGATATGTATCAAAAAAAAAAAATTAATAACAAGACTACATAATATTATTTTTTACGTTTTTCAACTTTTCATTTTTTGTCCCGGGTTTTGCTCTCAGAAATATGGTCACCGTACGTATAGCATATGAATATACTGTACATATAAACCAAGAGCCCACACCAAATTTTGGGAGTGGATTGATAACCAAAATATGAGTATGAGGGTTTGTAGGTGCATTTATCGTGGTATCGAAAACAAAAGTCTGTCAGGTTTCTTTTGCAGCCTTTGGCGGGGGTGGGGGTTTGAAAATAGCGATTTTCCAATTTTTTTTGTCAGAGGTAACCATTTCAATAAATTTAAAAAATATATGTCGTGATATTCTGTCATGTTCTTAAAGTCAAAACGTCACAATCTTGGCAATCCGACCAACGTTTTACTTTCTTAAAGTAATTGCAAGGTCTATGGAAATGTGTGAAAAACTCCAAAAAATTTTTGTCTTGTAAAATTTTAGAATTATATGTTTTTTTTTTAAATATTTCATAGCGAAATTCAAACAAAATGTGCTTAGCTATTTACGCGAGATATGAGGCAATAATCTTAATTTTGTTTTTCCAAAACTGGGAACGCAGTTTTATTACAATCACTTTAAACATTACAGGCACAAAGTTTAATGAAAATCGAAGGTTTTGAATATACAACAACCACTAGTGTTGGCTACCACCGAGTATTACATTTTTGGCTGAAATTATTGCAATTTCATGGCTGCCAAACCAATCATCAGATTCCTGTTAGTGGTGCTTAGTCTATAGTTCCAATTTTAATTTATAAATTGTTTTTGCCGTCAACTGGATTCGAACCTAGACCAAGCTACCTCAGAGGCCGTTGCACTACGCATTGCACCACCGAGGTCACCTGATCGTGCCCAACCAAATGAAGGTTTTTCTAATTTACAATTGAATTTAGACAACTAGTATTTTTACAAGCCACACACAAGTTGGATGTTATTCATTCGGGTTCTTTCATTTTCTCCTCTCCGTTATCACGAGAGAACACCTTTGAATGAAATTTAATTCTTGACCAGTGTCAAATCTTTCATACAATTTCCCTCCTTACACATATGCAACGAATTGTTGCGGTGATAACGGAGAGGAGAAAAAGAACGAACCCGAATGAATAACATCCAACTTGTGTTTGGCTTGTAAAAATACTAGTTGTCTAAATGCAATTGTAAATTAGAAAAACCTTCATTTGGATGGGCACAATCAGGTGACCTCGGTGGTGCAATGCGTAGTGCAACGATCTAAAATCGTGTCCAACACAAGTGGTTGTTGTTCATTCAAAACCTTCAATGTTAAATATGACGGAGCGAAAGCTATGCAGCCTAAATGCAAATGTTATCACGAGAAAACACCTTTTAATGAAAATCGTTCGAGAGTTTTTTGAGAAATTTTGAAAAAAAAAAACATATTTTTCATAATCAGAGCTTCCTAAAATTCCACCGAAAGTATTGCTAAATATGCCACCGAAAGTAATGTTAAAAGAGTTATCAATAGCGTTGAAAATGCCGATAAAAGTGCCTTCAAAAGTGCTGTTGAAAGTGCCGCTAAAAATTCCACCGACAGTGCCGCCTAAAGTAGGTGCTGGTAAAAGTACCATTTGTGCCAACAAAAGTGCCGCTAAAAGTTCCACTGAGAGTTCTGCCAAATTATCACATTAAGGCCACCAAATTACATTTGCCAAATAACAAATTTGACGGCGATAGTGCACCAAACGTGCCGTTGAAAGTGTCACTGAAAGTGCCACCCAAAGTCCCGTTGCAAGTGCGGCTTGACTGACGCCAAAAGCGTGGTAGAAAGTGCCGCTGAAAGTGCCTTCAAAGGGGGCACCGAAAGTAAGTGGAACCAAACTATGAATTTTATACGTTGGCACTCTCACATACAAATTTTTTCTTGTTATCTTATCTCAAATTTAATATCATCTTAACCTTAAAGATCCGATTTATCAGATCTTAAGTTAAATGTTTCAAAACTATCCACCTTAACATTGTGTTTCAAATTTTTGTTGGTAAGTTTAATTTTCTGTCCGGTTTACGTAATTTTTTTTTGATAAAAGTAATAATGACATCGTGTAGTTTTCTAAAGTGCTATTTGATGCAATATAAATCTTCCCAAAAAAGACGGGGTCTCTGAAATATCACTTAAAACTAAAAAAGCGCGATATTTTAAATAGAACTGGTTGAAGTGCTTCTAAACAAATAGAAATACACGACGCGGTTAAGGACGGCATGGTAGCATTTCTTAAAATTATTTGTTTCCATTTCTTTAGAAACTAAAATAATATTATCGTATTTCTCGGAATCATCTTAAATGTACTTAAGTTGTTCTTCCACTGTACCCTTCAAATATTTACCTGTTCAAAATAACTTAACCAACACTAAGGCCCAGTTTGTTCACAGCTGATTATCATTAATCTATGATTAGTGAAGCTGGGAAATACTCAAATGTTTTTGTTGATCAAATTTTGTTTAAATCAAAATTTGAGTTGCTAATCATGGATTTCACTAATCAGCCAATGTTGGTTGATTAGGGTTAGTTAATTAAAGACTATGAAAGTCACATACTAAATCTAACCCACTGTGAACAAACTGGCCCTAACACTACTTAAGTATTTAACCACTTTTTCAGCACTTAATTTTGATTCCGAAACTTGTGTTCTCAATTCTTACCTTTAAATTTGACTTATCCTTCGCAAGGATCAAAATCACCTGCTGGTTGACTTTTTAATTGTATTAATATAATTTCATATGTAAAAATTGTCCCAGCCATCTGCATGTAATGGGTTTATAATTTATTTTAAACAAAGAGTTAATTTTTGTCTTAGAATGAAGCTCAAACACACTCACACTGATCAGAAAAGCTCTCGTTAAATGAAAGAAACCCATTCCTCCCAATGCAATTGTTCCTGATGTTAATTGAGTCATGAACCTTGTAGCCTGTTTGAAAAATTCAAAACTGAATTCATATATAACTTTGTCACAAATTTATTTGTATATAATGAAATTGTATTTGTCAATTGCTCTAGTGAAACTTTCCCAAAAAGCACCAACCAACCTTTATACATATAACAAAACAACTTTAAATTACTTTGATATTACCTCAGATCCATAGACAGAACCAGGCACCGATTCCAAAACTTTAATTGGCTTCTTTGCTTCATCGTTAATGAAAGTAGCCACAATTGAGACCATAAAAGTTTTGCCAATTAAATAAATTAATGAATACCAGAAGTAGATGCGTCGAATAACTGATTCACCGGGGCTGTAATTTTAATTAAAAAAAAAAAAAAAAAAAAAACACCAAAGAAATCTTCTTTTGTAAAATATCACAGACATATCAGTAATAAATATAAATAGGTATACGTACGCTACACTTTCGTAAAGTTGAACACAAATGTAAAATGTGTTAATAGCAAACGAGGTTAAAACTAAAACAGCCAAATCCTTGTTAACATGATCCACTAAATCAGTGAGTTTTGTAAATGTATCTCTTTGTTTGCCCCAAAAATCTGGAGGAAGGTTCTATTGTAAAAAGTTATGTTGTTAAAAATTTACTTTAAACTTTTAATTATGTCGTGTTATTTATTATTAATTTTGTGGTATTAGCTGTAGTTAAATCCGATATTTCAAAGTTTTCCGGAAAACGATTTATCATGTTGGAAATACTTGCTAAGTGAATAAAAAATTTTTTTTTGCAAAAATCTAATTCTTTAGGTCCCAGTTTTTCAGTGGTGAGTTAAACCAGAGTTAGTTAACTCTGGAAATAGATTTATCTATAGTTGCATTAAAAAGCACTTGTTAAGTGGAGGATGAATGCAGAAAAAACACAGAGGATAAAATATCAAAAGCATTTTTTGAGTTAATCCAGTTAAGTTAACTTTAACCCCGCACTGAAAAAATGGCCCTTAATGATCTCGAAGCAAACACAATAAATAATTTTGTTTTTAATATCTATCGGGTCTTGCCCTGGTATACCACATAATTATTTATTATGTAAGAAAGTTGATAAATTTACATTCAAATTTCAAGATTGGAACAAAAGCACCATGAAAACAAATACAGGGTGTTTCTAACTTAAATTACAATATTTTGAAAAATGATTCTTGTGCATGTTCTGCCAAAGAAAAAGAGTCTTTTGCGGGCTGAGGTCTATTTCCTCTGTTAATGCTCATTTTCAAAAACATTGTCTTAAAATGTATGCAAAATTAACACAAAAAATCAACCATACTAAAAAATATTAAAATGTTGCAATTTTTCATGAATTTTCAACTTCAAAACTTACCAATCCTCGAAATTTCTCAAAATTTTCATTAAAGTGTCGGAATTGCGTTATCAGCCCCAAACTCACCAGCACAATAAAAGTATCCAACATAGACCATGTAAATGTCGAATACAAATTCAAAATCTGCAAGCAAATTCCATTTAAATAGTTAACTTCGAAAAAATGAAAATACGCCGGAAATGCTGCCTTAAAGTATGCTGTCAATGTATTCGATGCTTTTTTACATTTTCTAGCCGTACTAAGGTTATTGCCCAAGGAAAATAGATGTTCGATAGCAGCAAATGATGGTATTAAAAAACTAGTAACAATTAATATTCGGCGCATTTTTTTGTGAACTTTTTGATCCCGATAGCTGGCAGTCAATTCAAAAGTCTCCCAATGGCACATCAGTTTGGGCCATTTTCGGGCAATTCTTATGAATTGATACATGACAAAGGGATTTACGGTGAACCAAATTAGGGGAACTGTTTTTGAAGGATTATAATCAGGTAAATATTTCTTTCTTTTATACATATATACAAACAAAACTTACATATTTTATCGAACGAAAAGCCAGTATCGTAGTTGAAGATCAATATAACACCACCATTGCAAAGAGTTAGGAAAATTACCAACATGGAATAAATACTGCGTAGACTAAAGAAAGAGTAGCGTAATGTTGATGCTGTAAGGCCGCTAATTCCACTGATTGGTATAAGGGAAAAAGCTTGGCATATTGTGAGATCTATAAATAATAGAAAAAAAGATTTTAATAAATGTAGATAAACAAGGTCAACCAACACGAAAATCTGTTGAGACCATTAATGATTGTGCGTCATAAATGGCCTCAAAAGTAACGGCAAGACCCTTAATTCTTAAGCAACATTGGTAAAAGCCCGAAATCTTTTATTTTCATAATCTATTCCGGACTCTTACAATAATGCATTTAGCACTGGTTAAGTACGAATGATCAAAAAACAAAATGTCGACTGTTAAAAATGTCGAATTTCAACCATTTTGAAAGTCGACATTTAAAAAAATCGATCTATTTTTTTTTTTGATGTTTTGATCGCTTTTTTTCTCTGTCGGGATTATGAAAGTCGTTTTTATGGAGTCGACATTTTGAAAGTCGAGTCAGTTCAAGATAGACGGTACTTACAGATTTTCATATTTGTATGGAAAGTTTCATCGTATTGTTGAAATGATATGATGGGAGCCGGGGAGACCTTATGACTTATCTCACCTGAAAATGATTTAATTTAAATATTTTGAAAAATAATGTATTTTTTAAGCAGATTTTAACATTTAAAATTATGATTGTTATATTCATACGTGGGTATAACAGCCAAACATTTGCATGGCTTTGGTTGAGTTTCTTGACTTCTGGCTTCTTGTGATCCAACATGAAATTTAACTGAAAATAAATTCTTAAAGTTTTGTAAAACAGTGAACAATTTATTATCACTACAATAAAGTGGTATATCTTCTAAGATGTGCGGCCAAATGAATGAACCACCATCTTGGAAAGGAGCATTAAAAATATGTTCATGATATCTTGAGAACTAAACGTTTCATGATCCAAAAAAATTGTATTTATTTTTATAGAATTGTATTTTCTACAACTTTTGTTAAAGTATATTTTACCATTAAGGACGTCAGTTTTCAAATAAAAAAAAAAAACAAATAACCCTTTAAAAAAAAAAAAAATAATACATTTTTGTTTCTGAGATTTACGGTTCGCAGATGGCAGTCAAATAGGAGGCTTTCATAACCCCAAAAAACTATAGGTTATACTAACATTGAGCCCTATACTTATCGACAAATTTCCACATGTCCAAAATACAAGGATCTATAAAGAAAGTCAAAAACTATCTAAAAGCGCTACTTATTCCACAGGTCATGAGTGCGTGAAATTAAGTAGATATGAGTACCATCATCATAGAAAATATTTCCTTCTTACAATTTGACTAGCTGACCCAGCGAACTCCGTTCCAAATTGTTAATGTAATAAAAATAATAATTCCGTGCCTGGCACATTCTGCTTGATGTACTTAATTCGGTCAGTTCAAATTCTCTATTCAAATAAATGCAATGGAAATAACTGAAGTAAAACAATTTCGACGTGTTTGAATCAAACCGCAGTGATTGACGTGTCAATGTGCTTTTTTACTGGAATGCTTTCTGGTAAACCACGTTTTTTCGTTCTATTCTTGGCCGGGTACACTAACAAAGCGGGATGTTAAACGACAAGTGAACACGCCACATACAATTGACCATGTGAGAAACGTGGAAATTCCAGATTAATGCCAAAAACATCCCGCAATTGTCCTTCCGACTAATTAATTCTCATAGCGAAAGCGCGACGCTTAAATACGAATGGCAGGTCACTCGAAGGGCAAATTTCGTGATATAGTTTGTGGCTTCGTTTTCATCCGTCAAGGCATTCGATTGCGATTTCTTCACATATCCCCATAAGACCGACGCCTTCGGGCAAGTGTTCAATTATTCATCTGTCGGATTTTATGTTGAAATGACAGGCAGCCTATGAATAACCTTAGAGCATAATCATTGTCTTTCATCATTTCGTAGATCTTCCAACATGCGATTCAGGGCTTTCGCCATCGCAGACTTGTTCAAAATGTTGCATGTACATAGGTTCTTCATCCACTTGCAGATTCAATGTGAATTTCAATGCAGAATGGTTCGACCCCTTTCTTACAACGTAGAATCAATCCCCTTAGAGGCCAATACCAAAGGAATCTCAGTCAAAATCAGTGAAATCAGAAAAAAAAATCCATTTCCACTGAATGCATCAATTTCCGTTATCGAATGCTTGCATCAATTCATTGCACATCTTGACTCAATACGACTCGATCGAATTCATTTCTCGATGTCACTTTGACAGCTGTCACTTTGAAATCTATCACTTTGACTTCTGTCAGTTTGACTTCTGCCACTTTGACTTCTGTCACTTTGACATCTGTCACTCTGGCTTCTGTCACTTTGACATCTGTCACTTTGACATCTGTCACTTTGACATCTGTCAATATGACATCTTTCGCTTTGACACCTGGCACTTTGACACCTGTCTCTTTGACTTTGACATCTGTCACTTTTACACCTGTCCCTTTGACACCTGTCACTTTGACATCTGTCACTTTGACACCCGTCAGTTTGACATCTATCACTTTGTCATCTGTCTTTCAACATCTGTCACTTTGAGATCTGGAAATTTCATAGTGTCCTTCTTTGGGTCAGTACGAATCCATCAAACCCATCATCGTGAAAATCGAACGATTCATTCTCGAGTTATCCTGCTAAAAAACGAAACGTGCACATACAGCGCCACCTGTTGAGAATTTTAAGAATTTTTGTTTTCCTACACCTTCGCGGAACAATTATAAACAAACCCCTAGAAGTATGTATCCAATCCAATCCAATCCAATGTATCCAAACCCCTAGAAGTATGTATCCAATTTGGTACAACCGTTTTCAAGTTTAAGGCAGCCGCACAAACCACGATTCATTTTTATATATATAGATAACATCCATGTAGTAGCCCGTAGCGTAATGGTTAGTGCGTTCGCCTGTCACGCTGAAGGTCTGGGTTCGCTTCCCGGCCTCGTCCACCTAAAAAACTAAAAACTTTTTAAAGGGGTACTGCCTTTTGCGAGTGCTTCTCGTCTAGCCGTTCGGATTCGGCATAAAATTG
The DNA here is from genome assembly GCA_949320155.1 of Melangyna quadrimaculata. Taxonomy (NCBI): domain Eukaryota; kingdom Metazoa; phylum Arthropoda; class Insecta; order Diptera; family Syrphidae; genus Melangyna; species Melangyna quadrimaculata. Next base: position 188,508,829 of record OX439484.1, read on the forward strand.
TAGGTCCCTTCTATTCCTGTCAACAGGCGCACACAGGAATGGTTGCGAGTTGCTAGTCACTAGGCCCTTGTTCTTCACCAGCCATTGTGCCACCCAATTTATATTTATTTATTTTATTTATAGATAACACGCTGTTCAACAAGATTGATGACAATTCATACATGTTTGCTTTGTTAAAAAAAAACTCCATTATTTTGTCTGCATCTACATACCTTCTACCCCCTTAATTTGTATATAATTAAAATACATCTTCAAGATTATCTAGCGGGTGCTAAAAAAAGGGATAATAAAGAAAATATCCTCACAAAACAGAAAACACCAAAGCTAAGTTTCTTCATAGATCGCATTAAGTAGAATTTTATTTCCTCTAATTAAGGCAGAGTAAATTTGAAAACTTTTGATGAATAAGAAGTGACAAAAAGACAAATATGTTAAACAAAAAAAAAAAGGAAGTACCATTATTTCTACGCGGCATTTCCTTACTTTAATGTTCATTTAGTTTCTTTTCCTTTAAATTCTTCCATCTTTATAAATTATTCAAATCTCTCTTTTTGCATTTGATACTCCATCGTCACACCACCGCCTCACTTTGTACAATTATTTTCAAATTTAACGCGATAGAACATTTTATAGCGTGATTTGATAGAAAAAAGAACTCAAACCATGTTCATGTACATTTATTATAATCCAAACTATAAACTTAATAAAAAGAAAAAATAATATTGCTGTCAAACGACTTTGCTTGAGGGAGGCTCTTATCCTGATGTTTGCATAAATAACACGACACTTTAGGATTCAAATGTTGTATTTTTTTTTTGTATGGACAAAGGTTGTACGAGTAGGTGGTTAGAAATGAGACAATTCTGATTTCGACCATCATTTGCTTGTCGTGTGTCTTTCTATCAGCAAATGGTCTCGTTTGCCTCAGCACATTTATTCATTCATATATACAGAGGAAATCTGGGGCTACTTTTAAATTAAATTTAAACGATAAAATGAAGTTTGCAAAAAATATCGATTGGCTATCTCGACACAGGGAAACATTTACAAAAATAAAAAAAGTTCAACAGAAAAGGATCTCAAACGAGTAAGGAACATAACATCATGGGAGATGGGACTACATTATTTCGAAACTAGCACTTGGGATGATGCTTGTTTTGCATGTTTTTTTTTTTTGTGTAATTTTGTGCCATCTTATTTTTTTTTCACAAATCGTTTTGTGATGATTCGTGACATAGAATATTTTTTTTCTTTTTAAATTGGCTTAAAGAAAAGGATTTATAGTGAAGAAGGCATATTTCGGAGGGGACAAGCCAGCTAAGAAATTCAAATCAGCATCAGAAGGTACGTTGAAACATTTTTTTTTTCACAAACATTAAGTTTAGGTGTTAGCTATCCTAAATAAAAATGCATATTATATTTTATTAAAGAAAAGAATCGACATTTTCAACGCGGAGTGAAAGAAAATTATTTCTGCAATGGAAGCTTTCAGGAGGCAATTGCACCAGGTGAGTAACTTTTCAATAAAATAGGCTGTTTTGTAAACCTTTGTTAGTAAACCTCCACCGCCGGCCGGCCGCAACGCCGCAATTTTTCATGTCTGCTTATTATTTTATTGTTATTTTTATAAAAAGTAATTAAATAAACAAATAAATATTATGGCGAAACAGCTCGTGGAGAGCCAGGGCCTAGTGCATTTCAACTCTCAACCATTCCTGTGTGCTCGCTTCGATAAGAATGGTGGAGACCTACAATTTAATGCCGAATCCGAACGGATTTGTCAATATCTCGCAATAGCCCTGAAAAAAACTTTTTAGTTTTTAGGTGGACGAGACTAAGAATTGAAAATACCGAAACCTCCAGCGTGACAGTCCAACACACTAATCATTACGCTACTACAGTGTTCTAGTGAAGTAAACAGTGTTGAATTCCTCAACCGTAGTGCCCCTACTTCTAGGAATAAAAATAAATAAATAAATCGGGTGGCACAACGGCTCATGAAGAACCAGGGCCTAGTGACTAACAACTCGCAACCATTCCTGTGTGCGCCTTTCGACAGGAATGGAAGGGACCTACAATTTTATGCCGAATCCGAACGGCTAGACGAGAAGCACTTATTCGTGACAAGTGGTACTCTCGGTGGATTTGTCAATTCCTCGCAAGAGGCAGTAGCCCTGAAAAAAAAACTTTTTAGTTTTTAGGTGGACGAGGCTGGGAAGCGATCCCAGACCTCCAGCGTGACAGTCGAACGCACTAACCATTACGCTACGGGCTACTACTGCACATGCACATCAGTTAACCCTCGATCCCAATTTCGTACCTACTGTCAAGTAGAGAGATTCACCTTTTAGCCCCACTTCCCGAATGTGGAATGCTTTACCCTGCACTAATTTTCCCTGCCATTTTGATATTCAGAGGTTCAAAACCAATGTCCATTGGTATCTCTTTTTTAATTCTTCCCAACCTCTTCATATTCTTTTAGCGCTCGCTCTATGTTTAATCATTTAAGGGGTAGTTAAAACCCCTTTAGTGCGGGCGGGATAGTTAAAAGTTATTTGATATTTTTGTTGAAGCAGTTTGAAGGATTTAACGAAATTAAAATAGGTATGTCCGTTCCTTTACTTTAAATTTCTGTGATTTTCTGTGCTTTGTGTGATTTTCAGCTCAAAGCCGTTTCCGTACTTAATAATTTGACAGTTTTTGACAAAAAACAACGCTCACGAGAGAGTAAATAATTTCCCCTACCTGTGATTTTCAGTCCGAGAAATTTCTTCGGACTGAAAATCACAGCACAGCAAAATGTCATTTTGAGAGCAAAAGAATGAAAGCCAAACATCGTGCCGTACTTGTCCAGCACATTAGGTAATACGGAATTTGGTTGATTTTACGTTCCCGTACTTTTGCATAGTTTTGATATTTTTGAGAATATTTCAACGTTGCTCTCCAAGATCTGACAGTTTGTGATTTTCTGTGCACAAGGTAAAGGGTCGGACCTTATATGTTGGTGTGTGCTGTTAATCATTCATTCATTTACAGCAAACTTGAAAGTTCAGTATCGTTTTTACTGGTACTGTAGGGCAAGTTTTGGATTCGTAAAAATAATGGAATTTAAAATCACAATTTTCCCTAACATAACGATGATAGAGAATGTGAAAAAGTGGGTCTTGAAATTCTGTCTGTCAGTCTATCTGTCTGTACCTCGACCTGCAGCCTAAGCCACTGAAGAGATTTTCTTCAAACTTCGGACTTAAGGTTGGAGAGAATTCCCTACAGGGGAAATTGAATTTTTTTGTTTAGCTCAAGGAATAACGGTACATACAACCAATAACAATATACAAAAATGGATTTAGTTCAAAAACGGCTCCAACGATTTTGACAAAAAAATTACGAGTTACTAATAAAGGGTGTGTTCAATAATTAAAAAAAAAAGTTTCCAATAACGCTAATTAACGGTTCCTGTCATATAACTATACTCTTTTCATTTTATATTTTCAGTATAGGGAAGATAGGGTGTTTGCCTTTCACCCTTACTTTTATGGATTTCAATAAGCTATCAAGAATTAGTTGGGGGCCCCCCTACAAAAATAAAAATTAAACACAAAACTAGTTTTACAAAACAAACAATAACAAATCCAGTATATTTAATAGAACATACATAGTCTTTAAATAGGTACATAAATAAATATAAGTGCTATAAAACTTAAACTAACATTAAAAAAAAAAAAATCAAATAAAAACTTTTTTTTGCCGCAAATTTATAAATTAAATCATCCATATCTGACGATGATTTTAGTTTTTTTCTTCAAGCTTTTCAACTTCTATGGACATGATCGCTAAGTCCGACAACCGTTCTTGTCCCATAGAAGTTCTTAAATAATTTTTTATTATTTTTAGCTTAGAGAATGTTCTCTCAGCTGTTGCTGTCGTTACGTGGCGGCTGGTGGGTTATCGACCAGGTGGTGCACTTTACTTGCTCACTTAGTATTAAGATTAGAAATTGAAACAAAACAACAAATTACACGAAATATGTTGATTTTTTTATTATTTTTTTGTGCATTAAATCAATGCGGCGACATTTTTCTGAAGCGAAATGTTCAATCACCTTTTTATTAATATCGGCTATTGTTTGTATTAATTTTTTTTTAATACTAAGCACAGAAAGTGCATTAAGCCGATCCTGAGACATGGTGTTTCGCTGTGGTGTTTCATTATCGGGAAAAGTAGAACGGTATGTGGTAAAGTTTTCGCAGTAAAATGATTTGGCTGCTATCAAATGATTACAAAAATTGAATCTGTCTTTCACTTAAGTTATAATTATATCGCACACTTCTTTTGCTATGACAGAGCTAGATGATTTAAACCTTTTTTGAGGAGGTTCTTCAAGTTGATCTATGGTTTTACGTACATTCTGTATACTTATTTCAAAATCATTAATACAGGTTTTTATATGAAACAAATCAATATTCCTTGTTTGCATCTGTTTGACTAAAATTTTACTATGTGGCAGAATAGATTGACAAAAATCAAGCCAATATAAAAAAATACTGTCGTTCAAATATCTTTGAAGCATGTCAGGCTGATTTATAGAATTGGTATCATTTTCCGTTTCGATAATGGTGGTCATGCATTCTTTTAAAGGCTCCTTGTATCTATGTACTGAAGCAACAGTCCGAGAATTAAAGTTCCATCTCGTTTGCGGAGCAGCTGGAATCATTCTTTCATACAATAGTTTTCAAAATACCTGTACGCTTCGGTGATCGTGAAAAAAATTTTGGAAAAGCTTGAAGGTTAGCAAAAAATTTCTGTACGGTTTTGTTTTGACTAACACTTTTTTCTATTATTAAATTAAGTTGGTGGGCGTAACAATTAACGAATGAAGCAATTGGTTTTTTTAGCCTGTACTCCACCAACATTGTGCTATTAATTGTTACGGAGTTATTTGGAGTGCCCGTAATTCTGTTATAATAACAGAACTAAGTTCTTCAGCAGTATGGGAATGCGGCGTTAGGTATTTCCAAAACCGTTCATAAACCTGTCCGTTTTCTTCGTATCTCAAAATCATAACCATCTGCATAGTAGTAGGGGGGGGGGGGGGGGAATGAGGGGAACAAAATAGTGGAGGGATTTATGGGGGGAAACAAATTAAAAGATTTCTTTATGGGGGGACTTTAAGTTCAATTTTGAGTCACTTTTAAGTCTTCCTTTTTCAAGTGCTTCAGCGGAAAGAGCATTTTCAATAGTAAATATATTGAAAAATAAGTTAAGAAATCGATTAAGCATCGAAACTGCCGATACTATTTTAAGAGTTCGGTACTCAAGGCTGTGTTGTTTTCAAACCTTCAAAAACAATGCTAAACAAGTTAAATTAGAAAATAATATATACTTTGAACGACTCGGACGATAACACAGAAACTGTGGAAGCATTTGCAGATACTATGGGGCATATTCATAGTCGCAGATAGACCCAGGTTTAAATAAACTACAGTTAAAGACAATTTTGGCTCAACGAATACAGACCGATTTTAATTTCAAATTGTTGGTTTTATATTTTTAAAAGATAATTAACTTGGTATACTACAGAAATAGCTTCAAATATTTTGAAATGAAAAACTTAAAAAATAGAATCAACGTCCGAATATTCAACTAAACCTATGTTTAACTTAGACCCAGGTCTAAAATGACTATGAATACACCCCTATGAATTTAAATATATAAAAACAAAGTGTTTTTTAAATAAAATGTTTGTAGGTACATGTTTCCTAATATTTTCAAGAGATATATTGTTTTTGAAATTTATGTTTTAGCTATTTAGTTTAGGTACCTTGAAACAAAAGTTTGATTGGGAAAATAAAAAGTAATTATCCATATTTTCCTCATATTCTATGAAGGTCTGTAGGTATTTATTTATTTATTCCATATTATTCTAAAATAAATGCATATGGCTATTTTTTTTTTCCTTCCCATAAAAAAATGGGGGGAATTTTTTTCGAATTTGGGGGGACTTTGAACATTTCATCTGGCAACACTGATTTTAACTCACACTACACAGTATATAAATAGAACCAAACAAAAAATAAAAAACAATTACTAAACATCATGGCCGCCGCCGCCGTCGCAATGCAACGCATTGCCACCCATGCCGGCCGATGAATTTTGCCAAACATCGGGTGCTCTCGGTAATCTTCCGTTCGCTCGTGCGGCGCACGAGAGCAGACTCATTACTCGGCAGCGTTACCCCTGAGATTTTTTAAAGAGTAGCAACAAAGGTCGCTTTTACAAAAAAAAAAGTCGCAAAATTCAAATTATTTGAAAAAAGTCGCATTTTGGAGATTTTAGAGCAAAAAGTCGCAATTGAATAAGTCGCATGCCTATATTTTTTTTTACCATATAAAAGCACTTAAGATATTATTTAAACTTTTTTAATTTGAACAATAGCTATAATTAATAACAATAACATAAACAAGAATCAGGCTTCATTTTACATTAATATACATTATACATATATGTAGGTATACGAGTAGCAGTAGGTTTAATGTTTAAATATAAATAGTCTTAAAAATTGGTTGTGGTACCATATGCTCAAAAAGTATCCAACTGATTTCGATAAATTGTTTTTGGTTGGAAAGCTATAAGTGCGGAGATATGCAGAATATATTTGAGACACGCATTTACACACTGTGGGTCATTTTTTTTTGTTTTTGCACTGCCAATCATTGTGCATATTAAAAAAAAAAATAAAAAAAAAAAATTGTTTGTGATTTAATTTTCAAACTAATTGTTTTGACTCTATAGTCTGTGAAGGTTTTGTTGGTCGAATTTCGGCCAGTGGGCGATACTTATACCTTAAAAGATAAATCACAATAATTGTTTCATTGTTTTGAAATGGTTTCTCTATACTTTTTAATCAAATTATTTTCAGGAACCTAATACCACAGTCACATTCAAAGAGATTTGTGGAAGCCAACCTATTTTCACTAGTTTCTATTGGCAAGCGGTTTGTTGATTTATTTTTCATAAGGGTTAGATTCGAAAAAAATCGCCCTACACGTGATCGATTGTACGATAGTCGCGTTCAGGAAACTTTTTGTTAATTTTTTAAAACAAAAAAAGTCGCATAAAGGTCGCAATTTAAAAAAGGTCGTCGCATGCGTCGCACAATGATGAAAAGGTCGCAAAAATGCGACTAAAGTCGCATAAAGTTAACGGTACTCGGTACATTTCAATGAAATATATTTTTTTCACGTGTCGGGCATATTAGTTTGTAACTCATACAAGTTATATTAGCAGTCCTCGTGCACTCGCCGAAGCGCACGAGAATTTCTCTTTACAGGGAAAATAAGTCTTAATAGTCTAGCAAAGCGCTTAGATTGTTTAGTCATAATTGGATATTGTATTTGTTATATGTATGTTTTTGTATGTTTAAAAAATAAATATTAATACGGTAATCTACAAATAAAGATGAAGTTATACTTTGTGATTTTGTAATCTTTTGAATCGGTGGTTCAGCGCAAGAGTGCACTTAAGGTATAGCCGCTTGATGCCGTTATTACTTCCGGAAAACTGGATAGAAGGCTTTTGTATTTAATTAGCAATAACTCTGTAAGTTCTTTAGTTGACTGAATTTTCTGATTTTAAACAAGATTTTAAGTTTGCCATATATATATGAAAATATAATAGCACCTTTAGAGAATTAAGAAATCAAAAATCATTCTTAAGTTTGCTTATCGAGTCGAGAGATTTAGGAAAAGAGTGGGAGAACAACTGTTTTTAAAAATAAAAGAAGGAAAATAACGAAAGGCTTTTTTGACGAATATCAGAAGATGAGAGAATATCAGACCTGGATTCTAACTTCAAAGGCTTCAAAGTCAAAGTTTGCTGCTTAGATATATTGATTTCTCAAACTGAACAAAGATTTCAGAGCCTCTATGATTCTTTGTAAGTAAATTATTTCAAGTTATACAACCAGAAAAACTTTTATCCTTTTCAAATGAAAAAATTGAAAAGGAAACAGGAAAAGTGGTTGCTAAATACAATGAGAACCTGTCAGTTGATCTTTTTGAACAGTTGTGTAACATGTAAAATAACATTTCTGGATCAGATGGTAGGGTCAGCGTATGGAGAAAGCCTAATTAAGAGATGAATCCAAAGCATTTTCGTCCTACAGTCAAACACGGAGGTGGCAATGTGATGGTTTGGGGTACGTGCTCTGCTGGTGGGGTAAGGAAATTACAATTTATTGATGGAATCATGGAGAGAGGAGAGACATCAATGTCTTGACATTTTGAAAAAAAAAATTAAGTAGTGCCCAAAAACTGGGAATTGAAATCACTTATCATATCGATCAAGACAACAATCCAAAGCATTCAGCCAAAATTTAAGAAAAGGCTAGGAAATAATTGTCCAAGGGTGATCAAAATCCCCCTCAATCCCCGGATTTAAATATTATTGAGGATTTGTGGCAAAAATTAGAAATTGAAATTCGAAAACACGAGGTTTCCAATCAAAATGACTTAAAAAGGGTTTTGTTCTTAGAATGGAACAAAATAACTCCCGAATTTAGGAAAAAATTTGATGAATCCATCCCAAACCCTCTTAAATTATTCATAAGAAAAAAACGGTTTCCTACAAGGTATTAAAGTTCATCAAATATCCTTTGTTCATGAGCTGGTCCATTTTAATTGTGACTTCGAATTGTTTATATTTTTGCAATTTTATTATTTTTTTTTTGTTCCAGTGAATAGATTTTAAGTTTGTTGATATTTTGTAAACAAAAATAAAATGTTTTATTAGAAGTATACATTTTTCTTTTAGTTTAATTTTATTTCACAGTCTTTTTCCTTAGTTAAAGAATTTGTCACTAGGTGGGCCATTTTCACTGTGATTCACTGTAAGTGTGATGGGCATTTTCATATGACAGAATATACATGACGCAGTATAGGTACGTGGTATTTATCTTGTCATACAAATATTTCTAGAAGTATCCCGTTGCGTAATGGTTAGTGCGTTCGACTGTCACGCTGGAGGTCTGGGATCGCTTCCCAGCCTCGTCCCCCTAAAGACTAAAAAGTTTTTTTTCAGGGCTACTGCCTCTTGCGAGGAATTGACAAATCCTCCAAGAGTATCACTTGTCACGAATAAGTGCTTCTCGTCTAGCCGTTCGGATTCGGCATAAAATTGTAGGTCCCTTCCATTCCTGTCGAGAGGCGCACACAGGAATGGTTGCGAGTTGTTAGTCACTAGGTCCTGGTTCTTCATGAGCCGTTGTGCCACCCGATTTATTTTTTTTTTTACCAAATATTTCTAACACACTTATTTGTCACTTTTCGAACGTGTTTATATGGCAAGTTTGCCATATATATGATAATGTAATAGCACCTTAAGTCTATTTAAAAGATTACTTAGTAAAATACTAGCTTTTTGTAAATCATTGTCTTTATGCTGTAAGGCTTTGGACACAGGGTTAATGATTTCGAAAAAAGAAGAAAAAAAAGAGACCAATACAATGAATTTTTTGAAACTAAATTAAGTTGGTACAATGCTTTCATTATTAATGAATAATTTTTTTGTACAGCGAATAAAGCGTTATTTCTTGGCCACCATCTAGTAGGGCAACCCTTTTTAAGTGTAATTTTATATTCCTCAGATGACTCGTTATTCAACATTGACCACCGTTTTATGCTATTGCCAAAAAAAAGTATATATTTTTCCTAATTGTCAACAAAATTTGCCACTTCTATGACGTGTTTTGCAGCATCTACGACTGGTGCAGAGTATCAAAAACAAAACATATTTTTTTGTTGGTGTGTAGATTCGTGTATTCGCGTTGGCCTAAGTATGGGTTGGCTAAGAAATCTCGCAAACTAAAATCTCGCACCCGAAATCTCGCAATACGAAATCTCGCAATTACAGAAACCCGCTCTTCATAATCTCGCAATTACAAAAACCCGCTTTTTATAATCTCGCAATTACAAAAACCCGAAAACTAAAATCTCGCATTAAAAAACAGAAAGGACTTGTATAAATTACGTTATACTAGGGTTTTCGTTTGTGTATGTTGTCAATTGGTGTGCTTTCTGTTTATGTGCAATAAACAGTACATTCGGTGGCCCGCTTCGCGGGTTCAAGGATTTTAACTCCCTTTTCGGGTCCTCTGTCCCGCTCACGCGACTCCGTCGCTCTGCTTAGGGTATGCTCAGTCGCCAGGCAGGCGCCTATGTTGTCAGTTGGTGTGTTTTCAGTTTATTTGTAATAAAAAGTACTTTGGGTGGCCGGCGTATCGGGTTCAAGGATTTTATATCCCTTTTAAGGCCTCTGATTTATGATTTTCTATTCGCAGGATTTTATTTTTCAGTTCGGAATTTTCCAACTTCACGTGTTAATGCGAGATTTTAGTTTGCGAGATTTTAGTTGAAATTTGCGAGATTTTTGGCTGTGAAATGTAAATGCGAGATTGTTAAAAGCGAGATTTTGTTATTGCGCGTTTATGAAAAGCGGGTTTATGAGTTTGCGAGATTTCGTATTTCGAGATTTATAAAAAAGTGCGAGATTTCGTTATTCGAGATTTTAGTTTGCGAGATATCGTAGCACTCCCGCAAAAAATACCTGCCCAGAAAAGAGATTTTTGTATTTATTAATTGTTTTCAAATGTTTTTCAGTTTCTTACAAACTTATCCCGGTTCGGGGCCCCTGTATCTCGGGGGCCCCGTATAATTGATACGGCTGATACCGCGGTAGCTATGCCCCTGATAAGCTATCTCTTTTATTATAAAGCTTTTCCATTTTCTATAGTTGCCGTATCGAGCATTTTAAATTGGCACATTCCTCTCTCATTCAAATGTCGGTAAGGTTACCAATAGCTAATTCATAAACAGAAAAATGTAGATCGTAAACTAAATCTAAAAAAAAATTAAAGTAAATGCAAATAAAAAAAAAAATCTCTCTTTTTCAACACCACCTAATCTCTTTCAACGTACAAATAAACCGCAGAACAAAGTATAGGTAAATAAATTACCGAAAATTAATTAAAAAAAACATTTTATCACTCCGACGAGTAGTTGCTGCTGCTGCTCTCTTCATTTAAGTTAATAACTAAATTTTCCACTGCTCTTTCAGTAAAAACATCCATTTCTTAACCTGTTGGACACACCTTTGCCATTTTTCAGCGTCAACCTTCGCAAATCCTGTTTTTAAAAGACTTATTTTGGCTTGCCACGAATCCATTCACTTAAGCCCAAACAAGCTCTATGAGATTAAGTTAAAAAAAAAACTATTTGTTAATAATACAAAATTGCAATTATTTAATGAACCGAACTCCATCAAAAACTTGCTCAAGTAGTAATTCTTCTTAAAAAAAATACCCAATAAATATTGTATAGCAGCATTTTAACCGTTTTCCAGAAAAAAAATAAAACAAAAAGATGTAAGCAGAAAAACACGAAGTGACAACACTATTTTCCTTAAACATATAATATATGCTCTCAAAAGCTTTTAAAAAGCTTCAATTCTGAAAGCTCCACCGAAAAAAACAAAGAAAAAGGTATTAGAATTTCCATCCACGGACGTATGGTAACTCTGAATCAATGTGTTTTTTTTTTTAATAAACACATTAAGCGGGCGAGAGGCCAATTCTGTGTATCTTGTATCAGTCTCCTCACAGTCACAACCAGGGAGCAGACAAGTCATGGTGGAATGTACGTGAAGTCAGGTGTCCTGTTTTTTATTTCACAGGCAAAGTTGAGTGCCATGCAAACACCAGCTGGCACGTGTATGTTTGAAAAAGCTCTCCCATATGGCCTGTACTGAAAATATAAACTGAACTGAGTATACATTTTTGTATTTTCAAATTTCTCGTTAATGTATTCAACGATTTCAAATAAATTTTCTAAGCAGAAGGACTATCAATTTAGTATACAAAAATTTTCTAAAAAAATAAAAATAATAAAATAAAAAAATTTTATTTTTGAAAATTTAATATCTTGAAAACGGGTCCGTGAATTTTTATTTCATGCAAAATTGTATTTTGATGAATACTAAAAGTTTGCATAACTGATTTTATCTTTAAAATATTCAAATAATCATATATATGTATAAAAAATAATTTTTAAGAAAAATAATTTTTAAGAAAACTGCTCTAATTTTTTTTTTTTCAAACAAATCAGATGCTATACTAAAATGGTTTTTTTTAACTATTTAAATAATAAATTTATAAAAATTTACATAATAATTTGTTTAAATTGTAGTTGAAAATCTTAAATTTTGTTACAGTTTTAATACTTGCCCAAGTATTTGGCCTGCTGCCAGTCAAAGGAGTAACTTCAAAAACATCTGCTGATCTGTCGTTTTCTTTCAAAAACTTGCGAACCCTTAATAGTGTTTTCACCGTAATGTGTTATAGTTCTTGTATGGGACTTACATTTTATTGGGCCCTGCGTGAACATATTAAATTCGATACTCTAGGTAGGTAAACCTGACGATATATACATGTTTACCACCTACATTATGTCTAACTAAATATTCTTTTACCAACAGAAACTTTAATATTTTACTCATCAATATTTTGCATAGCGATTGCTTTCTTTAATTTGGCTCGAAAATGGCCTTCGGTTATGATTCAGTGGGAAGATGTTGAACGTAAATTACCTCCATTACAGTCACAAATGAATAAACGTAAATTGAGCCATCAAATCAGAATGATAATGATTGTTAATTGCGTACTTTCACTAAGTAGGTACAGTAAAATTATACAAATTGTCGAAAATCATACTTGAACTAGAATACATTAATTTCTACAACTCGTTGATACAATTTATTTACAAAATCTTAGCTGTTTTTTTATTTACCATTTTATGTTATACTTTTTGTAATATTTATTTACGGTTATGTCAAAAAATGTACTGTATAACCTGTACACCTTTTTTTTAGTTGAACATTTATTCAGTATGTTATCGGCAATTTACTATGCAAATTTATGTCCTATCCGGCCTGATCCCATCGAGAGTTACCTTAAAGGCAATTTTATTCAACTATTTTCAATTATCGAGTATAATAATTGGCTTGGAATATTTGGAAAATATTTAAATGTACTTTCGACGTTCGCTTGGAATTTTACAGATATTTTTATAATGACCGTCAGTGTTGGTTTATCATCTGGATTTCGTCAATTGAATGCAGATTTATTTAAAATGGCAAGACAAGTAAGTAGTTATCTCTACACATTTAATAAGTAAGTAAAAAATGTTAAAACCCAAGTTATTTCATGACAAATAATAATTTCGACAGGGGACTTTAAAAGTGCAGTTTGTAAAATTGAAAATAGGTGCCGTGATATTTGGCCATGTGTCATATTCCGAAATATGGCCATGTGACACACTGTTAAAGGGTCAAATGTCCATATTCCAACATTTGACCATTTTTCGCTTTTACATCAGAGTGTCATATGGCCATAATTATGGCAGAATCTCACTTTCAAATAACCAAAAAAGAAAAGAACTTGTAAACTTTTTTAAAAAGTTGGTTTGAAACATTTTAATTTTGTTTAGATAGTCCCCTGAATATTTTAAAAATTACTCTACATAAAATTTCAAAAACAAAATTGAAATTTTTCAAAAAAACTTTTTGAAAACGTATACAAGTATTTTTTAAAAATCCATGCGATTTTTTTTTTAAATACTTGTAGACGTTTTCAAAAAGTTGTTTTGAAAAATTTAATTTTTGTTTTCAAAGAAAGTCCCCTGAAAACTTAAAAAAAATTACATATAAAATTTCCATTTGACACGACATCAGGGTGGATCAAATGTCCACCATTTTTTTTATTGAGTTTTGACCCACATAAGTGGGTATTGAAAATATCTTTAGGAAATGCATCATTTGCTCTTGTAGTCCAATGCCTTAAGTTTATTATAACACTGATTTCTCATCCACAGGGGCGGATCTAGGTCAGGTCCCATCCTGGGTACTAACTTTTATGCCGCCAACTGGTGACTTACTGATATAATAAAACATCAAAACCTACAAAAAAACTATTTTCCAAAAACTCGCATTCTAAACCAAAAAATGTCCTGCAAATGACTTAAAAGAAAAAAAAAAAAAAAAAAAAACAGCTTAAAGTCATGGTATGCTTCGCTCCAACAATTTTCCAGATCAATATATAGAAGAGCAGATTCATAAATAATTCAAAACTGTCAGTATTAGCAAAGAACTGCTTGCTCGCAAAACTTTTTTTATGGGCCTTCTTATGCTTTCAATGTTTAAATCGACATTCAGTTTAAAATAGTTAATGCAAATAACATCTAACTTGTGTGTGGCTTGTAAAAATGCTAGTTGTCCAAATGCAATTATGAATGAAAAAAACCTTCATTTGGATGGGCACGATCAGGTGCCCTTGGTGGTGCAATGCGTAGTGCAACGGACTCTGAGGTAGCTTGGTCTAGGTTTAACTCCAGTTGACGGCAAAATAGTTTATAAATTAAAATTGGAACTATAGACCCACTAAATAACTATATAGCACCACTAAAAAACGAATCTGATGATTGGCGTGGCAGCCATGAAATTGCAATAATTCCAGCCTAATGTAATACTTGGTGGTAGCCAAAAACCTTCAATGAAATATTGGATTTGTTCCCTTCTGAAACGTAATTCAGTGTCAATATGGTAGGTCTATAGTTTAATAAATCGACATTTTGAAATATAAAAAAACATCTTTAAGAATATGAAATTATACATATGTATATGTACAATGTACATATATAAAATATATACAATCATAAGATATATATACAGGGTGTCCCGTAAGTAATGGATAACCCTGAAATGCCGCATAGTAGACTTTATGACCGTCCTGAAAACTGATAAAAAAAAGTTCTATCCCAACCACAAGAAAAGTTATATGCATTTTTTTGTTCAGTGCATTATTTTTTTTCTTACTTTACATTTTTGAATACCACGACTACAAGTGAATGAGTTCCATCATTTTTTTTTGCAGGAATATTTTACATTACTTGTGCCAACACATAAGTAGAAGAAAATTATTATAACTGTTGGACTTCTTAGAGAAAAAAATTATTTAACATTGAATTTCAATGCAAAATGTGAAAACAAATAATTTTTGAAAAAGTTAAATCATAGCTGGTATAAAAAAAATGCATGAATACCTGAGTGGCCAACTATTTTAAAAATATGCGCGTTAAATGCAGATTTCAAAATGGTATTACTTATTATTATATCTAGAGTCAATAGCAAGTTATTGGTAAAAATCTGCAATACTAGAGTAAATTTAGCAAAAACAAAAGTTTTCAAAATTAGCACAGTAAACGTGGAAATAATACCAAGCGTTGAACATAGCAGATTTTTGATTTATTGGCTGTTTCTACGATGTTGCTAATGATAAATCCAAGCTTTCAACTTCTAAGGCCAAATGCATTATTGATAAAAATGTCAAAAAAGTGCAAAAAACGGTTACATTTTCGAGCTTGTTTTGAATTTTACCTATTCTATTAACAAACCCATCAAATATTTTGTTGGTTGCTATTAGTTTATTTGTTATTTTCTCTAAACAAAAAGTTTTTGAGCCACCTTTTAATCACATGATCACTTAGTTAGAAAAAAAAAACAAAAATAGATAATTTTTTAATTTTTTTTTTTATTTAAAGCAAATGCTCAAACTGTTTTCCACCCACTCTTATACAGGTTCTGCACCTCCGAATAAATGAACGTCTTAGTGAACGTGCAAGGTTTTGCTCAGAAATTTGTAATGCAGCTGCCTCCAAGGTTTGGAGATCATTTTGGAGGAACTCCAAATAACCTTGGCCAGTTAAAATCCCCGGCAACTCAAAGGGTCCAATTATTTTCTCATTGAGAATCCCAGTCCAATAGTTTATTTTGAATTGGTACTGGGACCTGTCTTCCCTCATGATGTTTGGGTTTTGTAGTGCCCAGAATTGGAGATTATTGAGATTAGTGTAGCCATCTCTTTTAAATTTCGACTCATCGCTCCAAAGAATTTTGTCAAAAAACTGCGGATCTTCTTTTTCAATTTTCTTTATCATTTGTAGACAAAAACTCATTCTCGTTTCAAAATCTTGCGGCTGGAGAGTTTGCACCCGTGTTAGGTGAAACGGATGATATTTATATTTACTCAGCACATTATGCGCAGTCGTCTTTCCGATCCCAGTGCGTCGTGCTATTGCTCGGATTGATACTGTAGGATCTCGGTCAAGTTCCGCAAGCACTAAGTCTTCGGTATCTCCTCGAGGGGGTCGTCCCACGCCAGCACCACCAACACCACTACCAGGCAGCCTTCCTTCCGAGAAACAGCTATGGACTCTAATAAACACTCGATAATCCGGGTGACGTGCGTAAGGGTACCTTTCCCTATACAGAGTCGCAGCTTCGTTTGCGTTGCCTCTGCACTTTCCATAAATGAAATGCATGTTTGCATATTCTTGTGCAGAATACAGAATACGTGGCATCGAAAAAGTTCAATCAAACGTCTTAATTATCAAAAAGCAGGTTCAGGAAAACAGCTATTCAGACCGTTAATTTTTCTGAAGAATGAACAATAAAAACGATATAAATAAGTGTTCGTCGTGGTCTGAATCTTATGAATTAAGATCAAATTATAAAAACTTTAATTCAAAATTTAAAAAACTTACGATTTTATGCGTTCTCACTTTCTCAACAATTTACTATTCAAAAAACACAATTAAAATTGAGTCAGAAGACTTTTTGTTTGGAGAAAATAACAAATAAAAAATAGCAACCAACAAAATATTTGATGGGTTTGTTAAAGCCCAATAGAACAGGTAAAATTCAAAACAAGCTCGAAAATGTAACCGTTTTTTGCACTTTTTTGACATTTTTATCAATAATGCATTCGGCCCTAGAAGTTGAAAGCTTGGATTTATCATTAGGACAACATCGTAGAAACAGCCAATAAATCAAAAATCTGCTATGTTCAACGCTTGGTATTATTTTCACGTTTACTGTGCTAATTTTGAAAACTTTTGTTTTTGCTAAATTTACTCTAGTATTGCAGATTTTTACCAATAACTTGCTATTGACTCTAGATATAATAATAAGTAATACCATTTTGAAATCTGCATTTAACGCGCATATTTTTAAAATAGTTGGCCACTCAGGTATTCATGCATTTTTTTATACCAGCTATGATTTAACTTTTTCAAAAATTATTTGTTTTCACATTTTGCATTGAAATTCAATGTTAAATAATTTTTTTCTCTAAGAAGTCCAACAGTTATAATAATTTTCTTCTACTTATGTGTTGGCACAAGTAATGTAAAATATTCCTGCAAAAAAAAAATGATGGAACTCATTCACTTGTAGTCGTGGTATTCAAAAATGTAAAGTAAGAAAAAAAATAATGCACTGAACAAAAAAATGCATATAACTTTTCTTGTAGTTGGGATAGAACTTTTTTTTATCAGTATTCAGGACGGTCATAAAGTCTACTATGTGGCATTTCAGGGTTATCCATTACTTACGGGACACCCTGTATATATATATATATATATAGTAAGAAAACCGGCCACAAAATTCACTAGCTCAAGTTTCTAAGATTCCAGTGGTCTCAATTTTAACAGCAGATTTAACTACGCAAAATTTATAAAACACTGCGGAAATAAAATTTCTATTGGGCTTGTCCAATTTTTAAACGATAGAATTTGTCTCTGAAACAGTTTATGGCTAATTTATTCATAAAACTTCTGGCGTAATTTCAGAAAAAAAAAGTTTCGAACATTTTTACAAGTTCACGTTTTTGGTTAGTGTTTTGTATAAATATTTCGTTTTCTTTCCGATTCCCTTTCTCTCATTACCGTACATTTACCGTACTTCACTAATAAATTTGAACATGCGTTTTTTTTATATAGGACCGCATTTCAGAATACGGAAACATTTTTCAGGGAAATATTATTTAAATATGAGAACAATCGATCTGCAATCCAATTAACTTATGAGTGTCAACTAAGCAAAACAACATTCATGAATTGAAAAATGGTTAATTGGATAATTTTGCTAATTTGTTGTTAATTAGTTGTGACAATTTTGAATTTGTCGTTCAATGTTTTCTATGTTTTTTGTGTTGCTTTGCTAACTTGATGTCAAGTTAGCAAAGCACTCTCTCAGAAAAGAGGTAAAAACTCTTTGCAGTGATTGATTTATATCTTAATAATTTTCCGTTAATTAGTCGTTAATTAGTTGTGACAATTTAGCCGTGCTAAGTTTTCTGTTTTTTTTTTTGCTGTTTTCATAATTCGATGTCATGTTAGCAAAGCAACACTTCAAAACGGGGTTAAAACTTTTTATATTGAATAGTTTATTGCCTAATAGTTTGGCGTTGATTAGTCCTTAATTAGTTGTGACATTTTCAATTTTTCGTGCTATGTTTTCTATGTTTTGATTGCTGTTTTCCTATTTCGATGTCAATTTTGCAATGAAACTCCGCAAAATGGGGTATTAACTTCTTATATTAGCCGTGTTTTTTGAGAGAGTGACTAGCCACTCAGTAAAAGTTTTACACGGAAAACACAAGCAAAATTCTCTATAATAATTTGTTTTGTTATTGTTTTGCGTGTAAACATTTTGCTGAGTTGCTAGTCACTCTCTCAAAAAACACGGCTATTGAATAGTTTATTGCTTAATAATTTTTCGTTGATTAGTCCTTTATTAGTTGCTACATTTTCAATTCCGTCGTGCTATATGTGTTCTATGTTAATCACATTGTACGATGCAGGTGCGAAGTTAATTCAAATTTGTTGTGTTTTAGCCGCCCTTTTAAAAAAATGCTGATTTTTTTTTTAAATCTTTTAATAAAAAAAAAGTATAAAATGAAAAAGAGACCCATTTCTAATACTTTTTTATATTAGCAACGGTTTTGTCTTCCAACATAATTGACAAAATTCAAAGAAATTAAACCATTAAGTTTGAATTAATCTATGTTATATAATATTAGTACTAGTGCGACTGAAACTGAAATCAACCCGCTACCGAAACCAACACTACGCCTCGGATAATTGATGATAACTCGTTAACGACTTTTGGCTATTGTACCCGGACAAAGATTGGTTTCTGGAATGTGAAGACGCTTCTTGACAACGGAAAAGAAGGTTCTCAGAATGCCAGATTCCTGCAACTAGAGAGGGAATTCATGCGGTATAGGATGGACATCTTAGGGATAAGTGAAGTTAGATGGCTGGGTTCGGGGAAGTTCAAGTCACCAACCCGTAACACTGTACTATTCTATTCCGGAAAAACACCTGGAAGCGCTCGGGAATCTGGCGTTGGATTGCTGCTTTCCAAAACAGCTCTCAAAAGCCTAATTTCCTGGGAGCCTTTAGGTGACAGGATCCTGAAAGCCAGGTTCCGGACTAGAGTACGTCGCGTCACCATTATACAGTGTTACGCCCCAACTTTGCTCTCTTCTGACGAGGAGAAGGAGGCCTTTTATAACCGGCTGAGTGCTGCTTATGATAGCGTTCCACGAGGTGATATAGTTATGGTGATGGGAGACTTAAATGCCAAGGTTGGCAATGACAACTCTGGGCTAAGGCATGTCATGGGAAAACATGGTGTTGGTAACCGAAACGACAATGGCGAACGATTCGTCGATTTCTGCAACGCCAACGGCCTTGTTATTGGAGGGACCATGTTCGAGCATAAGACGTGCCACAAAGTCAGTTGGGTGTCGACTGACAGACAAGCAACTTCCAACCAAATTGACCACTTCGCGATCAGCCGGCGTTTTAGAAGCAGTCTCCAGGACGTCCGTAACAGAAGAGGTGCGGACATGGGAATGGCCCGGGACCACCATCTGATGGTTGCTACCGTAAGATTGCGTACAGCTGCAGTTCGTAGATCCCAAGGAAACACTCGAATGCCCAAGTTTAATACAGATCGACTAAAGGATCCCGCAGTGCGCCAACAACTAGGGGACCACCTTTCACAAGGATTGAACGCAATCAGCAGCACGGAAACCACATCCATCGAAAATCATTGGTGTGCTGTGAAAAATGTGTTCATATCCGGTGCTGAAAGTATAGTCGGCCGGGCGCAAGGGAGAAATAGTGCTTGGCTTTCCGACGAAACTTGGGCAAGGATCGAAGAAAGGAAACACCTTAAAGCTCGCATCGCAGCTACCCCAGCAGCAGGGAGAAACGAGCTTGAGTCTACGTACCGCATGAAGATGAGGGAAGTTCACCGTAGTGTGCGACGTGATAAGCGTAACTACATCAACGCACTGGCTACAGAAGCAGAAGAAGCCGCTAGTAGGTGTGACAGTAGGACCGTCTACAGAATTACCAAAGAGCTCACTGGTGTCCAGAGCTCTAAACAACACCTGGCTAAAGACACAAACGGATCCCTGCTAATTTCGGATGAGGACCAGCTCATAAGGTGGAGGGAACACTTTTCTGCGGTTTTAAACCGCGTTTTCGCAAGTGAAGTGAACCCTATTCCCACTGAGCTACCCGAAGTAACAATTTCCCGAATTCGCACCGTACCCCCCAGTAAAGAAGAAATTATCACCGCCATCAAAGCACTGAAGAACAACAAAGCGGTTGGACTTGATGGTATTCCTGCAGAGCTCTTAGGAGCAGCCCCAACGACATCGAGCGAGCTACTGCACCCACTTATTAAAAGAGCTTGGGAAACAGAGAGCTTTCCTGAAGAGTGGAAAAAAGGAATGATTGTCAAGCTTCCAAAGAAAGGAGATCTCACACAGTGCGAAAACTGGAGAGGAATATGCGTTCTGCCTGCAGTAGCCAAGATAATAGCAAGGATAATATTGGACCGAATTAAAGACCACCTCGAAGACACACTCGACGCCGAACAAGCAGGTTTCCGCACTGGATCTTCCTGTGTGGATCACATCAACACCTTGCGGATCATCATCGAACAGTGCGTTGAATATCGATCACCACTTCACCTGCTGTTCATCGATTTTGAAAAGGCGTTCGACAGTGTCAATAGAGAATTTATTTGGCTTGCTTTGCACAGGAGGGGCATCCCAGATAAATTGATTGCTATTATCAAGGCTACATATGATGGATCCAGGTGTCACGTTTTGCACAAAGGTAGGCTGTCAGAGGAGTTTGAAATCCAAAGTGGAGTTAGGCAAGGCTGTATACTGTCACCAATACTGTTCCTGTTGGTGGTAAGTGACGTACTGCACGCAGCTTTGTCAAATGGAAATGGAGGAATTCAGTGGACTCTGCAATCTCACCTCAAACATCTGGACTACGCGGACGACGTATGCTTACTCTCTCATAGGATCATGGATCTCCATCAAATGGCAACAAGGGTGGAGAGAGAAGCAGAAATCGTAGGGCTTAAGATCAACTCGGCAAAAACTAAAAGGATCAGCCTTGGAACTTCCTCATCAATCCAAGTAAATATTTCTGGACAACCGGTAGAGATGGTAGAGGATTTCCAATATCTTGGGAGTATTATCTCTACGGGTGGCGGAACTGAACTGGACGTAAACAGCCGAATCAGAAAAGCAAAGGCTGCGTTCGGAATGCTGTCCAAAATATGGAGAAACAACTCTTTTAGCTTAAAGACCAAGCTACGACTGTTCCGCTCCAATGTTGAATCCGTTCTGCTTTACGGCTGCAGCACTTGGAAAGTCACTGAAATTGTCACTAGAAAGCTGCAAACCTTCGTTAATAGATGTCTACGAAACATCTTGAGGATTTTCTGGCCCAACCGTATCTCCAATGCCGAACTTCATGCGAGAACGGGTCAGGAGCCCATAGACTCCATTGTACGAAGAAGAAAGTGGCAGTGGATTGGCCATACGCTTCGAAAAGGCGATCGGTGCATTGCATCTCAAGCAATGCAGTGGAACCCGCTCACACAGGAGGGAAGACAAGTGGGCCGGCCTAGAAGTACATGGCGAAGAACGGTCGAACAGGAATCGGCACGACTGGGGAAAAGTTGGAGAGAGCTGAAATACATTTCAAGAAATCGTACACGATGGCGCGTAGGTGTAGTGGAGGCCCTATGTCCCGTAAGGGAAACATCACGGACGTAATAGGTCCGAGGACCTAAGTAAGTAAGTACTAGTGCGACAGGCCAACCTCTGGAACAACTAAAAATTCGTTTAATTAGCACTATCTGTAAATAATTTAAGCTATATTTTTGTTTTCATAATTAAAATTGGTGAGTCAAATTCGAAATCAAAAAGCGCGAGGTAGTTCTGCATTTTTGATATATTGTTGGAGATTGTTAGAGTAGTTTGTAGCTAAATTTGCAGCTTCAAAAAAATAAAATGCAACACTAAAAAAAAAACGTTAAAATTAAGTAAGTTATGGATTCGTAAAAAAAATTGAACTCGAGATAATAATTTTCCCTAATATTACGGCGATAGAGAAGGCGAAAAAAGTGGGTCTCGCAATTCTGTCTATCTGTCTGTCTGTCCGTACCTGTCCTGTCATACAACCAATATACAAAAATTGATTTATTTCAAAAACGGCTCTAACGATTTTCAAAAAAAAATTACGAGGTACTAAAATAACTAAAATAAATATTTTGGTAGAAAAAAAATTTATAACATTTATTAACGGTACCTGTCATACAAACAATTTTTTTGTTTTCAAATTTCTCATTAACTACTACACCGATTTCAACCAAAATTTTTATACAAAAGATCGCTTACAATTTTAACAATTTTGCATATAAAAATTTTCGAAAAAATAATTTTTGAATTTTTAAAAAAATATTGAAAATTTTTTTTTTAAAAAATCAATATCTTGAAAACGGGCCAATGATTTTTTTTTTAATTTTGTGAAAAATTGTATTTTATTAAGTACAAAAAGTAAGCATACCAAATTTTATTTGAGAATATGTTTAAGATTTTTTATATATACAAAATTAATTTAAAAAAAAGCCGCTCTAACGATTTTTGATTTTTTTTTTTTCATAAATTCATATTTATTAAACAAATCATATGGCATACTTTTTTTCGAGCTCTATCTATTTTAACTATTAAAATAACTAATTTATAGTAATTCATAGTAATCATTTATATTTTAAATTGTTTTTAAAACTTTTTGTTTTAATGATAGCATCATGTTATGGAACCAATACATATGTACATTGTCTATTTCAAGCTACGTTAAAGTTGTTAGCTACGAGAGCAAGTTTTGTGCGATCCAGTCGTGCCCATTTTTGTCTGATATTTTGCTTTATAATTTTGGAGATATGCAATTTAGGAAAAAACCACCCGGCTGGAAAAATGTCAAGTTTCTGTCAAGTTTGGACAAGGCCCTACTAAGTTTTCAGTAGGGTAAATATAGACAAGGAAAACTTGTCAGATACTTAACAAGCCCTATCTGGACTTTAGTACCAAAAAGTTTTTTAAAAGCTGCAACGTTGAACTTATTGGCTTGGAACTACTTACTTTAACTACTTATCATAAAATATTGTTATAATATTTATTTTAGTGCAAAATTTTCGGAACTTTGAAAGGCGCTTCTAAGGTTGCTTAAGAAAAATATAAATATTATAATGGTATTTTATGATAGTTAAGTACTCGCACAAAAATCAGCAATGATGCAAACATTGTGCGTTGCACTTAGTTAACAAAACTATCAGACCGATTTGGATCGGATTTTAGAATTTCGTCTTGTTATTCTCTGGACTATTTGCTTCCATTTTTTTTAGCAAAATTGGACAATTTGTTCAAGTAATATTAAGAGCTTCAAATTACTTAGTTTTTTTTTTAAATTTATGGTTAGATAGATAGCAACACAAATATAACATGCATGAATATAAAATTAAAAAAAATTACAGCGGATGGTTTTTTTCCTAAATTGCATATTTCCAAAGTTATAAAGGAAAATATCAGAAGAAATGGTGTGATTTAAGCGTTTTTTTCACTGCTGCATTTGTATGCTGTTGCATTTTCGAAGCTGCAAACTTAGTTACAGACTAATCTAACATGCCCAAACAACATATCAAAAATGCAGAAATACATCGTGCTTTGCGATTTTAACCTTGTTATTATTGACTAAGCTAAAATGGGTTGGGGCAACAAAGAGGGAGTAGCAGCTTGTTTGAAATAAAGGCACAAAAATTAAATAGCAGAAGGTACCTTTCATGCGAATAAATTCAAAACAATATTACTATACCTATAATGATATCATTAAAGAATTTTAAATAATAACTTTAATTGCTCTCCATTTATCCCAATTAGCCAACAACAGAATCTTATTGGATCAACAGTCGTGTAAATTATCGCAATCTTTGTAAACTCTGTGACAAAGTTGACGATGCTGTATCCGTGATAACATTGCTTGGCTTTTCAAACAATTTGTATTTCATTTGTGGTAAAATTATGAAGAGCATTCAGTAAGTAACGAACGACGACGCACGCTATGGCATCAGAAAACACAAAAGCACACTTTCATCAATTCAAATATTTCTAGGAAGAAACCATCTTTTACTCACACTTTGTACTTCTGGTTTTCGTTATTGTATTTACTGGGACGTACTTTAGCAGTGTCGCTATATTCAGCAGACATTCATGATGAATCGAGACGTCCAATGTTAGTATTTCGTGCTGTTCCTCGAGAATATTGGTGCAAGGAGGTAAGTTTTCCATTCGAGTAAATTTGTTCAACTATAAAATAAAATCTACTTAATACACCTAATATATTGTTGTGGTGTCTTAAATTTGTTATAAAGATAAAAAGATTCTCTCAAGAAGTTTCAACAGATGTTGTGGCATTGTCGGGGATGAAATTTTTTCATTTGACACGGAGTTTAGTGTTGTCGGTAAGTTAATCTTTGGAGTAGTTTATAAAATTTTGTTTTAAAAAATGTTTTTTTTTTTCTTACATTCGTTTATCTAGGTTGCAGGGACGATTGTGACGTATGAATTGGTTTTATTGCAGTTTAGTAAGGATGTTGTTATAGGTGATTGTGATTTATAATTGAATATATATGAATATGAATACTTTCATGTGACCTAGTTCACTGAAAAAAAAAAAATAAATAAATAAAAATGAATGTCTAAAAAAAAAAAATAAAAAAATTACCTACTTACATTAATGGATACACGACAAGTTGGTAAAAGTAAAGAATTTTACAAAACTTTCTTAGACCGATTACAAAATCGAGGGAATGAGATGCTGCGAGAGACAATATTGTGTTATTTTTTTTTTACAATCTATTATCGAATCCACAGGTGAAGAATATCCGATCGACTGCCCTGGAATAGAATGTTGCAGATTACATAATAGACTTAATTGAGATACTTAGGTTAGGTTAGTGGGCTGACAGTTGATCTTGTTACCGTCACACTTAGATCAGTGTAGATCCATTGTGATACCCTGGGGATTAATTCCCAGGGGATTAATCCCCATAAAAGAAACCTATGATAAATCCAATGACATAGCCCGTAGAGGGCGTCAATTCAGTTCGTACAAGCTGAAGCTTGGAAAAGTCGTTTACAAATTGATTGAAGGAGTGTCAGTCGCTGCGTAAATACCGGGTTGAGGATAGGTTGACGCACCATTGTCTTTTAAGGGCGTGTCCCTTTCCTTTACCCTCACTGGATTGATCAACCCCACACCAGATCCGTAGGAGCAATAGCTCCATGCAACGTCTGGTGGATGAGTTTCAAAGATCAGTGGTTGGTGTATGTGTCTGCCTAGTTAACTCGGTGAAGCTATCCAGGTATTGAAGAATTGTCTGACGGCATATTAAAACCGGGTTGAGGAGAGTTAAACGCACCATTGTCTTCTTAGGGCGTGATCCCCTCATTTACCCCCACCGGAAAGATCATCTCTCCACCGGGCCCGTAGGAGCAGTGGCTCCATGCAACGTCCGCTGGGTGAGCTTGATAGATCAGTGGTTGGTGCATGCGTCTGCCCCGTTCGGTCAGATATAGTCTTCAGGTTACTAAAGAAGTGTCCGTAAGTACAATCACCAGGTTGAGGAGAGGTCAACGCACCATGCACCATCGTCTTTTCAAGGGCGTGGTCCCTTCTCTTTACCTCCACTGTTTAAATCATCCCCACCACCAGGCCCGTAGGAGCAATGGATCCATGTACCGTCTGGCGGTTGAGTTTAATAGATCAGTGGGTTGGTGTATGTGACTAATTTGTTTAGCTGTATTTAAGAATTGTCAAGCCATTTTGTAGCGTTTATAAATTTTAACATGTTATTGCTTGTAATGTCAGATAGTTTCTCTAAGTCATTCAAGAAATGTCTCCCGAAGAGGCTATTTCTTAGTGTGCCTATTTCTAGTGTGGAGTATCCTCATGTATCTCTTCGTCACCACATCCTCTACATAAGTCGTCCATACTGAGACTCATCTTTTTCTTATGGTAACGCAGTTGGTTGTGCCCAGTGGTAACGCTCACGAGAATAGATAGAGACTTTTTTCCCAGGTGGATGATCTTGTCGGTCTTTTGTTTATCGAAACTAGGCCATCATTTTCTAGTTATAACACAGGTATCGAGTGAGTTCCATCTCTTGTTGGTTATAGCTAGAACTTTACTCTCGATTACCCTCTTAAGATTACTGGGCGGGATTTGAACAGTTGAATCTGCTTGATTAAGATCAAGTGCTGATCCCATTCTTGCCAGTTCTTCAGCACTTTCATTACCTGGGACCCCACTGTGGCCAGGAACCCAGCAGAGTCGTATGTTGTGCTGTGTACCAAGAACTCTTAGCTCTTCGCGACAGCATGTCACAAGCTTCGATTTTATTTCAATGGCAGAAATTGCTTTTATTGCCGCTTGGCTGTCAATGAAAAAGGTGATATCCGCTTGTGGTATAGCCATCATTGAGACCTGTCTAGCAGCTTTCGTCACTGCCAGGACCTCAGCTTGGAAGACACTGCTGTAATTTGTAAGTCTGAATGAGCTGGCTAGTCCAAGAGTTTCCGAAAAGAAGCCTGCACCAACACCAGTATCCATCTTGGAACCGTCGGTATATATTGCTATCATCGATTCGCAGGTTGATGGTTCTTTGGTTTACCAATCCTCTCTACTAGGAAAGGCGATCGTGAACGGCTTGTGAAAGTCTAATCGGGGTGTAATGTAGTCAGTGCATACCATACTTTCCGTGTATTTCAAATCAAGGGGTGTTAAGTTGAGTATAGCTTCCAAGCCCGCTGTGGGGGTGGACCTCATAGCCCCAGTGATTCCAATACATGCCATTCTTTGTACCTTGGTCATGAGTTTAAGGTTAGTAACTTTGTCGAGCGCATTCCACCAGACTACGTTACCGTATGTCAGTACAGGTCTAACTATCGCCGTGTACATCCACCTGATAATTTTTGGGCTAGGTCCTCAGGTTTAACCAAATATCCTGTTGCAGGAGTAGAATGCAAACATGGCTTTGTTAGTTCTTTCTTTAACGCTGCGACTCCAATTCAATTTCTTATCCAAGATTACACCAAGGTATTTAATTAGATACTTAATTTAACAGGTTTTCCTATAAGCTCAAAAGTTATAAAACAAATAAAAAAAAACTGCATACTTGGTGCTATGAGTCTCAACAAATATTCAATTAACTTGGTTCCCACAAAAGCTGAAGATATGACCGCGAATCTTCTGCCAAATTATATTTTTTCTTGTAAAATAATAAAGCGAAATTTGAACTTGTATAGAGCAAAAAAATAACCATCAAGATGACTTCTACCCGTTTGTTGGTGACATGCATAATACCTACATATTTAAGAATAAATTATGAAATTTCATTTTGTCAGGCAACTATTCATGCATCACGTGTCGGTTAATTTGAAAATGAATGGTGTTTGTTTTTGATTGGTAAAAAAAATCTATTTATTTTTGATTTGGATCTGTCAAATTGCATATTTTGACAATTTTTATAAATCTTTGAGTAAACAGATTAATATAGAATCAATTGTACAGATCATATTTTTTTGCCACTTATACCTACCTTTCTCTGTATACTAACATCAATACAATTTTAAACTGGCAGTTGTCAGATTTTGATTGTTTAATTTGATTCGGTTGCGAAATTTGTGTCAACGTATGAATATGAATAAAATAATAAGTTACATAAAATGGATCGGTAAATTCATCAAAATCATTTTTCTATTCTGAATGTACATCAAGTAACTAACGAAGACTTTACACAGATATAAAATTCAACGAATTCAAAGAAACACACAAAAAACGATCAAATTTAGGATTGAGATCTAAAATACCAATGGAAACCCCGTTAAAAACCAATGAAAACAAATAACTGATTTTTATTATTTATTTTAATTCGATCACAAATATTAAATTGAAATTCTTCTTTACCCAACCAAGTCATGCATAGGCAAGAACTCACATGAACCGTTAAATTCTAAAGTCCAAAAACTACTAGACGCAACAATTTTAAGCACTGGAGTTTTTATTTATTACAGTAAAATTTGAAACGTTTAGATAGAAAAAGAAATTATAATCAAGGCATTATTCCTGGATTTTAAAACAAAAAGTCTATTATTTACATAAATGAGAAAGTTTAGTCACCCCCCTGAGAACGTTTCCTTTTTTTCTTTTAGGTGAGATAATGTGATTGGCTTAATTTATCAAACCTATAGTTACGATTGCATGATGGAATCAAATTAGCCATTTATATCAGTAAATCTGATTAATATTTATTTTATCATTTAAAAATAAATTACTTTTTAAAATGGGTTTAGATTAGATTGTTATAAGGAAATTAAATATAGAAAGTCCCTTTACAAAAATTGATACTACTATAAATTGCAATTTAAGGGTATTACTACTTGCTTAATAAAAAAAAATGCATTCAAAGGACTTTAACTGAATCTTTTCATTTAGTAAAATTAGGATGGCTGCACGCAAGCTCTATACAGGGTGTCCCATTGTCACCGGCCGGCCCAGAGGAAAACTATGGGTGCCTGAGTTAATTTTAAGTCGAAAAACTTGAAGTATTTTTAAGAAAATAAAATGGACTTTCATAATTAAATAGAAAAGATGCCCCTTAATAAGATGTTTTTGTGGGAAAAATGACACCAAAGTAATAAAAACGACATAAAAATGCAAACAAAATGGGTTTGATACTTAATTGTGGGAAAATCGTTATCCGCATATAGACAAATATTGTATTTTTTTTTTTTTTTTATATTCCACGCGCGCAAAAGGGGTTATGGCTACCCTTAAAATGTTTTTAACACAGCACGAGCGATTCGGTAAGTAGGAGAGGATTTAGAAGGAGATACCGATGCACATTGGTTTTGAACGTTTGCACATCGAAATGGGAGGGGAAAGTCGAGTCAGGTAAAGCATTCCACATTCGTGTGGTGCGACTGAAGAAAGAATCTCTGTACATTACAGTACGTCCGAAGTTGGGCTCGAGGGTGAACTAATGGGCATTCCTAGAAGCGCGAGTATTACGGTTGAATTTTTTAGGGGGGGAATGCAACTGGCTATTTCACTAGAACACTGATTATAATAATAGCGATAAAATAGAGAAAGACACGAAACATTACGTCAGTGTTCGAGAGATGTAATTGTTTCTGTTATAGATCTTTCGCCTATCATTTTTAAAGCTCTCTTTTGAATTCTGTCCAACAAACTCAAGTGAGTTTTTGGAGCTCCTGCCCAAACATGAGAATTGTACTCAAGTTTTGGACGAATAAAGGCTTTGTAGATCACAGCCAGATCAGAAGGGGAAAAAAACTTCTTGCATCTATGGAGAAAACCTAAACACTTAGCAGCGTTTTTGGCGACATCAAATATGTGGTCATTCCACAAAAGGTGGTCTGTGACACACATACCGAGCACTGAGAGCTGTTCGGTTTCCTCGATGCAAGTGCCGCCCATGGATAGCGGCATTGGGGGTGGGTTTCGCTTTAACGACAGGAGACAACATTGAGTTTTAGAAGCATTAAATTCTACGGCAAGTATAAATTGCTTACTCTCCTTGTATAAATAAAACATACAAATCAAGAATATGATGCAGTTTGGCAAAGTTAGAGCTAGTTAAAAGAAAAAATATCAAGAATCATAAAAACTGTTATAAGTCGAAAAGGAAGCGAAAAGGAGAAAATTACCTCTTAAGTTTTTCGACTTCGGCCGGTGACGATGGGACACCCTGTGTATATGTATAAGCAGAAAAGAGGGGAATATGGACTTTTTAGAAGTAAACAAAAATAAGTTTATGAGAAGCGCACAACGGGTTTAATAGATATCAAATTTGATTTGCGTTATCACCATAACACTTCACCTAGTTTGCCCCCTTATTTTTGCCCATAAGTTGTGGTGACTTTTTTTTAAATTTTAAGTATTTTAAGGGTTAATTCTTGCCATAGGACGACCTACCCTCATCTCTTTACCGGATGAGTGGCACACAGGTTTTTAGATTGTGTCCAAACTGTTTGCGCATGGGTTGCCTAAAAAAAGTGGTCCCAGGATAAAGTTGCCACACTTTAAAGGAACAGTTGACTCCTCTTAACTAGAACACCAAAATTGCAGAACATTTGTTTCAGTTAAGCGGAGTTTTCACTTAACCGAACTTCACATAACTGAAACTTAAATTTAATTTGGCTTGAAAATAAAAAACTTAAGGTATGATTTTTTGTATTGTGTCAAAATAATTACATTTCCATATAAGCAATTCAAACAACAAAGGTATTTACATTTTAAATCACAAATATTGCGTCAGCCGTACGTTATCTGTCGAAAATTTTTGAGGACAAGCCAAAAAATACACAAATTTAAAAGAAACGTCTGACACCAGAAGGGAACGACAAGAAATGAGATTTTGACATTTTAAATTTGACATTCCAAATTCAAAATGTGTGTTCGATTTAAAATTTGATGACAGCGTTCAACGGTAGTTTCACTTATGCGAAGTTGAATAAGTTTAAAATGTTCATTTGAGCAAACAATTTTGTTTCAATTATCCGCAGTTTGCAATACAGTTATGGGAAGGAAGCAGTTTGTGTGAAGAATTCTCATAAAAGCCTTCGGAATAAATTTCTTGTTAGAGATAGCCGATGTTTTTAGTTAAGCGAAGTTGACTGTATATTTTTGGGTACCTGATTGAGTTTGTGTGGTAAGCCATAATATTATAAAAAAAATATAGGTAATACGAATGGAAATAACTTAGAAATTTCTAAATACGGGCTTTTTTGATTTTTTTTTATTTCAGCAGGGTAAATTAGGGTGGACCGAATAAAAGGTCGAAAACTTATTTTCTAAACGGTAAGTGATAGATAAATGATTTTTTTGCAATCGATAATATTTTTCTAAATACATAAAAGTTATAGATAACAAAAAAATATTTCAAAAATCTACATCGTGTATGGAGAAAAGAGAAAGAACCCGAATGAACAACAACCAACTTGTGCATAGGGCTCAGAGGTGGCAGGTCTCGGTTTAATTCCAGTTGACGGTACTAATTTATAGAATTTAAAATTGAACATTGGTGTGGCAGCCATGAAATTGTAATAATTCCGGCCAAATGCAATGGTGGTAGCCTACTAAAGTGGTTATTGTTTGATTCAAACATTTTTATTATTAATATGACGGAACGAAAAGCTATGCAGCCTAACTGCGAGTGTGTTATCATACGAGAAGTCAATCGAGACGAATGTTTGAAAGTTAAAAATGGCGAAATAGATGTTTGGATAAAATTTTGTTATTAATCAGTGTGATGTTTTATTGAAATATATTGTGTGTTGTTTTGAAGCTGATTAATACAAAAATTAATGGGTATCTGCCAAATTTTTGATTAAAGTTTTTGTTTTGGCTAGGTGAATTTTTGAAAATACAAAAATACAGGTAATTTTCCTATATAAGCATGATGCTAGCACTAAGATTTATGCAAAAACTATTTCGAACATACATATTTTGAAAATTCGATTTAAAAAAAAAAAACATGTCCATGATTTGTTTTCTACATAATAATTTCTTTAAATTGGTTTCCAATTTGTGTGTTCACAAAAATATTTTTAAAATTACTTTAAAAAAACCGCTCAAATAGTTTTTATTTTTTTTTCATAACTTCATAGATCTTTGTTAAACTAGCTAACCAAATTTATCTGTTAAAAGAATGAATTTCATGCTTTTGAACATTTATCTCTAATATCGATGTTTTAACATAACACTCGTTCTTTAAAATTTTGAAATTCTAGTCAGTGGCGTAGGGTGGGTTTTTACTGCCCGGGCAGACCTAATATTTGCTGACCCCTGATTTTTGTTTGTCCAGCTTTAAAAAAGTGGTAACCAAGTACCACGGCAATACAATGATATTAATGTGTATTTGATTGAATAAAATAAGAAATTAATGATAAAATATGAACTAAATCGTAATAAAGCGATTCCATTACCGCGGATGCAAGGGTGCTACATGAACAGGTACATAATAAAGAATTATCTTGAACCATTTGCATGGAAGACCAGCAAATAAACTTTTTTTCAAAACAGTAAAATTGTATAACAGCTTTTAACCTGGTAAAATAACTTTTAAAAATTTGCCGCCATGGGATATCCCTATATATTTACACTGGCTCGCGGCAGGAAAATTTTTAAACTAAATTTTCGAGAGCGAGAAATGTTTACTCTGCATTTTTTAAAAGATGTAATTTATTTTTCACATACATTTATTGATCAATTTCCTATTGTTTAATCTGCAGACGGATAAGCGACCCGCTCTTATTCGACAAATCTAGCGAGTTTTCAATCAATTTCAAAAATCATCGAACCAACGTTACTTCATAATAAATTCTAAAAAGAAACTGAATACGACATTTTTCTAATTCATTTTCTTTTTAATAACTGTTTCCATTAAATTGAATATAAATTAATACATAGTTAATTTCATTACTGTTTTTCTGAGTTAAATAAATAAATAAATTTATAAATAAATCAATAGCTATGTTTTTAAATAAAATAAATAAAGAATTTTGATGTAAAAGAAAAAGATATTAAAGTTAAAAAAGGTAATTTTGTGTGTAGGAACCTGTTTAATATTCTTTTTTTAGAAAAAAATAAATAAATAAATCGGGTGGCACAACGGCTCATGAAGAACCAGGGCCTAGTGACTAACAACTCGCAACCATTCCTGTATGCGCCTTTCGACAGGAATGGAAGGGACCTACAATTTTATGCCGAATCCGAACGGCTACACGAGAAGCACTTATTCGTGACAAGTGATACTCTTGGAGGATTTGTCAATTCCTCGCAAGAGGCAGTAGCCCTGAAAAAAAACTTTTTTAGTTTTTTTTAGATGGACGAGGCTGGGAAGCGATCCCAGACCTCCAGCGTGACAGTCGAACGCACTAACCATTACGCTACGGGCTACTACTTTTTTTAGAAATGTATTTTTATAAAAGAGAACTTGTTTACATCTGAACTCTCCTGCTTTTAATTACAGCAAACTCTTTAATTATTGACTCGATATCAAAGCTTCAGTCATTTCTTGCTTCTTAAAATTTTGAATTGGATTCTTTGGGCTCACCAAATTAATGAATTTGAAGAATAAAGGATTTTTTTTTAATTTCTTGTCGCTGATTCTGCTGCCCCTGGCAAGGTGCCCCCCTTATTTGGTATTTTTGTTCAGCAACGCAAAACAAAATCATTGTCTATGCCCATGAAGCATTTTTACCACTGGGGACATTTTTAGTTGGATTTTTATTTATTTATTAACCATCTATCAAGTACATGACTCTCTTAGACTTCTAATATACTTATAAGGTATTATATTTACAGTTATTTACAAATGTAATTAAAAAAAAGAACATTTAAACATATAATGTCCAATTACTACAATAATTTTAAGACAGTAGTTTTAAAAACGTCCCTGCTTAAAAACAAATCAATATCTTGACAAAAAGAATTAAACTCAGAACACGACCTTGAAATTGGATCAGATCTACCGTAGTTTGTAATCGAACGGGGAACAAAAAAGAGTGTTTGCCTTAACCTCAGTTGCCTTGAAGGAGCATATAAAAAGAAAAGCGAGAGAAGTTTTGGACAATCAATACGATTACAAAGAGTATCTCTAGCTAACATGATTAGATAATACTTCCGCCTAGCTTCAAGAGTCTTTAAATCGATCAAGAGACATCTGACACTATAAGATGCCAAGACATTGTCAACCCAATTAAATTTCCGCAACGCATACCTAGAAAATTTTCTCTGTATCGATTCCAAACGATTTACACCCACTCTATACAACAGACACCATATACAAAAAGCATATTCTAGGGTTGATCTTATCAGAGATATATACAAAGATTTAACTGTATATGGGTCCGAAAAAAGTTTTGAGTTCCTCATTAAAAATCCCAGTATTTTATTCGCTTTTGAAATTATGTAATCGAAATGCACTTCAAAACATAACATTGAATCTTAAATAACTCCTAGGTCCTTTTGGCTGTACACTGACTCAAGTGGTGAATTAGAAATGCGGTAAACATGTTTAATTGCAGCAAGCGATCTTGTAAATGTAATGCTTTTACATTTAGCTAAGGAATAAACGATTCTCATTACACCAAGCTGAAACTTCATCCAAGTCAAATTGAAGTCGATGGCAGTCCAGCACACATTTTATTGAACTAAATAGCTGTAGGTCATCCGCAAAGAGCAAATAATTGGAATAGCTAATTCTAGATGGAAGATCATTTATAAACAATATGAAAAGGAGAGGTCCTAGATGACTTCCCTGGGGAACACCTGAATGGTTAAGAATCTTCTTTGATACCACTGTTCCAATTTTTACATTTTGCTTGCGGTTAGTCAAGTAATTTTCCAACCAACGAAGAAGATTAGAGTGGAAATCTAGGCAATTTAACTTCCTTAACAAGATATCATGCTGAACTCTATCAAATGCTTTAGAGAAATCTGTATAAACTGCATCATCTTTAGGCTCATCAAATTAATTAATTCGAAAAATAAAGAATTTTTTTTTTTTAATTTCTTATCGCCAATATTGCCACCCGTGCCCTAGCAAAGTGCCTGATTCTAGTCCACTTGAACATGACAGCAAATCGTTCGACCCATTCTTGCATTTTATTTCTTTTGTATTTTCTATGCCTAATCTTGTTTATCATACCAAATTAAAGATGAACGCACTGTTTTCCAAATTTGTTATACAATTAGAGGATTATTTTTTTTTAAATAAATAAAAAAAATCACTTATTTTATTTCTTTATTTAATTGTTAAATAATTAAATAAAATAACTGTTTTAAGTTATTGAAAAAAAAAATAATATTTAAATTATAAAATAAAAAACACATTAAAAATCTCGACTATCAAATTAATTTTTTTTTATGCAAAATCTGAATCTCCCACTATTTTTTTGCTGTATCTACCCCGGTTGTAATTTGAAAGTGACAACACTACTGGTAAAATCGAGCATTGTGCCCAAACTAGGGAATCTATTAAGTCATTCAGGAATGATCAGTCGTAAATTATTTTAGCTTTGCTTATCTACAAATTCATATGTATTTGCATTTGGAACTTTTTGTACAAATGCATTAATCATTGTAATGACAACTTTTTAGCAAATATCGTAGAATTGGCATTCAAATTCAAGGATAATAATTTCTATAATAGGCATAAATATGCTAATTCATACAATGTGCCTGACACTTGATGGTTAAAAACGTTCATAATATTAAAACCACAATAAATTGCCATAGAAAGTGATTTTATATACCAACCTCCAAAGCTACACATACGTAAAACTTCAACCAAAAATAAAAAAGAACGCATGTCCCCAAGCTCCTTTATTTTATCGCTCATCAGCATCACTATACAACAAAACAACTCAACAATATTTAAGTAAACAAACAGCAGGACATGGAAAAAAATATGGTTAGGCTTTTCCATTGTGGTCTTTACCTCATTATACAAATCTGCATGAAAATAAAAAAAAAAAAAATAAGTCTTAAAATACTAAATATTTAATTTTTCACATAAATATCTCGCTGTCACGCCAAATGATTATTTGCGATTATTATTATAAGCTGCGGCTCGATAGCTGTCGGTGCATTCGTGGCGACCAAGAACAAATTATTTAAAAAAATACAAACATTCCCCGAGGACTGCTTGTTGTGTTGGGATTTCGTTTTGTGTATTGTCTCTGAAGTCCTGCGGGGGTTAAAAGTATGAAGTTCATAAAAAAAGTTGAACTTAAATATCGCAAGCTGAATACTTTGGGACGACTTCAGAATTGCTTACGTATACGCAGACAAAAAAACCAAAAGTAGGTAGACAAAGCCATTGTGGGTCGCAAGAAATTACATAAAAAGAAGCCCACGCCTTTAAGAATTGCGTGTCCTTCTAACTGCGTGTTTTCTTATAATATTATAAGCCTGAAGAAAAGTAACAATATTTTTTTTTTCTTTTCTTCCTTGTGAAAAAAAAAAAACAATCAGGATTGGCACTGGGGAAGCCAGTTGCGATGGCCTTATTACCAAAACAAAGAATGTCACATTTAAGGATAAAACTGCCATTGGTTGCAAGGATTTAGCAAATCTCAAAGAAGTTTTACCACCAAGTAAGTTATAAAAAATAAAATACTTTAGAGAGCAGAATGCTTTGATAGAGATTTGTAAATAAGTTAGAGAATATAAATAACCTTTTCAAGAAAGTTGTAAAAACTGATTCCGTATATAATTCGTTGCAATGTGATATGTTTGTGAAAAGTGTTTTTTTTTTTTTTTGCAGAATTCCTTGGAAAGAGCACCAAGGATACATTTATTTATGATGGAAGTTTTTATCAAGCCGTTGGATCGGGTGAGTAAGGCTTAGAGTTTTAGCTTGTAGAAATCAATATTTTTTTCATTTCCCTAAAATTTGGCAAAACCCATTTATTTCTGTTATATTTCTGATATTAAATGCTATAATAATAAATTGTACCAAATGGGAGAAAAAAAGGTGATTTGTCAGTGGGGTTAATCCAGCTTAAGTTTCGAATGAAAGGATTCTGCTTGTAGTGAAAGTGAATACAAACAAAAAAAAATAATCTAATAATATTTATGTTGCTGGTAGTCAACTGAAAATTGTCGACTCAAGAACCAAATTATTAATGTGTTAATTAGCTTCATATTTGTCAAGTGCTGCCACTCAGATATTAAAAAAAAAACATAGCTTGAGTTCAAAAAGCATAATTTCTGATTTCTTTTCTTCTTCTTCTTCTTTTCATGAGGCTGCCCACAAGCTTTATACTTAAAAAAAATATTTAAACAAATTTTAAATGCAATTTTGCTTGCAATTTTGGATGCAAAATTATGATAAAATCAACAAAGCCACTCGGAAATATGTTAAAAAATGGGATTGCTCAAAACATATCAAAGCTTTATTTCGCGTTTTTTGATTTGTTGGCAACAACTTTGTATGCAGTATCATTAAAAATTTGCTAGAAATAACACTATGAGGATTAATCAAAATTCTTTCAGTGGTTTTTGAGAAAACTTGATAAAACTGAAATCATTGAATTACATCTACACGTTCTAGATGAGCTAAGGCAACAATTTGAATTTTTCCAATTAAAATGCTTGACACCAAATTTAAAGCAAATACGTCAAACCGTTTAGGCTCTAGCTCGATGTACATCCGGACGCACAGTGTGACACCGAGCTAGACAAAATTCAGCTTTCGATTAGCTGATTCATGTTTCTCATAGTACATTAGCCATAGGATTCGAACCAAAACTTAAGTGAGAACACCTAAATAGAGGTCCAAAGTCAAAATATTTGAAAATGTATGGGAATTTGATTTAACTTCCCAAGAGTGTTACGTGAATTCTAGATGAAAACAAATTATACTTTTTTGTTTGCTTATTTAAGATGCCTAACAATTATACAATGTAGTAGCCCGTAGCGTAATGGATAGTGCGTTCGACTGTCACGCTGGAGATCTGGGATCGCTTCCCAGCCTCGTCCACCTAAAAACTAAAAAGTTTTTTTTCAGGGCTACTGCCTCTTGCGAGGAATTGACAAATCCTCCAAGAGTATCACTTGTCACGAATAAGTGCTTCTCGTCTAGCCGTTCAGATTCGGCATAAAATTGTAGGTCCCTTCCATTCCTGTCGAAAGGCGCACACAGGAATGGTTGCGAGTTGTTAGTCACTAGGCCCTGGTTCTTTATGAGCCGTTGTGCCACCCGATTTTTTATTTTTTAACAATTATACAATACAACGATAAAGTTTGGCGTGCAAACATTTTGAATGAATCACTGCAGCATAATTTTAGAGTAAGTCCACAGTAATTTTAGGTTTCCACTTGTCATTGAAAAGACACAAATTGACAAACTTTCCAGGACAGGGTGGCTTTTACCAACACAAAAAGCAAAGGAAGTAGTAGTAGCGAGGAACTATAACTCACCCTGTCTTGGAAAGTTTGTCAATTAGCGTCTTTTCAATGACAAGTAGAAACCTAGCATAATGGGAAAGCGTTTAACTGCGTTTCCGCACAGTGGGGTCAATTTTATGGATCGAACTTAAAAAAATATTTTGGACTGGTAAATTCTGTTTTTTAGAAAAAAGGGTTTACATATTATATTGACAAATGTGCTCGACTAAGCACTCAAAAAAAAATATGAAAAATCGATGTTCCATAATTTCTGCTGGAAAATATCAATAACATTTTCTAGCTGATAAATACACCGAACCGTTAAATACATAAGAATCCATGTATCCTGCATTTAATTTGATTTTTGTTTTGCGAAAATACTCGGCTAGAAAGTAAGTCCAGGCCCTTGTAAGTTTTCATTAGGGAAAATCTAGACGAGGAAAACTTGTCAGATGCTTGGCAAGCCCTTGCTGGATTTCAGTACCATACATTTAGACGAGGGCAACTTTTCAAATTCTCCTCTTTAGTAAAAACTTGTTTAACATGGTTCGGTAGAACCCCATCCACAAATGTCTCTTGTATACACCAAAAACAAACATTTTATAAGCAACATGCATTTTCAGTATCAAAAGACACTTTTCTCTGTCCTTTCCTTGTCTTCTTTTTTTTATTATGCTTTTTACAATGGGAGTGAAATATCTGTAAGAACCTGTTCTAAGTTGTTCTACCTAAAAAGCAAAAAACATAAAATCCTGTTTTATTCTGTAAGTATTTGTTATACAATATGGTATAAAACATTAGAGTATGAAACTTATTCATTTTCGACATTGAATTTTTGTGTAGCGAGTTAGATTAGTGGGTAACGCATTCGACTGACAAGCAGACGATCGCGGGTCCCACTTTAGCTGACTTTTATTATTTGTTTTTTTTTTTTTTTCTGACGAGGATTCATAATCGCCAAGACCCTTGTTCTAGCCTTTGCTAACCCTTACTAGCCGCTTGCCAGGATCTATGTAAAACTCTCTAGTGCCTTGTTGGAAACTAGATTGTTTTTCTGCGTGGGTACATTTTTCCATGAATATAAAATGTTATTACCCAAACATAAGGCTTAGATAAACTTTGACATGAGTGTGTCAGTTCAGTAGGCTGGAATTGTGTGTACTATACCTATAACCCTTTTATGAAATTTGAAAATTTAATTTAAATCAGTTGGGTAGTTCCAAATTATTCGAACCAAGACTTCAAAAAACGACTAGAGAAAAATGGAAAACAACTAAAAAAAAAAAAAATACAAAATGTGGTGGTGGCATCTTTAAGGTTTACTTTAAACCCAACCTTTATTTTTATCAATTTCATCAACGATATATTTAAATTTTGATTAGGAAGACAAATTAAGAAGACAAAACCTAAACAATAGAAATTTAAATTTTGTTTAAGTGAGCGTGGCAGTGGTTGGAAATGTATTGTGATGATTTCTTATCAAAATCATTATGATTGCTGAAAATTTCATCAAAATCGGTTAAGTGGTTCAGTTTTTATGCAAAGGGCACCACTGTGAAACTCACAGACAAACAGACTGACGGATGTCTTATCAAAAATCACTTTTTTGGACTTTTCCATTATCGTTATGTTAGTTTTGACTTAAACCTCGACATTTTTGTGGACTTCTTCTTCTTCATTTAACCGGCTATTGTGATCTGGATAAACTAAGAGCCCACAGCGGATTTGGCGTTCGAAAGTGAACAAAAACAAAATTATATTAGTCGAAAAGTGTATTAAGGCTGATAAAAGAAATGCAAGTCTTGCAGTCCCTGGTGGCGGCTGTTAGGTGGGAGGTGCAATTTTCTAAAAACTTGACTTAAAACAGAAAAAAATTATTAAAAAACAACAGTAACACGTAAAATGCCCTGTTATATTTTCGTGAAAGCCCAGCAGTCCCTTCTTTCATTTCCTTTTTAAATAAAGTTCTTTCAATGAATAGTTTTTGAAATATTAATGTTTGAACTCTGTTTTAAGTCAAGTTTTTAGAAAATTGCCCCTCCCACCTAACAGCCGCTCTTAATCCACTAATCCTACACCCGATATTTGTACCTTTTTTACAAAATGGTTAATGGGAATACATTTTATGGAAACAAAATATTTATCTTCTATTTCTATAGGTACCATAATTTTAAACATTTGTTATTGTTTTCTTACTTAGAGTTCCTTGCTCATAAAAAAAAAATAAAAAAAAGCACCATTCAATAGATCAAAATGTCGTTTATCTTAATCAGAATTCTCATATGTTTTAATATTTAAAATCCGTTTTATACTCATTTAATCATTCAAAATGTAATTTTCTCCTGTGAAATTTAATGAAATTTGATGCCTGCCTAGCATTATAAATAGATTTGCAATTTAATTCTCTTGTTTTTTCATGCTAAGTAAATGGTGTGGAAAGTGGAATACTTAAAAAAAGCAGAACAAAATTCAAACATGTACCAGTACATAACATACACAATATGTTATATTGTTATATTAAATAAAAGTTGATGATTGATTGTATAAAAATAATAGAAATAATGTTTGAATTCAGCGAATGAACAATGTTTTTTTGTTCTTCATAATTTGTTGCTTTTTTTCCCGGTTTATTTTATACACAGTTGGAAATTTGATTTAAATATTAAGGATTTAAATATGATGATTTGAACATATGTATCTATACTGTGTACACTTCCTATGTACCTATTCTAGAAAAAAAAATACTCGTTTTCCCACGCGGTATGAATATAAATATTTGAATTCATAAACAAACGAAAAAAGAAAAACATCTGGGAATTTTATTTTGCGACAAATTACTCTAAAGGCAAGTTGATGCTATCGTCGAAAGTTAAAATCATAACCGCAAAATTTAAGTCAATTTTGTTCTATGAAAGTTTATTGTTATTGTGTTTTTCATTGGTAAAACCAAATCAATTTATTTGTGTGATCTGTCAAAATACAGCCTTTACAATTTTTTCTGTGGAAATGGGATGAATATTGATATGTTTTTATTTATAATCAATTTGTAGATCTAAATTTTTGGTCAGATATATTTCTCCATATTATTATACCAATCAAATTTAAAGCTGTCAATTTGTTAATATGCGTTTTTGGATTGAAAATAATGCAAATCATTTATAATAAAAATTGAAGCAGTTTAATATGAATTGGTTAATTGTTCGTTAATCCCATTTTTCTCTTCTGAAAGTGCACATCAAGTGAAAAAGAGCTTTGAGGGTTTAAGTTTTTGGCAGTTTTTGTCTTTTTTTTGTACATTTCTATCTACACTTAGAAAGAATTCCATCTTATACTATATTTTCATTAGAGCCGAAATGAGTTAATTACCAAAAAAGTGTTTTCATTACCAAATTTGCTAATTTCGTTTGAAATCTCATTTCGTTTTGAATTTGGAATGGCAGTTAAATGATTATTTTTGTTGTTTTCTCTTTTTGTTTTATGTTGTTGAGTATAGCGTATTGATATTTTCATACAAAAGCTTTTCAGAGCTTTTGAAACTAATTCCCGTAAGATGCATTCTCCTAATTTACAATTTAATTTCGTGCAAATTTGTGTGCAATTAGCTCATTTGAAACGAGAATTTGTATGGGAAATGAGGTAATTTCGGATCTCATTTGAAAATTTGCAACGAAATTACCTCATTTGGTAGTAGTATTATACTATGTTTTCACTGGGCCAAATGAGGTAATTTCGTTGCAAATTTCCAAATCAGATCCGAAATTACCTCATTTCCCATACAAATTCTCGTTCTCAAATGAGCTAATTTCAACAACATTTGGTTCGAAATGAGGTTAATACATCCATCAGCAGTCGATTCCCGAAAATTTCATTTAAATCGTTAGAGCCGTTTCCGAGAAACCAAGAAATAACAAAAGTGGGCGTGATATTGTACAAATTTTAATAAAAATTCTCATTTCAAGAGAAAGCTCTGAAAATTTCATCCAAATCATTTGAATCCTTTTCCAACCGTTGCCCACAAATCAAAAAAGTGGGCGTGGCAAGGAGGTTTTGTACTAAAACCAATTTTAAATTTTTTTCACGCTCGCTTAAAAAATAAGACAAGATAGTTAAACATTGCTTTTAAATTATGTTAACATGGTAAGGTTAATGTGAGATACAATATCAAGTACGTGTGACCTATGGTCGTGTATTTTCATCGGAGGTTAATGGGGTTGTATGTGTTGTCAGGAAGTCAAAATATCAGAAGTGGGTGAAGTATAGTTAAACAAAATTTGATGTGAAATATGTTCGCATTATTTACACATGAATTTATTTTGATGTATTTCTTCACATGGAAACTTTATAGAAGAGAGCATCTTATGTTTTTTTTTCAATAGAAAAAAAAATGTTATGAAACGAGTATGTAATATTGAAAAAATGGGTGATGGAGCAATTTAAAAGCAATGAAACATCTGTTATTTTTCTTTCCTTTTTACTGACGATGAAACCATAGCTTCCTAAATGTACATCTAAGCAATTAAATAATGAAATAAAATCAGTGGCGCAAAATTTTCGTCGATTTAGTACGATTTTAAATCATTTTTAGTGTAATACCAGGCTAAAAATTGTATTTTGCTAATCTTAAACAAGTTTATGTTCGTACTATCTCCGTACTATAAATTGCTATTTTATCTTCTTAGTATCGTACTAAATCTATATGACCCTTTGACGTTTATAAACGTCAAAATCAGGGACATTTGTGAATTTTTCGCAAGAGCTGTCACTTTTTTGGACGTGTTCAGCTGAAGTTTATGAAGGAAATTGGTTTAGTATGATACTAGTTAGAAAGTCTTTAAAGTTTTGAAAATTTTATCATACTAAACCTTTAATCATAGACTGTTTAAAATTTTGCGCCAGTATTTAAAAAAATATCGTTTAACTATAAAATAAAAAAAACACGCTAAAAATGTCAACTATCAAATTAATAACTTTAGTTTTAAAGAACAAATAAGAGTCGGCATCTTAATCTAACACCGACAAACAGA
This sequence comes from Melangyna quadrimaculata, assembly GCA_949320155.1. Taxonomy (NCBI): domain Eukaryota; kingdom Metazoa; phylum Arthropoda; class Insecta; order Diptera; family Syrphidae; genus Melangyna; species Melangyna quadrimaculata. The sequence continues at coordinate 188,552,162 of OX439484.1, forward strand.
ACGAGCTTCAGCAAATATCTTTTATTTTATAGTGTAAAACTATAAAACAACAACAAAAAGAAGATTGTATAAATAAATGCATGTCAGAAAAATACCTAGGTGCAATTTTAACTCATTAAAACAAAATTCGTTTATTTTTTGTTTTTATTTTAGTGCTACTAATGGCTGAATTTTTCGCCATAATGCCAGTTCGAGGAGTAAAAGGCAAAAGTCCAAGTGATTTATCATTTTCATGGACAAGCATTCGGACAATTTATTGTATATTTGTTATAATAGGAACACTAATTGACACAGTACTAACAGTATATATGGTCTTGAGTGGCAGTATTTCCTTTCACAGCATTGGTAAGAATTAAAATAGACATATTCTAGATTTTTATTAAAAAATATTATAGATTTGTTAAACGATTTATTTGTCATATTATATTCCCACTTTAGAACCAATAATTTTTCGAACATCGAATATAATAGCTTGCGTAAGTTTTTTGCATCTTGCTAAAAGTTGGCCAGAAGTTATGCGCAATTGGAAAGAAGTAGAAAAACAATTACCAGGATTTGTTACGCAATTGGAAAAAAGGAAAATGGCAACTAAAATTCACATGGTAGTTTTTGTATCGATGATGCTTTGTTTAGGTAGTTAAATGCATTATGTTAACATAGTCTACTGCTCATTTGTACATAATTTATTTTAACAGTTGAACATTTTTTGAGTATCATCTCTGTGATACATTATGCGAATTTTTGCCCAATCACCGATGATCCAATTGAGAATTTCTTTCTTCGATCAAATAGTCAGATATTTTATACTTTTTCATATTCAGTTTGGTTGGCATGGTATGGAAAAATTTTGAATGTCTTAATGACTTTCGCTTGGAATTATATGGATTGTTTTGTAATGGTAATAAGTATTGGATTGACAAACCTCTTTAAGCAGATTAACTACAATTTAATAAAACACAAAGGAATGGTAAGTGCTGTGATTTTAACTTGAGTATGGTCTACAAGGATCGATTTATTAAAATACTCATATTGTGAAGATATGTATTTGAAGAGTGGTCGCTATAGTGGATATGAAACATTTCAAAATAACTAAAAATTTTAAAGTTTATGCCGTGTAAACTTATCCTGTAACTCGAAACGTGGTCAAATATTTTGTATTTCCAAAAATATAAAAAGAAAAAATGTTTAAATAGAAGCAACGTTATATGTTTTCTCTGGAATTTTTTCAAAAAGTATTGTCTCTATTTTTTAAATTACTTGGCAGCTGCTATTGCTTGAAAATTTCAACTTATAAGAATTTGAGGCTTATTTTACGAAGAGGCAATAGAAATACCTACCTGAAAAGTACGTTAAAATATCAATGTTTTGTTTTAAAGTTACTACTGGGCAGATTTGTGTAAGCATTTTTTTCTCTTAGCATTTACCATAATTATTGAACAATGATATTTACAATTTGGCTTTTAACTAGTTAGATACAACAATATTATACATACATTATAATATAAAATACATGTCAAAAAATTATTTTTTGTCTTCGGGGTGTTCCGTCCCGGTTGTCAAGTTGTGGTTTTGGTGGGGAGATGAGTTGGCGTTTAGCCACGATGATATGCTGACCCATAGTCAGCGTAGAACGAAACTGCTTGCTCGTTGTCTGTGATAATGTTGTCGTTCAGGAGCCGAGTTACCTCAGTTTGATACTGAGGTATCTCGGCTCGGTTTGTCGTTGCTCGGTGGCCGTCCTTCTCATTAGTTGATTTTGGTGAATGTTGGTGTGTCATAGGTACCTGTCCAGGGGGATGTTGTTCGCCTCTGTGTACAAACGCTCATTGCTGTGATGTCTCATTCGCTGGCGGTCGAAATGTAGTCCGGTGCAGATCCGTAGTCACTTTCTTTCCAATATTTGAAGTTCCTTCATGGCCGTCTTCAAGATGGAGAATCAGACTGGAAAGGAATAGCTAATGACAGGCCGCAGTTGTAGCCCGTAGCGTAATGGTTAGTGCGTTCGACTGTCACGCCGGAGGTCTGGGATCACTTCCCAGCCTCGTCCACCTAAAAACTAAAAAGTTTTTTTTCAGGGCTACTGCCTCTTGCGAGGAATTGACAAATCCTCCAAGAGTATCACTTGTCACGAATAAGTGCTTCTCGTCTAGCCGTTCGGATTCGGCATAAAATTGTAGGTCCCTTCCATTCCTGTCGAAAGGCGCACACAGGAATGGTTGCGAGTTGTTAGTCACTAGGCCCTGGTTCTTCATGAGCCGTTGTGCCACCCGATTTTATTTTATAATGACAGGCGGCCGCAGGAGCTGCTTGTACATAAGTATCTTTGTCTTCTAGCTTAGTCCGTTCCTGCGTCTCATCAATGGGTGGAGTCAGTCGAAAGCCCAGTCGGCTTTTTTCAGAACGTTTCATGAGTGCGGGTTGAACCTTAGCAACTCATTGAAGTGAATGCCGAGGTACTTCACGTTCTTTTTGGCTGCTGTCGTGGATCCATCCGGAAGATTCAGATGCAGTTTTCTGCAGATCGCTGCATTGCGACTACCTCTACTGGGTCTCCTGAAGCACACAAGCTCCGAAAGATTTTTGTAAGAGTTTTCGGAAAATGTATTTTTTTTACAAGGAAAAGTGTTCTTATTTTATTTTGTGTAGAACTTCCTTTTTCCAAAAACTAAAGAAAATTGAAAATGGCTCAGTTTTCTTTAAGGTTTTTGATTAGCAGAGATGAAGCCATTTAAATATCAAAATTACTTCAGTTTTAAGTGAAGCGAGTTAATATAATTCAATTAAAAATTACAAGGAAACTAAACTCCAGAAATGAATGTGTTTCCTCCAGAAATGACTGTGACTCAGATAGTCTATGACAGACGTTGTAAGACAAACATTTTAGTCGATGTTTATCGACTCTTATAAAAATTGATTGATTATATTAAATTCATTAGAATCGAAAGAAAATCTAAATTTATCAAAATTCAAATAATTACAATAAGGAAAAGCTACTATTTTATAATTTTTTCTTTTTTCAAAGAATTGTTTATTTTTGGTACCTCTAGCAGAACCATTTTTGTTTGGTTTTTGATTTTCCCAAAAATGGTACAATTGATATTTTGTATTTTTTTCTGGCGAAGCTTTAAAAAAGTTAAAGTTTTATTGTACACAGAATTTAAAAAAAAAACTCTTTTTTAATTTTTAACAAAAGTCCAATTTTTTTTGTTGAAAAATGAAAACTCAATATTTTTAAAACGAGTTGGTCAATTTTTCTTGAAACTTGACTTAAAGCAATTCTTTGTCGTTTTCTAGAATATATGAAAAATCATGTTTCCATACAAATCTGAAAAAAAAAACGTTAAGAAAAATCTTATTTCACTCGAAAACGGGTACAAGAATTTTGATAAGAAGATTTGTGTGATACAGAGTTGGGAAAGAATGCAATACTTTTGTACATCACTCTTTGAAGTCCCATTCAATTGACTAATCTCTGCGAATGCAGTTAAATACTTTTTCTATGTATTTTTACTCCAAAGATTAATTCTCAGTCAATTTTTAAGTCTTTTATGTTGCAATCATTTTGAGCACTTAAAAGACTTAAATTTAAAAGAATGCAATACTAAAGACTTATTGAATTCTTTGAAGTCTTTTGCATTGATTGCATTCTTGAAGTCTTTTGATTGCAATCAAAGTACTGCAATCTTTTGACTACTTTGAAGTCTTTTTTGTATGTATTTTTAAACTTTAAATCAGAAAAAAAAAAACTCCAAGAAATAAAAGACTCCAAGAGAAAAAGACTTCAATGTAGTCAAAAGACTGCAGTACTTTGATTGCAATCAAAAGACTTCAAGAATGCAAAAGACTTATAAAAGACTTCAAAGAATTCAATAAGTCTTTAGTATTGCATTCTTTTAACTTAAAGTCTTTTAACTGGTTAAAATGATTGCAATATAAAAGACTTCAAAATTGACTGCGAATTATATTGTGAAGTTAAAATACTAGGGTGAAGTTAAAATACTTTAAAATAAGTCTTTGTATTCAATTGATTGCATTCTTTCCCAACTCTGGTGTGATATTTAATTAGGTAGGTAGGTAGGAAGAGATGGCGGTCACAAGCATCCTTGCTCGATGACCCAATTAACGCGGTAATGCGCCGTTTTGATACCATAACTCGTTTGACCTGTGGGTTAAAAGAACATTTTTAAAGAAAAAGAGGGTATTTGGTTATAGATCTCCCAACGGATCATCGCCTACGCCCGAGTTCAGCTGCAGTATGCTACGCTAAGCAATAAACTGATTTGCCCGGGACGCATACGATCTGATCTCTTAGGGTAATCGTCTAGACGCACACTCGGATATGGTAATCTCTGTACACCTCCGTCTGTTTGCACAACATGACTTGTGGTTACCAGAGAAAGTACCACCCGCCTGTATGACCAGACGCTTTTATTGGATTTAGACATGTGATGAATCTTATTAAGGATTTGGACATAGGAAAAACACCCGATAGGACCAAAGTTCGCAACTAAAAACCATCTACACTGTGCCAACTAGGCAACTTGTTGACTGGTATTGAAGCGAAGGTTGGCACAACCGTGTGATCCTCCAGTCCTCGTGCACCATGAGCCACCTTCAAAAACCAGTAGTCTGCTAGCTCACAATCATAGGAGTTTGGGGAAGAAAATGGTGCAAAAGGAAACCGAAGTTAATTCTAGATCCATTGAAACATTCTTGAACTTGAAAATAGGAAAACACTTAAAAGGGTCGAAGTCCGCAACTAAGACCCATCTACACTGTGCCACCTAGGCACTTGTTGGCTGGTATTGAAGCGGAGATCGGCCCAATTGTGTGATCGTCCGGTCCTCGTGCACCATGAGCCACCTTCAAAAACCGTTAGTCTGCTAGCTCGCAGTCAAAGGAGTTTGGGGAAGAAGGCGGTGCAAGAGGAACCGAAGTAAATCCTAGATCCATTTCGTCGCGTTGAGGAAAGAAGTCAAATCTTTGATCTTCGTTCCGGAGAGTTCGTGAAGGTCGTCAAAAAAGGGCTTCCCAAAAGATTGTTGCCTCATTCTGGCCAAAGCGGGACATTTACAGAGGAAATGAAATGTTTCCTTTTCCTGCTGGTCCCCACAACTACGACAGTGAGTATTGTAGGGGATGCCAAGCTTCGCCGCATGTTTTCCTATTGGCCAGTGTCCAGTGCATGTTGCAACAATCCTTGCTATGTCTCGCCTGGGCCTGCACATTAGGTTAATAGTTCGGGATTTATTATAGGTAGGCCAGATTTTTCTAGCAATAATGCAGTTAGTTAAACTATTCCACCTACGATTAGATTCTGAGAGAAAAATTGAGAATATATTGCCCTTCATAACTCCGAGAGGAATACTGACTCTTTCCGCAAGTGAGTTATGAAGGGCTGAATCTTGCCTGGCCAGCTCGTCAGCCCGCTCATTTCCCTCAATGCCACTGTGACCCGGAACCCAGATAAGAGTGACCCTGAGGTTAGTGTTCAGACTCAGAAGCTCTTCCTGGCATTGTCGTACTAATTTTGAGGATGATGTAGCCGAATTAATGGCTTTGACAGCCGCTTGACTGTCTGAGAAAATAGCTGTATTTCGGTTCTGGTTTGGATTTTGTTTAAGTAGCTTGCATGCTTCCCTGATCGCCAGTACTTCAGCCTGAAAGACACTAGCAAGGTCAGGTAGCCGAAAAGACCTAGATACATTTAGGGACTCTGAGAAAATACCCGCACCAACACCGCACTCCATCTTTGACCCATTAGTAAAGATAGTTGTGTCGAAGTCTTTCGTCACGACGTCATCATTCCAATCCTTTCTGGATGGGAATATAACTTTAAAATCTTTATCGAGGCTCATTGAAGGAGTGCAGTAATCAGTGGGAGTCGAAAACATTTCGGTTGGAATTAAACCCGTGATGTTGCTGTGCCCGTAGGGTTTGGCAAACCAGCAGTTCGATTCTTTAAGTCTTATCGCGCTGCAAGATACTAGGTATTTAATGTGTAAATCTAGTGGTAAAAGGTGTAGAAAAACTCCTAAAGCATCTGTTGGACAAGATCGAATAGCCCCAGTGGTGCCAATGCTAGCTGTTCTTTGAACCTTCCTAAGTTTGTTGATATTATACAAATTTTTTAATGCTGGCCAACAACACAATTGAACCATACGTGAGAATAGGTCGCACAACGGCTGTGTATGTCCATAAAATCATTTTTGACTGGAGGCCCCACCTCTTACCAAAAGTTTTGCTACAGGCATAGAAAGCTATACAGGCCTTCTTAACCCGTTCTTCAATGTTTAATTTCCAGTTTAATTTAGGGTCGAGAATTACACCCAGATATTTTGCACTGGAGGAGAGCGAAAGTGTTTGACCGTTGAGTCGAGGTAGATTGAAGGGGTCTATCTTTGTTTTGGTAGTAAAAAGTATAAGTTCAGTTTTGCTTTGATTAATACCCAGTCCGCAGCTCGCAGCCCAGTTACTAACCTTCCTTAAAGCCACCTCCGTGATCTCACTTATCACAGGGGTAAACTTACCCGACACTAGTAGCACCAAATCATCGGCATACGCGACCGCCTTCACTCCACCCCTCTCTAACTTAGCGAGAATTTTATTCATGACTAAAAGCCAAAGAAGAGGAGACAGAACACCACCCTGGGGTGTTCCTCTACTGACGTATTTGGTTAATATTGTATTTCCTAACGTAGATTGAATCCTTCTATCCCTGAGCATGGAAACTATCCACTGCCGGATGTAGAGCTCTACACCAAAGTGATATTTAATTAGTTTAATCTACTTTTTAACTATAAAATATTTTGTTTGCGTTTTTATCAACAGTGCTTCCCATGGAACGATTTTTGCATTTGTTGGACAATACAAATTTTCATAAGAAATGTTTTCGGATTTTTAATGAAATTTCAAATTTTTTGTATGAAAAATCGTATAATGAATCACGATTTGAACATGAAGGAATAAGACACTTAACAATTGGTAGTTTGGTGAAGGCAGATCTTTGTCGAAATTTTCTCTCCTGGAAACATTATTTTTGAAATATTAGTTTTTTTTTTTTTGTAGGCTCTGTTCTTCGAAACTTTGGCTTCCGAAACTCTTGCGGAATCCCTAATTTAAGTGCTTAGAAAAATCATTGGGGATGTTTTTGAGAAAAACAATATTTCCCTTAAATGCTTAACAAGTTTGTACACGTTGTTGGTCATAAGAGAAAAATGTGTGGGGGTAACGCCCAAAAATCGCAATCTTTATTTTAAAGAAAATTGACGAATCTTTTTAAACTGGAGTCGGAACAAACCGACAGATATACAAAAACAGATATTTTATTATTATAAAATATATCTATACCTTAAAATAATTTGTATTCATAATCCAATATGTCCGCCACTCTTATAGGGCCTGGTCCACATAGTTCCAAAATGTATGCACTAACTTAAGTTTTTAACATGCTACTTATAACTTTTATAAAATGTCTGTTTTCGTTTCATTTCTTGTTTTCTTCAGATAATGTCATCATCGTATTGGAGTGAGCGTCGGATTCAATATCGTAACTTATGTATTCTATGTGAAAATGTTGACAATGCAATTTCGGTCATAACAATGGTCTCATTCTCCAACAATTTGTATTATATTTGTAGTCAACTTTTATGGAGCATGAAGTTTGTCTTCAAAATTGGTTTATTCTATCGTAGATAATTTTTTTTTTGTTTATTTCTCCTTTCATCTTAGTAAAATGCCATCCTTTGCCCATGCACTTTATTTTTACTTTTCATTGGTATACCTACTTGGACGAACGTTGGCAGTGTCACTTTATTCAGCAGATATTCATGATGAGTCGAAAAAGCCACAATGCTGTATAAGATGTGTGCCGAAGGAATCATGGTGTCAAGAAGTGAAGAGATTCTCGGACGAGGTGAGCACTGATCTTGTGGCATTGAGTGGAATGAAATTTTTCCATTTGACAAGAAAATTGGTTCTGAGCGTGAGTTTCTCCTCTTTTGAATGTTTATTTAATATATTTAGCTCGAATAAAGATTTAACTTTTGTTTACTTTTCTATAAATATCTACTTACAGGTTGCAGGGACAATTGTGACCTATGAACTTGTTTTAATACAATTTCGCGAGGATGGTAAAATTTGGGATTGTGAAAGGAAGGATTTACTGCAATAATATTATTTTTCTGCTTTTGAAAAAAAAAAAAAAATAAAATAAGAATCTGAAGAAAAAACTAAACTCAAAACAACTGTAGGTTATAGTTAGGGCACTTCATTCTGACGGGATGAGCTTTGGGACACGAATAGTCCACATCCTAAATTTACTTTTAAAAAGTGTTGCCATGGTGGCAACACTGGCAGACCGGAGATATAAGGGTTGCCTTCTGACCATGTTGTAACACGAAATTTCACATTAATTAGCCTATAAATCGGGAACCAGACATCAGATGATATCATGAAATGTCTCGTTGGATTTAAAATTCTAAAAGCCATAGAAACATGTTCATTTTTTGACCCCTCCTCCACCCTTGTACGCGGGGGGAGCTCTACAGCATATCCGAAGTCCATTTTTATCCATGTATTAGATTTTTGTATAATCGCTTTCAAAATGGGGGTAGGGGAAGGTGGAAGTATATCAAACCCCTATATATACGTGTTGGTATAACCTAAGCATATGGCACATGACCTTGGGGTAATTTTTAATGCCCAATCTTATTCAATCAAAATTATTATAATATAATTTCTCTAGAAAAAGTCATAACCTTTTTATAAAATGATGACTAAATTTTCAGTGAAACGAGCATAACATTACCAAATTTCAATGGTATGGTGATGAAACTTGGCACACATGGCTCATTTGTCGTAAGAAATAAGAATCAAAAGAGTCCATAAAAATATCTGGGGCTAAGGGGCGTTTCTTTAAGTGAAAGAGAAAAGTTAATTACTATTACCATTAAACCCCTACCAAAACTGGTATGTTGGTGAAAGTTGGTAGAAATGTTTTAATTCTTGTTAGAACCAAGACTCAAAAGGATCCATACAAATATATTGGTTCCAGGGTGTTTTTTTAAGGCGGAAGGAAAATATGGGTTATAACTGTTTCGGGGCATAGTTTTAAAATTTTCTGTTTCACTCGATAAAACACCCTTTAGCCCCAGATATTTGTATGGACTTTTTTGATTCTTATTTCTTACGACAAATGAGACATGTGTGCCAAGTTTTATCACCATACCCTTGAAATTTGGTAATTTTATGCTCGTTTCACTAAAAATTTAGTTGTAATTTTATAGAAAGGTTATAACTTTTTCTAGGGAAATTATATTGAAATTTTTTGTTTGCATAAGATTGGGCATTAAAAATTATCCTAAGGTCATGTGCCATATGCTTAGATTATACCAAGACGAATAAATAGTGGTTTGATATACTTCCACCTTCCCCTCCCCCCATTTTGAAAGCGATTATACAAAAAACTAATAAATGGATAAAAATGGACTTCGGATATGCTGTAGAGTATGAAATTCTACGTCGACGCTCATCTTAAAATTTTATGATATTCATTTTATAACCATTATTTTCTGACAAATAAAAACCCTTTTCCGCCGATGGTATTTTGCTCCTCCGCATACAAGGGTGGGGGAGGGGTCAAAAAATGAACATACTCCTATGGCATCAAGAATTCTTAATCTAACGAGACATTTCACGACACCAACTGATGTCTGGTTCTCGATTTATAGGCTAATTTATATGAAATTTCGTGTTACAACATGGTCAGAAAAAAAAAAGAAAATAAATCGGGTGGCACAACGGCTCATGAAGAACCAGGGCCTAGTGACTAACAACTCGCAACCATTCCTGTGTGCACCTGTTGACAGGAATGGAAGGGACCTACAATTTTATGCCGAATCCGAACGGCTAGACGAGAAGCACTCGCAAAAGGCAGTACCCCTGAAAAAAACTTTTTAGTTTTTTAGGTGGACGAGGCCGGGAAGCGAACCCAGACCTTCAGCGTGACAGTCGAACGCACTAACCATTACGCTACGGGCTACTACACATGGTCTCCGGTCTGCCAGTGTTGCCACCGTGGAAACACTTTTTAGAAGTAAACCTAGGATGTGGACTATTAATGTACCAAATTTCATCCCGTTAGAATGAAGTGCAAGGTTTGACCTAAAATATGGCCTTAACGCCCTAATTATTAGGTACATGTTGTTAGGACTGAATTGTATTTAATAAAATTTTCGAAAGCCGTACAAAACAATGTTTTTTTTTTCAATTCTGCAGGGTAGTTATTTATTAAAATCATTTGACAAAGTTTAGAAAAATAAGACAAATGTTTTTCACAGCAAAATTGAGAACTTAAGCTGAATTTCTTAGTTTTGTTGTTGAAAACTGAGGAAGTAAGTTTTACTGTCAAAAGCTAAAGCACAACATTTTTGGATTTGTTTCTTAAATTTTCGACTGAGCACAATTTCTAAGTTCTTATTTTTCTGGACTTGCCCAATGTTCTAAAGTTACTTTATACATTGGTTCTACATTACATGCCTTTGATCGGATCGCGACAAAAATGTTCCAATTTATAAAAAGATTTACGAATTTTGTGACTATGCCGAAGCCGACTGATCAGATGTATGCATGTAGCTGAAGCAGATGCAGTCGAGCAGCATTTCCATTGGCTTATGCTTAGGTACAATGGACCTACTTAAAGTTCTTTCATACAATATATGACTGAATTTTAACACAAAAGTCAAAACTGTACAGAAATATTTTTTTCTTTGATTTTGTTTGTACAATTTTGGAATGCTATATAAATAAAAGTTAAATTTCACGCATTTCCGCGATTATTTAGGCATATATCTGAAATTCAGGATTTTGACAATAACGAAGTTTAATAAAAATCGTTAGAGCCGTGCGTGCGTCGCGTGCGTCGCGTGCGTCGGTCGGGTAGTTTTTCTGAGTGTCCTGATGTACTTTAGGGTGTCCATTATTTTCCAAACTTATTTTTCGAGTATGGCACCTCCAAATCGAAAGTCACACAAACAGATTCTGAATCAAAAAAAAAAATTGTCCGTTGCCATTTAACCCGAGCATCTAAGGCCTTAATTTTTCCATACAAATTTGTATTGCACTTTTTACCATTTATTTTTTTTCTTTTGAACTTACTTACTTAATTCCCATTTTTTTTGTTGATTCTTGTGTTACGAATATCATTTAAAAACCCACATTATAAAATTAAAGTTGAAAACTTAATTAATAATTTATTTCGATTTTTGAAGTTTATAAATATTCTTACTTTTTTAACCTTTATTTTTTTTTTCTCTTGAACTACACGGTGTATTTTATTTGTTTTTATTGATTTTTGTTGAATGATAATATTTTTGAATAACTACATTTGAAAATGTATGCTAAAAAAAAATGTAATTTGTTTCAAATTTTTAAAACTATTACATATTTTTACTTGTTTATCTTTTTATAACATTTTAGTTCTTGCACTTCGTCAATTACTCTAATTTTGGTTTTCGATTTTTGTTGATTATTTGTTTGTTTGTTTGTATGTTTAAAAACTACATTCAAAACTGTATTTTAAAAAATAAACTGTATTAAAAATTTATGCTTTTTACACTTTTTTTTTATTTTATTTCTTTTTCTCACGAACTACGGCAGTTATTCTAGTTTTTTGTTTGCTGACTATTGTAAAATATAATATTTTTAAAGGAACCACATTGAAAAATATATGTTCGAAATAGAATTTATATCGGTTTTCAAAATTATACACACTCCGCTCCACTTGAATAGAAACAAACTTTTTGTTTTACTATCAGAGCGCGTGGCGCTTTGGTAAATTCATACATTCACCTTTTGGTTTCAGTTCCTAAAAGAGAAATCTATTGCGAATAAAACTGCAGGGACAGAATAATTCAGGAAAATACCATAAGGTTATTTTTTTACCACTTTTCTAATTACTTCATAAAATACACTGTTTTTTTTTTTTGCGCCACTTAAATAGAAACAGTGTGCGTTTTGTCTTTATAGATTATGGTAAGATTAATAAAATATAGTAGTGAAGATTAAAAATAATATTTGTTTGATCAAAGAAAAGATGGGCCGCGGAAAACCATTAAACCCTGCAGAAAAAGCCAAAATAGAAGTACAAGCGGAAAACAAGCTTCACCTACGCACAATTGCCAACAAAATGAAAAAATATGTAAGATAGGCAATCAAGAGCCACAACAGAAACAGACCGAAATAAGATAATTAGACTGGCTTCAAATTCAAGCGGCTCTGCTGCTAAAATCAAGGCTAAGAGTGGTAATACAAGGAGTCTTAACACTATTAGACGTGTTATTCGTGGGTCACAACATTTAAAGCTCCTACAGTTGAAGAAAAAACCACCGATAAATCCAATACGAAGACAGTATATAATAGATTTTTGCAGGAAGAATATGACGTGAAAGGAAGATTGGACAAAAGTGGTATTTTCTGACGAAAAAAATTCAATTATGATGGCCCGGACGGATATAATTACTATCTTCATGTTATAATAGAGGAACCCAGGTTTCTAGATTGCCACATTAGCCGAGAAGGCGGTGTAATGGCGAATGGTGCGATTTCCTGAATTTGAAAAATTTATCTGGACTTTCCCGCATTGAAACTGGCGACAAACTCCTACAAGGAAATATTGTAAGAAGATTTCCCTAAGTTAACCGATGTCCTTGGACCAACACCATGGACATTTCAACAAGAAAACGTGCCAATCCACAATGCAAGGATCATTAACAGTTGGATATCAGAGAAAATTGTTACCTTACTTCAATGGCCACCGTATTCTCCGGACCTAAATATTATTGAAAACGTCTGAGGATGGATGGTTCGTAAAGTTTACGTTTCTGACCGACAATGTGAGGACAAAGAATCACTTTTTGCTGCAATCAAAGAAGCATGAAGTGCAATTCCTTTAAATTATTTAAAATAACTGCATGATTTAGTCTCCAAATGAGTTTTTCAAGTTATTTCAAATAAAGATGGTAGCAAACATATTAAAATATAATAACGAATAGAAAACTACCCAATTTTACTGCACTTTTTTCAATTTTTTTCCTTATTTAAGAGAATGTTTCTATTCAAGTGGCGCGAAAAAAAAACATTGTTTTAAAATGAAGTAATTAGAAAAGTGATACAAAATAAGCTAATAGTATTTTCCTGAATTATTCTGTTCTTGCAGTTTTATTCGCAATAGATTCCTCTTATAGGAACTAAAACCAAAAGGTGAATTTATAAATTTACCAAAGCGCTACACGCTCAGTCAGTAAACAAAAAGTTTGTTTCTATTCAAGTGGAGCGGAGTGTATGTACATGTGTGCATGTTTACTTCTAAAAGAGTACCACAAAATTTCCTTTTTTGCCTCTTTTTTTTTAATGTTCCTGAATATCTCGTCAATAACTTGGTTGATTTTGTCACAATTTGGAATTCGGCACTCCTTAGTAAGTCAACCAATATTGCATTGCAAATTTTTATAAATAATTTTTTTTACAGACAAATAAAATCAAAGAAAAAATATTTTTTTTTAAATTTTGTTTTTCAAAATTTTCAAAAACATGTTTTTTTGATTAAAAAAAAATAACCTTTTTTTGAAGATTCGAATTCTAAAAATCGGTCTATGAAATGTTTTTAAATTAATTTCGTACCTGCATTATTATACTAACATTAAATCGGCGTTCCGAATTTGTTTCTTAAAGTCTTATAACAAATATTTTTCTTTTCAACCGCTCCAACGATTTTTAAATTTTGTTATTGCATAAATTCATATTTGCTCAAGAAATCAAATGGCAACTTTTTTGTTCAGGTCAAATTACTCTGACCTAGAAATTTAAGCTATTAAGAAAATTAATAGCTTAAATTCCTTTGATTTGAAATTGAAACAAAAAGAACAATGAAATTTGACTCTGTCTCGATTTTTTATTGTATAAACAAAGACAAAAAATCATTATTATTTCTCAAGGCTTATATTACCAATACATATTTTCTTTATTGTCCAGCTCCTTGAGTGCCAAAAAAAGGCAATTTTTATGAGCTTCACAATATTTAAATTTTGTTAAGATGATTAAAAAACATATTAAATTTTATAACGACTTTTTTGTTTTGCAAATTTTGTCATACTTAACAAAAAAGGTTTGACAAAAAAAAAATTGCTTCTCGTTTAGGATAGGAGTTTATGGCACTAATATTTTCAAAAAAGAGTCATTAACTCTCATAAGCTAGAAAGCAATTAAATCCTTCGCCACGGTATAGCTTTGTTTTGTAGCTCTTACTGTTGATGTTTTTTTTAAATTACTCACTTTATAATGAACTCGAAAAGGGTCATAAAAAAAGTAGACCTTCAATAATTAAGCACCCACTTTAGACTGTAAAAACTGAATGACTGGATAGAAAATAAAATATCTTGCTTTAAATCTTTCGAATGTGCTTTTGTTCATTCTTTATGCTTAGCAGCCTGTTACCTAGCCACTTTATATTGCAATTAAATACGTACAAATCTTCCCCTAGGGATCATATAATTTTGAAACCTGAACGTGAACATGTCAGATTGTTGTGGTTTAGTTAAATTTACATTAGAATGGTGATTTCTTTGAGATGTCCACGGGTCCTGATTCATATGCATACAAACGCTTAATGACATTCTCACCTATTGAACAAACAAAATGCCTGCGATTAATCAACTTCGCTTCCATGTCAGAGAATGGTTGCTTGGCTGGCAGCTGGCAGGGTAGGTTGGTTTCACTGAATCCACATTGTTGGTTCGTCTGTGTTTAGGCAGTTAACACAAAAGGACAATAAACAGACTTGCATATCGCTCGATTAAATCAAAGCGTGAAAATTAGTGTAATAAAGCTTTCAGCTTAACAGGTCACGCGTTTGACACATTTACCGTTTGAAGGTAATTTGAAGTGTAAACAAACAACGCAGGGTGACGGTGCGGCAGCGGGCGTCGGGCGGCGGCAAACTCTGCGAGAGAAAACAAAAAACACAACAAAACGGAAACAAGGAATTTACAATTTTAGTGTGCAACTCGAGTGGTTATCGTCATGAAGCACCCTGGGCCTAAACCCAATTACGGATTCATATCAAAAGTGCGAAAGTTTTCAAAATTCAGTTTCACACCAGCAGGATATCTTCAGAAGTAAGGATACACTTTTTAAATTTATTTAATTTTGGGGAGATTTCACTGAGATGGAAATTTCATCATCATCATTATAATCTTTCGAAAGGTCCAAGTACCGCATAGATGCAGGGATCATTCAGTCGTCTCTGAGGGATGTGGAAAGTGGTAAAGTCCTACTGAAAGTTCCTCACGGTATGTCCTCTCTAATACTTGTATTCATGCAGCACAGAACAAGGAGAAGTTAGGTACATTAAAGATTTTATGTTGTATAAACGTTTCCTGATTTTCAGGTAGTTTAAGACGTTGCAAAGCGAGTACCAGAAGCAACTTCATTTACAATGGAAGTTTTCACGAAGCCATTGGCCCAGGTAATTGCATTTATTTGAAAAGATTTCAATGCGAAAGATATGATGTTCTTGTTCGAGGATAGATGTTTTGTATATCTCTGTCTGTTCCTCAAAGGATTTTCTCGAAGAGCGTGTAAACGTTAATTTGTGCCACGTAAAGGAGGAATATTGTATATGATTTATTTTTGTTGTTGTTGTTGTTGTTGTTATTGTGAAAGGCACGTGTTGGAACTTGGAACTTACTTTGAATACTATAGGTTGAGTGAATTGCTGAGTGATTCAAAGAAATTTGTATCCAATGGTTGTATATAGTTTTTTTGTGTCCTTCATTTTGTTTTTCTTCTTAGCTCTTCAAAGGGCAATAATCAAGGGAAAGTTTTTGAAATGTTTTCCCTTAACGTAGGAAAATAAATGACATTATTTGCAAGAAAAAGTGTTTATTTTTCCGCATTTGTTTTGGAATTCTGAAACTATACGGATCCTTTAAGGAAGTTAAATAATACAGACATTACTTTGTATTTGCTCGCTGAGGATTAGACTGGATTATTGAAATTGATTAGAAATAAAAGTATTTGCATTTGTAGATTTCTTTTGAAGAAATTAGCTGTTATTTGTTTTTTCTTAAGATGTCGAAAGTTACTCATAAAATTCTTAGAGCAAAACTGTTTTGAATGGCAATTCTATCTAAGTCGTTTGAACTTTTTGTTAAAGAGTGTTTAATCACTGGTTTCAAACAAGACCTTTCTTTTCTAAACGATTGATAGTGGGAAGACGTAAAGAACAGTATCAGCTTGGACATAAGTGAAAAGATTTGTTTGAGTGATTCTTTATTATTGGAATGTCATTCCCAGCTATTGTGGATTTTGCTTTTATTTTTATCTTTTGAATAAAAACTATCTGAATATATGTTTTCATCTTTTTTGCACACCTTGAGATTGAGATTGGTTAATGAACTTAGTTATATTAAGAAACTTATTAGCTTCATAAATGCTTCATTTATTTATTACAAATCTATACATAGACAAAAGTTACCAATATAATGATTAGGGTGCGCCTTATATCAGGCAAAAAATTGTTATTTTTGACCGTCCCAACCCACTATTTTGTTCTTTTAAATGAAAAAATTATATTCTGAAAATTTTATAAGAATTGAACAATATTTAGAAGTCGCTACCGGTAATTTAATATTATAGGGTGCTCTATGATATAGTAAATTTGTGAAACTTATTTTGAAAATACGAAAGTGAAAGTTTTGGTAACAGATTTTATTTTATTTATTTAATAAACATGCAACCATAAAAGATAAACATAAAAATCAATGTAGATTTCTTCCTTTGAGGATATTTATTTCTGTAGTCCTTAACTGCCAATAAGAGAAACTGCTTCTGTTCTTCATTGTTAGTGTGTAGCTTGTTGTACTCATCCATAAGCATTAAGGCTCTCCCAAACCAATGCGAAACATTCGTTGCGGCGACGAAACATTCGTCAGTCAGAATTAATTCATATGTCTCTCCGCTGCGTTGTTGTGGGCACTCTCATATATCACCATGTAAATAAATTTTGACATGCGAATGTGTCTCCACCGCAACGAATGTTCGGCATTGGTTTGGGAGAGCCTTTACTTCTATCACGAATTCCTTGTTGTTCCCTCTTTGTTAGCTTGAACTGATTGCGAAACATCCATGTTTTAAGGCAGTAGATAGCTTTCGACATCCATCTTGCATGGTGAAGTCCAGCTAGAGCTTCAAATGACATTTTTTCCTCAGAAACTTCTCCCAAGAAAATAACTGTGAGTTCCAGAATTTCCTTGTAGACATCTTGTTGCTGGAACTTTTGGAGTTGAGATGTAGAAAAGGCAATAATTTCTTCCTTGATTTCAACTATTGCCGCTGTAAAAATTTCATTGGACAAGGCTGTTTCGTATTTTTGTCGATCGATGTTGGGTCAATGCTTTTTGAATCTTTTAAAAATAAGAATTTCAGGAGCCGTTGATGGTCCCAGTGATCTCGTGACCATTTCTTCCAAAATTATCTCATGGATGTGGTGACGGCATGCCAACCACAGCATGTCCTTGTCCATTTTTTGTTAGGGAAGAAGGCATGCCCCATTTTTTTCCCGTAGTTGTGTCAAAACCTAAGCTCCTAAACTTTATCTCCAATTCCCTATGCAATAGCTGCCCCATAAACTGCATCTTCCACAGTCTCACCAGTCACAAAATTTCCATTGGAGTTTACTTGTAGCATTCGAGTGCACGGAGTTTTTTTTCGAAGACGGGAATTTTTTTTTTGGTAACGCAATATTTTGTCGGGTAGGTATACGCCATTTTTTTGGGCGTAGGTTCCGGATACTATTAAAAATTCCAGGTAACTAAAAAATTCCAAGGGACACTGAATTCTTAGAAGATGATCCAAACCAGTATAGTTGTTGCTATTTGGGCTGACCAGGTAAATTTTCAAAGCCAGGTAGCGACCCCTTAATTTTATCCGATTTGAAAATTTTTTTTTGTCAATTTTTTTTCCATGACAAAAAAAAAAACCAGTTGAAGGGTTGGGAGAACGTAAATTCAAAAGTTTCAAAATAAGGCGCACCCTAATAATGATATAAACAACATTTTTACATTCTTTAAAGATTAACTCATAATCAAATGCTTAAAGTTCGTCAACTTGAAATAAATTAACCTTCTTATGGAATAATTCTGATGCACCCTGAAGAAATGACATTTCATAATACATCTTTGATGTCATTCCCAAATTATTAGTTAGGTGTAAGTGATGGTTTCGTATTGTTGTAAAATGTAATTAATATTTTCCAAGTATTGCCAAAGGCCTTATTTGCTGGATAATATGCCTTTGATTCACCCTTAATACCAGTAACGTCAGTTCAATGTTACTTTATACAAATTTAACAGTTGCAATCATCTGATATGTGTCAGGTGGTGTCAACAAATAGCCTTACAAGCTATATATATTGTTTACGAGTACTCGAAGGCATTTTGCCATTTTAAATATGAATGTATGAATGCTTGTAGCTTCAATTGTTAAATCAAATCCGAAAATATTTGTTCTTACTTTGAGAAGAAAAAACTGATATATTTTTGAAGTCTTGAAGGGTACAAAAACACCATAGAATTGGCAATATTTTTTGAAATTTTATCACAAAAGAGCAGAGGCCATAAAGGACAAAGAATTTAAAAACAGCAAAATAAAATTCCTCAGAAATGTATATATGTACATATTATTTATGTAGATAGGTATTATGGCAAGGTATAAATTTTGTAAAATAATCGAGGCTATGACAAATTTGCTATTGTGATGATAGGGAAGATGGGGAAGGGAAGACAATTCGCAATTCTGTCTGCCCCCGCGACTACAACGCGGGGCAAAAAATCTGCCGCGGGCCAAAAAATCTGCCGCGGGGCAAAAAATCTGCCGCGTGGCAAAAAATCTGCCGCGGGGCAAAAAATCTGCCGCGGGGCAAAGAATCTGCCGCGAGGCAAAAAATCTGCCGCGGGGCAAAAAATCTGCCGCGGGGCAAAAAATCTGCCGCGAGGCAAAAAATCTGCCGCGGAGCAAAAAATCTGCCGCGGGGCAAAAAATCTGCCGCGAGGCAAAAAATCTGCCGCGGGGCAAAAAATCTGCCGCGGGGCAAAAAAACTGCCGCGGGGCAAAAAATCTGCCGCGGGGCAAAAAATCTGCCGCGGGGCAAAAAATCTGCCGCGGGGCAAAAAAACTGCCGCGGGGCAAAAAATCTGCCGCGGGGCAAAAAAACTGCCGCGGGGCAAAAAATCTGCCGCGGGGCAAAAAATCTGCCGCGGGGCAAAAAATCTGCCGCGGGGCAAAAAATCTGCCGCGCGGCAAAAAATCTGCCGCGGGGCAAAAAATCTGCCGCGGGGCAAAAAATCGCGCGGGGCAAAAAAAAGTGCCGCGGGGCAAAAAATCTGCCGCGGGGCAAAAAATCTGCCGCGAGGCAAAAAATCTGCCGCGGGGCAAAAAATCTGCCGAGGGGCAAAAAATCTGCCGCGGGGCAAAAAATCTGCCGCGGGGCAAAAAATCTGCCGCGGGGCAAAAAATCTGCCGCGGGGCAAAATATCTGCCGCGGGGCAAAAAAACTGCCGCGGGGCAAAAAATCTGCCGCGGGGCAAAAAATCTGCCACGAGGCAAAAAATCTGCCGCGGGGCAAAAAATCTGCCGCGGGGCAAAAAAACTGCCGCGGGGCAAAAAATCTGCCGCGGGGCAAAAAATCTGCCGCGAGGCAAAAAATCTGCCGCGGGGCAAAAAATCTGCCGCGGGGCAAAAAATCTGCCGCGAGGCAAAAAATCTGCCGCGGGGCTAAAAATCTGCCGCGGGGCAAAAAAACTGCCGCGGGGCAAAAAATCTGCCGCGGGGCAAAAAATCTGCCGCGAGGCAAAAAATCTGCCGCGGGGCTAAAAATCTGCCGCGGGACAAAAAATCTGCCGCGAGGCAAAAAATCTGCCGCGGGGCAAAAAATCTGCCGCGGGGCAAAAAATCTGCCGCGGGGCAAAAAATCTGCCGCGAGGCGAAAAATCTGCCACGGGGCAAAAAATCTGCCGCGGGGCAAAAAATCTGCCACGAGGCAAAAAATCTGCCGCGGGGCAAAAAATCTGCCGCGGGGCAAAAAAACTGCCGCGGGGCAAAAAATCTGCCGCGGGGCAAAAAATCTGCCGCGGGGCTAAAAATCTGCCGCGGATCAAAAAATCTGCCGCGAGGCAAAAAATCTGCCGCGGGGCAAAAAATCTGCCGCGGGGCAAAAAATCTGCCGCGGGGCAAAAAATCTGCCACGAGGCAAAAAATCTGCCGCGGGGCAAAAAATCTGCCGCGGGGCAAAAAATCTGCCGCGGGGCAAAAAATCTGCCGCGGGGCTAAAAATCTGCCGCGGATCAAAAAATCTGCCGCGAGGCAAAAAATCTGCCGCGGGGCAAAAAATCTGCCGCGGGGCAAAAAATCTGCCGCGGGGCAAAAAATCTGCCGCGAGGCAAAAAATCTGCCACGGGGCAAAAAATCTGCCGCGGGGCAAAAAATCTGCCGCGGGGCAAAAAATCTGCCGCGGGGCAAAAAATCTGCCGCGGGGCAAAAAAACTGCCGCGGGGCAAAAAATCTGCCGCGGGGCAAAAAATCTGCCACGGGGCAAAAAATCTGCCACGGGGCAAAAAATCTGCCGCGGGGCAAAAAAACTGCCGCGAGGCAAAAAATCTGCCGTGGGGCAAAAAATCTGCCGCGGGGCAAAAAAACTGCCGCGGGGCAAAAAATCTGCCGCGGGGCAAAAAATCTGCCACGGGGCAAAAAATCTGCCGCGGGGCAAAATTGGTATCATTGGTAAGGTAGTTCATCATTGATAAATTAAAAGTCATTTTATGAGAAAAGTTGTGCCAAATTGAATTTTATTTTACCTAGAAATAATTTTTAAGTCAATAAACTTTACTTTGGCATCAAAATAATCATTTATTTTTTCTTCAAAATCTCTCAAAATTACCAATTATTATTTTCAATGATGGATTTTAATGATAGCTATAACTGGCCCCTTAGTCAGTGGTTCCATCACAGAACCATTCGGCATCAAAGTTGACAGTTTAGTTAAAATTCTTTTCAGTGTTAAACTAACCGAAATAAGTGGCCTATATATTAAAATTATATTGAAAATTTATTGTTAATAAAAAAAATTTCCATAGAGTTTGTTGAATCAGATATGTTCTTTATAGCATTAGTTCTAACTCGATAATGTAGTAAAATTGGCAAAAAAAATTAAAAAGAATATCGAATTCTTATAAAAACACTAAAACATTTTTTAAATAACGGTACTTTTTGATTAGGCAAACATTAAAATTAGATTTAAAGTGTTTTTCTTAGTTAAATCTATTCTTTACTCGAAACTGAAATTAAAAGTGTTTGCCTAAAATATTTTTGTGTGTTTATAAGTAGGTATGCATAATATTGAACCATTTTCTTTATGTTTAAAAGACTGTACACATGAGAGCGACAAACGACCGACGAATGAATGAACAAATGGGATTTAAAACATTCATAAAGCCCAATTTTTTACAAAATCTAGACACAATACAAGATATATAATTAAGGATTATTATAAGATACGAAAATTTTCAATTTAATTGCTAAAACAAGAGAATTTTAAGAAAATAATTTGTTCGTCGCGAATAGCCACAATTTGTTACGCCCAATTTATTTTCTCAAATTTCTCATATTTAAGTAAATAAAAATTCAGATTTTACAATTTTAAAATTAATCTTGAATCGAATTCTACCATTTTGCCTAGATTTTGTGAAATATTAAGATTTATTAATTTTGTAATTCCCATTTGTTTGTTTATTCGTCGGTCGTTGGTCGCTCTCATGTGAAAGGTCCTTAAGGACTCAACATGCAATTTTTCTCTTGCAAAAGGCAGGAACGCAATCAAGAGGCTTTCGAAAAAGAATTGGGATTAAAAGTTGACCGACCCAAACTAGGATATGGCAATTCAAATACGGGTAATGTAGCCAGGCGTTTTTTTTCTTCAAAAACTCTACAAAATCGATCGAAATTACCGGTATTGATGAAAATCTGATAAAAAGATTTCATACAATTTTGCAGTGCTTATCAAGTGGATTAAGTATTGATGCTCCAACACTTAAAATGTATCCCATATGAACCTTAAGTCCAAAGTTTGAAGAAAATCGATTCAGCCGTTGAGGCTGTACGTCGAGGTACAGACAGACAGACTGCCACACGTGTTTTTGGATTTTTTCTAGGAATACAAATAACGGTATACATGCCATACAATTTTTCTAGGCACTTAATTCTCAAAACCTCATCCAACTATTTTGATAGAAGAGTTCAGTTAGTTCCTTTAAAATTTTTTTTCGAAAAATTGGTTTTATGTCGCCGTGGACGGAACCTTGATGGAACCATTTTTACTATATGACAGGTTACAATTTATGGATTCGTAAAAAAAAGGAACTCGAGATGCGGAAAAAGTGGGTCTCGCAATTTTGAATGGATTTTCTTCAATTTTGGTACCTTGTGATTTTGAGTATACGCCCCCACGCTTTTTTGATTTTTTTAGGACCAAAAGTAACGGTACCTGCATTACAACACTGTTATAAAAAAAATAATTTATCTAAAAAACGGCTCTAAAGAATTTAATAATAAAACAAATTGTATTAGTATTTAGGATATGGTCAACATTTTAATTACTACTTCTTCTACTTAGGTCCTCAGACCTATTACGTCAGCGATGTTTCGCTTATGGGACATAGGGCCTCCACTATTCCTACGCGCCATCGTGTTCGATTTCTGGAAATGTATTTGAGCTCTCTCCAACTTTTCCCCAGTCGTTCCGATTCCTTTTCGACCGTTCTTCACCATGTACATACGTCTAGGCCGGCCCACTTGTCTTCAATTTATTCGTACAAATGTTTTCATAATGTTTCAATTAATTTCATGTTTGTGAACATTTTTTGAATATCCATGTTTAAGATATATCTTTGACACACAATTTTAATCTTAAAATTCCAAATTTGTGTTTTAACTCGTTTTTAAAAAGTACAATATTGAACCATTAACATACATCGTCAATATGCCAAAGTCTAGTTACAAGCAAGTTCTTGCGTACAGTCGTGCATTTAATGTTTGCTGTTTAAGAACAATATAATGACCATAAATATCAAAAATATGTTAATTTCCATAGCATAAAATCAATTCCTTAAAACAATACAGAATGTATTTCCAAATTTCAATGAAAACCAATCGAATTCAAATTAAATTCAAACGTAAAACCCTGTCATTCCCATATCACTTCTTCGCATTATTTTATTAGAAACAAAAACTTCGATAACACTTTGATGACCTTCTGACAGTTTTAGCTATGGCCCAATGCTTTTGCCTTATGCCAGTACGAGGTGTCAAATCAAAGAGTGTCAAAAACCTGTCATTCACATGGTGTAGTTTCCGAACAGCCTACTGCCTCTTATTCATGATGGCAACTATATTCGATACAGGCCTTACATCAAAAATGGTTTTCAATGGTGATGTTGACATCCGGAATCTGGGTAAGTTTGAGTGCTGAGCTCCAAGTGCCGACACATTTAAAATTAACTTCACCAAATATCCAATTTGTCGGTTTTTGTATTATAGAGCCAATTATTTTCCATGTGTCAATTCTGATGGCCACTATTTGCTTCCTCCGTCTGGCCCGACATTGGCCAAATCTAATGCAGCATTGGGAGCGAGTGGAGCGGGACTTGCCACCGCATAAAAATCAAAAGGAGATGACAGAACTGGGAATCCGTATCAAGATGATAACTTTTGTGGCATTGATGCTATCTCTGAGTTAATGCCAGCAAAAGAAACATTAATTCGCACAGAAATATCCCTAATTAACGGGTATCCTTTTTCGTGTCCTTTTCAGTGGAACACTTGCTAAGCATCATATCGGCGGTACACTTTGCGAACTTCTGTCCAGCCCGCGACGATCCCATTGAATCGTTCTTTGTGTCAGTAGTGAGTCAGATGTTTGTCCTGGGCGACTACTCCCCCTGGCTGGGGTGGGCTGGCAAAATAGAAAATGTCCTTTTGACATTCGGCTGGAGCTACATGGATATATTTGTTATGATTATAGGCGTAGGTCTATCTTCCCTTTTTCAGCAGGTCCAGAGAACATTAAATGAAGTCAAAGGAAAAGTGGGGTCGCCGCATTGTCAGTGCGCTATATTTCCTTTTGAAATAATTGTTTTCTTTTGCAGGATGTAAGCTCGGAGTTTTGGTCGCGACGCCGGATGCAATATCGGAATATTTGTATTTTGATTGAAGATGTGGATGATGCAATTTCTATGATTATCATGCTATCATTTGCAAATAATTTGTATTTTGTTTGTATTCAGCTGCTGAAGAGCATCAAGTGAGAGATCATTTCATAATAACACAAACATTTAATTCAACTTTTATGTCTTCCCTACTCTTCTCCCTTTTGGTATACGTAGTAAAATGCCATCAATAGCGCATATGGTTTACTTTTACTTCTCACTGTGTTTTCTATTGGGACGAACTTTGGCAGTGTGTTTGTATTTAGCAGAAATAAACGAAAGATCAATGGAACCACTTGACGTACTCAAATGTGTACCAAAGGATTCTTGGTGTCCGGAAGTTGAGCGATTCTCAGATGAAATTTCAAAGGATGTAGTTGCTTTGACTGGTATGAAGTTTTTCAATGTAACTAGAAAGTTAATATTAACAGTAAGTACATACCAACGAGTAAAGTAGTTGTTTCGGTATGGTTTTGTTTTTTTTATTTTTGATTTTTAGTTTGAAATTAATTTTTGTCTTCTTAAAGATTGCTGGTACAATTGTAACATATGAATTGGTCTTAATTCAATTTCATGAAGACCAAGAAAAGTGGAATTGTGGTGAATAATTAAATCAATATAGTGGTGAAATTTAAATAAATTAACAAATTGTCAGCTATTTTATATAATATAATTAGAAAACTTTAAAGTTTCAAAAGAGGAATAGAATGGATATCGAACGGATTTTTTTTTTTTTTCATAAAGTGAACGACACCATTATATCATCATTTTCAATTGCGATACAACTTTTGCTCATAACTCCAAGAAGTACCAAGCAAAGCTTGTAATTTGTGTGCATATGGTAGGGCTCTATACTGTCAGGCCTAACTCACGTAGTCTTATGGACTGGTACAAAATTGATCAAACTTGCTATTACGATGATAGATAAGATGAAAACTGTGGTTTTCGCATTTATGTCTCCTATCCTAACTATACTATTTTAACAAAAAAGAAAATAACAACGGTTAATAACTTTGAAGAGAGGCTTATTTTGATGAATATTTTTGTTTCAAAAAATGGTTATAATTGGTATTAAATGGTAGAACCATTTTTGTTGGGTTTTTATCAAAAGTGGTTGAGATAATTTTTTCAATTTTTGTATGGAGAGTCTTATAAGTACTGAGAGTCTTATAAAATAGTATTGCATACCAAAACAAAACAAAATGTTTTTGAAATTTTTAAAGTAATATTTGTTTGGAAACTCAGTATTTCGAAAATGACTGAGTACTTTTCTTTGAAACTTCGTGTAAGGTCAGTTTTTAATATTTACTAGTATATCTAGTTGAACAAAAATATTACACCGAAATTATTATTTATAAGATCAACGAAAAATAAAAAAAAAAGTCTTAATTTCGCAATTAAATTTTGTTTCAAAAATTATACAGTAGACAAATTTAAATTTTTTTAGGAAATGGCTTGTAACTTTTTTTTTTTTTTTTTTGTTTGTTATTATTTATTTAGTTCAATAACAATTTTGTTTAATAATATAATATAAAACAAAGATTATATAATCCAAAATAGAAAAGCAATATTTTAAGTATTTACAATAAACAAAGAACTAGAATAAATCGGTGTCATTCAGAAGCGCACTGAAGTGGCTAGAAGGCGAATGATACTTCTAAAAAATTACACAATTTTTTTTTTAATTTTCTGTGGGGTTTAAAATATAAATACAGCATAGTAGAAAATCAAAAAGATAGATAGCAAAAAGAAAAAACAAGTTAAGGTTAATAAATTTAATATGAATACAATATGTTTCCTTTAAATTAATGAAATAAAATTAGGTAGAGCTAAGCAATAATTTGACTGCAGAACTATCTAGATCAAATAACCATTGTTTTACTTCTTTAATGAATAAAGTCGAAATTTTTAAAATTCTTATTTCATACGGTAATTTATTAAAGAGCGTAGGTGCGGTCGATGAATAGAATTTTGAAAAGTGAGCCTTATAACAAAACGGAGTCTGAACAAAACCAAGGTTGCTTATTCTTAAACTGTGCGAGTTTGAACTTCTGAGGTTTGAACTGTAACCGCTACGTAAAAAACACTTTAAGCACCTTAACGATGTAAAGATGGTTTATCGTAAAAATCTGAAGGCTACAAAAAAGAGGCCAACTGGAGGTGAGTCTACTGACTTTGTATATGATTCTCATCATGTGCTTTTGTGCTGTTTTTAGTACATTAATTGTAGCATCATACGTCCCACCCCAAGATGTTATGCCATACTGCAATTTTGACTGTGCAAGTCCGTAAAAAAACATCGAAAGTATTTTTGTGGAGCAATGTGGCTTAAGTAAATATAATTTGCGAGTGACCGCCAACATATATTTCTTTAGTTCATTTACATGAGCTTTCCAATTAAGATTTCTGTCAATTAAAACCCCCAGATACTTAAAGCTTTCAACTCCGTCTATTTTAAAGCAACTGATAGTGCACGGCAAATCATCAAAATAATTTTGCTTACCATAATTATGGGCACAGAGGAAAAGTTTCTGGCATGAAGAAGAATGAAAAGTTACTTCACAGTTTACCGGACAAAGACCTCGCAAATTACATAACATCAGTTTAGTTTTTGCACTTGCTTTGAAAACCATTGTCGCAGGATTTGTAAATCATTTTGAAGATGTATGACCGCGTCAAAAAGGTTATTACTATTTACATAAGAAAATGCCATGTCGTCGGCAAAAGCTGTAATAAGACTGTTAAAATTTTGTTTAAAATAGAATTTATGTAAATAAGAAACAAAACCGGTCCCAAAACAGATCCTTGCGGCACCCCAATATGAATTGATACAGAGGCACTAAAAGCACCATCAAAGCTCACACGCTGACTTCTCCCTGTTAGATAAGATGAAAACCAATTATAATTACGCCACAAGATCCCGCTTTATAGAGTTTATTTAAAAGTATGCCGTGATTTACCATATCAAAAGTTTTGTTCATATCTATGAACAGAGTTATACAATTGGAATTATTGTTAAAACTGTCACAGATTTCACTGCAAAGCTTTAAGATTGCGTCTTCAGTTGACCTGCCTTCACGGAATCCAAACTGATCGTCACTAAAAAACTTATTTTTATTCAAAAAAAAAAACAATATCTGGCTTTTTTATCAGTTTTTCAAATACTTTGCAAATTGTTGGAAGTAATGAGATATGTCTGTACTGTGTCAGTAATCTTCTATTCCCTTTTTTGAAGAGCGATATTACCTCTGCGGATTTTAAAGATGAAGGCATAATTCCACATTTCACGCTCAAATTAAACAAATGACTCAGCACATCAACAACAAAGAAAGAAATATTTTTCAGAAGGCAGTTATTAATTTTATCAGAAGTGCTTGATTTCTTATTATCCAGGGACAAAATCTGTTGACGAACTTCAAGAGCTGAAAATTCATTGAAAACAAAACTATTTGTTTGAAAATAGTCATCATCAAGATCTTCATACAAATTGCATTCGCAATCAGATTTCGAACTTAAGGCAATTGACGCAAAAAACGTATTGAAATGATTTGCAATTTCTGATAGTTCAAATATTAAGACACCTTCAACTTCAATGTTACTTACTTTTTCATTTTCGTTTTGGTTGTTAAGAATACTATTGACTACTCTCCATTCATCTTTTATATTTCCCCTACAATTTTTAAATTTATTAGAAAAATAAGAATCTATACAAATTTTAATATTTTCAGTTATTTCTTTACTTAATTTGATGTAGTAGTTTTTAAGCTTTTGGTTATAGGGGTGTTTCTTAGATTTCTTCCTGATACTAATTTTTTTTTGTAATTTTAACTGATAAGCTCTCACTGATCCATGGCTTGATACGATTCAATTTAGCAATATTACGGGACTCAATTTCAGTACAACTTTCCATATGACTTTGGAGAATTTTAATAAAGACATCGTAAGCATCAGAAGGATTCTTTTCAGCATACAGTGGGCCCATAATTAAAATTTTAAGCAATTAGCCAGTTTTTCGTAATTAATTCTATATGTTACTGCAAAAGGTATATATTTATTTGCTATTTTCTTTTCAACGAGTTTAAGGGACAAGGAAACCATGCAATGATCTGTTATTTTATAATCAAGAACTTCCGCAGATATAAGATGAACAAATTTCGAACTTAATCTAATAAATACCTACGTGATCTATACAAGTCTTAGACGTTTCTGTAATACGCGTAGGTTCCCAAACTAAAAACATTAAGCCAAAAGATGACATTGAGACAAGATAATTGTCCGTATCAGAGTTGTTTTTTAAAATATCAATGTTTATGTCGCCTAACACCAATAAATTCGTCGTCTTTACATCTTTAAGTAAGTTATTTAATTGATTTATAAAAATTTCTTTGCTCAAGTTACGTTCATGTAAGCGATATATACAAAAAAAAAAAGTAAATTTTTCATCACAAATTTGACAGGTTATCTTCAGTACATCTGCACTACTCAAACTCACTTGTTCAAATTCGCATTCATACTCTTTTTTTATATAGACAACGACACCACCAGCACTATAAGAATTATTACAGTTGAAGTAAGATTCCTATCCCGGAATAGAATAGCTAGATAATTCATAGTCGTACAACCATACTTCAGTCAATACAATAAAATGTGCATCAAGATTTAAACCATTTAAATGAGCTAAAAAAGAATTAAAGTTTGCTCTCATACTTCGGATATTTTGCAGAATTAAAAAATTAGATTGGAGGGGAGTTGCATAATTTTTTTCATTATTTAATATAGTTTTATTCATTTTTTATTGTATATTGTTGAGGTCATCAAAGCACCTCACTTTAAAAACATTATCACCTTCATTTTTACGCAAAAAAATTAAGCAATTCCTTATCCACAAAAACTTATTTTTTTTTCTATTTTAATCTGCTTAGCAGCGTTGAACAGAGCGCGGGTGTAAGATGTTAAGCTCTCATTGAAGAAGATTTCCGATCCATCATGTTCGTCGCCCAGAATAAGTGTTGTTACTTTTTGTTTGTACTTCATCTTCATGATTTTCTCTTTAACAATGTGACGACTTAGACGAAGAGTTAAGATGTTAACAACAGAAACTGGAGTTCGAGAATGAGGGGAAATAGGTTCAATTCTCTTAGTTTTCACTTTTTGTATGTAGCATGAGTCTATATCGTGCTCATTCAGCTCATAGCCCACACCATTGCGGACAACTTTTGACACGATTGACCGATTCTTATACTCATACAGTAAAAAGTTATTTAGACGTACCCATATTGATGTACTT
This sequence comes from Melangyna quadrimaculata, assembly GCA_949320155.1. Classification (NCBI taxonomy): domain Eukaryota; kingdom Metazoa; phylum Arthropoda; class Insecta; order Diptera; family Syrphidae; genus Melangyna; species Melangyna quadrimaculata. Next base: position 188,581,763 of record OX439484.1, read on the forward strand.
TGTTAAACAGTGTAAGTGCATAAATGATTTACCCCGATTACGCGGCCAACTTTCTAGGGATATATAACTATTATGGGATCATGACGTTATCTAGAATGGCAAAAATCTCGAATGTACAAAAACCTAGAACTTGCAAAATTCACTAATCAATCTAAAAAAAAACTTGAAAATAAAAATTCATTGGAGATGTTTATTTTTACCTTTTTCAATAGTTTAAACGAAAATAAAACGCATAATATGCTCAATTTATCAAACAATTTATTTTTCTGGTAAAAAAAGAACAACAATCGAAAATGCTTTTAACAAAAATCAAATATTTTATGGGATATGTAGGTTTGTATTCTCGTCCCACAACATAACCAGTATCAAAAAAGTACAATAATTATTCAATTCAAAGGAAAATTGTCAAAATATAACAAAATTAAACAAATAACTCTAAGCGTTTGTTTTACAATGTCTGAGTAAAGTTATAATCAGTAACTCGACAATTAAATTATCCGTAAAGTAAATCCTCCCATTAACAAACTTTACTTACTTACTTACTTAGGTCCTCGGACCTATTACGTCCGTGATGTTTCCCTTACGGGACATAGGGCCTCCACTACACCTACGCTCCATCGTGTACGATTTCTTGAAATATATTTCAGCTCTCTCCAACTTTTCCCCAGTCGTGCCGATTCCTGTTCGACCGTTCTTCGCCATGTACTTCTAGGCCGGCCAACTTGTCTTCCCTCCTGTGTGAGCGGGTTCCACTGCATTGCTTGAGATGCAATGCACCGATCGCCTTTTCGAAGCGTATGGCCAATCCACTGCCACTTTCTTCTTCGGATAATGGAGTCTATGGGCTCCTGACCCGTTCTCGCATGAAGTTCGGCATTGGAGATACGGTTGGGCCAGAAAATCCTCAAGATGTTTCGTAGACATCTATTAACGAAAGTTTGCAGCTTTCTAGTGACAGTGTCAGTGACTTTCCAAGTGCTGCAGCCGTAAAGCAGAACGGATTCAACATTGGAGCGGAACAGTCGTAGCTTGGTCTTTAAGCTAAAAGAGTTGATTCTCCATATTTTGGACAGCATTCCGAACGCAGCCTTTGCTTTTCTGATTCGGCTGTTTACATCCAGTTCAGTTCCGCCACCCGTAGACACAAAACTCCCAAGATATTGGAAATCCTCTATCATCTCTACCAGTTGTCTAGAAGTATGTACTTGGATTGATGATTAAGTTCCAAGGCTGATCCTTTTAGTTTTTGCCGAGTTTATCTTAAGCCCTACGATTTCTGCTTCTCTCTCCACCCTTGTTGTCATTTGATGGAGATCCATGATCCTATGATAGAGTAAGCATACGTCGTCCGCGTAGTCCAGATGTTTGAGGTGAGATTGCAGAGTCCACTGAATTCCTCCATTTGCATTTGACAAAGCTGTGTGCAGTACGTCACTTATCAACAACAGGAACAGTATTGGTGACAGTATACAGCCTTGCCTAACTCCACTTTGGATTTCAAACTCCTCTGACAGCCTACCTTTGTGCAAAACGTGACACTTGGATCCATCATATGTAGCCTTGATAATAGCAATCAATTTATCTGGAATGCCCTCCTGCGCAAAGCAAGCCAAATAAATTCTCTATTATTGAAAATCGATGAACAAACTTTGCGTTTCACAATTATCAAAATTATAAACTTATGTGTCAATAAGCTACTCGTAAGTTATTTCAGTTTTCCAGTGAAAATTGTGTTTACTGATTAAAATATTCATAAAATTGTTCAAAACTGTCAATTGATATTCACATATTATAATAATAGGCGATAATACGACTAGAACGGGTAGTGGACGGCACGGCTTGAAAAAATATTAATATTAATTGTTGAGACAATAAATGGTTACAATTCGCGCGCGAGTTATGTATATGACACATTCCTCCCCATCAATGCTAGATATCCGGTTAGCGGATACCTTTCAATCTTTGCATGGGAATATTCTTTAAGCAATTGTATGTTCCCATACAAAATGCTACAGTATGCACATTCCTTCACGGAGCAGACTGTAAAATGAAGCAAAACATCAACATAAATGTTAAAAAAGGAGCCAAGTTCTTCTATATACAAAATCCTTTGCGTAACAAGTCAGCCGTAAAATGTAGTGAGATCTAAAAGTACGCCAATTCTAAGTTTATTAATGTTAAATATCAAATATTTTAAGTAGAGTTATATGGAAGAACCTCGAAATTATCAGAGAAATCTGTTATTGAATGAATACTGACTTAAATTAAGTTAGTTTACTTGTCAGGTTTTTTTTTAGTACCTAATTTATCAATTTTAAAATGAAAACTCATTTTTTTCTGTCTTATGTCAATGGTTTTTTGATAATTGCCCCTCCTGCCTCTACGGAGGGGGGGGTAATAGCCTCCCCCTTTCTTATACGAGTTTTTGACTGTTTCGACCCCAAACTATGCGCTCTAACTTTTTGTTAGACCTTTAGGTGAATCACCCTGTTGGTAAATTCTATTGATGTACGGAGACTTTTTTGTTCAGGAAATTTTAAAGGGGTTGTGGCTTCAATGAGTTTTGGTTTTATTTTTTCGGAATAAAAATGTTTTTATTTTTTTTTTTTTGTTTAATTAAAAGTATTTCTTTCATTTATAGTTATATTCTCTCAAATGTAAGTAGTACTTTAAATAATATTTTAGCAAAAAAAAAAGAAGCTGTACGGAGACTTTTTTGATACAGCGTATTTTTATAAAAAATTCAGGCAAAGGTGAAGAAATTGATTCGGAGGAAGATTCTGATTGGGTAAGTGAAGACCTAGAGTATGATGAGTCATCAGGTACCGATACTGAAGCTGATTAGCAAATATTACTTATAGTATATTGTTGGTTAAATACGATACAAAAATAACAAAACTTTTGTGAATAATAAATCTATTAATAATTAAATTTTGTACATCTAATTTTTCGGAAAAATTTACCATTTAAAAGATGTAACGTTTATGCGAAAAAACATTTATTTTCGACATTAAACACTATTAAAACAGTAATATATTGCGACTGATGATTCTTATGGAAAAAACCGTTAAAATATTTGTTGTACTGAATATTACTATATATAAATTGAGCGTAAGTTTTTTTTATAAATCTTTGACATTTCAGAGTAAAAAGGGAAGGAACAGAAATGTAGACCTTTTTTAAACTTTTAAATTAATTATATCTTTAAAATTTTTGTTTTTAAGAATAAAATAATAATGTTGTCTGGTATGGGGTCAGTCAATGAACAAACTTTGTATTCATATGTCTTTGGAAATATGAACCGTTTAGGAGTTATATGTGTACAAATATAGCTTTTTCGACATTTTAGATGTTTTAAATGTCAATATCTTTTAACAGTAAGTCGTTGGAAAAAAATGGTCATAACTTGTTTTTTGGCGGACAGCATGGTCTACAAGTTTTGCATGAAATGATTTTTGATGGCGCTTACCGTTTTGGAGTTATAGGTGATATTTTTGACATTCAACACCTGGAATAACTATCGGCGGTTGTGCGATTTGGCAATGAACTTTTGCGACTATATTCTCCTTGCTAAAATATAGAAAGTTGCATTTCAAAATATTTTGGATTTTTTGGGGCAGAAATAATGCAATTTTTTTGGTTTAACAGTGCACTTTTCAAACACGTCTGCCGCGGTGTTAGCCTCTACTTTTTCGTCTGCCATTTTGGATTTTGCTCTCTATATACATAAGTATTAAAATAAAAAAATCGGTATCCATGTACCTTATGATTTTTTTTGTACCAAAAATTTGACAACTTTAACGACGTCTGCCGGCAACTTAGCCTCTCCCAAACCGTCTGCCATTTTGTTTCACGTTTATTGACGATGGACACAACACATTTGCGTTATCAGAATCCATGTACCTTATAATTTTTTTTCACCAAAATTTGACAACTTTTAAACCCCGTCCACCCCATTAGGCCTCTGAATCGCGCTGGCAGACGTGCATATTTGTGCTCAGCTACACTAAATCATTCTCTCCAGTAAAAATCAATCGTGTTCCGATGACTCACTTTTTTTTGTAGCCAGCTCTTAAGCTGGCCATACACGACGAGCCGAACGGCTCGGAACCAATTTGGTTCGTGGTTTTCCGACCGGCTGAATATCCAAATGATTCGGCGCCGAACCTTTTTGACATTTATCCTGTACAACATTTTCGGAGCCAATTGGCTCCGAGCCGTTCGACTCGGTCGTATATGGCCAGCTTTAGACTATAAGTTGAAAACATTAACATCAACTTGAAAAAATTCAAAATCTTTTGATTTTCTTCCAATTCAATCGTCAACCTTCAAAAAAATCAAATTCAAGCCCACACACGAGTTGATTTGATGAACTTGACATTAAATTGAAAGACAAGTTCAATAGTTTATGGAGTGTATAAGATTTAACCTATTCAATTGAAAAATAAAATTACATTAATTTTTTTTTTGGTGTATAGGGTCTCAAGGGAAAAAAACAAAATTAATAACTGGATAATGGAGGTGTGTAATAATTTTGTTTTAAAATTATTTATAATTTATTTAATTGCAGACGTGTTGTTGATCGTTTTGGTGATCCAACAAAAGACTTTAAAGTCTGTCGGCAATTATGGAAAAATGTATGTCAAAAATTCAAGGTATATAGTACAATTTGGATTATTACAGCAAGTTTTTTTTTCATTTTTTTGTTTTCTTTAACTTAGTCATTTTTCGAGCAGCACACTGGAGATGGTGCTGGTGATTATGCCCCAACGAACAGGGATAGGGAAAGCTGGCCATACTTCACAATGTTTCACGAGTTTGCCAGCTAGAAATATAATTACCACCCTCCTTACCTCATCGAAAGTTCAAGTTCAGTTACGATGGCGTCAACTTCAGCTATACATACCCGAAGATATATCAGAACCATCTCCGTCCTTCATCAATGCAGGAGTTTTCATTTCCCACTGTGGCTCCGACAACATTTTCGACCACTTCCAGCTCGCGCTCAACCACATCAAATACTCCACGTTCAGTTCCAACAACAAAAATAAGTGCGTATGAAAAATACTGCATGATGCGGGACAAAAAATTGACCAAACAAATGGGGGCAATGATGGCCGTTTTTGGGCAAATGGTCGCAAAAGATTATGCTGACATTAATGTCAATAATCTTTTGATTTGCTCATCTTCAGAAAAAGATTAGGTTGAATAGAAGAAGAATTAACAAAATGAATATTAATTTATAAATGAAGTAATTTAAAGATTTATTGAAAACAACTTTTATTTCCTTTTATTTACTTTTATTAATAATTACTATAGCCGTGTTTTTTGAGAGAGTGACTAGCAACTCAGTAAAAGTTTTAAATGGAAAACACAAACAAAATTCTCTATAATAATTTGTTTTGTTATTGTTTTGCGTGTAAATATTTTGCTGAGTTGCTAGTCACTCTCTCAAAAAGCACGGCTTATAAAATACTTCTTTAAATTGCTGTTCATTTTGCAAATTGAATACGATTGATTTGTGAGCTTGTCAAATTCTTGTCAGCTGTGAAAACTAGAAAACTAAACAGGGTGTCCCTTAATTCGTCAAAAGTAATTTAGGGCATGATGATTTAGGGTGTATTCTAAGAAAAAAATTATTCTACAGTAAGGGCCTATCTCCAATTTTGATATCATTTATCGGGGATTTAAGAGTCTTACTTTGGTGTACCCTGACCCATGTTAACGGTAAGTGCGCTGTTAGTAATGATGATACAAACCGGTCTTTGTAACTGCGTTTAAATAAATTTTATATTTTTTCTCAGTCTAAAGATATTCAGTTTTTAGACTGTTCCATTTTACCTGTCCATGCTAATTTTTTGACTTTGGTGTCAATTTTCTCCAAAAAATGCGTAATCAACATGAAGTTTTAATAATCTTTTTGAATGTATGTAACAATACTAAAAATAAAAGTCAATACCAAGTTTGCCGAAAAACCCATAGATACATTTACATTTTTCGTACCGAATTATTAACTTTATATCTCTTAAGTCGGATTTTGCAAAAGAAATTTACTAACTTGAACAACAAACAAATTTCCTAAATCTCAAAGGAATTTTAGCCAAAATAGTGTTTTAATAAATCCCTTTTAACACAATCTACACAGCAAAAAACTTAATTTGATCCCACCTCAAACCAAACGTCAAATTTTAATCGTGGTAGAAAATTTAAAAAATTTTAACGCAATTCACATACCGCCTAAATGTGTTATTTTTTTTTAACATTTACTAATGAATTTTACGCTTTTTATTAATAATAACATAAATTTAAGTCGATTGAGTTGAGTACGATGTTAAATTTTGAATGATCTCCTATCCTAACACTTTATCAATGTCTAAATAACCAATTATGGCTATTTTATATTTTAAGCATCGTATTTATGGTTAATCTGTTATGCGACACTTTAGACATTTATAAATGTAAAAAGGCGTATGTTTATAATTTTTTTGCACGAGCAATCACTATCTTAAACGTGTTCAGCATCTGTAATTTATTAATAATACCCGTTTAAAATTTTGCACCGTTGCGTTGCTTTTAAATACACCTTTTTCAAGTCACTTGAAGAAATAATTGCAGTGAGAAATGAAAATTAAAAAAGGTGTTTTGTTTAGCTAGGTATTCTCCCACAGCGAAGCTCTCTTAATTAATAAGCCTGTTAATCTTTACACGTTTGTTAACCTGTTTACAAATAAAAAATTAAATATCACTTCGCTGAGCTTCCATTCACTATTTGATATGCACATTTCATCGGAGCACTTCATTATGGCTTGGTGAATTGTTGGCTTTGCTGTAGAGCTGCAAAAAAATATATCCAACATCATCTTGTAGGTTTTGTTTTTATTTTACTATTTCTTCCAGACATGCGTGTCACACTTTGTGAACGCGAACAATTCCCAATTTAGAGCAGGTTGGCTGACTAGCAGCAGAGGTTATAACTTAATATACAAAAATTCACTCTTTCTCCTTTACTCTTGCAATCTAAATAAATTACACTCAAGGGCAAACAAAACTTCTGTGCCTTGTTTTGCACTTTTTCAATGCTGCTTTATAAAAAAATTATTAGAAATTTGTACTGGAACTTCCTTTGATCACTTATCATGACATAATAATTAGCTTTATCTGTAAGGACGTTGATGTATTATATGAATTCATGTTTCCTTTCAAATAAGATACTTATCCAAGGGCAGTCATTATTGCTTACGAAAGAAAGGATAGACAGTTTTCTCGTATAAATTATTTTGTTTAAAATATATCCTTGTTAAGAAACAAACAATTATAACGTACCCACAATCAAAAACGAGTAAAGGAAACACTGCAATAATTCTTCCCAATCACGAGTACCTATTTGAAATAGTTTTGAAGATTGTAAATGAGACGAAGTACTTCAACACATCCGGTAATGTCTTATTCATTATCTATTAAATACAAATTAAAAGAACTGGACCGAAATGGCTACCCTATGGTACTCTAGAATAAAAAGACATATTAATGGTTATCTTTTTCCCATTGATTATTATTTTTTATTTAGTTTCTTTTATCTTTCTGCTATAACGGGATAATACAAGAATTTTTCCAAATACATATATAGTTGGAAATACACAAGAAGACATCAATATGGGTGCGCCAAATACAAAGTTATTCTTAAAAATGCAATACAATGAGCAAAATTAAATTTTTTCCATGTATTATGGCTTTATCAAAAAGGAGCAAACGTTCCCATTAATTGTGGAACAGAACGTCGTTCAAGTGGCTGCCTCGGCTGTCTTCGCAGTAGCATATTATGTCACTGCAATTTTTCTAAGACCTTTTTGATGGTTGATGGTTGTAGCTCACAGATTGCTTGGATAATATTGGGCTTAAGTGCTTGAATCGTCTCCGGATTGTAAGTATAGCATCGGTTCTTCACGGTTCCTCACCTAAAGGGGTCAAATCCCAGCTCCGAGTCGGCCAATTGACATCGCCAAGATGGCTGATAACACAATTTAGGTATTTGGTGCCCAAAAGATGGATTGTGGCGTGAGCTATGTGGCATGGTACTCCACCATCCTGCATGAACCAGATGTCGTCCAAATCCATGTCTTCAATTTCAGTAAAAAAGAAGTCGTTTAACATGGATCTGTAACGGCCACCGTTGACTGTTCGAAGAAAAATGGTCCAATGACTCCACCACTCCACAATTCAAACCAAACTGTCATTTAATGGATGCATTGGCTTCCCATCAATCAAGTGCGTTTTTTTCTGATCCCCAGATGCGCCAGTTTTGTTAATGGCAGGTGCGCGGTAAAATTAATTAATTGTGGAACACAACGTCGTTCAAGTGGCTGCCTCGGCTGTCTTCGCAGTAGCATATTATGTCACTCCAATTTTTCTAAGACCTTTTTGATGGTTGATGGTTGTAGCTCACGGATTGCTTGGATAATATTGGGCTTAAGTGCTTGAATCGTCTCCGGATTGTAAGTATAGCATCGGTTCTTCACGGTTCCTCACCTAAAGGGGTCAAATCGCAGCTCCGAGTTGGCCAATTGACATCGCCTCGCCAAGATGGCTGATAACACAATTTAGGTATTTGGTGCCCAAAAGATGGATTGTGGCGTGAGCTATGTGGCATGGTGCGCCACCATCCTGGATAAACCAGATGTCGTCCAAATCCATGTCTTCAATTTCAGTAAAAAAGAAGTCGGTTAACATGGATCTGTAACGGCCACCGTTGACCGGAACGTTGTTCCCAGCATAATTTTCGAACAAAAATGGTCCAATGACTCCACCACTCCACAATCCAAACCGTCATTTAGTGGATGCATTGGATTCTCATCAATCAAGTGCGGTTTTTTCTGATCCCCAGATGCGCCAGTTTTGTTAATGGCAGGTGCGCGGTGGGTGCTTCATTTCGACCAAAACTTCTTTTCAAAAAACACACTGTTTGGACTACACAGCACCCAATTTGGAAATGTGTTTCCAATATTTCCCAACTTTGTTCAAGCGTAAAGCGACTCATTGCTTTCCGCAGAGGTATGATACTGACTTTCTGTCAAGATTTCGAGCATGAAACAGCTGTCAGTGTCAAAATAACCTATGATTTAAAAAGAAACCACTAGATGGCCTGCCCTTTTGAAAAATAAAAATAGAACCTGACGACAAGTGATGAAAGTTTTTCGAAATATTAGAGGACCCTGGATTAGAACTTAACAATACTGTCAGTATATTAGTATTAAATTTTACGAGTCTATCAACCAAGCAATTGCGAGAAATGAAGACAATAGTATGAAGAAAGCATCAGGTGGTTTGTTAAATTTGCACTTTAGTATACTTTCTGATGCATTGGATAAACTTGCTCTCATTAAGAAAACGGTAACGACAACTTTGGACTTGAGGTATGTTCATGAAATGAATCTGCTAATGATTTCATAAACACAGTTAGCGCAGATTAAAGATTTGTTGGGATCTTACGTCATAATGAGCTAGCTGCAACTCGTATAGTTTGGTCAAAAAGGAAAGGATAACTACCTATTAAGTGTTTCCCGAAATGATGTTTGTAGTTTCCATTTGTATCAAATCTATTATAGATGCTGACTAAATAATGAGCAGGAAAATAAATAATTAGTTAAGCTTCCTGTTAACGGTTTTTTGTTTGAGATTTTGCGTTTTCCACTTCTGATTGAAAGACACAGTTTGACAAGACAGGGTGGGTTATACTTTCTATTTACAACTACTTTCTTTGCTTTCTGTGTTGGGAATACCCACCCTGTCTTGTCAAAGTGTGTCAATTTGCGTCTTTCAATGACAAGTGGAAACCTGGCATAAGGCGCGAATTGCAATGTCCTCTCTGTTCCATGGGGAATGATTAAAATTTAAACTTGAAGGTTGACAACATAAGTTCAATGCGGTGTTATGTGCCTCTGTATTTTAACTTTATTCGATTTAAATGACATATCGACATCCACATCCATTAGCCCAGAGAGTGAGACCCCAGACACAGATGGTTTATTAATGAGGATTTTAAGTAGACTTCAATCACTCAAGCATTTAATTAAAGCTCGAATCGAATTTATTTACTTGGCTGACATGGTTATGGCTTGAGGTTTAGGCTTGTGGGAGTGGGTATGGATGGATATAGCCTTCCTCAACGTTGTCACCGTGGTTTACAATGTAATGGTATCTACAGCATATAAAGCCTTTTACACCATTTTAAGTCATTTGTGAAGTGAAATAAATAAAAACAAATGCTACCTACGATTAGTTGTTACGTAGTTTGGGTTAAATTTCATTTCGAGGAAAATTAACGTAACTGGAATGGTTGCTCAAATATGGAAAATTAGTTTTCCTGAGCTTATTTTAGTAAAATACCAACCATGGCTGAGCCTGAGGTGACAGTTATAGTTTTTTCATTTGATTTTTTTATGTACATACCTACCAAACCTACCTGTGTACATTATAGGTGTTGAAGAGGTGTTTATTTTTGGTTATGTGGAATGTGTGGAATTTATGGTTACCTATATTGATAGGAAGGAAGTCGGATATTATTGATTCCTTTTTACGAACAGTTGATCTACTTATGATGGCTGTGAGAGTGGTATTTATGTTGATATTTGGTTACATTTTGCTGCTGTCTTCTTTTGGTTTGCCTTTGATTTGGTTTTGATTATGGAGGCAAACATCAGGTGTCTTTGATGAAATATAGAAACAAAGGTGTTGGTTGGCTTTGTGTACCTAGACCTACCTTTATTAAGTTTGTTTAAGACTTTAACATTTTGGGGATTCAAAGGCAAATGAACTTTTGATTTAAATAAGGTAAATCAAGTAATGTTGGAGGGTCTTGGAACCTGTTCATGGGCTACAGATATGCACTCTCATGAATACACTTGAATAGGTAGGTATACAGAGTGAATATCAACATATGGAATAACACTTGAATGCACTTGAATAGATACACATAAAATAATAATAAGAAGGTGCTTGGTGAAAAAATCACGATTATTACTTTAGTTTCATGTGAATGCACGCAAATATTCAGTGTTGATGTATGTGCATCTGAAAGCGATTTATTGGTTTAATTCGTAGTCTTGAATATTCTTTTCAATTAAATAGGTATTTTAAGTAAAGTATTCAAAGTGAGTTCTTCAGTTAGACTGTCACGTCCTTCTTAAATGCAATTTTGGTGGATGTTTACTGACTCTTATAAAAATCCAACGTCTAACTGGTTTCCAAACAATTAGTGAATACTGAAAATCATATTATGCTTCCACAAATGGTCGGTAGTTTTAGTGGGTACAATGAAATGACAAATTTACAGCCTTATTTTGGCAACCTCAATTGTGCCTCACAAGTCACAATAACTTCATAACTTGAGGCGAACCTGTTTTTTTTCGTATTCTGGCAAGATCTACACAATTTATGTCCCTTGTAAAATTGCATTTTACTACTAGCACCTGTTGACTTAACGTTTCATATAGTTATTTTGACTTTTATCCGTCACTTTCAACAATCGGACCATATTGATTTCAGCAATGTAGAGCTGAAGAGCACGTTTCACTGGATGTTCTTAACATGGCCTTAAGTTTACTTAGTAATGCCCGTCCTCATTTGGTCATTTAATAGTGTAAATCCTCTTTAATTGTATGTGTTTAAGGTCCAATTTTTGTATTGGTGATTTAAACAAGAGTAAGCTCACTCTCGGTATAAGGAGCATGAAGCAGATTTTAGCAGAGGATGCATGCAGAAAGACTTAACCATTTGTCGAGTAATCACTAAAGTGGGTGAGTTAACTGTGGTTTAACTTTAAACCCGCAATGAAAAACTGGCTTTAAGTGTAAGAAGCGTAAATATGTACAGTAAAACTTGATGAATTAAGAGATAGGAATCTTATGTAGGTTAGATTTGCTACCTTATTAAACTTTACTTCAAATATCTACTTTTAAAATATTGAGATGAAAAAATATTAATAGTTTGTTGTTGCAAACTTTAGAAACGTTATTTTGCTTTAAATTTTGTTCTTCTAATGTCATTAATCGGGATTCCTTAGCTTAAAATCTGGACGTACTTTAAATCTCCGTGCCCCCATTTTGCGCTGAAATATCGTTGTTTCCAACATTTGTTCCATTTTTTTTTTTTTTTTTGTTTTAACAGAAAATTACTTGCAAGAAAATTTATGGGAAAATTTAAAAGTGCCCTTAAAAAATGTGTTTTATCTTTCTTGTGTTTAAAATGTAGGGAAATAAATATTTAATTGTCTACAAAATTGCACCTCCTCTTCAATAACACTTTTGAAAAGACGCTATACAAATGGACAATAAAGGATTTCAGGGCACTTTGGATATGTTGTAGAGGACCAAATTCTGTGTGGATGAAAATGTTAATATTTTAAGAATTAACTTTTTGTCCTTATAATTTATATATGTATCTTTCCTGGGCTATTGATATATCGATGTGGTGATGACCTCGTAATTCTATCTATCCTATTTTTCTCCTATTCTGCCCATAATCTCGTAAAGGCCCTATCTAGAAAAAAAAAAACCGATTTTGAGTTTTTTGCATATTTTAAGTTAGGGCAATGACTCTTGTGTATCAATTTCTTAACCTTAAACCTTCAAATAAGCCAGAAAATAACAATTTTTACAAGCCCTAACTACAAATCATATGCATCAACATTTTTAAAAAGCCCTAGCCTTTAATAACACAGTGTATAGAGAAAGTATGTCCATGTTTGTGTTAAAAAGCCCTATGTGGTAGTTAGGGCTTTTAAAAATATTCGTTTCTATAATTTTAAGATCATCCATATCCGAGGCTTGTTGTTGTTTCGGAACAAACTTTTTTTTACGTCGTAGGGAAGTTACCCCGACGCACAACCCCCGACCCGGAGAACCAGACCCTTCGTATAACTCCAAGGGTAGGGAGCCGGATAAACCGCTCCTTATAGACCTGAGCTACACAAACAAGGACAATGAATTTTGGATCTGCACGTGGAACGTCCCGTCCTTATACAGAACACGTGCAGCCGAACAATTAGTGGAGAACCTGGACAGGCTAAAGGCTGACGTAACAGCCATCCAGGAAGTGCGATGGGATGGAGAGGGCATACGGAGACTGAAAACGTGTGACAACTTCTACGGCGGGTGCTTGAAGGAACAGGGTCAGCGGCTCCTTGGTTGTGGTTTTGTGCGCTTAGGCAAGAAGTCTTGGGCTTCCGAAGTGTAAGCGAGCGCCTGGTCACAATCCGCATCAAGGGCAAATTTAAGAACATTTGGCTGATCTGTGTTCATGCACCCCATGAAGGGAGAGAGGACTCAACCAAAGAAGCATTCTACGATCTCCTGGAGACAACGTATGATATGTGCCCGAAGTACAACGTGAAGATAATTCTTGGTGACTTCAACCCAAGATTCGGAAAGGAGGCCATCTTTGGTTCGATAGTCGGAGGACACAGCCTACACGATGAAACTTCCGGCAACGGACACAGGCTGGCAGACTTTGTGGCGGGGCGAAATGTCATCATCTCAAGCACCTACTTCCCACACCTCAATATACAAAAGGGGACTTGGCGGTCGCGTGATCAACTAACCGTCAACCAATTCGACCACGTTGCGATAGACGCGAGACATGCTTCCAGTATCTTGGACGTCCGAACGTTCCGAGAGGCCAACATTGACTCGGATCACTACCTGGTGGTAGCTAGACTACGTATGCGGATATCCATGACGCGACAACGCAGAGCAGATGCTGTGAAAAGATTTGATGTCGAGAAGCTTAAATGGCAAGAGACCGCCAGAACTTTTGCAGACCACGTTACTATTAATCTCTCTGGAGGTCCGCCACCAGCATCAAGTGCAGAGGACCAGTGGAAACACTGTCAACAAGCCATCAGAAGTGCCGCCTCTGATTTGCTGGGTTTCACTAGGCAAATACAACGAAACCCCTGGTTCGATGAAGAGTGCCGGCTAGCGCATGCAGCTAAGGACGAGGCCTACCAGGCAGTGCTGCAGACTCGAACAAGAGCTGCTGAGAGAGTAGCACGGGAGCTCTACGGGCTGAAACGAAAAGAGGAACGACGACTTCTCAGGAGGAAAAAGAGAGAGCACGATAAGCGGGCGGTAGAGTCTATTGAGGGTTGTAGCGGTAGGGGAGATGTTCAAAAATTTTATCAGAGGGTGAAGCGATCCACCCAAGGATTCAAGGCTAGAACGGAAGCCTGCCGAGATGAGAGTGGGAATATGGTAGTAGACACACAGTCAGTGCTGAGGATCTGGAAAGAACACTTCTCTAGACTGCTTAATGGCGAAGACAGCCAAGATGCCGCTAATAGGCAGAACGCTCCATTCAACTTGGACGATGATGGCCAAGAGTTCCGTCCACCCGACCTAACCGAAGTTCGGCTGGCGATATCCAAACTTAAGTCGTACAAGGCTGCAGGTGCGGATGGCTTACAAGCCGAACTATTTAAATCAGCGGGAGATGAATTGGCTAGGAGCATACACCAGCTCATCTGCAAAATTTGGTCGGATGAAAGTATGCCCGATGAATGGAACGTCGTTGTAGTCTGCCCATCCATAAAAAGGGATATGTTCTGAAATGTACCAACTCCAGAGGAATTAGTCTCCTCAACGTCGCTTATAAAATCTTTCCGGCTATCCTGTGTGACCGCTTAAAACCTTTTGTCAACGATCTGATCGGCCCCTATCAGTGTGGTCTTAGGCCAGGCAAGTCAACCGTCGATCAAATGTTCACACTCCGACAGATTTAAGAAAAATCCCGGGAATTCCAGATCGATACACACCACCTTTTATCTGTGCAGGATAACGATGGAGAAATCTTGCTGCTCCGTCAAAATTGCCACCGATTCATTTGATGTTGAGAAAGGATTGAGGCAAGGCGACGCGTTATCATGCAACCTATTTAACATCGTTCTTGAAGCCATTGTACACAACGCGCATGTCAACACCAGAGGTACAATCTATCAAAAGTCCGTTCAATTGCTTGCGTATGCGGATGACATTGACATTGTCGGCAGAACGAAGCGAGCTGTGGCAGGCGCATTTGCGAGCATTGAATCGGAGGCGGCTAGAATGGGATTGGCGGTTAATGAGGACAAGACGAAGTATATGCTGTCATCGAGAGAGGAATCTCAACATCGTCGACTCGGGCGATGGACAGATATAACTTCGAAGTTGTCAAGGACTTTGTCTACCTGGGCTCCACTGTTACATCGCAGAATGACATCAGTGCAGAGATCAAGCGAAGAATTACTCTTGCCAACCGCTGTTTCTTCGGTCTAAGAAGGCATTTAAGTAGTAAGGCCCTTTCTCAGAGAACCAAGGAGACTTTATACAAAACCCTAATCATCCCGGTTCTGCTTTATGGGTCAGAAGCATGGACACTGAAAGATTCGGATAAAAATCTGCTACGGTGCTTTGAGAGGAAGATTCTTCGTGTGATTTTCGGTCCGGTGTGTATCGAAGGAGTATGGAGGAGAAGATTCAACGACGAGCTATACGGGCTATACAGCGACGTTGACCTGGTCAAAAAGCTGAAAATACAGCGGCTGAGATGGCTGGAGCACGTGGAGCGTATGGACAGCAACGCACCTGCCCGACGAGTCTTCGAATCCAACCCCGATAGTCCCGATAGGGTACGCAGCAGAGGAAGAACCCGTAACAGGTGGCGCAAACAAGTGGATGATGACATCAAAGCACTCGGTGTGCGCAACTGGAAGCGGCTAGCTAGGGACAGAGCTGGCTGGAGGGGCTTGTTAGTTGAGGCCGAAGCCCAGCCATCAAAAGTAAAGTAAGTAAGTAAGTTCTATAATTTTAAATACGATTTTATGCGTAAACTTTATAAAAAAAATATTTGTAATTGATCAATATCATTTAAAATTTCTTGTTATAAAAGGATATTTAATATATAATAATGTTAATAACAAGTTTTACGTACATTTTTGTACATAGGGCCTTTTTATTTTTGTTGCCAAAGGCTAAAAAGCCCTATCTGCCTTATTTCCTAAATACTATCGATGTTTTATTTTACAAACATTTAAAAAAATAAAGCATTAATCAAGCTTTACAAAAAATATTTTTTGGTAATTTTCACTTTTTATCTTCAGGTTACGGTAAGCGATTTAGTGTTTTCATCATTATCTCGAAATAGTGAAAATGTTAGTTAGGGCCTTTACTAGATTATGGGCAGTATTTGTTCGGCTATTGCTATTACCTTAACGAATTGATGGATTTTCTAACTTGCTGATGAAAATTTTTCTCAAAAGATGTTTATAACAAAAAACAAATGAATTTATATAAAGTATGCATAATTATATATAGTCGACGCCACCTATAACGACGTGGTTTATAAAGACATGTCGCTTTTAACGTCCACTTTTCTTCATTTGGTTGGTTTTCATATAATTTGTATTATATAATTTGTAATTTGTATATTATAACGTCTTGAAATCGTCGCCTATAATGACTTTCTGCATATAACGAAGATTTTCAGACAAAAAATATCTCGTTTTCGCCGCTTACAACGACGGAATGCAGAAAAAATACTAACAAAAAGTTATTTACTGAGAATTTAAGACTGAGCGTGTTTAAAAATACATACATTTCTTTATTTGCGAATGAATTTAACTAAATTCTTTATTATTATGTTCCTAAAATTTAAAAGCACATACCTAATGTACACTTCTGTTTTTGCTTTACGATCATTTTTGTGGTAAGTCTGATACCTATAACGACCGCTGGCTATTGCGACCACATTTCGCCGGCTGAATACTTAAGTGCCAAATATACAAAAATATTATTCCTCAGAAAACGAATTTTAAGGATTGAAAAATAATTCCGTTATTTTTACTTGACAATTATTACTTTTGAATTTTTATATACATAGGTATATTAATTGAAAATTCCTTTTTTGTATTTTGAAGTCCTGATGTCAAAAAACGTTACGGTTAATTAAAAAAAAAATAAAGTTTGAAAAAATTCAGAAATGAATATAGAACCCTCTTCCATACGAATAAGAAGTCAATGAAAACCAAACTTCAAATTTCCTAGGGATATAGGACTTTTATGCACTGGACATTCGGAAATCAAGCAGATATAGTAACAAAAAAATAAAAATGTCTAGCATTATTAATTTTTATAATTTTACTTTAAGTGATAAAAACATAAAACAAAAAGGAATATTAATTTAGTGGCTATGCCTTTCTCTGTACCATGTTTCTCTGTATTATGTTTAAGTCGACAAGAAACGTATGAAATTGATAAGTATTTTAACACTTAATTATGAAAAATACTGAACATGAACTTTGGTCCATAAAATTTCCTAGAGAAATACATTAAATTTTATTCGGAATTGGTTTTAAAAATACTTCAACATTCGTAGGAGTAAGTTTTGGTACTTTTCTCACACTTTTTTAGAATTAAATTTCTTTTTTACCGTTTTTGTTTGTATTAATTTTAGTAAAAAAAAAAAGATAAATTACCATCGATAAAAACTTTATTTAGAATACATTGAACGCACTTATTCAGTTTGTCAACCTAAAGATATATAAATTGTCTTATTTAAAATAATTTTTTTTCTTCATTTCTATCTCGTTTTAATTTGTTTTCACAATATTTAATTATATATATACAGTAGCCGAAATAAGTGTAAAGACAGCCATTCTGAAACTGTTAAATATGACGTAAGAGTAAAGTTCCAAAAGTTATGCATTGTTTATATTCGCCAAACGCTAAATAAATGAATTCTCTCTTAAATACAAAAAAAAAAAATGATACCGTTATCCCCAATTTCTCTCGAAAGAGAAGGTTATTAATCTTCATCACAAGAAAAGTAGTGCACAAATTGTGAAATAAGTATAAAGACACGGCCTCTGTTTCTCAATATTCCGATATTTCTGCATTTTTTTATAAATCAAAAAGTTGGACAAATATTGTAAAGGTAAATTTCACTATTTGGGTAGAAAAATAATTTTTAAGAATTTATTATTGAGCCATGCCTCGCGGAACTCATTTGACGGCGGAAGAAAGGGCAATTATTACAACACACAAGGAATATGGCTTATCTAATCGATTAATTGCCATCGAAATTGGACGATCTGTTTCCGTCGTGTGTAATTTCCTTAATTTGGGGGAAAATTATAATACTGCTGCCAGATGTGGTCGACCAAGTCTTTTGACCTCTCGAAAAAGGAATGTAATTTGTCATGAAGCAAGGCGGAATAAGCTAAATGCTAGGCAGATTAAACGTAAGTTAGACCTCCCCGTTACTGTTAAAAGAGTGCAGCAAGTGTTGAAGGTAAATCATAACCTTCGTTACACAAAAATGATGAAAAAACCGCAGCTACAACAACATCATAAAGAAGCAAGATTAAGGTTTGCAAGAGACCATATGGCGTGGACCAGAGAGTGGGAATCCGTTTTTTTTAGTGATGAAAAAAAAAAAATTAATTTGGATGGCCCCGACGGTTTAAGCTATTATTGGCGTGATTTGAGGGACGCAAAGGCAATTAAAATGAGTCGGCACTCTGGGGGTGGCAGTGTTATGGTTTGGGGTGCTTTTGGTTTCCTTGGTGAAATTCCCTTGATGTTTGTACAACCCAAAATGAATGGCCAAAAATACAGAGAGATGCTGGAATATGCCTTGGATGAATTTGGAGACATTCCTGCCGGTGAAAATTTTATTTTTCAGCAATACAATGCTCCCATTCATAATGCCAGTTATTCGTGAATGGTTTGAAGTCATTGGAATCCAGTGTTTGTCATGGCCTTCGTGTAGTCCTGACCTCAATCCTATTGAAAATTTGTGGGGAATAATAGCCAGAAAGATCTATTCAAATGGAAAGCAGTACAGAAATGTAGCAGACTTAAAAAGAGCAATTACCGAAGAATGGTTAGAGATCTACGAACAAGTCCTCCAAAACTTGATAAATTCGATGCCGAACAGGATTTTTCAAGTTATTGAGAACCAAGGAGGTTGTACAAAGTATTGACTTTCAAATTGGTAGGTAACTCGGTCTTAAAATGAATAAAATATTGAAAAATATTGACTGTCCTTATATTTATTTCGCATTTTTCACGCTTCTTTTCCTACATTTAATGACAAATCAACCTCTCTTTCAAGAGAAATTGGGGATAACGGTATCATTTTTTTTTGTATTTAAGAAAGAATTCATTTATTAAGCGTTTTGCGAACATAAACATTGAAAAACTTTTGGTACTTAACAATTACGTCATATTGAACAGTTTCAAATGGCTGTCTTTATACTTATTTCGACCACTGTATATTTATGTCAACCATTGTTTATTTTCCATTATGCTGTTTTATAATACAACTTGTTATATTTTTTGATTTATCGCTAAATTTTGAAATGCTGTATTTTGGAAACCATTCGGTCTACAGAGATGGTTTTGGTCTCCAATTGGAGAAAAGTAAGTTAATGTAAAAAACGTCAAACAATGTTTTCATTTAAAATAACTTCTTTAGGACTAAAATCGCCAATAACTGAAAAAGCGGGTTTTTTTTTTATTTTTGACCATGAAGCGGTCGCCGCTCGAAATCGAAAACTTAGGTTATTTACTAGGCCAATATCCCGAACAACAAATCAGCAATACCAGATTTGACGCATACGTGAATGTATATAGTTACTATTCTAAAGACAGCATTTTTGGGTTTTCAATTAAAGATTTAATATTATATATTTACTCAGCCAAAATGTTACTTCTACTTTTCCTGCTGACTGCACTATTGTCCATGGTTATAGAGCACATAAGTACCAAAAATCTCACTTTTTTTAATATATTGTGAGTACTTAAATTCT
The DNA here is from genome assembly GCA_949320155.1 of Melangyna quadrimaculata. Lineage (NCBI taxonomy): Eukaryota > Metazoa > Arthropoda > Insecta > Diptera > Syrphidae > Melangyna > Melangyna quadrimaculata. The sequence goes on from OX439484.1 coordinate 188,601,603, forward strand.
CTTTATCCCGTCTCCTGAGGTTATGGGGCAGTTAAGTGTTAAGCGTATGTTTTTCAAACTTTCCTACAAAAATTGTCCCATCTAGTACAAATTTTGGATATACGCATCAAAAGAACCCAACAATTTGTGGTTTATAGAGCAAAAGTGCTTTCTGATACTTCGTTAATAATTGAGATAGAGCTACGGGGATAGCGCCAAACGATAGAGAATATTCGAATTAGTATAACTGCATCTTTAACTCAGTTTCCCGAAAAAGTGGTCTGTGAGGCACTTAAGTATTCGGCTTTTTTGGCTGATCCCTTAGCGGTCGTTATAAGCGGCGTCGACTGTATGTATAAATTTAAGTTACAAAATCCCGAAAAATTTGTACTTATCCACAGGGTATAAAGTATAAATAACTAGTTTCGTGTTATAATCAAATCTAGCATAACGATAATACAGATAATTCAAAAAAAGTGATTTGCGTCATGGCGTTCATCACGTTCGTCAAGTTTGTCACGTCCGCCAAGCTCATCACGTCCTTCAAATTCATCACTTCCATCAAATCCGTCTGTCAAATCTTCCTGTTCCTCTGTACGTGCATATCGAGCTAGACACTAAACGGGTTGACTGGATTTAATACATTAGACTTTAACACATTCCTTATAGTATAATAAAATTTAATTGAATTAATAAACTATAAGATCCTGATGCCTACACTTATGAATGAAAAATAAAAATAGTTCAGCCGGGCAGAATCACGCAATATTGTTGGTGCCGTGAAATAAAGCCAAGTTAAATAAGGCCAACATTCAGCAGTTGGTCTTATCGAACATCGAAAATGTTATGTCTGATCTTGGCATGTCGCGTTATGACAGTGAAGCATTCTCTTGTGCAACAGTTTTTGAAAATAATTTCTCATGTACAATTTGCATGTTTTCGAAAATTGCAAAAATGATTGGAAAGTTACCCGACACAGCACCCCGTTACTTTCTAATGATAAGCAATTATTGCTAATAATTCATTTTGCACATGATGAACATGTACATACGTATTTTTTCCTTATATTTCGCGCGAAATTTAAAAACTTTATTTTATTAAAACTCCGGAAATTGTATGATTTTTTCGGAGACTTTCTCGCGAAATTTTAAACTAATCTTTTATAAAACTGCAAAAGTAAAAATGTATTTACATTTCATAAGACTCTCCGAAAAAATCATACGATTTCCGAAGTTTTATAAAATAAAATTTTTAATTTTCGCGCGAAATATAAAAAAATAATACGTATGTACATACATGTTTATCATGTGCAAAATGAATTATTAGCAATAATTGCTTCAAGCCGAAAGTAGGAACATCTTTGAATGTGCCATCATTCTTTTTTGCAATTTTCGAAGACATGAAAATTGTACATGAGAAATTATTTTCAAAAACTGTTGCACAATTCACTGTCATAACGCGACATGCCAAAATCAGACAAAACAAACAAGCAAGATTTCAATTCATTGGGGATATATTTTAGCATATGGCCTTAGTTCAGTAAAATCAAGGTCAATTTGGCCTTATTTTACTTTGTCAAAGTGCAATAAAACCAAATGTTGAAAGTGAAATAAAAGCAATTTGGCCTTATTTCACTTTGTCAATGTGTAATAAGACCAACTGCTGAAAATTGGCCCTATTTCACTTTTGCAAAGTGCAATAAGGCCAACTTTTGAAAGTTGGCCTTATTTCACTTGGCGTTATTTCACGGCACCAATATTGTTGCGTATGTTGAGTATCAACGCCAACTAGATAAATGTGTCATAATGCTAGAAATTGAGTGGGCCAATGCTTTTTTGTACCCAAGTTTTTTGACTAGCATAATTAAACACATAGCGGAATTAAAAAATAGCACCAACAAACTAGTTAAAAAACAACCTTGGTTTGATGAAGACTGCGCCAAAGCTAGGAACAAATCACTTGGATCTCTCAACTTGTTTAGAGAACTAAACACGGATACAGCGAAACAAATTTATATTGAAGCAAATTTACATTATAAAGCAATTTGTGAGTCCAAGAAAACCATATATTTAAATGGAATGGCAAGTGAAATAGGAGAGGTTTCCAGTAGCAAAGACTTTTGGACACTTGCTTGAAAACTCAACGGAAACGCATACAAAGTTGGCACCCTAGTTGAAGTTAACACTCTTAAAAACCATTTCCGAACAATGCTTAATCCAGAGGGACCACAAATTTCATATATGTATGCAGTACCACAAGTGTTTGATGAAATGTTGGACACACCATTCTACATTGAAGAGCTTTATGAGGTGTTGCGAAAAGCAAAACAAAATAAAGCGCCAGGGGAAGATCGAATCCCCTATGAGTTCTACCAAAATGCTACAATCAATTTCCTTTAAATAGTACTTAAATCCCTAAATCATATCTATAAAGAAGCACATGTACCTGAGGAGTTTCAAAAGTCAATAAATCTTCCCAGTATTTAAGAAAGGTGATCCAAATAACGCAGCGAACTATAGAGGGATCTCTTCTATGAATACTATTGCGAAAATTTTTACGGGCTTATTGAACGCACGCCTAACAAAATGGGTTAAAGAAAATAGAAAGTTAAGCCAATTCCAGGCGGGATTTCGAGAAGGCTATTCTACTGTGGATCAGATATTCAACCTAACAAGTATAGCGCAAACCTACTTAAACAAAGGAAAAAAATTGTATGTATTTTTCATCGACTTTCGTGCGGCATTTGATACGATCAATAGAAAATGTCTTTTCTACAAACTTTCCCAAATCGGCGTATCGACTAAGTTTCTCAATATCTTTACCAATCTCTATAGTGCCAACAAATCTGCAATATGGAATGGGAATGAGCTATCAGACTGGTTTGGAATAGAAACTGGTTTAAGACAGGGATGCTTGCTAAGTTCTCTAATTTTTTCACTGTTTCTGGATGACATCTCAGATTACCTACCAGCGGGAATCACAGTTGAAGGTATTAAAATCACCACATTGCTTTTTGCGGACGATCTGGTAGTCTTAGCAGAATCACATAGCTCTCTTCAGCTTATGATAAACAAATTAGAAAATAACTGCAAGTACAATAGTTTACAAATCAACACAGCTAAGTCTAAAGTGCTTGTATTTAGAAAAGGAAGGGGCCGCTTAGCTGGATTTGAAAAGTGGAAATATGGTGGAGAGAATCTGGAAGTCGTCAAATCATATAAGTATCTGGGGGTTACAATAAGCCACGATCTTTCGTTCAAACAACATTTTAAATTGAAACTTTCTGATTCGAAAAAAGCCATAAACTCAACTTGGAAAAATCTTATATCGAATTCTAGGGTTGGGCTGCCATCCAAAATAAAAGTTTTTAAAGCTGTTATGCGCTCCATAATGTGCTTTGGGGAGGTAAATACCATGAAGATGTAGAAAAATTATTGCGTTTCTTTTTGAAAAAACTTCTGCGTCTACCAGCAAACACGCCCAATTATATGCTCGTAATTGAAAGCGGAATGTCACCTCTTCATGTTTTTACACACCGACTCAGCATGAATTATGTGACCAAAGTTCTAAACGAGGCAGACGATTCACGACTTACCAAGTTTCTCGTCAGGAAGGCACTTAGAACGAAAACAATGTTTTACAAGGACTGGGAAAATGTAGCAGCTAAGTACAACATCATGCTAGGCCTTACAGAAAATAATATTTCAGAGTGGCGTAACATAACCCAAAAATTCGTTCTTGATGTGAAACAGGCAATACAAATAGAAAATATTACACACGCAGAAAGTTCATCAACACCAACCAACAGATTAACTATCTGAACCTTGGCCTCAGTACTGCACAAATTTCTATGGTAATCCGAGTGAGAGGAGAACTACTCAAGCTTAATTATATGCCCCATCGTGGGGATATTTCACCTACCTGCTGCCTATGCAACACTAGGGAAAACGAAGACGTGATGCACTTTCTTGGTTCCTATCCCATCTTGAAGGAAATAAGGCGATATTATTATGGAGTCAATCTTATGAATATTGAAGAAGTTAAACGTATACTGAACGACAGTAAAAATTGGGGAAAACTTGCTTCTTATTGCCACTCAGCGCTCAATTATAGAACAAGAATAATCAATGAAAATTTTTAAAATACAAAATGTCAAATCCACACTTTTTCTTTTTTATGTATATTTGTAAGAATTACGAGTACCTACTCTTTTTTTTATATTTCTTATTTAAAATTTGAAAAAAAAAAAAAAAAATGTTAAATTTGTTGTCATTTCTCGGCAGACGGCATAGCCATGCTTAAATGTACTTATTTTAAACAATTGCAATTGTAAATTTTATAAAAGATGAAATAAAGTACCAAATAATAATAAAAAAAAAAATAATATTGTTGCGGTCCAATTGACTGTATATTGAGCAATAATATTTTCAGCTCTAAACTCCACTTTTTATTGGATTAAAGTTGGGTCAACCTTTTAAAGGGAAAAATATAAATAAAAAAACGTATATTTTCTTTTTTTTTACTTTCACCATCTTTATTTTCGTATTACATGTTATAATTATTATTATATTCATTCAAGGACTATTCACACAATCTTAAAAACTCATTCAACTTATTAACTTCTAGTTTTTTTCTTAACTATAACCAAACAATTTACCCACGTATTTATAGAGACAAATAGTTATTTCAGCTCCTGCGTTTAGGATAACTACATAATGGAATAAGAGTGTTCCGGACTCAAATAGAGCAGTAAGCAATTGCCTTTAGTTTCAGTCCGGCAAATTCATATTTCATGGTGTAGTTTTCCTAAACACGGGAGCTGAAATAACTATTTTTTTTTATAAGCGGTGGTTAGTCTTAAAGCACAGTTTCTATTGTTTTTTTTTACAATAAAATTAAAAAAAAAATATAATCGTAATATAGGTATATTATTATAATTATAATCTTTTGGCACTGTAAGATAATATATTATGACTTGTCAACCTAGCTTTATTCTTAATTTATAATGTAGATGCAAGTTGGCACATTATCCAATGTAATTTCTTAGAATTGATGCTCCATCAGAATAACCTCTCGCTGAAACCCCATATGAGCCTGTTGGGTATGTGTTGAAGTATCGTGGTTGCTCAAATGATGGATGTGATCTGAAATGAGAAAATCGTTATACATGAATATAAGCTAAGAAAACAAGAGAATAGTGAAAATTTTACTTGTAAACAGGAACTGGGAATGGTTTGGGAACAGGAACAACTACAGGACGATCAACTGCCACTGGAAATGGTCGGGGAACTGGCACTGGAACTCGAACTGGGAATGGTTTCGGAACTGCAACTGGTACGCGTTGCCTGAAGAACACACTCTTGTGAATGTAGGGAGGAAGGTAACCGTAGAAGGGCTTCTTTGGTGGCTCAGGTTCTGGTTCAGGTTCGGGCTCTGGTTCGGGCTCAGGTTCTGGCTCTGGCTCTGGCTCAGGTTCTGGCTCAGGTTCCGGCTCTGGTTCAGGTTCTGGTTCTGGAGCTGGTGGTGGTGGAGCAGGTGGAGCTGGAGCGGTGTACATAGCTGTCAATTGAATTGGAACAAATGCCGGTAGTGAGACAGTCAATGGAACTCCAGGTGGTGGTGTTGCTGGTTCTGGCTCTGGTTCAGGCTCAGGTTCTGGTTCAGGCTCAGGCTCTGGTTCAGGTTCGGGCTCAGGTTCAGGCTCTGGTTCGGGCTCAGGTTCTGGCTCCGGTTCTGGTTCCTCTTCTTCTTCTTCCTGCAATGATGCCAGAAGTGCAAGAAGTTCCTTTTTCGATATTGGACTCACACCGAGTCCTCCAAGCCCATGTCCAAGCCCATGTCCAAGTCCACCATATCCGCCATATCCACCATACCCACCAAGGCCTCCACCATACCCACCAAGTCCTGCTAATCCATAAATACCGCGATGTACCCGCACCAATCGCATTCCAAGGGAGTATCCTGCCAGCCCAAGGAACAGCAAAGCCCAACGCTGGAAAATCGATCAAAAATAAAATTTTACAAATATTATCCAGAGTTATGATTCGTAAGACGAATAAATTACTTACAATAGATATCAGCATTTTGCACGTTAATCCACTATGATCACACTGAAATATCTGCACTTCTTTGCTATCAACGGTATGAATTGGGTTTGATGTCAAGTGGAAGCCCTCGTCTACTTTTTATACAACTGAATCGGTGTGCTTTGATTTGAAATTTCGAAAAGAGATCAATTTAGCTTAAGTGGGAAACAAGCTACGTTAGCGTTTGGTTTCCTCATCTAATTCGCAAGTAGATTGATACCTATTATACGAATAAGGAAACACCAATCGAGCGTCAAACCCTGGACGAGTATCAACTGTAAACACCGGCCTTATTGCTGCTCCAAATCCGAAAACATTTTTATTTATCTTGTTTATTGCGAGTTGGGTTGTGGATTTTGTGCAGCAATGTACCTACATAAAGGCTTCATTGTATATTTAATGCCTGTAAAAAGCCAAGTGCAATGGTATTCGCAAATCATCTATAACAGCTCCATCTGGATTAGACAACGCACTGATCAACTTATTTGGGTTAACTGTTTAAGACGGAAGTACATATGTACGTCGACACTCGCCCTCGACTTATTTGGATGCTCTTCATTTCCAGTGTTAACGTGCGCGCGGTGGAAATGGGTAGACATTTTTGTGCGATCTTGTTGGGCGATGCACTCGTTGAGTGTGTTATTCAACTTTTTTCTTTTTTTTTTGCTGAAGCTATCAGGAGGCGAACGCATGACTTATTGTTGACAATATTGAATTATCGGCGTAGATACTATACAACACAGAAAAATCCTGTCAGGAGGTTACAGCTTGAAGGAAAATGAGAGGTAAGATACGTATAATTATTTTTTTTTTTTTTTATGTATTTTTTTAAGGTCACTGATACTTGTGGTACTGGTTCTGAGTTTTTATTTAATAAAAAAATAACAAAGACATTCATTAATTTATCTGCAGTTTACTATGCCATTATTATCAAGTTTTCGTTTATAATTGGCATGAAATACAAAACAATGCAACCTCGAAACTAACAGAGCTTGACTTTGGGGATTTCACTGAACGTCAGTGAACCGGAATTATAGCCAGAACTAGACTAGAATATTTTAAAAAGTAAAAGTTCTTAAACCATCCCGTATTCAGTTTATGATTTAAAATTAATAAGATGATTGCGTATTAAAATCCGAAACAGTTCTTAATAACGTAAAATTTTTCAAAAATCAGTTTGAAAATAAACCTTTTTTTTTTTTAGTGAAAAAGAGTTAAAAACAGCTAACATAGGTAATTGTTTGCATTTTCGTACAGCCGCTTTTCACTCTAAATCCTTATGGTTACAGTTAATACGAATTATACAGTGTATCCCATTGTCAAAGGTCCAAGCTGAAACTAGGGCAAGGTCAGGTCATTACCTATTTGAATTTGCTAACTTATCCATACCGAATCATACCGGTTTTCGATTAACGGTTATTTTTTGAAACTTGAAAAAAGCTTTTCTTTGAAACAGTTTTTTGATCACCGTGTCCATAATCGGTTTTTGTTTTTTTTTTTTACAATTTTTGCATTAAAACAGTGATTAATAATTTTTCAAATTTTATTAAATAAAATATTTATCTAATAAAGATGATGAAATTTATATGTAAAAATATTAAAATTACTTCGGTTTTAAGTGGAGTGAATGATTATAATTCACTAAAAAAGTACACCGCCCATGTACATGCCCAGGTATAACAGTGGGCTCTTCAGTCAGTCTGTTATAATAAAATTTACAGTATCTTCTTGCTGTGATTTTTATAGGAGGACCAAACTTTGTGTGTTAGTAGGGTATAACAGACTGACTGAAGACCCCACTGTTGTACCTGGGCGAAACACAAATTATCTTTGTTGAGGTTGCTTGTACTTTTTAATTAAAATATTTTTCGTTCGTATCACCGTTTGCCTTCAAAATTCAATGATGCCTCTTAACCATCGCCAGCATGCATATAGGGCGGGCAGATCTTCCGAGACCGCCTTTTATGAACTCACAAATACTGTGCAAATAGACCTAGATGTCAAAGAAACATCCTTATGTGCCTTCTTAGACATTGAATGTGCCTTTGGCAACACCTAGCATGAGGCTGTCAACAAAGCACTCGTTAGAAAATGCGTTCCCATCACTATAACCAGATGGATAAGTGAGATGCTAGGCACAAGAACGGTGGAAGCACACGCAGGACAAAATATTCAGGAAATCATCACAACAAGAGGATATCCGCAGGGAGAGGTACTGTCACCCACCCTTGTTGATGAACTACTTGAAAGTCTTACTTCTCAAGGTATACGCTGCATTGGCTTTGCCGATGACATTGTTTTAATAGCATTAGGGAAGTTTGAAGAAACCCTTTGTGATATAATCCAAAGAGGACTGACAATTAGGGGAAGGTGGCCTAAAATGGCCCACCAGGGTAAAATGGCCGCCTAGCTAGAAATCGTAGAATCGAACAGAATTAGAAGGTTCTGTGAACATAATTCCATAGTTTATCTGGCAGCACCGACATATACGAAATGTTAGCAACTTCAAGATATTATTTGAAATTCGACAGACCAAAATGTCTCTTGCCATCTTCAAAAGTAGAAACTATAAAATTTTAAGAAAAATTTGTTGACAAAAAACTGTATACAAAATAGTGAATTTTGGAGAAAACAGTTAATGCATGTAAGTATCAAGTATTTCTTTTGAATTTACTGAAATTCGTTGGCCTATAACTTTTTATGTCTGTTTGGAACTAAAACTTAAATAAAAAAGTCCTTTACGGGAAAAATGGCTGACTTAGCTCTCGGCTCAAATGGCATAGTGTGCCATTTTATACTTAACCTTATATTTTAATTTTCCTTATAGTGAAAATGGTTGGAAAATATGAAGGATCTATAGAGCGGCAGTCCTGGACTGAGGACGTATTATCAAAAGCCCTAAATACATCCAAAACGTTCAATGTCCGGTGTTTAAGTTTTTTTATGTTTATTTAACTTATATAAATTGAAGTTGTTTTAAATGAATCGTTAATATTGGTAAAAGTCTGAAATGTTTTGTTTTCTTAATTCATTTTGAAAGTCTTACAACATTTTTTTTGGCATCTGTACCTTGGGTGGCCCGCTTAAGCGGTTTCGGATTTAAGCTCCTTTAATGTGTCCTCTGTCTTGCTCTCGCAACTTTTTTTAAGCATTAAAATGACCAAAGTTTGTTTAAATTTTTGGTATGTACATTTATGTACTTATACTACTTACTAAGCTTACTAAGGGGCCAGTTATAGCTATCATTGAAATTCATCATTGAAAAAGTTAGCTGCTGATTTTGAGACCCTTCGAAAGTTTGATCATTGAATATTTTAATGCAGAAATATAGCTTACAACTTCAAAATTATTTCTCTTCTAAAAATTCATTTTGACCCATATCTTCCCCAGAACTTAACTTTTAATTTTTTCAATGATCATGGGTAAGGTAGTTCATCATTGAAAAATTAACAGTTACGTTATGGGGAAGATATGGGTCAAAATGAATTTTTTTTGGAGGAGAAATAATTTTGAAGTCGTAAGCTATATTTCTGCATTAAAATAATCAATGATCAAACTTTTGAAGGGTCTCAAAATCAACAGCTAACTTTTTCAATGATGGTTTTCAATGATAGCTATAAGTGGCACTTAAGCGGGAGCATGTTTTCATATATTTTTTTAAAGCTAAACAGTTGGGCACTTATTTAATTAACAAATTAAAAAAAGAACGTAAACGCCAGGGTGAAGGTAATTTCGAATTTTAATTTATAAATTTATATCTTTATAACTTGAGCATAACAAAATGTGGTTTAACTAACAAAAAAAAAATAAAGTAGTGTAATATGTGCTTTATAGATGAATTAAGGTTAAAAGTTAATGAACAAAATATTCAAAAAATAAGTTATATAATTTTTTTTTGTTTTTAAGCTCAAGACAAATGTTTAACGAATGTTAAAAAATGTACGTAGGTATCCGTAAATTTTTTTTGTTTTTGGTTTTGTTTTTTTTTTTTTTTAATTAGTTTTGCTTTTTTAAAATTTTCAAAATTGTCATGGATAGTAAAAAGATAATCTATGACGTATCCATGAATTTGGTGTTTGTTTTGCTGGCCGAATATTCGGCCACTGGCGATACTAGTGTATATTAATACGCTAAGCAAAACATAAGCAAAACCAAACGTTACACTTTTCTCTGTAAATATTCAAAGGAACCCCATAAATTATATAACGTTGGAAAGGTTTTGCCCCACAGATTTGCAGAAACCAAGAAATTATGTCTGTATGTAGCTGTTAAAGCATTTAATTGACATTTGAATTTTTCCAGATAAATGATTTTTTATCATTTTAAGGGTTGGGCTTAGAAGTCTGATATATCGGGAGATGATCATATGATAATTTGGAATCCATATCTTACCGTAAGGCACAGAAATTAACGTTCTTATATATTTTTAGCCAAAATTAACTTCCATAGAATATACATAAATGTTGAAGCATAGTAGACTAAGGTTTAAAATCAAAAAAATAAATATTTTGTATGTACGATGTAGATACATACATACATATTTTTGACAGTATTTGAAAAAAGGTGAGTTTGTGTGAAATTAAATTTTATTTGATATCGTATTTCTCAATTTAAACCAGTTTTTATTGCTGTATTTCCCAGGGCAACTAGATACATGTTATATTGCAAGATTACCCCCGACTTCATAAAAGTAAGCACTCTGAACCATTTTGAACAATCGCGAACTAATTTTACTATTAATGCACATTTTTGTTAAACTTTGATATCATTTCCGAAAGCAAACATCAACCCTTTTAAAAGAGTAACATTTATAAATATGGCTTAAGTGTGGCAGGGATTCAGGATGTTTATTTTCACGAACTTGGGATACGTTATTTTATAAACCTTATTTGGAACTCGATCGAGACCTACAGAAAATATTATTGTAAAACTCAAAAATAAGTACTTTTTAGAATTCACCGGCAAAGCTAAGAGTTTTTCCAGCAACATTGATAAAAGTCTGAAATGTTATGTTTTTATCATTCATTTTGAACGTTTTACAAAAATTTTTTTTTGACATCAGTACCCCACGTAAGGTACTGATGTCCACGGGGTCCGAGGATTTTAACTCCTTTTATGTGTCTTCTGTTCGCTCACGCAACTCTTTTCAAGCATTACAATGACCAATGGTTGTTTGAATTTTTGGTATGTGGGTAATCACCAATAAAATTTATATTTAGGACAATGATCGGTTTAACTTAAATTAAGGGTAATGTTAGCTTGATTACTTTTAAAAAGGCAAACAATTAGGTGAATTATACCCGTCCAGTTTGAACTCACTAAGCGGGAGCATATTTTCATTTTTTAGTTAAAGCTATATATAGTTGAGCACTTATTTAATTTGAGTTTAAAGAGCCCTGGTTTGGTTCAGAGTGCATGATGGCAAGGAAGCAATCTTACGCGTGGCTTAAGCGTTACAGACGAGCCAACGATGAGTCTACGAAACGTAACTACCTCCAACAGAACCGGAAATTCAAAACATTGTGTAAGGAGAAAAAATTAGCTCACTACGAAAATGAAGCGAAAAGCCTAGTCAGTTGTAGGACCACGAGTGAGTTCTGGAAGAAAGCCCAAAAAATTAATGGCAAGGTTTATGTTATTAATAGAAATCTCAATTGTGAGACTTTAAAAATGCATTATTTCGAACTTCTCAATAACTTGTCTCCGAGCGGTGATATGGTAAAATCTGCACAACCAGCTTTTAGCGAGGAACTTTTAGACGGAAAAATCCAGAGGGATGAGGTAAATGCATCCATAAAAGGGCTCAATGATGGTAAAGCTGCTGGGCCTGATAGAATACCTTCCGGAATTCTACAAGTATGGGTCGGACGAGTTGATCAACAAGATAACGGCCATATTTAACAACATAATGGATCACGGAATAATACCACAGGAATTTAAGGAAGCGCTAATTTTTCCCATCCACAAAAAAGGTTGTAAAATTGACCCTGCAAACTATAGAGGAATTTCCTTCTTGAATGCATCCTACAAAATATTTACTTCGGTTTTGCAAAGTCGACTTGGAACGTGGATTGACTTATCCAAGCTATTGAAGGAATTTCAAGCAGGATTCAGACAAGGATATTCCACCTTAGACAACATTTTTGTCCTACGAAGTATAGCTGATTTCTTTTGGACCGAAACAAGAAACTATATGTTTTTTTCGTTGATGTTAAGGCAGCCTTCGATAAAATAGACCGAAATGCATTGATGTACAAGTTGTAAAGAATAGGAATGTCATATAAGATTGGACGTGTACTGCAAAACATCTATATGGATACAAAGCAGCTGTATGGGATGGAGAAAACATTTCGCAATGGTTTGAAACGAGGACAGGTGTAAGGCAACATTGTATGTTAAGTTTAAGCTATCACCGATTGTTTGCCGGGAGGAGTGGAATATGCTGGAACTCTCATCAAGGCCCTTCTTTTTGCTGATGACATAGTTTTGTTTGCGTACTCACCCCAATCGCTGCAACTAATGATTAATAAACTAAGTGAGTATTGCAGAACGTGGAAATTAGTTGTCAGTCTAGAGAAGTCGAAGGTTATGGTTTTTCGAAAAGGTGGAGGAAGAGTAAGTGGGCAAGAGCGGTGGACATTCAACAATGAGAGAATCGAAGTAGTTAATGAGTACAAATATTTAGGGATCTGTATAACAGCATGGAAAGACATCTCACCGAAAAATTACAAAAAGCCAAAAATACAATTAATGTTGCTTGGAGAAACATCTTTAACAATAAACACATAGCCCACAGCAGTAAATACAAAGTATTTGAATCGGTAGCTGACTCAACATTGATGTATGTAGCTCAAGTGTGGGGTAGTAAGAAATATGAAACTGCAGAAAAACTTCTACGATTTTATGCCAAAAGGATATTTCGACTACCACCTAATGCTGGATGTTGTAGGACGTGGGTAGTCACTGAGTGGCGTCAACACGGCGATGTCCAGTGATGTAACGAATACTACACATCAATTGTGCTTATTTTACCTCCAAGTGGTAACCATCGGGTACTGGTCTCGTCCATCCGGACTTGACTTGCGAAACAAATAAGCGCGAGTGTTGAACAAGAGACAAAAATAGCAACACTATAAATACTCTGTCAGAAATGACTGGCTGTATAAGTCGGCTGAAGTCTTAGACGAGCCCATCAGAAGGAAGGTGTGCGGCGGATGAATTCACCAGAATCAACGGTGTCACCAACAGTATGGACAACAGAGACCTTACGTGAGCTACTCTGAAATATTTAGAGCTGAGGTCGGTAAGGAATTTCAGTACTAGCCAGGGTGCTGAAAAAGAGATGGTGGCGGATGAACCCTTCAAGGGTCAACGGCAGCACTCATATCCCCGTAGTGGGCTACTGGTATCGGATTATCCGGCCTGCTGTCCTAAGGCTACACAAGGATCCGGCCCTCCGGGTCTGGGGGTCGTGTGACGGGTTGGCAACCTACCACATGTAAAGAAATCAACCGCTTCGAATCGGCAACTACAGCCTCGGATAAGGAATGATCAAACGATGACGACTTTTGGCTATCGAACAAGGACAAAGATTGGATTCTGGAATGTTAAAACTCTTCTCGATAACCGCGAAGAAGGCCCTAACAACGCCAGATTCCTCCAACTTGAGAAAGAATTCCTACGGTACAATCTAGACATCTTGGGTCTGAGTTAAGTGAGATGGTTGAGCGCAGGGCAGGTGGATTCACCTTCGAAAAGCACTTTCTTTATTTATTCCGGAAAACCAGTTGGAAGCTCCCGATGTTCCTGCGTAGGTTTAATGTTGACTCCAAAGGCGCGGCAAAGTCTTATAACCTGGAAACCCATCAACGACAGGATATTGACAGCCAGGTTCCAGAGTAAATTAAGAAAAATCACCATCATCCAGTGCTATGCCTCAACTGAGGAAGCGTCGGACGCCGAGAAGGACGAATTTTACAGCCAACTTAGCGCGGTTTTCAGAAGCTCGCCGAATGGAGACATCACTATAGTAATGGGAGATATTAATGCTAAGGTTGGCCAGGACAACACAGCGTTGAAGCACGTTCTGGGTAACCACGGTATCGGGGAACGGAACGACAATGGAGAGCGGTTTGTTGACTTCTGTAACGCAAATCAGCTAGTCATTGGAGGTACTCTGTTCGAGCATAGGATCTCGCACAAGATAAGTTGGTTATCCACAGATCGTCAATGTACAGCGAACTTAATCGATCACTTTGCTGTTAGCAAGCGCTTTAAAAATTGTCTTCTCGACGTCCGAAACAGACGCGGTGCTGATGTAGGGTTAGCTCGCGATCACCATGTTATGCTTGCCTACGTTCGTCTTCGAATTGCTTCAGTACATGGAAATCGGCAAAACTTCCTGCGTACACCCAGGTACAATACCGACAGATTACGGGATCCTACAGTGCGCCAAAGATATAAGGACCGCCTCGCCGCAGAAGCAGAAGTCATCAGCATTGCCACGCCAGAAAATGCAGACCAACACTGCAGCAATGTGAAAAAGGCCTTTGCAACTGCCGCAACTGAGTCTGTGGGTATAAGGCAGAGAAGCCAAAGCACATGGCTTTCTGCAGATACATGGAGTAAGATTGAAGAAAGGAACGCGATTAGATCCCAACTTGCGGCTGCCTCAGTAGGTGAGAGATTTAACATCGAGTCTCAGTACCGTAGGAAAAGGAAAGAAGTGCAGCGTAGTGTCAGACGTGACAAAAGGAGGCGCGTAAATGTTCTCGCAGAACAGGCAGAGGAAGCAGCATCTAGGTGCGATAGTGGTACCGTCTACAAGATAACCAAGGAATTGGTTGGAAACAACAACTCCCGGAAACAACACCTCGTCAAGGATGTAGTCGGCACCCTGCTAGTTACGGATGAGGATCAGCTCAGGAGATGGAAGGAACATTTTGCTAGCGTGCTCAACCACATAGGCGATAGCGGAGGTTTGGACGGAATTCCCGCTGAGCTCTACCAAGCAGATCCACAAACATCAGCGAAGTTGCTACACCCCTTAATAGCACAGGCATGGGAGAACGAAAGTTTCCCCATTGAATGGAAAAAAGGGATGATCGTCAAACTGCCAAAAAAGGGAAATCTTACGGATTGCGGAAACTGGAGAGGGATCTGTGTCCTCCCCGCGGTGGCAAAGATAATGGCGAAAATAATCTTGGAACGAATCAAAGAACATCTCGATTCTACTCTTGACAAAGAGCAAATGGGATTTCGTGCAGGCTCATCCTGCATTGATCACATCAACACCTTGAGGATCATAATAGAACAATGCGTGGAGTTCCGTTCCCCTCTTCATTTGCTCTTCATCGACTTCGAAAAGGCTTTCGATAGTTTGAATCGAGATTTCATTTCGTCAGCTTTACGTAGGAGAGGAGTACCCGAGAAGATTATCGCCGTTATAAAGGCTACCTACGAGGGTGCATCGTGTCAAGTCTTACACAACGGAAAGGTATCAGAGGACTTCGATATCCATAGCGGAGTTCGTCAAGTATGTTTGCTATCTCCACTACTTTTCCTGGTGGTTATAGGGGATGTCCTTCATGCAGCTCTAGCCGAGCAAGCGCGTGGAATTCGATGGACGATGTTTTCGTTCCTGCAATATCTTGATTACGCTGACGATATTTGTTTGCTCGCACAACATTATGGATCTTCATCATATGGTGACTAATCTGGAATGCGAGGCAAACAAAGTCGGTTTGAGGATCAACACCGGGAAAACAAAAATCCTCAACATTTCTGAATCTTCTTCTCAAGTTGTCGTTGCGGGACAGCAGGTTGAAGCGGTGGACAACTTCCTGTACCTCGGTAGTGTTGTCTCAAAAGACGGCGGTGGTACGGATGAAGATGTTAACTGCCGAGTCGGCAAAGCTAAAGCTGCTTTCGGCATGCTGTCTAAAGTTTGGAGGAGCAACGTCTACAGTACGAAGACCAAGCTGCGACTGTTCCGGTCGAACGTAGAGTCAGTGCTACTATATGGGTGTAGTACATGGAAAGTGACCGCCTCTGTCACAAGGAAGCTACAAGCTTTCGAAAATAGATGTCTCCGGAACATCCTAAGGATTTTTTGGCCAAACACCATCTCCAACCAAGAACTCCTTCGGAGAACGGGCCAAAGTCCTATTGACATCGTTATTAGGAAAAGAAAGTGGCAGTGGATTGGTCACACCCTACGTCGTGGTGCAGACTCTATTGCAAGACATGCAATGGAGTGGGATCCACTCATCCAAGATGGCAGAAGACCTGGAGGCCAGAGAAAATCTTGGCGCAGAACAGTCGACAAGGAATCACAAAAGCTCGGTAAAAGTTGGGGAGAGCTAAAATACATTTCCAGAAACCGAACGAGATGGCGTGTAGCGGTAGTTGACGCCCTGTGCCCCTTTGAGGGGTCAAGGATCTAAGTAAGTAAGTAATGCTCCGAGCTACATATATGCTTATGCTGGAAACCGGTATATCGCCTCTATTTATTAAAACCCTTAAGTTGCAAGTTGACTACATATGTAATGTTCTCAAAATGTCTGATGAGCGTCTCCCTAAAAAAAGCAGCACTTCAGGTGATAAATAGTCAATCGAGTTGGTTTAGAGATTGGATAGAGCTAGCAGAAGAAGCTAATATATATCTTGCACCGGATGAGTACTTAATGTGGAAACCCCTTTCTCTATCAGCTGATTTCTATTATAGATGATCGATTAAGATGGGAGTTTGCAGCCGAAGCAGAAGAATCCATCTACAGAAATACATATAGTAAGCTGAACTACAACCTAAACCATAACAATTACTTCCGTGATGACTACACGATAGATCAAATATCAATGATATTTAGATTAAGAGGTGAACTCCTAGATCTCAACTTCATTCCGCATTGGGAAGAGTTGCCCTTGCTGTGCGAATTGTGTAATATGGGCGAAAGAGAGAACATTTTTCATTTTTTGGGTAGATGTCCTGTGCTTCGAGAAACAAGAAGACATATCTTTGGGTGTGATTTTCTATCAGAAGAGCTTATGATACATCATCTTAATGAAATTGAAGTTCCTATACTCTACAAATATTGTAAAATAGCATTATCTTATAGAAACAGAATCATAAAAGGAAATTTTTAAAATTAAAGAATTGTAAATATAAATATAAGTTAAGAAAAAGTTGTTAATCAGGCAGACGGCAAATAGCCATGCTTTATTATTGTTAAATATGTACATATGTGAATATCATAATTTATAGAAATAACACCTTAATCTAAATCTAAATCTTATTTAATTTACAAATTTAAAAAAAAGTACGTATACGTCAGGGTGTACGTTATTTCGAATTTCAATTTAGATATTTATATTTTCGTAATTTAAGCGGAACAAAATTTGGTTTAACTAAGAAATAAAGTAGCGTAATATGTGCTTTACAGATGAATTAAGGTTTACTATTAAATATTTAAAAAATAAGTAACAACATTATTTTCTTTTTTAGTTCAAGACAAAATTGGAACGAATGCTAAATGAATGTACGTATCCGTAAATTTTGTTTGTTCTTTTTTTTTTAATTAGTTTTTTGATGTGTAAACATCTTAGCGCTAGGTATGAAGAAAAAAACAAACTCTCGGTATGGGTAAACTTGAAAGAGGAAAGACAAAATTACGGATACGCCACCATCTTGTTTATTTAGATTTTTATCTAATGGATGCGAATGCTTCGTGCATTGAATAGAGTAAATTGAGATAATGTGGTAAATGTCGGTAATGTGGTTGGGTATAGTAATACAACAACGACACCAACCAAGCCAACGGTTTGTGCATTAAATAGTGCCGGGAAAATTATCATCATCATATAATTGTGGAAAATGCAGATTTTTAAGGCATGGTGCAACTGTTATGATTTTAAGGTATAAATTGGGCATGATTTTAAGAGTTGCCACATTCTCTAAAAAAGGCAACCTCATCAGTTTACTATATACTGTAAGCTATTGTATAAACTATATACTACACTGATGTTTACACATCGTCCCCTTGAGTCCCGGTACTCACACATTTTTTTTTCTAAAATTTTCAAAATTGTCATGGATCTCATATAAGGTAGTAGAAAGATAATCTATGACGTATCCATGAATTTTGTGTTTGTTTGTGTTTGAATATTCGGCCACTGGCGATACTAGTTATATTTAAATTCGTAGAACGAACAAAAATACAGTTTTCTGCTTGATTGGGAGAGGAAGGTATTTTTTATTTTTAGAATAACTTGTCTGGTCTTTCAAAGCTGAGATAATTCGTCTGGAAATTAAATTTTTTACATAACAACACTATACCACCTTTTCGAAGACATTGACACAATCTTAATCTTGAACAAAAGTTAAGTTTTACAAATCCAAATAAATTCAGACTTACAAAATGAATATAATTTTATAGTCAATCAACCAAATGTAAATATGAATTATTCAAGTCTTTTGAAGTCCAGTCAAACGTTAAATAAGGTCTGATGCTCATTCAAAGCAACATAAATCTGTGACAGATTATTTTACAATAATAACTATTTGCCTTAGAAATCGGATACCTATTCGATTGACTGGACGCAATTTGATACGTAATTTTATATTATTAAGAATTTAGCCATCTTCATGAACGTCGGCATTGCGTCGCGTCACGTCGCGTCGTGCGTCGGTCGGTCGCATTCGTTCTGTTAAGATAAAAAGTAATACCTGATGCTCGTACATACCTATATATTTAGTTACATTTATTTTGAACATCATGGAAGTATTTAGATTGTAATTAAATTTTATTGAAGTACTTTGACCTGGTAAAGCTATCTCTTCATTTAATTGAAGGCAAAAATGGTTTCAAGAAATAGATTCTTACAGGTGAACAGTTTTCCGATGGCTTTTTCTCGTCGGAAATTTCGTTTGATTTCAAGAACAAATAAAGGGATCAGGTATAAAAGAAAACGTATAGAAATGAATGTAATCGTTGGCATTTCTTAACCCATAACCGAAGCAAAAGTGGTTTAAATGGGTATACCTACTTACTTGTAATGTGGAAATTCAAATTATAGAATAAAATGAGTATTTTGGAAATGAAGATAAGGATTTTGAGTTGTGAATATTTCAAAAAGATTGTTAAGCTATGGTTTACTTTTGAGATGAAAAAAGAAGTAACAGAGGTAAGAAATGTATACTTGCTATCTGCTCAACCATAACCATTAAACATTACTTTTAAATAAAGACTTAAATGATTGCTGCAATGTCCATATAGCGTGCAGGACCCCAACAGATAGTAGAATTTATTAAAATTGCTCTGTTTGTGCTAGAACAGAACTCGTTGGACTTTGCTATAAGCTGACACAATTTATCGTTTTATCCAAAACATTCCACCACCATATTAATTAAGAATCAGTTTAACCACTGAGATGTAATATAGTAAAAATCCAATGATTAATGTGGGTTGAAAACCAAATTTATTTCCAACTGTGTGGTGTTTTGCATGACATAATTAAACTATTAATAGAATGTACAGAAAAGTTAGACTAAGATGAGTCTTCTTAATTGGATTTTAATAATATTAAACGCATTGGGGCGTATTCATAGTCATTTTAGACCTGGGTCTAAGTTAAACATAGGTATAGTTGAATTTTTGGAGGTTGATTCTAGTTTTTTAAGTTTATCATTTCAAAATATTTGAAGCTATTTGTGTAGTATACGAAGTTAATTATCTTATAAAAATACAAAACCATCAATTTGTAATTAAAATTGGTCTGTATTCATTCAGCCAAAATTGTCTTAAACTGGAGTTTAGTTAAACCTGGGTCTATCTGCGACTATGAATATGCCCCATTCTAATTCCAAGGACCAGCTACCTTTAATGGACTAGTGATAATATAGATAGATAATATTTGTGTTCAGTTCGACACATATTTTTGCGTATGTATGTTTAAAACAAAAAATGCACAAAATATTATTGCGGTGATAACGAAGAGGAGAAAAAGAAAGAACCCGAATGCATAACATCTAACTTGTGTGTGGCTTGTAAAAATGCTAGTTGTCCAAATGCAATTGTAAATCAGAAAAACCTTCATTGGGATGGGCACGATCAGGTGACCTTGGTGGTGCAATGCGTAGTACAACGACCTATGAGGTAGCTTGGTCTAGGTTCGAATCCAGTTGAAGGGAAAACAATTTATAAACTAAAATTGGAACTGTAGACTAAGCACCACTAAAAGGAATCTGATGATTGGTGTGGCAGCCATGAAATTGCAATAATTCCAGCCAAAATGTAATACTCGGTGATAGCCAACACAAGTGGTTGTTGTTCATTCAAAACCTTCAATATTATCGAAATCCTTGAATCCGT
The DNA here is from genome assembly GCA_949320155.1 of Melangyna quadrimaculata. NCBI lineage: Eukaryota > Metazoa > Arthropoda > Insecta > Diptera > Syrphidae > Melangyna > Melangyna quadrimaculata. Next base: position 188,622,037 of record OX439484.1, read on the forward strand.
TTTTGAGAAAAATTATATTTTTCTTGACGGTTATGCAACATTTGTATGGAAGTTAACGTAATTTTTGAGTAAAGGAAAATTATTTTTTTTAATATTCTAGAAGATAATAAAAATCTACCTCATGACAAGTTAGGGGTCACAATAATGTCAAAACTTTGTAGTCGCTTCCTCATAAAACAAAATGAAAAATATCAATAAAACCATTATCGAGAAAATTAAAACCCCTTAAAATATGGTTGTACTAGAAGTACCAAAATAAATAAGAAATAATATATATCAAAAAGTATCCTTTTTCTATTATAATTATTTGATTTTTTGTTTTCAAGAAAATACATTACAGACAGAATTGCGAGACCCACTTTTTTCACTTTTTCTATCATCGTACTGGCTAGGCAAAAACATATCGCAAGTAAGAATCCGGTTCCAACCAAACAAATTTCCAACCCCGTTAAGAAAATTCTTATTTTTGGCGAAAAGGACGCCAGAAAGAGAAAATTTTTCATTGATTTTATTTTTTTCGTTAAAAAAATTGTTCGTAAAATAAAATTTTAAATGGCATATTATTTTACAAACTTAGAAGTAACGAATTTTCAAATTATGAGAAGATCAACCAAGCCAATATCGATATATTCGGGAATATGCAAAAAAAGGTAATATCTTAATGCTCAAAAAACCCCAGAACTTTATTCCCGTGATTTGTATTTGTTTTGGAAAAAAAAACTTGTATTCAGTAGTATTTAAACTGCTATAGAGATAACATGTACGATGTTTATTAAAAATCTTTGGAGCCGGTTATATTAGGGTGTTAACTTTATTAATTGTGCCAACCGTGATTCTCGGACGCTTTTTCCATCATTTGAAGCTGTAAAACGATTTTTATTTTTGCGCGGTATGGACGATTATTATTCAAAAATTATTAAAAGAAATATGAAAAAAAAATTGTTTACACTCTAAATTTTTCGACTTAGTATATTTTGCATGATTTAACGAGGCTTATGACCAGGGAAAGGATTTTGCTAACTTTGCCTATTTTTTGCGTGATCGTAGGAAAGTATCGACTTTATACAAACACGATTCATGTGCTTCTGATTCAAAATATATGTATTTTATTTTGGCTTTTTTTGCCTTTTTTACCCGTTATTGTCTTTTTTGCCAATTTTGACTTTGCTTGCTTTTTTTTTCAAAGTTAAAACAAAAAATCTTCAAAAAAATTATTCTACAAATACAAACTGTATGTGGTTTTTCTATTTCCAATTGAGATTATTTCATTTAAAAACATGATTCTTACACAAGCTAAAACGCACAGAAAGCAAATTTGCTTGCCATTAACATACAAGAACAAGAAAGCGGAAGTGTAGACTCTAGATAGAGTTATACCAACTATGATCCTTTCTCAATAAAATTTATTGTCCTTTTTATGTTTTTTTACTCATAGGGCGTTTTTCTTTTTTAGTTCAGAGCATTCAGAGCTCCAACTTTGTGTTTCTTTTTTCGCTCTGAACATGTACAGAGCATGTTCAGAGCGCGCTCTATGAGCTCAGAATAAATTGATAGAGCAGACGGAGTTGAATAGCTGAACACAAATTTGACAAGTGGAAACAAATCAAAAAAGTAAATATGGCGCACGAGAATAGTCGACGAGAATAAATCTGAACTCTTAGAGCAGAGCACGCTCAGTTCAGAGATCGCTCAGAGTGTGTTTAGAGTGTTCAAACTCTGTTCGGAGCTCTACTCTGAACTAAAAAAGAAAAACGTCCGTAAAAACTAGATCTTTGCATTTCTCTATGAATGATCGTGCATTTCCTTGCACTGCAAATATCAATGAAAATTTAGAAAAATCGAAAGGGCCAATAATTGCAAATGAAGTGTTGAAAAAGTGCACTTACTGTTTTTAATGTAAATCGTGGACTTAAACCTGTTGAGCAAATATGGGCTCCACTCGTTTCTGCTCAAGTAGAAAGGTCCTTTAGCTCATTTAAGCCGCATCTAAGAGACAACCGTAAAAGTTTGTTACCTGAGAACTTCAAAAAGCTGTTGCTAGTTCAATACTTTTATAATTAGACGTAAAGTTAAGTTTATATCCTCTTTATTTAATAAATACCATTTTCGCCTTTTTAAGAATTTTTGTTTGCCTTTTTTGATTTGTTTAGGTCAACAAAATCATTTCACCGCTTATGACAAATAAGAAATTAACATCCAATTTTTTCACTCGTAAAATATGAATAGGCAGGAGTACCAACGATAACCTTGGCGCAACAAATTGATAAAGGTTTTTTATAGAAGGGTCAGAAATAAGCATTTTTTACTATGAGAGGGGTCTATTTCACCCCGTTTAGGAGTTAGGTGCATTTTATAAAAAAATTAATTAAAATGAAAAAAAAAAAAAAAAAAAATTAAAAACAACGGCAATACCTATAATAGAGTACTATACCGGTTTTGAAAGCCAGAAATCTTTTCTTTAATCCTAAACTTAAATTGAATTATTCATGCCAACAGTTTTCGAAAAATTTGCATGCAAACTCAAAAGTTTGATAAATAAAAAAAAAAAAAAAAACGTTTAGTACAGTTGTTTTCAAAATTGTGAAATATAGTGCTAAATTGAATTCTAGGGATCAGTGCTTTTTTTAACTCTGAATTTAACAGAAAAAACCGAATGGTTTTATGTCTTCAACTTTTTGAGAAAATTGAAAATTACTAGAAGTACTTTTTTTATTTTTTTGCTTGCTTACATAAATAGAGTATGCTAGCACCCAGCATTCTGGAGCGGCCGGCGCGCGCCGCCCGGCACTGTGGTGCGAGAGCGGAAAAAAGTCTTTTGAAAAAGTCATATCTATCCTTTTAAACTTTATGTTTAAGTACTTTTAGATAACCCAAGCGTATGATTTAAAAGTATTTTTTAAGATATATATTGTATGTTCTGATTAACAAGCCATCAAAGTTGAAAAATAATTTTACTCAAATCGCGAACCGTATTTTCAACAAATTTTGAGTTGTTTTTTCCGAAGTTCCTTTAAATAAGTTCCCTAGCTTCTTAAATAATTTAATTGGTCTATTTTCGATTATCTAAAAACATTGATTATTTATAAAAAAAACCTTCTAAAAGTAGCCTGAAGCTTTAGTACTAAGACAAAATGCTTTTTTTTAAACTTTTTGATTTAAAAAAAAGCACAAAAAGATATCAAGAAAGGAAGTATGCCAGCATATGCTTCGTATATTCATGTTAAAGTACAGAAAAAATCAGCTTCAGATACGTGCATATGTGGAAGTTATGTTCAAAAATGTCTCACTGAGTCGGATTTCAAAATACTCCGTCTTGACGGTGGTGTTTACCAAAAAGTTTGATTTCTTCGGTATTAATTGTCAGAATGAACTGGTTAAGCCCATTATTTTAAGATGTAAATGTTAAACTTTATTTTAAAAATAAAACAAAATAAATACATTGACCCAGGTCTGAAAATTTCGATTTTTGCGAAACCATTTATTTCTGCCTGGAAAATTTTTCAACTTTCAACTCAATTTTCTTGAAAACAACACACGAAAAATAATATAGTTTTGTGATATTTTGAATTATATGATACAGCTTAATACAAAATAAAGAAGAGGATTAGGGATAATCCTTTAATTTTTTTTAATTTTTCGCTAAAATTAGGGCAGGTAAAAATAAAAAAAAGGTGTTCTTTTAAAGTTTTATTGCTTTGTTTTTTGTTTTGTATTGCGTAATTTTGTATTACCTGTAAGGATTAGTGATGGCATATTAGAACGAAATCTCTTACTTAAATCTATATATATAAAGAATTAATGAAAAAAAGTCAGTATTGAGTTATTGAGCATTTGCGCAAGGTGTGTTAGAAAAATTTTAACTCTTTGATCAACCAATAAGTGAAAGTGAAGTGAAATATAATAACAAACATATATAGTGAATTCAATACATTAAAATGGATTCAATCGAAATTCCTTATTCGGTGTTGTGTAGTGAACTAATTACTACTAATGGTCATGACGCTCAAAATCTTCGATCATATTTTGAGAGGGAATACCCCAACTTGCAACCGTACATAAGGTTTTGATCCATGGAGAAGAAATAATTAAAAGCTGTGCATTTCCTGTTGGATCGCTCTCCGAGGAAGCCCAAGAATGCCGAAATAAGGATTATAAAGCCAACCGCAGGTTTCATTCGAGAAAATGCAGCCGAATTGCGACGAATGAAGATGTGATGCATCATATACTCATATCCTCAGATCCCTAAATAACAGGTTTAAGGCCACAGGCAAAAAAGAAAATACTTCCAATCAGCGCAGATGCTAAAAACCTCATTTTAGCATTATAAAATTACTACTTCATAATTGTTTTTTATTTATTTTTGTATGTATTTATCTATTTATTTATTTAATTTTATAATATACATAGTTAATGATAATATTTTATTCAAAATAAAAAGTTAAGATTTTACTAAAAAAAACTTTTATTTAAATATAACATCAAAACCCTCAAATTTTATAAAAATGTCAATAACTTTCTGATAATTTTTTCTTGACCAAATTTTGACCAAGCATGTATAAGACTAATCTTAACATGTGTGTCAAATTTCATTAAAATTTGTTTAACAGTTCAGATGTTACAGATTTTTTTCCACTCTCCCATACAAACATCAAAACACTCAAATTTTAGAAAAATGTCAATAACTTTGTTTCTAATTGTTTTTTTTTTTTTTCAACCAAATTGTGACCAAATATGTATAAGACTAATCTAAACATGTTTGACAAATTTCATTTAAATCCGTTGAACCGTTCAGATAAAACCGACTTTTTTCCGCTCTCCCATACAAACCGAACCACTGTGCGCCGTAGTTATCGTACTCCCCCACATTAATCCTCAAAGTGAGATCACCGTTAATACCAACAAATTATAAAAAGTAGTTAAAGTAATTTTCTCAAAAACTAGAAGATATAAAACTATTCAGTTTTTTGTGTTTGATTCAGAATTGACATAATCATTGACTTCATTTCACAATTTAAAACTAGACTAAACTCTTTTTTATTAAAATTTTGAGTTTGCATGCAAATTTTTCGAAAACTGTTGACATGAATAATTTAATTTAAATACAGGATTAAATAACATATTTCTGGCTTCCAAAATCGGTAAAGTACTTCATTTTAGGTGTTGCCGCTTTTTTTTGATATTTTGTTTTCCATTTTAAGAATTTTTTTTTTCTAAAATGCCCCTACCTCCTAAACGGGTAGATATAGTAAAAAATGCTTGTTTTTGACCCTCCTACACCAAAAAAAAACGTCATCAATTTTTGGCGCCAAGGTACTCTCCCCTATGAAAAAATATCTATAGCTATTCTTTAAAATTGTAGTTCTAAAATTTCTTGTCAAAAACCTAAATCATGGTTGTTTGTGATAAAAAAAACGAATTCAGGTAACAACAAATAACTAGGCAGTACTTCCTTCTGAAAACAAGTTGCCTATAGAAAGGGACAGTCCTACATACTTATTAATACTTATACGGAAGGACATTCAGATTGCAGTGTCTGGCAATATTGTTAAAGATGCTTTTTCAATTGCTCGTTCGATAAATTTATTTTATAGGTTTGTATTTGTTTAACTCCAGTTTTTAATTTAAATTATTTATTTTTATTTAACTTAGTACCCGAACTTATATTAAATGTTCCCTGAAAGCTGGGAATATTATTACATGAATAGTTGCATACTTATAAATAGATTTACATAACGAGGAGATTATGAAGCATTTAAACTGTTAAGTCCAAAATGATAAGAAAATGGAAGAAATTATTACAATAATTTATCAGTCATCTCAGTCCGTCATTAGGCATTTAGAATAAAATATTGGTATTATACTAACAAATGTTTACATTATACATGCTTCACTAAATAACTCATAATAAGAAGGCAAAAATGATGATGGTTTCCTTGGAAAATTGGTTTGAAGTGATGTGATAATAACGTGTTTTCTTTTGTTGCCTTTCTTAAATCAGTAGCTAAATATATTTCTGACAACTTTTGTCGCCAAGCCGTCAACGTCATTATCAGAACTCATCATCATCTATGAACAAAATTATGTATATTGCTTCAAAAAACTAAATTAAGGTCAAATGTCCCTTGCACGTGATCATGCCCCCATAGAAACCATTAGAGAAATATATATAAAAACAAAAAGAAATTTTTATTCAACCTAAGGAAGTTGTTTTTTTTTAGATAGATAATTTTCACACAATTATCCCCTCTTACACTTTTTTTTCTATCAGATGTGACATGATTTTCTTCACCACAGAACATACTAAGTGAAGCAAGGATAACTCAGGATGAATGTCATTACTGCGAATATAGACCACAAAGAAACGTTTTAATATTCTCAGACCTATTAGGGCGAAGAATAGAAACAAAATGTATTTTCTTAACTTATTTAGCATAATAATGTTCTCTACAGAATTAGTTATGAATACTTAAAAATCAAGAATAGCTATACGACATTTTAATAAACTTTCAATCAATTTATCAAACGATAGTCTTTTTTTATTGAATTTTGCCACTTCTTGGTATCATTTACAATTTGCTTCATCGACCAGACTATAATCCTTCTTTGTATAGAGCTTAAGGTAATCAAATTCTATTTTTAGAATTTATTTATGAACAACTTCTTGGTTTTCTTTTTTTGTTGCATGATAAAGATTTCCATCATTTTTGAATTTTGTAAATTTTTAGAGTGGGTGAGAGGTATAATTTTGTGGATTTTATTTATATATTACACTCACGTTCAACATTTTGTTTAATATTTTATCAGATTTCATTACTGAGTGCTGCTGGTGGAAGGCAAGATTTATTTCAGCTTAATATTTTTGGGCGCATGGATTGGATTCGGAATTAGAAGTGGGTTGATATGGCAGGAAATGTTTTTGGTTTTGTTTTCCTTTGAATAAAAGATGACAATAAAGGTTGTACTTGACGGTTAAGTTAAAAGTGTTTGAGACTCCCTCTAGGTATGATTCTTTTGTATGCATACCACGGCTTCAACTGGATAGGTTTGGTGAGATTTCATTAAGGCACCGGCTAGTTAAAATAATTTAAAAAAGAATGTTTAACCGTGGTAATAATAATCTCTGTAGTGGTAGCCTGAAGGGAATATTAATGTTGTCTTGATGAAATGCACGATTATATTGATATCACATAAACTCGCATTTGTGTTTAGAATAGAAGTCTGGTTCTGAAACTTCCGGACGGATCTACAATAGCAGCTAAAAAGAACGTGAAGTACCTAGGCATCCACTTCAACGAGTTGTTAAGGTTTAACCCACACTCACGAAACGTCCTCAAAAAAGCCAACTGGGCCTTCCACCGACTCCACCCATTGATGAGACGCAGAAACGGACTAAGCCAGAAGACGAAGGTACTTATGTACAAGCAACTCCTGCGGCCTGTAATCAGATATTCCTTCACAGCCTGGTTCTCCATCTCGAAGACGGCCATGAAGGAACTTCAAATGTTCGAAAGAAAGTTACTAAGGATTTGTACCGGACTATATTTTGATCGGCAGCGAATGCGACATCACAGCAACGAGCGTCTTTACACAGAGGCGAGCATCATCCCTCTGGACAGGTACCTACTGCTTCAAGCAAAGAAGCTTGTAGGACTTACTTACAGTCACCTAAATCAACTGATGAGAAGGATGGCCATTCAGCAGCGACACTCGGAGCCGAGATACCTCAGTACGATGGAAATCCTGGTTGACAACATCATCACGTGCAACGAGCCAGCAGTTTCGTTCTACGCTGACACAGTGTCAGCATATCACCGCGGCTAAATGCCAACCCATCCCCCCACCAAAACCACAACTTGACAACCGGGACGGAACACATCGAGGACCATAAAGTCAGCCGATTTTTAGATTTAATTTTTTGACATGTATTTTATATTTTATAATCCTTTAAATTTAAGACAAAGTATAAGATAAGGCCCCCTATGTGCCAATAAATGTATAATATCATCGTATCTAACTAGTTATAAGTCAAATTATAAATATTATTTTGTTCAATAAACATATATATATGTGTTTAGAATAAAATAGAAACATTTTAAATGATTTAAAAAACGTTTAATTTTTTAAAAATAATTGAAATTAAGTACCACAACATTTATTAAATTTGTATTTGTAGAGACGCGTTTCGGTTTAAAAAAACATAATCGGGCTTTAAGTTTTTTGATTCGTGGTGCTGTTTGTGAAAGATTCACTTTCTTTTAAATAAATGTAAATTCTTGTCTTTTTTTAAATAAACGTTTTTTTTTGAATAATTTATGATGTTTTCCATTGCATACTAAACACATACACAACATGATGAAGACTACACCACAAAGAAATCGCTCTTGTGTTTCAGGACTATAATTAATGGAACAATATGCAAGTAGGCAATAGGTTGGTTTTTTCATATATTATAGAGTGTCATAATAGGACATTAATTGTTTATTGTCACTTCTGTGTCGCTCAAAAAAACACCCTTCCCTACAATTTATTTTTATAGACTATTTTGAATGTTGATTTTCATGTCAATTGTAAGATTTTAGCTAAGTTTCATCAAGGTAGTATTTTTTTCAAAGGTGTTAAGTAGCAATTCCCCATTTTACACTATACTTTAAAAAAACACCCTTTAAAAGTAGATATTATTATTATAAACTTTTTGATTTTTTTTTGATTCATGATTCTAATGACAAATGCAACATTTACACTAAGTTATATCAATGGGTCATTATTTTTAAAATGATTTCGGTGAAATTTACCTGTTGTACTGAAAATATAGTGATCTTTACATGTTAAAAGGACTCTTACTTTTTAAAGGGGAACTGTGTCATTTTGATTTTTGTTTTGTTGCATTCACCATTAAAAGTTACCATTAAATCATGTGTCATATGCATTTATTTTACCAAAGCAAATTTTTCAGCTCGATAACGGTAGCGCTCAAAAACCCTACATTTCCCTACATTTTATTTTGCATCGAAGGTTTTTTGGTATTTGGATTCCCTATCTTCCTCTCACCCTCAAAAAACACCCTTTAACTGTAGATATTTGCATGAACCCTTTTTAATCATGCTTCAGTTTTTTTTGCCCCGCGGCAGTTTATTTGCCCCGCGGCAATTTTTTTGCCCCGCGGCAGTTTTTTTTGCCCCGCGGCAGTTTTTTTGCCCCGCGGCAGTTTTTTTTTGCCCCGCGGCAGTTTTTTTGCCCCGCGGCAATTTTTTTTTGCCCCGCGGCAGATTTTTTGCCTCGCGGCAGATTTTTTGCCCCGCGGCAATTTTTTTGCCCCGCGGCAGTTTTTTTGCCCCGCGGCAATTTGTTTGCCCAGCGGCAATTTTTTTGCCCCGCGGCAGTTTTTTGGCCCCGAGGCAGTTTTTTTTTGCCCCGCGGCAGTTTTTTTGCCCCGCGGCAGTTTTTTTGCCCCGCGGCAGTTTTTTTGCCCCGCGGCAAATTTTTTGCCCCGCGGCAGTTTTTTTGCCCCGAGGCAGTTTTGTTTTTGCCCCGCGGCAATTTTTTTGCCTCGTGGCAATTTTTTTGCCCCGCGGCAGTTTTTTTGCCCCGCGGCAGTTTTTTTGCCCCGTGGCAGTTTTTTTTGCACCGCGGCAGTTTTTTTGCCCCTCATTGACTGGTTATTCAATATTGACCACCGTTTTATGCTATTACCAAAAAAGTATATATTTTTTCCAAATTGTCAAACAAAACTTGACACTTCTAGGACGTGTTTTGCAGCATCAACGACTGGTGCAGTGCATTTTTTTTGTTGGTGTGTATAGATTCGTGTACCTAGGAGAACTTCATGCAGACAAACTTTCACTTGCGTTGGCCTTAGTAGGTAGGTATATGAAAAAAAAAGAAAACAAATTTTTTGTATAGGGCGTAGCAAAAAATAACTGTCAAGAAAACAGATTTTTTTATTTATATTTATATATATTATTTTATTTATTTATTATTTATAATTTTTTTCAAATTTTATTTCGGATTCAAACTTATCTCGGTTCGGGGCCCCTGTATCTCGGGGGCCCCGTATAATTGATACAGCTGATACCGCGGTAGCTACGCCCCTGTTTGCGAATTGCCAAATTTATACAAAGTAAAATGTTTATAACGCAGCAGGTTTGCGTAGCTGATGCATATGAAAAAGGTTTTGCTGCCGCATCAAAACTTTTCGATTTTGGAACTCAGCCGATTTTTGGATTTTTTTAAACTGTAAGTGATAGATAAATGCTTTTTTTTCCAAAGATCGAAGCGCAAAGCTATTCCACTTTCAGAGAAATTATCGTTTATTGAAAAAGTTAAATGGGGAGAAAAGAAAAAGGATATTACAGACAAATTTGGTTAATCGTTTAGTACATTATCGACAATTTTAAAGAATGAATTCAAAATTTTAAAGTTTGCCGAAGAAAGTTTAAACAGAAGCCGAAAAAAAAAAACTAAGAAAAACAAAATAAGTTGATGTGGATAAGGAAATGTTAAAATGGGTGCAGAAAAAAAAACCCAACGATAATGATGTGAGAACACCGTTTGATAATTTTCGAAGTTTTATTGAAACAACAGATGAAACATCGGATGATGCATATTTTCACCTATCTAAATTGGAAGATTTTTATAATAAAACAAAAACCAAAACTGTTCCTGTGCAATTAAAAATTGATATGTTTTTAATTAAAAAATGAAAAGATATAAATTTCTTTAAAATATGTTCTTTTTTGTATACTATTTTTCTTTGAAAATATAAAGGAACACTTGCGGTGTTAAAAAAAATAATTTTTCTATATAACGAATTTTTTATAAAACTTCTTTATAACGAAGCAATTTTTTGTTCTCTTGAAGGTTCGTTATAAAGAAGTTTGACTGTACATAGTATAACAAAATAAAATTTCAAAAATCTCCAACTCGAGATATGAACATTTGAAAGCAATAATGCCGAAATAGATGTTTGAGAAAAAATTGACTATGAATCAGTGTAATATTTTATTGAAATTCATTGTATGTTGATATAAGGCTGATTAATACAAATTTAATGGGTATATACAAAATTTTTGATTTGAGGTTTAATTTTGGCTAGGTGAATTTTTGAAAAATATTTTTTTTTTTTTAATTTATAAGTTTTTTTTAATTTTATGTTTTTATTATTCGCATTGCTGTATTATACCCGGCGTTTAGACAAGCGAGTAAAACTATTAGCGTTTATGGGTGTTAGTTTATCTGGAATACGGGAGAGCCGACTAGTAGCACAAATACCTAGTATAATATTTTTGCCTGCGAGTTGCCTGCCAGTCATCCTGCTAGTGGTACTGTATTTATTTTCATTTTTGTTCTGTTTCCATAGATTCCATATTTTGTGTATTTTTTTTAATGAAATATTTTTAAAATATCATACTTGTTGACAAAAAGAGATAGAAAATATATGTACGAAGTTAATTCAAATTCGTAAGAGCCATTTCTGAAAAAAAAAAATTGATAAAACCGAAATTGTTGTATGGCAGATGAGCTACAACAAAAATTCGAGTTGGTCCTCTAGGCTAGGGAATAACATTAAAACGCTTCACATCGAATTTGAAGCAAATCCGTCAATTCGTTTAGGCTCCATATCCATGTACATCAGATCGGACAGACGCACAGACAAACAGACCAACCGGACGGACGAAAATCACTTTTTTTTTGACTTCTCCAACATCTTTATTTTAGTTTTGATCAAAAGCTCGAAATTGTTTTCAATATTTGCTCTGCAGAGCAAGTAAAAATTAATTTGAAACATGGAATCAAAATCTTGTACTTTTTTTCCGACATCATTCATTTTGGACGGCCTTTATTTTTCCACAAAAGCTCTCTCTGCTATCTCAGCTACATGCTACAACCTGTGTGAATTTCATTGAAATCGGTCAAGGAACAACGACGTTCGCTTTTTTGAATGCAGTATAGTTATAAAAAATTAAATTCAAATTTTAACGCTTTTTTACGTACAACAGGACGGAGTCTCCAAAGGTAGTTTTTAAGTTACTACCTTCTGAGGACATGTTAAACACGCTGAACACGAGAGCTAAGATGTTAAACATCAAAAATCTTCTACATGGTTAACTGGGTCAGATTTATATATATATATTAAGCCACTGCGGTTTGTGTGGTGGTGTGGTGCACTGTGTTCCCCGGGTTAATTTGGTTTAGATTGTTATTATTATTATTATTATTTTTTTTTTTTTCAAAAAAAAATTAATGCAATAAAGTCCACCTTCTACCTTTTTTTTGCATTTAATTCTATTGGACTTTATTTCTTTAACACCTTAAGCTGAGTACTTATTTCGTATTTACATGTTTTTACCCAAATTGGGTTTTTTTTTAAATGTAGTCTGAGATGTGGCTATTAAAAGATAAGCAAACACCCTTGTATGTTATTTAAATATGCAAATATTAAGGTTAAATACAAGGTTCTAAAAGGCAAATTATGTGATTGTAGGAGGGTTGCCTTGCTTTTAGCCCAAAGCCTTTATTTAATTGACCTTTTAAAACAGGAGAGGTGTGGCTGAATTCTATGTAATCATGCATTGCCGAACTTCGTATAATGGAATAAGTAGTTATGGTATGTTTTTGTGAAAACTCATATGGTGAGAAAGTTGTCTTGAAAATGTAACACCCATTATATCCTAATAAAGTATATCAAACAAAAACAGTATTCCCATATAAAACAAAAACAGTATTCCCATACAACAGTGCCAAGGCTTTGGGTTAAACAGATTTAGTTTCAATAAGTTCTTTTCCCAGCATATAAATCTACGTGGGACACCTAAGCGTTACAAAACACACCATAATGTTAAAGCCACAATGTTATTATTAAGGATAATAACATTATGGCGTTAAAGTCATGGTGGTGGCCTTATGAAGGTAATCAACTTTGGGGATACAGCTAAACTAATAAAAACAATTTGTTGGTTTAAACTTTAAATAAACATTAACGATGAAGACGCGACGTTTATAATTGTTCAATCTGCTTAAGTTTGAAATTAAATTTTCAATGTAACCAGCCATGTTTAGTTTACCTGGCATCAGGTATGAAGTAGAGGCTTAGAGCAATATTATTACTTATTTCGAGTGTATAATTCTTCGGCGCGTCAGCTGTACGTGTTCTGCACACAGAATTAAGAAGGTTTAAAATGAAATCAGGGACGTACCTATGAAAAGGATCAGATCAACATTTGCTATTGGGCCTCCTCAATATTCGACATAATTTTCACCTAGGTATATAATGTGATGAAACATTTTAAGATATAATAATTCTGTAGTTGAAAATTTGTAGTCAAAATACAGAACACCAACACTGGTTGAAGACTGCATAACCGAAAATTTGATTGAAATTTAAGCTTTAGCTTGTACAAACTCCCACCCTTTAAAATAAGGACACGCACCTGCATGCAGTTTTTTGTTTTTGCTCACTAGCAGTAATTTAAAAAAATTCTCATTCTCAACTACGACATATGGTTTTATTGCACAAATTACGTTCTAGTCTTCTATGCAGGATACCAACCTAAAAGTAACTTGAGTTAAAAAAATTAAATTGTAAAAGACATTCATTACGTGTTAGGTGATGCAATTGAGTTAAAATTCAGACTAAGAATGTCAAGAGTCAAAGAAAACCCAAATATAATTGTGATAAAACAGACTATCTACCTATTGTATAGATACACTACAATACTATTGGACCAAAAATGGCAAAGTTGAAGTTAATGTTCCACAATCATTATGGTTATAGCGGTAGCTGGGTTTTTGTTCCTTGAAAGTAGGTATATGAGATGATGTCTCAAGGACAAATTGAATTCCCAGAATAATCTTGGTTATTTTGTACTCATTTAATTTAAATTGAACGAAATAACTTTGATCTAAAAATAGTAGAGTGCACGAATGATTTTGCGGGACTGTTGTTAAAAATATATGATTGTGAAGTTAATGGTTTTCTTTATAGGTTTGAATTTGTTAGAATGGTTACACAATTAGGTGGTATGAACTTAAATGATCATCGAATTATTCTCACTTATTTAGATAATCTACGCAGCTTTTCATGTACCTATATTTGAAATAATTGAGTAAGGCTCGTTACACACACATTCGATTTCATTCGGTTCGGTCTCTATTCGGTTTATATTCGGCTGTGTTTGATATGTGTTCAACTCCCGTGGAAGTTCAGACAATATTTTTTTTTGGGTTTGCGTATGTATTATGTTATATTTTTTGTTTGTATTTCTTTACCCAAATTTATTTTTTTCTTTCCTAATCCTGACTTTTTTAAAGTTTTCACTTTAAAATTATTTTTAATTATTTATCGACCATTTACAATAATGGCCTGTTCCGAAGCTAAATGTTCAGATCATTCTGAAACAACCCCCCTCTTTGCATACTATGGTCCATGTGGTAAAGTTTATCATGCCAAATGTGTTGGTGCAACTAATGTGTATTACGAGTTAATGTTATGTTTTTGTATAGCTTTACATAATAAAGCTGCAAATAATGTTCATTTAATTATTTAGACTTATTTGTTAACATATGACTAAATTATTTTAATAATGAAATAAAACATGTTAAGTTTTTTTTAGTTAAGTTTGTTAGGTATAATGTGAAGAAATTTTAATTTATTTTATTGTTCCTTTCATTTTAAGAATTTATTTTTGTTTGATTTTCTGTTATTTTGTATCCTCTGTAATATGTGGATATACATCAAAATAAGAATGAGTGAAGACAACATAATCACCCCTATTACAGAATTCGGCGAATGAGCTAGAGCGACATTTCGGCTCATTTTCAATTTTATTGCTACTAGTGAATCCGCCGATAGAAAACTGAACGAATGTCGGTAACATTAACTGCGCCACCGACATTTTGTTCAACTAATTTGGTATTACTGAAAAATGTTTACAAATAATATGGATGTGACGTTTAAAATGTCAACAAAATGACAGCTGCGATAATATAGTTCGGAAAATGGTAAGGAAGTGAAAGAATCGGTTCATTCAACGAATTCATTAATTGGAATAAACGCGATCGCGAATTCACCGCGAATCTTGTCAACTCGCCGGGAGTCAAATTCTGCGAATTCTGTAATCAGCATAAATATTTTTTTAAGTTTTTAAACTTTTCACATTTTGTCCCGGGTTTCTTTTTAATGAGCGATATATGTATGTATGTATAGCAATTAGATATTTTATGCCTTGAACTTTTCCGAAACATAAGGTAAAGGGTCTAGAATCCATCAGTGTGTTTTCAACGAAAAATGGCGGCCGCGGTGCAAAAAAAATGTCGCGAGCCAGAAAAATGCCTCGGGGCAAAATAAATGCCGCGGGGAAAAAAAATGCCGCGAGGCAAAAAATTGATGTATCATTTTTTACGAAAACTTAAAGTTGAAAAATCAAGTTGTACCTACTTTATCTTTAATCTCGTTTATCCCCTAAACTAAGCGAGTTAGAGCGTTAATAATAGCATTTTCGGGATCTAGGAGATGCCACCATTGTATATAAACCCTATAGTACTTGTGCCGAGTCGATTTTTGTCACGATGGTGGGCGCCTATAGGTGGTGTATTAATCGCTCACATAATGACAGTGGAGATTTAAAAGGAAGCATCGAGAAGGAATAGTATAACAGAGAGAAGTGTATTATATTAATTCTATAACAATAATGCGTGTAAGAGAGAAGTCTAAAATAGTAGATTGAGTGAAAAATTTCATGACAGAGAAGAAGAATATGTGACAAGAAGGTAAACAAAAATATTTGCTTGTATGGATATAATAATGCAACCGTATAGGTTTGGTTTTAACTTACGTCAAAATGTTTAGCTTGCAGCATAGTAGGTACATAAGCAAAGCATGGGCGACTATTTTTTCATAGACATTGTTTCGTTTGCAAAATAGCTGCAACGTTGCCATATTTCGGTTTTTAAATAGGTATAGGTTTTTTATAACTGTATAGGTACTTTATACCTAATTTATAATTATTCTACAAAAAGACATACAAATAAAAAAATTGTTTTTTCTTCGCTCCGTGAAGGAGATGATGATGTCGTCACAAACCTAATGAGCATACCTTGTTTCAGTTTATCGTGGTACGACCCCTTTCACACAAAGAAACTGAGTTGCCGGCAACTGGTAGTTTGTAGGCGAGAAGTGCGTAAAGGGAGGACAACAAATCTCCCGTCACACCCTTATCGCCTAAAAACTAGCTAGTTTCTGGCAACTCAGTTTCCGTGTGTGAAAGCGGCCTACAATGCAAGGCAAGGTAATTATGCTCGTAAGATACACCAACTTAGCCATCTTGGTATTTCCGTGACGTCAGAATTATCTCTTATTATAAGACGGTGTTGTCGGTGTTATTCTATTGACTCCTTCGATTTTTTAACTTTAAAAAAGAAAACGAAAAAAAGAAATTAAAATACAATTAATTTATTTTGTACCTATAACGCTGCAATGCGATTTTACAACAACAAAATTAAACTGTTTTACAAAAAAAAAAAAAATAACTTTTTTGCATTACATGACATAACATGTTAGACGGGCTTCTTCGGCGTCCTTTAACTAGTTTTTGAATATTTTAAGATTTAATATAAAATTGTATGTACCTATACTTACAAGTGGTATCTAAAAACATACATAAATACCTAGTTTAAATCAAATATCATTAACATGAAATTCATTTAAATAGTTTTAATTAATAAGTTTGAGCTAAAAAGAAAATATGCCAATTAATTTCATCAACTAATGAGTTTATGAAAAACAAATTAAATCGCAGGAGCAGTTTAAGAAAAAAAAAACAATTTTTATTCATAAAATTTTGAAAAAAGTTTTAAGAAAACAATTTGAACCGTGAATTTTAATTAAAGTTTTTTATTAAGAAATATTCTCCCCAATTGCTTAGAAATTATATCTTATATGACGTTATTCTTACAGCATTAAAAAAGTATTGGTTGATAACTGTATAATTGTGGACTGTAAAATGAAACAACCGATTATTTAAAGTCGGGAAAATGTTTGTAGAAAGACCCGACTATTAGAATCTTTATTTAATATGCAATATATATATTTCTTTACACTGTTCGGAATCATTGAATGATTTATGTTTTTTTATTAAAGGGGAACTATACATCTTAACGATTATGTCTGTACGTTATGAACTAATTAAACTATACGTTATTACCTCTGTACAACTTTACAAAGGAACTCGACCGATTTGCATTCCTGTTACCTTCTTCGTGGACGGTCAACCTCTTCAGCCTTTTCACACCAAACCCAAAACCTGCTTTTCGCGAAAATATCGATTTTGGCTGAAAACCTAGATCGAAAACACAAGTTTTCCCATACATGTATGCTAAACCATAAGTTTTTAGAGAGCGCGACGCAGTGTCGCGCATCCTAACTACTACATGAAATCGACCGGTTAAGAAATAAATTAATTATAACGAATCAGGATTGATTGTATTTCCATTATTTAATTCCAATATGAATAAATTGTCTTTTAATTGCACATAAAACATTTGATTTTTCCCTTTTCTGTGACACTGAAAATTTTCAAAGCGGCGCGGCCCTTCCTCGAAACCATTGTGTTCAAGCAAAATAAGTGAAATGACAAATGAAAACTTGTAAATTTTCGGTGTGAACGCATTTCAAGTTTTCGTAAACAAATTGCCAAAAACCCGGTTTTGGGTTTGGTGTGAAAAGGCTATTTATCATAAATAAATTGGTTCTAAAAAAACCTATTGACATATTACTCAAAGAACAGAAGGTAGTGTAGGGCGGAGATAGTTCGACCAATTTTTCTTTGAAGTGTTATAATTATCAAACCGCTTATAATACAACTATAAAACTAGGATGAATTAAAAGAATGAACTTTTGGCTTCTAAATGCAATTTATAAAAATTGAAAATGTGTAACAGCAGAAGAATTATATAGCCTCAAGAGAACCAAGTCCAAGTAGTCCAACTTACCCCACACCTAGTTTGATGCACATATTGGGTCACCTAATTAAAACCACTGAAAGCATACAATTTTTTATCACAGAATATTAAAAAAGTATAACAGTGCTCAAGAAAATACTATAACTTGTTGTGAGAGTCGTACGTTTTCTATTAACTAACACCAAAAGAAACAAACATGGAATTTTTACATTAGCAGCACAGAAACACAAATCAGTGTGTGGCTACCGTTCTACTGACAAAATGCAACTGAAACTATTCTTGCACGTGCTTATTAATGAGCACGCTTCATTCGTGCTTAATCATGTTCGTGTAGGACTTTCATTTTTCGAGTAATTCACGTGATCCAACTTGCCCCCAGGGCCAATTAGCCCCGCCCTACTCTACCAACCAAGTTTCAATAATATCCATTCAGCTGTTTACGCTGAAGGTGTGCAGAATTGCGAGACCCAATATTCTTTGACAAACGTACATAGAAGAGTACCGAATTGTAAAATTATGACAAAATCAACAAAGCCAATAACGAGATATTCGGGAATATACAAAATCGAGAAAGACACCGTCAATTTGCTCCAAAAAAAACCAAAACTTTATTTTCGTCCTTCGATTTTAAGGAAAAACCTTGTATGCAGTGTTATTGAAAAAAAAACAGTTTTAACATAACCTCAAACAGAAAAGTTGAAAAGGTCTTTCTTTAACAGCGCTCAGCTACATCTACTCCAACTTGTCCATGCCCAGTCAGAAACTTATGCTCGTATGGCGTATGCACACTATGGTAAGCAATCAGGTAGACATATCAAGTTGCATGTTGCTATAAATCATTCGAACTCAGATTTCCCTATAAAATGAATGAAATAGGACTTTTTGTAAAGGCATTGTAGTGAAATTGAAATGTCTCTATAAACATTTCTTAAAATATACTTAACATTTATTTTATTCGACCCAAAGATGTTCCTTTTTTGTTTATCTGTTTATTTATTTGAAATAAAATATGAAGTGCTTTAGAAAATTCATCAATTCGGAAATTATTCACCACAAAAGGGATCTTATTTATATTCAATCGATAGCATAAAACATATCTTTGAATGAGATAATATATCAACCCATATCAAACACTGTACATAGTGGAATATAAAAATAAGGATGATGCCCTAACATTTCGGTAGGAGTTTCTTGTATCAGCCATTGACTATTGGTTAGCCATAAGTCAGTCAGGTCAATTTTGTATGTGGTTTTGTTGAATTTTCTAATAACACAAGGGCATTTGACATTTATGGACATACGCACCAGTATACAACACAAAATAAAGTGCTTCCATTTATATGTATAAACTAAGCACTCAGAAATCAGAACTCCTCAGATTTTTGTATCCCTCCCGCCTTGGGTTATGGGGCTATGTTATTTAACAGATTGTCCTTATTTGTCCTGATTGAAGGAATAGTTTGCCATTACACAAAAAGAAAATAAGTAACTAAATAACAAAACAGCTTTTGTCCTTATGATAGCCGTATAATTTTGTATAGAAAATTCGGTGACATCTGTGAAAAATCCGGTTATACAATTTATTATTCATACAACTTACCAGAATCTAGTACACAAGCCTCGGTCCCCTCTCAATCACCCCAATTGACCGTAAACAATGCTTTCTTCGAATAATTTCTGTTCTATGATTTACATAGTGTGATGTTCTTATTTGGATTGGATGGAATTTCAGCAACAACTTTATTCCATCTTAAGGCTCTGATTTATTAGTACTTTATCCTTAGCCGAAGGGTGGGAAATAATATTACAGATCTTGACCTAAATTGACAGGGATATTGACATAGCTCATCTGTGTTGTTTGCAACAAGAGAAAAACAAACAGAGTTCCTGAATGATTTGCAATTCAGAATAACTTAGCGAAGGAGAAAGTTAAAGCAATAAATGCCGATAAATAATTCTGTTCTTTCATTAAATAGAACAAAATTGTCTGACAATTCGAGGTGTTGGAAGATTTAATAAAAAATAATAATAAATGAGTTTGCTAAAGACTATAATAGTAGGTATATAATGTAGGTGCCTTAGGGGTGTCTAATAATTTTTTTTTGTCAGAAATTCAAAATAGGTATCGTGGATCTTGTAGAGGATACCCACACAAGTATTTCTACGTCCCGGAAATTTTTTTGAAATGGTACTTCCAGACCCTGCGGCCGTTTTTTATGTAAAAAACACGTTTTTTTTCAAAATCAACAAATGATCAAGAATTTCGCGTATCAAACGTGGTTTGACTGACTTTAAAAGATTTTTTTTGACTCTCTATGGATGCTGATAATAAAATAGCACAAGTAACTGCCCCTTAAAATTTCAAAATATGCCATTTTACTCGATAAACGGCTGAAAACCCCCCAAAAATCGGTTGATTTTTAAGCTTTTCTCGATTTTAAAGACCTCCATGGGTTCAGGAACGAGCAAGTAAGACTCGTATCAAAGGAAATTTCGTGTGCTGAACTCAAATGTATCATTCGTTTTACGGCATCAGCTCTAGTTTTTGAGATATTCCAGTCTGAAAATGGAATATAACCATTTTTTCACCTATTTTTCAGATTCTGTAAAAATTCGAAATGCTTTTTTTCAAAAAAAAGCACCGATTCATACATGAACCTGAGTCATAGTGCAGTACTTTGATGAATCCGTGCATTTGTTTGGAAAAAAAAGCATTTCGAATTTTTATAAAATCTCAAAAATAGGTGAAAAAATGGTTTATTCCATTTTCAGACTGTAATATCTCAAAAACTAGAGCTGATGGCGAAAAACGGATGATAGATTTGAGTTCAGCACACGAAATTACCTATGATACGAGTCTTGCTTGCTCGTTCCTGAACTGATGTAGGTCTTTAAAATCGAGAAAAGCTTAAAACTCAACCGATTTTTGGGGGGTTTTCAGCCATTTATCGAGTAAAAAAGCCATATTTTGAAATCTTAAGGGGCAGTTACCTGTGCTATTTTATTATAATCATCCCTAGAGAGTCAAAAGAAATCTTTTAAAGTCGGTTAAACCACGTTTGATACGCGAAATTCTTGATCATTTGTTGACTTAGACAAAAAAAAAAAAACGTGGTTTTTACATAAAAAAACGGCCTCGGGGTCTGGAGGTACCATTTTAAAAAAAATTCCGGAACGTAGAAATACTTGTGTGGGTATCCTCTACAAGATCCACGATACCCATTTTGAATATCTGACAAACAAAAATTATTAGACACACCTAAGTTGCCTCTTATTTCAATTTCAAGTCGATGGAAGTTACTACCAATGAAAAATTTGTTCTTAAACAAATTTTATTTTGAGTTTTTGTTTAAGAAGAAATTGATGAATTTTTCTAACAATTAATATTTTTGTATTTAAACATTTATCATAATATTTTCCTTTTTACTTGTTCTAATGGGTAAGTATTGGTTTTGTTTCAAAAAATGAATCCGAGATTTAAAAAAAAAAACTATAACATTGCGATGATGGAGAAGTCCAAAAAAGTGCTTTTCGACAAGGAGCCTGTCGCATCGTCAGTCTGTGCCGGTGCGCCAGCATATTATGTACAATGCTAGAGCCAACGCAAATGGACGGAATTCCTTAAAATTTGGTGTGAAGCATTTTTATGTGATTCCCTACAGATGAAATTCAAATGTTTGTTTCAGTTCATCTATATAAACGGTAGCTTCCAAACAACGGTGTCGGTTTTATCAAGTTTTGTCGAAAACGGTTTTAACGATTTTAACAAGATAACTTAGACCACTAGATTCCCATCGACTAACAAGCCTCTGTTAATATTTTAAAGTGAGGTTAAACTTCGACACAACTATCTTCACTGATGCATCAAAGATGGAGTGCGGTGTTGGTTCCGGAATATTTTTCGATTCTCTAAATATATCCAGGTTTTTTGGGCTACCAGACTTTGCTAGTATAACTGGGTAATCAAGGAAACATGCAAGTTTCTTAAACAAGATCCGAACCAAAACCGAAACACTCAGACAGTAAAGTGGCATTTATTCAGCTACATCATCCTTTAAGTTGGTATAGTAATGCCAGGATGAGTTTTCGAGTCTGGACATTAACCTTAGGGTCATAATAAAAACCGAACTATTAATCTTATATGACGACCCATCAGGCGAGACATAACTAGGATCATTGCAACATGCACCGGACACTGGCCAATAGCAGAGCATGCAGCGAAGCATGGGCATCCCCTACAATACTCACTGTCGTTGTCGTGGGAACCAGCTGGAAAAGGTAACCGTTGTTTATTTCATCTGTAAATGCCCCGCTTTGTCCAAGCCATTTTTTGACGAGCTTAACAAACTTTCTGAAATGAAGACCAAAGATTTGGTTTCTTTCCTCAACGCAACGTAATGGATCTTGAATGCGGTTTCTTTTGTTCCATTTTCTTCGTCGAACTTCTGTGACTGTAAGTTAGCAGACTTCTGGTTTTAAAAGGGAGCTCATGGTGTACAAGGGCCGGACGATCATATGGTTGAGTCGGTTTTCGGTTCAATAGCAGTCAACAAGCTTCCTAGTTTGGCACAGTGTAGATGGTTTTCAGATGCAAACTGCGATCTTATTGAGTCTTGTTCATATATATGTATGTCCAAGTCCAAGAAAGACGTCTGGTCCTCGAGCTGGTGGTCATGCTGAAAGAGCAGAAGGAGTTTACAGAGATTGCATCCGAATGTGAGACTAGATGATCACCCTAAGGGACCAGATCACATGCGTTTTGAGCATCTCCGGATATTGCCTAGCTTGGCATACTGCAGCAATTCAGGGCGTAGGCGATGATTCACTGGGAGGTCTTTCCACAAATCCTGTTTGGTTTTTTTTCTTTTCTTTTTTCGATCTTTAAAAACCCGCAGGTCAAACGAGTTATGGCTTATACTGAACTTGTAACAAAACTATTTATTTACCATTTTTGCATACGTAAGATAAGCATCAAGCAAGGTAATTAGCAGTCACAGTACACATATCTAAGGTATTATCATGCGCAGCTTGTCAAATTTCAAGATGGCTGCTTTAAGTGTAGGTTTTTGTGTCAAAATGAAAAATGACAATAGTGACAACTGAAAGGTAAACAAAAAAAAAAAACAAATTCGTGAAAATTGTAAAAAGTTAGTTTTGTGTTCTGTTTTTTAAAACGATTGCGCGAAAACTGTCCAACGGTTTTTTATGATTTAACACTTAATTTAAAGTTCAAAGTTCAAGCTTTAAAACGAGCCTATTAACAATTAATTATGGATATTGTATCCATCGCAAATGTTGTTTTAAAAAGGCCAAACGGAGTGATTCCATTTTTTGGTCGGAAGTGTAGTAATACATTTTATTTAGTTTTTCTTTTTTTTTTCAATTATATTTTTATTTTATCTTACATACACTCTTTTTTAAATACTTTTTTTGTTATTTTTATGGACAAATTAGTTAAACCAAACTTTTGCAGAATTGAAAAGAATTTTAAATTAATGAACACACACGAGACAGAATGACAGAACACAAAACCGCACTGAAATCAGCCATTTTTCTTCCATTATGACACATGCGCAGAACTGAACAAAAATGAAAACGCTTATGATATTACCTGTAATACAGTGGCGATTCCTGGTCCTTAGTATTGGTTTAGCTACGTGGTCTAGGGAAGGTTAAAAAAAATTATTTTTTTATAATTTTATTGATAACTACAATTAATAAAAAACATTAATAAATAATATAAAATTAAAGTTTGAAAATATATCGATACTTAAATTCGCTTCGTCGTTCGACTGAAACAAAATTATCGATGATTTTATCATAAAAATCGTCACTTTCTACAACAATTCTATAAATATAAATATCTACATCCTTTTTATATGATTTTGTGTTGCAAAAAATCTTAAATTTAACCTTACCTACCCACATTAATATATGAAGGTATGTATGTATGTACCTATCTGTTAAGCAATTTAGTTCACGTTCCAAGCTATGTAAGCAAGTTTCATGTTAACGGTCAGTCGATAAAAGATACTTCTGGCGACTTTATGCCAAACGAAATTTACGATTATTTAACTATGATCTATTTTATTATAATAATATTATTTCTAGGTTCTAGCATAGGTATATGAATTCACTTCCATTTCACTTCTCAAAAAAAAAACAAGACAAAACAATGTCGCACTCTCATATTTCAAAGCACCACAATCCACAAATATATTTACTCTCTTTTAAAACCTACTCAAATACAAAATAATTAATTAATTTCGCACTTTTAAGATTCAATACGAATCAACTGTTTATATTTATTTCGCAAATACCCCAGTCAATTTCGACAACAAATTCGCAAAGCGCGATATAGTTCTGCATTTCTGATATGTTGTTAGGATATGTTAGAGAAGTCTCTTTCTAAGTTTGCAGCTTAAAAAACCTGTGCTCCCTGCAGGGAAAATGCAACAGTGAAAAAAAACGCCAAAATAAGCCCATTTTTTCCGACATTTTCTTTTATAACTTTGGAAATATGCAACTAAGGAAAAAACCGTCCATTATAAAACCTGTTTGTTATAAAATTTTCTACAAGACCACATCAGTTTTAAATTCTTGCATATTATATTTGTGTTGCTATCTAACCATGAATTAAAAAAAAATCTGAAAAACAAAGTAATTTTGAAGCAATCAAAAAATAGGTCACAAATTGTCCAGTTCTGCTAAAAATTTGGAATCAAATAGTCTAGAGTATCACAAGATGAAGTTTGAAAATTCGATCCAAATTGGTCAAATAGTTTTGGCAAGAAACATGATGTTAACTAAGTGCAACAAGCAATGTGTATCACTGCTGTGGTCAAAGTAGGACACTTAAGTTGGGACTGATTTTATTGTTCACGTACTTGGAACCCTTAACTAGGATAAAATACAGGTATGATATTTATATTTTTTTTTTGCAACTTTGGTATTGATTGGGCTGGGCTTTGCTTAGGACATGTGTAGTAAAACGCTCTTGTATAATAGATTGTATTGTATTTGTGTTTGTATTTGTATTTTGTATAAATATTATTAGAAATTCTATGCAATTTGGTAGCGCGGATGTTGTAAGCTTTCAAGGAAAACTTGTTGTATGAGAGTTTTGTGTTATGTGTACTGTGTTAGAACAATGTGGGTAGGTTAGGTAGGTATCTATTTTTTTTTTTATTATTATATCAATGCTCTTTGTAGGGAATTTGGTTTTGGTATCGCATATTGTAACGCTGAGGCAGATAGGAAGATGGGTTTTGTGTTGTGTGAAGGAAAATAAAGTAGGTGGGTAGTATTTTTGTATTCATGGTATTGATTATTGCAATTAATCATTATCATTATTTCAACATTGCATTATATAACTTATTCATTTAAATTCTTGGTTTAGCGGCGATAAACCTGCTAACCGAGAGGAATCGCCACTGATGTAATATATAAACCTTGATTAGCAGAACCTACACTTGAAACTCCCAAATCAAGTAAAATTATCTAGTGTTCCAAACCCCATTTTCGCACAAAATCCTACTAGTTGATAAGTATATTTACTTTTAAAAACTTTAAATCAATTAATTATTTTAAAGTTAAAACACTAAATATACCATAGGTACCTTACTGCAATATTTATCATTTATCATGCATCAGTAAATATCTATTAATAGATGACGATGTATTTCAGAGAAGATATTAATTCATTTCAAAATTATTTTAATAACATCTAACGAAATGGAATATTTTAAGCCCTACAAACATTTTCCATCCATATTAAATGAAATGGTCCGTGGTTAAAAGCTATCAATCAATTTTAAATCCTTAAAACCCATACTGACAGAAATTGAAACTTTTTCGTTCCATCAACACAAATAAATTCCAAATTTAGTTCGAAATATCGAGCAAATAATAATTCCCCAACATTCAAAAGGGTTCCGGTTTATTGTATATATTTGTATATTTATATTATTGTTATGAAAATTCTTTGCTCAATTAGTCCTTTTATTTCAACCTTAAAAAAGGGATTTTTAAAAATAACCATTTTCGTTGATAAAATAGCTTTTAAATAACCTTTTATCGAAAAGTTTTAATAATTTTAAATCCAACGACGATGACGATACAGATAAGGATACTGATGATGCCAGTGGTGACGACAACGGTGACGATATACCATGGGGTTCTTTTTTCTGAAACTTTTTAATTGGTATGAAATTTAAGCCCTATCAGGAACCCACGATAATATCTTCGATTCACAAGTTGAATTCTGACTTCTGAGCTTGCCTTAAGCTTTATATCTATAGAATTTTGAACAGGTTATACCTACAGCAAAATATTCAAAATGTTGATTTAAAGAGATTTTCCAACTAATGGAGTCGGAAAACGGAAGTGGAATTATATAGATGTCATCATTCATCATGACTGGAGGCTTATTATAGCCGATGATTTCTGTACAAGAAAGAATCATTTCTGGGAAGAGTTAAAAAAGGGCGTTAAATATTGTTTGTTGTCAGTTGTATAAAGATACATAATATTGTTCTTCGTTGTTTTATTTAATGAATTTATAATGAGGAAGAATTAGAAGTTTGCTTAACAATGAGAGGCATAAACTGCGTCATAAATTATTCATTTCAATAATAAACATCTTTGAATTTGCTATATAGTCGCCTTTGAATTGAAGTCCCAACTCTCCTTAACAAAGAATTTGTTTTCTTACATAAAGCGGGACTATTGAAATGTTCTGCGAAAGTTGTTAGTTCATAGGAAACATGAATAAAGGTTTTTTCCAAGAATTCTTTTTAATTTTATTTAACTATATCCTACCAAAGGATCACATTTTCCAGGTATGATTGTAGTTTTTATTTCATTTTGAAATAATCGAAAAAAGGGAAGTCTTAGAAAACTATTTTTTGTTTGTGTTAAAATTCACCTCAAAATATTCAGCAAACTTAAATTAAAATTTCTTTGTGTTTCCTTTTGATTTTGAAAAGTAATGATAATTCGACAAAATCAAAAATTGACATTTAATTAGCCGTGTAGGGGAGACTGGGTACGGTTGAAACAATTTTGCTTATTTCGTCCATAGTATTGCCATTTGAACAACGAGCGATGTTGATGGTATGTTAAATGAAAGATCATGTTTTTATCCACACAGTGTTGTTTTAAGACCGTGTGCATTATTTTCAGTTTACGTCAAATTCAAAAAAAAAAAATCCAATTTGTTTCAACTGTACCTATACCAGGGGCGGTTGAAACAGTGATTAGGGTCGCTTGAAACAAATGAAAATAGTGCATAATATTGAATAGTTGTATGTGTTTATAATTTTTTTTTAATTGTCACGTAAATTTTGACATTTTTTGACAAGATTTATTAGTCTTCAGTGTTTCTTTGTTAATCAAAAAAAAATTAAACAATAAACAGTAAGAATGAAATAATTTAAAAATAAAACGTTACTTCAATAAATCATTTAAAGAAACTAAAAGAAAACTTTTCTTCAAATTTTATTGTTCAGAAACCAATAAAATTGCTTTTTCGTAATATTCCAGGTTGCAATTGTCGTACCCAGATACATTGTTTCAACCGTCCCCAACCCCTCCTGTAGGTAAACAAATATAAATAGTGTCGGTAACAATACCGACACACTGAAAATAGTCACCACTTTGTATTCTACACTCTTCACTTCCATCACAAAAACATACTCAATGCTCTCCAACGAATAAAAAAAACGCCAATTGGAAAAACATTCGAACAAAAAAACTTACTTTTGGATGTCAAAAAACAAAAACGCCTCCCGTAAACAACTGAAGCGTGCTACGACCGAAGCAAGATTGAAGTTCGTCTTTTTACCTGTTGCCGCTTCGTGCGTCTCTGAGACCCATCCACCCACCAGCCACAGTTTGCAAGATATTTGCGTTGTTTCAACCGTCCTGTGTTTTAACCGTCCTTTGTTTCAACCGTACCCAGTCTCCCCTACTGCCTCACATCATTCGAAAAGGTATATATAAGTTAACATTGGGGTTTTATGTAAAAAGCAGACATCAAAACTTTTTAATTGACTTATAATATTTGGATGTATGTATATGTATGTAGTTAAACCATAACAATTGGTGATTTCTATGCGAAATGTTTTATGTAAGCTTCATCGACTGATAAATAATTTTACATGCATAAAATCCAATTTCTGAAATTCATAAGAAGATCAATAACTTTAGGTTATTGTCAACTACTGTCAAGGGAATTAATAATGTTTTATTTCACACAAACTATTTCTTGACATGCTGTTATGGTGTCCTCGTCCACCTGTCAATACATTGATCCCTTAGGCACTAAGGGATAAGATGATACCCATTATACATAAATAAAATGCTGTCGTTCAGGGATATAACGTAGTTTAGCTGTTCAGCATCGAAGATGTTAAACAGTGTTTTATTAATGTATTGCTTACGAGAAAGTGTCATCAATTAGTTAAAAAAAAAAAAAAATTAACGAAACAAAAAAACAGTCAGTAAATCCCTACAGGAATAACCTATGTTTATCGTTTACTTTTTTCTCCAAAAATCTTTAACGTAATATAATTTTGGTAGGGGTCACCTGCTCGCTGTTTTTCATTTCGCACAACGAGTGGGACTGGTCACGAGACGAGACTCGGCGAGACTTTTGTAAGTCACGTGTCGTTAAACTCGGAAATGTTCAGTCTCGTCTCGGTCTCGTATAATTGAGTCTCGTCTCGGTCTCAGTCTCACCTTTTTCGCGAGAAAATTTGAATTCGCAGTCTCGTCCCGGTCTCGTCTCCGAAAAATACGATTTCCGGACAACCTGTTGATTATTGGAACGAAATATTTTCCATACGACAAAATATAATTTGTCCCTCATATAAGTAGGTTGAATATCTGCAGAAGCAAATAAAAATTTAGCTTAAATTGGATTTTTCAATTTATAAGACTCTCTGTAAATTTTGGTCCAAATATACAGTATCGTTTCGGTTATGTCTCGGACTCGTCTCGAATGCTTAAAAGGCAGTTTCGTCTCGGTCTCGTCTCGGATGCTTTAAAAGCAATCTCGTCTTGGTCTCGTCATGCGAGACAATTGTGAAAACAATCTGGTATAATCATCAATTTCGCTGGTCGAACAGCGTACCTCAGTACGAAAAGCACAACGAAATTTTTCGTTTATGATTTCGTCATGTCATTTTTGTATGAGATTTTTCGTTTCACATCAGCAGCGTACTAGACTTTAAGCATTTCTCAAGAAATAAGAATAAAAGTATTTTGATAACTCCTTGAAAACCACCGTTTTTTTTTTTTTGTGAAAAAATTGTTTTACAAAAATTGTAGCTTATGAAATTCCACAAAAAAAAAATTAAAAACTTTTTTTCGTTAGAGCTATAGATCTTGAGAGAAACGTAGAGTCGTTGACAAACTGTTTGTTAAATGAAAAATTTTGTAGATCTCAAGTAATATGATGAATATCGAATGTATTAGGTATTTTTTTCAATTCGAAATTTTGATTTTTAAATTCGATATTTTGTTATTCTAGGTTTTTTTGCATTCGGGATTTTTTGCATTCGTTCCTTTGGGATTCCAGATTCTCAGTTAATGCCAAAACTCATCTTGAATATTTCCATTTCGTTTATTGTAATATACTTCATGTTACACCAAATTTTTTGTATCAATAAATTTGTTTGAGTTAAAAAAACGAAACTTAACGCACTTGAAACGATTTCTTACATTGATCTTATAATTAAATCTCAATTGACTTCCTGAGAGTAAACTTTAACATATGAGTGTTTTTTATAATACAAATTCTATATACTACTGAAATACATCAGCCAAGTAGAAGACTTAGCATTATTTAATTGGACTTGTTGAATTATTGATTCAATATAGCTTTTAACGGCCTTTTAACTTTAATATTTTTACTTTAAGTTTTTTTGATGTGTAAACATCTTAGCTCTCGGTATAGTTGAAATTGAAAGTAGGATAGCCACGGATACATCATTATTACACATCCGGTCCGCACCATTTTGTTTACCGAACATTTTTGAATCATGGAAGCCAATGGTTCGTGCACTGAATAGAGTAAATTGAGGTTATGTGGTACAGGTCGGTTATATGGTATAGGCAGTTTTTACTCATGGAAGCCAATGGTTCGTGAGTTGAATAGAGTAAATTGAGGTAATTTTCGAAAACCAGGCAACCAACTGGAAGTTGTAGATAAACATAAATATTATTGATAAACTGCACACAGCACCCCTCCTATAGATCAATTATTTGGTTTACACGACATAAATCTCAATTAAAGGTGCTCAAACGAAATTGTTTTAAATAAAGTTTAAAAATAAATAAAATAAAAAAGTGCGTCTACGCCTGGGTGTACAACTCTGTTGTATCGTCGTTTTTAGAGAGATTTAAATTACGACATGTTTATGGTAGAATTATGTGGTATCTTACCTCTGGTGGCCAAACAAGCATAGCGAGCGGAAAAAAAATTGTTTCGGTTAAATATGGAATCTTATTTTTTGGTTCTTCCTAATCTAGCCCAGTTAAATTAGACAAAAAAACCGCTAACCCGGCAAATTTTTTTTACAGGTATATTTTTTTAATGAAAATGTAATCAACTGTGAAAAGTCCCAGGTAATCCGCGTTGGCGTACGAGCACAATATTAAAAAAAATGCAGCCATCTTGCACTCTTTGTTTGTGGCTATATCTCTGGAACTTGTTGCCCTAGAAAGACCATTCAAGTGACACATTGACGTGGTTAAATAGCCAAAATTATGAAAGTAAATACAAATTAGTTACAGGTTCATGGCTACTGTTTTAAATTAAATGACAAAATTGCACTGCAAATTCGAAAAAAAATTACCCATGTCCCATAAATATTTATCATAAAGATACAATTTTGTGGACATGTTCAGAACAGTACCAACAATCATAAATGTGTAGGCTACCAAGAAATCCCTGCTGGAGTTAGACCACCATTTAAAAAAAAGTACCATAATCTGTATTATTCGGTTTTAAGCTATATGTGGGGTATGAGTAGAGTAATATCGAAGAACCTCAAAATTATTAGAGACATCTATTATTTAATGATTACTGACTTAAATTGAGTTGGTTTACTAGTCAAGCTTTCATTTCAAAATTGAGTAATTAGGTAAAAAAAGAAAACTTGCCAAGTAAACCAACTCAGTTTAAGTCAGTAATCATAAAATAACAGATGTCTCTAATAATTTTGAGGTTCGTCGATATTACTCTACTTTAAATATTTGATATTTTCCATTAATAAACTTAGAACTTGGCGTATTTTTATATCTCATTACTTTTTACGGCTGACTTGTTACGCAAAAGTGTTTGTATTAGAAGAACTTGGCTACTTTTTTAACATTTATGTTTTTGTTGTGATTTCATTACTTTTTGCAAAGGTTCTTTTTATCAGGAAAAGTGGGTGGAATAAAAGCCCAATGAGAGCCTCCATAAGTAAAGTAAGTTTTTAATTTATGCCTTTTCTATATACAACAAGTCCTACCCATCTGCTAATTTTAATAAGTTAGAAGTGCTCCATTGAAATCATAATAATAGTTGATAAGAAGTGGGTGGGTGAAACGCCCCTGCATGAAAAATTTTAAAATTTCAACTTTTTCTTTGTATACGCCTGAAAACGAACCGCTTTATCAAATTTCATAATCCTGTACCAAACAGAAGTAGGTACTCTCAATATATTTAATATTATTTCTATGAAAAAGGGTGGTTGCCACTCACACTGAATGTTAAATCTCAAATTTTTAATTTTCCCTTTGCTTGCATGTGCTTAAAAGCTTTAGTGGACATTTCTAGAAAAGTACCAATAATCAGATGTGCTAAGTTTCCAAAAAAAAAAAAAACAAATATGAAAATGCCAGGAGCAGTTTTTTTTAACAGCCATATTATTGACTTGTTTCAAAACTAGTTTTACGGCAAAACTAGTTCAATCAATGTTTCAAGTATCAGGTTTTGGACAAATAGCTAGTATTCACGAAACTTGCAACATGAAAGTCTATAGAACTAGTTTAGCTGTAAAACTAGTTTTGAAATGTTTCAATAATAAGTGTATTAATTATAACAATAAACTAAAGGAACTTTAGAACAGGTTATTATTAAAAAAAGAAAACAGAGAAACATACAACATTGGTCTAGAGAAGACAAACTTATTTAAAGAGTTCTTAGAAGAAATATTGTGATACAAAATTTTATAATTTGTTCAGCAGCTTCGTATCCTCTCTTCGTTATCTGGAAATAACATCGGAACAATGAACCTTATTACCGCAAACATGTTTACAATCATAATCTTCGTAATTAGCAATATCTTCAGCATCCTGATCTTTTTTATCCAGTTGTAGTGCATTTCACTCGGTTAAAGTAGTTTCATTTGAAACAGTTTAGCCATAAAACACCTGTTACTAATTTTGTTTGTGCTTCGCTGATTTGAAGTCGAAGCCTGGCCATTTTACGCTTGAATGGTCTTGCTAGGACAATTAGATACCCCACATATAGCTAAAAACCGAATAATACAGATTATGGTACTTTTTTTTAAATGGTGGTCTAACTCCAGCAGGGATTTCTTGGTAGCCTACACATATACGATTGTTGGTACTGTTCTGAACATGTCCACAAAATTTCATCTTTATGATAAATATTTATGGGACATGGGTAATTTTTTTCGAATTTGCACTGCAATTTAGTCATTTAATTTAAAACAGTAGCAATGCAATACCTGTAACTAATTTGTATTTACTTTCCTGATTTTGGCTAAATAAGCCTGTCAATTGAATGGTCTTTCTAGGGCAACAAGTTCCAGAGATTAAGCCACCAAACAAAGAGTTCAAGATGGCTGCATTTTTTAAGATTGTGGTCGTACCCCAATGCGGATTGATTGGGACACTGTTCTGGACATTTCCACTAAAAAATATACCTGTAAAAAATTTTGTCCGGGTCAATGCCTAATTTGACTTATCGTAAATAAAAACATTTCTATAAGTCGATTAAATTCGAATTGCTGAACTTTCTTACCTCCACTTCTACAATTAGGGGCCAGTTATAGCTATCATTGAAAACCATCATTGAAAAAGTTAGCTGTTGGTTTTAAAACCCTTCGAAAGTTTAATCATTGAATATTTTTGAATGCAGAAATATAGATTACGACTTCAAAATTGTTTCTCCTTCAAAAAAAAATTCATTTTGACCCATATTTTCGCCATAAGGCCCCAGTTAATCATCATTGAAAACATTATAAGTCAATTTTGAGAGATTTCGAAGAAAAAATAAATGATTATTTTGATGCCGAAGTAAAGCTAATTGACTATATAATTATTTCTAGGTAAAACAAAATTCAATTCTGCACAACTTTTCTCATAAAAAGACTTTTAATTTTTCAATGATGAACTACCTTACCAATGATCACTGAAAAAATTAAAAGTTACGTTCTGGGGAAGATATGGGTCAAAATGATTTTTTTTGAAAGAGGAGTAATTTTGAAGTCGTAAGCTATATTTCTGCATTAAAATATTCAATGTTTAAACTTTCGGAGGGTCTCAAAATCAACAGCTAACTTTTTCAATGATGAATTTCAATGATAGCTATAACTGGCCCCTTAAACAGACACTCAAACAAATATTTGGAGGAAATAATAAAATCAATCTAATCTTATCAGACACTTTAAGCGATGACATCGACTGGTTGTTAGGTTAATGAATTGTGTTGAACTTGTCTGCAATCTGGTTTTGGGTGATGAATGATTGCCTATGGTGCCATTAGGTTGTAGGATTATACATAGTTTAAATTTTTAATTTAATTTGGCTATACTCGCACATATGTATCTTTGTACAGTACATCAATGTTCATTCGCTGGGAACCAAAAGCGTAACGGTTTGTCTCAAATTAAAAAAAAATAAACAAATGCAAGATTTTTTTTTTAATTTTGCACAAGCAACATTTTTATTTAAAATATTTGTTTTTTGTATTTTTTATTTTAAGAAGATATTCATAGATATAATAAGAATTATTTATTATATATGTAAATATCATTTCTTTTCGTTGGTAATCTCCTTTAATAGATCACATCATAATCACAACTTTTAAAAACTTATTCGGCTAGGCTTAGAATTGTATTTTTTTTTTTGGTTTGTATTAAATAAATTTTAAACATCATTATTTTTTTGTATACATTATTTACAAAGATTGCGTAACAAAAGCAGTCCAAAAACTACAACAATACATAATTTGGTATTACAAATTTAAAATTAAAACAAAAAAACAATAACAACAATTATATAATGTCCTTTTGCATCATCCACTCACATCGCACTACGTGTGAGTATCCGGTGAGTAGTGTACGTGAAGACTACAACTGCGAGTACGTTGTTTGGTGCTCAAACTGCTGCGTAAGGACGGCAGATTTAGATCCAGTTCAAGTTCCATCATTGTCAGAGCAGGTTAAATGCACGTTTCGTTGTTTTTGATAAGATTCTCTTGGGCGTCGTTTTCAGTGTAGACTTTGGGACGTCCATTAACGTTTTTGTCTACAACGACTACAAGATTAGTACTGTGGTTCTTTTGGTCCTGTTTAAGGTTCTGAAAGCACAGAGTGAAAAAAAAATGTTCTATTATATTTTTTTTATGAATATTTAAGTAGAGTTTGAGTTAAAGGTTATGCAGATTTGGGTGTGTATGCACAAGCATAAACATAATGTTCCTACATATACATATATGGATTTTTGACATTCTCAAACGAAAAATATGTCCAACCAACCGTAGGATTTAAGTTAGGTACTTATGTATGTAGTTATTTTTTTTTTATTTTTTTTTTTGTTTTAAATGGAATGTCTTCAACACACGTCCTACCAACTTTTTTTTGGCATAAAGCAGGAAGTGATTACCTACATTGAGAGTAGGTAGGTACCTACATATGCTCAACATGTGAGATTTTTTTTCGTTTAGGTTTTATTGAAACGATTTTTTTGTAAGGATTTCATGGGTTGTGATCATACTGAATGAAAAGTTGTACATACATTATGTATTTATTGTTTAGCCAACTGGAATTGAAGAACATAAGAGAATAACATTTCAGTAGGTACACCAGTGCTGCCGTTTTTGAGATTTTAGCAGACAAGAAATTATTCATCTGTACCTAATTTTAAAAATATTAATTAATTTAGATATTCTACTTCAGGAACTTATCAGAAATGAAAAACACAGCTGACAAATTAATATTAAATAAATATGACATAACAAAACGTAACAATAATATA
This sequence comes from Melangyna quadrimaculata, assembly GCA_949320155.1. Taxonomy (NCBI): domain Eukaryota; kingdom Metazoa; phylum Arthropoda; class Insecta; order Diptera; family Syrphidae; genus Melangyna; species Melangyna quadrimaculata. Next base: position 188,657,269 of record OX439484.1, read on the forward strand.
GCCTACAACACTACTTAGTGAATCAAAACTTTTTTTGGGGTCTCCACGCTATCAAAAGTTTAACGAAAATATTTAGGGAGAGTATCAACGAATAGAAAAAAAAGACAAACAACCCCAGAAAGGCGAGCTGTAAAAAAAGAAATTTTTTTTTCAGGGCTACTGCCTCTTGCGGGGAATCGACCAATCCTCGAAGAGTATCACTTGTCATGAAAAAGTGCTTCTCGTCTAGCCTTTCGGATTCGGCATAAAATTGTAGGCCCCTTCCATTCATGTCGACACGAACACACAGGAATGGTTGTGAGTTATTAGTCACTAGGCCCTGGTTCTTCACGAGCTGTTGCGCTACTCAATTTGTTTATTTTATAAACCGCGTACAATTAATGGTGCAGACAATCAATTCTGTGCACACAAAGAGTGGACACTTCTCCAAATAGGTAGCTTGGTAGCTCTGAAAATACATACGTATGCATAGCAATTTCGCTTATTAAAGAATAGGAGAACATGCGGCGAAGCTTGGCATCCCCTACTATACTTACTATCGTAGTTGTGGGGACCAGCAGGAAAAGGAAACAGTCTTTCATTTCCTCTTTAAATGTCCCGCTTTGGTCAAAATGAGGCAACAATCTTTTGGGAAGCCTTTTTATGACTACCTCAACGAACTCTCCGGAATAAAGGTCAAAGATTTGACTTCTTTCCTCAACGCGACGAAATGGATCTAGTATTTACTTCGGTTTCCTCTTGCACCAGCTTCTTCCTCAAACTCCTATGACTGCGAGCTAGCAGACTATTGGTTTTTGAAGGTGACTCATGGTGCACGAGGACCGGACGATCACACGATTGGGCCGATCTCCGCTTCAATACCAGTCAACAAGTTGCCTAACGGTGGCACAGTGTAGATAGCTCTTAGTTGCGCACTTCGATCCTTTTGAGTGTTTTCCTATGTTCAAGTCCAAGAAAGTTTCAATGGATCTAGAATTAACTTCGGTTTCCTTGTGCAACATTTTCTTCCTCAAAGTCCTATGACTGTTTGCTAGCAGAATACTGGTGTTTGACGGTGGCTCATGATGGTGCACGAGGACCGAACGATCACACGGTTGTTCCAACCTTCGCTTTAATACCAGTCAACAAGTTGCCCAGTTGGCACAGTGTAGATGGCTATTAGTTGCGAACTTTGGTCAAATCAGGTGTTTTTCCTATGTCCAAATCCTTATTAAGTTTTATCTCATGTCTTAATCCAATAAAAGCGTCTGGTCATACAGGCGGATGGTACTTTCTCCGGTAACCACAAGCCATGCTGTGTAAGCAGACGGAGGTGAACAGAGGTTACCATATCCGAGTGTGAGACTAGAATCATCCTAAGGATCGTATGCGTCCTGGGCAAATCAGCAAATTGCTTAGCGTAGCATACTGCAGCCGAACTCGGGCGTAGGCGTTGATGATCCGTTGTGAGGTCTATCACCAAACACCTCATTTTCTTAAAAAAATGTTCTTTTAATCCACAGGTCAAACGAGTTATGGTATCAAAACGGCGCATTACAGTGTTAATTGGGTCATCTAGCGAGGATGCTTGTGACCACTTTCCTACCTTAAGCATTTTGTTAAAAATTATGCATAGTTTCTAGGGGAGTACTCGACTACAGTGAATGTCATGACATGAGAATACGAATACTCTAGTACTTATTTCGGCAGCACTGAGGTACTCTTGAATAATCATGGTTTTCTCTCAGCCTACGAAGGACGCACAGGGAGGTTGACAAATCGTCCCTGGCATGAATCAGCTACCTACTAAGGATAATTATAATATAAAATCAAAACGCAAATATAAGAGATTTAATATTATCTATGCTAAATGTAAATTATTTATTATGTTTTCAAATCTATAAGCTAACAGAAAAGGGACAGGAAAAATAAAATCATGTCAGAAATTTCCTACCAAAAATAAATTCTTAAGTCATCTGTGTATACACAACCATGAAAAAAAGACAATAAAATAACAAATTAACACAAAAAGGTAGCTCTAGTCTACGGAAAAGGACACAAGTTCTAAATATGTGGAAGGTCTTCTTAAATATTCAAGTAAAAAGGATAGGGAAAAATCAATATAATTTGCATAAGCTAGATTATAATACGAGGGATCAGAAACCCTTCAACTGCTACACCACCGCCACCGGCTGCGTCACGCGTCACGCGTGTCGTAGATAGTTCATGGCTTACTTTTTTCAACCAAAAACGATGCGAAGAATCTTGTTGATATGTTCTTTTGATGTATTCACTTCAATGTGACCTTATATTTCAAGCGACCTAATTATAGCAAAAAATTAACTCACAAAGTCGAATTGTAGAAATTTTGCGAGCATACTACTACTAATTTAAATGTACTGCTTTACGCCTATTTGGCAGCAACAGGCCGCATCTAGGTGCAATGGTATGAGTTTATGTTTTTCTGGAAAATCCCTCGAAAATATCTCGAAAAGTGTGAAAAATGCAGAAACCCAATAAACAAAAATATTTCACACTCTCTAAACGTCAACACAGTAATTGCAAACATCTTTGTCATAAACTTTTAGAAAATAAAATAAAAAAACAACTCTTTAGCTATTAATATGCTAACTCTGTAGGTTATGAAATCAAAGCTGATTATATTTACAGTTTAAATGTATTCTGGGTAGTGTAAAATTTTTAAGAATTTTGACTCATCAATTTCCTCTCTAACTAATGATGTTTTTTAATGTGAATTATATTTGTGACATTCAAAACCTTCTCACTTAAAACAAATTCCTTCAAAGATATAATAACAATTTTAAGGTTAATTTGGACAAAGGATTTTATTTTTAATTAATTTTGAAATTTTGAGCAATTTTTTTTTTATATAAGAACGTTTAATTTTAATAACTTGTACTGTAAATGTATGTATATTCTTAACTCACATTTCGTGCTGATTTTTCATAGTCGGATTTTTTCATCCAAATACTATTTGTTGATTTAATTGATCCTCTATCTCTATAAGTCATATTTCGAATAGATCTCATTCTGGTCTGAAAATATAAATAAAATAAATTGCATTTGTTAAATGTTTGTTATATAAAAATGTGACAATACAAATTTCAAAAATAAAAGCAGCGCAATTTTTAAGATGGGCAAGCTCATATGTTTCCCTTGTTGATTTTTTGAAGGATTAAAAATAACAATCTTGCTATACAAACATTTTTTGTGAGCAAACTAACGGTCTTGCCATACAAATTTTTTTTGTTCCAAACATTTTCCCAAATACCTCCGATGGTTTTGATACAGACAAAAATCAGATGATTATCATAGAATAAGGAAACCTACTTTTTATTCATTTTTTTTTCGAAATGTGGTTGTAAATTGCTCCTTTGATTGAACCATTTTTGTTGTTTTTTGATTTTCTTGAAAACACTAACAGCCGTATTCATTAGAATCCGCTGAACAGATGAATAGGTATGCACTGCATAAGGATTTATGTAGCCACTATACAACATTGCATAAATTGTTATGCATAAAATATTTTTCATCACATTATAGTTATAGTGAGCTTGTGTCAAAATTAGTACCATAAAGGAGAAATCTATTATGTTTAACTTTCAAAACTGACAAAGGAGACCCAGCTGTGTGTGTGCTGTGTGAAAAATCAATAGAAGTGATTCTGCTGGCGATTGGATTCTTTTTGTTTTTTTTATTAATTTCTTTTAATATTATTATAATTATCCAGTTACTTTGTTGATGTTTTGTGTTTGCAAATAAAATTAAAAATATTTGAAACAAAAAATACGTCGTTTTTGATTTATTTCATGAATTGTTCCAAAAGGGTGGTGCTTATTTTGTAATGCTTAAAATTCATTTGTATTTTCCCATGAAAGTGATGAAGTTGAATCTTTGTATAATTTTATTTAAATCACGCGATTTATTTATTTTTGTGATCCGAAAGGTTTTTTAAAAAAATAAAATATCAAAACAAAAAATTCAATTTATTAAGCGAAAACTGTTTTTATTATTAAACACGTCTTAAAGTTGCAACGGATATAAAACAACTCAAGTTAATAACTTTAGAGATCTTCCAAAAGACTCTGTCTATGAATATGTTGCATTTAAATCAGATTCATGTTACAGTCTGCTCCGTGAAGGAATGTGCATACTGTAGCATTTTGTATGAGAACATACAATTGCTTAGAGAATATTCCCATGCAAAGATTTAAAGGTATCTGCTAACCGGATATCTAGCATTGATGGTGAGGAATGTGTCATATACATAACTCGCGTGCCGTCGAGCATTTGCAAAAGTTGTAAGATTTGATGGAAAATCTTAAAATCTTTTACATTTATTAAGTAGATTCTATAAAATAAAGTGTACAACAAAATATTCTTAATTTTATTTAAACAATATCACTACAAAAATGAACAATAAATTAACAAAACCAACATTATTTATTGTTATATTTAATTTTATAAAATATTTTGATAGTCAGATTTCAACACCTCAAAGATTACAAAAATAAGCGCCCCCCTAATATCTATCTACATAATTGTTGTGTGTGAGTCAAAGTGACATTTCGATACTTAACAACCCTTATGTTGGCTCTATACAACCTCCAAACGCGTTTAGCTTATATTGCCTCTATTCAACGTTGCATAATTTTATGAATAAGGTTTTTGCGTTCAGAGGCATTATAAAGAGTGCATAGCACTATGCACTTGCTATAATTCGTTTATGCATAAGGCTGTAATAGTATGCCAGCATTTCTTGAAATGAGTTTAAAATTTTTAGTTGACAACTCAATATTTTTTCTTTTATAATTGATGCGCACTCGAGGGATTGTTAATACCCTTAACATGTAAAACACAGTGCAAGCTTAAGGAAAATAGGATAGGGTTTAAAAGAATATACCGATGCACATTGGTTTGAATTTCTGAATATTATAATTAGAGGAAAAAATAGAGTTAGGTATAACGTTCCACGTTCGTGTTTTGCGGCTAAAAAAGAATCCCTGTACTTGACAGTACGTCCGAAATTGGGCTCAGGTGTAAACTGATGAGCATTCCTAGAAGCGTGAGTATTGCGGTTAAATTGTTTAAGGGGAGGAATTACTTACTTACTTTAGATGGCGCTCACAGCCCAGAATGGGCTTCGGCCTCAACTAACAAGCCCCTCCAGCTAGCTTGTTAGTTGAGGCTAGCCGCTTGTAAGTTGAAGCTGGCCGCTTCCAGTTGCGCACATCGAGTGCTTTGATGTCGTCGTCCACTTGTTTGCGCTACCTGTTACGGGTTCTTCCTCTGCTGCGTACCCCATCGGGGTTGGATTCGAAGACTCGTCGGGCAGGTGCGTTGCTGTCCCTACGCTCCACGTACCCCAGCCATCTCAGCCGCTGTATTTTCAGCTTTTTGACCAGGTCAACGTCGCTGTATAGCCCGTAGTTCATCGTTGAATCTTCTCCTCCACACTCCTTCGATACACACCGGACCGAAAATCACACGAAGAATCATCTTCCTCTCAAAGCACCCTAGCAGATTTTTATCCGATTTTCTCAGTGTCCATGCTTCTGAGCCATAGAGCAGGACCGGGATGGTTAGGGTCTTGTATAAGGTCTCTTCTCTGAGAGAGGGCCTTACTACATAAAATGCCTTCTTAGACCGGAGAAACAGCGATTGGCAAAGAGTAATTCTTCGCTTGATCACTGCACTGATGTCATTTTGCAAGGTAATATTGGAGCCCAGGTAGACCAAGGTTTTGACAACTTCGAAGTTATATCTGTCCATGTGACATTTTGACCGAGTCGAAGACGTTGAGATTCCTCTCTCGATGACAACATATACTTCGTCTTGTCCTCGTTAATCGCCAATCCCATTTTAGCCGCCTCCGATTCAATGCTCGCAAATGCGCCTGCCACAGCTCGCTTCGTTCTGCCGATAATGTCTATGTCATCTGCATACGCAACCAATTGAACGGAATTTTGATAGATTGTACCGCTTGTGTTGACATGTGCGTTGCATACAATTGCTTCAAGATCGATGTTGAATAGGTTGCATGATAACGCGTCGCCTTGCCTCAATCCTTTCTCAACATCAAAGGAATCGGTGGTGTTCTTACCAATTTTGACGGAGCAGCGAGATTTCTCCATCGTCATCCTGCACAGGCGGACGAGTTTGGCAGGGAGGCCGAGACTCGACATGGCTCTGTATAATTCGTCCCTATTCACGCTATCATACGCGACTTTAAAATCGATAAAAAGATGGCGTGTATCGATCTGGAATTCCCGGGATTTTTCTAAAATCTGTCGGAGTGTGAACATTTGATCGATGGTTGACTTGCCAAGTCTAAAACCACATTGATAGTGGCCGATCAGATCGTTGACAAAAGGTTTTAAGCGGTCACACAGAGTAGCCGACAAGATTTTATAAGCGACGTTTAGGAGACTTATTCCTCTGTAGTTGGTACATTTCAGAATATCCCCCTTTTTAACTGATGGGGCATACTATACCGAGGTTCCATTCATTGGGCATACTTTCCTCCGACCAAATTTTGCAGATGAGCTGGTGTATGCTCCTAGCCAATTCATCTCCCACTGATTTAAATAGTTCAGCTTGTAAGCAATCCGATCAGCAGCCTTGTACGACTTAAGTTTGGATATCGCCAGCCGCACTGTGGTTAGGTCAGGTGGACGGAACTCTTGGCCATCATTGTACACGTTAAATGGAGCGTTCTGCCTATTAGCGGAATCTTGGCTGTCTTCGCCGTTAAGCAGTCTAGAGAAGGGTTCTTTCCAGATCCTCAGAACTGACTGTGTGTTTACTTCCATATTCCCTCTCTCATCTCAGGCTTCCGTTCTAGCTTTGTATCCTTGGGTGGATCGTTTCACCCTCTGATAAAATTTTCGAACATCTCCCCTGCTGCTACAACCCTCAATCGACTCGACCACCCGCTTCTCGTGCTCTCTCTTTTTCCTCCTTAGAAGTCGGCGTTCCTCTTCTCGTTTCAGCCCGTAGAGCTCCCGGGCTACTCTCTCAGCAGCTCTTGTTCGAGTTTGCAGCATTGCCTAGTAGGCCTCGTCCTTAGCTCTTCATCGAACCAGGGGTTTCGTTGTATTCGCCTAGTGAAACCCAGTACATCAGAGGCGGCACTTCTGATGGCTTGTTGACTGTGTTCCCACTGGTCCTCTGCACTTGATGCTGGTGGCGGACCTCCTGAGAGATTAAGAGTTACGTAGTCTGCAAAAGTTCTGGCGGTCTCTTGTGATTTAAGCTTCTCGACATCGAATCTTTTCACAGCATCTGCTCTGCGTTGTCGCGTCATGGATATCCGCATAAGTAGTCTAGCTACCACCAGGTAGTGATCCGAGTCAATATTGGCCCCTCGGAACGTTCGGACGTCTAAGATACTGGAAGCATGTCTCGCGTCAATCGCAACGTGGCCGATTTGGTTGACGGTTCGTTGATCACTCGACCGCCAAGTCCCCTTGTGTATATTGAGGTGTGGGAAACAGGTACTTGAGATGATGAGACTTCACCCCGCCGCGAAGCCTGCCATCCTGTGTCCGTTGCCGGAAGTTTCGTCGTGGAGGCTGTGTCCTCCGACAATCGAACCAAAAATGCCCTCTTTTCCGAATCTTAAGGGGGGGAGGAATGCAACTTGCTAATATACGGGAACACTGTAAAAATAGCGATAAAATAAGACAGGACATGAAACGTTACGTCGCGTCGGTCGGTGCTCTGGTGATGTAAATGTACCCGTTATGGTTTTATCAACTTCCATTTTTAGAACTTTTTTCTGTATACTATGCAAAGGACTAAAGTATGGTGAAGGATCACTCGCCCAGATATACGAATTTTTTGAGTGTTTTCCTTTGTTCAAGTCCAAGAAAGTTTCAATGGACCTAGAATTAACTTCGGTTTCCTTTTGAACCATTTTCTTCCTCAAACTCCTATGACTGTGAGCTAGCAGACTACTGGTGTTTGAAAGTGACTCATGGTGCACGAGGACAGGACGATCACACGGTTTTGCCAACCTTCAACAAGTTGCCTAGTTGGCACAGTGTAGATGGGTTTTAGTTGCGAACTTTAGTCCTATCGGTAGTTTTTCCTATGTCCAAATCCTTAATAAGTTTCATCTCATGTCTAAATCCAATAAAAGCGTCCGGTTATACAGGCGGGTGGTACTTTCTCTGGTAACCACATGTCTGCAAATAGACGGAGGTGTAGAGAGATTACCATATCCGAGAGTGCGACTAGATGGTCACACTAAGGGATCAGATCGTATGCGTCCTGGGCAAATCAGCAAATTGCTTAGCGTAGCATACTGCAGCCGAACTCGGGCGTAGGCGATGATCCGTTGTGAGATGTTGTGAGATCTATCACCAAATACCCTCATTTTCTTAAAAAGTGTTCTTATTATACAGGTGAAACGAGTTATGGTATCAAAACGGCGCATTACAGCGTTAAATGGGTCATCGAGCGAGGATGCTTGTGACCGCCATCTCTACCTACCTATTAAAAAATCAAAATTGTTATTTTAACTTGTTTTTGACATTTTATCGTTAACGGCTTAAGAGTACTGTCGAGCCATTAGTATACGATGATGTCTTGGCTACATAACATACCTTCTATTTGTGTAGTACAAGAGCGATTTAGTCACGTCCAGTTCTTGAGAAAAAAATTCTCATATTTCAAAGACTACCGTTTGCGAAATAAGTTAAAATCAAAGAAATGTGTATCGAACTGCATGAGTCTGGCAACTCTGCAGTCGATGTTTTGAGATTGGAAATTCAAATACATATAAACTTATGTAAAATTGAACGAAGGAAAGAGCTTGTAAAAGAAAAATGTATGACAAAAAGTCAGTCTTAAGGTGCCAGTTATAGCTATCATTGAAAACCATCATTGAAAAAGTTAACTGTTGATTTTGAGACCTTTCGAAAGTTTAATCATTAAATATTTTAATGCAGAAATATAGCTTACGAATAACGTAACTTTTAATTTTTCAATGATGAACTACCTTACCAATGATCATTGAAAAAATTAAAAGTTGCGTTATGGGGAAGATATGGGTCAAAATCAATTTTTTTTGAAGGTGAAATAATTTAAAAGCCGTAAACTATATTTCTGCATTAAAATTTTCAATGATTAAACTTTCGAAAGGTCTCAAAATCAAGAGTTAACTTTTTCAATTATGGTTTTCAATGATAGTTATAACTGGCCCCTAAGCAGGGTTAGCAGGCAGCAGTGTGTGCTTGAATAAAAAGTGCGTTTTCAATAAGGTTTTACACTTAAATTATTGTGTTTCTTTTATTTATTCGAATGGACTTGATTTTCTATTTTAAAACACGGTGGTTTGTATTTGTATTCTTATTAAATATCGCTGAGCTACGACACAAAATGGTTATATGAGAAGTATAATGTCGAATCAATGCTCCACACAACATGTTTTTACGATTCGGTCATTTTTTGTCTAATTTCGCAGGACTTTCTGAGAAGTTCTTAATCAAGCAAAATAAATTAATATGTTGCTTGAATATCCTTTCCTAAAGGATCACTTAAATCCAACAATTAAACTCTAACATGAATTCAAATGAGACCATTTCCACTGAATTATTTTCTGTTTTCATTCTGTTTACTTCTTTTGCGATACAAAAAAGAAATTTATTTAATCCTTATAAGTGGATTTTCATGACTTTTCCTTTATTTCCTACACCTTGTAGTTACAATAAACCTAACAAAACTTCTTCTTCTCTCTAGAAGGAATTAATTTCACATTTTGGCTTTAATTTGTATACTCATGGATACATTGAACACCGAAAACAAAAATAGGAAAAACTTTTACTCGAGTTAATAAGCCGATTCTTTCGGGTAATTGGTATTCTTTTCACTGATAAACGTGTGCGGTGTTGTATTCTTGAAAATCATCGACATGATATTTAAAAAAAAATTCTTCTGTCTATTTTAACACTATTAGTATCAGTATGTCAAGTACAAGCATTTTGATGAAAACAAAACAAAAATGCTTAGAATTACAATGATAATTTCAAATTGTGTACTTTACATCGAGCGACAGACAATTTTCATCTTCATTTTCGCCATTTCCAATCACAATGCAAAAAATCCATTTTGTTGGTGATTGTGTGGTTTGATATTTGAAAATAGATAACAGCTACGCTAGAGGACCAAGATCTCCTTTGCCGTTTCGTTTGGACTTCTAAGATTTTATGTTAAGGATATCAAAATCAAGTTGAGTTTGAAAATGGCAAAAACTTGTCCCATCCAATAACGAAAACAGATAAGAATTGGTTGGAAAATCCTTTCTTTTTTTATTTTTTGTTTGTGCGAATCATCATATTAAATTTTATGATTCCTTTTTTTTTTGTAGCTTTCACCCTATCAGATTAAAAATTGATCGATATGAAGCATTCACAGTTAAGTAAAAAAAGAAAACAGTTTTTGACGCTGACATTAAAATAACATTTATTTACATTGAACGGAGATAGGATAGAATAGAGTTTCAAATTAAATTGCTTGCTATGTTTGATTTTCTGATTGGGAGGTTGTGATGTGAGAGTTGCACGAAATCATTTAAAATACTTCCGCATAGTGATTTTATTTCAATAAAATCTTGGATTATTTTTGGAGACATCAATAAAATTTAAGACTATGAATACTTAAATCTATACCGAATTGATCAATGTTACTCTTTATAGTGCAGTTCCGGCAAGGTATAGTAGGGTAGAGGCAGTAGCGGATCTAGGATTTGGCTGTGGGGGGGGGGGGGCTTGGAGTTTGGAAATCCAGTTTGTAAATTTGAAGTTATATAACAGAAAACGAATTTTGACATCACTTTTCCTTTAATAATAGCCGTGTTTTTTGTGCCTTTATATCCGCACCTATCGCGCTTTATAATTTTTTCAAAACGAAGCACAATAAGAAAAATTTGGGATTGATGTGTTAACATGGTAGTATAACTAATTTCATAACTTTAAGTTCTAGCCACGTTACCACACGAACAAATTCGTTTATTTATAGGTATATTGCTTAATAATTGATTAGGTATCCAGTGCCCACCTTTGTGCATTATGTAAATGTTTGTTTAAATTAGCTGAAGGTATGCTTTGAACTTCACATTTTTAACAAAATTTAAAAACTGTTTGTAATGCTAGTTCAGAAAAATGATATTTAAGTGGTCTTTCTGGCAAAAGCTCATATGTGTTTTGACAGTATCAGTCCTTGAGATCTCATTTTCTTTAACTAGCCAAAGCAACGAACCTACCTGTTTTCTTCAAATTGTCGAAAATAAGATTTTGTGGATCGAAAAATAAAATATCAAAATTTCAAGACTTTTAGTCGGGCATAAGAAACAGCTTCTCTAAGAAATAAGCTGCACGGCTCAATTCTGCAAGTGTCAATGAATTTTCGTTTACACTGCACCTACATACACTTTCTATTCCTGCTCAAAAAATGTGTCGATAAATTTTTAAACCACTCAAGAGTCTAAAGAGATTGTTAATATTCATGTCCACCGGCAAGATTTTTCTGAGTTCACAGAGTTTCTCACGCTTTTAGATTTGGCTCCTCGCCTAGAAAATTTGTATTGAATTGCTTAGTCCAAAAATGTTTTGTATGTATTGCATTGGACCTTTGAAATTTTAAAAACTAAGCCCCAAAATGATCTAAGCCCAGCCAAGGCCGTAAGAAACAATTCCTGTTGTATTACACATTTACACTAAGCTTTACACCCAGGTGTTTTCAATTAGCATCAATTGCGTTTCTTTCGGGTAATTAGCTAAGTTTTTAAGTGTAGGTAAACAGTTGTTGCTTTTCACATGTAAATGTTAAGCACGTTTTTTTTAAATTATATGTTCCAACTTCGGACTTTGAAAATCCTTAGACCTAAGCCCCAAAAGCTCTCTGGAATAAGGTTAGTTTTTAGGGAGTTAGTTGTTTAACTCTGACTACGTTTTTTGTCCAATATTCTAAGACCTTATTAGTCCCAAGTTGTTTTTTTTTTCAATTTTCTGGGTTTTGTTTTAAGGGGAAATTGTCTTTGCATGAAACATGTCCATTTTTCATAGCCCCCAATTGTTTTTTTCCAATTCACTTCATAGGCTTTAGCCCTAACCTTAGGACTTAGAAAAGAAGTTGCAGAACATGTTCAGCCCCAACCACGTTATTTTGTCCATCAAAATTCTCATCTTAGCAATACCTTAGACGAATATAAAACTTAACACGTTGTAATGTATTGCTTTCTATATTTCAAATTATTTTAGCAATTGGCTGTGGGACGGGCTTTAGCCCCTATAGCCACTCCCCTGGATCCGCCAGTGGGTAGAGGTGATTGCATCCTCCAACACCTTAACAGAAAATATGCGAAAATATACGGATTTTTTCAAAAGTTTAAAAAATCTTTTCCACATTTATGATTTTAACAACATATTTGCTCAGGATTTGCTTAAGGATTTTTAAAGTTTTGTTTACAATTTTGTTTTTTGTGTAAGAAAAAAGTAAACAAGTGTCGAATGTGCCCCAACATGGAACACCTGCAACATTCGCTGAGAAAACTAGTTCAGACCATGAATTCAATGAAAATTGAAGATTAGTTGTAACAAATTTACGTGCGTTACCATCCATTAAAATAAAATACTTTTGTAAATTTTTTTAATAAGACTGTTTTATATAAAACAAAATTATATAAATTACTGCATTTTGCATCGCAGCTTCGTCCTTGGGTTGAAATGTTTTTTTTTTATAAACGGGAACTATTATCTTAAAGTTGTAAAATTTAAACACCATTTTCGGTAATTTAACAAAGAAGTGGTAACTCCGGCAGCCTGTCGGAGTCGGCACTTTTGCGAGTTGGATACAAAATCGCCCAAATTAAAATCGAAAAATCGAAATCTCGCATTACGAAATTTCGCAATTACACAAACACGGGTTTCAAAGTCTCGCAATTACAAAAACCCGCAATCTTAAATCTCGAAATTTAAAATCTCGCATTAAAAAACATATAGTTCTTACAGTACATACAAGTTACGTTGTTTGTGTATGTTGTCAGTTGGTGTACATTCAGTATATGTGCAACAAACACCAAACTAACAATATAACTTGTAAAAGGTCCAATTTTTAGAATTGGATAGGCTATTGCTGACATAGAATAATTTTAGGCTAAATAATGCAAGTCAAGCATTTAACGATTTATTTATTTCAAAATAGCTTGTTTAGTGCCTTTAAGTTTGTTTCTATATGAGACTTCATGAAATGAGTTCTACGGAGACTTTTTTAAGGCCTGCCAAAATTGGTTGCCTTAGCTAGAAAAATAATAGCTTTTATAGAACATTCAGACGAAAGTCATGACAGACAACTCCTTTACGGCTTGTTTAAGAAAGTAATCGCGCATCATGAAAATGTCAGATAGATGTTTAAATAGTTTGATTTTAGTCAGTGTTGTTATATCGTTTTGAAGAACGCAATTTTCATAAATTTATAAAGCATATTATAAATGTTTGAACATACGCTTACCTAAATTGGTTAGCATGAAACAAAAAAAAACTATAAGATCTGCTTTTGCATTTTTGTGCATGAAAATATCTTAGTTTGAGTTCCTCGAAAGTGAAGTCATGCAAGACATTTGTTTAATGTATATAAAATTCCAACAAGTTAAAAAAAGTTGTTCTCTTATTTTTTTTCATAATGGCCTCAATTCGTTTTTAAAACTAAACTCTAGTATCCTTCGTTTTCATTGACCACTTCACCAAAATTAAAACAAAAAAAAAAAAAATGAGATTCATTTTTGAAATCGGTGTATAACAAGACTGATGACGGTAATCAAACATTTTGCACGAGTGGGACTTGCACTTTATTGACTTACGTAAGAGAACATTATAGCTTTTGCATTTTGTTAATAGCAAACTTAGGGAAATCAAAATTTAGTTTAATATAGAGCGGTTGTGCTTTGGTTGTGACCTCTATTTTGGACTTCCGTAATGAAATTATAGCTTTTGCATTTTGTTAATAGCAAACTTATACAAACCAAGAATTTCTATTTGTGACAGATATGTCCATCTCTTTGAAATGTATTTTTGCATTTTGTTAATAGCTTGTTTACAGAAATCAAAAATGAAAGCTAAGAAAAAAGAGGAATTTCTTTTTTTACATTTATTGCCTCCCCTAATTATATCTTTTGTATTTTGTTAATAAGAAAACAAACTTAGGTATATCGAAAAATGAAATATTATACATACCTAATTGTCCTTAGGTGAGACTTTGATAGAATTAAGCAACTTAATTACACTACTGCATCGCACATATCTACTTGCTTGAAAAAAAAACTGTATAAGAACTTTTTTCAAACATATGGTACGATAAAAAAGGTCATGCATACCTTATGTTAATGTGAGTTTAAAATATAATACTTAACTTATGGTATATAATTTTCAAATACTTAAGGAATTTCATGATTGATACTTTAAATTCAATCTTCTAAAACCCTATTATGGGTACCAATGTTTAATGAAAATTTAGTTTGATTTTTTTGGTCTTGAAGTATCAACTCATTAAAATTTTTACACGCGTTACCAATTGGCCTGGTGTGTTGCGTGGTGGCATACTAATAGAGAGGAGCTGAGTTCGATCCCTGGATTCTGAAATTTAATGTGAGTAAAAGTTGAATTTTTTCAAATAAAATAAATTTCTATACATTTCAGAATAAATAGAAAAGCTGTTCTAACACCCTATCGTCATGGGAAAATGGAAGGAAAAATAAAAACAATAATAATACAAAAATTTAAAGCAACGATTTTTTTTTAAATAACACATTACTTTACTAGGCCTTTCTAAGGCCTTACAATGTGAGTCATTTCATTTATGCGACCTGAAAGTGAATGTCTTATAAAAGTCAGACAACTTGTTTAGTGGAGCAATAACACTGTTTTGCTTTGTTTATTTTATCAATAAGACTTTCCATGGAAAATTATATAGAACTTCTGGTCAAAGGTCTTAAAGGAAATGAAATAGCTTGTATAATGACTGCGCCAAACTGATTTGCATAAGGTCTTTATTAGTTACTATACAAACTAGAAAATAGCTTGTGTAGACACTTGAACAAGTTAAATTGTTAGTTATACCTACCTTGAGTGGATTTTTCAAAAAATTATTGTTCATTATTTTGTTATTGGTGTACGTAAATACATACTTTGTGTTTGTACACTGTATTTGCATAAGATTTTAGAGTTCAAATTTACGTAACCCTTGCTTCAAAGTTGAATTCAAACTTATTATCAACACCCTCATTTAATGTTCAATCTTCAAAAGGCGAATGGGCAAAGTGGTCTACCTATTCAAAATTAAGGTGTCATACGTCGTTGAAAAGGTAATGACGCAAACATCAATAAATTGTATGGAAGTAAAGCTCTAAACCATGGAGTTCGAAAGATATTGCCCTTCAAAGCACCGAAAAAGACGGTAATGCAACTCTTAATTTGCAGCTTGTCTTACCACCTAAAGAAAAGTTTAATACATCGTTTGAAAAGATTATTATGTGTACTTAATTTTGTTAAAGAGCCGTTAAGATGTAGATAATGGGGTTCAAAAGATATAAAGCCATCAAAAAACGCAAAAATAAAATAATGCTATAGGGAAGTTTTGAATCATATCAATGCCTTCAATTTCTTCTATAGGGGTGTGGTAGAATAGCTTCGGTCTGGGATTCCATAGGTGATGATCCTCATCAGTTTTGCTTATAAAATCCGAATGAGTTCTTCGTCGACAGTCTAATCTAGGAAAGCTCATATGGTTTCCGGATCGATCAAATTCTCCAACCACATTACATTTTGTACAACTACTGTATGCTGTGTGTGTCTTGACACCTGTAAAGTTCAACAATACTAATCAATTGAAGTCGAACTGAATTTCGTACTTACATTTGATAAATGCCCGAGCTGGTGTATCTGCAATGTACGCATTGACTTTGATCAATATTTTTGAGCCGTTAGCTAGTTCCATTCCATTCAAAATTAGACCATTGATTTCACTAACGTGTTGTCTTAAAAACTCCTCGCTAGATGGTGGCTTCGCATCGCCGAAATAGATTGCTACAGCCATTGGTCTAATTTCAGGCATGTGTGCTATGTTCTTTAAAATTGGCCAAAATTGGAATTTGCTACTTCGGAACAGAGGTAATCCGTCAACATTGAAATTAAGAAGAACTTGTATTGTTTGATTCAATTGACGAAACGCAATGCGTAAGCAGTTTTCGATGCCATAGTACCAGAATAAACCGGTTCCCATAGTTTGTATAACAACATTCCGGGGTGTATGGAGCAAAGTGTGTGCATCTTTTGGCAGTTCAGATTTTCCTTCACTTCGCAATAAAGCAAGTAGCTCAGATACAGCAATATGTGGTATTTTGTATTTAACAGCCCATTTAGCCAATTTAGACTCGAAATTAATATCCTCGCCTACATCACCAATGGCGCGATCTTCTAAAGATAGTTCCACTTCGCGATACATATTTTCCACAACTTCGTCATTATAATCCAAATCATCATTCGGAATTGAGTCTATAAATATTTCATTTGGCTCTAATACAGTAGTAGCTTTATTTGAAATAATATTTTCTCCAGATGAACAATTTGTAAAGTTTGTGTCTCGAATGTAAAAGTTTATATTTCCCCAGTTTCCAAATAAATTTCGATGGTTGTTGTTAACTGGTTTCACAGTTTTACTCAATTTTTTTAAAAAGTTTTTTTTTCCTACGATAACACTTCAAATAATTATTAAATTTTAAGCTACTCATTTTTGTTAATTGTCAATAATTGTAGTGTGAGCACGTTAACAATCCAATGGCGACTGAATAAGTTCAATAATGTTTTCATATTTATTTTTCACACCATGTAGTTTAGTGTATTTAATTTCCACGGGGTTTAAATCTTACACCAAAATACAATTGCCCATTTCAGATAGTGTATTTAATCTACTAAATACAGTGTAAAACATATACAACTTTGGTTTGTTTCAGAATCGAATAATTTTATGCACCATTAATGGTGTATTATAAAAACATCTAAGAATCAGTTTATTTTGTACACTGAATTTAAAAAAAATGATGAAATTTTGCACAGAAAAGGCAATGGTGTATTTTGATTACCGGCATATTTTGAAAAATACACCAAAATATTAAATGTTTTTTCAATTTTCTCAGTTTTGCACCAAAATTCTTGAATTTACACCAAAATATGCACCAGTGTGCTACTTGAGTGGTCTGCCAACTCAACACTAATCAGTCATACATCGTTGTAAAGGTTATTACGTGTGCTTAATTTCATTATATCGCCATTAAGCTCTAAACCATGGGGTTCGTGGGGTATTTGGCTTCAAAGCATCAAAAACAAAAATAATGCAATTCCTCTTTGGTAAATGGTCTACCAGCTCAACAGTGGCGTGTGATACGTCACACGCCACGTGTACTTAATTTTTGTATGCAACTGATAAAGTGTAGGTAGTGGGGTTCAGGAGGTAATTGTCAAAAAATGCATACAAAATCAATAATGCAATGCCGCGTTGGAAGCTGCTGCACCTACTCAACAGGAATGTGACATATATCGTTGAAATGTATAAAACATGTACTTTATTTTTTTGAAAGCCGTTAAGATGTAGACCATGGGGTTCGAGAGGTATTTGGCCCTAAAAATCGGCAAATAAAATATAATATAATATAAATAAAACGTTTTTGAAAAGGTAATTGCAATTGCATTATTTCATTATATGGCCGATAAGCTCTAAGTCATGGGGTTCAAGAAAAAATCGGCTTCAAAGAACCAACAACTTCTATAAAGCATTTCCTCATTGTGTTATCTTCTAACTACTCAAAAGCAATAAGTCATACATTTTTGGAAAGGTTATTGCGTTCTCTTTATTTTATTGTAAAATCATTAAGCAGTAAACATCGGGGTCTACTCGTAAACAATAAATCTATGTGAAAGTTGGTTAAGGACTAGCTTTTTGCCATCATTTGCAGGTTTGTCGCTAGGTGAGTTAATTGGCAGGCGTTTCTCATGTCGCTGTCTGAGTGTTGTGGGATAGAATAGGAATATTTCAGCAAAAGTAAATAAACTCACCGGGATAGAATAAGGCCAGGGTCCTATACAATATTGTATTCTCTCGAGTCTAGATGAAACCATAACGTTCTAATCATATACAAAGCACCTTTTATTCCATATGTTACTTTTAGGTTTACCTATACTCCAAAACATAATAAACATTTACATTTTGGCAAACAAAAAGTCAGATTGACTAACCCACACATTCCGACAATAATGACTGTGCACACTACACACATTTCGACATTTCCATTCCAAAAATTTCTTTTTTGACACAATCAAATAAATATATGTAAGTATATTCCTTAATTTGAAGTCAGAAGTTTTACAATTCTTTTCATTTCCTATTTGATCAATTCATTGATGATTCAGTACTTCAACTAATTTATTATTTGCTCTTATAATACTTAACTGGACCCTTTAATCAATCAACAAAGAAGTTGATTCTTCTCCGAGCAATTTCTATTTATATTGTATAGATACTCGTATTGTATTTTATATCTTTTAAATGAATTAGTTTCTGTTTAACTTACGGAATAAACCCGGTCATAGGGTCCACCAGTCGATGCTATTGTTGTCTCTCGAAAGCTCGATTGATCCCTGGCAAAGCCATTGTTGAAATAAAAACTCCTCCGTTTGCCACACAGAGTTTCCTTAAATGCCACTCGATACCGATGTGACATCACATTATATAAAACTGGATTAATTGTACTATAAATAAAAAAAAAAAGTGATAGAGGATATAAAATAAATGAATACAAAAAATTTTCCAGTTGAAAATAGGAAGATCGTTTAAGAAAACAAAACAAAAAATAAATAAATCCTGGCCTGATGGTGACCTTTTTTCAAGTCATCACTCCTTTTGTGTGAATCTATGAACCGCAAGAAGGTGAGTCAATTGCCATCGAACGAAATTCAAAGACTTTAATTTGATGGATTTTGCTACTTATTCGCAGGCCATTTAAGATCCAGTTTTATAACACATAGATAAAAAACTTACCATGAAACATAATAACTGAAGCCAGCAAACGAGAACAGCCAATCGTTGACTTCCTGGTAATGGTCCCATTGTCGAGCATATAAATAGAGCAAACGTTGAGCATGGAATGGCGCCCAACAAACAAAAAACGTGATGACAACAGCAGCTACAAAATAGAGAAAGAAAAAATTAAAGAGAGAAAATGAATAAATGTGAGAGTTTTGAAAGGACTATAACGTTTATGTGGCCAAATATATTATGTACATATATCTGCAGGATATTTTTGATGTATAAAATCTATAATTGAGAAATGCATTTGCTACCCATTTTACTATCAGCACATCACCCACTCTTAAATTGCCTTGAAGGGATATGGCATCACGTAGCATCCATATACCTATAGCTGTGGGTTGGTAATATCAAATAAATATTACTTCAGATTGGAAGAATCGATAAGTAAATCACCCCGAAACCATCATCATTCGTTTGAGCACCAAACCGCAAAAGGATCCTTCTTTTTCATCCATATACCGTTTTTTTACGACCAACTGTTAATCCTGTTGGCCATACAACTATTAGCTAAAGTAATGGATTTCGATTGGTTCCTGCCAGAGTTTTCAATTTTAAATCAATTCGTTTATTTTTTAAGATTTCCATTAATTCTGTTTCATCCATTTCCGATTTCTTAGATATTTTATCGACATTGCTAAAGGATAACCATTTTTGCATCAATTCGTGGTTGTAATTTATGACTTCATCAGATTTAATGGAAATTTATTATCTTTACCATCAATAAAATATATGGGAATATGTGAAAAATATCATTAAAAAACAGATTTGGTTTTATTTTTGATGAAATCATGTGAGCAGTGAACATCAAAAAATACAGAATGTAAGCGAATGCACGTATAGTAGGTACGTTATGTGTTTGAAAATTGTTTACTGAACGTTTTTTTGTGAATTAAAAAATAAAATAAATTTTAATACACTCGATTGCTCTGCTTGTAGGCTCAAGAAAAAATAGAAAACGTAAATATGTGTGTCAAAAACGTTTATTTTTTTTCAGATTTTTGACATATCTGAATATGTTATGAAATTGGACGGATATGGGCAGTTGAAAAATGGACGGCCGGAAAGTGGACGACCAAAAACTCGACAACCGAAAAATGCCGTCCATTCCATTCCATTCATTGAGGAGTTAGTTTAATATACGGATGGTTCGTATCAATATAAAATCGAACATTACCTACGAGGATGAGGACGTCCGTCCGTCGCGTCGTCGACAAAGAGTAAAAATGGGTAAACTGATTTGCATACAATTTGGTACAGTGTATTTTTATGTGAATTCCTCGAAGATTAAATCGAATTTCTGGTTTTGCTAATCTAGAACGGGTATAGCTTCCATACAACCATTAATTTTTTACTTGCGATATGCGTAGTAAAGGCCAAGTTTAGGATTCGTGCAAATAAAAAATTCGAGATAAGAATTTTCCCTAACATTACGATGATATAGAACGCGAAAAAAGTGGGTCCCGAAAATCTGTCCGTCTGTCCGTCTGTCTGTACCTCGACCTGCAGCCTAAACGACTGAAGTGATTGTCTTCAACCTTTGGACTTAAGGTTCTTATGTGATTCGATAGAGAAGAAATTGAAATTTTTTTTTTAGCTCAAAAAAGTATCTGTCATACAATCAATATACAAAAATTGATTTATTTCAAAAACGGCTCTAACGATTTTCAAAAAAAAAAAAATTACGAGGCACCAAAATTACTAAAATAAATATTTTGGTAGAAACCGACTTTTTGGTTTTCAGATTTCTCGTTAAATACTACATCGATTTCAACCAAAATTTTTGTACAAAAGGTCGCCTACAATTTTAACTATCTTGCATATAAAAATGTTAGAAAAAATATTTTTTGAGTTTTTAAAAAAATATTGAAATTTTTTTTTTGAAAATTTAATTCCTTGAAAACGGGCTAATAATGTTTTTTTTTAATTTTGTGAAAAATTGAATTTTATTAAATTCTTAAAGTTGGCATACCAAATTTTATTTTAAAAATGTTCAAGATTTTTTATACATACAAAAATTATTTAAAAAAAAAAACGCTTTAACGATTTTTGAATTTTTTTTTTTCATAAATTCATATTAATTAATATTTATTAGGATTTTTTGTATGAAATAAAGTTCATACAATGCAGTCACGCTGCGCAGACAACAATAAATATTGCAAATTTTGAATGAGACAACAACAACTAAAGTGTTCTACCGCCAAATTATTTTGGCTGAAGTTATAGCTATTTCACGAGTGCCAACACGGTCATCAGACTTCTTTGTGTGGTGCTGAGTCTTAATATGTTCATTTTCATTTGAAAAGCTTTTGCCCGTCATGGGGATTGAACTTAAGACATCAACTGTAACTGGAATTCGGAAGCCGACGTCCTACCCATCGCGCTACCGAAGCCACATGTCAAGCTCCATCTCAGTGCAGGTTTTGTTGCTTATCAAATGCATTTGAACGACTAGCATTTTTATAAGAGCACACAAGCTTGCTTTTGTCAATTTCGGTTTCTTTCTTTTTTCTCCGTACCCGATTCATATGCCAACAATTCGTTGGTCATACAAGGGTGTGCTCTAATAAAAATGCTAGTCGTTCAAATGCATTTGATAAGCAACAAAACCTACACTGAGATGGAGCTTGACATGCGGCTTCGGTTGCGCGATGGGTAGGTAGGTAGAAATGGCGGCCACGGGCAGTCTAGCCCATAGCCCAATAAGCGCTGAAGTGCGCCGTTTTGATACCATAACTCGTTTGAACCTGTGGATGGAATTGAAGAGAGAGAATATGGGCATATCCTCCGGATATCGTCCCTTTTTATTTGAGTTTAGAATAGGATTTTCTTGTAGCTTTAAGCACAATCATCAAGAAGTGGATCACTCACTCAACCAGATCAGCACCCGCACCTGCACCATCCACAGTTAGCCCACTAGGCAGTTCGTTGGCTGCCACTGGAGCGTCCACTGATCTGATTGGATGATCATCCGGCCGCTGTGCACCACAAACCCACACCAGAACCCTAGTCCACTATCTTGTGATCATAGGGAGTCGACGGAAGGTATAATGCAGAAGTAGCCGAAATTTGTCCTAGAGCCATTTCGTCGCGTTGAGAAAAGAAATCAAGTCTTTGATCTTTATTTCAGAAAGTTCGTCAATGTCGTCAAAGAATGCTCTTCCGAGTGACTGTTTTCTAGCTTTGGCCAGAGCAGGGCATTTGCAGAGAAAATGAACTACTGTTTCCTTTTCCTGCTGGTCCTCACAGCTCCGACAGTGAGTATTGTGAGGTATGCCCAGCTTCGCTGCATGCTCTCCTATTGGCCAGTGTCCGCTACAGGTTGCAACTACCCTGGCTATGTCTTGCCTCTGTCTGCGTATTAGATCAATTGTTCGGTTCTTGTCATAGGTGGGCCAAATCTTCCTAGATATAATACAGTTTGATAAACTGCTCCGCCTACGGTTTGCTTTAGTAAGATAAATTGAGAGAATGTTGCCCTTCATAACTCCAAGCGGAATGTTGACTCTTTCCGCAAGTGAGCCATGAAGGGCTAAAATGAACATATTAAGTCTCAGCACCACACAAAGAAGTCTGATGATCGGGTTGGCCCTCGTGAAATAGCTATAACTTCAGCCAAAATAACTTGGTGGTAGAACACTTTAGTTGTTGTTGTCTCATTCAAAATTTGCAATATTAATTAAGCAAGTCAGATGACATACTTCTTTTTAGCTCTATCTGTTTTAACTATTACATTTGGGTTTCCCATGTCGTTTTTTGACTTTTTTTTTTGGGAACGTTCAATGCATTTGAGAAGTTTGTCTTGTTTTTTATAACTTTTTTATAGTCAGCTATCATACAAATTCAGTTCAATAATAAATTACATATGCGTTGAACACGTCTCGAATAAATTTACAATTCAAAAAAGGTGTGATGGTGCGATACATCATTGTAGACGTCCTTTGCTACATAAGTGAACGTTTTTATTGATAGATTATACTACAGCGATTATTTCAGCTACAGCTGCATCTAGGGCTTCCAGACGTCCCGATTTTGGCGGGACAGTCCCGATAATTGAACCCTGTCCCGATATCTGTCCCGATTTACAAAATGTCCCGATGTTGTCCCGACATTCTACTTTTACTTGCATAGGGCAAATATTGGTTTTGAGTCAAAAACAAAATTCGTGGTTTTAATCAAAACTAACATTACGATACCTAATGTAGAAGTCCAAAAACAGATTTTCAACAAAAGACATCCGTCGGTTTGTTTGTCTGTGCATCCCGATTTATATCGAGCTAGAGCCTAAGTGAATCGCTCGATTTGCTTTAAATTTGGTGTGAAACATTCTATGTTATCCCAAGGTTCAATTTTTTGTTTTAGCTTATCTTGATAGAACGGTCATACAATAATTTTGGTTTTGTCAAGTTTTCTAAAAAACGGCTGTAATGGTTTTGATAATACTTCGTGCAGGTAATCCCTAGAACATTTTTTAACACTGCATAAGTTTTTGCCAGCAAAAATCAAAGAACTGAATTAAATGTTTGGGTTTTTTATGCAAATTACCGGTTTCTAACTTGTTTTGAGATATTCCCGAATATCTCGTTATTGGCTTTTTTGATCTTGCCAAAATTTTGCAATTCTTAGTAAGTCAAAAAATATTGGCAACATTTTAAACAGCCCAATATTAAGGGTTAAGCATGATACTACTAAACATTTTTCTAATTTTAAAACAGTTTAGTTGTAGAACAAGTCCATAAAACTGCCGCTCGTGCAAAAAATTCGCAAACATATGTACCTCATTTTGACATTTAGAAACGTTAAGAGGTGTCATATGGATTCAGTACGATACTGAATAAACAAATATAGATTTTAATTTAAGTAAAGTGTTATGAGATAGTACGATGCTTAACTCGTTTTAAATTTATTAATTAAAAATGATTTAACATCGTACTAAATCGACTAAAATTTAACGCTATTGTATTTAAGATTTGTATAGATAGATATTTTTTAATGTCCCGATTTGTCCCGGTTTTTGGGCCCTGGCGTCCCGATATTAACCAAATTTGATCTGGCAGCCCTAGCTGCATCCCATTGTGTTCAAGGGGGTACAGTATTGGTTTCGTGTCAAAAAAAATTCAAGGTTTTAATCAAAACTTACATTGAGATGATGGAGAACTCCAAAAAAAGGGCTTTTCGTCAAGACCTCATTCGGTCTGTTTGTGTGTGCGTCCTGATGTATGTACTGTTTATTAATCTAAAGCCTAAGCGCAGGAGAAAAATTAGAATTTTCGTCTTAGCACATGTAGAAAAGGTAGCTGCTATGGAACGGTTTTGGTTTTTGTTAGTTTTCTCGAAAACGGCTTTAATGATATTGATTGGACTTTGTACATGTTATTTCTAGACCAGTTCTAATAATAGTGCATACCAGGTTTTTACCAAAAATTTATTCTGTATGTTTATTATTTTCTTTTTTTTTTCAAATAGTGACTGATTTTACGGCATAAAAAAAAGACAAGCTTTTTATCATAAAAAAACTTTATTCTTACATGTTAATGAATATGTTTACGTCCTTATAGGTTTAATTATAAATTAAAACAAATCTCAATTATATTCTGGTACAATAGAACTTTTTATGGTCATTTAGTAAAACATCCAATTTGTTTCTTTAATAATATTTAAGACATGTTAGCAGCAAAGGAAAAAACGGTCTGTATTTATGTAGTTATAGCCGTGTTCTGTGAGAGAGTGTAAAGCAACTCAGCAAACATTTTATACGCAAAACAATAACAAAACCAATTATTTTATCTAATTTTATGTGTGTTTTACTTATACAAAAAATTCTGAGTTGTTATAGACTCTCTCGAAAAACACGGCTTATGTTTATTCTGTATTTAAAAAAAGGCGCACTTTTTTCATTATCAAAGCGATTTCTTTTAAATTCAGAATTTTGAAACACAGAATTTTGCCCATAAAAAATTTTTTTCATACAGAATTTTTATCATACAGAATTTTCTGTATACAGAATTTAGTGTAACAAGAATTTTGAAACTATTACATATTTTGAAATGCAGGATTTTGACTACACGGAATTGCGACTCCCACCCGTGTAGCTGTTATACGCGAATTTCGGTTGCATCAAGTTTTCTCAAAAATGACTAAATTATTTTTTTTTTTTTAAATAAAATTTCTTTTCTGTATAATTTTTAGTATAAATTCGTATTTGTCTAAAATTTGTTGATTAGCTAAACAATTTAAAGAATACATACTTTTAAATATTTTTGTATCATGTTTTTTTTAAATAATACACGAGTCACAATCTATTTAAATTAAATGGAAGAGTAAGTTGCACGTGCTCAAATAAACGTGATATAGTTTTATATAGGAAAGTTTAAATTAATTTGTTAAGTGGAAAAAAGGTAGATAATAAACTTCACTCGAAGTGAATAGTTCCGGCTGTGTGCGAGGGGAATTTATTTTTGCCAGCATAACCCATGCTTGACTTTAATTTTATCCGTTCGAAAGTGATTCGATGTAGTTTTCTGCAGTTTCTGGTAATTTAAATTTAACTAAAGAATTTATAAAGTTGAAAGTACAATATTAATAAATTTGTAAGAATTTAATTTCCACCTACCCCTACCACCTCATTTGTTAAAATATTTCCCTGTAAAAGGACTTTTATGACTTAAACATCATTAAAATTAACCCACTTTAGATTTATGTTACATCAATGTTATACCCATAAAGAAAGATGTTAAACCCAAGAACTCTTACTGATGTAACCATCACTAAGTACCTGCATACATATGTTTTACTTTAACGCTTAATTTCCAGCTACATTAACTTGAGAATGTATGTTTTATTTGGTGTTGGAATCCCCAAAGGCATACCATACCTACTTCGAATTGAGAAAACGTCTCTGCACAGTTAATAATTTTGCAATTAAAACGCAATCAGAAGTCAAAGTTAATTTATATACCCACTCTATCTTACCCAATCAAAAGTCTTTATGGTAGCAAGAACAATCTTTCTAGTAATTTCAAATATGAATAGGAAGGTTTTTGTGGCACGAACAAATAAACCTGATCTATTGTAACTGCTAACATACAATTTAGCATTTCCGTTTATGTGGTACAAAAAGCTCCATTTGTAAGGACAATCGACCAAAAGAAATGGCGAAAACATTCAAGGATTTAATAGAGTAACCTCCCATAGGTATACTTGATTTTGAAGTACCATGTGAAATGAGGCCACTTCTTTGCAGCAATTAAAACCACACCAACCACGAGGGCATTAAAAGCAATTGCTAAGAAAATAACAGTAAATTTCGCGTCCAACTTAAAGGCGTGTTATAAGAAAGACAAAAAAGGTATATTATGTACGAGTAGTATTTCCATTTTTATCTTGGCTTGTGAATCCTTACATTGCGGATAATAAAATGTTGGTATGTAATGTGCAGTAGCGGATCTAGGATTTGGCTTTGGGGGGAGGGGGGGGGGGGCTTGCAGTTTGGAGATCCATTTTTAGACCTTAAGTAATAAAATTTGCTTGTCCCAAGATAAATTCTATAATTTATAACAAATAATAGAGATCAGTTTAGGTTTAATGCAAGACCGTACTCAACTTCATACAAATTCATACAAATTCGTGTGAAGTGTAGTTCCGATGCAGTGCAGTTCCGGCGAGTGCGGTCTAACCTTTAAGGCTCAAGTATTTTTTTTTTCCTTTTCCTTTAATGATATCCGTTTTTTGTGTGCCCTTATATCCGCTCCTGTTGAGCTTCAAAATGTTTTCAATACAAAGTTCAATAACAATTATTCATAATTGTTGTAGCGGAGATAGAAGCAAATTCAAAGGCGCACAATAATTTTTAGCCATATATGCTTGAACCACGCGTACAAATTCGTTTATTTATATTATTTAAAAATTGATTGGGTACCTACATTATGTAGTTATATTTTTAAATTGGCTGTGGGTATGTTTTGAACTTCCCATTTTTGACAAGATTTGAAAACTGTTTTTAATTGGCTAGTTCAGAAAAATTACATTTAAGTGTTTGTACTGGCAAAAGCTCATATATGTGCTTGGACACGGTATTAGTCCTCTAAGATCTCATTTTTCCTGAATTATCCAAATCAAAGAGAAACTATTTTGTTCAAACTGACACTTTACGACATAAAACAAAGCTGCTCTAAGAAATAAGCCGCGGCCCAATTCTGCCAGCGTGAATAAGTTTTCGTGTATACGCTGCATACGCTTTAAAGGTATTCATGCTAAAAAAATATGTCGACAAATTTGCACGTCACTCTAGAGTGTAGAGGGATTGCAAATACTCATTTGCTTTTGCATGATTTTCTGAGCGCGCACAGAGAAAACTCACGCTTTTGGAATTTGGCTCCTTGACTAGAGAATTTCTATTTTTTGTAAGTACAATTGCCTTGGACCTTTCAAATTTTGAAATCGTAGCCCCGAAAATTTCTAAGCCCAGCCAATTATTAAACATACACTTAAATTGGCATCCCGTTGTTCTCCAATGGTTTAAGCCTTAAAATTCGGTAAATTAGCTTTGTTTTTAGTATATACAGTTGGGGCATTTGACACGTTAATGTAAAGCCCCGACACTTTTTATCTCTTTTTACTTATCTCTTCAAGCCTTAGCCCCAACTTCGGACTTTGAGAGTCCTTAGACTTGAGACCCAAAAACTCTCTGGAATAAGGTTAGTTTTTAGGAAGTAAGTTGCTTAACCCGTGGCTAGGTTTTTTGTCCAATATTCTCAGACCTTATTGCGCCAAAGCTGTTTTTTTTTTTTGGTCCCAATTTTCTGGGTTTAATTTTTAGGGAAAGATTGTCGTTGCATTAAAAATATCCATAATCATAGCCCCCAACTTAGTTTTTGTCCAATTCGCTTCAGGCTTTAGCCCCAATCTAAGGGCTTAGACAAAAAATTACATAACATGTATGCAAATAATTCAGCCCCAACCACGTTATTTTGTCCATCAAATTTCATATCTTAACAATATTTTAGACGGAATATAAAATTCTACATGTTGTAATGTATTGCTTTCTATGTTTCAAATTATTTTATGATTCGGCTGTGGGGGGGGGCTTTAGCCCCTATAGCCACCCCCCTGGATCCGCTACTGGTAATGTGTACTATTTGCGATAAAAATTAACGTTGTTTATCATTGTGAGATTATATTTATAAGAAAGAAATTTTAAATGTACCTTAAATTTCCGAAATTTTTCCGGCGCGGCGTATTTACGGGATTACAATAGCGAGGAGCAAGATTAAATAAGCCAAGAAATTATACGTACTTGTGCCTTTAGTTAACATTTACGTTCAATGTTAACATCAAGTGATGGGAAATGATAGGCGTTACATACGATTTATGATGAATAATGCTTCAGGGGCGAAAATCAGTTAGCTACATCATGACGGGATCATTCTTTATTACAATAGCTATAAAATAAGGATAAGATAATGATGACACAATTACTTGCACACTGTATGCATTATTATTGCTCCAAGCTGTAGGTAAGTACATGAAAGTATAATACCATTGTATGATGATGGGTGTGTATGTATTCAGCTTATATTTATACAAAAATCATGAAACATATAAAATTCATAAACTTTTATCGTCTTTTGAATTTTAGTTTCACACGAAACAAATGCCTTCTAGGCTTTAATAATAATTATTTTTCAATATTTCTAGTTTGTATCATGTACCAATGTGGAAATAAACTAGAATACATTTTCTTCCTGGAATAAAGATAAACTAAAATAAGGAAGTGCCAGAATAGTTTTCAGAAACGAAATCTCATAGCAAGAGACTTTAATACTTCACAGGATAATTTCTGTAGTTATCAGTCTTATGTTACTTTTGAATAAAATAGTATAGTAAGTTTTTTTTTTATATTTTCTCTAATCATAAAGAAGATAGTAATGATGCCTAAATTTCCATTTTTTTTTTCCCCAAAGGTTAAAATAAAGTTCTAAGAATATTACTTGTTTCCTTTTAATTCTAATTAAAAGTTTCAGTGTAAATTGTATATGAGATACTCATAGAAAAATCTGTCAGTGTTTGTTTTGAACAAAAAAAATTCATACATAAATTGGTAACCCAAAGGAAATAGATGTATAGGTATTTATATACCCATCAGGTGCGAACGCAGGGGGGGTTTTGAGGGTTCAACCCCCCCCCCGAAATGCATGAATTTAACTTCCTCGCCATACAATTTCAATCTTTATTGTGAGTTTTCAGTTTAACCCCCCCCCCGAAATTTTTTCCTTCATTCGCGCCTGATACATATGTATGTAAATCAGAGTGCTGCTTCAAAAAATAAATAGTTTCAAAATGTTCCAATCAAAGATTTTATAAGGGAGCGGGTCGAAATTCTGCCTATTGGAACAAAAATTCTGCTTCAAAATTCTTCTTTTTTTCGATTCTGTTTTGCAAAATTCTGCTTTTCAAAATACTGACAAGTAATAATATTTTTTTTTTAAACCTAGGCCTCTTTTCTCCCCAGATACCGCACGCGCTGGGGTCCATTTTCACAGAGTACGACGGCAATTACGATTGCAAGTCGTATCGGCACTTAAATTAATCATTTGATGTTAAGATAATAAATTAAATGAAAATAGTTGCTTTGCTATGTTGACCATAACACAGCAACTGGTCTTACATGCGCGCAACGAGTATCGTCGGAAGTTAAAGAGATAAGGTCTGCTTAATGCAAGCAGTTAAAAAATTTAACATTAAAAAAACAAAGGACGCGAAAGCAGGTCTTCTTTTAAAAGTTTAATAAAAAAAATTACAAAATGTCAACAAATAAACATTTGTGTATTAAAATGTTAACAAAAAAACATTTACGGCCAATTTCTTCACAAAGTTCTAACCCTTAAAACTCGGTTTATCGAGAAATTAGAACTCATATGAGTTCTAACTCATTTCTTCACCAAGTTCTAAGGCAAAATAATTCCGATTTAAATCTTAATTTGAGTTAGAACTTTGTTATATTTGGACCCTCAAATTTGAGGGTTTAGGCACTTAGAACTCGGTTTAAAAATATTTTCATTTCTTCAAAACACTTGATATTGTTCGAAATTTAAGCTTGTAACATTAAAAAGGAATGCAATTAAAATCAATAAGGGACAAATTGGCAAGTACCTACACAAGAACCATTATCGTGCAATGTTCAATGTTAAATTGCAAGAAAATTAATCGCGTGAATTTAAGGTGAATACATTCATTAGTTTGGGTTGTACAGTTCGAAGTTGATAAAATAGATGTAATTTTGAAACATATCCAAACATTGCGCAGCAGTATATGGTTTATGCAAAACTCATTGCAAAACCAGCACCTGTGCAATGCAATTACATATTATGTTTATTTATGCGAGCTCGCAGAATATCAGTGCTGCTGGTATCCTACTGAAGGTGGCGAAGCATATTTGACATCGCACCTACTATAAGTTGCATACACAAGAAGTGCATCTACAAGGTATATTTTAAAAATTTAATTTGTTTTTTTAATGCGTTGACAAACTTTTGTTTTTCAGCGCTTGATAAGATCTTGCAAATGGTTGCATCTCGCGACACACTAAACTTGCACCTGAGACACGCACACGATTTGTTGAAGGACGCTTCATCTAACGAAACATTGTTTATTTAATTGAAATAAAAAGATGTCAAATTTTGTTGCATCTCATTGGTGTTATGTTTTTCATTTGAGTGGTGGTTTTAAATTTTAATTTGGTGGTTTTTGCATGTTTTGATTTTTGAGCTTATTTTTTTACTTAAAGGAAAGGAAGCCGAAACATAAAGGTTACATGTTCAAACTGCATCAAATGAAAGGTACTATTTTTACTTATATCCATGTTCCAAAAAGATTTCCGCAAAATCATGCATTACCCATCACACACTTATTTTTGTCCCAAAAATGTTAACTTTGATGCACTTTGCATATGTTCACTTAATATATGGAGCTCCCGGCCCTAATAACATTTTTGTACATCACCATACTCTAAAATCATAACACAAATAGTAACGCAGAATCACACAAATCCAATTTTAAAATACCGAAAATAAAAAAAATGTCACAAAATTCAAAAATGTGGTATTTATTTCAAATGAATAGACAGCATAACAGAAATATAAAATACCAAAAAACGTTACCGCCAAAGCAAAACTGATAGATATTGTTAAATTTGTCAATAGAATGTCAGAAATTTGTGTCAAAACAATCTACCGGGTGCTACGAAAAATTTAAAAAACACGTTAGAACTCAGTTTCACTAAACCGAGATCTATAGTTCTAAAACTCAATAATGATTTTAGACCGAGTTTTAGGGAAATGATTTGAAGTGAAGAAATGCTCGAGTTCTAAATAATTTAAAAACTGAGTTTCAAAAATAAACCGAGAATTACTAGATCGAGTTTTAAATTGATTTTAGAACTTTGTCAAGAAATTGGCCGTTAGAGTGACAAAAAAAATTAAACCGATCCCGACAGTGGAGCACTGGTTCGAAACAATTTTTTCAGAACTTTTTTACTCATGCTAAAATCAACTGAGGAAACATTCAAATTAAAGATTTTACCCATTCGGTTAAAAGGTTCATGCATGCCATAATTTGTTCTATGAAAATCTACGTGAAAAAGTTCAAATTCTCGCAGGTGGTGAGAACCCCCACGGAAGTTTAAGCCAATACATGCTAGCAGATCGGGAGCATCAATTTGACCATTAATAAGTTGGTGAATAATTATTAAATCATTATTAACCCGCCTCTGATATAAAGTTTTGACCTGCAAAAGTTGGATCCTATGTTCATATGGTGGCAAATTATATGGATCATTCCAGGGTAACCTTTTTAAAGCAAAACGAATGAAGTTGTGTTGTATTGCCTCAACACGATTTTTATGAACTTCGTAAAAGGGGGTCCATACTT
Organism: Melangyna quadrimaculata; assembly: GCA_949320155.1. Classification (NCBI taxonomy): domain Eukaryota; kingdom Metazoa; phylum Arthropoda; class Insecta; order Diptera; family Syrphidae; genus Melangyna; species Melangyna quadrimaculata. Next base: position 188,689,333 of record OX439484.1, read on the forward strand.
GAGATGCATACTCAAGGTGTGGTCGTACATAACAGTTGTACAATGAAAGGGTAACATAGGGATTGTTAAATTCCTTTGCCCACCGTTTTATAAAACCAAGCATGGAGCGTGCCTTATTTACAGTATAATTAATATGTTCAGTGAATTCTAGGTTAGAACTAAATTGAACACCTAGGTCTTTGAAGCTAAAAACGCGAGTGAGAGTCTGTTGTGAAATAGTATAATCAAATGCACTCACAATTCGTTTTCTTGAGAAGGTTATTGTTTGGCATTTAACAGGGTTCAGGGATAGACCATTTTTACCACACCAAATATTGAAATTGTCAATATCAGCCTGAAGGAGAATATGATCATGGTTAAATTGTATTTTTTTTAAAAATCTTCATATCGTCAGCAAATATGAGAATATCGCTAGAACATATACAAGATGTAACATCATTAATAGCTAGATTGAATAGAAACGGGCCCAGATGACTTCCTTGATGTACACCCGAGTGAGCACGAAATGAGTTTGAAAGAGTGTTCCTGAGTTTGACTTCGTAAGATCTATTCACAAGATATGACTTTATCCATGCTATAAAACGAAGTGGAAAACCCAACGCTTTAAGTTTAAATATAATAATATTGTGACTTAGTTGATCAAATGCCTTAGAAAAATCTGTATAAACACAATCAACTTCATTTCCTTTTTCCAATTCATTGGAACATTTATGCAAGAATGTGAGGAGATTTGTTACCGTTGACTTTCCTCGCATAAGCCCATGCTGCTGGTTACAAATTATATTCTTACTGTGGAATGCCAAGCTCTCACATACAACTTGTTCAAAGAGCTTTGGAATGCAAGAAGGTTTCGATATGGGCCTATAGTTTTTAATATCAGATTGGTCGCCTTTTTTGAAAATCGGAATAAGAAAGGAGTTTTTCTATAAACAAGGAAATTTTCCTGATTCAATAGAAAACTGGAACAAAAATTGAAGTGGTTGGACAAGTATATGTTTACACTTTTTTAATAGTATTGGGGGAATTCCATCTGGACCCGACGAGTAATCATCATTTAAAGATGAGAGAATGTCCAACACAGTACTCCGTGTAACGGGGATATTACTACAAATCGTTTGGGCATAGGTATGTAAATTTATGAAATAATCTTCATCAACATCAAGAGGTGTATCAACAAAAGAATTACGAAAATTTTTTGCAAAGGCATTGCAAATATCAATGGGTTCCTTTAACGAGCAATTTTCATTAAAATTTGCCGGATAGCCATCTGATTTTTTTTTTCAATTAACAAATTTCCAAAATGTCCTAGGGTCATCTTTCAGAGAACTACCCATTTCGTTTACATGGTTAGTGTAAAGAGTTTATAGATATATAGAAAAATTAAATTCTGCTTAAGCTGATTTTTTTTTTAAGAAAGATTTATTAAAGACGTAACAAAAAAAATAACAGTAAAAAGTAATAAACATAGTCTAATAAATTAATGCAAAAACAACATCTAAGCAAAACCACTGAGAACTATGTTATTTGCTTAAGGACCCCAGTATGGCTTAAATCTGTTCTCTTTTTTAAAATTCTTTTTTTTTATTATTTATAATATGTAATTGGTTTTATATGTTTTATTCTCTCTCCATTTTTTACCCTTTTAGCTTCAGCTTTGGCAGTGACAACTTCCTTTTTGACATCATTTATGATTTTATCAAGGACGCACGATGCCATGTTTCAACATTGTTCTGTGATCTTGGAAATGTCTCTTTCGTTGCTTTTGAACTGCCATAAATAATTTAAAGCACTCTTTCACTTCCACTTGCCAAAAGACAATGACAATTACTTTCAGTTTGTAGTTTAGAAAAAAAGAAAGCTTTCACATACTTTTATAAGGAAAAACTATAGGTTGCTGCGAATAATAAAAAAAAAAGTTTCAAAAATGTAAAAAAGCACGCGCTTTTTTAATTTTGAAAAGCAGAATTTTGTTAAGCACAATTTTGAAAGCAGAATTTTGACTTCGGCAGAATTTCGACCCCAACCCATTTTATAACTACATATTGTCATATTATTTTGTTCATTACCCTTGCCTTTTTCAAAGGAAGGTTTGTGGGGTATCACGTGATATGTTTCGTAATATTCGTAATAAAGTAAATTATCTATATGGAGATAACTGGATAAGAAACAAATAATGGTGTGAGGGAGAGGATCTTTTTCTGCCCCTTTTATAGCAACTTTCTTCAAATTCTGTTTAATTTTCTTACGTTTTGCTATAAAATTCAAGAGGGGCAATTTTATAAAAAAAAGTGTCTAAGAATTGAAAAAAAATATTAAAAACCAGCGTCAAAACAAACAAATTCTGAAGGTTTTGAATGAATAACAACCACTTGTGTTGACTACCACCATTGAGTTTATACACATAGAGGAACCACGTCAGAGTTATGATATCACCAATGTAGGTGGCGCCCTAATTTGCATCTAGAACAAGAACCAGTGATAGGCAATACAATAACCATTTTTTTCAATAAAGTAGACTATTTCCACCCTTAGGTAGGCTATTTGTGAAAATAGTGAGAAATAGTCTAATTTAAGGAGAAAATGGTTCTTGTATTGCATATCACTGGTTCTTGTTCTAGATGAAAATAAGAGCGCCACCTACATTGGTGATATCATAACTCTGAAGTGGTTCCTCTATGTGTATAAACTCAATGCTACCACCAAGTATTACATAAGGCTGGAATTATTGCAATTTCATGGCTGCAACACCAATCATAAGAATCCTTTTAGTAGTGCTTAGTCTATAGTTCCAATTTTAATTTATAAATTATTTTTCCGTCAAATGGAGTTGAACCTAGACTAAGCTACCTCAGAGGCCGTTGCACTACGCATTGCACCACCGAGGTCACCTGATCGTGCCCATCCAAATGAAGTTTTTTTTTCATTTACAATTGCATTTGGACAACTAGCATTTTTACAAAGCACAAAACACAAGTTAGATGTTATTCATTCGGGTACTTTCTTTTTCTCCTCTCAAAATTATATTTAAACTTGTTTTAAGTCAAAAATAAGTTTTATTATTATTAAACTTAAGTTTGTATTTGTTTAGTATTACTTTAGTTTTTCGTTTTATACATATGGCCTCGTTAATTTTTGGTTCGATGCTGAAAAACCAAATAATTTCACGTCTTCCTGGTTTTGACAGAATTGAAAATTACAAAAACTGATTTTTTGATTGAAAAATCTTATTTCTCATTAATTCTAGCACACTAAGCTGACATTTAAAATTAAAAAAAAAAAACTCGTTATAATAACTGATTTTCTTGCTGCAAGATGAACATTATGCTTTGGTATTTTTAGTACAAGTCAGCAGCAGTTAAGGTCATTTTAAATAATACTGATAAGAGATTAATTTCAAAAGTACTTTCGATTCACTGAGCGCTCTGTTAAAGTAAATATACAAAATTGTTAATTAATAATAAGATTATGTACGTTTGTAACAGAAATTGAGACTTTGATTTGTTAGTACGAGAGGCTCATGTGGTTCGTAATTAATACAAAAAATATTCTCCTAGTTTCAAGCTTCCATCTTAATATCGGGTCACACTTGCGCAAAAATTTAAATTCATTTCACATTTATTCGTTTCGCCTTGAGAATAGTTTAAACATTATGTAGCGGTACATACTAGATCAATTTACTATAAACATTCAACTTAATACGGAATAATATCTTAGGCCGTGTGTCAATTGCGTGTAAACAGAGTTTAACGCCCGAAGATGGAGAACACTCCTTATTCTCCTCCTATATTTTTTTAAACAAAGTTTTGTCTCCAAGTCAAAACTTGGAGACAAAACCAACACGAAGTTAAAATTTTGTTTAAATTTGATCCCAGTTAAATTTGATCCGATTTTATAGGGGTAAATAAAATTGAAGAGTATTGCTGTGTCAATTGCATAAATGGGATTTTTTAAAATATACATTTCCTATTGACATTCCTTGTGTAAGGAACCCGTGGCGGTGTCTACCTATCCAAAAATTTACAAATACCTTGAGTTGCTGTTGCAAAAAAAAAAAAAAAACTAAGTTGGGGGCTATGAATATGGATATCTTTAATGCAACGACAATCTTTCTCTTAAAATTAAACCCAGAAAATTGGGACAAAAAAAACAGCTTTGGCGGAATAAGGTCTGAGAATATTGGACAAAAAACCTAGCCACGGGTTAAGCAACTTACTTCCTAAAAACTAACCTTATTCCAGAGAGTTTTGGGGACTCAAGTCAAGGGACTCTCAAAGTCCGAAGTTGGGGCTAAGGCTTGAAGAGATAAGTAAAAAGAGATAAAAATGGTGGGGGCTTTACATTAACGTGTCAAATGCCCCAACTGTATATACTAAAAACAAGGCTCATTTACCGAAAGAAAAGCATTTAAGGCTTAAACCATTGGAGAGCAACGGGATGCCAATTTAAGTGTATGTTTAATAATTGGCTGGGCTTAGAAATTTTCGGGGCTACGTTTTCAAAATTTGAAAGGTCCAAGGCAATTGTACTTACAAAACATAGAAATTTTCTAGTCAAGGAGCCAAATTCCAAAAGCGTGAGTTTTCTCTGTGCGCGCTCAGACTCTAGAGTGACGTGCAAATTTGTCGATATATTTTTTTAGCATGAATACCTATAAAGCGTATGCAGCGTATACACGAAAACTCATTCACGCTCGCAGAACTGGGCCGCGGCTTATTTCTTAGAGCAGCTTTGTCTTATGTCGTAAAGTATAAGTTTGAACAAAATAGTTTCTCTTTGATTTGGATAATTCAGGAAAAATGACATCTTAGAGGACTAAAACCGTGTCCAAGCACATATATGAGCTTTTGCCAGTACAAACACTTAAATGTAATTTTTCTGAACTAGCCAATTAAAAACAGTTTTCAAATCTTGTCAAAAATGGGAAGTTCAAAACATACCCACAGCTAATTTAAAAATATAACTACATAATGTAGGTACCTAATCAATTTTTAAATAATATAAATGAACGAATTTGTACGCGTGGTTCAAGCATATATGGCTAACAATTATTGTGCGCCTTTGAATTTGCTTCTACCTTCGCTAAAAACAATTATGAATAATTGTTATTGTTCTTTGTATTGAAAACATTTTGAAGCGCAACAGAAGCGGATATAAAGGCACACAAAAAACGGATATCATTCAAGGAAAAGGAAAAAAAAAAAATACTTGAGCCTTAAAGGTTAGACCGCACACGCCGGAACTGCACTGCATCGGAACTACACTTCACACGAATTCGTATGAATTTGTATGAAGTTGAGTACGGTCTTGCATTAAACCTAAACTGATCTCTATTATTTGTTATAAATTATAAAATTTATCTTGGGACAAGCAAATTTTATTACTTAAGGTCTAAAAATGGATCTCCAAACTGCAAGCCCCCCACAGCCAAATCCTAGATCCGCTACTGACAGTGCCTATTGGGCCGCACCGAATGTTTCGCATTTGTTTGGGCAAACAAAACAGACTACTTACTCAGTGTTTCTTTTGCTTTTGTTTTGCTAATAAAATTAAAAAGTGAGTAATTAACGAGTCTGAAAAAAACTCGACTGTAGGTAGACGAAATTTTGTACGTGTTATTTATGGAAAATTACTTTAACCTATAATTCATTTCACATTTTGGTGCAAAGGGATGTATACCGAAGATATCTGTTATGTATTTCTGATGAAATATATTTGTGTGCAGGATTTTCAAATTAAATTAATTAATTATTTAATCAAAAACTGATGTTACATCACGTGTGCGTTATTCATTTACATGAAATTGGTATCCTTGATTCAATTGAATATATCTACATGTTCAATATTGTACATATAAATATTTATGAAGGTAAGGTCAACTCCTTAATTTATCCATTCAAGATTACAACTCGCAAGTTAGGAATCTCATCTAATTATTGTAATTCAATCAATTCCCAAATGTTCCTCACGTTCTCAACAGATTCTTCTTTTTAATCGATATTACAATCATATATAGGGAGATATATGGGTATTGCATATATGAGTACATAAAAAAAACAACTAAGTCTATGAAACTGAACAGGAATACATTACATACCTAACATTCGTATCACAGCCTTCCGCGACTGCTGATGTCTTGATTCCTTGTGCATCGATCCTTGTTGAACTCCTGAAATGACCCAACACACATACTTATGTTGTAAATATATACATACACATCAGAGAATTTAAATGGAGGAACAAAAAAAATAAAATACAAGTCAAGCGTATGGAATTCCAATTCACCTACCCAGTTGTTGTGTCGTCCTCGACCTTATCTGCATTCCCATTCGGCCATACAATATCATAATAAGGACCATCGGGATTACAAAAAACAAACACGTGGACAGCTCCCACAATGGAAATCCTTCCGGATAGTCAAGCATCGCACAGAAAGCTGACTTCTCTATTGTTGTGTTATCTGTGAAAGGCAAGAGCAAATATGTTCTTACACTATTTTGCACGAGCAGTGGGTGATATGTCTCTTTGGTATCAGCCATAGCAATTTGCGAGTGAGAGTTAATAGTTACACGTTACACCTACCAGCCGGATACTTTACATAATCGATTTTCGTCAGATGGGCAAAGGGAATAGCACTGATGAAACTTATCACCCACAATGCCGCAACTATCCTGATGGCTCGCTTGAAACCACTCATCGCGTACAGGTGCAACGGATGGCAGATGGCCAAAAAGCGTTCCATTGAGAATGCCACTATTGTAAGGACGGATACATATGTCGATCTAAATTCGAATTAAAAAAAAAAAAACGAATATTGTTGTTGTTGGTTTGTTCATTGTTGCGGGGAGGAGACTATATAACTTACGCTTCAGAAATTAATGCTCGTATTTTACAGAACGGAAGACCCAAACTGTAAGGATATTGATGCCAGTATAAACTTATTTCGTATGGAAGACCTGAAAATAGATAAAATTGCGAAAATAAAATTAAAAGTTTTTGGTAATTGGGTTGTGATCTTAAATCAAATATCTTAATATCGGGTTTACATAAAATGTAGGTGTACTTGATCTTATAAAGGGTCCGCCAAATAACTTTTTTTTTTTTTGAATGAGTGTAGCTTCGGCTGTGTGGCACGTAGCGCCGCCGTCCTGTTGAAACCAAATGTTGCCAATATCCTCCTATTTATTTTTTGTCAACAAAAATTCGTTCAACATGGCCCGATAACGATCGCCATTGACTGTAACGGCCACTCCTTGCTCAGTTGAAGAAAAATGTCCCAATTATACCTCTGGACCAAAATCCGCACCAAACAGTGACTCGTTTTGGGTGTATCGGCTTTTCAATGCATGCGTGCGGGTTTTTTGTGCCCCAAATGCGACAATTTTGCTTGTTTACATACCCGCCAAGATCAAAATGAGCTTCATCTGAAAAGATGATTTTTTTTGGCAAAATCGGCAAATTAATGTCGCAATATTTCCCAGCGTTGTTCAAGCGTATACACAACCATATTCGTTCAGCGGAGAGATAAAACTAATTTATCTGTCAGATCAAACATGAGCTAAGTGTTACCCACAGATAAGCAATACCTAGATGGGAATCTACGGCTGTCAATTCGGTTTGCCTACAAGCTCAAACGTCAAATGGCCGTGGTGAACATCGGATTTTTGCACTAGTGTACGTGCAGACGACCGTGGTGAAAATCGGATTTTTGCACTAGTGTACGTGAAAAAAAATCCGAGTTTCACCTCGGTTCGTGAACAAAATGGCGGATAATTTAAGAATCCAAGGGTTTGTTTAAATGTGCTAGGTTCTTGTTTGCCGATTTCCTTTCGACGATTGCAGATTAATTTTTTTTGTTGTAAGGAAGTCGCAAAAAAAATCGTGTAGCCGGTGTAAATTGTCTATATGAAATATTTGATTTTTGATCTTTTTTCTAAACAAGTCAATTTTTTCTATTACAGATTTGATTTTTTTGTTGAAATGAAAGTAACATTAAGGTTTAACAATGAGAAGATGAAGAAATTTAAGTATTAAAATATTGAAATAACTTCTGTTTTAAGTGGAGTGAATGAATAAAATTCAATTAAAAAGTACAAGTGACCTCAACTCCAGAAATAATTGTGTTTCGCCCAAGGTACAACAGTGGGCTCACATCGACCAAAATTTGTGTCTTAGTAGGGTATAACAGACTGACTGAAGAGCCCACTGTTGTACCTTGGGCGAAACACAATTATTTCTGGAGTTGAGGTCACTTGTACTTTTTAATTAAGGTTTAACTTCATATACCTACCTACTTTTGCAAAAAAGTACAAAAGTGAGAATTTAAAATGTTCGCTAAAGAAACCTTCTTGCAAGAAATCATACAAAAATTGTTTTGACAGAAAACGTAGTATAACTTCTTATTGGCTGTAGAGCTACTAGCGATGTTGTATTTGTAATGCCTGTAAAATCGTACTGTACTATGGATGGCTTTTGACTTTAGAATTGACTTTATTGCAGTCTTTGCAATTAAGAACAGATGAGATTCACACCATTGTGGGTGCTTTCTTTTATCCCCATACAAATTAATTCTAGCAGATGAAGGTTTTGTTGGTATTCCAAATGTTTCGCATCGGCTTAGGAGACCATTTTTGTTGCAACACAATTTAAATTGTGTAAAGGATCTTTCAAATCAACTTCAAAGGCTCTTCCAAACCAATGTGAAACATTCGTTGCGGCGAAGAAACATTCGTCAGTCAAAATTTATTTACATGGTGATAAATGAGAGTGCCCACACCAACGCGGCGGAGAAACATATGAATTAATTTTGACTGACGAATGTTTCTTCGCCGCAACGAATGTTTCGCATTGGTTTCGGTGAGCCTTAAATTGGGGCGAAACATTCACGACAACAAAACATTCACTTTTTAAAATTAAGTTACATGAAAATAATTGAGAGTAGGTACCCACAATGAAAGCGGTGTGATTTTCCATATGAACCCGATGACTGACAAAAATGTTGTCCACGCATCGGTTTGGGGGACCTTAAATTAATTTCTAAAAATTTACGTCGGAATTTGACCATGATGCAATCCAACCCCTTACGTATAAATTAAAATAATTTCATATATTAAGTGTGTCTGTACCCTAAAACTAAGAATATAGTAGCTGTCAAATTTGCCATGGTGAATTTAATTTTTGTTGATTTCTCGAACCTTATTATTGGTTGGCGAGATTTTTTTTTATAATTATTGTGCTGTAGAGCTGAAAAAAATTGAAATTATGTTTTAAATTTCATAAACATAATTAGGTCTTTTGCCCTTTGCTATACTCTGCTCAAACAGAGCCCCTTCGGAGGCGACAGAGTTCTACAAAAAGTTCTCATCTCAAGTAGCTTTTTGGCGAATTGGAAGAAAGAAACATGAAAGCACCAAAAGATTTTTCATTGAAATTCAAGGACTCGTTCAAGTTCCGCTTGCCATGCGGGCATTGTGCTTGGTGAAACAATTATTTTTTTGTTAATTTATTTTTTAATGAAAATCACAAATACCGGAATAAAAATCTTCGCACAGCACATTTATGAAAAAAAAAAAAAATGAACTGTCAAACAAATCAAATTCACCGCGTTAAATTGTTGTTGCAGTTCACATCTATTCATCGACACGAAATGGAATTACAAAAACAACAATGTAAACAAATGGGTTTTGGGGGGTGATACGAACGAAAGATTCCTATCTAGGTATTGCTTATCTGTGGTGTTACCATTCACGAAATATGCACTAGTTGAAAAAAAAAAACGTTAGATGGCGAACCCTTTAGTTCAACTAGCTAAGAAATGTAATGATTTTATATGGTGTAGGAATAGATAGGTACCGTAGGTAATTTAATGATATTTTAAAACTATTCACATACCTATAAACCTATATAAGAGTGGTTCTGAAAAAGATTATTTTAGAAATTCTTCCAGTTTTTGGTAAAAACGTGGTATGCAGTATTATTTAAACTGTTCTAGCAATTACATCTACAAAGTTTAATCAAAATCGTTAGAGACGATTTCGAGGAATAATTGATAAAGCCGAAATATTTATTAGTCCAGGAAAATTAGGATCAAATTGAAGCATATGTGGTTGCAACATATTATGTCTCATATTTTTGTGGGCTTTGATCACAAATAATATAAACAATGAGAATATGAGGTTGCTCCCGCTGAAAAAGGTTTGCTATTTGCAGGAAAAATCAAAAAGTGAAAAAAAAAAAAAAAAAATTGCAAAATGTTAGCTCCCTGTTTTTTGTTATTTTTTTCCTATATAACTTTGGAAATATGCATCGAAACAAAATTTGTTTGTTATAAAGTTTTCCACAAGATGATGGTCAAACGAGCTGTCCGTTCTGCGGAAAAATTCTAGGAGGCTTTTCAATAGAGCTAAACATAGTAACAACCATGCTGACTGGGATATTTTCAAAACCAATAAAAATGAATATAAAAACAGAACTACCTATATGCAAAAAGAGCAGCCTGGCGAAAATTTTGTACGGACATTGAGTCCACAAATGATGCTGCTAGGTTAAGAAAAGTCATGTCAAAGGTCCATAATACTCCAGGCTTATTAAAAAGGCCAAGCTTATTAAAAAGTCACTAATGAGCACTCACTTCCAAGGATGTGTCACCGACACTGAGAACAGAGGGCCGAACATAAGTGAAATCTCTAATATTGGTAACCTAATTATAGATAGAAGGAAGGAAGCTTGGGCCATAGACTCCTTCTCAGCATACAAGTCTGCAGGGCCTGAGGGAATAATTCAAATTATGCTCCAAAGCCCTAAAGACATAATTGTTCCAATTCTAGTGGAAATTTATAGTGATTGTACAAGTATATCAACTACATTCCCTCTAGTTGGAGAGTGGTCAATGTTAGTTTCATTCCGAAAGCTGACAAGCCCACTCACACTGAACCGAAAGACTTCAGACCAATAAGCCTATCTTCATTTCTTCTCAAGATCTTAGAAAGATTAATACAAATGCACATTCGCCTAAAACTAAATGATGGAGTTCTCTCACAGGCCCAACATGCATATATGAAGGGCAAATCTATTGAGACAGCTCTTCATGAGGTGGTCGGCACGATCGAGAAATCAATCCATTTCAAAGAATTTACTCTGGGAGCTTTCCTTGACATAGAAGGGGTCTTCAATAACGTCAATTCGGCAAGCCCTTGACTCTATGGGTATCGATGCCATCTACTCAGTTGTAACAAAGTCAAAACTGGTGGAATGTTGTCGCAGAGAGTTAAGATTACTTAGCGAAACAGACACAGTTACCCTACGTTGGGTCCCAGGACACTGTGATATATATATGGGAATGAAAAGGCAGACGATTTGGACAAACCCGGGTCATCCACTGATCCGAGCCAAACTGAATCGTCAGTATTTATGCCACTGGTTCTCGAAAAGAGCAGAATCCACCAGAGCTTCCTCGATGCTGCCAACTATAGGTGGTCACAGATTGACACGTGTCGAGTTTCGAGAAATCTTTGGCCCGATATTTCAAAGAATAAAACTGAATACTTACTCTCGCTAAGCAGGCCTCCAATATCCCTATTGGTTGGAATTCTAACTGGACACAACTCAATGGGAACCCACAACAGAATGGGCATCAGCATCTGACCTTTGTATAGGGTTTCAAGATGAAGAGGCGGAGGACGGCTCCCCCAGCCTAGTTAGAATAAGAAAAACAGCCCTACGAGAATACTTTTTCGACGAACCGGGCGACATCTCGTCTCAGCCACTAAGGAACATCCTGGAGTTCGTTCGGAATTCGGGAGGGCTCAGGTAGGCACCACTATCCTAATCTTCCACTTCTCCTTCATTTCTCTGCAAATCCTGGGGAGCGCAATGGATCCATTAAGATCCGAGTGAGGTGATTCGGCCTGCCGAATCATCAGCCCTTACAATCTAACCTTACCTAGCCGTTCTAGATGAGCTAAAACAAAAATTCGAACAAACCAAACCTGAAGCAAATCCGTCCATTCATCTATTCGCTTAGGCTTAGGACGCACAGGCAAACAGACCGACCGACGCGACGCACGACGCGACGGATGTCTTGATGAAACATTTTTGAACTTCACCTCGAAAAAGTGCGTGTATATTATCTTTAAAAAAACCATTTGGTACCGAATTTTAAGACAAACCATTTAAGATAAGAGGACAGACAGAATTGCGGGGCCACCTTTTTCCGTCTTCCTTATCATCGCAATAGCAAGTTTGATAAGAAAAAAATCAACAAAATCAACACAGTCTCTACTCCCTACCTTGAGAACCCCTTAAACTTTGAAAACAAATAGCGACGGAAGTGTCAGTAAAGTCTAAAAACATCTAGAAAAAAAGTTTTACTTAACTCCATTAAATACTTTTTAAAGCTAACATCCCGAAACACGAAAAATAAAAGAAGGGAAACAAAAAGTGTGAACACGTTTTCTCTTTTATTTTCTTTCGCTTTATAACTTTAATGGACTCCTTACCTACTGCAAAAAGTCTTCCCTGTAGCTTAAATCTCAACAAAAATATTCACACAATTTTTAGTATTGAATCCTTCGCGTTTCGATATTAATTAAAGCGGGAAGTTTTAGCAGGACTAGCCTGCTTTTTTAAGGAATATTGATCGTATTTTATCATCATATACTTAAATTTTCGGGATTATTTTTGTTCTTGTCGAGAATCTGTCACTACACCACGATTCGCCTTTGATGGTTATGAACTGTATAATTTGTATCTTGCGTATCGGTCGTTATTTTTTGTTTTATAGCTGTAATAAAAATATGCTTAAACATTTATTCAACTTTACTCCTTCTTTTGAGCATATCTAAGCAGATAATAATGAGCTTTCTTCGAAAATATTCAACAAGTAGTGTGTTAATAGTTTAAACATGTGTATATTTTATTATAAAATAAATCGGGTGGCACAACGGCTCATAAAGAACCAGGGCCTAGTGACTAACAACTCGCAACCATTCCTGTGTGCGCCTTTCGACAGGAATGGAAGGGACCTACAATTTCATGCCGAATCCGAACGGCTAGACGAGAAGCACTTATTCGTGACAAGTGATACTCTTGGAGGATTTGTCAATTCCTCGAAAGAGACAGTAGCCTGAAAAAAAACTTAGGTGGACGAGGCTGGGAAGCGATCCCAGACCTATCATGGTGATAAATTATTGTGACGCTGACGTAATGAAAATAATAAGTTCATTGTTATTTCCAGTCACAAAATATGTTTGTCCTTAAAAAAATATTTTATGTAGGTGTCTATATCTTTTAGATTGTCCTCAATTTATTTACAAATATAAACAAATCATTAGCACTGAATTGATTTTGAATTAACTAAACGACAATTGTTTGATCAAATTGCATTAAAATACAGACAATTAATTTTGTTTTATTGCAAAACAAAAGAAAGAAAGACAAAGAACAGGACAATGGAAATTGAACATTTGGCACGATTATTGCTTTGTTTTATATGCGCATATAAAATTGAGCATTAAAGGTTCTTGAATTGTTTGTATATCAGTTAGGTATAATAGGTACCAAGCTAGGTTAGTCTATATAGAGGGCTTTTGAACGTGGAATATCTTGCAAAATACTGATGGAATACATTTTGTTACGCACAAAGCTATAATATTTTTTTATTGGAAAACTTCAGTATCATAAAATTAATTCAATCCAAAAAGGCAGAAAATAATTCGCAATGTGTAAAACCCTTTTTATTTATGTATACATTATGTGACAGAGGTGGTGAAAGAATGCATTTTGGGTTTTTATATTGTTTTCATATTCAGTAAAATGATTGCGAATTCATTGACTTTTTGTTTGAATTACGAGGAGACGGTAAAATATTGAAATTTATTCTTATTTCGAATTCATTGAATGTGTTTTTTCATTTAAATTTTATTTCAGTAAATTTTAAGAAATTTAATAACATCGAATCTATATCCTACGAGTTTGCTTTTAATTCTTTGGCCTTAGTGACAAAATCCGTAATTTAACTTTAATTTGTCTTTATAGTTTAAGTTTTTGCTTCCAATTGCTTTAACATTTTATTGATTTTCTTATAAGGAAATAAAAGTATAAAGTAATTCAAATAACTCCAAGAGAATCGAATTTCAGAAATATTAGGTTAGGTAAGGTTAGTTGGTCTCGTTACCGTTACACTTTGATATTTGTGGTACCTAAGGAATTTAATACCCATAAAATAAACCTATGATATAAATCCTATGACATAGCCCGTAACGGGCGTCGATAAAGTTCCAGCAAGTTATTTTCTAATTAATTGAAGGAGTGTCTGTCGCTACATGTCGCCATTGTTGCGAGTCTGTGATCCACAGGGGTTTAACTTTGGTGCTGGAAGAGGGACTGAGGCATGCTTGCACTTAGCTCGGCCTAGCTCGAAGTGGTGGGGGTGGTTCATGCCCCTTTCCATACACCTCTTACTCAGAGAACAAAAATCCATGCCTTGTTACGGGATAGGAGGGGAAAGGAAGGGTATATAACTGGGATCTGTTTCACTAAAAGAAGTGATAAACACAAATCTAGCGACCTATGCCTCTATATGAGAGAAAGGATAGGGTTTGAGCCAATACTTTTGTTGTATGGACTCACCGTGCTTTCGTTTTTAAACGGGAAGAGTGAGATTCGGACAGAAAGAAGTTTTTGTTTAATTTTATTTTTTTTTTATTTATTTAGCTAGTTTTTGTTTTATTTAAAAGGCCCGCTGTCTTAAGCTTGGCTGCGATCTTGTTAGTTTATTAATTTGAATCTTTCTGTGTCTCTTCAATTCCTTTAACACTCCTTTTATACTGGAAATAATTACTTATGGAATTATAAAGTCAATCTTCATCCCCACCACGCATACACAGTTTCTTGCGTAAACTATGAAATTCTATAAAAGAACTCCCATCATCACTTTTGCATTTCGATCGACCAACATTCACTGCATCGCCCTCAATATAGTGCCTTTATGAATTTGTCATCACTTCAATAGGCGTTTTTCTTTTTAGTTCAGAGCAGAGCCTGAACTGTCAAACAAAAAATTGTGTTTCTTTTTTACATCTGAACGTTCAGAGCTTCAAATTTGTGTTTCTTTTTTCGTTCTGAACGTGCTCTGAACTTGTTCAGAGCGCGCTCTATGAGCTCAGAATAAAATAACTGAGCAGACCGAGTTGAATGCTGAACACAAGCATTTGATAGGTGAAATTGAAAAAAAAAGTGACATCTTAGTGTTCAGGTGTGTTTCAAAAATAATTCTGAGCGCTCAGAACCAGAACACACTTTGTTCAGAGGATGTTCAGAGCATGCTCGATATGCTCGGACTCTGTTCAGAACTCTTTTCTGAGCTAAAAAAAGAAAAAACGCCTAATGATACATCACACAAATCATAAATTGTTTCACTTACTATCGTACTCATGCACTTCACTGACCGACTTAAGAGGCAGTGGTGTTTGCCCTCGATCTTTGATTTTGTGTATCGATCGTTCGTTGGGTCATATTGCATTATACTATACGATGACGTATCGGGGTAAAATGAATGCATGGTATCTATATAGGTTTTGTGTACGGAAAACAATATGACTTGGACATAAACAATTATATTGGTGTGACGTATCAAAGTCCGTATACGAGGCGAATGCATGGTGTCTGCATTATTGAAATAAATACAAGAATAATCGAATACGAAAAGAACGATAAGAATTCTTTATGAATCATTATGTTGTGGGAAAGAAGATTACTCTAGGAGAGGAGATGAGGTTAAATGTAGTGATGTAGATCACTACACTTTTCTAAAAAGAAAAGATAATTTCTAATACTACACTATAATCTAAACTCTTACTCTAATTTTATACTCTACACATATATAACGAATAATGTCTTTCATCATACATTATATAATCCTAATCTAAACCTAACCAAAAGCTAATCTAAATCTAACTCAAAAGAAAAATGTTCTTTCCAATCAGCTCGACCTTCACCCCATTGTCTCTCACACACAGAGGTTCATCACGCCCGCAAAAGCATTGACAGATGGTGACGTCAATAGTTGGCCACCCCACCCTTGTATCTAAGATACAACCTTTGCTATCCCCTTGGCCGAGTTCTCGGAGATAGCCCCTAATTTAACTCCCAGTCACAATCGCTGTTAGTATCGTTCCTGTGTCATCACCTAGTCCTATCCTATCTGTCCGTTCCCTTAAATCGTAATACCTGTAAAAATCCCTAGTCCTACGTTTGTTTGTATCTAAATATGTATTGTCATAGTAAAAGTATGTATTGTCCTGTCCCAAGTCTTAATGTTCTCTTTTAAAGCAGTAGAAGTATGTATCGTCAACGTCCAGTCCATTTTCACTCGTAAAGATCTCTTATGTCATGTCACTTGCTCTTTCAGGAAGCCGGCCTAGCCACGCCATCACACACCGTCGCAATCTGGGCTTAGAACCTCACTTTTAATAAATCTCAAACTCAAAATTCAAGTTCATCTACAAAATTTATTTTGGCCATAGGCCTTTAACAAAAAAAAGGTAATTCAAAAATCAAAAATTATAAAAGAAAATGAAATGTAAGAAAATAAAACCATTCAATAAAAGGGAGAATTATAAAAAAAAGTTAAAAATCACTGTTCATTGAGGAGAGGTTGACGCACAATTGTCTTTTAAGGGCGTGCTCCTTTCCTTTGGCACCATGTTCATCCTCACACAAGACCCGATTTGATGGATCAGTGGTTGGTGCAAGCGGCTGCCCAGTTCAGTTAGATTAGCCTTCAGGTGATTGAAGGAGTGTCCGTCGGAACAATCACTGGGTTGGGGAGAGGCCAAGGCACCATTGTTCTTTAAGGGCGTGCTCCCCCCCTTACCCCCACCAGTTAAATCATCCCCCACCAGGCCCGTAGGAGTAGTGGCTCCATGCAATGTCGGGTGGGTAAGTTTGTGGTTGGTGTATGTGGCTGCTTTGAAATATTAGTTACATAATAAAGAACTAAAAGTGATTAAAAGAAAAAACTTAGATTCTAAAAAAAAATAAAATTAGGCCTTTCAATTTATTATTCTAAATACAGTCCTATAAATCATTTGAATACCATGAAGAGCGAACAATTTCAAAGCTTAACAAAACTCAATTTACGCAAAGATAAGGTAGGTACTTTAGATGTTGTAGGCGTGTAGATAAAAACAAAGTTTTCATATAAAACAAAAAATATAAGACAAAAAAATCAATTTCCCGTAGATTACCTATACCATCCCCTCAGTAGGTTCTCCAGAAAGCCAGAATAAACTTTCAATTTCTTTCAAACTTTTTTGTTTCCTTTAGAAACTTTTGGTCATCACCTTGAGGGAAAAAAAGTTTTTGCAACTCGTCATTAAGTATATGATATGCGATTCCAAATTTAAAATGATTAATGTGACAAGTTGTTTTATCGATTTTGAAATTCTTGTCGATACTTTGATTCCATGTTGTATTTTTTACTTGCGATATACATATGTATGTATAGATACTAAATGGCAAGTTATGGAATCGTAAAAAAAAATCGAAATATTTTTTTTCCCTAACATTACGATGATGGTAGAGAACGCGAAAAAGTGAGTCCCGCAACTCTGTCTGTGTCGGTCTGTCTACTCATCTACAGCCTAAACTGCTGAATGGATTTTCTTCAAACTTGGTACCTACTGTGTTTGAGTAATATGTCCACAAATCTTTTTTTAGTATCAACAAATAACGGCAATTAGCACATTTACACATTTGTTTTAACCAAAGAGGGAAACATTATTTTTCTCAAAAATGACTCCAAAGATATCGTTAAAAAAAATTCAAAGAATTCTAATGAGGATCATCTTATTTTTGGTATATTTTATTTTTTTTCAATAAATTGTTATTTCGTACCTTTAATAGGTATACAATCAATTTGGTTTGGTTTTTGTTTTTCTCAAAAACAGTTCTGTTAATATTTTTCATTATTTGTATGGTAAAAAAAAATTTAAACCTTTGTTTTAAATGAAATATAAATTCAAAAAAACTCAATATCAATCATGTGGACATTTTTTTTTTCGAAAACTCAATATTTTTAAAGGACTTGGTGACTATTTTTATAACTGGATTTAAATTATATTTTTATTATCTTCTAGAATATTTGAAAAAAAAAAAACATGTTTTCCTAGGATACCTTGAATACAAATGTTGAAAAACTGTTAGGACAAATTTCATTTTTCTCAAAAATATCTTCAAGAATTTTATAAAAAATTGTGTGTTTTACTAAATAAGTACAATCTTCGGTTTGACTGCTAACCTGGACGTCTGGGTTCGAGCCCCAGTCTAGGTTGCATACTTTTATATATTCCCCAGTTTCAATTGGATGCCACCCGGGGAGCTTCAGGAGATAATTAACATCTAATTCTCAATCCACTGTGCCAACGAAAATCTTTCCTTTCCTTCTATTGCTTCTAACTAGTGCCGTGCATTGCATTTAAAAGACATGCGTCTTACAGGCATATAGTTAAAATTATTAAAAAAAAAAAATTATTACCTACTCTAAATAAAAAATATATTTTATTTTGCATTCTTATTAACAGGACTTCCTATAGAACCGCTTTTAATATTTCGGCTTTTTCATTATTGGATAAAACGAATCAAATTATTTTTCTTTTGATTTTTTGGAAAGCTTAATTTTTCCAAAACACGTTTATGAAATTCTGTGAAATTAAGTTTTTATATGTATAAGAACCTTCACTCTACCCCGACTCAACGGCCAAACACTCTCACTCTCCTCTAAAGCTAAATATTTAGGTGTTATTCTCGACCCCAAAATAATTTGGAAGTTGAACATTGAAGAAAGGGTCAAGAAGGCCTGTATAGCATTATATGCCTGTAGTAAAACTTTTGGTAAAATGTGGGGGCTTCAGTCGACGATGATCCTGTGGACGTACATAGCCGTGGTACGACCGATCCTCACATACGGTTCGATTGTATGGTGGCCTGCACTTAACAAAAAATATAACAGCGATAGACTTAGGAAGGTGCAAAGAACTGCTAGCATTGGCACGACTGGGGATATAAGATCCTGCCCGACTGATGCCTTAAGTGTTTTTCTGCACCTTCTACCACTTGATTTACATATTAAATATCTAGTATCTTGCAGCGCTTTAAGACTTAAAGAATCAAACTCTTGGTTTGCCAAGCCCTATGGTCACAGTAATATCACAGACTTGATTCCAATGGAAATGTTTTCGACTTCCACTGACTACTGCACCCCTACAATGAGTATCAGTAAGGATTTCAAAGTTAAATTTCCATCCAGAAAGGATTGGAATGATAACGTCGTGACGAAAGATTTCGACACAACTATCTTTACTGGTGGCTCAAAGATGGAGTGTGGCGTTGGTGCAGGAATCTTCTCTGAGTCTCTAAATGTATCTAGGTCCTTTAGGCTACCTGACCTTGCTAGCGTCTTTCAAGCTGAATTGCTGGCAATCAGGGAAACTTGAAAGTTACTAAAAGCAGATCTAAACCAAAACCGTAATGCAGCTATTATTACGGACAGTCAAGCGGCTGTTAAAGCCATTCATTCAGCTACAGCATCCTCCAAACTTGTCCAGCAATGGCGGAATGCGCTTGCGGGTCTGAACACTGACCTCAAAGTCACTCTTATCTGGGTCCCGGGTCACAGTGGCATTAAGGGCAATGAACGGGCTGCCGAGCTGGGCAGGCAAGGTTCAGCCCTTCATGGCTCACTTGCGGAAAAAGTCAACATTCCGCTTGGAGTTATGAAGGGCAACATTCTCTCAATTTATCTTACTAAAGCAAACCGTAGGTGGAGCAGTTTATCAAACTGTATTATATCTAGGAAGATTTGGCCCACCTTTGACAAGAACCGAACAATTGATCTAATACGCAGACCGAGGCAAGACATAGCCAGGGTAGTTGCAACCTGTAGCGGACACTGGCCAATAGGAGAGCATGCAGCGAAGCTGGGCATACCTCACAATACTCACTGTCGGAGCTTTGAGGACCAGCAGGAAAAAGAAACAGTAGTTCATTTCCTCTGCAAATGCCCTGTTCTGGCCAAAGCTAGAAAACAGTCACTCGGAAGAGCATTCTTTGACGACATTAGCGAACTTTTTGAAATGAAGTTCAAAGACTTGATTTCTTTTCTCAATGCGACGAAATGGCTCTAGGACAAATTTCGGCTACTTCTGCATTATACCTTCCGTCGATTCCCTATGATCACAAAATAGTGGACTAGAGTTCTCGTGGGGGTTTGTGGTGCACAGCAGCCGGATGATCATCCAATCAGATCAGTGGACGCTCCAGTGCCAGCCAACGAACTGCCTAGTGGGCTAACTGTGAATGGTGCGGATGCGTGTGCTGATCTGGTTGAGTGAGTGATCCACTTTCTGATGATTGTGCTAAAAGCTACAACAAAATCCTATTCTAAACTCAAATAAAAAGGGACGATATCCTGAGGAAATGCCCATATTTTCTCTCTTCAATTCCATCCACAGGTTCAAACGAGTTATGGTATCAAAACGACGCACTTCAGCGCTAATTGGGCTATGGGCCAATTGACCGTGGCCGCCATTTCTACCTACCTCTACCTACCCATGTAAAAAAACAATAACTTCAAATTCGCGTTCCAATTTTTTGTTTTCAAAATGTTATAGGTATATGTATATAAAAAATATTTTTTTTTTAAAACCGCTCCAAAGATTTTTATTATTTTTTTTTTTTTCATAAATTCATATAAGTTCAGAATAAATTGACATCTTTTTTGTTTAGCTGATGTTACTATAGCTAAGTTATAGCTAATTTCGTGTTTTTGAACATAAAATACATGAGAAAAACAATCACTAATGATAAAGAATATTTTTTGACACTATTTATAATAATTTTTGGTAAAAATAAGGTTTTATTACGTTTGTTCAGCTTCACCATTTTGTCGCACGATTCAAGAGTGAATGTTAAATTATTTTTTTGATTTATTTTGAAAATATTTAAGTCTACTTATGTATGCATAAGTGGTTTTCAGTTTTATTGAAGGATGTAATTACAAAAAAAAAAAAACATTTGACAGCACTAAAATACAAGAAATAAATAGCTATTTTTTGTATAAGTATTTCAATCTACATTTAAATACTTACCCAACAACAGGAACATGAGATCCGATACAGCTAAACTAAATAAATAATAATTTGTTGCCGTATGCATGGTAGAATGACGAACAATAACTACACACACAAGGACATTACCCAGGACGCCAGTTATGAAGATTCCGCCAAATATGATTGTGACCTAGAAAAAAAAGAAACAAAAAAAAATAAATATACAAAATAGCTTTAGGTTTTGTATGACTGGAAAACAAAAAACCGGAAACAATTTATTGCAAATGTATGCCAATGTAACAAACTAAAAAAAAACACAAAAAAATATGAATAATGGAGTATGTTAAGCTTGAAAGGATATTTTGTCTTCGTTCGAAAGCTATCGTATACCGAGTTGTCTGTGGGAAGACAGTTGCTACATTCTTTGGTTACATTGTCGGACAATTGAAATCCTATTGTGTTCTATACGTATATTCGTATAGTCTTGTTGTTGTGGTATAGTCAAATTCGTCGCCGTGTCCTTCAAGAACAACACGACATCTAAACAAATATCTGTGACTTTTAGTTTATGTGTGTGTGTATTGGAAGTTGTCACGATTTCTCCACGGGGGCTTAAAGCCTCTTGCTTTTTTGTTTTTGTTCATATCCCACGGCTGCATTATATTAAAATGCATCGCATCGTTGATTTGTCGGAAGAGAGCAGACTTTTATTTTCTTTTTTAAGCATTGTTCGGGTTTTCTATGTTCTTTTTGGTTTTGTAGGTATTATAGCTTTTTTGAAGGACTTTGTATGGTTTGGCAAAAAGGATACTAGTTATTCGAAGATATAGCTAATATGTGAAATTACAATAGGAATTTTGTTGCACAATGTGATGGTTTTAAAGAAAAGACTGCTTTCAAAGTCCTATCAAAATGGTAGATGTAAAAGCTTTCTTAAAAGCTGATATAATATAGTTTAAAGGAATTTTCAAGACGAAATGAATTTTTGCAGCATTGTTGGATTACGTGACATGCAATTATGGCTGGCATGCCATGAAATGAAATGATGATTTGATAAAATGGCATTAAGAACTTGTGTTAAAAATATTTAGTTTCCACGATAGTGAAAAAAAAAAACAAAAAAATTTCGACCGCGGTATAATGCCACAATCACAAAATTAATTTTGAACACAGACCTAAAAATCTATCAAGAAAAAGGTCAAGATTAATTGTTAAGCATAACTTAAAATAAATTAATTAATTCCTAAGAATTTTTGTTTTGAAAAAAATTTAGAAGTAACCAATCCCATTATATTGGAGGTGAGTTAATAAATTGAATTTTGTTAAGAACTTGTCGAAAATGTTTTAAGTTTTTAGTTTATGCTTAACTTTTTTTTTTGTATTTTTCATTTAAATAAATTCACTGCATTTTTCAAACTTGCTCTTGTGGATCAAATCTTCAGCGAGGAAGTGACATATATTCTCAAAGAGTATCTATCCATATATTTTAATGATAACATGGCTCCCGAATTAGCTGATTGAATCAGTCAAAAATTGTAGATCTACATTATTAAAAAAGCTTACTTTGGGGTCGATTGGATTTTTCAATAAAGAAGAAAGATATGATTTTTTTAAAGTAATAAACGGGATAGTAGACGGTTGAGAAAAAATTACAATAAATAAGAATGATAATCTATAATTTTTAAAGGGATAACAAAAAATATTTTGCTCTTGACTTGTTTCTTACATCATGATAAATACACTATTAGTGTATTATCGCCTCTAGGCTCGTCAGACCATTGTGTCGTATCTGCTAGTTTCTCGTGCCAACAAAACGCAGTTAAAGAGAAAGCACCAACGAGAACCGCCTGGTAAAACGAGAAAGACAACTCGTAACTGGTCACTATGCTTCCTCGATAGTGACGTAGACGCCAGTGCAGATATGATCACAAATTTAATTCTTTGTGGAATGAGAAATTTCATCCCGAATAGGGTACAATCTATCAAACTCAAAGAAAACGCATGGTTTCATTTGATCTGTAAAGAGGTTATTAGGGTCAGAGAAGTAAGTTTCCGTAGTTACAATGCCAACCCTACTGAGGAAAACCGGAAAAAGTTTCAACAAGCCAGGAAGACCTGTAACGGCCATATTCTAAGAACCAAATTTTTGCATGACCAAAAATTAAGGCAAAAAATAATAGAATGTCCCAATAGTAGTAAAAATGTCTGGACATTTGGAAAGAACATACGTAATGCTACTTCGTCGCCGGTTCCAACGCTCGTCTTCAATGATACTCCTTTTGTCAGCTCGCCAGATAAAGCCAATTTGCTTGCAGCACAGTTTGCTTTTAATTCGCCGCTGCCAGAAAGTGTTATGACTCCTCCTGTACTTGAGAGCGTAAATGATTCTATGGGACAAATCTTCTTTCGCACTCGTGCTGTTGCTAAAGTTCTAAGAGATCTCGACATTCACAAATCCGCTGGCCCGGATAGTATCCTTCCCATTGTTCTGAAGAGGTGCTCTTCAACGCTGGCAAAACCACTGCGTAAGCTTTTCCATCTGTCCTATTCTACTGGTCTCTTTCCGAGTGGATGGAAACAGCATTTGTCCAGCCAGTCCCTCTAACTATCGTCCAATTGCACTTGCGTCCCTTCTTTCCAAGGTCATGGAAACGCTGATCAATTATCAGCTCAAGAAATATCTCGAACAACGAAAGCTTCTTAATGACCGGCAGTACGTCTGTTGAAGCAATAGATCCACTGGTGATCTGATGGTATATCTCACCGAACAGTGGAACAAATCTTTACATCGTTTTGGAGAAAGTAAGATTATTGCGCTTGATATTTCAAAAGCTTTTGACAGCTTTGGCATCGAGATCTCGTATCGAAATTGCGCGCATTTGGTATCGATGAATCTCTTCTTCGTTGGATTAGAAATTACCTTTCGGACCGCTCAATACAAGTTGTATTAGTCGGTTTCAAGTCTGAAATCCACAAAATAAATGCTGGTGTGCCCCAGGGCTCCGTGTTGTCCCCGACTCTCTTCTCATAAATGATCTTTTATCTGAAACTTCTAATCCATTAAACTGTTTCGCTGACGACAGTACCCTCAGGTGCTCATATTCGTTTTTAGATTCACATCCATGTCCTTCGGAGGTGGAACTAGAACGGCAGCGTATGATAAGCTCAATTCAAAAACCGCGTGAAATTTAAAGCTTCTAAAACTCAATGCTGTCTTCTGTCGTTAAAACGAAATCCACATCCATGCCAATATCCATGAGTGGCACTTACATTGAGGAAACCGAAAGGCTTTCCGAACTCGGTATGTGTATTACAGACCACCTTATGTGGAGCGATCACATATTTGATGTCGCCAAAAATGCTGCTAAGTGTTTAGGTCTTCTTCGGCGATGCAATAAATTTTTCTCCCCTTCTGATCTGGCTGTTATATATAAAGCCTTTATCCGTCCAAAACTCGAGTACAATTCTCATGTTTGGGCAGGTGCTCCATCAACCCACTTGTGTCTTTTGGATAGGATACAAAGAAGAGCTATGAAAATGATAGGTGACAGAAATATAACGGAAGCATTTAAAACTCTCGAGCAATGTTTCATGTCTTTCGTTGTTTTGCCGTTATTTTCATAAGCAGTGCTCTACCGAAATAGCCAGTTGCATTCCTCCCCTAAAAGAATTTAACCGAAATACTCGTACTTTCAGGGATGCACATCAGTTTACCCTTGAGCCCAACCTCGGACGTACTCTCAAGTATAGAGATTCTTTTTTTAGCCGAACTACCCGAATGTGTAATGCTTTAACCGGCTCTATTTTTCCCTTCCATTTCGATATTCAAAGGTTCAAAACCAATGAGGATCGGCATCTCCTCTTAAATCCTTCCCTATTTTCCTAACGCTCGCACTGTGTTTAGTTTAAGATTTTAAGGGTATCAAAAACCCCTTGAGTGCACGTACAAGAAAAAAAAAATGTTTGAGGATTTTTTGATTTAAAGTTATTTAAAAAATAAAATTAAAAAAGAATAAATTCAAGTAAATTGAAACTGGTTATGCACTCGTATAAATAAAAATAAATAAAAAAGAATCGGCTGCAGTTTGGCAAAGTTAAAGGTAGTTAAAAGAGACGCAACCAAAAATTATTACAACCTGTATTAATTTAGAGTGAAACCTCCTGTTTCTAACAAATCCCTTAAATTCTCGGGACATTGGATCTTGAATTTAAATTCCTTACATTTTATGTTTCCTTATGATGCGGAAACTTCCTTTATCGGGCACGAACAAGAATATCAGTCGTAATTTTCTTGAAATAAAATCTCTTGGGCGGCAAAATCTTTCTGTAATTCGTGATTTTCTGCCCTTAGTTTTTAGCAATACTTTTTAAAATCGTTTTTTCTTAATTCAAAAAGTGCACACTCGGTCATAGATACAATTTTTCGTTATTTTTAATCAATGAAAATAAAGTCCGTTTCTTTTCTCTGAATTTATGCGCATTATAGCCAAGCATTTCAAAGTTCATACTTCATAAACAAAAATAAAATTGACGGAGAATCACAGTAATTTCAAATAAACGAACAGTCATGAAATTTATTATTTTTTTCCTTTGAACGGACAACTCCTTTAAACGAATAAAAGTTCTGTCGCTGTCCGCCTAAGGGAGGTTTCACTGTACTCGACAAACCAAACCAGAACAAGGATTTTCAACTAAATATTTCAAATATTAAAATGCAAACTACAATAGAAACAATATCGGGCAGATTATTATTTCACAGATTTACTAATGGTCTGTAAAATTGAACTTTTTGCTACTCTCTCGAACTGAACCACACTTTTGATGCCTTCAATTCAAATCTGACTTCCGAATTTCTTAATTTAGGTCAAGTTTGCGAGGTTTGTATTGCCATTTCACAATGAAAGCAACTGTTAACGCTGTTTTTGAGGTGATGAAAGAACGTTAGGTAATTTTTCCCACAAAATTTATAACGATTCCTGAAAATAAAATATCCTACTTCAAAATTCAGAACAAATTAGTCCGTCATATTTATTTTCATTGCTGATACATGTTTGGATTCATATTATTCAAATTATTTCCCTTTATCGCCTATTTATTTGTGCACCACTTGATTATCCTAGTGGCCCTTGATTATTTATTCATTCTTTATCGTCTCCATAAGAAATTCTCTTTCTAGAAAGTACGATGAAGGTGGGCGATCAGCACTTTCTCAGGATTTGTGTACTGTCTTTCCAACCAAGGTTTTTAAAAACTGATCATAATATGGTAATCCTTACACCTCGGCTGCAAGTGACCTGGCTTAAACGTGTGTATATGTTAAGGCTTAAGGGGGGCTCGCCCAGGATGTTAGCTGAACCGAAAAAAAAAGAAAATGATGACGCTGTTAAGTTCCAGAGAATTTTTCAACAAATTTACCAACAAAAAAAATGAACCCTGTTTATCGTGTTTCACCATTTAATTTTTAAGACACATAAAATGTCCACTTAACTTTCTCTTATTATAATCTATTCAAGTTCAAAACTTCCATACCCCATCATATTTCGTGCAATCTCTAGTGCGTAAAACGATAAACTTTGATAGCCTTTAAATTCTGCACACAATCAATATAATTTAGCTATGGGAGATAAACTTCAAAATACTTTCTTGCAAAGAGCTCATTAATTTACGACTCAAAAGCGATGAACTTTTATATGACTTAAAAAAAAAGTATATACATATTGACCTTTCACTTAGTGTTTATGTAACATCACCCAGTCATTCAATGGGAAGTGTTGTAAAATATATTTGACTAACTGCATTTAAATTTAATATTTAAAATGGGTTTTCGTTCGTGAAATAATTTTTTTTAGAAAATTCAAAACACATTTAATCACGTTTACAAATCACGTTTACAAAATAACCATAAGCATAAATATAATGTCCAAAGTATTTATATCTCACAATCCACAACCCATAAAATTTGTCTGTTGAAAGGTGAACGAACATAGAACAAAAATTCATTTAAGCAAGCATCGCACATTCTTGTTTTATTAGGATAATCGCTCATCAATCATTCAAGATGGAATTTTCTTTATAAATCGTGCAACACTGTGTACAGGGTGTACCAAATTTCTATAACATATATATTTGGTTTAACGTGATTTTTGGAAAATGTCCTGTGAAAGAAAAAATCCAATTTTAGATTTTGAGGAAGGATTTTTTGTGT
Organism: Melangyna quadrimaculata; assembly: GCA_949320155.1. Taxonomy (NCBI): domain Eukaryota; kingdom Metazoa; phylum Arthropoda; class Insecta; order Diptera; family Syrphidae; genus Melangyna; species Melangyna quadrimaculata. The sequence continues at coordinate 188,716,642 of OX439484.1, forward strand.
TAGTGTTTCTGATTTAATTAATGTGCTTCAATTAGCTCAATTAGTCTGCTTCAAAAATAACCAGTTTGTTTAAATGGTGACTTTTTTTTATGTAAATTTTATTAAAGACTAATCAAAAATGGTAGAAACGCTAATAAAACGTAATGAGCAAACGATATTAATAAAATTTCCAAACAATTAGGTAATACAAACAATTTAGGGTTGTATCGCTTTTAAATTTGGTCACCCTGTATGAGATGGTTTAAGTAATCAAGTTGATAGCATGTGTAAGTAAAAGGGTGCTTAAAAGAGAATACAAAGTCCATAGATCAACACAAATATTCCTCTCCAAAAATAAACCTACCCGAAATCCCTAGAGAAAATCATAATAAAGTACCTTCCCAGGTATTTTTAGCATTACAAAAAATATTTACAAACTTGCATTAAAACCAAAAGGTCCCTGGGTTCATTCAGGCTGGGAACACCCACACCAACAAATATTTTTCCGTGGCCAAATTCGCACGGGGTTAAATTTATTTACTTTTCTTTATGTTTACCATCAAAGCAGGGCAGAGACCATATGTGTGGGGGTTAAAAGCTTTACGATCTGTATGGAACCGGCACGGACAAGAACTTAAAATTTATGTTCGGAAACTCATAGTTTACAGGTTTACAATTTAAAAAAAAAAAAATACACCAATACGCAATTGCGTTCTCCTGGCTATGAAATACAGCAGGCCCATCTCCTTTATAGGTGCCGTTTTTGCACACTTAAGAGCTGATGGCAATAAATCGTGAAGATGAAGGCAACTTTTGTCATTTAAAAAAAAAAAAAAAAAAAACAATAATAAAATCTTCACTTTGGAAATTGAATGGGGCTAGGTACACGCACCATTAACAAACAAACAAAAAAGGCAAACAAAGAATACAACAAAAAAAAAAAACTTATCTCTTAAGCAATGAAAACAGTCTAACAACGGTATAGGAGCCCTTTTCTGTTGTTGTTGTTGTATAGTTGCAGATACGTAAAGCAAATGCGGGTGATGATTTGCTTATCTTTTATCTGCAGTGTCAAATTCTGCTGATAAGTTTTTTTTTTTATATACAAACATTTTATTTCTATTGTTTTCATTTTGCTTCTGTCTGGTTATGGTATTTTCTAAATGCAAAATAAGCCGTTTTCGCCTGATGATGGTGTAGGTAGTATAGAAGCTTATACAAATGCCGGGAAATGCGTCACACACAATCTGACATTTCGGAGTTGTTTATGTCATATTGTTTATTTTATTCATATTGATTTACAATTTTCTCAAAGCGGTGAATTGTTAAGCGAAAATATGAATAATGCGAAAATCATTTTGTATACATACCTACACAGGGAACTAATTAAACCTAAAGTTGGATTTGATCGAATAGTATAGCTTAGTAAAGGAGAATGGGCATTTTTGGGTGCGAGCGGCTACGAATGAAATTAGTGTCAAATTAAAGGTCTGCTACAAGGGAGTAACTTTCAGTATGGGCATTTCGTTGCAGTGCATTAAGGAAAAGAGAAGACATTTGCAAATGCATTTTTCAAATGCATATTTGGAGGAGATGGCATTTTTCAGAAACTATCTGATGCGTTATCCTTATTTCAAAATGTCTAGTGACACAATACGTACCAGGTCAAGATAGCCCGCGATTATTTTAGTAGGCCCCTTATACGAGTTCAGCAGGCAACAGTCCGAGATTACTTATTCATCGCAGGTTTTTAAAAAGACAAAACCAACCGATACTTGTAATCAAATCGTTAAGAAAACCGGTGGCGGAGGTAGGACAAGCTTATTTATGTCGTTTTCGGTTGGAGGTTCGGAGTTACTCCTTTTTGATTCCGCTTACTCCAAAACAATTCGATTGGCTGTTCCGAGTAATGTTTTCGGAGTATTTTTCTGTTCCAGAATTAATAAAGGAGTAGACCCGGAACACACATATACATATAAACCCTTTCACCGGATTATTTGTCAAATTAATTTTACTCGACTGAACGTGCATAATATAAATAAATATCAGAAAATTTACGCACACACACATAAATATTTCTCAAATTAGTCTCGAAACAATAGAAAATAATTCGATTGGAATCAGAAAGGAGTAGTATTGTTCCAAAATTCAATCGAAAACGACATTAGACTGTTTCGGTGAGAAAATGCACATTTCCTATTGCATTTTGGACTAAGTATACCTAGTTCACTAAGGATTTCTAAGAATGGAGTATCAAATGACATATGTATCTAAGATTGCACTCTTAACACGAATGTAAGGCTCAAAAATGCTTTTTTTGGTTGATGACGCAGGTCAGAACGGTTCCCAATGGCTTCGGAATCTAAGAAAATTCGCGCATATTATGTGCGTGGTTTGGTATTTAGGCTGGACAAGAAACCAAAGCGATGATATTTGATTACCAGCAGCGGAATTTAGTCCGATTATAGAGCATGAGTAGGCACTATACTTAAACAAAACATTTTTTTTTTAACATACCTAGATTATTATACAAAGTATGGTTGTTGTACTAGTATTTTAGTATCTTCGAGACTGATGTCTTTTATTTTATTTATGTTTCATTTTTGTTTCCTATTTTTCCATTCGCATTAGCCACAATACTAACTAAAACTCTATTAAAGTGTTAAACCAAAAAATGCATTTTATCCCAGTTTGAAGTTTACCACAACGAAAAAACTTCTACACCGTACCTGTAGGAGCAAACCACATCTAAAAATAATATAACCATTCTTGGCCGCTCGCACCCAATTTCCATACAAATTTGCCCATTCTCCTTTTAGTTTTTCAGTTTAAGATAAATTCTGACAAAAAAAGGGGAACTTTGGCAGAAAGATTTATATTTATGTTTAAAGTATTTTCTGAAAATTACCCTAATTTTGGACCAGATCTTTGGATTTTTGATCTTTCGTGTTAGAGGGAAATTGTTTTTTTTTTTTTTTTTTTGCTAATTTATCAGAGTTTTTTTTCAGCAAATAAATGCTTATTAAACAAATATCTGTATTGTTTTTAGGTAAAAGTTAAAGATATTTTAGGAAATGCCCCAAAGCCCATCTGTTCTTTACGCCACTGTACTGAAATGCTGGTGATGACAAAAGTAAACCAAGAAACTGATTATTTTCGTGTGATTTGCAAATCATTATAATTTTGACATAGCTGCATATCGTCAACAAAAATCAAAAGAATTCCTTTGGACATTTTGTATATTTTTGAGCTCTACACCAAAATCCAGTTTTGTTAATTTTTTTTAATGCCAGTTTTATTTTACAAATTGTGATTGGAAGTGATTAAAAATAATCTTTCCGTCGGCTTTTTTTGGTCACTGTAGTTTTTGCAATGAAACAATTAAGTTACATTAGCTTTCCCGACGTTTCGGCAGGTTGCTGCCTTCTTCAGGGGAACTTTATTTGGACAACAAGAAAAATTATATTGTTTACATTATAATAACAATAATTGAAACAATACAAAATACACTCACTTTAATAAAACTGTGTTTAAATTTAAACTGACATTTAAAAATTATTGTATCTAATAATTGTAATATTATTTACAAAAGTAAAGAAATAACCACTTCAAACGAAGTTTAGTCTATGGAATTTAAACAAGGAGTAAAGAAACTGAAAGAATACTGTGTTATGATGAGACAAGAGAACAATAGATGGCAGAGATGTTTTGGGTGTCTTGTTTTCTGTTCATGTTGTTGTTGTTGTTGATGATGTGTAATGTTTCTAGGGTGTATCGTTTCGAAACATGTTTCTCTGTCTGTAGGACTTTGACACCTTCAAAATCTGGAGAGTGGCCGTTTTCGATACTGTGGCTCGCCAGGGCTGTCTTTCCAGGATTGTTTGATTTGATATCCGATTTATGATTAGAAATTCGCTGTTTAAGAAATTGTTTTGTAGTTCCGATGTAACACTGGTTGCATGGTTCATTAGGTTTACCCTTACAATTTATTTTGTAAATGACATCAGTAACTTTATCCTTATCCGCTTTCGTTTTAAGTTTAGTGAAAAGGTGACTAAGAGTTTTATTTGATTTGAAGGCCAGGCGAACATCTGTTAGTTTTTGGTTTATCACTTCTTTAAAATTCTCAGTCAGTCTTGGGATGTAAACCATACTTTTGTAGTAACCATTATTCGGGTCTTTAGTGTCTTCGCTTGGAATTTTGCAATTGTGTTTCTGAAGTAGACCACGAATTATAGAATTTGGAAAACCATTGTCACTCAGGATTTTTTTGATTTTTTTCTCATTGGCAGAGTGAAATTGTTCGTCGCTGAGTGCGAAAACTTTACTGACGAGATTGTTGTTGTCCAAATAAAGTTCCCCTGAAGAAGGCAGCAACCCCTGCCGAAACGTCGGGAAAGCTAATGTAACTTAATTGTTTCATTGCAAAAACTACAGTGACCAAAAAAAGCCGACGGAAAGATTATTTTTAATCACTTCCAATCACAATTATTAATTCCAAATTGGTCAATAAATCATTTTTAGTTTTATTTTACATCCAATGTGGACCTGACCATTAGGAGAAACCATACAAGAAAACGGAACCGATTCCTCTTCCAGTGGTTTAGAAAATTGTAGGTATAGCTATCTGATTGCGCATCCAAAAAATAACGGTACCTATGTTACTGCCATACAATACTTTTTAGACACTAAGGAAAACTTTATTTTCTCATAAACGTTTCCGATTTTGATAAAACAAAAATTAATTTACTTTTAATAAAATTGTATTTTTTTCGAAAAACGGTCTTTTTGGTTTTCAATTTCAAAAACATTTCAGTTGTTTTGTTTTAAATTTTTTTACAAAGAAACATTTTGAAAGTATGAATAATAATTTATGCGTATATAGCAACATTTTTGAAAAGACTTTTTTTTATTATTTCGATTTATTATTTATTGTTAATTCGAAAAAAAAAAAATTTGGTCAATTTTGTTGAAACTTGGTTTATTCTTGGTGATTTCTTAAATTTTCTAGATATATTATAATTATTATCATGTTCCTGAAAAAAAAAAATAACGGTACATACCAGTAGTAAGTTTCTCTAAAACGGCTACTAGAGGGAAATTTCATTTAAAAACAAAATCATTTTACTTTGAATTGTTTTAACAGTAGTTCCCGTAGAATTGTTTTTCATATTTTCAACTTTCTCAATATTGGATGAACTGATTCAATATTTTACAGAAGCTTCTGAAAAGTTCAAATAAAATTTTATATTAAAATGAAAAAAAAAAAATATATTTTTAAATTATCTAATTTATTTAATGGAAAAACTTGAGTTTTCAAAATACGATTTAAGTTTTTTGTTTGGAAATTAAGTTGCACCTTGATAATTATAATTACTTTAAATCGGCGATTTTTTTTTTTAATTTTTTCTATAAAATATTTTTTTCTTTTTTAGTTAAGCGCGCACTAAAGGGATTTTGGCTGCCCTTAAAATGTTTAAACACAGTGCGAGCGTTGGGAAAATACGGTAGAATTTAAGAGGAAATATTGATGCACATTGGTTTTGAACCTCTGAATATTAAAATGGTCGGGAAAGATAGAGCCGGGTAAAGCACTCCACATTCGAATAGTGCGGCTAAGAAAAGAATCTCTATACTTGACAGTGCGTCCGAAGTTTGGCTCGAGGGTAAACTGATGTGCATTCCTAGAAGTACGAGTATTACGGTTGAATTGTTTTAAGGGAGGAATGCAGCTGGCTATTTCACTAGAACAATGTTTATAAAAGTAACGGTAAAATAATGTTAGACATGAAACATTGCGGCGGTGGTCGAGGGATGCAAATGTTTCTGTTAAATTTCTGTTTTAAAAAATCGCTCCAACGGTTTTTAAATTTTTGTTAACGTAACTTTATATTTGTTCAGAAATAAAAATTGTTTAACTGAATATGAGCAGTGAAAAAATTAATTTCATGCTTTTGATTTTTTTTGTCTTCATATTAATAATTATATTTGGTATGCCAGTTTTTAGTACTTAATAAAATACAATTTTTCAATAATTAAAAAAAAAAAAAAACTTCATTGACCCGTTTTGAAGATATTTAAATTTATTTTTTTTTTTTTCAAAACTGAAGAAGTTACTTTTTCAGCAAATTGTTGAAGGCTTTCCCGCAAAAAATATATGCATTATTGCATAAAAACAAATGATTGAATCGCTCAAACTCGTTCTTGTAGTTCAAGGTTATAACGTGGCTAGACATTGAAGATGTACAACAAAGCTTTAAGATGGTAGGTAATGATATTGTTAACAGAAAAAAAAAAAACAACAGAATGTTTTTTACCTATTATATTGAAAATTATGTTTTGCAATATAATATTTTATCGACAAAAAAAAACTGTAACAGAAGCGGTCAAACCATTAACGAGAAATAGGAGAATAACATTAAAAAAATTCTCAAAAAAACATCAAAAGTGGGTTTCCGTTATACTAGTTGTTCGCGAGCAACCAAAAATACCAATATAAGTGCAAAAACGGTTAATTAAAATCATATAAGAGCCGTTTTCGAGAAAATTTGAATAATCGAAATCGTTGTTTGGGAGTAACTTTTTGGTCTATTCACCGTCTTAACAGGTATAAATGTATTTTTTGAGTCATTAAACACTTTACTCATTGACAAGGAATTATTTAGAAGAAAATCCAATATTTCACATTACTGTAAAGATCAGAAGACTCAGACTTAATTCTTGCAGCAAACAGATTTTTGTTAATATACATATTGTAGACGTTAGTCACCAGGGGCGGCATAAAATTAAGTGCTTAGTGCACTTACGTGCTTTTACGAGTCCAAAACTTGCTTCATAATACTTACTATATTACAAGTAAAAATAAGAAGGTATTTTGTATGTGGAAATGTGTTTTTAAATTTAATCAAATTAAATTTTGTTAAATTTTAAGTTTTATCCAAGGTCTTACCATTTGAACTAAGATATATTTTAAAAAAGTCTTCGATCAAAATTTGTTTTTCGGCGGCTTGGAATTTCGAGTTTAACGCTTTCTATTGACACGCGCCTCGCCGGCCGCCGGCGCCGCCGTGCCGCCTTAAAACTAACATGTCAGTTATATCCATTTTTTTAGTAAAATATTAAAATTTCTTGATAGTTTGTAAATTTGTTCAGGCGTACGTTATATAGATAATAAACCGTTGCCACCGTTCGCTATTTAGGGATACTAATGTTTATGTAGTTATTCTGAATAGTGTTCGTTATATTGCAAAACTTGTATTTGTAAATGTATTTGTTTTTTGCAGAATATCGAGTATCAAATCACAGTTAATATTATTTTGCTCATAACTTCCCGCGCAGAAAAACATTCTAGTTTTCGACATGGCACTAGAGAGTTTTAAATAGATTCTGGCAAGGCCCTAGCATGGCTGAGTAATGGCCAAATCTAGGGCCTTGTCTATTATGAACCCTGTTGCCTCGTCAGAAAAACCACTCTAGGCACCGGACCACTAAAAACTAGATTTGTTCATATTTTTGCTAGAAACATTAAAAAGTGTATTTTAGTATAGGTTGTGATCCGATAGGAAAATAACTCAGATCAAAAATAAAAACCTGAATAATAAAAATAATAGCAGTTAAAAAGTACAAGTGGATGTCAATCCAGAAATAATTGTGTTTCGCCCATGTATAACAGTGGGCTCTTCAGTCAGTCTGTTATACCCTACCAAAACACACATTTTGGTCGATGTTTACCGACTCTTATACAAATCACAGCAAGAAGATACTGTGAATTTCATTATTCTAGGGGAATTTGTTTAAATTCGTGCACCCAGAAAATAATTACCCGTGGTCAGGTATTTTTGTTGTGTCTTCCTTATTTATTGTGTCTTCTTATTTAATAAATTTATTTTTTATAGATCTACATACAACTTTCAATTTGTTTTCCTGAAAACAAAACGACTATCTTTTAGCTTCGAAATAGTACCTTCAATGTATAAATTCCTTAAAGTAAAAACATTTACATCCATATTTATAAAGAAAAAATTGTTATTTCAGCTCCCGTGTTTAGGAAAACTACACTATGGAATAATTTGAGTCCGGAACATTCTTATTCCATGATGTAGTTTTCCTGAACACGGGAGCTGAAATAACTATTTTTTCTTAATAAATACGGGGTTTAAGTTTTAAATCGATGACTTTAAAATGTTTTGATATGCTAGGGAGGAGGCTTACGTATACGAAAATTAAATGGCAGTAGAATTCCTTCTTTAGAGAATCAATTCTCACAATCACTTTCTTTTTTTGAAAGATTTCATGTAGAATTTTATACTGAATGTGAGACGTTCATGGCAATTTTTTTGTTACCATATTTTATTTGGCAGCCAGATCAAGGAATGTGCCACTTTCGTGTTTCTGGCTCAATTCGATGAGAATAAATTCCTCATTCTTTCAAATATGTATTTCAAAATTCGGTTTTTTAATTTCGATTTTCAAAAAAAAGCCTCTAGTTATTATCTATGTAGTAGGTTTGTTCCAGAAATCACGACGAATCGATTTCAAACCAGATTTGTAATTTCCTTCTTTCAGGAGGGATTCGAAAGTAAATACCTATATCATTATCTTTTTTTTTTATTTGACAAGTTTTTCTCTTCTAGATTTCCCCATAAGAAAACTGACTAGTGCCTTGTCGAAACTAGACAGAAACTGGGAATTTTTCCAGCCGGGTTCTATAGTACAAATAAATATCCTCCTTCTTACTTTAATGCATCGCAATGAAAATCGTCATTGGGCTTAACTGTTTTCCCGAAAAAAAGTAGTCTTCTAAAAAAATGATTTTAGTTACCATTGTAGGTATAATTCTCCAAAATATCAAACCAAAGTTTAATGCTTTAATTTAATGCTTTATGAAGAAATAACAAACCTATATGAAAAACAAACAATTAGATTTTAAGCAGAAGGAAAGGCATAACAAGTACGTAGTTACTTACATATAAGACGAACAAAAAATACATTTAATTCCAAACCCCAGCAAAAACAGGGTTAATTTTGTTTAAATTTTAGCATCCAAAGTGATATGCGTATTCTGTTCGTGACATCTTTTAACACGCAATTATTCGCCAGAGAGTACTTTGTTTGAACTCAGATGAAGGTTTCATTTTCTCCTTGCAGAATCCCCTTTTTCTACTACTTAACCAAATTTATTCGAGCAAAGATAATGCCCATCATGAAGGTTTTTTTTTTTAAAAAGGAAGTATCTTTTGAAAACTTATTATTTTTATGTTCTGAATACTTTTGGCAAACGTAGAATTATAGGTACATCATGCATAAAAAACATCTTTTTCAGTTTTTTTTTAATTTAATAAATAAATAACCCTTTTTATGGAGGATGCTTCAGTTCTTTAAACGTAAAATTTGTGTTTAAACGTTGTACACACAAATTATAAGGATGTGTAATTTGGATATGTCACCAAAATAATAAAAAATATATTATTATTGTTGATTGAAATATTTTAATTAAAGAATTAATTCAGATTTAAATGTAGATTGCCTTAAGCACTATGCGTGTTTTAAATATAATTAATTCCACTTCTGATTGTTATGAAAGTTTTGTTTTCCAATTCATTAAAATTACAAAAAAAAAAAAAAAAAAAAAAAAACAGACAAACAAACATATTAATCAAAAGACCTCAGAAGCTATACTTTCTTTGTAATATTAAATGTTTTATGAGTGCGGGCTACTTGTAAACAAATTTAAGGACGCATTGAAATAAAAACATTACTTAAATGATTCATGAGTTTTTTTTTTGCATTTACACAGAACGCTACTTATTATTTCTGAAGAATTGATTATAATAAGGTTAAATATTATTTTTATGATTCATGTGAAGTTATTCAAATAAGGAGCGGTTCAATCCAAAAAAATTAAAATCATAGAGTTATTTTGCTACTTCAGATTGTATTATTTTATATTGTAACCTTCACACGAACAAGCAACTTAGGTAAATCAAATAAAAATAATACTCTATACGGCATATGCCACGGATACCTGACCAATAAATTCGAATAAATTTTCCGAAATAATGCATTTCTGTGTATAAATAAGGGCAATGACAATAATTTATTTAGGTTGTACCCCTAAAGACATATGCATGGGTTTTCAGTTTATGTCGAAAAATTATGTTTAACAAAATTTATAATTATAAACAAAATTGTCAAACAAAATTTCAATAAATTAATACTGTTTCTGGAAAAAGAAAATTTTAATTTTGGCGGTCAAATAATAATTTTCAAACAAGTACAATAACTTTGATAAATATTACTGGAAAACTGTTTACAAATTTTTTGAAAAACAATGCAAAAATTAGCTGAAAAAATTGATCAAGTAATATCGTATAGCAAAATGTTCTAAAAATAAATATTTTTTCGTTCATTAATTATAATCATTAAGTTTTTTGAAAATTCAAACAGTTTGACAACAAAAAAGTTGACCAGTTTACATTTCTGTACACTCACAAATTTCCCTCCATCATTTTGAATGAAAGAGCGCAACTTTGACAATAATTGATGAACAAATTAAAATTTTGGCACAATTGTAGTCACTTATTAGGTGGCCCAAAAGAGTGCATTAAAATATTATGAAAGTTATGTATATTCTTACTTCTAGAGCTATACACTATAAAGTGGTAAGTAGGGGGGTTGGGGATGGATATTCTAAGCATTACAAACAAATTCCTTAAATATAATAGATAAATTAAATTCCGAAAATTATTTTTACTTATTTTGATTCACAAAAAGTTAACTTTAATTTAAATAAGCGTTTGAAGTACACTAGTGAAGGGAGAAAACATTTTTATTTCATCTATAGGGCAAGTATTGGTTTTGTATACAAAAATCGAGGTTTAAATCAAACCTAACATAACGATAATGGCGAAGTTCAAAAAAGTGATTTTCGTACCCGATGAACATCGAGCTATGGCCTAAGCAGTTAGACGAATTTGCTTCAAATTTGGTGTCAGGAAAAATTCGAATTTTGTTTTAGCTTATCTAGAATGGGTTGGAGCCGTAAAACAATTTCGCTTTTATAAAGAAGTTCTTTCGGAAACGGCTCCAAGGATTTTTATTTATGTAACTTTGTACATGTCATCTCTAGATCAGTTCTCATAATACAGAATGCCACGTTCTTGCCAAAAAATTTGAATAATTGAAATCAATTTATGGATTTTTTTGAAAAAAAAAAATGCTCTTTCTTATTATAAGATAGAGCATAAGTATAAAACTTATTTTGTTATATTATGTCTCTTCATTGGCTTGGTTGATTTAATCATTATTCTGAAATGCGGTTCTTTTAAATTAGCCAACAAATGGTGCCATGACATTTGGCCATGTGTCATGTGGCCATATTTTGAAATATGGCCATGTGACACATTGTGAAAGCGTCAAATGGCCATATTTCAACATTTGGCCATTTGTCCCTTTTACAAAGTGTCATATGGCCATTATGGCCATACGTCACTTTAAAATTTTTCTTTTGCCAGAAGTACGCGTGAATTTAAACAAAAAACTTGTTCTCCTTAACATTTTAAAAATTACTTAACATACAATTTAAAAAAAAAAAAACAAAATTAAAACTTTTCAAAACAATTTTTTGAAAACGTATACATTATACAAGTATTTTTAAAAAAACCGCGCAACTTGTATACGTTTTCAAAAAGTTATTTTGAAAGATTTTAATTTTGTTTTAAAGATAGTCTCCTTAACATTTTAAAAATTACTTAACAACAAATTTAAAAAACAAATGAAAATTTTTCAAAACAACTTTTGAAAACGTATTTATAATTTTGTTTTTTTTAATTTTATGCTAAGTAATTTTGTTAAATGTTAAGGAGAATGAATGAATGAATCGGGTGAAACAACGGCTCATGAAGAACAAGGGCCTAGTGACTAACAACTTGCAACCATTCCTGTGTGCACCTTTTTCGACATGAATGGAAGGGACCTACAATTTTATGCCGAATCCGAACGGCTAGTAGAGAAGCACTTATTCGTGACAAGTGATACTCTTGGAGGATTTGTCAATTCCTCGCAAGAGGCAGTAGCCCTGAAGAAAAAACTTTTTAGTTTTTGGGTGTTTAGGAGACGATCTTTAAAAACAAAATTAAAATCTTTTGAAAACGAATAAAAGTATTTTTAAAAAAATCGCCGGATTTTTTAAAAATACTTGTAAACTTTTTCAAAAAGTTGTTTTGAAAAATTTTCATTTTGTTTTTTAAATTTAATGTTAAGTAATTTTTAAAATGTTAAGGAGATTATCGTTAAAAACAAAATTAAAATCTTTCAAAATAAATTTTTGAAAACGTATACCTACAAGTTCTTGGTAACGTTTTCAAAAGTTTTGAAACAATTTAAATTTGTTGTTAAAGAGTGTTTTATAAAATAATTAACATAAAGTTCCATTAAAGCTCCAAAATTTATTTATTGAGTTTGGGCCCACCCACCAGTGGTTATTCGAGCAATAAACCATAAGCCCAAAGGTCACAAAGAAATATGGCCATATGACACTTTGAAAAAGCGTCAAATGGCCATGTTTTCGAATATGGCCATTTTACACTTGCACAATGTGTCATATGGCCATATTTCGGGATATGGCCATATGACGCATCGCCAAATGTCACGGCACTATAAACATTGCATTTAAAATTAAATCAAAGCAAAACTATTTTTTTTTTATTTTTAACTTTTTTCCAAATTTGTTTGTATTAAATCAAAAAAAATTAAAAATGGCTATTTTAAAATGTTTTTATTATTTTATTTGGACTGTCAATAACTAAATTCTATTAGTTGTTAGCTACGAGAGCAAGTTCGTGCGATCCAATCGTGCATATATTGTTGCTTCAGATATGTAGGGTAGGTATCTACTTTTGAATGGAAAAATATTTTTTTTTGTTGATCCAGAATACATTAAAACTACTGATACCAAAGGATAGTTATAAGCTGTTTCTTTGACCTCAAATAATAAATTGCAATGTCCGTAAGAGAATTTTCTTTCAGCCTAACTTCAAAAAGTACGAAAAACTAGTTTGTATGGTATTTTGGTAAATATTATGCTGCCTCACACAATATGGTGCGCAAAACTAGACATTTTGCAGACTAATAAACCATTAACCATTTCAAATGACCAAAGTTGTACAAACAAATTAAAGGAATACATTGTGTTATTGTTCCTTAAACAAAAAAATTAAAATTTAGAAAAATTTCTTTCAAAATGTATCTAAGAATTTTTAACTATTTTTGACTGTTGTATGAATCTAAAGCCTTATAGACCTACTTTTGTACAAAAGTACAAAAGTGAGAAATTGAAATGCTCGCTAAAGAAGCATGCTTGCAAAAACCCATACGAAAATTGTTCCGACACATAAATTCAACCACCATGCACAATTTTCCATTGTTGTTTTGTAAGCAGGTGTCTTCAGAAAAGATATTTATTTCTCATTTTTGTACTTTTGTACAAAAGTAGGCCTATGTAGTTAGGCTTAAGGAAATTCTCCTAGCATGATTAAATTTACAGAATCTCCATGCCGTGATTTTTAAAAGAGTCTATAAATATGTACCAAAATTGGCGTCCTTGAAGTAGATGACATCATCTAACTGATTAGCCGAGCGTGTCATAACTGATGAACGAAACGCATCGAGTTGATGTGACTTGACATTTAAATGGAGTTATATTAAAAAGTTGAATAGTTTGCTCGATACCCGCTCTTCCTCCCGAAAGAACCATCCAACAGCACTGGAAATTAATTTATTTTATTCCTAATTCCCTTCTAGAAATAAGAAAATGACTGTCTTAAATGTATCTAATGCACCCCTATACATACATACATCACAAAAATTATAATGTTTGTACCAAAAAATTGTGTTTATCAATTATTAGCAAAGTTCTAAAAATGCACGGTTTTATTAAAAAAGTCGCATGTGTTTTCCCAAATAGAAAGAAAAGAAATTTGTGGGGTGTGTCAAAAAAAAGGACTACCCTAATGAACTTTCATAAATACATATATGCATATTATATCATTTCAGAATACATATTATAAACTCAACCAAGTTTTTCGTTCACGACGTTGTTGTGTCATTTTTAGTACGTAGGTATGTGATTTTTTGTCACGCACGAAATACGTTACGTGTCAGGCCTCAGACACAAATCAAATTTTGTAAAAATTGAAGAAAATTAAATGTTTAATATGTATGATCATATATTTGTTGTAAAAAAACTTTCGTTAGAGACGAAATAAACAAAAAACCTTAACGCTTTTGTAGTCGACATTTTATACATACAATAATTTTTGTAAGTAAATTCTTGTGTTTTTTTCGGTATATAAATTTTGTCCATCAAATTCATAAGAATGTCACATAACCATGAATCATAAGTAATTGATTTTAAAACACCAAGACTATATTACATAAACATATGCGTACTTGTAAGATTGTTTTTTTTACACTTCATACTATGTATATACGTCTATCTTTGTACTTCAAATGCCTAATGCAAGAGATATAATAAATGAGGATTTACAAAAATAATAAAAAAAATCCACTCTGAAAATGTTCATCTTATTTCAAGTAAATTGCTTAGGAAATCTTAAAATGTTCATTCATTTCACAATGAAATTTTATTTAAGAGGTGTGGAGTGAGAGCTGCGAGGCATTTTTTAAATGTGTGTTAAGTGAAATTAATCGTTTAAATTTATTATCCAGACCCATTAAATTTCAGTTTATTTTAAGTAACAAAATATTATACTATGTTGTACCTTAATAGAAGGTTTCACTAGAGCTAAATTATTTATGGATATAATAACCTTGCGCACTAAATACCTAAATATTGTTAGCGTTTTTACTATTGAGTAGCTTGCAAAAAAGGATTTTCATAAAATATCCTCAATTTAATGACCACAGCTTTTTAGTTTGAGATATTCTCATAGAAGGATGCAAAAGTGGAATAATTTTGTAATCAGATGGATAAAACCTAGTTTATAGGTTACAATAAAGAAATAGAGTGCTTTGGCATAATGACAGTGAAACAGAGAACATATGGAAATTATTCAAATTTTTTGAGGATCTAAGATTCTGTCTTGAATTGAACAAAATACCAGCTGTGGACACTTTTAAGCAGGACCAAGCAGTTTTTGGTAAATGTAACTTGTGGCTATATTGCTTTGATTTTTGAGAAACTCACAAGGATTATCATTTATTTTAAGTTTCTCGAAAATTCTTCGACGTTCTACTTTAGTCATAAAAAGTCTTCGAGAAAACGAGATTAGGGAAAACTTTGATTAATATAACTTTTGGAATACCACCCAGGATTTTTTTCTACTCGGAAGATGATGCTCTGAAATACTTACTTTTTATATTTTTAATTATCACTTAAGGGTAGTGAATAAACCTTTTCGTTAGGAACAATATCATTCAAGGGTATTTATATTAATTATTAAATATATTGCCTTAAAACCCGAAATTCGCCCAAATTCATTTATGCTTTTTTGAGACAACCGTCACACTAGTCACTTTTCTATGTTTTTTGGTATAACTCAAAAACTAAACTGAGTTTGAGAATTTAAGTTAAGAGACTTTTTGTTGAAAATTAAATTTTCTATCAAAATGAATGGTTTAAAAGTTTTATAAAAAAATCTAAGCATGAAAAGTTAACCCAAAATAATCTGAACAAATGATTTTAATTTTTTTTTAACAACAAGACCCATTGAAAATAGAAAACAAAATTTACAGATATCACTCATAGAGTAAAAATGGAGGCATTGAAAATGACTTGCATTTGCTAGATAAAACAAAAACATGACTAATTGTTTAATTAAAATTAAGTTAAAACAAGATATTTTATATAAGAAAACGGAAATGCTAATTGAATAGAAATAAAAATTAATAAATCGGGTGGCACAACGGCTCATGAAGAACCAGGGCCTAGTGACTAACATCTCGCAACGATTCCTGTGTGCGCATTTCGACAATTTTATGCCGAATCCGAACGGCTAGACGAGAAGCACTTATTCGTGACAAGTGATACTCTTGGAGGATTTGTCAATTCATCGCAAGAGTTAGTAGCCCTGAAAAAAAACTTTTTAGTTTTTAGGTGGACGAGGCTGGGAAGCGATCCCAGACCAATTGAATAGAAGAACTCCTTATTTTAACATAAATACACAACAAAAGTAAATAATTCGATATCTTTTTGAATTTTGAAATTCTTGTTAGGATGTAATGTTGACAACCTATCGTGATGCAATAAGGTACATTATAATTATTTTAATTTGGTAAGCGTTTCATTTGTTAAAGCTACAAAAATAGTTGTAGGTAACTGCCCAAGTAACAATTTTTCCTCTATAAGGTCCATTTTTTGAATTTCTATAAGTTATTATTTCTACAAGGCTTGTATTTAGTTTGGACATCGAAGTTGCAAAATTTTCGAAGCTTTAATTTTTAAAACAGCTTCCTACAAACCTATTACAGGCAGAATCTATAACTTTCTGCAAGCCTTAATATTTACAATTTAGTTATAGTTTTCGTAAGGCTTCCCAGAAATTAGTTTTGAGAGGCATGCGAAATAAAAGCAAAGAAAAGCTTCCATTAGGAAGCATTGCCAAGAGCTCTGGAAGGGCCTGCTTACAAAGGCCTGAAACAAGCTATTATGTGTACAAAATTCTAATGGAAGCATAATTGTTAGTGGAATTATGTCAATTTATTTTGTTTCTGTAAGCCCCCTGAGGAAAAGCCCAATACAAGCATTATCTTGTGTACTGTTCGGCGCATGTATGTTTCTACTGCCGAGAGAGGGTTACCACAGGTCAAATTATTTATGAAAATAAAAATAGGAAAAATTGTATCATTTTTTAAATTTAAATTAAACCGATTCATTGAGTAGGTATGGTCTAATATTAAATCGTTTATATTTTGCAAAACAAAAACGGAACAAACATTTATTTTTGCAGTGAGACAGATATGGTAAAAGAAAACAATTTAAATTCACTTGATATAAAAAAAAACCAAAAAAAATATATTTATTTTAGAAACTATAATTATGTATATTCAGAATTGCACTACAAATACAAATTATTTATTTATTTTTTATTAGAAATGATTTAACAAAAACAGATAAACTTTCTTCATATTAGTGGTTTGTCTTTTTTTTTTTAATTTCTATAAAAAAAATAATACCCCGGATCCCACCAATAAAAATGATTCCCTCAGAATTAAATTTGATCGCAGTGGTAACTCTGATTAAGCATGGCATCCAATTTTGGTTCTATAACCCATTAACACAAGCCCGACATAAGCAAAATAATTGTGTGAACTCTGTGAGACGCATGCGTGAGAAGCATTTATTTCGATGAATTTGCCTCAGCGAAGTGATGTCAGCCTTATTTGTTTCTATAAGACCTGTGAAGAGGTGGTTATGCAAACTTAATTTTAATCATCCTCTCAGGCGCATGCGCGGGAAATAATAATTCCGATAATTTGGTCTTAGCGAAGGGTTGCACACTCAACATGAAAGCATTAAAAGCTGGTACTTCGCATGGAAAGTAGTATTGATGTGAAAATAAGGTACTGCTGGCTGAATTATTCACAAACGAAGTGACCATAGTATAGTTCCTGTTTCATCGTTAAAAAATATTTTCACGTTAAGGACTGGAAAACAATATACAAGTAGTCTGGGTTCCAGGCCATAGTGGTATACAAGGCAATGAAATCGCTGATCGTGAAGCTAAATCTGTATCCATGAACTCCAACATCAATGTTTCAAATTACCAGCCTGATAAAAACGACCTTCTTAAATTAATCAATTCGCATTGGAAACAACAAAAAGAAGAACAATGGACGCAATACATTCACCACTACTCCTCTATTAATACTAACCCATCTCCTGCTATCTACCCATTAAACTCAACAAAAACAATGAACAAAAATTTCTTAAGACTAAGAATTGGACACACGAAGCTGACACATAGTTACCTAATTAACAAGGACCCTCTACCGATTTGTCAATTTTGCCATTCCAACCTCATCTTAACCATACAACACTTAACAGTCGATTGCAATTATATCAAAAAAATCTGTAACGAACTATTTAATAAAGATTTCTATAATCTTCTTGCTGTTCCATCAGAACAAAACATAAAAAATGTACATTTGCTTTTAAAAAAATTAAAACTCGTGAATTGCATATAACATCATTAGCTTAATATTATGTTTGGGGCGGTCGAGAGAGGGATTGATCTTTTAATCCCTCTCTCGACCGCCCCCAAACAGAGTTTTTACCCAAACAAATTTAAACCCACAAATTTACTTGTATTTTATATACTTTTATACGTTAGCCTTAAGCCCTGGTAGCTATAGAGCTGTAATTTATATTATTCTATACATTAATGTAAAGTTTAATAAATTGTAATAATAATGTTTTCAAAAATTATCTTAGTATGAAGCTTTTATTTCTCAGTTGTTTTTTTTTATTACATTTTAAACGTTTTTTAATATCTATAATACATACATAGCTACTTTCAGTTGAAATAAACTTAATGATGGTCTTTATTGTTTATATTTTTTATTTTGGCAAACTAGTGTTTTTAAAAAAGATACAAATTAAAATTGTCAGTAAACGGTTTGTGTACAAAATGAAAAGTACATATTTTATGGGGCATAAAAGAGTTTTTATATTTTGTCTCAAATCAAAGCATTTCGTTTAAAACAATTGATTTCAACGAAAACGAACTTATATTATATTTGTTGTCACACTAAAAGTATGTTTCTGTGACCACTTTCATGTTTTTTCTAATGAGTAAAGTAATCATGGAAATATTAATAACTAAAAAAAAATAACATTAAGTAAAAAAAAACTCCCTTGCCAGCAACAGACGAATGGTCACCTGTATTTTTCAAATTAGTTTAATTCATCAGGAAGCCCGAAGGAAGTTTTTACGAAGCTAATTTCGGTTTCAAGTGGTTCCAATTCGGCACTCATTTTTCATATGCAAGGCTAGCTCGATACATAAGGTGCCCGACTCTCGACCCAACCATCCTCGCTACAACTCCCGCAAAATCCATCAAGTGAGTTATGTGTTTTTTTCGGATATAAATAATTATGAAAGCATGAAAATAATGGAGAAAATATAGAAATAAAAATAAAGTATTAATTTTTATTTTGTTTTGCATTGTGCTTCGAAAAGGCTTCTCCTAGGCCTCGACAAGCCTTTTATAAGGGTTTTGAGATGTGTCTATCGAAACACTTGAACAAAACTACACTACTACATTTGCAATGTTTGAGTGTAGTTTTGTTCTATTAGGCCTTAGCAAAATAAATTGAGTACTTCCAATAAACCTGTAAATGATTGCTTGCCTTTCGAGCTTCTCAATGTGGGCCAACTGTGTTTAACTAAGGCCTTATAGAGTCCAATTTGCTGATTAGGAAATAACTTCGATAGACCCTTACAGAAGTTGTTAGTTGGGTGATGGCTGAAAACAAGACTGTAACTTCAACCAAGAGTACTCAACTTTGTGTCATACCATACATTTCCTGCAAAAACTAAAACGTTATATTGTAGAGCTCTTCACAATTTTCGTATCTTTCTACTTTGACAGTGATGTACGTACACGCTTCATCCACAGCTACCGACAGCATTAGGCACAACCATTTGCCAATGTGATTGGATGGTCGAAGATCCAAGCGAATTAGGTACATCTTCCTATCATTAGTAATTTTGTTTGCAAATGTCATCTTGCCTGAATCTGTTATTCTACTTTTACTGACTAATGACTTTTTCCGACTTAATTGATTGCCTACTGTACCTACCTGTAGAAAAAAGTTGAAGTTTTCTCAATTTTATACTGCACCGAATTTTGTTTGATAATTAACATCTGCAAAGTAATACTAGAACTTTTTTTTGTTATCGTCATTTATTCTTTTTTCTGTGTCGGATAAAGCACATTTTTTATTTCATCTTCATAAATGGCTATGAACGGGCTCGACTGTGTACTGTGTTCATCCTTTCGACTTCGTTAATTGAACTAGCTATTTTCAACTACAAGTCAACCTACTGCTATTGGTGTTCGGCGTCTTAATTCTTCCCATAAGAATAGTTTTTGTTGTTTGTTTCAGAACGCTTGGAGCTTTCAATAAGTGCACCAGCTATGTTTAATTAACATTAACGCTTAACTGCTGACAAGAGAAAAAGAAGATTGAAATCCTTCAGTAAAATATAAAGTAAGGAACGGACTGTCACAACAGCTTGTCTTTAATAACCATAATTCAAAAAGCATTAAATTTAAATTTTGTATTAGATTTCAAACTTTGTTATCTCTAGTTTATGTAAAGAATGCCAACCAACGACTTTAAATTAATAATTTCTGAATAATTAAGTAAATTAGGTAGGTGAAAAAAAAAACATTAACTCAAATTGTTTTTAATTTTTCGAAGTTTTCAAGAATTTGTATATATATTTTTTTTTTGTGTTTAGAATTTTGTTAGTCACGAATTTATTTTATATTAATTCGTTTTGCTCTTGTTAAATTAATCAACCTTTTTTTTAACATTATCTTATACCTTATCGGTGGAGGTTTAAGTCAAGAAGTCAATAAGTGCGTGGGGTTTTATTTTACAAATTTGTAAAATTTTGTATCAACTTTTCAATTTTATGTGCCAAATATCGACACGACTATTAACTCAATCACATTTTAAGAATGAATTTGTACAACATTCTCCGAATAAGTTTGCATACAAATTTAAGTCATCCCTGCTTTAATTTTTCACCTCATTCATAAAGATCTGATCTTTTTTGTTTGGGACAAACCATCTTCAGAATTGGGTACAAGCACAGCCACATTTGTTGGCTCTCATCTTCTTGTGACTATAAGCGGCCTGGCCTCTACTGTATAGTATTTCTATTTATTCAGTGGTACGAGCTATGAAATAGTTTATTTCATTGAAATCCAAGAAAAACTAAAGTTAGGAACGATTGTACCTTTCCGATGCGATGTCACAAAATGCTCATCTTTTTTAATCATAGCTCAAAAAGTACTAAATTTTAATTTTTCTATTATATCTACAACTATTTAATCCTCTACTATGTATATGTAGAGAATATGCTACCAAGAATCTTCAATTACAACTTTTGTACCATATCAATTTTCCGTATAAAGTTTTGAATAGGTTTGAAAAAAAAAAACATTAACTCAAATTGATTTTAATTAACTCAAAAAGTTTTCATGCAATTATAGATTGTTTTTTTTTTTGCAATTAATCTTTTATGTCTGGCTTAATGAAGTATGTTAAAATCTTAATATTGGAGACTAGTTGGTTGTAGGACCACAAAGGCGCCCGTCGAACATATTATGTTAGTCAGTATGTATGTACCTATAAAATTTAGTTGACAAACTAAAAAAAGCCTTCGATTTTTACGGGTTCAATTTCAATCAATTTAAAAAAAAAACTAATTATTTTGTTTGTAAAATATTAAATTCTAAAGTTATTTTTTTTTTTGTTAATAAGTGATTAATTTTTTTTGTAAAAAAGTTATTTTTTTTTGTAGAAAAGTTACTTGTTTTTGTGGAAAAGTTATTTTAAATTTATTATTACATGTATACATAATATTAAATAGAATTCAATTAAAAAATACAAGTGACCTCAACTCCAGAAATAATTGTGTTTCGCCCAAGGTATAACAGTGGGGTCTTCAGTCAGTCTGTTATACCCTACTAAGACACAAATTTTGGTTGATGTTTACCGACTCTTATAAAAATCACAGCAAAAAGATACTGTGAATTTTGTTATTCTAGGGGAATTTGTTTAAATTCGTTTTTCGTGTTTTTATAAGAGTCGGTAAACATCGACCAAAGTGTGTGTCTTAGTAGGGTATAACAGACTGACTGAAGACCCCACTGTTATAACTTGGGCGAAACACAATTATTTCTGGAGTTGAGGCCACTTGTACTTTTTAATTGAATTTTATTCATTCACTCCACTTAAAACAGAAGTAATTTCAATATTTTAATATCTAAATTTCATCATCTTCTTATAATATTAAATAGGTTCAAAGCTTTTGTAAATTCTACAGTGGTTTGTGGTATCATCTGTTCCTTTCCTACCCACAACACTCTTTAAACAACCAAAAACGCACTGTGACGGTACACAACATACCAACCGAAAATTCGATACTCTACAACTCTACTGTAGTTGTGCTCTGCAGTCTGCATCTGCCAATAAAATACCTACAAACATATAGCTCATTATTTCCGTCATTGTTTATTTTTCATTCTCTTTTTTCTTCTTTCCGTCATCGTTTATTTTTCATTCTCTTTTTTCTTCTTTGGTAGCAAAAGCAAATTGCACAAGCACCCAACCACCAATTCGATACGCTACGCTGTTGTTCATCGCTTACAAAGATATGTTTGTAGGTAGCTTCTGTGGTAAGACCAACCATAATTTCTGCAAAATGAGCCTATAAACATTTTCAATGTTAAAAATCTCAAGCATTTAATATGACGGATCGAAAAAGATTTTGAAAGAAAAATTGGTGGAAAATACCACTCCAAAACTAACAATTTTTCGCCCGTAGTCAGTGGCGGGTCCAGGGGGTTGGCTATAGGGGCTAAAGCCCCCCCCCCACAGGTGGTTCTTAAAATTCATTGAAATATAGAAATCAGAATCAGGAGTCAGAAAAAATAACGAGGCTGGTGCTACGCAATTTATATGCTACGTATTTTTTTCTAAGCCCCAAATAAATTAGGTTGGGGCTGAATTCTGAAGAGAATTGTATTAAAAACGGATAATTGACAGAAAATTGGGAAGAAAAAAAAAACAGCTCGCGAGTAGGGCTTGACAAGAATTGGAAAAAAAACGTGGTTGGGGCTAAGCAAATAATTCCTTTAAAACTTACCTTATTCCAGAAAGTTTTTGGGCTTGACTCAAGTGACTGTCAAGTCAAAGTTGGTGCTAAAGCTTAAAGAGATAATTGAAAAAACGGGGTCGGTGCTTAACAATTAACATTCCAAATGAAAAAATAATTTACCCTAACAACTTCGCTAACTTTGCAAAAAATCGAAATTGGGGCTAAAACCCGTGGGGAATTCGGGAATAACAAATCAAAATCTGAGTTTTCTCTGGGCACTCAGAAAATCATGCGTGTGAATATTTGCAATCCCTCTGGACTGACGTGCAAATTTATTGACAGATTTTTTCTTCTGGTGGTTCAAAGCTTGACGTGGTTGAAAATTGAAGGTACATACATTTTTTTTTTCTATCTCCATTTAAAAATATTTTAAATGTTAAATACTACAGATGTTATTGTACGTAATATCGTGGGAATGCCAAAATTCAATTACTTACATAACTGTAGATTTTCACAAAAAAACCTTTAACCCGAACTAAAACTTTTTATATTAGTTATGTATAAATTATAAAAATATATAAATTATAAAATAAAATCAACATCGTCACAATAGTTAAAATAATTTGCGTTTTTCTCTTTTCACTCTCCCAACGAATGTTACATTTCCTCGTCACTCGGAAACATTAAACAAAAAAAATAATTTCAAATAGAAAGAAATATAATAATTTCTTATTATTAAATGGCAGTTGTCAATAAGATTTGAGAATGATTATTACGATAGTGTTCTGAACGTTGCACTGATAGACCAAGAGCCTACAGCAAATTTTGGGAGTGGATTGCTAACCAAAACATGAGAATGATGGTTTGTATGTGCATATATCGCGGTATCAAAAACAACCGTCTGGCAGGTTTCTTTTTCAGCCTTTGGCGGGGGTGGGAGTTTGAAAATAGCGATTTGCTAATTTATTTTTTCATAGGTATTACCACTTTAATAAAATTTAAAAAAATATATTATGTGATGCTCTGTCATTTTCTTTAAGTCAAAATCTTGGCAATCCGACCAATAGAACTCAAGATATTAGGTTTTTAAGCGAACCTCAATCGATTTTTTTGGAGACTTTGTTTTGTTGATTTTTTGTGTTTTATAATTCTCCAAGAAAAAGACGATAAGGCCCTCTTAAAAAGCTTATATTTTGAGTTCTATTGGTCAAATTGCAAAGATTATGATGTTTTGACTTAAAGAAAATGACAAAATAAAGTGGAAAATCGGTATTTTCAAACCCCCGAAAAAGTCTGAAAAATAAACCTGTCAGACTGTTCTTTTTGATACCGCGATATATGCACCTACAAACCATCATACTCATATTTTGGTTATCAATCCAATCCCAAAAATTTGCTGCCGGCTCTTAGGCTATGAAGCTTAAATGGCAGAATACATTCGATTAATTAGAATTACAGAATTATCTAAGCTCAAGGCTTACTTTGAAACCGAATCAAGTGCTGAACTTAAGTTTAAACATAAATTGTATTTTAAATTGTGAAACCATTAATGTCTCGAACTGGAAATACCAAGCCCCACAGCCAAATCCTAAATCGCCGCTACTGCCCGTAGTAAAAATGTTTGTGTTTGGGTTGATGATTTTTAACTTCCCATTGGAAGTTATTGTAATTGGTGCGATTTGTCAAATCCAAAATTTTGACATATACATATCTTCAGGTTTTGAGGTCTCTAGAATCAGAATCCATCGTTTTTAGAAAGAAGCCTCTATGTGTGTATGTATGTACGTTCGGTCGACTTTTTTTAGCCACCCATATTGAGAACTTGTAAACATGTCGACTTCTGATAAATTTTACTTTACAGATAATAACAACATAACGTGATGAAAACGTCTTCTAAAAAATTCAAATAACCATTTTTTTATTACAGCAATTTAAAAAAGAGCTGTTTAATGTCATTCGTCTCGAATATCTCGAGAACGGAAAAAGCTATCAGCTTCGGATTAATTTTATTCTACACATAGTTACCTAATACAGAATTTAAAAAAAAACATTTAAAAAAAGCGTTTAAAATCAATGTTTTTCGAGGTTTTGAGGTTAGATTTTTTTTAATGTTTTCAGTTTAAATTTTTAAACAAAATTTTGTAAGCCATCCATA
This sequence comes from Melangyna quadrimaculata, assembly GCA_949320155.1. Taxonomy (NCBI): domain Eukaryota; kingdom Metazoa; phylum Arthropoda; class Insecta; order Diptera; family Syrphidae; genus Melangyna; species Melangyna quadrimaculata. Next base: position 188,741,632 of record OX439484.1, read on the forward strand.
TTGATCAAACATCGTAATTCCCACAAAATGTTATTTTCAAACTAAAAATTTTGAAAATGAAATATTTAAAACTGATTTTTTTATTTAATTTTACTTAGTAAAAGTTTAAATTCAGTTTTCTCTTTAATTTTAAGTCAAACATAACCAGATCCAGGTGGTTAAAGGATCTTATTTTTTCAAAAAAAAATATTACAAAAATAAAGAAACTAACTTCCTCATAAAAACAATAAAACAAATTAAGCCGATATGATCATTTAGCCGGATTCTTCTCCTTTTTATTAGCAAGTTTTTTTTTTTTTTGTTTCAAAATTTTGAAAATTAAAGGATTAGGTAGACGTGTTCCAAAATCATAATCTCCAAACCAAAATCTCCAAAATAAAATCCCCAAAACCGAAATCTCCAAATATAAAATCTACAAAAACTAAATCCTTAAAACCAAAATCTCCAAGCACCAGAATCCCCATAATTGGCAGTCGGTCTGTTATCAAAGTTTTTTGTACTATACACTACTTTGGGTGGCCCGCTTCGCGGGTTCAAGGATTATAACTCCGTTTTTGGGTCCTCAGTCCCGCTCACGCAACTCCGTCGCTCCGTTTAGAGTATGCTCAGTCGTCTGGCAGGCGCCTATGTTGTCAGTCGGTCTGTTATCAAAGTTTTTTTGTACTTTTTTAAATTTTATTGTTGGGGATTTTTTTTGTTGAAGATTTTGGTTTTGAGGATTTAGAATATAATCATTTTGTGCTTAGAGATTTTAATTTTGGAAATTTTTCAAAACATAGAGATTTTAGTATTTGGGGATTTTGCGTTTGGTTATTTTGTGGTTCTCCCAAAGTAAATCTCTAGACAAAAATCCTAGACTCCTGAGTTTCAGTGTTTTACTTAAATTTAATAAGAGAATTTACATGGAGAATTGAATCAGACTTGAATTTCAATTCAATTCCATATAGACCTAACAGGATTTCTCAATCCGATTCGACTTTGCGAGCTGAATCGAATCGAAAAATACAAGTAGACCTGGATTGAACATATTCAAAAACTTAATTCCGCACGCACACAGTAAAGTTAAAGTGTCACTTTAATGCTGGATTTACATGTATCTTCGTCTGCAAATATAAAAAACAGTAGAGCGGGACAGATGTATGCCAAAACTCCGAGTGTGTGAAAGGAAACCATCAAGAAGATGAACATGTTCGTCTTCATGTCTGCATTATGGCACTTCTTTTAATCTGCATGTACGAAGATCTTCTGCATTTTGGTGTTCCCTCTCTATCCAAGAAATGTAATTTTTAATTTTCCATCCCCTTTTTTTTTGCAGAAGTCAGACGAAGATACATGTAAATCACTTGGATTCTATTTGAATTCGATCCAGTGAGGTCGTATACCTAGACTTAAATCTGAATCCATTATCGTCCGCCAGTGGCGGATCCAGGGGGGTGGCTATAGGGGCTAAAGCCCCCCCCCACAGCCGATTTCTGAAATTTGAAATATAGAAATATAGAAAGCAATACATTACAACGTGTTAATTTCTACATTCGTCTAAAATATTGCTAAGATGAGAATTTTGATGGACAAAATAACGTGGTTGGGCTGAACAATTTACATGTTCTGCAACTTCTTTTCTAGGCTCTAGGGTTGGGGCTAAAGCCTATGAAGTGATTTGAAAAAAAAAAAAACAATTGGGGGCTATGAAAAATGGACGTGTTTCATGCAGCGACAATTTCCCCTTAAAACAAAACCCAGAAAATTGAAAAAAAAAACAAAAAACAACTTGGGACTAATAAGGTCTGAGAATATTGGACAAAAAACGTAGTCAGGGTTAAACAACTAACTCCCTAAAATCTAACCTTATTCCAGAGAGCTTTTGGGGCATAGGTCTAAGGATTTTCAAAGTCCGAAGTTGGAACTAAAGCTTGAAGATATAATTTAAAAAAAAAACGTGGTCGGGGCTTAACATTTACATGTGAAAAGCAACAACTGTTTACCTACACTAAAAACTTAGCTAATTTAACGATAGAAACGCAATTGAGGCTAATTGAGAACTCCGGGGTGTAAAGCTTATTGTAAATGTTTAATACAACAGGAATTGTTTCTTACAGCCTCGGCTGGGTTAAGATCATTTTGGGGCTTAGTTTTTTCAAAGATCCAATGCAATACATACAAAACATTTTTGCATTAAGCAATTCAATAAACAAATTTTCTAGTCGAGGAGCCAAATTCCAAAAGCGTGAGAAACTCTGTGAACTCAGAAAAATCTTGCAGGTGCACATGAATATTTACAATCTCTATAGACTCTTGAGTGGCTTAAAAATTTATCGACACATTTTTTGAGCAGGAATAGAAAGTGTATGTAGGTGCAGTGTAAACGAAAATTCATTGACACTTGCAGAATTGAGCCGTGCAGCTTATTTCTTAGAGCAGCTGTTTCTTATGCCCGACTAAAAGTCTTGAAATTTTGATATTTTATTTTTCGATCCACAAAATCTTATTTTCGTGCTTGCCAGTGACAATTTGAAGAAAACAGGTAGGTTCGTTGCTTTGGCTAGTTAAAGAAAATGAGATCTCAAGGACTGATACTGTCAAAACACATATAAGCTTTTGCCAGAAAGACCAATTAAATATCAATTTTCTGAACTAGCATTACAAACAGTTTTTAAATTTTGTTAAAAATGTGAAGTTCAAAGCATACCTTCAGCTAATTTAAACAAACACTTACATAATGTACAAAGGTGGGCACTTGATACCTTATCAATAATTAAGCAATATACCTATAAATAAACGAATTTGTTCGTGTGGTACGTGGCTAGAGCTTAAAGTTATAAAATTAGTTATACTACCATGTTTGGCTTTTAAAAAAAATTCCCATGCTTAACACATCAATCCCAAATTTTTCTTATTGCGCTTCGTTTTGAAAAAATTATAAAGCGCGATAGGAGCGGATATAAAGGCACAAGAAACACGGCTATTATTAAAGGAAAAGTGATGTCAAAATTCGTTTTCTGTTATATAACTTCAAATTTACAAACTTGATTTCCAAACTCCAAGCCCCCCCCCCACAGCCAAATCCTAGAACCGCTACTGTCGTCCGCCGAGACAATCATCTCACCAATGTCAAAATGACATTGAAAGTTAGCTAAAACAAACAATTCATTCTATTCATTTTCAAAATGGAAACAATTTATTAAACTTTCGACGTATCAGTTACTTTATTTTGTGTGGTTAAAAAATATCAACCGATTTCAAAATCAAGTTATTTGATACTAGAATTGATAAACAGTCGATTATCGACCGGAGAGCATGAGTAAAAAACCTAATGTAATTATATGAAAAAAACTCTTATAAATATTCAGTGCCTTTTACAAACATACATTTATTATAAGCTTACCAACCAACACAGAATTAGTTAAGGAAATAGCAGTAAAGTATGAAAAGGTACCAATTACGTCGAAATTCTTGCGATAGCAAACAATTTCACTGTGTTTTCTGATTTAAAAACATCAAGTGATTAGAAGTCCGGATAGAAACGACTTAAATCGGCTTACACCCGTATAAATATACATACATAAATAAAGACATTTTAAATTACTATTTAAATGTTCCTTAAAGCTAACACCCACAGCTAATGTTAAAATCTAAATATTTGTGTTTCTCTAAAGCCTCACAACCACCATAGCTACCGCATCGTGACGACGATATAATTACACTCTGAGTGCTTCTTAAAATCTGATAAAACTAACTGCCATTCGCGAGAAATAATGTGGCAACAAATTACTCTGGCAGGTGTAATTAAGTATAAAATAGAGGATTTTAAAGACATTTTAGCGGTTTGTTTACACAACCGAGAATATGTATAGAATAAGGCATCCTTGTATTATCTCAGAAAATATGTAGGTTAGGTAATCACCGAAATCTTTTCACCCCTTTCCTTGAAAATGAAGACTTTTTTCACATCGTCTGGCAATCGTTTCCTCAAAAACTAACCAGTGTTTGTGTTTAAAATGTTATTTGATGGGAAAATATATCCTGGCAGCACAACCAACAACAAAACAAACAATTCTGCGTTAACATTTCAAAAGACTGTATTTCAAGCGGATATTGAAAATTCATGTAACAAGGAAAACAACATTTTTAAAATGAATCTCCTTTTTAACGGAAATTGAACATTTATTACCAAAAGCACAAGTAGCTAGTTTAACTTAAAGTATTTAAGGAATAAAACAAAAGAGAGGAACTTTTCGTCTTTAAATTACATACATAGTATACATATGTATCTATTATATATTATATTACCCAAATAAATTTGAAATGAAAATTATGTAGCAGAAAATTGCATAGTAAAATCGAAAATCAACCAAGTGAATCAATTTGGGATAGCGAATTTTTTGTTCTAGGAGATCTTTCCAACGCACATATAAACTCGCATATACAAGTAGAATATCAATTTGTCTTTAGTTTGACTTAATGGTAGTCCCTGTTGGTTAATACAAAGTTTGAAGGGTTCATTTGGGACTTATGAACATGTATTTGTACATATGATTCATGCGTGGTTTCTGTATAGGAAATATAAACGAAGAAAAATTTGATTGGAAAACTTGAGACCTTATGGCTATTGATGATAAAAGAAAGGCAGTATAATTTAATAATATATTGATCTCATTTTGCAAATGAACTTAATGAATGAATTGAAGAGTCCTTCTTAATTTTTTTTTAATTTTATTTTGTCTGAGATTTGGTGGGCGTTGTTTTGAAAAGTCATTGTGTCAAAGTTTGGATGAAAACAATCTCTTTAAAATCAATCCTGCTCTTGCAAACTTACAAAGAACACCACCGATTCCTTTGATGTTGAGAAAGGATTGAGGCAAGGCGACGCGTTATCATGTAACCTATTCAACATCGTTCTTGAAGCCATTGTACGCAACGCACATGTCCAATCACATGTACAATCTATCAAAAGTCCGTTCAATTGCTTGCATATGCGGATGACATAGACATTGTCGGCAGAACGAAGCGAGCTGTGGCAGGGGCATTTGCGAGCATTGAATCGGAGGCGGCTAAAATGGGATTGGCGGTTAATGAGGACAAGACGAATTATATGCTGTCATCGAGAGAGGAATCTTAACATCGTCGACTCGGGCAAAATATCACGATGGACAGATATAACTTCGAAGTTGTCAAAGACTTTGTCTACCTGGGCTCCACTTTTACATCGCAGAATGACATCAGTGCAATATCAAGCGAAGAATTACTCTTGCCAACCGCTGTTTCTTCGGTCTAAGAAGGCATTTAAGTAGTAAGGCCCTCTCTCAGAGAACCAAGGAGACTTTATACAAGACCCTTATCATCCCGGTCCTGCTTTATGGGTCAGAAGATTCGGAAAGATTCGGATACAAATCTGCTAGGGTGCTTTGAGAGGAAGATTCTTCGTGTGATTTTCGGTCCGGTGTGTATCGAAGGAGTATGGAGGAGAAGATTCAACGACGAGCTATACGGGCTATACAGCGACGTTGACCTGGTCAAAAAGCTGAAAATACAGCGGCTGAGATGGCTGGGGCACGTGGAGCGTATGGACAGCAACGCACCTGCCTGACGAGTCTTCGAATCCAACTCCGATGGGGTACGCAGCAGAGGAAGAACTCGTAACAGGTGGCGCAATCAAGTGAATGACGACATCAAAGCACTCGGTGTGCGCAACTGGAAGCGGCTAGCTAGGGACAGAGCTGGCTGGAGGGGCTTGTTAGTTGAGGCCGAAGCCCATCCTGGGCTGTGAGCGCCATCAAAAGCAAAGTAAGCTCTTGCAAACTATTGTGTGTGTTTTAGAGAAGTAAATGCGTCAGGAGGGGTTGAGGGGGCAATTTGTTTAGTTTTTTGCCAATTATCATTTTATTTCTTCGTCAATTATCTTATAGAATAAAAGTCCTTTTTTCCAATTATAAGTTACACATTCAACTGGATTGAATTTCAAACCAAAAATAAAATGTACGATTTTGATAATCTTAAATTCTCTAGTGGTTGTTCTAGTTTGTTCATTTTGTTAAATCTTAATTTAAAGCACACAATAGACAAAATTCCACTAAGGAGGAGTCTGAATAATAAAGTACTAGTTTTGTGTTTACTGACAATCAAATCATAACTTTATACAAATATAAGCTGTGTTTTTTGGTAGAGTGACTAGCCACTCAGTAAAAGTTTTACACGGAAAACACAAACAAAATTCTCTATAATAATATTTTTTTGTTATTGTTTTGCGTGTAAACATTTTGCTGAGTTGCTAGTCACTCTCTCAAAAATCACGGCTATAGTTATGTTAGTTAGAAAGTATATATGTATGTTTGTAAATCCTGAGAAAAAACAAATCAAACTTTTCCTAAAGATAAAATACTCCCGTATTTATAAGGAAAAAATAGTTATTTCAGCTCCCGTGCTTAGGAAAACTACACAATGGAATAAAATAGTTCCGTACTCAAATGGAGCACTAAGCAAGTGCCTTAAGTTTGAGTCCCGAAAATTCTTATTCCATGGTGTAGTTTTCCTAAACACGAGAGCTGAAATAACTATTTTTTCTTTATAAATAAGTGGGATACATTTTACAAAAATTTAGGTACATATATGTCAAAATCATTATAAATTTAAATTATTTGCAATTCGTTTTAGGTATGTATGCCATTTAGGGTGTATGCAATATAGGATTTATTTGAGTGGATTTTCGAGCACGTGTGGTTTGGCATATAATTGTTAAGGGATCAGGCCTACTGGGGTACCTTAAACGCGGCTGTTATCTTACCGCTTGGTTAAGTCGAAAAAGGTAAGATTAGGATAGCTCAGTTGACATATAAAAACTCTGACTTAGAAAATCTTAACAATTTGCAGATTTTCACATTTAAGATTTTGAATTTTCATATCCGAGATATAATTATTTTTGATTATATATTTTGGAATTTGCATTTTAAGAATTCAATTAAAGATTTTTGTAAAATTAATTTCTTTGTTTTAAACTAAATAATAAAGCATAGTTGGCAGCTCTTCTAAGCTTTTTGCATTTTTATAGTATGCAGTACGGAAACCCTTAACAGTTCTTTCTTTCACACAACTAAATGGGATTCCTTTGCAGTTAGAGTGAGATACAAACGTTCTATCTTCCCTGTACTGCACATATTCATTGGACAGAGTATAGGTACTGACATATATGTATTAATCAACAATTGAAGCTTGCTTCTTTCTCAATTTTGATCTTTTATTGTTTCAGGTGGTAATAAGAAAGTTGTGACGTCAGTATAAAACCTCTAATAAATAATCTGTATTTCAAAGTTCTGTAAAAATGCTGTAAAAGAAATATCGTTTTGATAATGTAAAAAAGTGCGCGCGCACTATTTTACATTATCAAAACTATAATTCTTTTACAGCATTTATACAGAATTTTGATGTACAGAATTTTGAAATATAGTATTTTGACCAACCAGAATTTTGCTATACAGAATTTTGACATATAGTATTTTGCTCATACAGCATTTTATACATACAGAACTTTGACATACAGTATTTTGGCATACAGTATCTTGAATACAGTATTTTGGCGCATACAGTATTGATGGATTTTATTTCATTAAGAAGGACACATTACATTAATTTAAAACGTCGAAAAAGGTTTTTTTAAACATATGTTTAAAAAAAACACATTTTTTAAGGCAACATTTAGTCACTACATTACAAATATAAATCAAAATAAATATTTTCGCTGGAGTCAATTTTTCAAAATACTATATTTATTTTTTTTTTCTTTTTAAATCAAAATATTTATGTTCTCTTACTTGCGATAGTAAGGTTCTTTAATACGGCAAGTTAGTGATTCGTTAAAAGAATTGAAAACGAGATTTTTGAAAGGGAAGACGAAAAAATTAGGTTTGACAATTCTTTATGTCCTAAACGATTGGAGGCAGAGATCAGAAATAAATCCCAACCTTTTGAAAGGTTCCTTAATGATTGTTATTTGTTGTCATTTTCAAAAATAGTCACTCAATAACCTTTATGCTCAACAAACAACAAAATCGGTCAAGGTCTGAGAGCAACCTTTATTTTGTTTTTTTTTTTTAGGTTACGGTCAACCAGTGAGATTTATCTCTGAGAGAAAAAAAGAAATCTCATCTGCAATTTTATCAATCGGAATGCTCGTTAGCATTTTGTAAGCACTGATGCATGCGGAAATGCAGGTTATTGGGCTTTTTCGAAATTGCATTGGTTGAGCTTGGCGTCCCAGTAACTCAAGTCACAGTCGAAAAGGCATTTTCGCCTTTGCACTTTATTTTAAGCGATTATTAGTACGACGTTATAATAAAAATAAGAACAAAAGCTCATATGTACTTGGTTTTGAAAAATAAACATGTTCTCGGCAAATTCCAATTTTTTCTGCATTAAACATTTTTGATTTATTTTCAGCGAAAAAGGTTAAAGTTTGACCTTTTGCATTCATTTTTTTTGTAAAAATCTCAACCATTGAGAGATATTTTTTAAAATAAAACATAAATCTCAACCGATAACCTAAATTAATTTTTTTTTTTAAATAAATCTCAACCCGAAACCAAAATCTTTCTTAAGCAATGTAGTAACTCTCTGAGTGGAACCAATTGAAAATAAAGGTTGAGGGATTTTCATCACATTATACGAGTAGTACTAAGTGTTTTTTAGGTATCATTGGCTTAACATTTTAGAATAGAAACAGTTTTTGGTTTTTGATTTTATCAAAAATAATGCAGTTAATTTTTTTTAATAGCCCAGGCAAATTGTTTTTTACTTAAACAATACAAGTGAAAATTTTTAAACACAATTGTCTTTATTTTGGCATAAGAAATACTGTCACGAAAGTCTATAACTAAATCGTGTGTGCGTCAAAAGTTATACAAGGTTAAATATCAAAAACATAAGTTTTTCCAATAAAACTCAGAAGCGGTAAATGCTATCGAAAAATCTTCCACACAAAACTTGTAGATTATGTCGTTTGCCAAAAAAAAGTTATGACTATTTGTTTTCTGATGACCTTTCAAAAAACGTAAAATGTCGAAAATGGTAGTTTTTCACATATAACCCTTCAAATTTTTGAAAACATCTGAACACAAAGTTTGTACATTCTATAAATCCCTAGAAGAAAAAATTATTATTTTTTTCCTAAAGACAACCGATATAATTTTTTTAAAAGTTTGACAAAAAGATAAAATTTCTGTTTTTTTTTTTTTAATTTTTACTCTTAAGGTTAGACCGCACACAACTGCAGCGGAACTACACTTCACGACGCGGCAAAACATTATTTGTATGAAACTGTATGAGCTATATATCGCACTAAGCGGCAACTGAACTTCATTAAATTTCATACAAATTATTTTGAATCGCAGTTCCGCCTAGTGCAGTCTAACCTTTAAAAGCACAAGTTGTCGAAACAAATCTTGCGCTCAGTTTAAATATCATAATATTTTCTTCAAAAAAATATGAAATTTGTTTCCATACGAGTCATCATAAGTCGCAAAATATTGTGACTTCAATAGTGTCAACTGTCAAAAATAAACGGTTTTTCGCACGCATATATCTTTTACACCTTAAGATAAATCGAAAAATTATATCAAATAATATTATATAAACATACATTAACATCATTGTTGAAATAAAAATACCAAAATTCTAAAATACCGGTTTTTGTTTCTTTACTCTTAAATGACGAATTTTTCGGAAAATATTTTATGCCTATTTTGCAGATTTTAATATTCCCTTGAGGAAACATTATTACACTTTTTTGCGTATGACGCATCTCTTGCAAGATGTTACGAGTTCAAAATTGGACAACTTCGAATAAGTAGGATTTTGTAATTAAATGTATGTATGTACATGTCCAACTATATTTTCGAAGTTATACCATTTTTGAAAACACAATATCTTGCAACTGCTGCTCTGTACGCAAAAAAGTGTGATAATGTTTCCTCTAGGGAATATTAAAATCTGCAAAGTAGGTATAAAATATTTTCCGAAAAGTTCGTCATTTAAGAGTAAGGAGCCAAATATTCTTGAAATTCTAAATTAATATGAACTTTTTTTTAAGATACTTAAAGATTTAAGAATTTTAGAAATAATATTAAAGCAATTAAAAAAAAATAATCTATGCTTTTGAATATTTTTTTATTACCTATGATTTAAGATAAGAATCATATATAAGCCAGTCAAATTCGACAATAATATCTTAAAACGTGAAGTAGTTCAGTCTTCCTAGAGTATTTTATCGCTAACTTTGCAGCTTCAAAAAACTGTGTTCCACTTCAGGAAAAATGCAACAGTGAAAAAAAAACGATAAAATTACCCCCGTTGCCCCGATTTTCTGATATTTTCTTATAACTTTGCAAATATGCAATTTAGGAAAATAAAATTCATTATGAATTTGTTTGTTCAAAAATTTTCAAAAAGACCACATTATTTTTATAGTCATGCCTGATATACTTATTTGCGTTGCTACACACAAAAAATTGAAAAACTAAGTAATTTTGAAGCACTCAAGGAACAGGTACACAATTTCCCAATCTTGGTAGAAATTTGCAATCAAATACTCTATAGTATAATAAGAAGACATTTTAAAATCTGATCTGAATCGGTCTAATAGTTTTGGCAAGAAACATGATGTTAAGTAAGTGCAGCACGTAATATTTGATAGGTCTGGCCACGAGACGAGACTCAGCGAGAATTTCGTAGTAAGTCTCGTCTCGGTCCAGTTAAAATCGAAAATTGTCAGTCTCGTCGTGGACTCGTGTCGGTCTCGTATAATTAAGTTTCGTCTCGGTCTCAGTCTCTCGCCTTTTTCCCAAGAAAATTTGAATTTGCAGTCACGTCCTGTTCTCGTCTCCGAAAAATACAATTTCCGGACAACCTGTTGATTATTGAAACGAAATGTTTTCGAAAAAATATAATTTGTCCCCCATATAGTTTGAATATGTGCAGAAGAAAATAAATATTATATAATTGAACTTGAATTTTTCAATTAGGCTCTCTGTAAATTTCGGTCCAAATATACAGTCTCGTCTCGGTCTCGTCTCGGATGCTTAAAAGGCAGTCTCGTCTCGTCTCGTCTCGATCTTATCATGCGAGACCGAGACCAAGCTTTTTCTCGTCTCGTGGCCAGCCCTAATGTTTGCATCATTGCTTTTGTCAGAGTAGGACACATAAACTATCATTATAATGTTAATTTCCTTTTTTTTGGTAACTTTGGTAGAGATTTTGAAATTTGCGGAACTTTTAATATCACTTAACCAAAAGTTATTTCTTAACTGCTTACAAATAGAGTATATCACATTCTGCTAAAAAATAAAAATAAATCGGGTGGCACAACGGCTCATGAAGAACCAGGGCCTAGTGACTAAAAACTCGCAACCATTCCTGTGTGCGCCTGTCAACAGGAATGGAAGGAACCTACAATTGTATGCCGAATCCGAACGGCTAGACAAGAAGCACTTATTCGTGACAAGTGCTACTCTTGTTGGATTTGTCAATTCCTCGCAAGAGGCAGTAGCCCTGAAAAACACATTCTGCTAAATAAGTGACAAAATACACGTGTATTGTGCCAAAATTGCTATAGGTAAAACAAACCCACTCATTTTTTAGAGTGTTGTCCAACTATTTTTGTCTTTCTTATCATCGTTATACGTTAAGTTTGATCAAAATCTTGCAAATGTTAATTTTTGTTTTGCGAATCCATAACTTCGCATACAAGTATTAACTAACTTCGTACATGACATACATATTCGAAGAACCAAATTTTTACATGATCAAAAATTACGGCAAAAAATACTACAATGTCCCAAAGGTAGTAAAAATTTTTGGTTATTTGCAAAAAATATACGAAATACCACCTCGTCCTCGGTTCCAACGCTCGTCTTCAATGATACTCCTTTTGTCAGCTCGCAAGATAATTTCAATTTGCTTGCAGCACAGTTTGCTGTTAATTCGACGCTGCCAGAAGGTGTTATGACTCCTCCTGTACTTGAGAGCGTAAATGATTTTATGGGACAAATCTTCTTTCGCACTCGTGCAGTTGCTAAAGTTCTAAGAGATCTCGACATTCACAAATCCGCTGGCCCGGATAGTATCCCTCCCATTGTTCTGAAGAGGTGTTCTTCAACGCTGGCAAAACCACTGCGTAAGTTTTTCCATCTGTCCAACTCTACTGGTCTCTTTCCGAGTGGATGGAAAACAGCATTTGTCTAGCCTGTCCCTAAAAAAACTGTATCTTTTTCACCCTCTAACTATCGACCAATTGCACTTACGTCCCTTCTTTCCAAGGTCATGGAAACGCTGATTAATTTCCAGCTCAAGAAATATCTCGAAGAACGAAAGCTTCTTAATGACCGGCAGTACGGCTTTCGTAGCAATAGGTCCACTGGTGATCTGATGGTATATCTCACCGAACAGTGGAACAAATTTTACATCGTTTTGGAGAAAGTAAGATTATTGCACTTGATATTTCAAAAGCGTTTGATAGATTTTGGTTCTCTTATCGAAAATACGCGCATTTGGTTTCGATGAATCTCTTCTTCGTTGGATTCGATTAGAAATTACCTTTCGGATCGTTCAATAAAAGTCGTATTGGACGGTTTCAAGTCTGAAATCCACAAAATAAATGCTGGTGTGCCCCAGGGCTCCGTTTTGTCTCCGACTCTCTTCCTTATTTTTATAAATGATCTTTTGTCTGAAACTTCTAATCCATTAAACTGTTTCGCTGACGACAGTACCCTCAGCTTCTAATATTCGTTTACAGATTCTCATCCATGTCCTTCGGATGTGGACCTTGAACGGCAGCGTATGAAAAGCTCATTAAATTCAGATCTCGACAGCATTGTCCACTGGGGAATAAGAAACCGTGTAGAATTTAATGCTTCTAAAACTCAATGCTGTCTCCTGTCGTTAAAGCGAAACCCACCCCCAATGCCGCTATCCATGGACGGCACTTGCATCGAGGAAACTGAACAGCTCTCAGTTCTCGGTATGTGTGTCACAGAGCACCTTTTATTTGATGTAGCCAAAAACGCTGCCAAGTGTTTAGGTTTTCTCCGTAGGTGTAAGAAGTTTTTCTCCCCTTCTGATCTGGCTGTGATCTACAAAGCCTTTATTCGTCCTAAGCTTGAGTAAAATTCTCATGTTTGGACAGGAGCTCCAAAATCTCACCTGAGTTTGTTGAAAAGAATTCAAAAGAGAGCTTTAAAAATGATAGGTGAAAGATCTATAACGGCAACAATTACATCTCTCGCACACCAACGTAATGTTTCGTGTCTTTCTCTATTTTATCGTTATTATTATAATCAGTGTTCTAGTGAAATAGCCAGTTGCATTGCTCCCCTTAAAAAATTCAACCGTAATACTCGCGCTTCTAGGAATGCTCATCAGTTTACCCTTGAGCCCAACTTCGGACGTACTGTAATGTACAGAGATTCTTTCTTCAGTCGCACCACACGATTGTGGAATGCTTTACCCGACTCGACTTTCCCCTCTCATTTCGATGTGCAAACATTCAAAACCAATGTGCATCGGTATCTCCTTCTAAATCCTCTTCTACTTACGTAATCGCTCGTGCTGTGTTAAAAACATTTTAAGGGTAGCCATAACCCCTTTTGTGCGCGTGGAATAAAAAAAAGGTAATCTTATGTAAAAATCAAAATCTGAAAAAAAAAAACGTCATACGAATAGGTACCAGCTGACAGAGCAGTAAAATATGGAAATATTACTGTCATAAGAACGGAGCTTTGATATACAAAATTTGTATTTTTAAATATTGTAAATGCAAACGATTTAGTTAAAAAAATCTTGTCTCAAAACTTTTTATTTTCCTATACTTTCTAGATCTGTAGGTCTGTATGGAAAATTAGAAATTTTAACAAAATTCTGCACAGCACGTCTTTAACTCAACTCAAATTATTATTTATTATAATTATTTATTTGGATTATAAATAATATTATTATGATGAGTAAAATTATTATTTTAAATTTGGTTCACTACGGCGTATGTGGAATTTTTTTTTTTGCTCAGAAATCAATTTTTTTTTCAAAAAACATAAAAATACATTTTTTTAGTGTTCATCCAACTAGAGGTGTTATTTTTAATTTCACCCCATTAATTAACTGTACAAATTCCACTGCCATATCAAGGTTTTTCTTTAAGCAACATTTAGTAGAAGAAGTTTTTGCGTTTCAATCAAGCATTTTGTTTTACTCTATCATAAACAGAAAGTGAACTGAGAACATTACTCAGAATATAAATGTGAACATTTGTCTTAAAGTAACTAAGTATTATATTCAGACATCAATCTGCTGCTAAAAATAAGTAATAGCTAAGAACATTTAACAAAAATGCCTAAGTCCAGTAAGCAGTATATACAGTTACCAATATAACCCTTGGCAAGGATAAATGGCTAACATCAATTAACTTATTTTATTCCTGTGTATATAAAACAACAAGCCGCAGATTTATTTATGTGTACATGTGTACTCGAGACAATGGAAATGTTACGCTTAAAACGTTGCGTGTACCTATAAAGTTGCCACCCATATTTTAACAAGTACATACATATATCCTTTTTAGCTTCAAACAAATGAGACATACTATATGATAAACATTACTCTTAAACATTATTTCTTACTTACCAGCATTGTTGTCATCATAGGCAACTGTTGTGGTCCTCTGGCGAATTCCAGAAATTCATCTCTTGTACAATTGAAATGAATACCATCGGGGTCACATCTATTAAACGCGTCATCGTTCTCATTGTCAAGCATACCGGAACCACCACCGCCATCATCATCATCATCATCCGCACTCCCGATGCTGCTATTATAATTGCGAAAGCCAGTTTTATTGCCGAGCAATGATGTAAATGTCGTTGCTTCCAGCGATAAATTTCCGGTAAAATTTGTCGTTGCCAAGGACGACGACAACGGAGAAATCCATCCTGAGCCGAAACTCGATGACATTGTCGTTGTTGCATTTTGAAATATTAATTCCGTTAGATTTGAAGCCTGATGCATAAGACCCGAATCGATCATTTTGAATAGGCTATTGAGCAGATGCGTGGAAATATTTCCACAAAATCACTTTGTTTTTTAAAATTTCATTTTGTATCAATTTTGCATATTTTGCCGTTATTGCTGAGTCCGACGAATGGAGATAAATCACACTTGCGGCAAGAGAAGCAGAAAAAACTGACTTAATTAAATTTACAATATGAAAGTGAGAGCCGACAGCAAAAAAAAAATAAAAGAAAGTATTGGAAGGACGATAAGGGAATATCAAGAAAGCGCGTTTTTGCCTAAGCAATACTAAGTCATATTTAGTGTCAAAAACTCTGTCTTCTTAGAGATGTTTTTGTTGTTGTTTTGCCTATAAGCTGACTGGGAATGTTTTATTTTTTTTATTTTTCTACGCGGCCGATCTTTTTTTTATTCTAGAAATCGTTAGCGACTATAAACTTAAGGGACTAACCGTCAACGACGACGCCAACAACGAACGTTCATAGGAAAATCTAGATTCAATTATTATATTTTTATTTCTTGGGGTTCGGTTTGGAATTTGATGCTGCTGGGTGGTTGTTCACGTTCTCGTTATCGTTTGCGTTGTAGTTTTCTTTTATGTCGCTTATCTTTTATTCGTGATGTGAACACAAGATACGAGTTCGGATAAAGTTATCTTCTCATAACGCTTGAGATGAGTTACCATTGTTTGCTTGTGATGGGGGATGCGAAATTGGTTCACTCTGTGATAGAAATGCATGCCAGTTTGGGTGGGTGTTTATTTATTTTTTTTTATTATTTAAGTAGACAGTTTTGACGGACTTGAATATTGCTTTTGGAATATTTCATCTTATCTCGCAAACTCATTTGCCTGCAAAGATTACAAAAAGTTTAAAATTGTATAATTGAATATTGTAGGTAAAGTTTTTTTTTAAGAATACTAAGAAGATTGTTGAGTAAGTTATTTTATTATTTAATCAAATGACGCATATGTGAATAAAAAAAAAATAAAGAAAACCCTACGTCAGTTATACGTATACCGGCTGTTTGCATGAGTCTTTATTTTTCTTCTTTTTTGTAGTCAAATTATGAACGCCTATTTCTATTTTGAGAATATTTCGGGTTATACCTCGAACGCAGTTTTATTGTAATTGTTTTGTACAAATCAGCATGTAAGAAATTTAATCAAAACTGCAAGAGTCGTTTTAGAGAAAATTTGAATCAACCAAAATCGTCGTATGACAGCTATCTACATAATATGTATTATTTAATAAAAATGTTATGAATCCTTTTTGGCTCTCGCTGAGAATGGTTCAGCTGCACGCACAAATAAAAATACTGATAATGACGCAACGGGCAATATGAGGGATAACACTTTTCTTAAATTCTCCATTATGGTTATGTTGAATTTGATTAAAATCGCAAAGTTGTTTAATTTTTTTTCGGTACGAAACTAAACTTACCCTATAATGGGAGCGCTACGATATCTCGCAAACTAAAATCTCGAATAACGAAATCTCGCATTTTTTTTTAAAAATCTCGAAATACGAAATCTCGCAAACTCATAAGCCCGCTTTTCATAAACTCGCAATAACAAAATCTCGCTTTAAACAATCTCGCATTTACGTTTCTCAGCCAAAAATCTCGCAAATTTCAACTAAAATCTCGCAAACTAAAATCTCGCATTATCACGTGAAGTTGAAAAATTCTGAACTGAAAAATAAAATCCTGCGAATAGAAAATGAAAAATCAGAGGCCTAAAAAGGGATATAAAATCCTTGAACCCGATACGCCGGCAACCCAAAGTACTTTTTATTACAAATAAACTGAAAACACACCAACTGACAACATAGGCGCCTGCCTGGCGACTGAGCATACCCTAAGCAGAGCGACGGAGTCGCGTGAGCGGGACAGAGGACCCGAAGAGGGAGTTAAAATCCTTGAACCCGCGAAGCGTGCCACCCAATGTACTGTTTATTGCACATAAACAGAAAGCACACCAACTGACAACATACATAACGTAATTTATACAAGTCCTTTCTGTTTTTTAATGCGAGATTTAAGTTTTCGAGATTTAAGTTTGCGGGTTTTTGTAATTGCGAGATTATAAAAAGCCGGTTTTTGTAATTGCGAGATTATGAAGAGCGGGTTTATGTAATTGCGAGATTTCGTATTGCGAGATTTCGGGTGCGAGATTTTACTTTGCGTGATTTAGTAGCCAACCCCCCTATAATATAATGAATAAAATTTCAAATTTATTTGTAGTGTCTTTGGGCCAGTTTTTCATTATGGGGTTAAAGATAAATCCGAGTTAACTCACCAAATTTGATGAGTCAACTTTGGATTAACTCAAAAAATGTTCATGAT
The DNA here is from genome assembly GCA_949320155.1 of Melangyna quadrimaculata. Lineage (NCBI taxonomy): Eukaryota > Metazoa > Arthropoda > Insecta > Diptera > Syrphidae > Melangyna > Melangyna quadrimaculata. Next base: position 188,759,017 of record OX439484.1, read on the forward strand.
ATTATATTTTCCGTCTTTTTTTAATGCAGTCTGCATTCATCATCAATTAACGACGTAATTGTAGACAGATCTATTTCCAGAGTTAACTAACTCGGGCTTAACCCAACACTGAAAAACTGGGCCTTAAAGTTATAATTTTAATGATTATCTCATTCGGCAGTAAGAAAAATAAATGAAAATAATTATCACTCATCCATCACTTACCTCTCTCTATCTTCACAAAAGAAATTTATTGTATTCTTTAAATGGCTTTGAAGATGATGATTTATTACATATTTATAATATGAAATGAGTTTAAATTGTTGCGGTAAATTTTACCACAACAAGTTTCACTGGCCTATTTCTGTATCCCTAACCCATTTAACCTTCATTTTCTTTGTGGCTCCAAAATGCTCTTAGAGTTCAGTAGATACCTGGTTTCCATCAACCAGAGACCTGCTCTAAAAGTATTTTGGAAAAGCAATAAATAAACACAGGTATTCGATCGAAATTAAGAAGAACAGTTGGTTCCAAAATACGATACTTTGTTTTCCATGCGGACGGACGGTCTCATGTTGATGTGCCGGCGGATGAGCTGAAGAAGTAAGCGAGTCAGGCGGACTCTTACTTAAATCTTAATAAACAAAACATCATCCTAAATTAAAATTAACTTCAATGTATGGTAATATGGGTCATTAACGCTTAGTGTCTAACTTTTGAAATTCTTAATTCTAGTTTTAAAGTATTGAATTGTCTATAGAACAACTATCGGAAGTTATTTAATAGAGTAGGGTTCACATTTTGAAAAATATGCCTTCCTTTATCTCTTCTAAAAAAAATGTAGAATGACTTCAATCGCGCTTCGAATCACGCGCGTATATTTTTTTTGGTAACTGAGAAATGGGTCTGAGGATGGGTCTGAACACGGCCATTAAGGTTCGGTAAGTTTTGGAATAACATCCAACAACTTGCTGAATCCGTGCATGTGAGCGTGAGTGTAAAGTTTCGCTGAGAGTCAACAACGGAGGTTTTCTGGGAGCGAGGAGTCTTTCCAGAAAGCCCGTGTCCCGTGACCGACAATCAAGAAAACGTATGGCTGAATGTATGAATGTGTGCGTGAATGGAATGGTCGAGGGAAGAAAGTTTTGTAAGCTGGGAAGTCACTCTGTTGAGAGCTAACTCAGCAACAAGTTGTGCAAGAAAAGAAAAAAGGAGATTCGAGAAAAATAGAAAGGAAAAAGATTGGAAATTATTAAAAAGGAAAGTCGGAAATTAAAGGACCAAGTTTGGAAATATTTTTAGAAGAAAAGGGATTCGAGGTGCGAAGAAACTAGGTGGAAAATTGCGAGTAGATAGAGGAGTAAAAGACAGATAAGTAGAGTCGAAGACTTGATAAAATTATTTTGGTTAATTATTGTTAAATTGAATAAATTTCCGATAGTGGTTTTTTATTGATATAGTTTTAGCCCGGTTAAATTATAGTTCGGTTTAATTTCGTTTCAAACTCAATAAATTTTTGGGACGCGTTATTTATTTCTTTTGTTCGGTGTTAACGGCCCAGTTTTACCTTGTTCTTTTGTGGCTAAACGGTTCTCTGTAAGCCTATTAAATTATTCGTGTATATTAATTTTAACTGAAAAGATCTTGGGTTTTAATCCTACACGTAAAGGTTTCCCAAGCAATTTTAAATTCATTAAAAACTTTTTGAAAAAGTAAATTTGCTCTTTAAATTCATTTTAAAATTCGTCGTTGTTGTTCGCTTCAAAAGGTTTGTGATTTCCTTTCTTTCGAAAAAAAAAAAAATCACTGGCGCCCATTTTGTGAAAGTACACCCTGTACTTCACATTACCTTTTTTTATCTAGCATCAATTTTTTTTATCCTGTTTTTTTATTAATCGGTCACAGTGCATTTGTTCTTTTAATTAAATTATTGTTTGGATTCGGCAAATCCGATTGTGTTTCGTGAATAGTAAATCCACCATCATAAATTTTAAGTTAAACTCATCCTAAATTCGCGTTAATAATTTCACAACAAAATTAATTTTATGAAAAGAATAGCTTTGCACTAAATCATTGCGGACATTAATATAAATTATCGCTCATGAAAAATTGTCTACAAGGTAACTGCTTGCGTCAAAAAATCTAGCCATCAAAACAAATCAGAATGTTGTGTTGCAGGAAAAAATAATATTTATCAACTCAAAATTTTGGTCATTGGTAAATGATGAACGTACATAAAAGGTGGTTCAGATATTACGGTGTTAAATTTTGCAGATATTTAGCAAAAGCTTAAATAAAATTTATAAATAATAAATATTCCTTATGAATTTAATGATAAGATTAAGTGATAAAAATATAAATTCTCTATGATTTATGATATAAAATTTACCCGAAAATATTCTTCCTACCTCGAAAATTAAAATTAAGCAAAATAACTGGCGTGTGTTTCTGTTTATTTACATTTGAAAATATCAGTAGAATAAAATTGCGAAAAAATAAGAAAACGGATTGAATGGTCTCCTTATACATACATACACTCTTCAGAATAATATCGATATAAAGTCAATAAATCCTAATGTATAATTTAAGCAGAAAGTACGAATAATAATAATTAATACATATCTCACCTCAAAGTAATTCAAAACAAATAAGTTGCAGAAACTTAACTTATACACAAAACACACATTTGAAGCAGCTTGAGCTTAAATTACTTGAATTAATTGGCGATGAAATCTGTCAATAAAAGAAGGGGTTATAAATTTAAAACAAAATTGATTAGCGTCAACATTTGAGAAGCTGTATCTATGGTATCAATTTTTTAAGATACTGTTATCGCGCAGTCATGAGATATAGCACCGGACAAAATGTTCCTATTTTGTTTTAAAGAGTGTATTTATCAACTTGTTTATTCAGCTTTTATTGTTTTTTTTCTTAGTCCCAAGATTTCGTTTGCCCTGTTTTATGGTATTTAAGAAAATCTTTCGCTGTTTTACAAATATTGATCGCCAGACTCATAATAATTTGACATATGTTTCCTTGCAGATAAATAAACATTCAATACGCCGGGAAGGTAAACTACTTTGTTTTGCCGCCATTTTGGTAAACATTAGTCTTGCCAGTTCATATTTAGCAGTCGTGAAGTAGACACGTGGAAAATTTATTATAGAAAAATATTCGATAAACCAACGTGTTTTAATCGTTAAAACATTTTATCAAAATCAATCATCGATTACTGTGACGATGAGAAAGTTACGTAAAATTTTCGGGAGTTTTTGAATTTTTGAATGGATATTTGAATAAACAGAATAGTCGGTTCTGGGTTATGGAAAACACTCAAATTATTCATCAGTCACCTTTGCATCTATTAAAAGTTACAGTCTGTTGTGCAGTTTAGTCAGGAGGAATCATTGGAACTTACTTCTTTAAAAATGAAAACGGTGTAACGGTAACTGTGAATGGGGAGCGATATCGTGATGATTGAAAACTTTTTAACACCACCACTGCACGCCTTGGGCTTGATTAACATATGGTATCAACAAGACGGTGCCACATCGCATACAGCCAGGATTACAATGGAATTACTGCGAGACCTCTTTCCACAACAAGTTATTTCAAGAAATGGTGATAGACCAAGAGCCCACAACAAATTCAGGGGTGTGAAGTGAAGTTATAAAGTTAATTTTGACTTCACTTTTAGAGGTTTAATTTTTTTTTCATTAGCCGTGTTTTTTTAGTACTCATTAATTACTCACTTTTTTATTTTAAACGCAAAGCAAAAACAAATCAGACTACTCAGTGTTTGTTTTGTTTTTGTTTTGTTTATTAAATTTAAAAGTGAGTAATTAATGAGTATTAAAAAAACTAGGCCATTGTGTTCCATAGACTTGTGGAGATGTAAATCCAAAAAGCCAGACATTTCTGCGGTTGCAAAAGCCCAGCCAGACACTTTTCGTAAAAAAAAAATATATATATATATTTTTGTAGTATTTTAATTAAATTGGCAAAAAAGAGCTTAGATTTGCTTTAATTCGAAGTTTTTAAAATAATGGGTAGGGGAGATACCCCACCATATTCCCACTAATTTATCCGCAAAAGGTGGACGCCATCTTGAAGCTTAGGAATTAAAGCAATGATTTTAATTAAGTCGTGTATTATTTAGCCCATGCAAAATGTACAAAAAAAATGGCCAATCTGCCAAAAGAATTCAAGTTAAGGTTTCTTAACGCAACTGTCTTCATTTTGATATAAGAAATACTGTCGCGAAAGTCTATTGCCAAATCGTGTGAGCATCAATAGTTATCCAAGGTTAAATGTCAAAAATATCAGTTTTCGCATAGAACTCAGAAACGGTAAATGCTATCGAAAAAGTTCTTCATACAAAACTCATAGATTATGTCATTAATCATTTGCCAAAAAAAGTTATGAATATTTTTTTCTTACGAACCACCGTTAAGAAGATATCGACATTTCAAAAAACGTAGAATGTCGAAAATGGTCGTTTTTCACGTATAACTCCTAAACGCTTCAAATTTTTGAAAACATCTGAACACAAAGTTTGTACATTATGTGAATTCTTACAAGAAAAAAATATTATTTTTTTCTTAAAAACAACCGTTTTAAAGGTATAATTTTTTTAAAAGTTTGACAAATGTTAAAATGTCTGTTTTTTTTTTTTATTTTTACTCTTAAAAGCACAAGTTGTCGAAAAAAAAATCATTCACCGAGTTTTCAAACCTTAATACTCTCTTAAAAAAAATATGTAACTTTTTTTCATACGAGTCATAAGTCGTAAGATATTGTGACTTCAATAATGTCACAATATCTATATATAATATATCTTTTAAACCCTAAGCTTAATCGAAAAATTATATAAGCTAAATTTTTACATTATGTAATATTATATAAGCATGCCTTAACAGTTTTTTTCTATAAGCCGTAATGACGTTAAAAACTTTTCATTTTTATAGATTTTGGTATGCTCTTTCCGAATTTGCATTTTGCCACCTCACACCTTTGCCACCTGTGCTCAGTGCAGGTTTTGTTGCTTATCAAATGCATTTGAACGACTAGCATTTTTATTAGAGCACACAAGCTTGCTGTTGTCACATTCGGTTTCTATCTTCTTTCTCCGTACCCGATTCATATGCCAACAATTCGTTGGTCATTGTTTTATTTGTAAATGGGACAGCAGAGACTGGAAAAGTCATTATATAAAGAAAGACTGGCTCAAACGGCAATCTCTTACTCCAGGACAAACAAATATCAAAAATCCTCCATTGGTACAGCCTGATAAAATATTTGTACCACATTTGCACATAAAACTTGGGCTCATGAAGAACTTTGTCCAAGCTATGGATAGGAGTGGTAACGGCTTTTGTATTTGAAATAAAAATTTACATAGCTGAGTTAGCCAAAAGTTAAAGAGGGCATATTTTTGCTGGCCCTCAAATTAGGCAATTGATTTTTTTTTTAAACTTTGCGCGCACAAAAGGGATTATTATTACCCTTAAAATATTAACACACAGTGCGAGCGTTCAGGAAATTGGAAAGGGTTAAAAGGAGATACCGATGAACATTTGTTTTGAATGTCTGAATACTGTAATAAGAAGGAAACACAGAGCCAGGTAAAGTATTCCACATTCTTGTGGTTCGACTAAAGAAAGAATCTCTATACTTAACAGTTCGTCCGAAGTTGGGCTCGAAGGTAAACTGATGGGCATTCCTAGAAGCGCGAGTATTACGGTTGAATTGTTTAAGGGGAGGAATGCAACTGGCTATTTCACTAGAACACTGTTTATAAAAATAGCGGTAAAATAGGGAAAGACATGAAACATTACGGCGGTGTTCGAGAGATGTAATTGATTACGTTATAGATCCTTCACCTATCATTTAAAAAAAAAAAGATGATGCGTTTAAAGAAAAGATTAGTGATTTGGAAAAATCAGCTTGGGAATCTTTCATGAAAGTATCATCAAATTTTCTAGGAAATCATCGATCAAGTGACTTTATAAGTATTGTTGCGGAGCTTTTATCTACTTATAAGGCTTTGGGCTGTAATATGTCTCTGAAAATACACTTTCTTTATTCACATTTGGACCTCTTTCCTGAAAATTTGGGCGCCGTCAGCGTTGAACACGGTGAAAGATTTCACCAAGACATTTCTACCATGGAAAAACGATATCAGGGCAAGTGGAGTCCACGTATGCTAGCGGATTACTGTTGGACATTACAAAGAGATGTCCCTGATGCGACGTCCCCTAGACGAAAATCATAAATCTTCTTTTATATTAATGATGCATTATAACGTAATAACTTCTTCTTTTTTTTTTAATAAAGACTGAACATTTCTTAAATAAATATAATAAAATATAATTACAAAAAAGTCTTCCTATTTGAAGCATTTTAATTTTATTTTTGTTATCCTTATCCTTGTCCTAAACATAACAAGAAAAAAGTTTCCATGTTGCACGCAAAAATTGTTTTTTTGCTGACCAATTTATTAGTAAAATGTTCATCAAAATACTAACCATAATCTTTTTAGCAATTCGTAATCTTTTTTTCAAAATCGTAAGAGCTGTTTTTGAGATAAATTACGTTTTTCATATTGGTTGTATGGCCAGGTACCGTTATTTGTTGAGCTAAGAAAAAATTCAATTTCCCCTCTTAGGAATCATCTGAGAACCTTAAGTCCAAAGTTTGAAATTGCTTCAGTGATTTAGGCTGCAGGTCGAGGTACAGACAGACAGATAGACAGAATGAATTGTGGGGCCAACTTTTTTCGCGTTCTCTATCATCGCGTAATGTTAGGGAAAAATATTATCTCAAGTTCGATTTTTACGAATCCAAAACATGACCTAAAGTTCCTATGTATATTTCAAGCTAAAATTAGTAAATCATTTAAAATCTTAACAAAAATCATTTCATATATAATTCAAATTAAAATAATTACTGAACCACAATCAAAAATAAGAAAACCAAGCCTCTTTCTTTCATTCGATGATGAGGAAATATTTTTGCTTCAATCAAAATGATATCACGAATTAAGAGATTTTATACTTTCACCTCTTTTAAAAAAGTCCGTAAACTCATTAGTTCAAAAACTTTCTCCGCAAAATCATCGGTAAAAGTATATACGAGTATATTTTATCATTAAAACTCAGAAATCTTTTCCGATTCAAAGATTAGTTTTGCTAGAGTCGTGCCAACATATAAAGTTATACCTCTCAACATTAAGTTTCAGCAGCCATCCCCATAATGCTCTTCTCATCATCATCATCATGCACAGCGCATCACCATCATCCACCTATATATAACAACTATTTGAAAAGTGAAAAGTTTTCATTTTCTCAATTGAACAAAAGAGGCAAATGTTGTACAAACTTTAAGCCCTTAAAGTGTTGAGCAACTCTGAGTTGTGGTGAGGTACGGGTACCTAGCAAATTAGTTCATTAAAATTAATTGCGAGATGATGCCAAAACATCTAGTAGGTTTTTATCCTCAAAAAACACACATAAGAAATGCAGATGTACCGATGTAGGTGGAATATACAAATGCAAAGAGTTTCCTTCGTCGTCGTCGACACCACCCCCCCCCCGTTGCCCTAGAGAAAATAAGACTCAAAGAGCACGAGTTTAACATTAGCAGTACAAATCTTCTTATTAAATATTCATATTTTTTAACAAAGAACAAGGCAAAAATGTGTGTTTTGTAATTGATATGCAAATACCTAACACAGCAAAGTTCCAGTGGGACTTGTACATATTTTTGCATGTGCTGTATCTACATTATGTATGTGTGCGTGTGTTTTAAGGGTCCTCTTCATCTTTTCATCCTTTTGTCAAGTGTTGCGAATTAAATAAAAATACAACCTATTCCTATCCTCTACCTTTAAAATAATTTAAATCAAGTTATGCCCTGAGGAACTGTGAGTTGACGAACTTATTCTTCACTTTATAAAGCCCATATACGGAGCGACTTATACATTCAAAATGGATTTTCATTATTTGAAGCATATATATTTAAAAACGTATCCTTAATCCTTAATGACAAAAAAGACATAATGTGATGGAATTATTTTTGTATATAATTTGGAAGAAGATTACACGCATGAATGTTCAATTTTCCTCATTATTTCGGGTGAACCCAACACATTTCCTGTTGTCACCAGAAAAATGTGTTGGGACTACAAATTTACATAAAATCCACCACGCTTTCTAAAATTTCCCTTAAATGTATAGAAACTGGTTATATTTTTGGAAATTCATGTTTGTTTACAAAAAAACGATTCACATCACCAAAATTCATACTCCTTTTAAAAGTTCATTGAAAATGACTGGAAGAGTAATTTAACAGACCCATTCGTATACAACAAGCTTCTAAACATAAATGTTTGACAATATACATATAGGAATTCTTTGATTTAAAACCACAAAGCACAAAAGTGTTTATTGTTTTTGTAAGCTTTGTATACTTCTTCCACTTGTATACGTTCCAAGGTTGGTCCTTCAGACTTTCTATGGATACAGTATTTTGCTTTCATGGTGTAAGGGTTATTTATCGATTGATATTTTGCCAATATTTTTTGTTCTCATTGAAAGAGGGGGTGGTCAAGGAGGTTTGGTGGGTATGTCTTAGAAAATCGTTTTTATATATTTTTCCTTTTTCAATGATTGAATATTAAAAAATGTAGAAAAATGAAACAAGTAAATTCCTTTTTTTTTAAAGATTTTTTTCTTTCCTTGCAATTCAAGTGGAAAAATTAATTGAATGAACCCTTCCTTTCGTTGAATTCCGAAGATTTTTTATTTTAATTATGTGATAAATGATGATTAGTTATTTGCTGTCTAATGGAATTTCCCGGAAATGAGTTCATCAAAAAATTTGAAATTACACTTCATCTTTTTCATTAACAGTTGTTTTTTATCGTTTTTTTTTTTTTTGTATAAACGTATTTCTGGAATCAAAGCACGAAGGAAAACCCAACCTCGAAGCCTATCTGTCTATTTTTATTTTTTTTTTGCTTCAAATAACTCATAAAAGATATGTGAGATAATTTATTACTTTCTTGATGGAATATGGGCAGATGTATGTACATATTTATAGGTCAATTTGAGGTTTTTCGCACAATATATATAAAAAAAACAGACAAAAATAAATACTACCTTCTCAAGTGGAACAATAAGTATACCTACTGAGGTTATTTATGTTTCTATGTATGAAGTGTCCTCTTGAGACACTTTGATATTTGAAGGGTTTTATGAAAGGTTTCATACAAAAAAACAAAAGTTTATCCTAAGATAAACTTAGCTTGAAGACATTTTCGTAAAGCAGTTATTTTATTACTCTCGGAGTGGAGGAAAAAGTAATCAAAATGTTGCGTTCAAGATGTGATTTAAAAAAATAGATAGACTACAAAATTCCTCTCTGATTTTTTTATAACTAAAAATTGCTGGTAGAAGATTAAAACATCTCAAGCCCTTTAGAGGCAAGTAGACAATTTTTTGCTTAATATGGCTATGGATTTTTCAGCTGAAATTAAATCTTTTGCATATATTTATTTAAAGGATTTTCAGATAAGGGGGAGGGGTGGAAAGATGTTGAAATGGAATCAAATATGCTGTGCGGAGGTATTCATAAAATACATTTTGTATAGTGTTCAAGTACAGGGGGCTTCCTACGATGGTTACGGATCAGAGCGGTCCAATTTTCAATGACTCTTCTGTATACAAAATCCGGCTGAGTTTGAGCGACGGCCTGTGTTATGTCCAACATAGGGCATCGGTTGATTGTGATTTATTCGCATGGTCCTGCAACTTTGGAAAACCCATAAGAGAAAGTCTAGCGAGTCAGTCGCACCACAAAAATGTGGAATGCTTTTCCCGACGCGACTTACCCCTCCCATTTCGATGTGCAAACATTTAAAACCAATGTGCATCGGTACCTCCTTCTAAATCCTCTCCTACTTACCTAATCGCTCGTGCTGTGTTAAAAACATTATAAGGGTAGCCATAACCCATAACCCCTTTTGCGCGCGTGGAATATAAAAAAAACGTCATTTTCGAAAAGTACGGACCAATGACGTCATGCGTTGGCCCAAAATCCACACTAAAATTTTTTTTAAGTGAACAAAAAACTTAATTTAATGGCTCTTTTTAAGAGTACATTTATACATTTTGACGAAAATTACAAAAATGTCTGTTTCTATTTCACATTTACAATAATTTGGAAACACGATTAGACAAATGTGAATTAATGTGACGAAAAATTCCCAATACATTTTTTTTTTTTTTTGATTTCTAAGAAAAATTTCAATTCGTCCTTTACTCAATATCTCGAAAACAATTTCAGTTTTTCGAGTGTTTTTAAATTGAACACATACATAGCTGTTCTTAAATATTTAGATACTATCTAGCAGCGTCGTACTCTTTATTAAATGCGACGACGCTGATAATATTTGACGTGCAGTTGCAATACAATCTGATCACAGAATAAATTTATTAAAACCATAATACAAATTAAACAATTCATTTAAATTTAATTTTGAATTGTGTTTCCTTTATTTTACTTTAAAAAAAATCCCACCGTGACATGTATCATGTACGATTAAAAGTTTGTCTTCCAAGGACTTATTTTTCTGTAGGAGTTTTCGGAGAAATTTGAGAAATGAAAAAAGGCGTCTGAGAAATTTTTAAACAATTAACATAATTTTCTAAATATTAAAAAAGAAAAAAAAAATCAATTTAATTGTTAAAATTAAAATGAAATGCTATTAAATACTTCAAAGTGGCAAAGATATTGTAGACATAAATATCTTTAACTTTATTAATAAAATATTGCATTATGTGAAAATTTGAACTAAAAGCAATAGCCTAAAGAAATATTTTTTTTCTCTGATTTTTTTTTTTAAATAAATTCAGAAACTTAAATTTAACAGTATCTGCTATCAAGCAGACGCCTAACCAATTTCAATTATTTACATAGTAGTTCGTAGGACTGTAAAAATCCTAAAAGCGTAACTGACTGACTCACTACGCAGTATGCACTCACTGAAAGTTCATCAAAATTACGCAGCTCTTACTGACACCGTAGAATCTTGAATTTTTGCACAACGGTATAGGTATTGTAGAACGAACAAAGGAAGGAGGTTTTCCGTTTAGGGGGCGTGGCATCCTCCTATCTGCTCAAAATTGATATCAACTATATGGTGTACTTCCGATGGTCGTAGAATGATTTAATTTGTGAAGAGCGGTAAGGGCTTGAACTTGAAGCAAATAAAATAATTGACAATTTTAAACTTCTCATTTTGGGGCCGTGGTATTCACCCACTTTCACCTGACAAAAAAAAAAGTAAAATCACATCGTAAAATAAACCTAAATGTAAACAAATGCGGCAAATCCTTCTTTTAGCTCTGACTGTTTTTAAAACCTGACTTGTTACACAAGGATTTTTGTATTAGGGCGAACTTGGCTCCTTTTTCAAAATGTATATGTTTGGTATGATAATCATAACCAGATGACAAAAAGAACCAGTAATGTCAAATAATACAGGTCTTCTCTCACAATTATTTACTATTTTAGTCCCAAAAGACATTTATTTTCTTCAAAACTAAATAAATGTATTAACTTATCATTCAAACTTTGTTCTCACAAGCATTCCTTCTAAGAACTTCGTAAAATTCTTATTAATATATTATAGAGCTTGGCATTTTTGTAACGACTTTTATGGAGATGACAATTCTCTTTCCCACAACGTTAACCCACCATTAATCGAAACCAAGATGATGTAGGGTTTTATGATTCTCGTGGGCAGAAATGATGTAGGAATCTTTATTTAGAAAATGTTAAGGTGGTTTTGCAAAAGGAAAGAATACAAATAAATTACCCTTGTTAACATGTTTTTAGGTCAGAAAACTGGTAGGATGGTTTGATGTTTGATAGTTTTTATTCATAAAATATGAATGGTTAGGCTACTCCGTTCTTCGTAATAATAAATAATTTCCTACAATATATATAACTTCAGTGTTTTGCTACTATACCTCATTGTTGATGGCGAAAATACAAATATGGAATCTCTTAGGGAGTTTTATACGTCAGGTATGTCTTCTGAATTGTGAAAAACTTTTCAATTACAACTTAGTTAAAAGATGAAGGCCTTAACGACGAAAACCACTTTTATTTGACACCTTCAACTACACATATTACTAACATCATCGTATTGTTAGATTCAATTAAAACCTCGATTTTTGTATTTAACATTAAACCAAAAGGTACATATTTGGCCTGGCTATGATTTTGTTCAACAAAAGGACAGCTGTACGGTGCAGATGCCATCGACACCAAACTATTCTTGAAAACCTTTTTTTTTTTATTATTTCAGCCTTTGAAATTCGTTAGGAAAATTAAATGTGAGTTGTAAAGGAATACTCGTTTATACAAAACAAAGCTCAAGAAAAAATCTAACTTTTTGCGAAATGTGGCTGTGTTAGTTTTATGGTACTTTGTGTTTACTTACTGCCCAAAGAATAAACAATTCTTTTTTTTCCTCTTCAATCGAAGTAGAGACATTGCAAACATGATTCTTAAAACAACTACAGCCCGCAAAACCTTTTAAGTTTCTTTGAAAATTAAAAAAAAAACAACATTCTTTTTATTTTGTAATGAAATTTTTATTTATGTAGCTATTTGCTAGGTTGTACCTAACCTACCTTTATGTATATTTTGTTCAGGTTTTCTTAGAAAAAAAAAACAATAAAGCAACTTTAGCTGACTTAAGCCCACATATTTTTATAGTGAAAAGAAATGGTTTTGTTTCAACTTTGATAAGAAATTAACTTTGTGCAAACAAATTAATTAATAATAAAGTCTAATTGAATTCTCTTTCTCCCAAAAAAAAAACACTTTGAACGAAATGGGAACAAACAATAAATCACAAGAAATAATTTGAAATGAATTTTGTTTTGGCAAAGTAAATATTATAAACTTTATATCAAACAATCTCATCCACTCAAACAAAAAATAAATTTATAAATATTATTTTAAGTTGAATCTAAAGGGGCAAGTATTGGTTTCGTGTGAAAAAACGACGTTTTAATGAATATCAACATTATAACAATAATTTAAACTAAAACGTTTTTCAACAGGGACGCTACAAAAGTAGAGCAACAGGGACAGCAAACGACGCCATATTTCTTACCGCTCTTTTGACATTTCTCTTTAGTAAGGTTTGCCATTTCATGATGGAAAGATATACGAGCCAACAACGAGTCAAAATTATTAAAATTTACTACCGAAATTCGGAGTCAGTGGCCTCAACGTTAAAAGCGCTACGTCCAATTTATGGTCGTCATAATCGTCCTAGCAGATCAACAATTAACCGTATAGTGGAAAAATTTGAATCCACAGGCACAGTACAAAATGTTCCCGTGGCAGTGAGACAAAGAAGTGCCGTAGTGTCGAGAATATTGCTGCCGCTAAGGCTTCAGTTGCAGAAAGCCCAAATGTGTCTCTCACACGTCGTTCTCAAGCGTTGGGCATCTCTGTGACGTCGTTGTGGCGAATTTTGCGAAAAGATCTTGGCCTACATCCTTACTAGATTAAATCGACGCAAGAACTGTAGCTGCTTGACCACCAGAAGCGTTGTATGTTCGTGAATTGGGCTGAGCAACAACTTGAAAATGATTCGGATTTTCATCGAAAAATCATCTTCAGCGATAAGGCTCATTTCTGGCTGAATGGCTTCGTCAATAAACAAAATATGCAGTATTGGTCAGGCAGCAATCCACACGTACTCCATGAGTCACCATTGCATCCCGAAAAAATTACGGTTTGGTGTGGTTTATGGTCCGGCGGCGTCATTGGGCCGTACTTCTTCCGTAATGATCAAGACCTGTACGTTACTGTGAATGGGGATCGCTACCGTTCAATGATAACCGAATATTTTTGGCCCCAATTGGATGATATGGACTTGGAGGACATGTGGGTCCAACAGGACGGCGTCACAAGCCACACAGCGAATGTCACAATCAATTTATTGGAAACCAAGTTTGGAGAACGTGTTATCTCACGAAATGGTCCAGTCGCTTGGCCGCCTCGGTCGTGCGATTTGACGCCGTTAGACTATTTCCTGTGGGGCTACGTCAAGTCTATGGTCTATGCCAATAAGCCAGCGACGATTGATGAACTTCGTACGAATATCGAACGTGATACTGCAGCAGTATTGGCCGATTTATGCTTGAAAACCGTCGAAAATTAGGTTCAGCGTCTGGATTTCTGCAAGCGTGCCCGCGGTGGCCATGCAAAAAAATTTGAGCTTCATACGTAATGGCATTGAACGTTATTTTACAAAAATAAAGAATTTCATTGATGTCTAAAACCGTTTCTGTTTTATTTAAAAAAACTTTTCTAATGCTCTGATTGAAAAACCCGATATATGCATGTAAGACCTAAGGTCTTTTAAATGCAATGCATGGCACTAGGTACGTAGAAATGGCGGCCACAAGGATCCTCGCTCGATTACCCAATTAACGCTGTTGTTCGCCGTTTTGATACCACAACACGTTTGACCTTTGCATAAAAGAAGGTTTTAAAAGAAATAAAAGAAAAGAAGGGGATTTGGTGATAGACCTCCCAGTTGATCATTGCTTCCGCCCTGAGTTTGGCTGCAGTATGCTTAGCAAAGCATTCTGATGATTTGCCCAAGACGCATACGAACTAGGGCTGGCCACGAGACGAGAAAAGTCTCGGTCTCGATCTCGGTCTCGCATGAAGAGACCGAGACGAGACTGGCTTTTAAACAATCGAGACGAGACCGAGACGAGACTGTATATTTGGACCAACATTTACAGAGAGTCTAATAAATTAAAAAAAGTTCAATTTTAGTTAAATATTTATTTTCTTCTGCACGTATACAAACTATAATCCAAAATATTTCGTTCCAATTATCAACAAGTTGGCCGGAAATCCTATTTTTCGGAGACGAGACCGAGACGAGACTTAATTATACGAGACAGACACGAGACCGAGACGAGACTGAAAATTATCGATTTTAACGAGACCGAGACGAGACTTACAAATGTCTCGCAGATTCTCGTCTCGTGGCCAGCCCTAATACGAACTGATTCCTTAGTCTCACATTCCGATGTGCTTATCTCTGTAAACCTCCGTCTACTTACTCAGCATGACTTGCGGTCACCAAAAAAAATCCACGGCACTAGTGAGAAGGAAAGAAAAGAATTTTGTCACAGTACCTAAGCAATCAAAAATTATATCATTTTAATTGTGCCAATGCGACCCGCATTAGCTGTGTGAATTGGGAACCCCGAAGTCAAAATTTTTGGGTGGGGTTTATCAGAATCGTTTTTCCATCGTTTGTCCACGTTTGTCCAACCAAAAAAATCGTTTGTCCACCCTAAGGAAAAAAGTTATTGAGCTTTTCTTTTTTTAAGCAACTCCCCAAAATCAAAAACTTATCTACTGCCCCCAATAGATGACTTAGGAAGATGAGACTAAGTGCATTCGTTTGTCCACCGGCTGTTTAAGATTATCCATAAAAAAGAAATGTTGAATAACTTTTGACCTAAGGGTGCAAAAATGATTATTTTGTATGGGATAATCTTAAGCAGGCGGTGGACAAACGAATGCATTTAGTTTCATTCGCGTAAGTTATCATTTGGGGTGTTGGCCAAGCTTTTTGACTTTGGCGGGTTTGCTATAAAAAGGAAATGTTGAATAACTTTTGAACGAAGGTCTAAAAATTTTTTTACTGGACTAACCTGGACAAACGGTGGACAAACGATTGGGATTAAAACGATTTTGGTAAAAAAAAAATTTGTCTGGTGTTGCTATAAAAAAGAAATGTTGAATAACTTTTGACCTTAGGGTGGAAAAATGATTATTTTGTATGGATAATCTTAAACAGCCGGTGGACAAACGGTTCCCACTTCACACAGCTACCCGCATTAGTTATGTATATGACACATTCTTCCCCACCGCTTTTAGCTCTAAATTCTGTTTCTTGTATTTATTTGTAATTTTTTTTAAAGGCGACCTATGCGGGTGCGCCCTTGTGCCTCTGGACGCCCCCTTTGTATCGAGTTTAAGGCTAAACGTGTAGGTAGACCGATGTGCCTCTGGACGCCCACTTTGTATCGAGTTTAAGGCTAAACGTGTAGGTAGACCGATTTAACTCAAATTTGGCAAAAAGAATTTTAAAACGCTTCCCTCAAGGCAAAGTCCGATTTTTTGTTTTCTTTCCAAAATTTCTTACAAAATTGTATCCTCGTAATTTCTAAAGTGATTAAAAAAAAATGGATTTCAAATTGTTTGACATTTTTGTTGAGAAAGTTGCCTCATTTTACATATCCCGTAAACGACTAAACAAAATCTATTCCAATTTAAATTTAACACGCAGGTACTTCCGAAAGGAGGTATGAATAACATTTCATTCCAAAACTATACAAAAATCACTTTTCTCTTAACGCAAAATTCAGAGAAAAAGCAATTTGTTTAGTAATTTTGAAAATGCTTAAGCAACAATTTAACCCTGAACTTCAATAGTACGTTTGTGCGATCCCGTCATGCATTTTATATTCTGTTCAAAGAAGTCATTTAATTGAGCATAAATATTTGTGCATCACAGGTAGAGGTACATGTTAATTCCTTGATGTCTTTATAAACCATTCTATATACTTTGGGGATATGAAATTGTCCTAGAATATTTTAGGGGGTTTTTCATAAATAAACGGAAATAGTTTCCTAGAAACTAACATGCATACTCAAAATTTACTAACATTTTAGCTTAGTTTCCATAAATGAATTCCTTTTCGTATGGAATTTTCCTGATGGAGAGAATGCTAGAACCTCGGTGTGATTTCTCAAAAGTTGTATTTGTTTTTTCGTTCAAGCTTAAAATAATTTAATAACACATCTTTGTTAACAACAATTACAGCTTTGGAACATTTGGCTGGTATACCTGTTACTGTAAAAGTCCGAGATGAGAAAATTCTAGAATTTTCCGGTAAATCTTGGAATTGTTCAGACTCAAGAAGACACGCATTCGGACTTGATTTTCTAACAGAGGACGAAATAATATTTTATATTCGACGAACCAAATTTTTATATGATCAAAAGTTACGGCAAAAAATACTATAATGTCCCAAAGGTAGTAAAAATGTTGGTCATTTGCAAAAAAACATACGAAACACTACCTCGTCCTCGGTTCCAACGCTCGTCTTCAATGATACTCCTTTTGTCAGCTCACTAGATAAAGCCAATTTGCTTGCAGCACAGTTTGCTGTTAATTCAACGCTGCCAGAAAGTATTATGTACTCGAGAGCGTAAATGGTTTTATGGGAAAAATCTTCTTTCGCACTCGTCCAGTTGCTAGAGTTCTAAAAGATCTCGACGTTCACAAATCCGCTGGCCCGGATAGTATCCCTCCCATTGTTCTGAAGAGGTGTTCTTCAACGCTGGCAAAACCACTACGTTAGCTTTTCCATCTGTCCTACTCTACTATTGTCTTTCCGAGTGGATGGAAAACAGCATTTGTCCAGCCTGTGTCTTCTTCCCCCTCCAACTATCGACCAATTGCGCTTACGTCCCTTCTTTCCAAGGTCATGGAAACGCTGATTAATTTTAAGCTTAGGAAATATCTCGAAGAACGAAAGCTTCTTAATGACCGGCAGTACGGCTTTCGTAGCAATAGGTCCACTGGTGATCTGATGGTATATCTCACCGAACAGTGGCACAAATCTTTACATCGTTTTGGAGAAAGTAAGATTATTGCGCTTGATATTTCAAAAGCATTTGATAGAGTTTGGCATCAAGCTCTCTTATCGAAAATGCGTGCATTTGTAATCGATGAATCTCTTCTTCGTTGGGTTAAAAATTACCTTTCGGACCGCTCAATACAAGTTGTATTGGACGGTATCAAGTCTGAAATCCACAAAACAAATGCTGGTGTGCCCCAGGGCTCCGTTTTGTCTCCGACCCTCTTCCTTATATTCATAAACGATCTCTTATCTGAAACTTCTAATCCATTAAACTGTTTTGCTGACGACAGTACCCTCACCTTTTCATATTCGTTTCATGATTCACATCCATGTCCTTCGGATGTGGAACTTGAACGGCAGCATATTATAAGCTCATCAAATTCTGATCTTGACAGTATTGTCCACTGGGGAATAAAAAACCGTGTAGAATTTAATGCTTCTAAAACTCAATGCTGTCTCCTGTCGTTAAAGCGGAACCCACCCCCAATGCTGCTATCCATGAGCGGCACTTGCATAGAGGAAACTGAACAGCTTTCAGTCCTCGGTATGTGTGTCACCGACCGCCTTTTGTGGAACGACCTCATATTTGACATCGCCAAAAATGCTGCTTATTGCTCTAAAGTTGTATTTGTTTTTTCGTTCAAGCTTAAAATAATTTAATAACACATCTTTGTTAACAACAATTACAGCTTTGGAACATTTGGCTGGTATACGTGTTACTGTAAAAGTCCGAGATGAGAAAATTCTAGAATTTTCCGGTAAATCTTGGAATTGTTCAGACTCAAGAAGACACACATTCGGGCTTGATTTTCTAACAGAGGACGAAATAATATTCCTCCTTAATATCAACATATCAGTTTTTTATAAGCAGAATATTAGGAGAATATTTCTAGTTAATACCTGTGATTTAATTCATTTTAAACTATCAGTATTTTTTAATTTTGTAGTTTAAGAAAGATAGGACCTGGCCGGGCAAAAACAAATTAATGAAATTGTTTCATCGTCTACAACATATCCAAAGTGCCCCGAAATGCCCTTTTTGGGCTTTTCGTATATACGCTTTTAAAGAGGTGGAGACGGGGGGACGACGGGAGTTTATCAAGCCGAAAAATTTGTTATAATCTAATCAACACATGATTTTAGGGTGCTTTTTAACGCTAATTATAAAGAGACCAAACCTGGTACAACATGTATTCTGTAGAAAGTTGAAGTCCTTTTTATGGAATGATGATTTTTTTTAAGTAAAACAAGTAAAATATTATCGAAAACCATTTCAAAATAACGGGATATTAATGAAACATTGTCGGCAGAACGAAGCGAGCTGTGGTAGGCGCATTTGCGAGCATTGAATCGGAGGCGGCTAAAATTGGATTGGCGGTTAATGAGGACAAAACGAAGTATATGTTGTCATCGAAAAAGAAATATCAGCATCTTCGACTAGGGCAAAATATCACGATGGACAGATATAACATCGAAATTGTCAAAGACTTTGTCTACCTGGTCTCCACTATTACCTCGCAAAATGAAATAAAATAAAAAAAAATAAAGAATTACTCTTGCCAACCGCTGTTTCTTTGGTCTAAGAAGGCATTTAAGTAGTAAGACCCTCTCTCAGAGAACAAAGGAGACTTTATACAAGACCCTAATCATGCCGGTCCTGCTCTAAGGGGCAGAAGCATGGACACTGACAAAATGGGATGAAAACCTGCTAGGGTGCTTTGAGAGGAAGATTCTTCGTGTGATTTTCGTCCCTGTATGTATCGAAGGAATATGCAGGAGAAGATTCAACGATGAGCTATACGGGCTATACAGCGACGTTGACCTGGTCTCAGCGGCTGAGATGGCTGGGTCACGTGGAGCGTATGAAAAAGTAACACACCAACCCCGATGGTGTACGCGCCGGAGGAAGAATCCATAACAGGTGGCGCGATCAAGTGGAGGATGACATCAACCAACTCGGTGTACGCAACTGGAAGCGGATACCTAGGGACAGAGCTGGCTGGAGGGGCTTGTTGAGGCCGAAGCCCATCCTGGCCTGTGTGCGCCATCTAAAGTAAAGTAAGTAATATATTAATGAAATTTGGTTTAAATGAATCAAAAGAGTCTCTAAAAATATCTGTAGTTAAAGGGTGTTTTTTTTTGAGGGAGAGATGCAAGTGAGTGATTATTATCATAACATCCATGAACAAATTCTGAAAGTTAAGAAATTGGCTAAAAATATTAAATTTTTGTTGGCAACCCAGTATCAAAAGTGTCCATAGAAATATTTAAGGTCCTAATACAGTAATTTTAGCCTTCAGTTTTGGTCTCCTTAGAATCAGCATTGAAAAACACCCTTAAATTATGTGTCATATGATTAGATTGTATTATAACAAATTTTTCAGCTTCTTAATTTTGCCTTGTTTAATAATTTTTTTTTCGAAATTCAATGATCTGATCTGATTTTTTGATAAAAACTGAAAACCGGATAGTTCTAGGACTGTTACTTTTCAAGATATAAGATAATTAATGAACAACTTTTCTCAAGAAACCGATTGACATCATCAAAGGAGAATGGGCATTTTGGTCTACCTATTGCACACGAATGAGATATATATCGTTGCAAAGCTTAGTCGTAGTACATCATTTGTTTGTATGTACACAAAGTTGTTAACCATGGGGTTTAGGCAGTATATTGCAACAAAGACTGCAATTAGAGCAAAAATTAATTGCAATAGTGTTCCATTGAAATGACAGTATTGGTCACTTTTGATGAACTGTATAGACACCAAAATAAAGGAACTTTTATACCAATGGCTAATAATAGCGAATAATGTCATGGTTGGCGCACAATTCACTTACCTAACAGTATGAAAATTCTACTTTTTTGTATTCGATTTAGCGAAATTAATGAATGGGAATAATTATCCGTCTAATGCCCACAATTGAGGTATACGCCTTTCGACAGGAATGGGAGGGACCTACAATTTTATGCCGAATCCGAACGGCTAGACGAGAAGCACTTATACGTGAAAAGTGATACTCTTGGAGGATTTGTCAATTCCTCGCAAGAGGCAGTAGCCCTGAAAAAAAACTTTTTAGTTTTTAGGTGGACGAGGCTGGGAAGCGATCCCAGACCTCCAGCGTGACAGTCGAACGCACTAACCATTACGCTACGGGCTACTACTAGGTATACAGCATTGGAAAGCTTAGTTCAAGAGCATCATTTTTGTATAAGGACACAGAGCTGTAAACCATGGGGTATAGGCAGTATATTACATAATATAAAACAATTCGTCTATGTTAATTCGAGTTTGCAAAGTGTTTTTCTTATTTTTTTGGTCGCTCATGATAGCCAACTCCCACTGTTTATGACAAAAAAAAATACTCGTACTCCATAGTACCACATCATTTTCATAGGTCTCGTTTCTGGGCACTACGTAGACCAGGTCCCTTATATT
The DNA here is from genome assembly GCA_949320155.1 of Melangyna quadrimaculata. Lineage (NCBI taxonomy): Eukaryota > Metazoa > Arthropoda > Insecta > Diptera > Syrphidae > Melangyna > Melangyna quadrimaculata. The sequence goes on from OX439484.1 coordinate 188,780,204, forward strand.
TTTGCCAATTCTCCTTTCTTTTTTCTTGTTCTTAGTTGGTTTCTTAATTTTTTAATATTTCAAAAAGTTAAAGTCTTGTTACCATCGAGTTTTCGGTGTTTGACTAAAAATTGATGAGAGCATTGAATTGAAACAGTGCTTAATTATGTATTTTTTTTTAATAAATTAATTTAATTCTTTTTTTTTAATATTTTCTTCAAAAATTTTAAGTTTGAAGATTAATTTTTCAAAAACTGTTCATTAAAAAAAAAAACTTTGTTAAAAAGATGGCTTTACAAAAAGGTATAACAGGGTATTAAAAGTGTTACCGTTGTTTTTTAAATAGTTTTTTAATTAAAGCTTGTGAGCTTAAACTTTGAACAAACGACAGAAGGTACATATATTTATTTCGATAGTTTTAAGTATGAGAGTAATCCTTCAAATTATACATAAGTATACTTAAATGCCTAAACCTAAACATAATCTTATAATTTTTCTTACATAAATCTCTACTTATTTGAACTAGTTTAACATAAAATACATATATTCAAGATTTAAAGGGATAACTTGCGGGGTTTAATAGGTAGATATGTACACTATGCACATTATGATAATAGTGGCTTATAGTCTTAAAATTTTCAATATGAAAACAAGTAGATATACTTGACATTAGTTTTGCATACAGGTATGTATTCAAGGTGAACTACTTCACCTACTTCGCGTAAATATAAGTACAGAAATACTATTGGAGGTGAGGCTTTATGGCTCTGAAGTATAGGCTTCATGTCAATTCATACAAATATTTATTTTAACTTTTTAAGAGATAACAATCATTTTAGAATAATGATTAGTTTGCTTAACAATGATTATAGTTTCGAATGCAGAGTGTTATAAGAAATATGTATAGCTACATTACAACAAAAATCTTTCCTTTCCTTCTATTCCTTCTAACTAGTGCCGTGCATTGCATTTAAAAGAACTGAGGTCTTACAGGCATATAGTTCAAATTCTTATTATTATTGTAACATTATATTTATTTAATTAAGTTTTATCTCATAAGTCGAATTTGTTTGAAACTCCATTTGATCTTTTTAAACAGACTGGAAGTTTTAATCAACATTTTGTATGAAAATGTAAGAGAAGCAAAAATTGGGGGAATGTATGATCTGACAGCTAAGGGGACAGATAAGGGGTATTTTAAATTTTTATTTGGTTCTTATAAAAATTGTGTTCCATCGGTAAAACATTTATTAAAAATATTAAAATTACTACATTGTTAATATATGCGCTATTGAACTTTAAAGTAAAAGAATGGAATGTTTAAAATTAAATTATTAAAAATAGTTTAGTAATATTTTTTATCTGATGTCATGGAAAAGCACTTATATCTTTATTTGTATACGAATATGCACGACTGGATTGCACAAACTTGCTGCCATTGCTAACAACTAAAATAAAGCTAGAAATAAATGGTGTGGATGTAGGAATGGTTTTATAATATTTGTATACCGTTAACGACAAAATAATAAAACCATATTAACATAACAGTTTTGAAATTGTTTGATTTAATACAAACAAATTTTTAAAAAGGTATTTTCTGGTAAAAAATTTATTCATACAAAATTTAAATTATTGTTAAAAATGGTACAGTGATAAAATGTACGAAGTTTAATCAAAATCGTTATTGCCGTTTTCAAGAAAACTTCATAAAAATAAAATCTTTGTATGGCAGCTACCCGATCGAGATGAGCTATAACAAAAATTCAAATGTTTCCTCTAGAAAATCACATAAACATGCTTCACCCCGAATTGAGAAGCAAATTCGTCGAATTATTCTTTTAGGAACTAGTTGGATGTAGATACATCAAGACGCACAGACGCACATTATCGTAATATTAGTTTTGATTAAATCCGCGATTTTTGTTGACACTAAACCAGTACTTGCCCTATATAGACCAAGAGCCCACAGCTGATTTGGCGTACGAAAGTGAACCAACAAAAATTATATGAGTCGAAACGTGTATTAAGGCTGATAAAAGAAATGCAAGTCTTGCAGTCCCTGGTGGCGGCTGTTAGGTTGGGGGGCAATTTTCTAAAAAAATTGACTTAAAACAGAAAAAAATCATTAAAAAACAACGGTAATGTGTACGATGCCCTGTTAGTCCCTTCTTTCATTTCCCATTTAAATAAAGTTCTTTCAATGAATAGTATTTGAAATATTAATGTTCCAACTCAAAACTTTGAAAAAAAAAAAATGGTAAAAATATATTTTGTTCGCAGGATTTCACGTAATTAAGTACTATTTCTGTTTCCAAAATTCAATGCCCCTATCAATTTGTAGTCAAAACTGCAAACCGGATGGTTTTAGGACTTTTCCTTTTTAAGATATTAAAAAGTAAGTGAACCAGCTTTTTCATAAAAATAAGACAAATCCGGCTAAATTATCATTTCAGCAACCAGTTAAAATAGGACAAACATGCGGAAAAAAATTCTTACACTTTTGAAACTTGGTGGGAATGTCGGATTAACCATAAGAATAAATAATCAAAAGAGTTCATAAAAATATCTGTATCCCACGGGTTTTTTTTTGAGGGGGAGATATGACTTATCGAAATTAAAAAATTATATTGATACAATTTGGACTATGATACATGATTTTAGGGTATTTTTTTAATTTTCAATTCTGAATCTAATGACATCAAAACTATGGCGATACAATATTCCTAAAAAAAGTTATGGTCCATTTTATCCAGAGATGACTATTTTCCAGTAAAACTGTTAAACTATTAAAAAATACCTTAAAAAGTATGATACATTGATGAAAATATGTATAAATATTCAATTTTGAATTTGACAAATGAACCATTGTTAATAAATTTCTTCCAATTCATGGGATAGGTGATATGATCAAAATTTCATACCTTCTGTTTTCCATCAGAAAAACACCCTTTCGTCATAGATATTTGTATGTACTCATTTCATCCTTTAATCTCATGTCAAATTTAATATTTATACAAATTTTCATCAATGTACCATTCTTTTCAAAGAATTTTTTAATAATTTACCAGTTTTACTGAAAAACTGTAATCTCTGGATAAAATGGACCATAACTTTTTTTTAAGATTATTGTATCGCCTTAATTTTGATGTCATTATATTCAGAATTGAAAATTACCCAAAAATTATGTATCATATGTTCAAATTGTGTCAATATAATTTTTAAATTTCGATAAGTCATACCTCCCCCTTTCCCCCTCCAAAAACACCCGTGGGATACAGATATTTTTATGGACTCTTTTGATTCTTTATTCCTATGATTAATCCGATATTCCCACCAAGTTTCAAAAATATAAGAATTATTTTAGGCATGTTTTTCCTAATTTAACTGGTTGCTGAAATGATAATTTAGCCGGATTTGTCTTATTTTTATGAGAAAGCTGGTTCTTTTACCTTTTAAATTCTTAAAAAGTAAAAGTCCTAGAACCATTCAATTTTCACTTTTTGACTACAAATTGATAAGGGCATTGAATTTTGGAAACGAAAATAGTACTTAATTACGTGACATTTTGCGAAAAAATATTTTTACCATTTTTTTAAATTTTTTTTTTCAAAATTTTGAGTTCAAACTATTCATTGAAAGAACTTTATTTAAAAAGGAAATGAAAGAAGCGACTTCTGGCCTCTCATGAAAATATAACACTGCACTTTACATGTTTATTTTGTTTTTTAATAATTGTTTTTCTGTTTTAAGTCAATTTTTTAGAAAATTGCCCCTCCCACCTAACAGCCGCCACCAGGGACTGCAAGACTTGCATTTCTTTTACCAACCTTAATACAACTTTCAAATCATATAATTTTTATTTGGTTCACTTTCGTACGCCAAATCTGCTGTGGGAACAAGAAATTATTGAAAAACTATTGAGAACAAATTTTTATCACCCAAAAACGGCTCCAACGATTTTGATGAAAGAAAAAGTAGATGCGTATTCTCTTGTAAGTGTGATATACTTTCGAAGAAAAAAATATATATTTTATACTGAATTGTTTTTAACAGTTACGTTCCATGTAACCATTTTTAATATTTTCGATTTTTTTAATTATTGGTTCAATCGATTGAAACATTTTTTTCATACAAAGTTGAATTCCATGAAAATACGGAAGTTGTTTTACGATAAACAAATTTTAAAGTGGATGATGTTAAGGCGGTAGCCGGAATTTCCATATTACACTTCATGGACTCGGAGGCTAAAATTGGGCAATGCAAGGAGAATGCGGATTTTCCAGAAAAAAAATCCAATATTACCTTTCGATTTTTTTTTGTTTATTTTATCACACGTGACGTTGTGTGTCAGTACGTGCCACGACAACAAGCAATTGCAAATAAAAAACCGTATGTTTTATTTAACTTTCAATTTTTTCATGACGTAGCTTAGGTACACCCCTACAATCACTCTTCAGACATTACTCTGCCGAGTCTTATAAATTCGCTGAAAAATATAAATTTCGACAAGCGTCTGAATACTTGGTCTCTTTGTTAATGCCATAACCAATAAAATAAAAAGTTCAATTTTGAATGAGCGTCGAAGATGAATGATTTCTTCAACAATTCTAATACATAAGAATTACTTTTAATGTTGGAATATAAAAATATCTTCATATTAAGATCAAAATTCAAGTACGATTGTCCGTACGTGAACGGTGAATGCATCAAAGCTTAAAAAATCCATACTGAACGATTCGGGGGAAAATGACTCAAATTCAAGTAGATACGAATGAAACATGAAAATATACATAAGTTAAATTTAAAAAAAATAATCAATCAAAAAAAAAACTACTACTGACATTCGTCCAAATTTTAGATTTAGGTCGCTCTTCTGCAAAAAGCCATAATAATTGTTGTTCTATTGATTTTTTGGTAGAATCACATTTTTTTTTTTTTTTTTTTCAAACAGTAGGTAAATAAAGAATATCAAAACGCTGCAAGGTGTCATTATTAGTTTAATTTTGGAAAAAAATCCCTTATTCCCTTTAGTTTCTATATAAACATTTTCAAAATTTGTATTTAAAAAATTATTTTTTTTTTTTGAAAATTTGATTTTTTAAAAATGCGTTAGTGCATTTTTTTTGAAATAAAAGTTCTTCTGCATGTGATTATTTTAAATGGCGTTTCAAAATTAAAATTTGTATATGCATAAGAAATAATTTTTTTAAGAAACCGCTCCTTACTTACTTACTTATGATGGCGCTACAGTCCGGGTGTGGACCAGGGCCTCAAGCAACAAGCCTTGTCCAGCCAGCTCTGTCCCTAGTAAGTTGTTTTCAGTTTCGCACGCCAAATTGATTGAGGTCCTATTCCACCTGCATGCGCCAACGGTTTGGCGGCCTTTCTCTACTGCGCCGTTCCTCGGGGAGGGAGCATTGGTGTCCATCCGCTCTTCGTGACTCAGCCAACTGAGTCTTTGCCTTTTCACTTTTGTGACTAGGTCGATGTCGCTGTACCCCCGTTTATACATACGGGACCGAATATCACCCGAAGAATTTTTCTCTCGAATATTCGTAAAGCGTACTCATCTGCCGCTAAGAAGGTTCATGCTTCTGCACCATACAGCAGGACCGGTATTACAGGACCTCATTCGAGATGGGGCTTTACTTTTGAATTGCCTTCTTAGCACAAAGAAACAGCGATTGGTTATCCTTCGTTTGATCTCAGCGCTGGTGTCATTGACTGAATATATAGGTGACAAAGTCCTTAACTACCTCCAAGTTATAGCTGTCTGTGGTGGCGTTCTGTCCAAGACGTTCCTGTTGAGCGTCCTTTCTAGATGACAGCATATACTTTGTTTTGCCCTCCTTCACCGCTAAACACACCTTTGCCGCTTCCTTCTCAATACTTGCAAAAGCTCCAGTGACATCCCGCTTTGTTCTTCCAATTATGTCAATATCTTCGGCTAATGCAAGTAATTGGATGGACTTTTGAAAGATTGTGCCTCTAGTGTTGACGTGAGAGTTTTGCATTATTCTTTCAAGTATGATGTCGCATGATGAAGAAGTCGCATGACAGCGCGTTGCCTTGCCTAAATACTTTTTTGACATCGAAGGTGTCGGTGAGGTCTTTGCCAACCTTGATGGAGCGGCGTGCGTTCTCCATCATCATCCTGCACAAACGGAGGAGTTTACCAGGGATGCCAAAACTAGACATTGCTTTATATAGCTCGTCTCTATAAATACTGTCATTCGCGGCCTAAAAATCGATGAACAGGTGGTTAGTGTCGATTTAAAGTTCCTGGGTTTTTTCCAAGATCTGCCGTAGTGTGAATATTTGGTCGATGGTGGACTTTCCTGGCCTGAAGCCACACTGGTTTGGTTGTTGACGTTGACGAACGGCTTCAGGCGTTCACATAGAAGATCTTGTAGGCGATGTTAAGGAGACTGATTTCTCTATAGTTGCCGCAGTTTAGAAGGTCTCCTTTCTTCTGGATCGGGCAAACAATGCTGAGATTCCATTCATCTGGCATGCTTTCCTCCGACCATATTTTACAGATGAGCTGGTGCATAATCCTTATCAAATCATCTGCTGCTGCTTTGAATATCTTGGCAGCGAGCCCGTCGGCTCCAGCAGCTTTGTTGGACTTCAGCTTAGATATTGCTATCTTCACTTTGTCGAGGTCGGGTAGATGGAATTGTTAATCTTCATCGTCTAGGTTGAATGGTGTAATCTGCCTGCGAATCTACTACGATGTTTCCTCGCTCGTCCTTTCGGTTCGGGCTCTGTAGCCCTGATAGGTCATTTTTACCTTTTGGTAAAACTTCCGAGTCTCATTCCTGTTGTGACATCCCTCAATCTCCTCGATCTCGCGCTTCTCATGCTCCCTCTTTTTCTTTCTGAGAAGTTGGTGTTCCTCTCTCCACTCTCCTCTTTTGCTCATAGAGCTCGCGAGCAGCTCTGGTCCTTCTGTGCAGCGACGCCGTGTATGCCTGCTGCTTCGCTGCATGTGCTTGCCTGCAATCGTTATCAAACCATGCATTTCGTTGTGGTGGTCGAGTGAAACCCAGAACGTCAGATGCGGCATCTCTGATGGCTTCCTGGCAATGTTGCCACAGGTTTGCAACACTTGATGCTGGCGGCGTAGGACCTTTTAAGAGGTTGTTTGAGACCCAATCGGAGAAGGACCTAGCAATTTCTTGCTAGCTCCTATGATTTTTAAATTTCAGTTTTCATAATTGTTCAAGAAATCCAATGACATTCTTTTTTATTAAACTCAAACTACAAAAGCGTAGGAATTTGAGCAATCCAAAAATTAATGTTATGCACAATTTTTTTTTTATATTCTCTTTTTATATGAACCCTGTTAATGTCTATAGCTACAGTCTAATTGTAGCAAATTCTTTTGACCCAGTCGTGTATGTTACTTTTTTTATGTTACAACGATAGATACATTTTTTCAATAACATTAGCATTTAGCAAGCATTCCTGAAAGCACTACTATCCCTCTTCAAAATTGAGTTTAAATCTTTTACCTTTTATTTTTGTCATTTTTAAAAAATGTCATGGCCTCTGAAAATCTGGACACAAGCGTTCTCTAAAGAGCACTCTTTCAGATATGGAAAAAGTGTTTTCTTCTAAGATGGAAGTTTCTAATAATTTACGTACGCTATACCTTTTGCCTTATATATATGCGTTAGGTATACCTAATTGTTGAGCTTTAGATATCTTTTTTTTCAAAGAAAACTGTAATTTAAGACATTTCCAACCTTATTTCGAGTAAATTTGTTAGGAATTGGAATCTGTTTGAAAAACAAATTGAAATATTATTTGGAATAGGTATGCCTGTAATTTAAAATATTCCAATGAAATTATGCTATTCTTCCTAAAATGTCAAAATGTAGCATTTCTATTATAAAGAGCTACGTGGAAAAAATATTTCTTTTCTTTTCATTCCTATCCCACATAAACTCTATAAATTGTATAGGTATATTGAAATGTTAAACATAGGTATTTTTATTTGCATGTAGAGGTATATGTGTGTGATGTGGAAATTCAGAAATTAAAATCCACAGCTAATATGATGATTTTACTTTCAATTTCAAAGACTCAAATAGGTAAGAAAAAAAAAAAAAAACAAAAGAAAATCGTTATATAAAAGAAAATATTCCGCACACCCAATGTTCTTCACATCAGCAGCATCAAAATTCACTCTTCGCAATCTCATTAGGTTCCATTCTTCTTCAATGCAAAAAATTGATGTCGGCATCGCATCATCGGTATAACACCTATCGACAGAGTTATAATAACGCTTCCTAGCTCATTTTCCTTAAGAGACATCAAGTTACTTATATCGGTTTTTTTCATCTTATGTATGTAGGTTACTTTTTCTTTTCTTTGTTTGAGGTAGGTACCAACATTTTTTTTTTTTGAGGTAGGTACCTACTGCTTTTTTACTAGGATACCTTAAACTAAATTTAAGTGCTCAACTTAGTCGCATGTAGGTACCTACTTGATCAAATTCTTATATCGTATCACGGTGAAAAATTGGTATAAGAGAATTAAATGGCTGTCAACCAAGTGTCAATTTAATATAAAAATCTCCTATTTCCCACGAAATGAGTTCGAGGGTAAAATATTACATTCCACAGAGGTTACTTGTTATTCCATAGATACAAATATGTACTATGGTATGAAGAGGAAAAATCTTGTTATTTACAATATAAAAGAAACCGAAAAAAGCGACGAAGAATTAGTAGACACTATTTTACATCTCTTAAACACTATTCTCGAAATAAAAACTGAATATTTCGAAATTGATTTTGTAAGACGTTTAGGAAAGAAAGGAGATAAGATTAGACCCATTTTACTTGGATTGACAACACAATTAAAAAAAGATACTATAATGAAAAACAAAACTAAACTGAGACACTATAAAGAGGACATTATCTATATAAAAGAAGACTACATAAAAGAAGATTTTAATACGACAGTCCAAGAAAATACACCATTTACCAAACATCAAAATGATCAAAAACTGACATCAGAAAACAACATTGAAAAAAAAACAACAACAAATACCTAAAAGAAATCGACAATCTGACAACGATCCAAATGCAAATGACAATGAACCAACATGTTCGACCAGATTGAAGAGACCAAAAACAAACGAAAATGTACAAAATAACAAACATAATAAAATAAGAAACAACAGCATTCATAGATTTCTGCAATCGAACCAAAAATAAATTAATAATAATATGAACAATGACCAACACAACAACTAGCAACAAAAGAAACAAATTTTTAATAATAAGGACTCTACCCCAAGTCGATTAGCCATCGTGGGGAATAACGGCAAACACCCTCCAAACTACCCATCAAACGAAGACCAATTCAAAAACACTCTAGACATTTGTACATTCAATGTAAGAACCTTAGCTACAGAAGCAAAACAAACAGAACTAAGACTAGCGTTATCAACTATCAACTGGGATATACTGGGACTGTCAGAGCTAAGAATTTTCGGACAAAACATAATTGAAAACCAGAATGATATATTCTGTGACATTGGTGAGACCAAAGGCTTACATGGAGTTGGATTCCTCATCAAAAAGAGTTTAAAGGAAAGATTAATAAATGTACGATTTTTCAGTGAAAGGATTTGTAGTCTATGTTTAAAAATACAGAACACAAAAATGACGATAATTCAAGTTTATGCCCCGACCAAAGCAGCAACTGACGAAGAAATTTCGAACTTCTACAATTTATTAGACAAAGTATATAATGAAACAAAAACAGAGATAATGTATGTTGTAGGAGATTTCAACGCCAAGTTAGGAAAACAGATTAACAAGGACGAAGAAGTAATGGGACCATTTGGATACGGACAAAGAAACAAAAGAGGAGATCTGCTTATAAAGTGGCTGGAAGAGACGAATCTCAGATTTGCAAATTCTTTCTTTAAAAAGAGAGATCAACGGAAATGGACCTGGAATCACCCGAATGGGATAAAAAAGAACGAAATTGACTTAATAATAACAAATAAACTGAAAACTATCAATGACATCTCCGTATTAAATAATTTTCAATTTGATAGTGACCATAGGCTAGTAAGAGCAAAAATAAAAGTGGACCATAATACATTGAAAAGAAACAAACAAACACTTAGTATTCCTAGAATAATACCAACCGAAAATATTGAAAAATATAATGATATGCTTAAGAGCAATCATGATTGCTGTTACTCCAAAACCTGATAAATTAACAGATGATACTAAAGCGCTGATAACAAGAAGAGATAACCTATGAAACAAGGACAGCTTAACAGACCAGGAAAAAAATGAACTAAAATACCTTCGGAAAACCATTAAAGAAGATGCGAAAAATGATATCCAAACATAAAACGAAACAATGATAAAAGATATACTAAGCAACACAAAATCTATTAAAAAGACAAAAGCATTTCTTGACGACGGAAAAGAGTGGATAACATCAATTAAAAAAAAAATAACAACGCTGTTAATAGGAGAGATATAAATGAGTCTGCTACCAATTTTTTCGAAGAACTCTTCAAATCGACCAGAGAAACAAATGATGATATATCGACACTGATATACTTTACAAAAGCAGATATTGAACAAGCAATTGACGATCTAAAGACAGATAAATGTACAGGAAATGACGGTATTGAGACAGAATGCTCAAATATGACTACGATTTTTAATAATATTCTCATCACACAGCAAATTCCAAAACAATGGAAACAAGCTACGATTACACTCATCCACAAAAAAGGAAACAAAGATGACATAAACAACTACAGACCAATAAGCAACATTTCTATGATATACAAACTGTTCTCCAAAGTAATGTATTCAAATATTAAGGACACATTGAACAGAAATCAGCCAAGGGAACAAGCCGGATTCCGAGAAGGTTTTTCAACAACAGACCATCAACATACAATGAACCAACTCATTGAAAAAACTAACGAATTTGAAAAACCTTTGTATCTTTTATATATTGACTTCAGTAAAGCATTTAACTCAGTAGAACATGACGAAATATGGACAGCGCTGACAAACCAAGGAATTCATCCTGTTTTTATAAGGACGTTGAAAAATATATATACAGACAGCGTAGCGAAAATAAAAACCGAAAGAATAGGAAGAGAAATAAAAATAAAGAGAGGTGTAAGACAGGGGGATCCAATGTCACCACCATTATTCTCTGCCGTACTGGAAGAAATATTCAAAAAGCTGAACTGGGACGATCGATATGGAATAAATATTTGGGGACAATATTTGAGCAACCTAATATTCGCTGATGACATTGTTCTTATTTCATCAACTTCTGGCCAAATACAGAATATGCTCATAGAATTGACAAATGAATGCAAGAAAGTTGGACTTCATATCAATAAGTCAAAAACAAAGAAAATGACTAACCACATTAAGGCTGACATAATGCTAGATAACGAACACATTGAATATGTAGAAGACTATATTTATCTAGGACAGACTAAGTCATTCATCAACCAAGAGAAAAAAGAAGTTAGAAGATGCATTACCAATAGTTGGAAACAATTTTGGAGTCTAAAACAAATATTACAATCAAATCTAAGGGACGACACACGAAAATATATACTAGACTCTGCTATTCTACCTGTTATGACCTATGGATTACAGACTATATCTTTGACTTCAAGTCTACATGACAAAATAAGAATATGCCAAACCAACATGGAAAGAAAATTACTTAATCTACGAATTAGCCAGATAGTGAGGAATAGAGAAATAAGACGAAGAACTGGTTTAACGGACGTGGTTGAACGAGCAAAAAACCTTAAATGGAATTGGGAAGGACATATATCTAGAATACAGGACCAAAGATGGACTAAAATTATTACAAAATGGACACCACCAGAAAGCAGAAGACCAATTGGACGACCAAAGAAAAGGTGGGCAGACGATTTGCTTAAACAAAGACAAAATTGGTATAATGACGCAAAAGACAGAGATCTATGGGCAACATTGGGGGAGGCTTATGCCAGATCATAAAATTTTTGACACGCATCTATTTATTTATTGAAACTCTGCACACATACTAAAGTTAACGTTGATTAAAACAAGTGATTTGATTGCAATTTTATGTAATAATTTATTCAAAAGAAAAGAAAAAATGTAAACAAAAATGTAAATAAATTACTGTTAAAAAAATATCTTTAATGGCAAATAAAAGCTTATAATAATAATAATAATAATAACTATGGCATAACATTTCACGAGAAGTATGTACCATGCTCAGGATTAAAATTCGGAAGTAAAAAATGTAAAAATCATAATTACTTGTGAGTACCTATTACCTATGTTTAACTCTTTCACAAATAACTTCTTTTCTTACAAAGAAATTCTTGTACAATTTATTGTAGGGTAACTTCTGATAGCCTTATTTGTATCCACTGGTTAGGCCTTATTTGTATCCACCGGTTAAGTCTTATTTGTATTCACTGGTTAAGTTCTTCACAGAAAACTTAGTTGGAGTGAGCGTGATTAATATGCTCTTGTAAAAAACCTTTTAGTGAGGAACAATTGTGTTCAAAGTTGTTCAAGAATCCTGAACTCTTGTACTTACACACACATATATCTAGATAAAATGCTACATTCAATAAATTTAGATAGGTACCTAAACAAGGAAAAAAAATCGAATACAGAACAAAGAATATAAAGAGCGGAAACCTTGTCTCTTTATGTTTGAATCAGGGTTTCACTCACATATCTTCTTTAACATATCACTTTTCATCAACAAATGGAAGCTTATCCCAGCTTCAATGGCGCAAAATTTTAAAGAATTAAAACCGGCTTTTAATCACTTCTAAAATGAGAGTCAACTCTTTGGTAATTTTAAACGACATAAAGTATAGTTTAACGTTAAACCACTCTTCTAACTTTAAAAGCAGCAAATCGCTTGTTTAACTTCTTAAAGTATACTTTTATCACTTGAAAATAAGTTTATAACAACAAAAAGGCGTAGGTTTGTAAAATTATTTCGGAATTTTATTTTATTTTCTGAATATTTACAGCTTTGTTAAAAATAAGTATTTATTAATGTTTTGAAAGAGCTCGGCGGCATTGAATTTTTCACTTTTTCTGCGAAACATGGGCACAAGCATCAACCACACAAGCCAAATCAGCGAGTAGACTTCTTTTAAAGATTTAAACAAAAAATAATCATAATCTATTTTCACGACACGGATCTTTTTATATTAAAATTATTTTTCTGAATTTGTTTGTTTAATTTGAACATTTTTTGTTGTTCTATAGCTGTCTCTTCTCTTCATCTGTCAAATGTGTGCCTGTTCAACCTTAATTTGCTTACGTTACGTTGCGGAGTCCACTTTAGTTAGAAGAGTTGTTTAACGTGTTTAAAATTAAGAAAAAGTTAGACAAGGGTTCACAACTAAACGACTACGTTAACTAGAGCCGGTTTTATTCCTTAAACGAGCATTGTTTAAAATTTTGCGCCAATGAATTTAAATTTGAAATCCACATTAAGACTTTCTCGATTAAGAATATCATTGTACTTGTAATCTTGCAGTGAGTATTTGTTGAACAAATAAATTCAACAGTTTTTTTTTTGGTCTGCATGACACAGTTAAAAAAAAAATAATTTTAAGTGAAATGGCAGAATTTTTGTTCATCTTTACCCATTCAAGCACTCGATGGGTGTTAGCACCTACTTTAAACTGAACGCAAACAAAAGAAGAACAACAACGCGTTGTTGTACCTATACGACCACATTGTGCTACACCACAAGGACAAATCTAACAACCGTAATTAAACAAGCTTCCATTTATTTTTTCCATTTCAAGGTTGCGTTACAAGTTGAAATCACTCTCTTCTACTCTTTATTCCCATTGTGTATAAAAAAATAAAAAGGATACGTGAACATGAATGAATAGTCATTTAATCAGATCTTATGGCGGGCAATTCAACACCAACTCCAATTCCCCAACCAAGCCCAGAAAACAACAAGGGAGGATATAAAATTATTGTTAAATGCATTAAATTCCCTCTTGATGCGTGAAAGGGCATTAGGTATTTGTTATCCTCGTTCATTTAATTGAAATGATTACAATATGATAGTGTGCGGTGGCGTCGAAGGCGACTGCCTTGCTTCTGGAAAATGTCACACGATATTGCGTTGTTAATTTTATTAGTAGAAAATTATAATTTTCTTTGACAGGACGCAGGACGAAGAGGAGTCGTTGATGTTGATTCTTTGCTTTTGTGTGGTGTGTGATAGTATGAAATTATCAGAGAGTGTGTTGAAAAAAAAATATAGTCAGATCACGTTCTAGGCATAAAGAACAAAAATGAACACTGTCCACAAATTAAGGATACCTAATGAATAGGTATTACTATCACATATAACGCTTCTCCACAAAAACCATCAGTTCACGAGATTGAGATTATCTTACTATAGAAAAACATTTATAGATGAGGTGTGTATTTGTATATATGTACCTATATAAGTACATATATTATTTATACCGCCTTACGTTTCTGAGAATAGAAGCTGTAATGATGTCAAAGGTCTATGTTCCGTGGACTATATATGTTCTATTAATTTGTACATCAATTTCGAAGAGTGTTTAAAGACCATTTTGTCTTAGATCGATAGTGTGTCCGGAAATGAAAGACAGAAAATTAAATTCTTGTCGTCCGTTATTTGTAGGAAAAAAATCTGTTGTTATAGGTTGGTATAGGAATAAGTCGTCGAAGCTTGTCCTTAGAGCAGGTGCTCCATAAAAATCAAAGCAGGTGTTCATGGAAATGCATGTACACATGTAGTTGACTCCGCTTACAGTGACCTTCAAGGGACCATCCAAATACGGTGGTATCAGACTTGATACAAAAATAATCTATAAGAAAAATCAGAGTCATGTATACAGGTAAGCGATTATTAATTTAAGGAACAGAATAATAAGAAACCTAGTTAAATTTATTCGCAAAGGAAGGAATTTGTTTATATTCGAACACGTTCAGCTTTGAATTCTCAGTCACTAATTTTTTGTTTGCATTTTTTTTTTCAAAGGTATTTTCTCGTGATAACACTTGCAGTTAGGCTGCATAGCTTTCGCTCCGCCATATTAACATTGAAGGTTTTGAATGAACAACAAACACTTGTGTTCGCTACCACCAAGTATAACATAGGCTGGAATTATTGCAATTTCATGGCTGCCACACCAATCATCAGATTCCTTTTAGTGCGGTGCTTAGTCTATACTTCCAATTTTAATTTATAAATTGTTTTTTGCTGTCAACTGGATTTGAACCTAGACCAAGCTACAGTGTTGCCGAAAGTACTCCCATAGGAGTAGTGTATTACTTTCAACACCTCCGTACTCCCGTACTCCTCCTTTCACATTCTTACTCCTAGTTTTTTTAAAGATCTAAGATATATTAAACTTGCAGCGAGGTGTAATGTCAACCTAAATAATTAAACTTACTTTCAATTCAATGCAAACTGGGCAGAATTTTTATCTTCAAAAATGTCGTATAAAAGGGAATTTCACTCTTTCTTGTTTTTTTTTTTTTTGTTTTTCGTTTGCCTCTTGCAATTTTCATCTGTCAGTTCGGTATTTATTTTAGTGCCCGATTACACTATTCGTTTTTTCGGTTGTTGCGTCTTTCGTCTTTTGATAGCTTGGGTGAGGTAGAAATGTAGAGGGAAGGAAGTAACGAAAGCAAGAATGAAAATTTCAAGACTATTTTTGGTTGAACTTTGACGTTTCTGATTTGACAACTACAGTGCTCCTCATTGTAAGCAAAAAACTATTTAAACAAAAATGAATGATTGGGAAAATTGTTTTTAGTGATTGAGTATACCTAATATACGAGTTTATTTGAGAAAGAAGTGATTACAAAATATTTTTATATATTACTACCAGGCGCGAACGCATGGGGGTTTTAGTGGTTCAAATCCCCCCCCCCCCCCCGAAATGTATGAATTTAACTTCCTTGCCATAAAATTTCACTCTTAATTTTGAGTTTTCAGTTTAACCTGTCAAAAACACGAAACGAACGAAAAAACGAACCGTATAATCTTGCTCTTATTGGTACTTGAGATGAAAATGTATTCACACACTTATTTTGTGAAGACTAAAAAATGTCTGTACTACTATTTTTTTTCAAAATACTCCCCTTTTTTGGCTGCAGTACTACCTTCTAATATTTTTCTCCGGCAGCACTGCCAAGCTACCTCAGAGGCCGTTGCACTACGCAATTTCCCTCCTTACACATAATTATGCAACGAACTGTACAAGTTTATTAGATTTTGGTTTTCTCCAAAACAGTTCAGTTTTTTTTTTTTGTAATATTATTCATACTGAGAAGCTTCTTAGGCCCAGTTTGTCAGTGTTGGGTCAAGCCCGAGTTAGTATTGTATCGAACCGATATGTAATCCGTAAAAGGTTTAAATTTATCTGTATCAAATCAGTTTTAAATTTACCATTGTAATGGTATTAGTATGAGAGAACTTGGGAAACTTCCTCCAACTTACTCCTTTTTATATATTTTAGTTTTCAGTTTGCTTCTGACCGTCCACGAAGGAGGTTACAGGAATGCATATCGGTCGAGTTCCTTTGTAAAGTTAATAACGTATAGTTTAATTGTACAGAGTTAATAACGTATAGTTTAATTAGTTCATAACGTACAGACATAATCGTTAAGATGTATAGTTCCCCTTTAATAAAAAACATAAATCATTCAATGATTCCGTACAGTGTAAAGAAATATATTGCATATTAAATAAAGATTCTAATAGTCAGTTTTTTATACAAGTACTCTGAAAATAGATCTGTCTACAGTTAGGTACCTCAGGAAGCGGTGTTTTAATTGATGATGAATGCAGAATGCCTTTTAAACACGGAAGATAAAACATCATACACATTTTTTGAGTTAATCCAAATATTACTCATCAAATTTGGTGATATTTTCTATAATTCTTAAAAAAAATTTGTTTCACGTCATGTTAAAAACTTTGAAAAATCTATTTTTTCTCAAAAACGGCTTCAAAATTTTGTATGGTCAGATGTATGTTCTTAAATGATGGCAGTCTACTTTCAAGAAATAAACTACATATTTGAATTAATAAACATTTAAAGTACTTCCAGTAAGAAGCATTTCTTATATTTTTGAATTCCTTTATATAATGAACCGATGTAAATCTGTTTTTAATACAAAAACTTCTTTAATAATTTTGCGTTTAAGAATTTTTTTTTTCTGAAAAAATCGATTTTTTAAAAGCCAGTTTGATGTTTTTTTTTAATAAAATTTGAATCCGCATATTTATAATCACTTTCAGCCAAATTTATAAACGTGGAATAGGGAAGGGTTAACCTTATTCCATGGACTAAGTACAAAATGTTATTTAAAAAAGCAAAATGTCGTCTTAGTGACGTTTACTAAGTTAAGCCACCGTACATGGTGGTTTAGCGAAGGAATATAAATCAGACGCGTCAAACACCTCGGTGGTGCAAAGCGTAGTGCAACGGCCTCTGAGGTTGCTTGGTCTAGGTTCCAATCCAGCTGACGGCAAAAAAATTTATAAATTAGAAATCGGTACTATAGACTAAGCACCACTAAAAAGAAATCTGATGATTGGTGTGGCACCCATGAAATTGCAATAATACCAGCATTTAGTAATACTTGGTGGTAGCCAACACAAGTGGTTGTTGTTCATTCAAAAACTTCAATGTAAATATGACGGAGCGAAAGCTATGCAGCCTAACTGCAAGTGTTATCACGAGAAAACACCTTTGATTTATTTTCTTATTAATAGGAAAATTTATTCCATAGACTTACTCTTATTCCATGGTTTTGTAGACTCATGGACTAAAGGTGGAATAATCGTTTTTTTATTAATACGGCTGTATTTGGAGTTCTAATTTTATTTTCTTAAAACATTTTTCAAAATTTTATATTTAATAAAATATTTTAAGGGGCCAGTTATAGCTATCATTGGAAACCATCATTGAAAATATTTATTGTCAATTTTGAGAGATTTTGAAGACAAAATAAATGATTATTTTGATGCCAAAGTAAAGCTAATTGACTTAATAATTATATCTAGGTTAAACAAAATTCAATTTTGCACAACTTTTCTCATAAAATTACTTTTAATTTTTCAATGATGAACTACCTTACCCATGATCATTGAAAAAATTAAAAGTTAAGTTCTGGGGAAGATATGGGTCAAAATAAATGTTTTTTGGAAGAAAAATAATTTTTAAGTTGTAAGCTATATTTCTGCATTAAAATATTTAATGATTAAACTTTCCAAGGGTCTCAAAATAAACAGCTAACTTTTCCAATGATGGTTTTTAATGATAGCTATAACTGGCCCCTAAGCGCCCAAACGATTTTGAAATTTTCTTTTACATGAATTCTTATTTATTCAAGAATGGAAGAATGGCATCTTTTTTCTTTACCACGAACTATAACTTATGAATTTAACCAATGCAAAAAAGGAATTTTTTGCTTAACACAATGTGTTAAAAAAATGTTATTTTTTTAAATAAAATGCATGAAGTCGCTCCAAAAAAAAAATAAATAAATAAAAAACATTTAAATACAACTCAAAAAAAAGTGTGCCATCTTATTTGTTTGATAAATATAAAATTATGAAAACAAATTTCAAAAATCGTTAGAGCTGGTTTTTTAAAACAATATAAAATTTGGTGTAAGGTAGGTACTTTCAGTATTTATTAAAAAACAGTACAAAATATTTTAAAAAAAATATTTACCAGTTTTCACAATATTCAGCCCTATTCTGCTATACGATTCGACCGAATCTTTCGATTCGCGTGAATGATTCCTTACATTTGCTTCGAAATTTATGCATAATTGTTCAAAATAAGAAAACCTCCTATATATAAAAATTTGGTTAAAATCAGTGAAGCTTTTACAGAAAAAATTTAAAATAACAAGAATGTTAACCATACATATCGGGATAATATTCTAGTTTAGGTTATGTTAGGTTGAAATGGCTGCCAGTGTTGGTCGGTTGTGATACCGCATTTACTAAAGATTCTAGAGATGAATGGCTTAACTTTTTTGTATTTCTTTTAAAATAATCAACCTGCAAGCCCACCAATAATATGAGGTAAAAGATTAATAACCAAGCTTAAGTCCCCCACCCTCCGTGTATCCTACTGTCCGACCCTCAATTTAAATAATATATACAAATAACAACATCACAAGAACTAAAACTACTATTTATAATTTGCACACAATATGGAGACTGCCAAAAACCATGAATTTCGCATTGGCAAAACTCATTAGCCAATTTATTAACTCACCACCAAAGTGTTGATAATGTTGGTATAGTTCCAAAAAATTTTCTTACTTCTTGCGTTAGTTTACGCCAAAAATAAATTATTTATTCTGTTTTGATTTATATATTTGCTTTTCCAATCAGAAAAGGTAACTACTCTAATAATAGAACCCACTAATTATTTTCTGCACGACCGACACAGAACTCTATATCAGAAATAGGAACATTCTGCGTGTCGTTAATGTTAATGTCGAATGTCGCTGATATGTACATGTACTTATGTACCTAAATCGTGATAATCTGAAAGCAAATGAAACTTTCACCATAATAACTGAAACTCAGTTTGTAATCCAATTACGTAATCCTTTTCACACTCTTTGCTATTTCGTTCTTACCAACAATCCTCCTAACGTAACAAATTATATCACAGTCAGATCCATAAGAATTCGAGCTAACACCCAACAATAACAGCTACAACGTGGTAAAAGAAATAAAAAGCAAACTTGTTCGTTGTCCTTGTAGCCAGGGATCCGTACTCGGGAGTTCATCAAGCCTGACCAAAGAAAGTTAAATATATTTCTTCCGAATAGCATTGCCCCATCCCCTAGCTCAAGAAAGCAGTCAACCGGAAACCCATCTTTGGTCGGATTCCTTCTTCTCTTCTATTTAATTAGGCGTTCCGAGGGCTGCTATTAAATCGGTCCATAAGACCAAAAAGCAAAGCCTCGAACGTATGATTTTGATTTTTATTGCTGATTCTTGTATTTAATTCAGTGGGTGTGGGATGTTAATGTATAACGTACAGTTTTGTCCTTGATCCCTGCAGATGTGTGTGGTACGAGTATAATTTGTCGGTTTTTATTTTGTGTTTTGCTGGAAGCTATGCGCTTCATTTTATGACACTTGACAAAGTTGTGTTCGCATGTTTCGAAGGACCTAGAGTGAATGAGAGTTGGGTTCGCCAAGAATCGAAACTATATTTAATGTTTATTAACTTTTTTTTTTAATGGTATTCTCTAATGGGACATTTTACAAAAAATAAAAATACCATTACTTAATACGATTATAGAGTAGCGTATAACTGACTGGAACTATTAACAATATTTTTTTTTTTTTGGTTGGTGTAGGTTATTTTTCTTTATCGATTGGTAGAATAAAATTGCTTGGTTGGAATTATTTAATTTTTTTATTACTTTATTCTTTTGTATTGAAAGCGAATTATCATTCAATCATAAAAATGTATTTATTTTTTTATCAAGATAATTATGTATTTTTGCTTTTCAGATTTTTACAAAGGTAGGAGTTCAAAAAAATACCTACTGTTTGCATTAATTTAGTATTTCATATGGATTCAGAGTGACAGACACTAGGAAGACTTCTGTTTACATACAAAAAGGAGCCGGGAAATTGTCTAGACACGATGTATTAAGGTGGGGCTTATTTTCGAAATTTCTTTCATCTCCCCTTCCTCCTCTTAAAGTAATCATAATAATAAAAACAATCTTTGTAAAATTTCAAAGATATCGGTTAACGTTTAAACGTCCCACCGAACATTTGAATTTTCATACATAATAAGGTCTATTACTAATAATGAAGTCTATTACTCAAAAAATCGGTAAAAGTGTAAAAGTTTTGATTTGTATTCAAAACCAAAAATAAAGCGATACAAATTCTATTTCAAAAAGGAGAATATTATTTATCTCAGGAACAGTGCTGCAACGATTGTTTTAATAAAAATTTAAATACATATTTAAAATAGAAAAAGGCTACCTTTTCGTATTTTTACTTGCGATATACGTATTATAGGGCAAGTTTAGGATTGGTGTAAAAAAAACTCGAGATAATAATTTTCCCTAACATGACGTTGATACAGAACGCGAAAAAAGTGGGTATCGAAATTCTGTCTGCCTGTCTTACGGTCTGTCTGTATGTACCTCGACCTGCAGTCTAAACAGCTTAAGCGATTTTCTTCAAAATTTGGATGGGATTCCCTAGAGGGGAAATTTAATTTTTTTAAGCTCAAAAAATAACGGTAGGGTAAACTCGGGCACATTTGACACCGGGGCACATTTGACTTTGTGATTTTCGGTGTGAACACACCCTTTAAGAAAAAAAGTTGGAATGGTAAATGAAGCTTCAATTAATATATAGAAACGTTATGAACTTTGGCAGTTTTGCTTCGACTCATTTTCGAGAAGCACGTGCTTTTGTGATTTCGGGATTTTTGATGTAATTTTTGACCACCGGTTCGTAAGAGATTTGTGAATAAAATAAAAGAGTTTTTTTTATTGTGAAATAATATAATGATAGCATTGTTCTTAAAATGTTAATATTTTAAAGCCAATTTTGTTAAAGTAAAACATTAATATAAAAAAGCATTAAAAAAGTTATGAAGAACCTTTGGGCACCTTTTACTATTGCAAAGGGGGCACATTAGACTGTTGTAGGGGTACATTTGACATTTGTTAAATGTGCCCCAAATTGATTTGTTATACTAATATTTGTGTTTTATTTATAAAGAAATGGTTAGAAACTAAAAGCGAAAGACAAATTGGATTGTAATCGACGAAGAAAAGGTGAAGAGGGCTATTGCAGACATACGGAAAAACTTGAAACGCCAACATAAGCTTATGAAAAATATGGGGTAAATAGAACCACATTGATAATGCGTATGAAAAATCAGGATTCCTTAAAAGACTGGTCTGATTCGATGCATTCGGGAAAGTAGCGCTGACGAAGGTTTCACTTTTCAATTGAAATATGCGTCGCGCCAAACCCTTACGAAGCTGCAAGACAAAGAACTGGTAGCATATGTGAGAAAATTCTCTGTTCACGCATACGGCTTGTCAAACGATTCTTTCAAGAAATTTGTGTATGACTTTATTAAGGCCAACAATATTAGCTGCCCACCATTTCTTTGAATTTAAGGAGTGAAATCAAATTCAACTTCTCGCTGTAGTCAAAAATATTTATTTCACATTGACTTCGGCAAATTCTATATATAATAAGATACATATTTATAAATGTTCCTATGTATAATTCTTAAGGACCTTATGGACTGATAGTTTTTAAAATGAAGTCTTATCCATGTTAATTTTTTAGAAAATGGATTTATTGATTTATGTTTCTTTATATTTTTAAAATAAACTGTTTAAACAATGTTTGACTTTTCTTTCTATTCAAACAACAGGCAGAATAGACCCGCTGATACTGTTTATGCATACGATTATGAGTTAAAACTGCAATTGTCAAATGTTCCCCGTGTAAAGTCAAAGGTGCCCCATACCCGGGGCACCTATGACAAAATGACTTTTTTTTTTTAAAAATTTAAAAAAATTGATGAAGTTGTTATAAAAATAAAATGTATCTGTGAGTCTTTTCTAGAATAGCCAATGCATGATACGAAAAAAAAGTATTGGAATTCATATATAATTTTGGTAACTACAGAACTTTAAAAATAAGTGTCAAATGTGCCCCAGTTTCCCCACCTGTCATACAACCAATATACAAAAATTGATTTATTTCAAAAACGGTTCCAACGATTTAAAAAAAAAAAATTACGAGCTACTATAATTACTTCAAATAAAAAGTACAAGAGTGACCTCAACTCTAGAAATTATTGTGTTTCGCCCAAGGTCGCTTGTGCTTTTTATTTGAATGACATTCATTCACTCCACTTAAAACCAAAGTAATTTTGATACTTTAATATTTAATATTTAAATTTCTTTTTCTTTACTTTAATTACTACAATTGAAGCGCTTAGAAGATGAAGGACGTTAGCGACATTTTTAAAAATTTGAGTTATAAGCATTTAAAGTTTATTGCCTATAACTTTTTTTATGAAAATAATAAAAATACTGTATGGACAATTTAAAGTCAATAAAACTCAGGTGAATTTAATTCAAGGAATTTTTTTTATTTAACGCAAATAGTTGTTGAGATATTTACACTTTTATGCATTTAACACTTTTATCTAGCAACTTTTTTGTATATAATTTAATTTTGTTTTTATAAAGGTGTTAAGTGACTTTTTGATATGTTGTAATTTACTTATTTTTTGTTTGTTTTTTCTATTTCCCTTCTCCAGGATATGCTGAAATTGTATTTAAATAAAACCATTGATGTTCTAAACGGACGAAATTCATCTGTTCATTTAAATTTTTAATTTTTTCTGCAGAAAGTTGTTTCAATTTGTTGTCTCCTGGCATAAAATCATGATTAAATCAGTGCGTTTGTTACATTTGGCTACAATAACCTAACTATAAGGAACATATTCATCACAGCATTCTTTTTAAAGGTAAGAACCATACTCCCAGCGAATCCATTTTATTGCAGAGTCACTTCCGGCTAGGTTTTGAAGCAAAAACGTTACACCAAGACCTAGATTTCATTCAAAAACTTCGCATTGCCCGTTATTATTCTTAGGCTGTTCCTGATGAGATTTATGAAGGCTTTGTAGCGTTCTTGGTTGTAGTTCCCAAGAAGTAGTTTGACCTGCCTCAGTTTTGGGAGTTCATTCCAAATTTTGGATCCTTTTGCCTCCTCTTCTAATTTGATCTTGTTTTTGATCCGCATGAGGCCCTGTTAGGGGGTTGTTGCTCCTATTTTGGCTAGGGAGTCTGCCTCCTCTTTACCATCAATACCCGCGTGACCCGGTTATTTTTGCCCAGTTCATTTAACCTCCGCAAGCATTCCCATTCCAGTTTTGAGCTAATGGCATAGGAGCTTAACGCTTTAAGCAAGGCTTGGCTATCTGATATGATGGCAATGTTACGATTTCGGCAGTTTCTTTCAAGGTTACGTCCTGCACATTTACCTATGGCATTTACTTCCGCCTGAAAAAGGCTTGTGGACTGTCCCATCGGTACAGATAGTTTGGTTCTTGGTGTTCTTTGGACGGTGTTCTTCACGGAATTACGGTCTGCACTTTTGAACTTAAGCCTGTGAGAGTGTCCTTAAGCAAATAGCATTGGAGCGAATGTTAAGCAAATGACTTGACTTCTGTTATTTTTGTCACACCTATAAGGTCAATTTAACACCCATTCGTCAAGGGTATCGCCTATGTTTTGGTATGGGTTACAACATTACGCAAATGACTTGACTTTAAATGTCATTGGCTCTTAGACTAATAGATGTGTGTGAAAAAAACGCTTTCAAATTGTGCGTAAGACTATACAAAATTTAGCCATCATGTTAAGACACCTGCGTCGGGATATTCAAATTTGAAGTAGTATGTGTTGGCTGGTGCCTCTTGCCTGCACATGCACTGATTCTTGTGGTGTTCACCTATAATGTCTTATCTTAAAGTGCCCAGTTAACACCTTTATGCACGAAATGAAAAGTTCAGATAAAATTATTTTTGTATAAAGGACTTAAACGCATTTAACACATTCATCCACAAAGTTTATTATTAAAGTGATTGCATATAACACCTTCATCTTTGGCTAAATATGAATCTAGAGGCGATAGAAGAGTACAGACGAGTCAGAAATTTAAGTTTTCATATAACACTTTCATCTGTAGGTAAAAAGCCAAATTTCAAAAAATGTCACTTAACACCTTCATCTTCTAAGCGCTTCAATTAATAATTTGGTAGAATTTTTTTTTATAACGGTTATTAACGGCACGGATTTTTTGGTTTTCAAATTTCTCGTTCACCGATTTACACCGATTTTAAGCAAATTTTGTATGTAAGAGGTCCTTTATAATTTTAACAATTTCGCATTTACAATTTTTCGAACAAATAATCTTTGGATTTTTAAAAAAATATTGATTTTTTTTTTGAAAATTCATTATCTTGAAAACGGGTCAATAAATATTTTTTTAATTTTGTGTAAAATTGTACATTGTTCTGAATAAATTCATATTTATCAAACACATTTTTTTTTGCTGTATCTGTTTTAGCTATTTAAATAAAAAATGTATAGCAATTTTTATGTATAAGAGGTCCTTTGTTTTTATAAACTTTTTTTTATGGTATCATAATGTTATGGAACCAATAATATGCACATTGTCAACTTCACACAGTCAACTTAACACAGTGATATTTATGTTTTGTGTTAAGAAGTCGTTGTACTAAATTAAATTAAGTTGATGATGTTACATGTTAGGGACGTGCAATTTAAACAAATTTTAAATATGCTATACAATTAAAACACAATGAACGCCCCTGAAGATGCTGAGAAACTCCAGCGAAACGTCGGGATAAAATGTATGTACGTGTTTTCATTTGTATAATTAAATAAAATTGACCAAAAAAGCCCAATAACAATTCTACAAAACTATAATATTTAAATAATTGGTCACATATATAATCTCATAAGTTCTGTTGTATAGTTCTGCTAGCGGAGTCACCTCATAGCTTACAACTAATGATCAACAAAATGAATCAATTCTGCAAAACATGGAACTTGCGAGTAAACCTTGAAAAATCAAAGATTATGATAGTGCGCAGCAAACAATCAAAACTGGAGAAGAATGAAAAGTGGGTTTTCGATGGCGAAAGGATAGAAGTTGTCACCAAATATAATTACCTAGGCATCATTTTAGATCCCCACATGAAACTCAAACATCATCTCGAAGAAAAACTGTCAGCATTTAAAAGCCTCATACATTTTTCGTGAAAAAATATCATTAACAAAAACGAAATACCCGTTTCAGCGAAGTATCGCATTTTTGAAGCGGTCATGCGTTCATGTATGTGCTATAGCTGTCAAACTTGGGGTTTCAAGCAATATGAGGAAGTTCTGCTTCGTTTTTTCCTAAAAAAATTATTCCGCCTTCCAATGAACACTCCTAACTACGTTCTTACTTTGGAAACGGGACTGCCAAATCTCTTCAATTACACCCTAAAATTACATTTTGATTATATAATTAAAGTACTAAGGTACCCTCCACAAAGACTTCCGCACATCTTAACAAAATATATGTTTGATAATAAATTGGAATGGGTTAATGATTGGATTGCTTTGGCAGAAAAATGTGAGACAAACATAAACATTCAATACAACGATTTACCATTCTTGAAGCAAGAATTCTTTAACATTTTGGAGCTATCTGACATTCACAATCGTAATGAAAGCATAGTCTAGGCAACATCATCTATTAATAGATTGATTTACCCAGAACTTAACTACGACCTGAGAAGCAATAACTATTTTAACGATCGTCATAGCTTGAGAGCGATATCCTTGATATGCAGAGCAAGATGTGAAATGTTGAACTTAAATGGGTCACCTTTCCAAAATACAGTTTCAAACCTCTGCACAATTTGCAACTTAAAATCAAAGGAAGACGCATTTCATTTCTTAGCAATCTGTCCGATCTACAAAGACATAAGATTTATTTGTTTCGGGAAGCGGTCATTTACAATGAAGGAAACAAAGAACATTATTAGCGGTGCTAATTGGGAAGCTCTCCATAAATATATTGAAACCGCAATTTTATATCGTTCCAATATTATAAACGAATTTAGATAACTTAATACATAATTAAAAAAAAATCATGTTTTTATAAAAATAAAAAAATAAAATGGTATTTTTTTCTAAAAATTTTGAAACTGTTAAGTTTGTATAAAAATAAACATTTCAACACGTCAATCAGGCAGACGGCAACGTCATTGCCTTTTTTATTTTATTTTATTTCTTTTCTAATAAATGTAAATAATTGTTAAACTATAAAAAAGAAAAAATAAAGTAATATCTATCTAAATCCAATCTCATAAGTGGCAAATTTTTTTCTTTCGACAATGGTGCAGCAAATGCTTGTGTCTTTAAAAATAACCAATTAAATTAGCTATTTATCTACTTAGCAAATTTGTGCTTTTAAATGATGGTCAAAATTTTGTGAAAATAAAATTTTTACGATTTTGTATAACAAAAAAATAAAAATAACAAAATGATTCAGAAAAATCTGCATTAGCTATTATAACAATAAAACAACAATAATAATCATGCAACCGCGTTCGTATTGTTTAGGTGTTGAGCGAATTGGTATTTTTTTTTTGATACCTACCACAAGGAAAATAAGTTTTTTTATATTTTTGGTCTGAAAGGTCTAATCCATTATCTTATCCATTATCCTCTTATCCATTATCAACTAGACACCATGTTTGTAAAGGGTGGGCCATCTATTGGTTTCTTTTTAAATCATAGGTTATTTTGACACTGACAGATGTGTCCCGCTCGAAATCTTGACAAAAAGTCAAGTCAGTATCATACCTCCGCAAAACGAAATGAGTCGCTTTACGCTTGAACAACGTTGGGAAGTATTGAAAACTTATTACCAAAGTGAGTAGTGTGTAGCTCAAACAGTGCGCTTTCTTTAAAGAAGTCGAATTGAAGCACCCACAGCGCGCTTGCAATGTGAACAAAATTGGTGCATCTGGAGATCAGAAAACCCGCACTGGGAACAACGTTTCGGTCAACGGTGGGCGTTACAGAGCCATGTTAACCGACTTTTGTTTACTTAAATTAAAGACATGGATTTGGACGACACAGCTCATGCCACAATCGATCTTTTGCGCACCAAATTCCCAAATCGTGTTATCAATCGTCTTAGCGATGTCAATTGGCCGCCTCGGTACTGCGATTTGACCTTTTTTTACGTTTTTTTTGTGGGGAACCGCGAAGGACCGATGTAATGCCAACAATCCGGACACGATTAAAGCACTTAGTGCCAATATCATCTAAGCTATAGTCCGAAACCATCAACAAGGTCTTGTAAAATGAGAATGGCAGAATACGCGACTGTGAAGTCACTTAAGGGACGTGTTGTTCCATAATTAATGGGAATGTTGCTCTTACTAATAAAGCCCTAAAACATGAACAAAATTTAATTTTAATTTTGTTGATTTTATTGCATTTTTAAAACGAAACTTTTATTTGGCCCACCGTGTATTTAATAATGTTTTATTTTCCACTATTCAAAATCTTTACACTCCACTTTTTTTCAGGGCTGCTGCCTCTTGCGAGGAATTGACAAATCCTCCAAGAGTATCACTTCTCACGAATAAGTGCTTCTCGTCTAGCCGTTCGGATTCGGCATAAAATTGTTGGTCCCTTCCATTCCTGTCGAAAGGCGGACACAGGAATGGTTGCGAGTTGTTAGTCACTAGGCCCTGCTACTTCATGAGCCGTTGTGCCACCCGATTTATTTTATTTATTCATTTTTTGAGTGCATGCATATTTCTTTTTATTGATTCTTACCATACCCGTTATAAAAATAGAAAAAACAAGCTCATTTACGATTTTATCAGAAAAAATACTTGCTATTAAATCACACATTGATATAAATAAAAACACTTTAATTATACCCATATATTACATTTCAACAGTCATTTATCAATACTCTAAAGAAAAACGATAAATTCACCTTATAATAAATGTCTTTTTCCTAACTTAATTTTACACATATCACTTATGCTCTACTTAACATTTAAGTTAGTATATGTTCCTACTATCCTATTCACCTCATCCCATTTAACAAAAAGAAAGAAGATTTTATCACCCTAATGAATAATGATTGGAATGTAATTTTGCGAATTGGAAATACACAAAAAAAAAAAAAAAAAAAAAACAATCCCCTTAAGTAAAAAAACGAAAGCCGACAATCGAATAAAATCGAAGTGAAGTAGGTACACGCACGTAAATTGATTTCGGGAGACTTTTCAGGGACTAGGTCTCTCGAGACTTGACACTTCCTATAGCTTTGCTCAGCGTTGCCACAATTGTACAAAAGTTTATCAGAAGTGTTAATTTGTTTTTGGTTTTTATTTTATTTTTTTTCTGCTTACCTGCATTTTTTTTATTATACTTTTTTCTATCAAATTATTTCGTCATAACAAAGGATGTTAATTGATTTCCCAAAACAAGAGACAAGACCGTCAAATATTTGAGTAGGATATTTTTAGTTTGCTTCCTGCAGGACCTTTTTAATTTCAACAATTAATTTTTGAATGATTTGTAGGTTTGGGAAAGTCTTTCGATTATGATGGTTATCGCATTGCTTGTTAATTCTTTTTTTTTGTTGTTGTTTAAACTAAGAAATTCCTTCCCAATTATTATTGTTTGTTTGCATATTGCAAACAATTTCTTTTTCTTTAATTATTAATCTTAGAAAGAAAAGGCACAACAGAGATCTTCTCGGTGTGACTTCTTCGTGTTGGAAACTTTCTCTAACAGAAGTTTGAGTTCTTACACAATTAGTTTATTTCTTGTAAACATTTGTTTAAAATTTAATTTTGTTTTAGTAATAGGAAAAGTTTTATTATGATCAAATAATTCAATAGAGATTAAATGGGGAGAGAGTTTTTTTTAGTGTTTTGTTTTTGTAAAAAGTGTGCTTGTCTAGTAACTTTTAATGAACTGATTAAAATTTAATGATTTATCTAATTCATGTTAAAAAAAGGCTTCATTACATCAATAGAAAGAAAAAATAAAGTTTTGTTATAAAACACCTCTAGAAATGTTGTTCAATTAAAAACTTTTTCCAAATAAAAAGGATAATTTACATTGGATCATTAGAGTGTTTAAAACATTTTAGTTGAAGGGCATTCAAAATCTGTTAACAATTTTTCGTATTAATTAGGATTTCTTAATTGGATTTAAAGACATTTCAAATTAACTTTAATATTTTTTTTGTATTTTATTAAGAGAAAAATTGATAAGGATGTGTGTTTTGATTGTTTTTCTTAAAAAACCGTTTGATAATAACATATTGCTAAGACAAGGCCAATTACGTTTATAAAAGTGCTAAAGGTTCAACTTCATTATTTAGTAGGGGTATTCATGCAAAGATGTAAAACACTAGATAAGTTTACCATTTGGGTAAGTTTACCATTTGGTAAATGAACTGTCAAATTTTGTATGGCAAATGATTTACTCAAATTGGATATAATTCCCCCAACGAATTTGCATGGGAAAATGATTTGGTAAAATTATCCAAACGTCATTGTGACTTTTATAAATTAGGCGTGTTCAGAAATGCAAATGAATAAAAAGGTCGTTCATGCAAACTTTTTTGTAAACTTATCATCTTACACAATTTGTAAACTTACGAAGTTGCATGAATACCCTTAGTGTATTTCATGAAACTTTTTATGGAAACAATAACTATCTCCAAGATTTTCAAGCTATAATAATAAAAAAAAAGAAGTAGTACAAGTACACATACGCCCGAGTGTACGATTGTTAGACAAAGCTATACTCTGTTCAGTTTGTATTTTCAGTACAGGCCTTATGGTAGAACTTTTTCAAACATCACGTGCTGGCTGGTGGTTGCATTGCTCTCAACTTAAGAAATTGCCTTAGAAATAAAAAACAGAATTCCTGACTTCCATTGAAATTGTTTTTGTAATATTCCATAAGCCCACGTACATCTCATCATGACCTTTCTGCTCCATGGTTGTGAGGAGATTGAAACAAAAACAAGATACACACAATTTTCCTCTCGCTCGCTTAATGTGTTTATTAAAAACAACACATTGATTCAGAGTTCCCATACGTCGGCGGATGGAAATTCTAATACCTTTTTCTTTGGTTTTTGCTATGTAGCTTTCAGAATTATAGCTTTATAAAAGCTTTTGAGAGCATATATTTTATGTTTAATTAAAAAAGTGTTGTCACTTCGTGTTTTTCTACTTACATCTTTTCGTTTTATTTTTTCTCTTGGTTAAAATGCTGCCATACAATATTGATTGGGTACATTTTTTAACGAAGAATTACTATTTGAGCAAGTTTTTGATTGAGTTCGGATCATTAATTAATTGCAATTTGAATTGCCAAATATTTTACCATGGTTTCATAAAATAAAATTTATTTCCTTTCTAAAAACTCTAATAAGGCATTACTAATCCTTTTTCTTGAAATAAATCTAATAATCTAATCTTACCTAATCCTTAAAAGTCATACAAAATTAAGCATACACAACACAAACAAAGCAGTAAAACTTTAAAGAACAATTAACATCGTTTGGTTTTTATTTATATGAAACACGCAACAGTATACCAGTATACCTGGAAAACCCCATATAAAAAACAATCTTTTTTATTTTAACCTCACCTGCGTGCATTTAACAAAACTGTGGGATTATTCTTCTACGCTGGCTAAACCACTTCGCAAGCTTTTTTATCTATCCTTTTCCAACTAGATGGAAAACAGCTTTTGTCCAACCAATTCCTAAAAAAAGGCGATTCTTCTTCACCCTCTAATTACCGACCGATTGCACTTACCTCCCTTCTTTCCAAGGTCATGGAAACGCTGTTCAACCGTCAGCTTATGAAATATCTTGAAGAGCAAAATCTTCTTAATGACCGCCAATACGGCTTTCGAAGCAACAGATCCACCGGTGATTTGATGGCATATCTCACCGAAAAGTGGAATCAATCTATACATCGTTTTGGTGAAAGTAAGATTGTTGCCCCCGATATTTCTAAAGCATTTGATAGAGTTTAGCATCAAGCTCTCTTATTGAAAATGCGTGCTTTTGGTATCGATGAATCACTTCTTCAGTGGATTAGTAATTACCTTTCTGACCGTTCAATCCGAGTCGTTTTGGATGGTTTTAAGTCTCAAGTCCGTAAAACAAATGCTGGTGTACCCCAAGGCTCCGTTTTGTCTCCGACTTTGTTTATTATCTTCATAAACGATCTCATGTCTGAAACGTCTATTCCACTTAACTGTTTCGCCGACGATAGCACCCTCAGCTTCTCATACGCATTTCCAGATTCACCTCCCTGTTCTTTGAATGTGCAACTACAATGGGAAAATATAATGAACTCAGTGAACTCAGATCTCAGTAGTATCGTTAAATAGGGTATCAACAATAGAGTGGAATTCAATACTTCCAAAATTAAAAGCTGTTTACTGTCGTTAAAGCGGAATATACACCCTTTGCCATTATACATGAATGGTTCTTGCATTGAGGAAACAGAAAAACTTATGATTCTAGGTATGTGCGTTACTGACCACGTTTTGTGGAACGATCACATTTTAGATATCGCAAAAAATGCAGCAAAATATTCTGGCTTCCTTAGACGATGCAAGATCTATTCCTCTCCTTCCGATCTAGCAACAATTTATAAGGCGTACAAACGCCCTAAGCTAGAATATAACTCCCATATCTGGTGGGGTGCATCTAAAACATCATTGCACCTACTGGATAGAATACAGAATAGAGCTTTAAGGCTGATAGGTGAGAGATCAGTTTCGGAAACATTTGTTTCACTGGAACATCGTCAAAATGTCTCTTGCCTATCACTATTTTATCGCTACTTTTTCAAACAGTGCTCTAGTGAAATTGCCAGCTGCATTCCTCCCCTGAAACATTTTACCCGTAACACCCGCTCCGCTAGGAATGCACATCAGTATATACCCTTGAGCCAAATTTCGGTCGTACCGTCAAATACAGAGATTCTTTTTTTAGTCGTACTACACGAATGTGGAATTTCCAACCCAACTCTATTTTTCCTTCCCATTTTAATATTCAAGCGTTCAAGACAAATGTACATCGCTGTCTCCTTTTCAATCCTCCTTCTGCTTCCTAAATGCTCACACTGTATTAAATTTCAACATTTAAAGGGTAGTATTAACCCCTCGTGTGCGCGTGAATTATATAAAAAAAAAAAAAAAAAAAAGTGCAGTGCAACTTTTGGTGATATAATTATTTTTTTGCTGTGTTTAATAACATTTAAAATGGCTTCAGGTTCTTCGAAGGACACAAGTTCACAAAAGAAGCAGGCAAAAACGCGCCTACTATCGTACCTCTTAGTGGTGTGTCAAAAGATAGATTTATTTTTATTTGCATTTACATTAATTTTCTTAGATTAAGTTTAAGATCTACATTTTTTCTGTTTATGAAATCTAATTAAGCAGTTGGTAACCCTACTGACATTTGAACGAGAGAGAAAATAGAAATATGCCAATTTATAATGCGCGATACGGCAACCATGGAAAATGCAAAAGCTTTATAAAAAAAGAGATAGCTTAATGAAATCCATAAAAGTAAGTGTGAGAGGCAAACACCCTATCTTAACTGTACTGAAAATACAAACTGAACAGAGTAGAATTATTATCAGTTACATTTTATTTATTTTGTTCATTTTAGAAAATTTATAAATATGTATGTCAGCATATTTTTAATAATTTGATTTATACATCTTCTTTGAGTTTTACATTGTTAGTGATTCTTTCATTCTCCAAAATAAAATAATGCTTTTGATTTAAGATCATTTATTCGATTGAAACTTTATAACATTTGCTGCAATCAATGCAAGAATTTTTTTCGTTGTGAACAAATAAGAATATTTCAAAAATATATTATTATTTTGTATAGCTGAAATATTTTTTTACAGATATATTAAATGATTTAAATAAAATAATTAAAAAAACGGCTTTTTAATTGAATTTTTAAGAAAACCTCAAAAAGCGAAATGTTTAGTTCAAATTGTTGGCTTTTTTTTATAAGAAAGTTGTATAAAAAGTTCTACAAACAAACTCTCAACTCTAGACTAGTTTTACTTTTTTTATTTATGAATTTAATTTTTATGATATTTTAAATAAACCCAACCAAATTTAAAACCCTGTATTACTTCGGACCAACGAGTGTTAGGCATGTGAAAAGTATAACATGATGCAAATATAAGATTTTCAAAGTTCTCACCGTCCTTTTTTTTTGTATGTTATCCAATTTTTTTCTTAAACAAAATTATGTAATCAGATGTTTCCTTCCCGACAATTATTGTTTTGCCACCCTCACGCTTTGCCATCCAGGTAATTTTTTTGCCAGCCCGGTAATTTTTTTCTTCAACAAAACACCTGCTGTCAGCTCGCAAGAAAGCCAATTTGCTTGCAGCACAGTTTGCTGTGAATTCCACGTTGCCAGAAAGTGATAGAACACGAATTCCGTCTGTACTTGAGAGCGCAAACGATTTAATGAAACTAATCTTTTTTCGCACTCGTGCAGCTGCTGTAGTTTTGAAAAATCTCGATATACACGAATCCTTAAACTCTATATCCACTGTGCTATTGCTGCCCGTTTTTTATTTGTGGGTGTCTTACACTCCCCCTAGCACCTGATTTATTTTAATAGATTATTGATTTCATATGTATATGCATCCCTATGAAATAAATCAAAAGTACTCTAAGAAATGTCCAGAACCTTAAAGTTATTGGAATTGATTACATATACATTTTAAGTATCTTATAAAAATGAACTTGACTACAAGAAAAAACGTACTCCGAAGTCCATAAACAAAATGTTTCTATCTAGAGGAATGAGTTTTTTTCGAAAATATAAAACCAGAGACAAAAAATGTCTTTAAATATCCCAAGACACAGGTTTTACTGCATATTCCAAAAAATATGCATATATAATTTTGTTTTTCCTTTCCTGATGCTAAATTTAACCGGTTTAAATTGAGTCTAATATCTTAATACAAGATATCTAAAAAAAAAAAAAAAAATAAAAACACAGTTAGGTATTCTCAAAACAAGAACTAAAAATGCATTTTTTCGTTGCCTTCCTTTTGGAAAGCCACTTCACTAAATCAATTGCAATATTGATATGACTTCGTGGTCAAAAATAATTATTGTTATTCAACATGTAAATAAATTGTTCTACATTTCCCGCTCTTTTGGAAAAATGCATTTATTACCAGTACTGCCACTTTACTTCAATTGAAGTAGGTCTACTCCTTTTTTTCAATTAATTTTAAAATCTACTTCCTACTTTGCACCATCGCCAAAATATGGAAAACTCATTCCTTTTAAATATGTCTGCTTCAACCTACTTCAATTTTACAAAAAGAAGGCCAAATCTACTTCTTTT
The DNA here is from genome assembly GCA_949320155.1 of Melangyna quadrimaculata. NCBI lineage: Eukaryota > Metazoa > Arthropoda > Insecta > Diptera > Syrphidae > Melangyna > Melangyna quadrimaculata. The sequence continues at coordinate 188,815,331 of OX439484.1, forward strand.
TACTCTGTGAAATATTTTGTATGGTTAAATTTGAGCAAGATCAAACTGAAAATGAAATTCAACAACTTTTGTGTAAGCAAATCCTTAAAAGATTTAAGTTTAATAACACGGACGTGGAATTACTTCAATATCTTAATCCAACAACATAGAAAATGGTAGTATGCAAACTATTCTGCCAATTTTGAAAGCATTTCCATTCCATTAATAGATTTGTACAAAAATGTACACCTGAAATAGGTGGAGTCATCTTTTTGAGTGAATTTAAACAAATAAAAAATACCGTCGAAAAACCAATGTTTCAAGAACTTTCTGAGTTTATGCTAAACTTGGCAGTTTAGTCGTTTGCCCCACAGTTCCGCAGCAGCAAAGCGAAAGTTCGCTGAAATGCACTTCATTAAATACGAAACAACCAATAAACTCCTCTGCGGAATTGTGGAAAGCATTATGCTCTGCAAAGAACTGATCAAACAGGAAAATGTATTAAAAACCGAAAAGTTCGAACCCCCCCAAAAAAATATTGTTGGCTTACTTTCAAAAACATAAGCTGGTATTTGGAAAATATATAACTAAATGAAAAACCAATATCAATGCCAATTTAGAGCTTTTTTTGTGTTCCTTAAAACTTTTGAAAGGCTGAAATCTTCTTTGTTTATTTTTAATGACGTGTTGTTATTTTTGTAAGAACATACAAATGTTATGTTTTATAACAAAAAAATAATTACTAAAGTACCTTAACATGAAGTCTGAGATGTTATTAAATAATATACAAAAATGTATGTATGTACAAATATAGTAGATATTAAATAGATTTAATTTGCATCACTTTTTTTGTTTAATTAAATTATATATAATTATAATAATAATTGTAATGCTCTTTTTTTATTTAATTAAATTTAATTTTATTGAAATTTTTTTTTAAATATGCATTCATAGAAAAAAAAAATTATTTTGGAATCTACTTCGACTTTTGTCAATCTATTTCCCTTTTGTCTTGAAATCTACTTCGACTCTTTTTCCGGAAGTGGTAACGCTTTTATTATTCCCTTTCACAAAAAAGGTCAACAAAATTTAGTTACAAACTACAGGCCTATTGCAAAGCTTTCTGGCATTCCTAAATTATTCGAATCCATTGTCTGTGATGTCTTGCCTTTTCATTGTACCTCTGTGACATGTGAAAATCAGCATGGATTTACTACGTTCTGCTTAGATGCATTTGAAAAATACAAGCAAGTAGATTGTGTTTCCACTGACTTCAGTAAAGCTTTCGATAAATTGAATCATCAAATATTAATTAACAAACTAAACACTATTGGACTAAATGACCGCTTTATTTTATGGATTTCTTCGTATATCAAGGATATATTATTTAGTGTTGCTTTCAAAAATGAACGTTCTAAATGGTGTAGAGTAAACTCAGGTGCACCACAGGGAAATCATCTTGGTCCATTATTATTTGTCTTATTTATTAATGATATTCCTTCTGTTTGATGTCAATGGGACGTACCATTAATCAAATTTAGTAACGACTTAAATATTTAAGTAAAATGTACCATAATTGTATGGGCTCTAACTAATAAACACTGAGGGAAAAAAGGCGATCTAAAATTAAATACGCTCTAAAGTATTTTAAGTGAAGTGGAGCATAAGTTGAAACAATGTTCATTTGAATATGCGACGTAGTTTTAAGAGATTCAGCTTAGTTTCAAAGTAACACGATTCAAATCCACTTTTGTACATTTACAATCCGTCCTACGTTATTTTGAAGTGAAACATTATCATTTTTAAATTGAGATCGACATTTAAAGTGCGCTCAACCTTGTTTCAAAGTGAAACGTATTCATTTTTACATTAAAATCCACATTTTACATTGCGATCCACTTTTGTGGCATTTAAAGTGTCATCAACGTAGTTTCAAAGTGTTGCATAGTTAAGTAAACCCCAATTTGTTTGTATTTGTAAGCTTAATACAAAGAATTTCGAGAGCGCGTTGTAGTTTTTCGAAGTAGCTCCCTTACATTTGTGAACAAATTAAACGCGTACTCAAAATTCACTCTCATATAATCCAAAAACAATATTTAATTATTTTTCCTATATTTATTACTATGCATTTCTCATAGCATTATACGACTCACTTAATTCGCCACAAATAAATGATTCACCACAAAAATAAAATGATCCGAGCTTGAATATACATTTGTCTTTGTCTTTTGAATCAATACCTAACCAAGCGAAGTTCAATCTACGTTGATTCGAAGTAGATAAATGTTGTTTTAAAAGATGGATGACTTTGATTTACCTATTATTCCACTTTAAATCAACATATAAACGTAGTAAATCTAGTTCGTTTTTAAGTATGGAATCACTTTGAAATAAAGTCGCTCAACTTTGATTTAAGAATTTTCGGCGTTGGCGCCAAATCGTTCCGAAAAATCTTTGAATCAAAGTTTTTTGCTTTGATTTTACGTTGTTTTTTTCTCTGTGAACCAACCATGGTATGACCTAAATATTTAGGTGGATCCTAAATAATGAATATTACATGGTATGAACTCTAAAATATGAAACATAACATGGTTGGTTAATTTTTTATAGGCTATAACATAATGCTATGTATATATTCCTCAAATATTTAAGTCGTTACTAAATTTGATTATTGGTAGGGCCCAATGGGGCATATTCATAGTCATATTAGACCTGGGTCTAAGTTAAACATAGCTTTGGTTGAATTTTCGGACGTTGATTCTATTTGTATAAGGTTATCATTTCAAAAGATTTGAAGCTTTTTGTGTAGTATACCTAGTTAATTATCTTTTAAAAATATAAAACCAACAATTTGTAATTAAAATCGGTCTATATTCATTGAGCCAAAATTGTCTTAAACTGTAGTTTAGTTAAACCTGGGTCTATCTGCGACTATGAATATGCCCCATTGTCTTTAATTAATGCCGACGACGTGAAAATATTTCCAAAGTTGATTGTGAACTCCTACAAGAAGGTCTCCATAAATTTAGGGAATGGTGCATTACTAATCGTCTGTCTTTAAATATAGACAAGTGTAAAATCATGCATTCTACACGCAAACACAACGTCTTTACATATAATTATCTGCTGAATACGTCACATTTTTGTAGTCGGTCAAGTTTTACTGACGTCGGAATTGTATTAGACTCAAAACTCTCATTCACTGATCATTACAATTACATTATAAAAAATGCCAATAAGATCACAGAGAAAAAAACAACGTTAAATCAAAGCAAAAAACTTTGATTCTAATATTTTTCGGAACGATTTGGCGCCAACGCCGAAAATTCTCAAATCAAAGTGGAGCGACTTTATTTCAAAGTGATTTCATACTTAAAAACGAACTAGATTTAACTACGTTTATATGTTGATTTAAAGTGGAATCAAGGTTAAATCAAATTAATCCATCTTTTAAACAACATTTATCTACTTCGAATCAACGTAGATTGAACTTCGCTTGGTTAGGTATTGATTCAAAATGGCTACCCACGCTACGCTTCTTTGTTTAAATTTATGTAAGACAAAGACAAATGTATATTCATGCTCGATGCATTTCATATTTGTGGTGAATCATCTATGACGCTTTAAAGTGAATCGTTTAATGCTATGAGTATTTCATATTAATAAATATAGGAAAAGTAATTAAATATTGTTTTTCGATTATATGAAAGTGAATTTTAAGTGCGCGTTTAATTTGTTCACAAATGTAAGGGGGCTACCTCGAAAAACAAAAACGCGCGCTCGAAATTCTTTATATTAAGCTTACAAATACAAACAAATTGAGGATTACTTGACTTTAAAACTACGTTGATGGCACTTTAAATGCCATAAAAGTGGATCGCAATGTAAAAATGATAACGTTTCACTTTAAAACAACGTTGAACGGAATGTAAATGTACAAAAGTTGATTTCAATGTATAAATAAAAATGTTTTACTTTGAAACTAGGTTGAATCTCTTAAAATTACGTCGCATATTAAAATTAACATTGTTTCAACGTAAAAATAAAAATGCGCCACTTCATTTAAAATACTTTAGATGAAATACGGTCGTATTTAATTTTAGATCGCAATTTTTCCCTCAGTGACGCTTGGTTTCATTAAAAGGTTTGCTCGTGATTTTCGTGATCCTTATGTCCTTTAATTTCTTTATGTCTCATAATTGTGAGATCAATTCTAGAATACGGTTGCATCGTATGGGCCCCATACTACGCGGTTCATATCAATAGAACAGAGTGTGTCCAAATGAGATTTATGAGATTTTGTTTACGTTTTCTTTCCTGGTTTGATAGGATTGCCTTGCCACCTTACACTAACAGACTCCAACTAATAAATCTTCCATCCCTCTTAACTTAATTCATCGAGAGTACTTACAACTCTGTTTTATTAAAGGGATTATTAATGGAACAGTTACAGCTCCATCGGTTCTTTGTCAATTGAATTTTAGTGTTATAGTCTTTCTAGCTTAAGAAGGCCATTGCCTCTTTCTAACATTTTTAGTAGATCTAACTACGGCGCCAATAGTCCTCTCAATCTCTTGATAAATGTTTTCAATAAAAACTACATATATTCTAATTTATTAAATTAATGATAACGTAAAATGTCATAGGTTTAAGAACACATTTTTTTTATCCAATAACATAAAGTAGATTTAAGTTTTTTTTGTACATATGTAATAATTTAAGATTGTTGCGTTAGCATTAAACATATTTAAATAAATATGTATGTAAATATGTAGTAACTTCAGGCAAAATGAAATTATTTACACAGAAAACAAGAATAATAATCATATATGTGCGTTGGACTGTCACGTTGAAAGTCTGAGCTCGCTTCCCAGCCTCGTCCACCTAACAACTAAAAAGTTTTGTTCAGGGCTACTGCCTCTTGCGAGGAATTGACAAATCCTTCAAGAGTATCAATTGTCATGAATAAGTGCTTCTCATCTAGCCGTTCGGATTCGGCATAAAATTGTAAGTCCCTTCCATTCCTGTCGACACGCGCACACAGGAATGGTTGCGAGTTGTTAGTCACTAGGCCCTGGTTCTTCACGAGCCGTTGTGCCACCCAATTTATTTTGTTGTTCTTTTTTTATTCCAGGTATTCTTGCTTGCATTGAGAATCTAGCATTTCTAGCTACTTAAAAAAAAAAAAGTGGTAGAGGTACCTATTTCTTTGCACGTACATAAAAGTAATAAAAGAAAATAATTAATAATAAAAGAAAATAAGTAAATAAAGCAAAATAAAACTCAAAAGAATGCACTTCTATATACAGCTGCGGCAACATGTACCAACATCAAATAAAATAAATCATTCCTTAATTCGTGGGTGCCAACTAAAAAAAAAAAAAAAAAAAAAAAAAAAAAAAAAAAAAAAAAAGGAGTACTCAACGAATTCAAGGACGTATTGCCTGCAGGGGTTAATCCACAGGAAGAAACCCTTGATCGTTCATTTTGAAAAAAAAGAGAGACGATGTGGAAAACATAAATGGAAATATACATAGGTATAGACAATTTTACAAAGAATTCTGCTGAATGCCGTAAAGGTACATACGTAACAGATACAGATTGTTGGCATATTTTCACCTCTTTTCCTTCATGGTTTCCAACTTTATTATATTATATAGCTTCTAGTACATTTTAACTATTACCTTATAGGTATAAGGGTAAGGGTCTTTAAGCCAAACCATTCTTTCACACACAATATTGAATGAATCCAGCTGTTGAAAGAATGGAGAAAGAATGGAATGAATCCTTTTTCAAATAAAAAAAAAAAATCCCCTATTCATTTCTTGGTTACGTAGACGTTTTTTCTCTCTTTTCTTTCATTTTATCTTAAGATTCCTTCCTTGACTTTGAGTTGTATTTTTTTTTGTTTGTGTATACAACAAAGGTAAGGTGTTAGATAAATTGGCTGGCTCAAAATATTTGACTTTAATTCAATTGGAATAATTGAAATTGGTTCAGCTGCCAGCTCCTTGTCAAAATGTTTCTTTTTTTTTTCGTTTTAACTGTAGATTGTCAATTTGACAAACATTTTGCTGAATGACATTTCAAAATGAGTATACAGACAACCTAAGTCTATGCCCGGTGGGATAAAAATAAATTTGTACATATATAAATGTATTTACATACGTATACGAAGACAGTTAAATCACTTCGCATCAAGAAGAACCTATTCTTGTTCGTCTAACACCCATTGATACTTTAAGCACGTCGTCGATGTGACACAAATTTACCTAAAGGGATTCATCAAGGTTGATCAATTATATGATTGGTCTCGGGTCTCACATTGAGTACACTTTATTTTATTAAAACAAGTATGGGTATATTTGTGTAAATAAAGGTTTTGGTGACCTGAGTTAAAATCTCCCAAACGACAGAGGTTAACATTGTTGAAAAAGTTACAATTCACTTAGTTAAGGCTCTACTTGACACTGGCTCCGAAATATCCAACTATTCGAACCGAAATATATCTTCTCGTTATTTCAGGGTTACTGATCAAATCCCAAATACTCGTACCGTATCAAATGCACATACTGAGTAGCGCCAGCTCATCATTAATGTGTCACTCCATGCGAAATTTGTCTCGAAGGACCAAATGTCTCGCTCGAAATCGTGGTCAAAATCAAGCTCTTTTCCTTTTTTATTTTCCAAAACTATAACCAGGCAAGCGTGGATCGAAGGGGGGGGGGGTCATGGGGGTCATGCCCTCTCTGGGAGATTTAACTTTTGTTTTTCTATATGAGTTTGTTTAATTTAGGAGCAAAATCTCTATCTGTTGTGCTCATGACCCCCTCCCCCCCTTGAGTCGCATGTTCTGTGCATAACTCCTCTCAGTATTGGTAGAACATAAATATTTCGTTGTTTAATAACCCAACGCCCAACATCAAGGCCCAAATATTGGCAAGTTAAGCTGCATGATCTTACCACTAACCATGCAGAGTCATGCTAAGTTATAAAAACTCATCCAAAGATGATGCTAAGTGGTTATACATTTTGTAATGGTATTCTTTTATTGTGTTATTCAACTTTATTTTTATGTATCTTTGCTAATATTTACAAAATCTTTTAAAACAATTTAAAAATTAGTAAAATTTAAAACTAAGTTTCTCCAAGTAACTTGCAAATAGTCCCCTATTAAACCTTCATACCGGCACACAACAGGCAAGAAACAACGTCAAAGTAAATAACAATTTTATTGGATCGGTATTTTTCATTATCTACGAGTATTTATTAACCCTTAAATGCATCTTGTATCAAAAATGATACAATAACTTTTACTCGCTCTAAAAGTGTTTTCGTTTTGATAAAAAAAAAGGATTTTTTTATATGATAGAACAACTATTTATTGACCAAAAGAAAATATAAACCAATCATGATCGATCCATAATCAGTGGCTTGTGCTATATCGTTAACTCGTAGGCGGCAATTTGGCACAATAGTAAAATCCAAAGATTTCTTTTTTTGTTATTAATTAATTGTGTGGAAAGAATTTATTCAAAAAATAAAATCAATAAAGGTTAGTATTTTGATAATGTAAATACATGGTAGTTTTATTTTTATTTTAACTTTTCATATGAAAAAGAAGTGCTTTTCTGTCTGTATGAAAAATGATACTCCATGCAATCAGGCCTCGTTTTGAACTAAATTTATTTGGGGCACAGGTGTGAATTTGTTGCTTTTTTTATAGAATGACACGTAGAATAATTTCTGATAGTGATAGGGATATTGTAAATTATCAAAGGCAATTGGAAAGTGGGTATTTGTCAGAGGACGGGATGACCTGACTGGAAAAATGACAAGTTTCTGTCTAGTTTGGGCAATCTTCTGAATCTGTAGGGTGAATCTAGAAAGAGAAAATTTGTCAGATACTTTGCAAGCCCTTGCTGGATATCAGTACCAACAATTTAGACGAAGGAAATTCGTTAGGCCCTGTTTAGTACAAACTTGTTGGACATGTTTCGGTAATCGTCAAAGAATACAATGCCCATATGGGCGGGGTGGATTTGATGTATTCGTACTTGGGACGGTACCGTATCCGGATGAAAAGCAGGAAAATGGGATTTGAGACTTTTCTATCACCTCCTGGACTTAACGGCGATATACTCATGGGTGTGTTATATAAGCAAGTTTTGGGTAAAAAGGGAAAAGAATCGAAAAGAATCATGAACCTAGATAATTTTAGAAGCGAACTTGCTGATACGCTTTGTAAATATAAAGCACACAATCAGCCACCAAGAGGTCAACCTAGCAGCAGCAGTCGTTTTTCAGAGGATCTAGCCCCAGAGCGGAGGAATGTTTTGCAGGTTATTCCGTCAAGAAATGTAAGAAATTATGGCACTGATAATAAGCAAAAACGACAGTGCAACCGTATGCGATGTATGATGCCAAAATGTAAACTCCTTGCTAGCGTTTACTTGTATACTTGTGTTTAAAAAATTTTTAATTGTTTTAATAAATTTCATTCATAATTTTTCTTAATAAATTAAATAATCATACATTTTCTCCTTAAATGCATGTTGTATCAAAAATGATACAGGCAATTTTTTTCAAATAAAACCGTTATTTCATGCATAGGATTTTTAAAATATTTTTTTCATCATTTATAAACAAATTCACACCCAAAAATATTTTTTTTTCTTGAAAATAAAAAATCATGCATTTAAGGGTTAAATTTCTTTTTTGTATCGGGTATTATTGGCCAAACAGATTTAAACTCACAATCAAAATCATTTGGATATCTTTGACCGCAATGTAATAGCCAGTTTCTAAGTAGGATAAAATAACAAACAATGTACTTTGAACAAATTGTTATAGGGAATTAGGTTGATATTTGGAATGCAATATTTTAAGAAAGTTACAATAAGTATAAGTAGGTACTTCATGTTTCCAAACCTCAAAGAAAAATTCAAGTATACTGGCTAGGTAAGTTATTAGTGTAGCTTTAGCAGAAGGTCCTTCTCTACGATTCTTCCACTGATAATATGCTTGCGGTCTTCAATGGTAGAAAACCACCTTATAGTTAGCCCCCTGTTAAGTGGTTTTCAACCATTCCTGCTTATTGCCACAAAGCCTTATAACTTATAAGCTTTATCAACAAATTTATTGCGTACTTTAAGGACATATAGATTAAACGCTTAGAACATTTTTTTTAACAACAGGTTTCACTAAAATAAAAAAAATAAAAGAAATTTTTTCAGTGTAAGGCTTTATTGGGTTTGTATGTACATAGGCGTCGTGACCACCCCCCCCCCCTGGCTGAAAGTCTGGATCCGCCCTTGTAACCAGGCAGTCAAGACGACCAAGACCAACAATGATAAAATCGATATTTGTGGTCTTCTTTAATTTTAATTATTCTTTTAGTTCTGATTGTTTTTTTTTTTTTGTTTTTAATTTATTTGACCGGAACACCATAATTGCAGTATATTTGTTTCAGTTAAGCGTAGTTTTCAGTTAACCGAACTTTGGTTACTGAAACTTGTTTCAAATAAGCAGAGTTTTGTCAAAACAAATTAAATTTCATTTAGACTGACAATCGAAACAAACACGTAGGTATGATTTTTTGTATTGTGTCAAAATAGTTATATTTCAATATAAAACAATTCAAACAACAAAGGTATTTACATTTTTAATCACAAAACGAGCACGAATATAACATATTTAAAAACAAAAAAAACAGTCGTTTCACTTATGCGAAGTTGAATAAATGAAAAATGGTCATTGGTTGCAAACAATTTTGTTTCAATTATCCGGTGTTTGCAATTAAGTGGAGTGGATATGACTGCATAATTGTTGGCGTTCAGTTTTTGGGCAATTTTTGTTTCTTACGGCCAGCCAGGGTTTAGAGAATCTTGGGGCTTATATTTCCAAAGTTGAAGCCAATTATACCAACAAAACATTTTTTGCACTAAGCAATCGCATACAAAATCTCTAGTCAAGGAGCCAAATTCCACAAGCGTAAGTTTTCTCTGTGCACTCAAAAAATCATGTAGAATCAAATAAATATTTTCAATTCCTCTAAAGTCTAGGCTCTAAACATACTTCTTGAGCAGGAACCAGGAATACAAAAGTGTATGCAGCGTATACACGAAAATTCATTTACGCTTGCAGAATTAGGCCACATGCTATTTTGTATAGCAGTTTTGCGGCTGGCGATGGCACAGTGGATATAGTGTTTGACTGCTAACCTGGACGTGTGGGGTCGAGCCCCAGTTTAGGTAAAATTCTTTTCTATATTCTCCAGATTCAACTGGATGCCACCCGTGGAATTTCATTAAATAATAAACATGTAATTTTCAATCCACTGTACCAACAAAAATCTATATGATCCTTCTATTCCTTCTAACTAGTGCCGTGCATTGCATTTTAAAGACCTGAGGTCTTACAGGCATATAGTTAAAATTATTATTAATTATTATTTGTCTTATGTCAGCATTTAAACATAGCTTTGGCAAGTCTTATACCTTTTTTAAAACTTCAGAAAAATGTGCAATTTTTGAAATATAAAACCTGTATTGAGCCCTACGAGTTTTGTTCAGGGGGCTCTTCAGAAGATTGAGGTCAAAAAATAATTTGGCAAAGTTCAATATTAACTAATGAATTGTAGGTAAATGGTGATGCCAATGAAAAATTATGTACTCAGTAAAGTTAGTGAAACTATAAGTCAATGCAAAATTTGTAAAAAAAAAAACAAAAATCAGTTATGGACAGGGTGAGCAAAAAACTGGTTCAAAGTAAGATTTTTTTTCAAATTTAAAAAAAAAGCCGTTACTCGAAAATCGCTATGATTCGGTATGGAAAAGTTACCAAATTATCATAGGCCTTTCACCAGTTTCAGTTTAGACCATTGTTAATGGGACACCCTGTTTATGAGCTTTTTCCAGTGAGACCTCTTATCTTAGATATCATTTTCTTTTTTGTCTCAAACTGGCTTTCCAACCCGACCCCCCCCCTCCCCACATCCAAATCCTATATCCGCTACTGCTAGTGGCCGTAACAAAATGACGTCACAATTTTCTTCCAATTCTTCACTATCGTAGTGTAAGGTTTGATTAAAATCTTAAAAATACTCGCCCGAGGCAATAAAACTTCAACTGCTATTAAATATTTAAATAGAATCACAAATTTACGAGTTATTCAAATCAAAGTCTTAAAAACATTATTTGTATACAGAAATTGGGTACATAATTATCAAAACTTTAACATTTAAACCCATAATTCTTGTGCACGTCTAGTCTGTCTTTTTTTTTATTAGCAGTAATCTCACCCCTTCTATGACGGCATAGTGAAAATAATTCTAAAATCAGGTCATGATAAAACTCAATTAATAAAATTGCCTTTTTTATGTCTCGTAAAAATATGTTATCATAATCTCACACGCAATTTAAGAATTTCGCGACACTAATTTGCCACCTAACAACTGCGGAAAAACATATATATCATTAAAATGTTAAACTCTGTTTTATAACGTTCTATGTCAAAAAATAACTTCAAACACGATATTTCTTCGACGAAATAATAACAAAGAAGAAAAAAAAGAATGTCAAACAAAAGCCCATAAAACACTCCAAAAACATCCGTTAAAAGAAACAAAAATAAAAGAAAGAGTTGCGCCTTTTTTAAGGTGAGTAATAATTTGTTCAACAGTTCATTCCGTTTAACTGACAAGCTTAATATTTCTCTATTAAAACTGGTAGTTTCTATTAAACAGAATTTGTGTACTCAGCTGCAAAAATGCAAATTTTGTCTTGTTTTTATTAATTTCAATGTACCCTTAAAATCCTAGAATGAAAAACCTGCCAGAGACTAAGCAATCTTTGAGTTAATAAATTTTGTTGGTTCAACGAGTTTTTCAGGTGTATGTAGGTTAATGTTAATCGAATGATGGTTTATTATGAAAAGTTAGAAAAAATGTCTGGTGAAATACCTTCATAGCGATGTACACATACACATGTACATAGTTGTTTATTTTTTTATTTCAGTTTTGTGGTTTGTTCAATCAAGCGAAGTTGAAATAAGCGGAATTGACTTTATATTAATTCTGGCAGATCCCATGAGGGTAAATAGCTGCAGACATGTTTTTTTTTTTAACATTTTAGATAATATAAAGCTACAGGCGTTTTTCACACTTATCTTAGTTATTTTTACCTGTGACACATTAGTTAACAAATAATGACAACTTCGGAATCCGTTAAAAGATAAAACTCTTAAGATTTCGAATAAATTAAATAATTACAAGATGGAGAAGGCAAATAAAAGTGCACACTGAGTCAGAAGTAGTTACTTTAAGGGTTTTCGGTAATATTTTATCTGTTGTTGGAACTCAAAAAAAAAAAAATGTCATCGTTACATAAATTGAACTTGATATAAATTTATTTTAAGTAAGTTTTAAGGTTCCGGTCTTAGATACACCGTTTTCTGTAAGCCTTTGTATCACATATGCACCTTTATTTTTAGTTCTATGATTTTTTTTGTTCACAAAAATACTCTGAGAATAATAAATAAAAATTGATTCGTGCTGAATCTGAAGTAGTTTTCGAAACACATATATAGACTAAGAGCCCGCAGAAATGATTGGGTGTGAACGATAACAAAAATTCCTTCTGTTTTAAGATATGACCATATTATTCATACGCAAATATAAAAGTCTGGCATGTAGGGTTTGGGGCCTTTGGATTTGCATTGAAAATGCTGTGTAATGATTTCAAAATCATACAGAAAAGGAGCTGTGTTCCCTAGACATGGATATGGGGTCCAATATAATTTCCGTAGAGCCAAATGGCTACAAGACGCACTCAAAGCTTAAATCTTTGAGTACGTCTTGCAGACATTTGAACCCACAGAAAAGGTCTTAAAACCCATATTCATATCTAGGGCGCTCAACTCTTTAAATAAATACAATTTCGAAGTCTCTAAACTTGGTACCTGGCGTTAAAAAAAATAATGCATTTTCAAAGCAGCACAACGCACGAAGTTGGGACTTTCGTGCAAGACTTTCATATTTGCATATGAATAATATGGACCCATCTTAAAATAGAAGGAATTTTTGTTATCGTTCACACGCGAAAATTGGTGTGGGCTCTTGGTCTAATAATGTTGATTTTTTTTCATGAACGTGTATTTTGTGAACAATTTTGTGTGCAATAGTTTTTTATACTTCCTGGAAAAGCATACATACATATTCAAAATGATCAAAATCCATTTGGCCGTTCAAAAAAAACGGTTAATATCAAACAGTGTTCTGAAAAAAAGGGTAATATCAAATAGTATACCTTTTAGTCTTTTTTGAGAACTTTCAAATGAGTTTTGATTATTTTTTACATGCAGACGTTTCCAGAATGTTTAAAAAGTATTAAAAGTATTTCATACCATATCTTTTCAACAAAAAAAAAGAAAAAAACACAAGCAGCCTTATCGGGAATAAGTTTTCCTTCGGACTTTTTCTGAGGATTTTTTCCCAGGTGTGATATTTACGAATCAAAAACAATTTTCGAAAAAGTAAGAGGTAAATCTGTTTCTCGGTTGAATATTAAATATTGAATTTGTTTTTTTTTTTAAATTCAGCATTTTATTAAAATTCAGCAATTAGGTAACGTTACTTATGTTTCGATAAATTCCTTTTCATTCCATGTCCATGTTTTTAAATATAAGGTATATATTTTTAAAATATTCCTTAAACCTATATTTATCTTACATGGCAGGTACTGTTTTTTTAGAAAATATAAACAGGTTTTTTCGGTTGTACTAGAAACCAAACAATTGGTGATAGCGCCTTTAAGTTGTTGTTGTTGTTCAAAAATTCAATGAAATTGACGGAATAAAGAATGGTCAAGCCTAATAAGCTGACATTCTAGTAGTAGCCCGTAGCGTAATGGTTAGTGCGTTCGACTGTCACGCTGGAGGTCTGGGTTCGCTTCTCAGCCTCGTCCACCTAAAACACTAAACAGGGCTACTGCCTCTTGCGCGGAATTGACAATTCCTCCAAGAGTATCACTTGTCACGAATAAGTGCTTCTCGTCTAGCCGTTCGGATTCGGCATAAAATTGTAGGTCCCTTCCATTCCTGTCGACAGGCGCACACAGGAATGGTTGCGAGTTGTTAGTCACTAGGCCCTGGTTCTTCACGAGCCTTTGTGCCACCCAATTTATTTTTTTTATTTGTATCTAGTACGAATAGTACAATAATAACTTAATAGTCTGGTTCGTTACCGATCTTCCAACCTCTCCCCCTTTGATACGTACTGCGAATTGTAGTCTATCAAAATAAGGTATGGAGAAAAATGGAGGTGGAACAAGACAGCATACTTAAAAGCGCTTATAAAACTGCTGATGCTCCAAATACATTTGATAAACAATTAACACATCTCGACCTGTGACGTCAGTGGTCTAAAGCGTTGGAGTGCGTAGTGCACACGACTGCTAAGACTGAGCAAATCTGATATGGGTGGGTTCGAATCCTATGGTGTGCATAAAAAGTTTTTCAAATAAAATTGGATTAAAGCTCAGCACCACAAAAAGGAGATTGATAAGTGCAAAAGTGGCAAAGCACGAAATAGCTATATCTCCAGCCAAACAATTGGTGGTAGCGCCTTTAAGTTGTTGTTGTTGTTCAAAAATTCAATAGAATCATTTTCTTGGTTTTTGAATAACTCCTATACGGTTTTCTATTTGATTGATTTTCTATTTGTTTATGGAGAAGCTTCTAACAACCTTACATGGTATTGTATGCTTAAATGCTTTTTAACTCAATGTTTTGAAAATGACTTGGTAATTTTCGTTTTTACAAAGTATAAAGGGATTTTGTAAGACCACATAGAATACTTGTGATAATCCTGTTCCTAGAACCCAAATTACTGGTGACTTCCATTCAAATTTTAAAAAATCTTTAAGAAAAATCTAACTTGTCTAGAAAACGGCTTCAAAAATTTTTATAAAAACAATTTATCTGTTCTGTAAATAATGCAATATAATTTAAAATAAAACACATGGAACCATATGTCAAATATTTACGATTTTCTTATTATTACATCAACTAGATGAATTAATTGTAAACTAAATTGTTATTCGCATATCAATTATTTGCTTAAATTGATGCTCTAGTTTTTTTTTCAAAACTAAAAAAGTTTAAATAAAAAAAAAAAAATAATTAGTTTTCAACAAGGAACTAGAGGGGCTAGCACGAGTAAGCAAAGGTTACAACAAGTGCCTTGGCGATTATGAATCTATTTTCCTCGTCTGGCAAGAAACCAGTTGGCTTTTTTGGGACTTGCTTTCGCGATCTTCTGCTTGCCAGTCCAATGCGCTACTCGCTATACAAAAATTCAATGTCGAAATTGCATAAGTTTCATACTCTAATGCTTCATACCATATTGCATAACAAATGATACAAATGCTACTGAAATTGATTGGTACTTATAACTTTTTTGTTTGTTTTTGGTGTGTAAGAGACATTCCTGATATGGTACCGAAACATGTTCAACAAGTTTTTACTAGGAAGGGCCTCACGAGTGTTTGATAAGTTTCCCTCGTCTAAATGTTTGGTACTGAGATCCAGCAAGGACTTGCCAAGTATATGACAAGTTTTCCTGGTATAGATTTCACATACTGAAAACTTACCAGGGCCATGTCCAAACTAGACCGAAACTTGTCATTTTTCCAACCGAATTATCTTTTTAAAAAAATAAAAAAATTTAAATATGTACGTCACGTCAAGTTCTTAAGATTTATTTTTCTCATTTTGTGATTTTTAAGCAAATCATTGTTTCAGATATTCACCGATAGTCCACAACGATAAGAAATAGCAAAACAAAAAATTTATAATTTGTTGTATAGGGTTCATTTTCTTGGAATTGTTGTCACCTTTGTTTGATTTTTTTGTTGATAAAATATAAATATCTGACTCTAAATTAAACACAATCCGTTTGGATTTGACCACAAGTTTCATAATTAATAATAATTGCACATAAATTTAATTTGAAACTTCTAAAAATATCCTTTGAGAATTTTGTGAAGAATTTTTTTTTACCCTAAAATAAAAAGCTTGCACCACAAATGTTCATACTTTGTTAAACCATTCTGACAATATTTCAATTAAATTAACTCACAATTGTATACATAAACCATCCAATTAAAAAGTACAAATAAATTAATTCATTCCACTTAAAACACAAGTAATTTCAATATTTTAATATTTAAATTACTTCATCTTCCTATTACATAAACCATCTCTCGAAGATCAAAATCAGCAAAAGAAAACTTAATCAATTCCAGATGGAACATATTTTCCCGTTTGCCATGTCGTTTATAAAGCAAAAATAAATCGTTTAAATTGGAATCATATTCATTTCCTTACAAACTTTTGATATTTTTAAATTCTGAAACCAAGAAATTCAATCTTTCAATTTATTCAAATATTTATTGAATCTTAAAAGCAAGATGTTACAAAGTTTCAAACAAAATTATTTATTCCTTTAATTTGTACCACATTCTACTAACTTTTACCCAAAGAAAAAGAAAACATTTTGTCCGATAAATGAAATTCAAAGAAAGCTTAATCAGCTTAACTAAAAATTGTTGCTCTCAAAAGATTTGTAACCTCAATAACCATAGGGACGACAAGAAAAATGATGTTTATGAAAAAAAAAAAAGTAAATCAATAAAATTGAATAAACATTAATTTTTCTCTTATAGTTAGGGCGTTAAGAGAGCCAACCTTGCACTTTATTCTGACGGGATGAGCTTCGGTGCACTAAGAGTCCAAATTCTAAATTTACTTTTAAGAAGTGTCACATTGGTAACACTGGCAGACCTGAGATGTAAGGGTTGCCTTCTGACCATGTTTAAACACGAAATTTCACAACAAATTAGCCTATAAATCGGGAACCAGAAATCGGTTGATATCTTGGAATATCTCGTTAGATTTAGAATACTCGAAGCCACAGGAATTTGGTCGTTTTTTTTACCCCAAGGTATAACAGTGGGCTCTTCAGTCAGTCTGTTATAGCCTACTAAGACATTAATATTAGTCGATGTTGACCGACTCTTATAAAAATCACAGCAAAAATATACTGTGAATTTTTCCCCTAGAAAAATAAAATTCACAGTATCTTTTTGCTGTGATTTTTATAAGAGTCGGTAAACATCGACCAGAATTTGTGTCTTAGTAGGATATAACAGACTGACTGAAGAGCCCACTGTTATACCTTGGGCGAAACACAATTATTTCTGGAATTTAGGTCACTTACTTTTTAATTTTATAAAAAGGTTATAACTTCTTCAGGGGAAATTATATTGAAATTATTTTGATTGCATAAGATTAGACATTAAAAATTAACCTAAGGTCATGTGCCCTATACTCAAATTATACCAAGAAGAATATAAAGTGGTTTGATATACTTCCACCTTCCCCTCCCCCCATTTTGAAAGCGATTATACAAAAAAACTAATACATGGATTAAAATGGACATCGGTTATGCTGTAGAGTAGGAAATTCTACGTCGACGCTCATCTAAAAATTTGATGAGTATTCATTTTATAACCATTATTTTCTGACAAATAAAAAAACTTATCCGCCAAGGGTATTTTGCTCCCCCCGCGTATTAGGGTGAGGAAGGGGTCAAAACCGACTATATTCGTACGGCTTCGAGTATTCTAAATCCAACGAGACATTTCACGATATCAACCGATTTCTTGTTCTCGATTTATAGGCTAAATTATGTGAAATTTCGTGTTAAAACATGGTCAGAAGGTAACCCTTATATCTCCGGTCTGCCAGTGCCGCCACCGTGGAAACACTTTTTAAAAGTAAACTTAGGTTTTGGACTTTTAGTGTACCAAACATCATCCCTTCAGAATGAAGTGCAAGTTTTCACCTAAAATATGGCCTTAACGCCCTAACTATTAAGTTTACTCTTGGAAATAAAAATGCTTAAATAAATCATGTAGCTTGGACATTAAATTTTGTGAATTTGCATTACTTATATTTTTCGGAAGATTTTGTAATAATTTTTTGAATAGATTTTTTTCTGTATGATGCTCTTGGTCATATTTAAAGAATACAAAAAAAGCCCTTTAGGTGTTGGTGTATATTCAAAGGTTTTTGCGATAAAATAAATTATACAGGGTGTCCCTTAATTCGTCAATAGTATTTTAGGGCATGATTCTTGGATATACATCTGTATTCTTACAATCGTTCTACAGTAAGGGCTATCTCCAATTTTGATATCATTTATCGGGGATCTAAGAAGTATTACTTTGGTGTACGCTGACCTAAGTTAACGGTAATTGCGCTGTCAGTTCTAATGAAATGATAGAAACTGCGTCTAGACATTTATCTTAAGAATAAATAATAAATTTAGTATCTGCGTTTAAATAAATTTGATATCTTTTCTCAGTCTTAATATATCCAGTTCTTAGCTTGTTCCATTTTCCTGCCCATGCTAATTTTTTTGGATTTTGGGGTCAATTTTCTCCAGACAATGCGTAATCAACATGGTGTTTCAAGTTTTTTTTTGAATGAATGTAACACTACTAAAAATAAAAATTAAAACAAGTTTGCCTAAAAAACCATAGATTTTATGATAATTTGGAAAACCAGCGGCAGATAAAATTTGAAAAAAAGTATTTTTGCTTTAAGCTCGAAAAGCTATGAATACAAATTATTTGTTTGGTTTTAGATTATTTTTTAATTATGTTATTTATTAAGGCAGTTATAAAAGGAACACTTTGACATTTCTTGGTTTGAATACATGGTATTAAAACTACCACTTAAGTTGAATTCTTCAAACTGTCTGGAGTTGCAGAATGATTTATCAGAATGATTTATCAGAACTATTGGAGGACATTCCATTGGTTCAGCAATCTTCATTTTGTTTATAACTTCATGGTTCTTCAGCCCACTATGGTCGAGAGGTTAAAAATTGACTAGATGATGAGTACGCGGTAATCGTTGGATAGGAAAAAATTAGAACAGTTCAAAGGCCTGTAAGATCGCCTGACCCTTCAATATTGGATGTTTTTGAATGGGGAAGAATGAAATACATCTTTTATTCAACCAAAATATAAAATTTAATTGAACTAGAAGAGTGCCTGCTCGAAGCGTCGCATCGTCAGCAGTGAAGCAGTAATTTCAATATCAGTGAAATACGAAAACGTGCTCGAACATGCATACATAGTCAAAGAGGACTCTTTTGACCATCTGCTATATTTGTTTTAGTTCACACATAAATAAAAAATATCTATAACCACACATCAGGCCGTGAGTACAATAGTGGCCTAACTGCAATTTTATCGAAATTGAGTTTATTACGAAAATTGAATCTGTACCTACTAAACAACATTTATGCATTTAAATTTGTTAAATTTTCGGTTTCATGCCATAGTTACAGGCCTCTTGTACTTAGGCCAAAGCTTAATTAAATTAAACAATTAAAAGCTTGAGTGCAAGAGTGGCCTATCTACCACCGCAGAGAAACCACTTCAGAGTTAAGATATCACCAGGGAAAGGATTTTGCTGACCTGAAAAAATCAAAAAAAGGCAAACAAAAATTCTTAAAAAGGCAAAAAAAAGGCATTTATTAAATAAAGATAATATAAACTTAACTTAACGTCTAATTATAATAGCATTGAACTACCAACAGCTTTTTGAAGTTCTCAGGTAACAGCCTTCTACGATTGTCTCTTAGAAGCGTCTTAAATGAGCTAAAGCACCTTTCTACTTGAGCAGAAACGAGTGGAGCCCATTTTAAACTCTTTAGTCTCTACATCATTCACCTCAACATTTTCAGAAAGTGTGGAGTTGACGTCGCCATTTACTACGTCATTCGCTCAACAGTCTTAAGCCCACGATTTACATTTAAAACAGTAGTGAACTTTTTCAACACTTCATTTGCAATTATTGGCCCTTTCGATTTTTCCAAATTTTCATTGATATTTGCAGTGCAAGGAAATGCACGATCATTAATAGAGAAATGCAAAGATCTAGTTTTTGTGAGTAAAAAATAAAAACAAGAAATTTTATTGAGAAAAGATCATAGTAACTCAACTCTATCTACAATCTACACTACCTGCTTTCTTTTTCATATATGTTAAGGGCAAGCAAATTTGTTTTCTCTGCGCTTTAGATTGTGTTAGGATCATGTTTTTAAGTGAAATAATCTCAACTGGAAACCGAAAAACTATATGCAGTTTGTATTTCTTGAATTTTTTTGAAGATTTTTTCGTTTAACTTTGATAAAAAAAGCAAACAAGTCAAAATTGACAAAAAAGACACTAATGGGCAAAAAAGGCAAAAAAAAGCACTAACGAGTAAAAAAGGCAAAATAAAATACATATATTTTGAATCAGGAGGACATGAATCGTGTTTGTATAAAGTCGATATTTTCTTACGATCACGCAAAAAAAAATATGCAAAGTTAGCAAAATTCTTTACCTGGATATCACCAATATAGGTGGCGCCCTTATTTGCACCTAGAACAAGAACCAGTGATAATCAATACTGGAACCATTTAATCCCTAAGGTAGACTTTTTCCTCACTATTTCCACAAATAGTCTACCTTAAGGTGGAAATAGTCTATCTTAAGGAGCAAATGGTTCTTGATTTGATTACCACTGATTCTTGTTCTAGATACAAATAAGGGCGCCACCTAGATTGATGATATCTTAACTCTGACGTGGTTCCTATATATGTATAAACTCAATGCTTCCACTTAGGGCACTTTTACCCTCGCATATTTTATTTTATTGTTAGAAACTTTAAGTTAGGTCAATTATTTTACTATTTGATTACAGGGGACATCAATGCAATGTGTTAAACATAATTGGGTACCCCGATAATCTCCCTCCGCCATAAAGTTAAAGAGTTTCATACCAAAGTTAACGCTGTAGCTGTTGCTGCCATAACGAAGTGAAGGAGTGCATTTCGCCTATATTAAATATAATCCAGACTATAGATTTGATAAGATTAACCATAAGTTTCTTGTCATCGGACATTCATATTTAAAAAGCGACTAAGACTTTGGGTTGCTTGAGAAAAAATATTTCCAAATATTTACAGCCCCGATAATTGGATAGAAGTCATAAGCTCAGTGGAAAAAAACATTCAATGTCATAAAAATAACCATAAGACCACTTTTTCTTCACTTTGAAACTGACAAAAAAAACATTTCAAATAGAAAAATCTCTAAAGAAGGATTTAAGGCTCAATATTCTTGAGCTTCAATATTTAAAGACCGATCTCTTCTTAATATTTTTTTAATTATTCTCTTGAAGAAATTTTTCCATTTCAAAGTATTTTATTTCGAAATCAATAAGCTTAAGCCTAGCAAACCTCAACCTTAAAACTTTATACCCCGATGAAAGACCCATAAGCACGGAGAATACATCACAATTTTTACACTGATCTTAGAAATAATAATTCTATTGAAAATACCGCAAAGGCTTTTATGAATCCTAAGGGCTGGCGCCCACATGCAACTTTCAATCACGAAACTGTTTGGTTGCTAAAATGAATCATATGCATATATATGAAAGTGCGCACAGACACTTCTGAAAGTGAAAACAGATGTTAAATTTCAACTAAATTAACAAGAAACTTAATTAATAAATAAAATGAAAATTCAAAATACATACAAATCTTGTTTTATTTATAAGCTATTGAAAAACTGACCTAAAAAATATCGAAAAATCACTTATTTTAATTTTTTTTTTACTAAATTGCTCATAACTTTTTTTGAAGCAAAGGTTTGCGCGAGATATATCAGAACGAAACAAAGAAGATACCAAAGCTTTTAATATGACGGATCAAAACTTTTTTTGGATGCAAATTTGCGAAAATATATCCTGTTAAAAATAACCTTTTTATATATTTGTTTGCAGTTTTTGCTCGTAAGAATCTTTTTCACTTGCAATTCATTGGTACTATATAGAAAGTTTCCCATTCTTGAAATAATTTTAATTAGAGATTTTGATCAAATATGTCATGACGATAACAGATAATTCGAAAATAGTGGGTCCCGCAATATTATCTGTCCATCTGTCAATTTGTAACACCTATGACCTACAGACTGAAAGGATGGATAAAAACTTAGTACTTTCTATACAAATCTTGGGCCTGTCTTTTCAATTTTTTATATTTTTCCTCTGTGCAATAGTGGCATATCTGACTTCAAAATCAATTATAACGGTATTTTGAAGGATTTTTAATCCAAAATCAAAACCCTGTTATTTTTTGAGCATATTGCAAAAATAAAATCAAAAGTTTTGTTTCTTCCGTTGAAAACTACAAGTGTTTAAAAATAACCTGTTTCTTATTTTTGCTCTACTGACAACAATATAAAATGCAGTTGGGCCACTTTTGCACTCACGGCCTCACATATCACTTTGTATTAATAGCCTTACGAGCTTCAAGCGAAAAAAAAGCCTTCTATATAAATTTTTCTTGCCGTTGGTTGTTTCCAATTATAATAAAATCTATTGGTTTTTCGCCAAACTTGTTACTGATAATTATTTTTTTGTTTAAATTATTGTAACGTTCATTAAAAAAAAAGTAAAACACTATGTTTATTACGCATTTTCTGGAGAAAATTCACCCCAAAGTCCAAAAATTAAATAAACAACTTTTGACATACAAAAACGTTGACGAAATTAATTTTCCTAACATATAAATTTGGAAGTTTTCATTTTCCTTAAAAAAAATATCTTTACCAAATATTCCTCTAATACCATTCCAAATATAAAATATGAAAGGAAGCGAAAATTTCATGCACTTTGTACATGCACTTTGTATTTCTTGAATTTTGTTGAAGATTTTTTCGTTTAACTTTGATAAAAAAAAAGCAAACAAGTCAAAATTGACAAAAAAGACACTAACGGGGCAGAAAAGGCAAAAAAAGCACTAACGAGTAAAAAAGGCAAAATAAAATACATATATTTTGAATCAGGAGGACATGAATCGTGTTTGTATAAAGTCGATACTTTCTTACGATCACGAAAAAAAAAATAGGCAAAGTTAGCAAAATCCTTTACCTGGATATCACCAATATAGGTGGCGCCCTTATTTGCACCTAGAACAAGAACCAGTGATAATCAATACTGAAACTATTTAGTCTACCTTAAGGTAGAAAAACGTTGACGAAATTAATTTTCCTAACATATAAATTTGGAAGTTTTCATTTTCCTTAAAAAAAAAATATCTTTACCAAATATTACTCTAATACCATTCCAAATATAAAATATAAAAGGAAGCGAAAATTTCATTTGCAATCGCCGGTAAATTGGTTTATTAAATCTCGCACATCAACATCATCACACAAGAAAATTAAATTCAGTATGCAAATTTCATGGGCCATATAATATCACACACATTTTTCTTATATATACGCTACACCTTATTGTAAGTCACTTACTGTTGTAAATTTTATTTAATCCAGTTTAACTTCACCCTCGCGGTTATAAAAGATCTCAGCTGCTTTAAACGCCACTTCATTTTATTTTCTCACTCTTTAAAAAACAAAATTTCAACACTCCATTTTTTGAAGCGATGCACCAAAACCCAACCATAAAGACACACTTCCTACAAGGATGGTGTCAATTCCGGCAGCTTATCTCTCTGCGTGGGTATAATGTATTCCACCAAGTAAACACACAAGGATTTCTCAAAAATACCAACAACAAAAAACGATTTCTACCGCACCTTTAACAACACTGATTTTGTTGCATACATTTTTACCTTACGAACTACGATCTTATTTATTTTTTATATCAAGAGAAATCCCATCACCGACGACCCGCTAGCACATTCGCTTGGTTTGAATAAATCTTCCGAACTAAACGTAAGAATATCATCCTTAAATGTCCTTCTTCAAAAAACAAATAACAAAAATCCCAGAACATTACGTACGCTTCGAAAAAAGGATGAGCAAAACAAAAACATAAAAAAATGTTGCGTATACGCCACAGTGTACTAGTATAACAGTTTGTGGAAAATTTCCCATCAGCTGCTGCTGATGTATGAATGGACGATGTAGGTGTACCTATCCAGAAAGGGTTGTGGAACGTATGTATTTTTTTGTTTAATTGTGGAAGAACACGTGACTATCTGAATGATGGTGGGTTACATCAGATATAAGGATATTATGAAAAACCTTTAATACAAATGACTCGTTCTTTTGTTTTGTCGCAAAACACTCAGAATGTTACCACAATAATTATTTATTTTTGTGGATGTGTGTCATTTGGGAGAACAAGAATAACGAATGCTTAACGCTTACGCTCACGCAATTTGAAAGTGTTTTAATTAGAAAAATTTCTATTGCCGATATGGTGCATGTGCGATTGCATTGTAAAATGTAATCAATGAATTAATGACAGGTTCACTGTGTAGACGAATAAACATTATACATATATGTATGTGTGGGATGGTGGCAAGGAAGGGGTTTGATTTAATTTGATTCGTGATTAGCCTGAAGGTGCTGACTTTGGCAAAAAAAAGTATATCAGAAGGTTTTACTAAATTGATTATTTGAATTAAAGTGTTTCTTAGATTAAGCAATGCCGTGAAGGAAAATTGATTTTGTGTGTGTTTGCTGATGTACATATATTCAGATTGTTTATCATGAAAATATGTACTGGCATCTGTATATACGAGTACTTGATGTAATATCTATCCATTATTGGTTTGGTATATTTTCTTATTTTGAGTTGCTATTAAAAACCTTGATTCACTATCCTGGATATTGTCGTTACATACATATCCATTTTTGGTTTTTAAGGAAGGATTTCTAGATAGATAATTAGTTTTGTGTTGCGTGGGATTGTTTTATGTTTTACTTAGAAGAGGGTACATTTATCGTATAAGTTACACAATACAAACATAGCAAATCTATACCAACGATGAAGATTAAACTTGACCCGATTCGAGTTCTGATGGGATCTTGTGTAGTATGAAAGCAGATAAGTAGAAGGTTTAATTTTTCGTTATAATTGATTTTAGTATACATCAGAGATAGAATTCGCTAATTTGAGTTATAGTGTGAATTATAAAATTATGAGAACTTCATGGGTGTGTGGGTTTTTGGGCGCAGTGTATGGTTGTAATTAAGGTGATTATTTTGTAAGACTATGATTTCTTATGATTATGATTTATTGTTTATGGCATGACAACAGAAAGGAAAAATATTTTTCACCAAAAAGTGGATACCTAGCAAGAACATGATTTATTCTATGAATTATTATTTACTGCTGGCAGAATGTTACCTCAAATAGTGTCGGTGAACTGATTTCAATTTTGTTTTTATTTATTTCTTAAGGTAGCTTTACATAAATACAATTACAATGTGATTGCACAATTTACATACAGAGATGATATTAATATCTTACTTCTGAAAAATTATATAACAGTAATTGAAAATATATGAAAATAAAATAATTATTTGAAAGGAAAATGCTACTGAAAAACCTTTCGAGTAACAAAAAAAAAAAAAAAAAAAAAGTTTATTTAAAAAAAAACAAAAGAAAAATAATTGCATTACAAACTAATATCAGTTGGGTGTCGACTGACAGACAAGCAACTTCCAACCAAATTGACCACTTCGCGATAAGCAGTCTCCAGGATGTCCGTAACAGAAGAGGTGCTGACATGGGAATGGTCCGGGACCACCAAGTAGCCAAGATAATAGCAAGGATAGTATTGGACCGAATTAAAGACCACCTTGAAGACACACTCGACGCCGAACAAGCAGGTTTCCGCACTGGATCTTCCTGTGTGGATCACATCAACACCTTGCGGATCATCATCGAACAGTGCGTTGAATATCGATCACCACTTTACCTGCTGTTCATCGATTTTGAAAAGGCGTTCGACAGTGTCAATAGAGAATTTATTTGGCTTGCTTTGCGCAGGAGGGGCATCCCAGATAGATTGTTTGCTATTATCAAGGCTACATATGATGGATCCAAGTGTCACGTTTTGCACAAAGGTAGGCTGTCAGAGGAGTTTGAAATCCAAAGTGGAGTTAGGCAAGACTGTATACTGTCACCAACACTGTTCCAGTTGGTGATAAGTGACGTACTGCACGCAGCTTTGTCAAATGGAAATGGAGGAATTCAGTGGACTCTGAAATCTCACCTCAAACATCTGGACTACGCGGACGACGTATACTTACTCTCTCATAGGATCATGGATCTCCATCAAATGACAACAAGGGTGGAGAGAGAAGCAGAAATCGTAGGGCTTAGGATCAACTCGGCAAAAACTAAAAGGATCAGCGTTGGAACTTCCTCATCAATCCAAGTAAATATTTCTGGACAACCGGTAGAGATGGTAGAGGATTTCCAATATCTTGGGAGTATTATTATTATTATTATTAATTCTTTATTTCTCGATAATTTAACATTTTTTTTGATTTACTTAAGAATAGTAAAGCATGACAAAATTTTGCCGTCTGCCTGTATTGGAGTATTGTCTCTACGGGTGGCGGAACCGAACTGGACGTACACAGCCGAATCAGAAAAGCAAAGGCTGCGTTCGGAATGCTGTCCAAAATATGGAGAAACAACTCTTTTAGCTTAAGGACCAAGCTACGACTGTTCCGCTCTAATGTTGAATCCGTTCTCCTTTACGGCTGCAGCACTTGGAAAGTCACTGACACTGTCACTAGAATGCTGCAAACCTTCGTTAATAGATGTCTACGAAACATCTTGAGGATTTTTTGGCCCAACCGTATCTCCAATGCCGAACTTCATGCGAGAACGGGTCAGGAGCCCATAGACTCCATTATACGAAGAAGAAAGTGGCAGTGGATTGGCCACCCACTTCGAAAAGGCGATCGGTGCATTGCATCTCAAGCAATGCAGTGGAACCCGCTCACACAGGAGGGAAGACAAGTGGGCCGGCCTAGAAGTACATGGCGAAGAACGGTCGAACAGGAATCGGCACGACTGGGGAAAAGTTGGAGAGAGCTGAAATACATTTCAAGAAATCGTACACGATGGCGCGTAGGTGTAGTGGAGGCCCTATGTCCCGTAAGGGAAACATCGCGGACGTAATAGGTCCGAGGACCTAAGTAAGTAAGTAAGTACAAACTAATATCACAGAATTAAAGTAGAATATTTTTGATTATTATTATTATGATGATTGAAGAGAATACAATCGCATGGTAAATCTATATATATAAAAGAGAAATGTCGTCCGTGTGCACACACGTGTGCACGCATAACTCGAGAACGGATCGTTCGATTTTCACGATTTTGGACTTGATGAATTCGTATTGGCTCAAGAAAGGATATAGGATACTGGAAAAAAAATCCCGGAAAATTTTCGTCATTAAAATTTGAATTGGATTTGCTATTGCGTGCGGTCAGATAAAATAACTTTTTTTTAAATTTTCATTGTGTTCAAAGTACATATGTATTTGGAATAGCGGCTAGGTTGTTGAAAGGGGTTTGAACGCTCATTCTGCATTGCAATTGCCTACAAATGGATGAAGAACCTACATGCAACATTTTAAAGAACTCTGCGATGGCGAAACTATTGCAGCACTGTAAGATTGTCATCTGAAACGAGTGCACAAAGGCTCATTGGAAGCCCGGAATTGTACGTTGGAAGATTTACAAAGTGATTAACGACGTTTAGCTGTCAGGCAATTTCCGTCAAACGCTACCTGTCATTCCAAGATCAATTTCAGCAGATGAATTGAAGGCACAGCTTTTTGGCATTACGTAAAAAGTGCAATTGAAAACAGACATGCGAGTTGCTTTACGAAATGATCAGTTTGTTGCAGAGTTCTCTAGGACTAAGTCGCCAGCCGGATTAAATTTCCACCGAATTTTTTACACTTTACAACAACACAGTAAGAGCTCATTAAGAATGTTTTGCAGAAAAATTGCATGTATTTTTCGTTGTCAAACTTTTTAAGTTTGGATGTTGCCATTGCAAAGTATTGGAATTTTTTACACTTTACAACAACACAGTAAGAGCTAATTAAGAATGTTTTGCAGAAAAATTGCATTTATTTTTCGTTGTCAAACTTTTTAAGTTTGGATGCTGCCATTGCAAAGTATTGGTCTCTATGACGATTACAAAATAACAAAAAAAAAAATATCTAAATTAACAATATTGATGTGTTTTCAAACCAAAATGATGTGGCGTGTCGGCCAACCTTCCGCTTTTTTTATTGGTTTAAATTAAACAACTTCTTGTTTTGTTGTATTCTCGGGCAAGTAAACGTACAAAGTGGTGAATTTGCCAACACGTGAGCATACCACATACAATGGAACTTGTGAGAAATATGGGAATTCAATATTGATGCCATAAACATCTAGCAGAAATCAATGGATATTCGGAACCCTTCTTAATAACTAACTGCTGCGCTGGATGCAAAACAAAAACTCTTCAAACTGAATTCACAGATCCGGCATTCTCTTAGTACAAAATGACTGTATACTGAGAAACAATCTCATTACAATTGGAGGAAATCAGATGATGATCAGCATGTTAAAATCGTCCTAAATAAGCTTTGGGAACATATCCTCAATTGTCAAACCCAAGAATCTTCACGTATCTCTGGAATCTCTTCCAATATTCAACAACAGTTATCCAGAACCATTAAACCGTTTCCAGATTGAACTCTCTGCTTTACAACATCAAGGTCTCTCCAAGCTGAACACGACACACTATTCTCCAAAAGCATTCATCACCACTTCGTTAGCTATTTCACTCATCTTCTATCAATGAGCTTTGGAATTATTAGCATGCTCGGAATTATTAATTTAATTACATTAACGAAATTTAGGCGGAACGAAGTTCGCCGGTCAGCTAGTAATATATATATGTCAACAAGTAACATTACAAATAAATAAATAAACAAATGTACATACATATATAGATACATTATGTAACCAAGAACATTGGATTTAATGAACAATTATTAAATACATAACTCAAGTAGCAGTAAGAAAAAATATATATAAATTATATATAAATAAATAAATTAATAAATAAGTTAACAAATGTTCTGGTTGGCAAAAAACAAGGTTTTTTTTTCTGAGTGAAAAAGATTGCTTGAGTTTTAGCACCATTAACTTTTATTTTCCATTTATGAATGAAGGATGTAATACTATTAAGAGCCGATTGTAGATTGGTTTCAGTTACAAGACCAAGCTCATCGGTACTAAATAATCCAGTATCGTCTGCATACATTGCGTATTCACAGTTTGGAAGAGCAGAGGAACAATTGAAGTGTAAAAATTATACAGATTGGGTCCAAGAACAGATCCCTGGGGAACTCCCGCAACAGCAACATGAAATGAAGAAAATGATTTGTTAACGCATACTGTAAATTGTCGATCAGATAGAAAACTCTTCACAATTTTAATAAGATACAATGGAAAACCAGCATTTATAGCATCTTGAAGATGAGACCAGAGTGCCAAACAGAGTCGAATGCTTTTTCAACGTCAAGGAGAATTAAACCGGTCTTGACATGTTGTGCAATTTGACATGTTAGGTAAAATGTTCTTTCTTTCTAGGACCTTCTGTATCCTGGATTTTATTATTATCTCAAAAAGTTTACCCACGCAACTTAGTAAACTGATAGGTCTGTAACTTTTAGAATTATTAGATGGTTTTCCAGGCTTTAAAATAGGTATGATTTTAGCCATGATTCGAAGCTGCTGGAAAATGTTGAAGTTTTATACATAAATTAAAAACAAGTAACAATAATACAACTCCACACTTTGGAAGCTCTTTAATAATCGAGTTTCTTATATTATCTAGACCAGGGGTCTTACGAATTTAAAGATTCACGATTAGATTTTTTAGTTCAGTGTAAGTAACAAATGAACCTTCATTTATATCAGTTGATGTAGCTTCAAGTCTGGCAACAGCGTTATTTACCGTAGTTTCAAGGTCGGGATTGGTTACTCCATTTGTTATGTTATGATTATCCTCAAAGGATGAAGCAAGTATATCAGCTTTTCCAGTGTTAGTAACACATGAAGTTTGTGCATCATTAAGTGTAGGAATAATAGTATATTTCTTTTCAATAATTTTTGTAATGTTCCATAAAGGCTAAAAATTCTTGTCCAGGCCTTGAAGCTTGGAGTTCCAAGTCCTGTTTCGGTGTTTAAGAATTTCATCTATGATGCAACCCTTCAAGTATGTAACTTGTTGCAAAAATTGAGTTTGTCGAGATCTTTGCCAATTTCTCCTAAAAAGATTTCATAACTTTATCATATTTAAAATATATGGGGGAAGTGTAAAATTATTTTGATAAAATTTAAGTTTTTTTCGGTACTGAAAGGTTGATCGCGTTCTCTATAGATTTCGAGAAAGAGTTCGCAATATCATTGATTTGACCTGTATTAGAAACTTGGCCAATATTAGCATTAAGAGTTTCTAAAATCGTGGCGTAATATATCTGACAAAATTAATATTTTCTTGTGGTGACTGAAGTATTTTGATCTGGTAACCTAAATTATTTAAAACAATGGGTTGCGAAACAAATTTCTGGAATGTTAGTTAAATACAAATCCAGTGTAGATGGATTTTTTGTACGATCAGCAGGAATATATGTTGGATAGTTAGGATAAACTTTATGAAACTGAGCTTGTTTTTGAAAATGCGTGTTGAAATAATAAATTATCATAAGATAGTGAAAGTAAAATTATCTGCTTGAGTTCTATGTACTTCAAAATTACACCTTTCCATTTGAATCAGTTGAGCAGATTTATTCTCTGAAAACAGCGATGCGATTCTTTGTATTTCAAATCGGATTTGCATCTGACGCTTCAAGGAAATTCTATAGTGATTTTATAGAGTAGAAATAATTAAACTAAACTTTAATTAAACAACAAGTGTGTTTCCAAGGATTGCATAATTGCTCGAACCAGTCAAGGAGGATTATTTTTTTTAGATTTTTACTACATTTAAAACGTTTAAACACAGTGACAGATTTAGGAAAACAGGGAAGGATTTAAGAAAAGATAGCTACTGTACTGATGCACATTGGTTGTGAACCTCTGAATATCAAAATTACAGGGAAAAGTAGAGCAGGGTAAAAATTCTACATTCGGGTAGTGCGGATAAAAAAGAATTTCAATACTTGGCAGTACGTCCAAAATTAGGCTCGAAAGTGAACTGATGAGCATGCCTATAAATACAAGTTTTACGGTTGAATTATTTTAGAAGAAGAATACAAGTAGCTATTTCACTAGAACACTAGCACGTAATCTATAAGCATTTAATAAAAACAATTTAAAATTATTGATTAAGAACCTAAGGGCCAAATTATTCAACATCAATTTAAAACTGGATCGTGTCGTTTTAACTAAAAATTTCTATAATTATAATTTTGTCATTTAGAATTTTTTAATTTAGTCACTCAACTTTAGCTAAATGGCTCTCTTTAGATTACTTCTTTGAAGTTTAATGTTTTTTAAAAATATCCTTGCGATTTTTATTTTTTGTGATTGTGACTGATGAAATGTAAGTACTAATTGAGATTGAGTGAAAAGAAACAGTTAGTTAATCCTCTATTTATGCTAAATATCTTCTTTAAGAGGTTTTTTTTTTTCTTTTTAACTAAAACCGATTTTAAATTAATTAAACAATTGGTTAATAGAAGAAACGTTAGGTTAAATAAATAAATATGATTCAAATCTATCAATTTCAAGTTTTTATAATAGCGAATATAAATTTAATGGAAAGTGTTTAAATTGGGCCTTGAGGTGCCGTCACACACTGAAAGGAAAGTACTTTCAGAAAGCAAAAAGCTTTCTGAAAGCAAAACTTTCATAGTGTGACGACCCGAAAAATACTTTCCTGAAAGTGGGTTCTGAAAATGATTTGCTTTCTTGAAAACGCTTTCAGAAAAAACAACTTTCAAAGTGTGAATAGTTTCTAAAAACCTTTTCAAGAAAGCTAATCAATTTCAGAAAACGCTTTCTGCTTTCAGAAACTGTTTGTGATAGTTGTTTGCTTTCTTGAAAGCGAACGTAATTATGTTTTACACAGAATAACTTTTCTTTTAGCTAATTTAATCAGTTCTGAACTTTAAACCCACTCTGGTGGGCCAAAAATCTACAATGATCTTAATATGATAAAGGAAGTAGGTCATAAGCCCACAATTGTTTTGTGGTAGGGGTAAAATTGTGGCAGACACCACTGTCAATAGTTTTTTTTTGGACAATAGCATCTTGGATAGCCCACTCCGCTTAGCGGGTTCAAAGGAATTTAACTTCATTCAGGGTCCTCTGTCCCACTAAAATAACCACAAAGTAACAAATCACTTGCAGCAAGCATTTACAGCAGGAACTTGTAGATTCTATATAGAATGTCATAATAAAAGTTCATTTTATTCTGTTATTCATTTCATTTGGAAACGTTGTGCATTTATTGTATCAAAAACTGGGGAAAGGGCGACAGCAAATATATGAACCAACATGTGAAAAATGCCGCATTCGAGAAGATCGGTGCGGCACTTCGTGTATAAAATAGTAGAAATAAAGCTAAGTTTGGTAGCGGAGTATTAAACCAACCGAAGCGGGAATTCTTCAACGTAGTGCAATTTATTGCCGGAGAAGTAACAACTACCGGCAATACAGATTCTGTAAATGAAAATCATTCTTTATATTTCGTGAGCAAAATTACGGAAGAACTCGTCTCCTTCTGCGTGGTACTTATTTCCAGCACCGCGTTTCCAAAACGGTCGCACCCAAATTGACCTCAATTACCCGTATTTTGCTCATTAACATGTTTCGAAATCCGTATGATAATTTCTATGATGGTTGATTGCCTTCTTCAGCGAAGTGCATTATGTTGCTACTCTGAATAAAACAATTAACGAAACTAAGCTCAAATATCACAACCGTTTACACACAAAACACTTTCAGAAAGGATTTTCAGAAAACGCTTTCGCTTTCATGGTGTGACGACTCGAAAATTGTTTTCAGAAAATTTGCTTTCTTGAAAGTAAATGTTTTCAGAAAGCACTTTCTTTTCATAGTGTGACATCCTGTCTGAAAGCGCTTTCAGGAAAATTTTCAAATCGGAATTTTCGAAACGCTTTGTGAAAGTATTTTCCTTTCAGTGTGTGACGGCTCCTTTAAAGTCTTTTTGTTTCTGATTTTTGAAAGTCAATTTCAAATTGTTTAATATTTATTATTATAAAAAAATTTTATAATAGCGAATATAAATTTAATGGAAATTGTTTAAATTTGGTTTAAAAGTCTATTTGTTTCTTATTTTTGAAAGTAAAACAGAAAAAATGATTGCAACGAATTTTTCTTTTTGAAGTTTTTCACATTTGTTTTTGTATCTTCCTTTTATTAATTAAAAATTTATTCTTTTAGACAAGATAAACTAAACTATGTGTGCCGCGATTGGTCATTGATGACATAATTAATTACCAAAGTTTTCTTCGATTCATTTATTAGCCTTTGTTGTTTTTCAACCGTAAGTCTAACCGCGGCACTCTCTATCGGTTGTGCTGACAATGAACGTCAAACTCTAATTAATAGCTTTCAATATTATTGGTCCTTGAGCGTATATCTCTCTCTAACCTCAATTGTTTGCAAAAGTTGTGTTTGTCTGGATATAAAGGAGTAGGAGTACCTATATTTAGCATTGCAAATTTTGGCATTCTTAAAATCCCTTGAGAAATTAGATAAATGGAATAATTGGATGATGATACTGAGTTAAGCCAAAGGAATAAAGAGAAAAACAAACCAAAAGCTATAAAGACAAAGGTCATGGTGATAGGGAAGTCTGAGAATTAAAGCATTTAGCGTATCGGTATAGATTAAAAGAGGTGAAAACAAAACAATATTGAACATAACTTTGCCATCATTATTTAATGAATGGTAATTTTGTATAATGGTAGAATTGTAGCATTTTATAAACTTTATGGAATTATTGCGCATTAGCTAACGCAAATTTAAAATATTTCAACAAAATAAACGATGTGCTGGAATGCAATTTATATATATTTTATTTGTATTTCTAGCGTGGGCGGAGATTTGAAAAGTCGTCAAAAATAGCTATACTCAAATGGCTCCAAATATAATTCTGGTTCGATAGAGGGATGTTAATAGGCTGCACATAGGACGGATGTTAATTTCACTATGGAAACCTGGAAGGGGGAGTACTTGTATGTCCTTAACTTTTGAACGATATTGAAAAAGACAATAGAGTGTGTATTAAATCGATATGTTTTTATATTGATAAATGTTAAAAAAAGTTTAATAACAATTTTGAACATTTTAAATTTAATTCAAATCAATGTTGGAAAACTTGTTCTTATATTCAAATGGCTTATGTAAGATTGCAGATAACTAGATAACACCATTGATGGAAACAAACATTTTCAAAGGCATTAAATTAATTTATTGATTCAATATAGCTTTTAATAGCCTTTAGTCCATACAAATTAGCGTTTCGTCCCGGCGTTCTCACTTGGATTCTTCAGTTGACAGTGAGGACCTTGTTAAGACGCAATTTTTATTAAGTTCAGTCCAGCTTACATCAATTTTACAGCGAAAATCAATTGTGAACTATATCCAACCCAATTAGAATTTCTAATCAAGAATTGTTGGAAATTTTGTTACCCGTGGCCTGGCATTGTTTACATATGAGTGTTTTTTTTATAATACAAATTCTATATACTACTGAAATACATCAGCCAAGTAGAAGACTAAGCATTATTTAATTGGACTTGTTGAATTATTGATGCAATATAGCTTTTAACGGCCTTTAGTCCAAAAAAATTGGCGTTTAGTCCCGGCGTTCTCACTTGGACTCTTCAGTTGACAGTGAGGGCCTTGTCACTCAAAATTATCAGAGAAGTCTGTTATTTAATGATTACTGACTTAAATTGAGATAATTTACTAGTCAAGTTTTCATTTTAAAATTGAGAAATTAGGTAATATAAG
The DNA here is from genome assembly GCA_949320155.1 of Melangyna quadrimaculata. Classification (NCBI taxonomy): domain Eukaryota; kingdom Metazoa; phylum Arthropoda; class Insecta; order Diptera; family Syrphidae; genus Melangyna; species Melangyna quadrimaculata. The sequence continues at coordinate 188,850,269 of OX439484.1, forward strand.
AAAACTTGCCAAGTAAACTATCTCAATGTAAGCCACTAATCATTAAGTAATTTAAAATATTTAATATTTAACATTAATAAACTTACAACTTGGCGTACTTTTAGATCTTACTACTTTTTACGGCTGACTTGTTACGCGCAGGTTCTTGAATATAGAAGAACTTGGCTCATTATTAAACATTTATGTTTTTTGTTGTGATTTCACTACTTTTTGCAAAGATTCTTTTTATCAGAAAAAGTTCATGATTTCAACTTTTTCTTTGTATACCCACGCCTGAAAACTAACCATTTTACCAAATTTCATAATCCTTCATAAATCAGAAGATCTCTCAATATGTCTAATATTAATTCTATTGAAATGGGTGGTTGCCACGCCCACTGAATGTAAAATCTCAAAGTTTTAATTTACCATTTGCTTGCATGTCAAGCCTATCGCTCTACCTTTCATCACTCTACGACAATCAGAAGTTCTCTACATAGTTGATATCAATTCTGAGAATATGGGCGGGTGCCACGCCCGCCCCTGAATGGATAATTTAAAATTTCATCACTCTACGACAATCAGAAGTTGTCTACATAGTTGATATCAATTCTGAGAATATGGGCGGGTGCCACGCCCGCCCCTGAATGGATAATTTAAAATTTTCCAATATCTCCTTTGTATTGACTACATGTTCTACCAGTCTGCCATATTTTATTATTCTTCAACAATCCAAAGTGATCCATATAATTAATAAAAATTCTGAGAAAATGGGCGGATGCCACGCCCCATGAATGCTAAATATCAAATTTTAAAGTTAAGCCTTTGTTTGCAGTTCAAGTTCTACCGCTCTACCAAATTGCATCATTCTATGACAACCAGAAGTGCTATATTTAATTGATTTCAATTTTGCAAAAATGGGCGGATGCCACGCCCTCTAAACGTAAAATCTCAAATTTTAAAATTAAATCAATAATAATAATTTCATCAATCTACGACAATCAGAAGTGCTCTAAATAATTTATATCAATTCTACGAAAATGGCCGGGTAACACGCCCCCTGAATGGAAAAGATTAAATTTTCGATTTTTTCCTTTGTAAACACTACAAGGCCTACCATTGTGCAAAATTACAAGATTCTACGATGTCGGGAAGTGCTCCATAATTTTGATGATCTGTCAGTGAATCAGTGAGTGAGTGAGTCAGTTACGGTTTTTGCTATTTTGCAGTCTTATATCTCAGGAACTACTGATGCTATGAAATTTGGTGAGTTGACTAAATCTGGTGAGCTTAGCAAATGCTGCGAGTTTGAAGTTTCTGACTTTATTGGTACTGAAGTTAGAGGGGGTCGAAAATCGCCCGAGTTTGATCCTGTAAAAAGGGTGTAGTGCCAGAACTTGGCTGGGCACTACCTTGCCCTTTGATTTTTTATTGATAATAGCATTGCATTTTGAAAGAAAAAATAGAACCTAGTTACGTGCAATTTTGAACATTTACATATTTTATTTTTCTTTTTTCAAAATTTTGAGTTTGAAAATTAATATTTCAAAAACTGTTCACTAAAAGAACTTTATTTAAAAAGGAAATGATAGAAGGGACTTCTGACTTTACATACAAAAATAAAAGGGCATTTTAGTTCTTACCGTTGTTTTTTACTAATTTGTTAACCCATTTCTTTTAAATTTTTCGGGTTCTATAAACGGTCTGGCAGGGTAAATGCCGCCTCCAATCGGTCTTGGACATACGGATCTGTACTCAGGGACTCAATACCTAGGGATGGATACACATTTTGTTTGGTTCATACAATCATCCTCAAAGTTGATTTTTTTAAGTTTTCAAATTGGTATAACGCATCTTAAGCCGCCTCCAGGGACTGCAAGACTTGCATTTCTTTCATAAGCATTAGCACACCTTTCGACTCATATAATTTTTTTTGGTTCACCTAAATTTGCAGTGGGCTCTTAGACTAAATACCTATTATGTGTTTTATTTTATTTAAGAGTTTAAAACATATCTTTGAAAGACACCCTTTAAAATATGTGTACGCCCTTTTATTTAACACCTACCTAGTAAGTAATTATTTTTAATTCAAGTTTGTTGGCTCCTAAGTCCTAAGTAACACGCGATTACAAGTGGAAAACTTAATTCCCCGAAAGCGACATACATAATTTTAGAGAATAACTCCTTAATACACAGACTCCATGGGGTAGTTCTTGCCAAAATTGACAGATTAATGTTTACTTCATCAATCATAAATTTGCTTTGCATTATGTCAATCGCAAATGTCAGCTGGTTGATATGACACAAATACTATAAGTATGGTACTCGTGTGATGTAGTGAAATGTTATTAAGGGTGAATAGATATTTCAGTTCAGTATTACACGATGACTTGTGAGACATGCATCCATACAGATAACTAACACTTTCGTTGAAGAGTCGATAAGTTTATTTTTTTTTTAAATAGATATAGTTCCTACTAAACAATGGGGCATATTCATAGTCGCAGATAGACCCAGGTTTACCTAAACTACAGTTGAAGACAATTTTGGCTCAATGAATACAGACCTATTTTAATTACAAACCAGAAGACCCGTGCGAAAATTTCGCACATTCAATAAGGCTTTAAATTTTCAAATAGAATGTTTGGACAAAATAAATCGATTCATTTTATTACTGATATGAACATATTAGTTTTAAAAAACCTCTTTGTAAACCATATTTGATGTAAGAATGAAATCTTTTTAAATTTCTTGTTTATCATTTTCTTTAAAAGATTAATAAGCTCTATTACTATCAAACTTAAATCTCAAAAATACATCTCTCAAAAACACAGCTAAACATTCTTTTGGGGGCCCCAGCATTTAGCATTTCGCACTCACACTATTTTGAAAAATGCCTCACTTTTTCCTCGATATGCCCGTTCCTCTATTTCTGCTTCTAAGATTTTAAATTAAAGAATAAATGAATAAATGAATATGTTTCTTTCATTCATGCATGGTGCCAAAAAAAACTCAGTTAAAGAGAAAGTACCAACGAGAAACGTTTGGCAATACGAGAAAGCCAACTTGGACGGTCTCAACGGTTTTTTCAGTAACTTTAACTGGTCACTGTGCTTCCTCGATAGTGACGTAGATGCCACTGCAGATATGATAACAAACTTAATTCTTTGTGGAATGAGAAATTTTATCCCGAATAGGGTAAAATCTATCAAACCCAAAGAAAACTCATGGTTGGATTCGAGCTGTAAAAAGGTTATTAGGGTTAGGCTGTAAAAAGGTTATTTGGTTAGAGAAGTAAGTTTCCGATGTTATAAATTCAACCCTACTGAGGAAAACCGAAATAAGTTCAAACAAGCTAGAAAAATCTGAAATGTTCATATTCGACAAACCAAATTTTTGCATGACCAGAAATTAAGGCAAAAAATACTACAATGTCCCACAGGTAGTAAAAATGTTTGGTCATTTGCAAAGAACATACGAAATGCTACTTCGTTGTCGGTTCCAACGCTCGTCTTAAACGATACACCTTTTGTCAGCTCGATAGATAAAGCCAATTTGCTTGCAGCACAGTTTGCTGTTAATTCGACGCTGCCAGAAAGTGTTATGACTCCTGCGTACTTGAGAGCGCAAACGATTTTATGGGACGAATCTTCTTTCGCACTCGTGCAGTTGCCAGAGTCCTAAAAGATCTTGATATACACAAATCCGCTGGCCCGGATAGTATCCCTCCCATTGTTCTGAAGAGGTGGGCTTCAACGCTGGCAAAACCACTGCGTAAGCTTTTCCATCTGTCCTATTCTACTGGTCTCTTTCCGAGTGGATGGAAAACAGCATTTGTCCAGCCAGTCCCTAAAAAAGGCGTATTTTCTTCACCCTCAAACTATCAACCAATTGCACTTACGTCCCTTCTTTCCAAGGTCATGGAAACGCTGATTAATTTCTAGCTCAAGAAATTTCTCGAGGAACGAAAGCTTCTTAATCACCGGCAGTACGGCTTTCGTAGCAATAGGTCCACTGGTGATCTGATGGTATATCTCACCGAACAGTGGAACACATCTTTACATCGTTTTGGAGAAAGTAAGATTATTGCCCTTGATATTTCAAAAGCGTTTGATAGAGTTTGGCATCAAGCTCTCTTATCGAAAATGCGCGCATTTGGTTTCGATGAATCTCTTCTTCGTTGGATTAGAAATTACCTTTCGGACCGTTCAATACAAGTTGTATTGGATGGTTTCAAGTCTGAATTTCACAAAATAAATGCTGGTGTGCCCCAGGGCTCCGTTTTATCTCCGACTCTCTTCCTTATATTCATAAATGATCTTCTGTCTGAAACGTCTTATCCATTAAACTGTTTCGCTGATGACAGCATCCTCAGCTTCTCATATTCGTTTTCAGACTCACATCCATGTCCTTCGGATGTGGAACTTGAACGGCAGCGTATGATTCGCTCATTAAATTCTGATCCAGCCAAGCATTGTCCAAGCATTGTCCAATGGGGAATTAAAAACCGCGTGGAATTTAATGCTTCAAAAACTCAATGCTGTCTACTGTCTTCTAAACGAAACCCACCCCCCATGCCACTTTCCATGAGTGGCTCTTGCATTGAAGAAACCGAAAAGCTTTCAGTCCTCGGTATGTGTATCACAGACCACCTTCTGTGGAATGATCACATATTTGACGTCGCCAAAAATGCTGCTAAGTGTTTAGGTTTTCTTCGGCGATGCAAGAAATTTGTCTCCCCTTCTGATCTGGCTGTAATCTATAAAGCCTATATTCGTCCAAAACTCGAGTACAACTCTCATGTTTGGGCAGGTGCTCCAATAATCCATTTGAGTCTATTGGATAGAATTCAAAGAAGAGCTATGTAAATGATAGGCGATAGAAATATAACCGATACATTTGCTTCTCTAGAACACCGCCGCAATGTTTCTTGTGTTTCATTATTTTATCGTTATTTTCATAAACAATGCTCTAGTGAAATAGCCAGTTGCATTCCTCCCCTCAAACAATTTAACCGTAATACTCGTGCTTCTAGGAATACCCATCAGTTTACCCTTGAGCCCAACTTCGGACGTACTGTCAAGTTCAGGGATTCTTTCTTTTCCCGCACCAAGCGAATGTGGAATGCTTTACCCGACTCTATCTTTCCCTCCCATTTTAATATTCAGAACTTCAAAACCAATGTGCATCGGTTCCTCCTCTTAAATCCTTCCCTATTTTCCTAAAGCTCGTACTGTGTTCAATCATATTAAGAGTAGTCACAACCCCTTTAGTGCGAGCATATAATAAAAACCCCTACTCACTCAAGGTGCAGCGAAAAAAAAAGAGAATTTTAAATTACAGAAGTAACAAATAATACATATTTTTCTCTCTCATTCATTCAATGGGTTAACAGTGAGGTATTCTTTATGTCAAATTTTTCATTTATTTAATTATTTGAAATTTCCGAAATTTATAGAAAATAGTGTAGTATAACATAAAGTTTTTGTGCAATGTCATGAGTATGTGTAAATTCTTATTCAGTGATACCTATTTTAGTGGATTTGACTATTTTATAAGTGAAAAAAAAGGAGTTTGACAACAGAAATAATATATATGATTGTTGTAGTAGCCCGTAGCGTAATGGTTAGTGCGTTCGACTGTCACGCTGGAGGTCTGGGATCGCTTCCCAGCCTCGTCCACCTAAAAAACTAAAAAGTTTTTTTTCAGGGCTACTGCCTCTTGCGAGGAATTGACAAATCCTCCAAGAGTATCACTTGTCACGAATAAGTGCTTCTCGTCTAGCCGTTCGGATGCGGCATATAATTGTAGGTCCCTTCCATTCCTGTCGAAAGGCGCACACAAGAATGGATGCGAGTTGTTAGTCACTAGGCCCTGGTTCTTCATGAGCCGTTGTGCCACCCGATTTATTTATTTATTTGTTGGTTTTATATTTTTATAACATAATTAACTTAATATACTACACAAATAGCTTAAAATATTTAGAAATAATAAACATAAAAAACTATAATCGACGTCCGAAAATTCAATTAAACCTATGTTTAACTTAGACACAGCTCTAAAATGACTATGAATACGCCCCAATATTGTTACAATACCGATTTCTTTAAAATGTCTAATCCTTTATACTACGTTTCCACCAATCTCACGATTTGCCTTTTTAACATACTTAAATCTCCTCAAATGAAGATTTCAAATAAAACTCATCGAAATCTACCTACTTGGAAACATTAGTTCGTCAAATCAAACAAACTTTTTTTTTTGGGAGAATAATTATGGAAACGCCATTTTCCTTAATTGTCAGATGGAAATGTAAACAAAAACTATCTATCTCACTTCCACTTCATATCAAAAAAATGAAACACCATTTGAATGTTTTGGCATAGTCCAAACCAAACAAATCTCATTACCTAAATCTCGGTTTAGTGGTTGGTGAAAACGTAGTATTACATTTATTCGACAGAAGTTTTATTTGCAATTCAATTACGTTCAAAAATAGAATCTTTAAAAAGAAAGAGATGAGTTAAAAATTCTTAAGCTCCATTATTCTGTCAGTAAACTGCTGCTGTATATGCATGAATCTGTGCAAAAATTCACACACACAAGACCTAAAAATTCAAAACTTTTTTATTCAAACAACAAATCTCACATCATCATTTCTTATCCTTGGATCGAACAAAACGACATTCAATTAAGAACTTTTTCCAATACAACCGACATCCTTGCGATTACTGTTCTGTTCTACTTTTTTTTCTTCAGTGATTCAGTTTAGTGTTCATTCAACTTTCTTCTGAATTTCTAATGAGTTTGACAGATCTGCTGAGCTTGTTCGAAGTTTTCATCGAATCGGAACCAAATCACACCTTTACGCATTCTTTTATGAACAACAAGAAAACATCAAAAACACAACCCAATTGACAATTGATGGTTCATGAGTAATTCAATTTATCGTATGTATGTAATCATATTAATTGAACGGATTTTAATCTCAATATAACGACTTTGACTTTCGAACAAGTCTACAAAAATATATATAAATGACGTGGGTATAAGGATGTCAAGACTTTTCTTTTGCAAGTCAAATTAATTTATATAAAGAGGTTAACCATGGATGGCGTGATAAAACGAGAAGTGAGTGATTTCAATAAAATTGAGTTAATTTGTTGGAGCCATTTGCATTCCACAAATAAATTAATTCGCATTTTTTTTGTGCGTTATGTTAATGGTTAAATGGAGATATTGCTGCACGAATTGAGTCAATTTAAGTTTCTGACGAATGAATAAGGTAATCTTTAATAAACGGCGCCGGCGTCAAGTGTCTGAAAATGAATAAACTTAAGTTAAACTGGTGGTCTGTTAAATGGCACTACCTACTGGGAATGTGATTTTATCTCTTTGATATTAAAAAGGAATGAGTACACGTAGATTGTACATAATTATGTTACTTCTGGCAATTTATGTATGACTTCTGGGATACTAGGCGCCATTAGCTGTTATGATACATTTATTTTACTGTTGTCCATTGGATGTATGGAAGTAACATTTTTTTGAAATTTATTATGGCTCAGAAATAGAAGTGGAAGGATTTACTGATCGCACACAAACTTAAGGCACAAATTGTAAAAATCAGCTACACTTATTTTTAAAATTTACCACAGCTTGAAGAAATAGGGGTTCAAAATTTGCACATATTTTTTAATATTTTGAGAAGTAAACGCCTTAGAACCATCAAGTTTTCAGTCTTTGACTTAAACTTATTGACGGTGTTTACATTGGACAGACTCTTCCGACTGTTTTTGACTTCTCTGAAATTTATCTCACTCCCACTTCATAGTTAGAAAGGGAGAAAAGTAGTAAATTTTTAAGAAAATTAAAAATATGTGAATTTTTTTTGACGTTCACTTTTGTAAATTCGGAGGAATCTGTCCAATCAATATCAATAAGAGCATTGAATTTTGAAAACAAAAATGGTACAATTACGTCAAATTTTTAATAAGCTTACTTTGAAAAGTTTGTAATCATTTCTTTTGTTTTCAAAATTTTTAGTTTGAAAATTAATTTTTCAAAATCTGTTCATTAAAAGAACTTTATTCAAAAAGAAAATTAAAGAAATGATTTCTTACTTACTTACTTTTACTTACTTAGGTCCTCGGACCTATTACGTCCGTGATGTTTCCCTTACGGGACATAGGGCCTCCACTACACCTACGCGCCATCGTGTACGATTTCTTGAAATATATCTCAGCTCTCTCCAACTTTTCACCAGTCGTGCCGATTCCTGTTCGACCGTTCTTCGCCATGTACTTCTAGGCCGGCCCACTTGTCTTCCCTCCTGTGTGAGCGGGTTCCACTGCATTGCTTGAGATGCAATGCACCGATCGCCTTTTCGAAGCGTATGGCCAATCCACTGCCACTTTCTTCTTCGTATAATGGAGTCTATGGGCTCCTGACCCGTTCCCGCATGAAGTTCGGCATTGGAGATACGGTTGGGCCAGAAAATCCTCAAGATGTTTCGTAGACATCTATTAACGAAGGTTTGCAGCTTTCTAGTGACAATTTCAGTGACTTTCCAAGTGCTGCAGCCGTAAAGCAGAACGGATTCAACATTGGAGCGGAACAGTCGTAGCTTGGTCTTTAAGCTAAAAGAGTTGTTTCTCCATATTTTGGACAGCATTCCGAACGCAGCCTTTGCTTTTCTGATTCGGCTGTTTACGCCCAGTTCAGTTCCGCCACCCGTAGAGACAATACTCCCAAGATATTGGAAATCCTCTACCATCTCTACCGGTTGTCCAGAAATATTTACTTGGATTGATGAGGAAGTTCCAAGGCTGATCCTTTTAGTTTTTGCCGAGTTGATCTTAAGCCCTACGATTTCTGCTTCTCTCTCCACCCTTGTTGTCATTTGATGGAGATCCATGATCCTATGAGAGAGTAAGCATACGTCGTCCGCGTAGTCCAGATGTTTGAGGTGAGATTGCAGAGTCCACTGAATTCCTCCATTTCCATTTGACAAAGCTGCGTGCAGTACGCCACTTATCACCAACAGGAACAGTATTGGTGACAGTATACAGCCTTGCCTAACTCCACTTTGGATTTCAAACTCCTCTGACAGCCTACCTTGTGCAAAACGTGACACTTGGATCCATCATATGTAGCCTTGATAATAGCAATCAATTTATCTGGGATGCCCCTCCTGCGCAAAGCAAGCCAAATAAATTCTCTATTGACACTGTCGAACGCCTTTTCAAAATCGATGAACAGCAGGTGAAGTGGTGATCGATATTCAACGCACTGTTCGATGATGATCCGCAAGGTGTTGATGTGATCCACACAGGAAGATCCAATGCGGAAACCTGCTTGTTCGGCGTCGAGTGTGTCTTCGAGGTGGTCTTTAATTCGGTCCAAAACTATCCTTGCTATTATCTTGGCTACTGCAGGCAGAACGCATATTCCTCTCCAGTTTTCGCACTGTGTGAGATCTCCTTTCTTTGGAAGCTTGACAATCATTCCTTTTTTCCACTCTTCAGGAAAGCTCTCTGTTTCCCAAGCTCTCTTAATAAGTGGGTGCAGTAGCACGCTCGATGTCGTTGGGGCTGCTCCTAAGAGCTCTGCAGGAATACCGTCAAGTCCAACCGCTTTACTGTTTTTCAGTGCTTTGATGGCAGTGATAATTTCTTCTTTACTGGGGGGTACGGTGCGTATTCGGGAAATTGTTACTTCGGGTAGCTCAGTGGGAATAGGGTTCACTTCACTGGCGAAAACGCGGTTTAAAACCGCAGAAAAGTGATTCCTCCACCTTATGAGCTGGTCCTCATCCGAAATTATCAACATACATGCATACATATGTATATATGTAGTTGAATTAATCTGTATAATTATATGTGATTTAAGAGTTGAAAATAGCTAATTTTACATCACAAGAGCTCACAAAAAAATATTATTTTAATTTTTTGTTTGTCGGTTTGACAACAAAAGGAGTGAAGCTGTATATATGTATGTATACGCCACAGTGTGAGCATTCGCAAATCTAGCGGAATTCAATTAAAAAAATGATATGCACAAACTGATGTAAAAGTTTGGTTTTACTTGGAGCCTAAACCTTCTACTAACCGATTTAGAAAGAACTGTTATGCGGGAGTGATGTAGAACAAAGATAATTGCTGTCAAAGTTGTAATTAGTCATTTTTTCGGTGGCAATTGGCGAGTGAAGGTGGTTTAGCTTTTTATTTTTTTGTGAGTGCGTGGTTCAATTTTTATTGAAAGTTTTGCTTTTATTTCATTAACAGGATATCAGAGAATTGAAAAGTAAGTAAAATTTTAATTTATATGGTGTTTAAATATATTTGTTGGTGGATGGGGTACAAAAAAAACGTAATTTTATTCAATTTGTATATTCATTAGAGAGAAAATTAAATTATTCAGTGTTATTCGGATGTGAGACCATATGCGTTTTAAAGCCTGATATTTATTATAAACCGCTTTAACCCTTTCGGTACGGATGTGGTACAAGTCCATATAAATGTTCTTTGTCTTGTACCACATCCGTACCGAAAGGGTTAAGTTGCTGCGCATAGGTGCGACGCCCATACATTTTTTTTTCCATTTTCGATTTGGCCTTCAAAAAAAAGAGTGCTACACAAGGTGTCCGGTTATTTGTGTGCCATACTTTGGGATGTGATTTTTGTCATATTCTAAGAAAAAAAATTGTTCTACAGTAAAGTCTTATTTTCAACTTTGGCATCACTTTTTGACGATTTTAAAAAAGTTTAACTTTGGTGTACCCTGACCCATGTTAAGGTCAATTTCTCTGTCAGTGCTAATGGTAGGGACCTCATTTCATACTGTTTTTTAGTAGAAATACTATCCTTTAAAACGACATTTAAGTTGAGCTGATAGGTGTTTAGGGTTGCCAGGTATTCAATTTTAAATGGTGTTCAATTTTTCTTGCCCAAAAAATTTTGCAAAATTTTGACTTTGAGGTCAATTTTTTTTCAAAAATGTGTAATAAACATAAAGCTTTATTATTTATACCACTTATTAAGTTAGTTTACACATTAAACATTCATACCCCAAAATTAACGCTCCCTGAGAAGAGGTAAGGTAATTAGGGTTTTGACAGCAAGTCAAGTACACTTTTAAACCTTTTCAATAGTGCACAGTCTTAAAAATTACCTAAAAACTATCAATTCTTGGAAAACCACTCCAATTGCCAAGTTCTGCAATAAAAATAGGTAAAAAACCCAAAATTCGATTTTTTACCTGGTTTGGATTTTCCCATGTATCATAAAATGTATGGGTTTTGGGTGCACTTATCGACGAGTCTTTTTTTTTAGGTAAAAATAAGAAAACTTTATGTTTATTACGCATTTTTGAAAAAAATTGAAATTTGCTCGGGCAAGAAAAATTGAACACCATTTAAAATTGATTATCTGGCAACCCTAAACGCATATCAACTCAAATTAAACGTACTTTTTAAGGTTAGTATTTATGTCCATTCTTAATAAATATAAGCAAAAAAGATACCACAAGTTTTTTTGTCAGTGTAATTCAATGTCAATTTGTTAAAAGCCTAGTACGCTGCTCATGCGAAATTTCTGCGGTCTCCAAAAAGACAAACACAGCAGAAAAATATTCATGTTATTCAGTTTAAATAATTTGCAAATAAATAAAACGAAAATTAACGAAAAAAATCAAACAAAAACAGTGCTGTAATGAAAGAAACAACAAATAAAAACACGAACAAACCCAAATGTCATTTTTCCGCACACAATTCCGGGCAATTAATTCATTGCGAAAAGAGAGTGCAGACTTGTCAACACAATCTGGTATAATGATCAATTTCGCTGGTCGAACAGAGTACCACAGAACGAAAAGCACAACGAAATTTTTCGTATATGATTTCGTCATGTCATTTTTGTATGGGATTTTTCGTTTCACATCAGCAGCGTACTAGGCTTAAGATGGGTATACCTTAGTGCATAAAACGCGTATTTTCAGACCTTCGTCAACCAAAAATTTTCCTAGGTAGATAAATTATTGTAGTTTGATTTCATTTTGTATATATTTATAATAAATATTGTAAACAAAAATTAGCAACAAAGCTTTTTTGGGAGTGAAATTCATTTTTTAAGAAGGGTCTACCCAAGTGCAAAAAATGTCTACTTTCACAGCTCCGTAAATGAAAAAATTGTAAAAATATGTAAGTATTTGTAGTTCTATTCTTTTTTTGTATATATTCATTATGAGTCTCATACAAAAAAAAAAACACAAAAAGTTTTTTTTTTGTGACTGTAATTAATTTTTGAAAATTGGTCTACCAAACTGCCAAAAACTTGTACTTTCATAGCCCTGTACATCAAAAATTTGGCGGAGTATATAAACAATTATGTATAGTTAACTTTCATTATTCACATATTTATGATAAATCTTGCGAAAAAAAATTATCAAAAACGTTAAGCTGTAAGCGCTATTATTTTAATTCCGCTAGAAGAGCGAATTCCCACACTGTGGCGCCACGCCGCGCCGCTGCCATTGGGCCATTACAAACAGGCTCAATTTCGAACTGGACTAAACTAGGGAAATGAAAGTTTGTGGGCGAGGGAGGTGAAGAGCGAGGAATGAAACGAGGAAAATGTTCATCCTTGTTTTGAGCGGACTAACAAAGTTTAATTACAAATACATGAATGAATGAATATAATTTTGAGGGATATTGCACTGCGACCTTGAGATCTATTGTGCCCCCCACCTAGAGCTGGATGAGGCCTGCTCATCTTACAGCTCTTCCTTCAAATGTATTCCTCTCAGGAATTGGAGTATTTGGAGTATTTTAAGAGATGGTAAGTCGCTCTCTTCTACCTGGTAGCGTCCCAGGTACTTCTTTCTTTGATGTATGAGTGTGCTACATCGACCTAGAATGTGGTCCGGCGTTTCCTCATCTGTGTCACAGAACCTGCATGTGGCACTACTTACTAGGCCAAGTAAACTAAGGTGTCTTTTTAGTTTGCAGTGTCCAGTGAGGAGACCCGTTATAATTCTTAGGTTGTTTCTACTTAAGCTGATACAGTCTGTAAAACGTTGGTGGTTATAATTCCCAAGTAATAGTTTAGCCTGTCTTAGCTTTGGGAGTTCTTTCCAAGTTTTGGATCTTATTGCCTCCTCTTTTTGTTTCTTATCACGTTTTCTCCTATCCCGCAATAAGGTTCAGGTCCCGTTAAGGGAGTCGTTGCACCTATTTTTGCTAGGGAGTCTGCCTCTTCGTTGCCCTGAACACCTACGTGGCCAGGTACCCAATGGAGTGTGACAGTGTTATTTTTGCCGAGTTCATTTAGCCTTCCTTCCCATACTAGCTTAGAGCTGATGGAGTAGGAGCTCAGAGCTTTAAGTGCTGCTTAGCTATCTGACATAATGGCAATGTTTTGTTTATTCTAATTCCTTTCGAGATTTTGACCTGCGCATGTTCCTATCGCTTGTACTTCAGCTTGAAAAATGCTAGAGAACTGTCCCATCGGTATGGAAAGTTTGGTTCTTGGCCCAAAAATTCCCGCACCAGTCCCTTCTGACGTTCTCGAGCCATCAGTGTACCACTTGATGGCATTTGCATTGAAAGTGTAGTTCACTGTTTCGCCTACCCAGTCTTTCTTGCAACTTAGATTCGTTTGAAAGTTTTTCACGAAGTTATATTTTTTAATCATACCATCTCTTGGAATGTAAATAAGGTTTGTTATTGAGGACTTCGGAATACAGTCTCTTTCCCTTCGACTGATGCATTTTACAGTCCCCGTTCCCTCCTTTGCAAATCTCATAATGGCTCCCTTTGCAGCACTTACAATTACCTCGTGAAGAGGGGATAGATGGAGGATGACCTCCATAGCTGCTGTAGGGCATGTTCTCATTGCTCCAGTTATACATAAACATGCGAGCCTTTGTAATTTTTTTAGAGCTTTCCTAGTTGTTACTAATTCGGTTCGTTTGTGCCAAGCAACCGCACCATAGGTAATGATGGGTCTTACCATCATGGTGTACATCTATCTGAGGATGTTAGGCTTGGAGCCCCAAGATTTTCCTGCAAGTCTCTTGCATATCATAAGGGCCTTTGTGGCTTTCCCGACGGTTATTTCTACATGCTTGTTCCAGAGGAGTTTACTATCTAGTGTAATTCCTAGGTATTTTACATCCCTCTTCGTTTCAATTACTTCACCAGCTAACCAGATAGGTTTCATGCGGGGTAGAAGTCTTTTCTTGGTAAATGGTACAATCGTAGTTTTTGTGGGGTTAATATTAAGTCCAACAAATAGACACCATTTCTTTGTAATTGTTAGTCCTCTTTGGATTATATCACATAGAGTTTCTTCGAACTTCCCAAGGGCTGTGATAACGATGTCATCGGCGAAGCCTATGACTTGTATGCCTTGGGAAGTAAAATTTTCTAACAGTTCATCCACTACGAGGCTCCACGGCAAGGGTGATAGTACCCTTCCCTGAGGACAACCTCTTGTGGAAACGACACTCTGTATGTTCGTTCCTGTTTTTTGTTTTTGTTGTTTCGGCATATGTTGTTCCCACGAGTAGCTAGAGAAATAATGGGGTCCGCCATATCAGAGCTCCGCATGATATGGTAGGGTCTTGGTTACTCTTTGATTCGACCTGGTTTCAAATAGGCTCCGTTATAATACAGTATACCCCCTGACTGCAAACCATCCAATGGGCACGGTCCACTTTACACCCTGGATTAAGGGGGGCAGATCTTGGTTCGTTTCTCCTCAAAATTGCTACCGATTTGGAGTTGCCCCCATCCCAGCAGGTCAGATGAATCTTTGAAACTTAAGCCTACGCACCACGTCAAGGTGTCTGCCGCGCGTAGGTACTAATACATACACAGTTGTTTGTTTCTAGGAAAAATAAACAAATCTGTTGTGATGATAAACTGAAAATTTTAAAGTACATTGTTTTTTTTTTTATTCTCAAACTGAAAATACCACTACAATTGAAGCCGGTTCATGTATACAGAATTTCCAGCCAGCTTTGCTCATCCCAAGTGCGATTGAAGGAAAAGTTAGTCTGGCTTTAGTCTAATTCAATATTGAGCCAGTGTGTGATGGCCCTCAGATTTGAATTAAAAATTAAACTTTGTTGAGTACTGTTATAATAATTCAGAAATACAAGCCAAATTGCACTACCGAAATAATTGCCAAGCATATTGCCAATGACTAACTTTAACTTTTTTTTAAATATCGGTACTAGGTAAGTTATGTAGGTGACAACTTTCATGAAATTCTTGGAATTGAATTTTGAATTTATTGAATTTAATTGCCTTTAGCAAAACTAAACGAAATCATAGCCACTCGTATGAAATATTTCAAACTCAATTTTCGTCACCAGAATCAATTTTAACTTCTCTGTACGTATATACATATATCCCAAATGAATGCTATCAATTTCAAGTTTAATCAACTACCGTGAACTATTCGATTTTAAATCTATATTTTGTTTTTTAACCCCATAGTTGATTTTATTTTCTGTCAGAGTTGATTTTAGTTTTCACTCATGAAATACCTAACCTAGTGATTCGGTGGTGGGGGCGATGAATGACGGCATGGGTTAGTTCATCTTCATATACTGATACACATATGTATGTATATTGAATGTAAAAGCGTAAAGGTATTAAAATAAAATTGGTTTGGGGTTGTAAAAGTTGCAAAGGGCTTTAAAATTACGTTGCTTTAGAAACACAATGTAAGGTATGTACGTACATATGTCAGAGACCCAATTTTCGGGTTTAAAATATACAAAAAGCATATTTAAAATTAATGTTCAAATATTGAGGTTGTAATGTTTTTAATTCACTGCAAGTCTGCAAGCTTAATTGTGTAGCTACTACATATACTGGCGTAAAGTTTCAATTTGAAACTAATTATAATCCTGATAGGACTGTCAAAACATGAAAAGGTTTGAATACACACTCAATAGTTGATATAAATGAAAGAGTATGCACGACTGAAAATCACGAACTTGCTCTTGTAGATAACCACTATAATGTAGCTAGACTTTAATTGTGTAGATAAAGAATGGTTTGCTAATATTTTTTATATTTTTTTCCTAAAAAAAAAATAATAAAAACATATTAAAATAAAAATAAAAAAAATTTTTGATTTCATAGAAAAATATTTAGAAAAAAAGTTTAAAATAATATTTTTTTTTTCGTAAAAAAAAAATTATTTATACAAATTTTAAATGCAATATATTTGACTAACTTAGAAATACTGAATTGCAACACTATGAAAAAATCAATATAGCCAATGACGAGATATGAAGGAATATACCTAAATAAGTATAAAAAAATGCAATTTAAAAAAAAAAACATGTACGAATTCTAATCAAAATCGTTTAAGCCGTTTTTGAGAAAACTTGACAAAACCCAAATGTTTGTATGGCAGCTACCCGTTCTAGATGAGTTCAAACCAACACTTGAATTTTTCTTCCAAGGAATCAAATAAATGTGCTTCATAACAAGTTTGAAGCAAATCCGTTCAACCGCGCAGTCAGGCACTAGCTCGATGTACATCTAGACGCACAGGCCAACGGAAGCCGTGTCGAAATTCATTTTTTTGGACTTATCCATCGTTGTAATGTAAGTTTTGATTAAAATCGCGAAATTGTTTTCTGACACGAAACCAACAATGAAGAAAAAAACTATTATTCCAAAATGTTCTTTTTCCAAATTGTTCTTGTAGATTTTTTTTTTATTTTTTTGCCTTAATTTCATCGTGGCAAAATTCTGAAGGCATCATTGGTTATGATGAGAGGCTCCAATTATGAGGAGTGGGAGAGGGGGGGTGTTGGTTATTTTAACCCTTTTGATTTTTTGAAAATAACATGAAAACTAAAAGAAATTGCTGGATAATGCCGAAAATCTCTTTTGAATAGAGAATAATCTATTGTAAGCTTGTTGATTTTTTCTTATTTATGCCTTAACTTCATAGCATTACCAAATGCTTCGAATGTTTAATCAATTCATAACCTCAAATCATAAATCCAAGTTGTTGATATACAAATATACATTTTAAGGGCAAACAAAATCCCTTTCGTGCGCTCTCAACTAAAAAAAAAAATGTGCAGATAATCCTACGAATTTACAAAAGAGAACGTCAAAAAAAATCCACAAATTTTTAATTTTTTAAAAAATTTACTACTTTTCTCCCTTTCTAACTATGAAATGGGAGGGGAGTGAGATTAATTTCAGATAAGTCAAAAATAGTCGGAAGAGTCAGTCCAATGTGAACACCGTCCATTGACCATTCAAACTATACAAAAAAAACTTCATTGCTATGTTACGTCGTTACTGTCGAGTCGATCTCGATCTGTGAAGGAGTGAACACGCTATCGACTTTCACAGAAATTCCAACTAAAATCGCGAGTGACTTTCAAGTTTCTAGTTAGCCAAGCTATTTTCATATAGTGCGATAGCACAGTGGTAGAGGTGGCAGATCCCGGAGCCGAAGATAGCCGGTTCGAACCCCGGTCTGGGTCAAAATTTTGTCGGCTTTGTTTCATAACCGGGAAGTCGAAAATATTATTGCGTGGGACAACAACCACATGAGTGACGTCAACGTTGCGGGATCACTGAAAGGTGGTGTCCCAGCAACAAAAAAGAAGCCGAAAACGGCAGCAGCAACTGGGTCATCGAATGATGTGCCAGCAACAACAGCTAAGCCAACGAAGGCAAATATAGAAAAGCCAGCAACGGCAAATATACTAAAGCCAGCAACGGCACCAACAGCGGGGACATCGAAAGATGCCCTGGCAGCATCATCATCCGATGCCGGTACGGGACCACCAGCCGATCAACCGAAAAAGAGGAGGAGGGTAAGGAGTGTACCCAATCTTGTAAAGCGCCGCTCCATCACCACAGCTCAGCTGCCAGCTAGATGGGGGGAGACGGCGCCTGAAGAAAACCAAATTACAGCAGCAAAAAGCAACCATCAACTTAATTCCTCGTCATCCAAAGTCATAGATGACGAGGAAATACAATACATGTCCGAGGGTGGAGAAGGGCTCTACACCAGCGGTGATAAAGATGCGTTTGTGGACCTAACATCACCGTCCGCATCGGAGGAAGAGGAGGAAATAGAGGAGCAGGCCTTCCATAGCATGTTAAATGCTAAGAAAAAGCAGATTGACCAGCTCACAGCAGAGGTAAACCAATTGGTAGAAGCTCTCAAGATAAATCAAGAAGCTCGACGAGAGCGTGAGAGGCAGGAGCGGGCGAACAAAAAATCGCTACAGGCTCCACAAAAAGTAGCCCAACAGTTAAAAGACAATGCAGAGCTGCAATTGCCAACTAAGCAGCCCCAGCAACATCAACCAAAGCAGCCAAACATACAGCTGTCAACAGAACAGCCACAGCAGCAGCAAGTACAAAAGCAACAACAACAGCAGATCCAGAAACAGCAGCAGCAACAGAAACAACAGCAGCAGGGACAACAGAAACAGAAGGAACACCAGCAGCAGCCACAGCCGCCGATGAATAAAAAAGAGAAGGTGCCGCCCATTAATGTCTTCAAGATGGACCTAAAAGAGACCATCGAACTATGTAAGTCGGCTATAGGCCAAAACTTTATTATTAAAAGACTTAGTGTAGATAGACATGCTATCCACTGCTCTACAGTTGAGCAGCATAAGATAATTAAAAATTTGTTAAAAGCTTCCACAACTGAGTTCTTCAGCTTCACGCCGAAAGTCGAAAAGTTGCAAACGGTCCTCTTGAAGGGCATAGATTCCTGCACGGAACCGCAGGACCTCTTAAATGAGCTCCGCCAAAAAGCGAACGGCGATCTCGACTTTATCGAGGTCAAGCCGTTTACCACAGTCCGAGCAAGACGGGAGAAGAGGAATTTGTCCATCTTCCTTGTCCAGCTCTCGCCCAACAGCAAATTGGATAGTTTGAGGAGTATCTCCGTCCTAAACTACCAATATGTGACGTGGGATAAATTAAAGAGGCGCAGTGACATGCTTCAATGCATGCGCTGCTAAAGGTTCGGCCACGCTGCTGCAAACTGCGAAATGCAGTCACGCTGCGTTAAGTGTGGTGAGAACCACATAAAAGGAGAATGTAAGTTAGGTGAGGAAAGGGTCGAAGACAAGGCCCTGCTCAAATGTGCACTCTGCCGGAAAGACGGACACCCTGCCAGCTATCGGGGATGTCCGATCTTTCAGGAATTGAAAAATAAAAAAGCAAAACAAATAGAGGTAGAGAAACGCCCATTAACGCGCGCTCCCACAACAATGCCCGTTAACCCCCAAATCTCTTACGCCCAAATGGTGTCAGGGAGGGGAACAATGGTACAGCCTACGCCAAAGGCAGCCCCACAGGCCCCCGTGCCTAAGGCTCCGGCGGCACAGGCGGATATTATGACCTTGTTGGTGGCCATTCAGGGCCAATTAACAGGTCTTCAAAAACAGATCGGGGAGCAGGCAAAGCGGGTAGATCATCTTTACTCCTATTTGCCAAGCTTAACGCAATTTATAGGTTAAGGGCGCGCTGCCGGAGAGGCCCTTTAGGATCCTTGCTGTGAATGTAAATTCACTGGTAAGAACCAAACGTAGAGCAAATCTATTCCAATTGTTGAAAGATCAAAATCCAGATGTGTTTATGGCCAGCGAAACTAAGCTGAACCAGAAGCATAAATTGACTAACAATAATTACAATATCGTACGAAGAGATCGGCCCAACTCCACTTTTGGGGGAGTAGTCGCAATCTTTGTGCGAAAAGGCATTAATTATAAAGTTATATATAATAGTGAAGTACGTAGATTTCGGTTGCTTGAGGCGTGTATCGTATGCATTCCTCTCAAACACTCAAACATGGGAAGCGGATGTATGCGATTGCGGCTTATGCACCGGAATCACCTCAGCCAACTGAATTTTTAACAGAGCTCGAAAAACTTTTTCAATGCTTACAACTGAACTCGGAGGAGAATTACTATCTCATGGCCGGTGATTTGAATGCCAAACATGTAGATTGGGGAAATCAAATACAAAATCCGAGAGGTAGCCATCTATTTAATTGGATGAATCAATACAACGTTGAGTATATGCTCGACCTTCTGGCTACTGATAGGCCTTCGTTTCCAAGAAGCGGTTCCTATCTGGATCTATTGCTTAAGGACTCAAGACTGACAATTACTGACACTGTGGGTCAACGACCAAGAAACTGTTTACGAACGATCGAGTACGACAGTGACCACTGCGGACTTGCTGCCGTAATTCAACTTCCAAACGAGCTCGTGGAGTTGGAGGAGTATGTGCCGGTGAATTCTTACAATTACAGTAAGACTCGCTGGCCACGCTTCACCAGCGCTTTATCGAGTGAACTACGTACGAACAATATATCCCCACCAAATGACAGAAATTTAACAAATACTGAAATTGACGAATACTTAGAAAAAATGGACCATACGATCAAACGAACAATGCAAAAAACAATACCAAAATACAAAGAACGCGAAGCCACAGACATGTACCGCAACGCGACCATCGACGCACTACACAGGCAAAAAAGTGGGCTTTTGACAAGACTGAAACTCTTGTACAGACGTTTTACTGACATACACGATCTGGAGATTAGGACACTGAAGTCGTCAATTAAAAACATCAACCAATTGATCAAGGAAAATTACCGGTTGTCTATTAATTTGTATTGGAACAACAAAATTCGGGCCGTTAATTCTAGCGACCCGAGTATGTTTCCGCAAATTAATAAAATATTTAGACGGCATGATCAAAACGAACTTCCGTGTCTTAAGCTTCAGAGAACGACAGAGAACAGAGACGTACTTCTGATAGAGGAAGCCGTCTTGGACGGTGACTTCTTTATAATCGAAGATCCTCGTGAGAAAGTGGAGGCTGTGGGGGCTGCTTTCCAGCAAGTGTACAAGGTGAATGCTAGCATTCGCCCGAACCATGACCTGAAAAACAGAGCCTTGCTTCACCACTTCTACCTTCGGAATGAAATGACGCAATGGCGATCAGAGAATCTCGGATTCACCGGGTTCAATGAAGAACACTTGGCAAACGCCACCATCGCCGAGCGAAACGGGGCTAATTCCCTGTTAATTTGGAAAGTTAAGCTCCAGCTCATCTTCGCTTCTTTAAAGATAAAGAAGTCAGCAGGAATCGATGGTATATCCAACGTTGTACTGCGACATCTGCCTCAGGAAGCAGTAGACATCTATGCCACACTGTTTAACAACGCTCTGAATAATGCATATTATCCAGGGCGGTGGAAGACAGCTGTGGTTCATCCTCTCCCGAAAGGGAAAGGACAACTCCAATCCGGCGAATCTCCGGTCGATAAGTCTTCTTCCGAGTATCAGTAAGGTATTTGAGAAAGTTATTAATAGAGCTCTGTCCAAGTGGGCGGAGGACAACAATATCATACCGGACAATCAGTTCGGCTTTAAGGCGGGCCATGACACCATTCATGCCGCGTCTAAGCTCGTTTCTGATGTCCAATGGAACAAATCTAAAAGACAGTGTACAGGTGCTTGTCTGGTTGACTTGGAGAAAGCTTTTAACACCGTATGGTTAGAAGGTCTATATCTAAAGCTAGCCAGACTGGGCATAAGTAAACCACTTTTATATATGCTTTATGATATGCTTAATGGTAGAAAGTTTGTTGTCAAAAGTGGCAATGTAACTTCTACCGCAACCTTCGAAATCAGCGATCTTATTGCGTACAGAACGGCTCCAACAGTTGATGTCATCAGAATTCTTTTGCAGCGTGACTTCGACAAGATTCAGCGATAATGTGATGACTGGAAATTGAAAATCAACGTCCAGAAATCCGAAACTATTCTGTTCAGGACTCCATTGCGTGGAGCCCCTAGGGATACAAGAAAGAACTGGCGCAAGCTGGTGATCGTAGGGCCACACGGACATCCACTGGCGAGTAAAAGTGTAGTAAAGTACCTTGGCATCTGGATGGATCAGTATCTGTATTTCGACAGACATATAGATGCTGTTCTGACCAGGGCCAGGGGAGCTTTTGCCCTGATAAAACGGTTGTTTTATAGCAGTCGTCTTGACAGCAGGGTTAAGGTGATTTGCTACATGGCCCTCATCCGGCCAATGATTGCCTATGGATGCCCGGTGTGGTTCAACGTTGCCCCATCTCAAATGGAAAACATTCGGGTGTTTGAGAGGCAGTGTCTTCGACGCTGCCTTGGATTTCACAGAACACCAGAGTCGGAGTACAAACACTATTATTCCAACGAGGTTCTATACAATGGAGCCAACATTAACAGAATCGATAATTTTATACTCAAGCTGATTCGGGGTCACATTGCAAGAGCGATGTCCTCAGCTAATAGCTTAATTTTTGGGACTTACTACCCCAACAACGAACACTTTGAGAGGGTGCGTTTGAGCGGTTATATTCCACCTAACGAATTCTTCTATTTAGACAGTCGGGGGCTGATACAGGATAGAGAGGCGGTTCCGCTTATCTACCACGTCTGCCGTAGAACTGTAGATAGGCACCTTCTTTATGGTCGAGATGTCATCGCAAAAGGCGTAGCTGAGCGACTTCGGTTCAGTAGGACTGTGTCTGATAGGGACCGAATAGATAGGGTGAAGCAGGAGAACCAGTTTTGGTGGCTTAGCGTTGAAAACAATGATTTTTAAGGTTGACTTAGCTTTTGGTCTTGGCCGACTTACATAGTTTTAGGTTTATTAGTTTTAAGTAGTGACAGCCGGGGTGCCACCAAAAAAAAAAAAAAAAAAAAAAAAAAAAAAAAAAAAAAAAAAAATTATAAAAACATCAAAAACAAAACAAATAAATATAAAATTGAAAATGCTTGCTGTGGCTGTTCTAGTTTTTAAGTAGTTTGTAAGTAGTTTTATAGTAGTTTTAAGTAGTCAAAGTAGTTTTAAGATATTCTTAGGTAGTATGTAAGTTTTATATAAAAAAATAAAAAAATGATACTGATACCAAGTTTTTTTTACTTCTTTCTTGGTAAAAAATAAAACCAGATCGATATAAGTATGTAATTAGTTCTAAGGCCGAAAGGCAATAGTATTCAGTTATTGTTTAACTTAGAGCGCCCGCTCAGGGCCAGTAAGTTAGTTGTAAGATATTAATAAGTTGGCTAGTTTTTATGAATTTTTGTCTAGCATTTAGATAGTTTTAAGTTGAATTTAAAATAAAAATGAATTTCAAAAAAAAAAAAAAAAAAAAAATGCGTTCAACTGTCACGCTGGAGGTTCCTCGTTCACCTAAAAACTAAAAAGTTTTTTTTTCAGGGCTACTACCTCTTGCGAGGAATTGACAAATCCTCCAAGAGTATTTCTGTCACGAATAAGTGCTTCTCGTCTAGCCGTTCGGATTCGGCATAAAATTGTAGGTCCTTTCCATTCCTGTCGACAGGCGCACACAGGAATGGTTGCGAGTTGTTAGTCACTAGGCCCTGGTTCTTCTCGAGCCGTTGTGCCACCCAATTTATTTATTTTTATTTGCTATGTTACGTAACCCTCAACAACTTTAACATCTAGCACATAATACAAGCTTGTTTATTTTATTTTGTTAAGTTTATCTTTTGTTCAATTGTGCAACAAAGATAACAACTCGTCTCTTTGATTTTTATTTTTTTCAAAATAAAAAAAAAGTTGAAAAAAAGTTTGCCTCTCTCAACGAAATCAAATCAATAAGTTGGAAAACCAGTTTTTTTTCTTAAGTTTTCTTTTAAATTTGAATTTTGTGTTGTTGTGTTGGCTTGTGAAGTATAACAGAAAACTTTTGTATAAACTAACTAGAAATCCAATGCAAAATAACACTTAATGATGATGTTGATGAAGAACTTTTCTTAGGATGAGTATAGTGCAATTTAACACTTTAACCATTAACCAAGTGATCCGGATTACGTTTCTCAGGATTTGACAAAAAAAAAAGATTTACATCTAAAAATTATATCGAAGGATTATGTGTGTGTGCAATATTGCTATATATTGCTATATATTCTATTCAATGAAACTATTGAAGTAGAAAATAGAAGGAAACCGAGTTTTTTTTAAAGTAAAAGCGTGTTTGATTTGTGATGCAGAAATTCGAATCCGATTAAATTAAATTAAATTGAATTTTGAGAAAAGAGATACTGAACTTTATCAGTCCTCTACCAAAATGTTTATTTTATTTTAAAAGGCAAGTTGTGAGCATCGACATAAAGTATAAGGATTGTAGTATTATAATGGTTGATCCCTATAAGTCTAGGCAAATTTAATGATTTAATCTTACATGATTCAACTTTGATAAATTTGGTTGAAGTTGTAACCTTTACATCGATAACATGGTAACCAAGCAGGAAATGTAAAACAAAATTTGTTGGTACAGATTTTGAAAAGCAATCTTTGCATATTTAAGTGCCTATGATTATGTATATCAAAAAGATACAATTTTCTTGGTAACATTATGTTCATTTAAATCCGCAAAAATTAGAAAGTACGTGCTGTGTTGATTTATTACTTTCTGTTCTAGGAATTTTACTTTTCAAAATATTAAAAAATAAAGAAAGCCACTTTCAAGAATAAAATTAAGCTGGAATGAGCATTAAGTAGGACTATTTTAGTTTTAATGAGAATGCTGGTTTCGCTTAAAAAGTAAAAGCCCTAGAACCATCTAGTCATAAGTGTTTGTCTTGAGTTTGAAAACTAAAAATAAAATAAATAAAAATAAATTGGGTGGCGCAACGCCTCGTGAAGAACCAGGGCCTAGTGACTAACAACTCGCAACCATTCCTGTGTGCGCATGTGGACAGGAATGGAGAGGACCTACAATTTTATGCCGAATCCGAACGGTTACACGAGAAGCACTTATTCATGACAGGTGATACTCTTGGAGGATTTCCTCACAAGAGGCAGTAGCCCTGAAAAAAACTTCCAGCGTGACAGTCCATCGCACTAACTATTACGCTACGGGCTACTACTGAGTTTGTAAACTGTGTATTCAAAAATAATTTACTTAAACAACTCGAATTAGAAATAAAATAGTAGAACAGATTTATGGCTTTAAATTAAAGGAGATGGCTAAGAAAACACCCATAGTCGACAAGAAAAATTTGTATGTGGTTTTTGAAGGCTTAAGTAGTACTTCAAAATATGCAATCGTTACATCGATAAACCATTGAGTATCAAAATGCAACCGAACAAGTGCATTTTCTAACCAAAGCAAGCTGAGAAAATGTAGTTGCTCTCAGGGCCTTCATAGGGCCACGAATTTACGAATTTATCAAGCCCTAAATTGTGGAAATCAAAGTAACCGTTCTCGAGTTATGCACTAAAAACCGGATGTTCCCGGATTTTCAATTTTTCTGGAAATTTTAGGGGATTTTCTTCCAGTTTCCTATGCCCTTTCTTGAACTAATACGAATTTATCAAGCCCTAAATCATAAAAATCGAAGAAACAGTTCTCGACTTATGCATTAAAAACTGGATGTTCCCTGTTTTCCAATTTTCCGGGATTTTCCAACAGTGTCAAATGTCCTTTCTTGAGCCAATACAAATCCATCAAGCCCTTAATCGTAAAAATCGAAGACACCGTTCCTGAGATATGCATTAAAAAGAGGATGATCCCTAATTTTCAATGTCCAGGATCCAGTCATTCATTTTTTTTTTTTTTTAGTTAAACGTAATGCAGTTAAGAGAAGTCTATTCGTTGTCTATTTTAACTTACATTTTCAGAAATAGTTTCAAGTTTTTATTTCATTCTCACATAAAATCGTTGAATCCTTGAAAGAATTTTTCTTATCTTCTTATTTATTTATCAAGGCTACATTTAATACAAATTTCTTACCATAGCACACTTGTTTGTTAAATGTATTTTTTTCACTTTAATCCTTATGAAGGTTGACAAAACTTTTTAATTAATCAACATCTTAGTAAATAGAAACCCTGTAATTTAAAAATTATGTTATTACAAATAGAAAAGAACAGCCGGATAAAACAAATGCTTGTTATGTAGGTAGATACAGCATGAAAATCCTTTGCTTGTGTATGAAATGGGAAAATTGTCATAAAATAACTGAAGTGAATTAGGATTCTGCTTAACCTTTTCAATTAGCCAACTAATTATGGTTTCCATGCATTAAGCGCCATGAATAAGTTTTCATGTTGATAAATATCTTAACAAAGAATTACCTAAGAGTGTTAAAGGAATTCAACTTTATTTTTGTGGTCGATTTTTGTTTTTTTTTCTTTAAGAATTCTAAGTGAAGAATCATTTTGCAGATGCTTTGAAGAACAATTTGAAGAACCTTGTTTTATTTTTTAAGTTGAGCACAGTGCAAGCATTGGTTTTGACCTCTGAATATCAAAATATTTGGTAAATATCTTAAATAATTTGGTATCACAATTATTTCTGCGCTTTTTGAACCCTTTTTTTTAACTCGAACCACCATGGGACTGTGTTTTAAGTGGTAATTGTTATGTTTTCTGAAGGTACATAAATGATATTCTAATTCTAATTTTGGTAATTTCTATTTTTCACAGCATCGCGTGGTATAGTTCACTCAATTTGTAATAAATGATTACAAAAAGTAGCGTAGTTTGGTACAGGGTTGAAAAACAAAGTTTTCCAAATCCTCCTTTTTTCGAAATGTTGGTAGTTCTGTTTTTTTTTTTCTAAAAATTGCCACCTTTGGTGGCCCGTATCATCAGGTTACAAGGACTTTAACTCCTTTTTCGACCATCTTTCGGGCTAATTCAACTCCAATACTACTCGTTTAGCAAATATTCAGTAGTCAGCCAGGTGCCAATGTAAAAAGATTTCTTGGACAACACTTCCTTGTAATAAATTGTGGAAACTAAAAATTTCGGAATTTTACCAATTTTGCAGAAAAATTCTAAGGTACATTTCAGAATTTTTAACTTTAAGAGTCTTACAATGACATACATTTTATACCACTTAGAGCCAGTTCTTCAGTGCATGGTTAGAGTTGGAACCGAGTTTTTTTGGATAAACTAAAAAAATGTTTATGATATTTTATCTTCCGTGGGCATTCTGCATTCATCTTCAATTTTAAAAACAGCTTTCCGACGTAGCTATGTAGACAGATCTATTTCCAGAGTTAACTAACTTGGACTTAACCCATCACTTAAATAAATAAACCATCATCATAGAAGACTTAGAACTACATATTTCATTAGAATATTTATTTTTAATTCTGATACATGGTCTTTTGGAATTATTTTGACTTTATACAGGTTTCTATTTGGAGAAAAAAAAATAATCTACCAATAATTATAACAAGATTTTCCATATAACCTTACACACAGATCACATGATCCAAAAACGTAACATGCTTTACATAATAGCCTGTAGGTAAGTGATTTATTTTGTATTGAACGAGAAATGATTGGGATAAAAATACCTTGCAGTCACAAAGTTATTTAAACTAAATTAAAGCAATACGGGAAAAATGTAAAAAAAGGTTTAAAAAAATATGGACTCCATTCACCGCAAACCCAAATATATAACAGGGTTGCAAAAGCTTAAGCCTTTTTTTTAGCTTAAGCCCTTGTTTAATTCTTAATTCAGTCGTGGACTTCTGAATTGAAAAATATTTAATTCACAAGCTTTTTGTGATTTGAAAAGTATTTAATTCACAAGCTTTTTCTGATTTGTGAATTAAATATTTTTTAATTCACAAATCAACTACTGAATCACGAATTAAAACAGGGCTTAAACTAAAAAAGATATTAAGCTTTTGCAACCCTGGTTTCTAATAGTACCTACATATTGTTGTATTTAAATTATATTTCAAAAACTGTGTTTTTATTTGACAAATTCAAAAATAAATTACTCATAAGGCCCTTTATTTGGCACACGCAATTGATTTTAGGTACCGTATCAGAAAGAGCTTGTGAATTAAATATTTTTCAATTCACAAATCAGAAAGAGCTTGTGAATTTAATATTTTTCAATTCATAAGTTACCTACTAGCTTATGACTTTGTGTTTTTTTTAATTCCAAATCTCGCAACCCTGATTCTATAATAACGAAAAAATCATTTTTTTAAATAAGTCTCGTGTAACTTAATTCTTTATTTTAAAAATCTGACTTTCAAACATAAAATATTTTTTAGTACCTATTACTCTCTTCCTAGGCACCTTAAATTGTATAGCTATTTAGGTGAATGGCAAAGACTCGAGCAAAAACGGTTTCATTTTTTAACACTTATAAGGAGGTATACAAATTTATTCAGATCCATTCTACCATCAATTTTCACATAATTTTTCATAAGAATGTTACTCTCCTTCGAAAATAGGAAACGTCAGTAATTTTCCGACTCTCTTTGTAAGCTAGAATTTTTTCTTTGAAATGACAGCTAAATTCCCATTGAAAAACTTATTTCCCATAACAATAAAATCTGATGAAAACTTTCTACCATCATTTGTATATTCCTCATTTTCAAACATGACACAGTTAAATTAACTTTAACCCTTCTCTATTCAAAATTTAAACTTTGGTCTTTAAGTACACTTTTGTCTTTTTAAATAACATATTAAAACATGAGCTTTTTTGTGTCTATTAAAATCAACCCATAATAAAATCTGTGGTACATTATGTACCTGTAGGTATGCACACAAAATATACAAGACCTTTGGTTCTAGTTCCCTGATTTTAAACTTCTGAAAATTCTTATGAATGTTAACGTTTATCACATAATTAGATATGAGAAATAAGATTCACGTACAATCAACCCGTTAGTATTTAAAACCTTTTTCTTAACAAAAATATAGAGCTGGCCACGAGACGAGAAAGTCTCGGTCTCGCATGACGATACCGAGACGAGACGAGACGAGACGAGACTTGCTTTTAAGTATCCGAGACGAGGCTGTATATTTGGACCGAAATTTACAGAGAGTCTAATAAATAAAAAAATTCAATTTCGGTTAAATATTTATTTTCTTCTGCACGTATTCAAACTATAATCGAAATTATTTCGTTCCAATAATCAACTAGTTGGCCGGAAATCGTATTTTTCGGAGACGAGACTTAATTATACGATACCCACACGAGACCGTAGTAGCCCGTAGCGTAATGGTTAGTGCGTTCGACTGTCACGCTGGAGGTCTGGGATCGCTACCAGCCTCGTCCACCTAAAAACTAAAAAGTTTTTTTTCAGGGCTACTGCCTCTTGCGAGGAATTGACAAATCGTTCGGAATCGGCATACAATTGTAGGTCCCTTCCATTCCTGTCGAAAGGTGCACACAGGAATGGTTGCGAGTTGTTAGTCACTAGGCCCTGGTTCTTCATGAGCCGTTGTGTCACCCGATTTATTTTTTTTATTTTTTTACACGAGACCGCGAGACGAGACTTACAAAAGTCTCGCACAGGCCGTCTCGTAGCCAGCCCTACAAAAATATAACATCTTGGATTTAGCTTTAATAGAGTTATTTTAAGAAGTTTCATTGTAAAAAAATTCTTCGTTATCCATTATATTATGTATATATAAGAAATATACCCTCGCAACCTTTTAAAAGTGAAGAAACCAGATGAAAACACTGTGTATTAGACACAGACCATTTTATTTGAAAAAAAAGAACATTACACCAAAAAGGGTGGATATAACATGAAATTCAATTTTACAACTTTGTAAAAATATGTTGCCTTCTTAAATGATTGCGTTGTATAGCTATTAGCTATATTAACTTTCTACCCTCTGTAGACAAACAGAGTGGTTTTCATACTACAAAAAAAAAAGCTTCTAACAATACCCAAACAAAGATCCCTGTCCATTTTTATAAATAGATTTTTATTTTTCCACATTAAAAAGGGAATTATGGGTCAAGAAGTCAAGAAAGACTGTGAAGCTGAAGAACTGTCTGCACAGAATTTGGGTTTGTTTTATCGAAAATTATTAAAAATAAAAGCAGTTAAGAAATTCATGTTGTCCTTAAAAATGATAAATCACTTGATGGTAGTTTAAATTCACTTTTTTATTTATATTAAATCAAATTAAGGATTTTTTTTTTGTTGCAGTGTACTGAAAAATATTTTCCTGTTTCTAATGATGATTAGTCTAGGAAAGAGAGGAAATTTAATATGGGCAACCGGGGACAAATTAATTCATGAAATTTTATTGCTGGTATCGACGCAGTGTTTTATTCTCAACAACATATCCAAAGTCCTCCAAAATCCCTGAATTGACTTTTTTGTTGTGCTGCTTTTTGTTCGCTGAGAAGCACGATTCTCAGTTGGGTTCTTACCTTTCTTTTGTGTTATTATTCACCAAGTATATAAACAAGAGTTTAAGTTTACACTGAGATTTCTTTATTTGTTTTATTTATAATTAACTTAGTTACTAATTATATAAACAAGAGTTTAAGTTTACACTGTGTTTTCTTTATTTATTTCTTTTTAGTTAAATAGTATAGATTATTAAAAAAAGATATGGTTAAGATATACGACGCGCAGTTTTGTTGTTTGTTATAATTTTCTTAGTTTGATATCAAGTTTGAGTAAAAGATATGGAAAAGGAATAAGATATCTGACTGCAATGTCCGAACACAAGATACAGAGTGCTCCATCGATTGCTCGTCACCCGACACGATGACAACCGCGGGAAATGCAACTCATGCACAAGTGTGTCTGTTTGTAGTTGCGATCTGGTGTTCGTTTAATAGGTTGAAAAGTTGGATATATAAATGAAAATGATGATCTGGGAATTATGGGTTTTGTTTCAATGGAGCAGGCAATGAAATTGGAGAAGTTTAGCGGATTGGAAAAATGAATGGGTTTAAGTGGAGCGATCGTTGACTACGTGGTTGACGACTTTGGAGTGGGATGGAATTTGTAAGTAATTAAATGATGATGAAATGATGATATGGGAATTTGAAGTGGGATTGATATTGGTCAATCAAAGGAAATGATGACAATGGGAATTTGAAGTGGAGTTGAATGGATGGATGGGGTCATGAGAAATGACCGTTGGAGGTTGTGAAGTGCGTACTTTACAACATTGTGTGTAGACGCATTTTAAGAGGTGGAGAGGGGAGGGAGGCGGGAGTTTGTCAAGCTGAAAAATTTGTTGTAATACAATCTAATCATATGACACATGTTCTTAGGGTGCTTTTCAACGCTGATTGTAAAGAGACCAAAACTGAAAAGGTACATGTATCCTGTGGAAAGTTAATGTCATTTTTATGGAATGATCACTTCTGGGGACTCTTTTGACTCGTGGTAAGCATGCCAAATGAAACATTTGTACTAAATTTCATTAATATCCCATTATTTAAAAATGGTTCTGGGTAATATATTACTTGTTGTACTTTAAAAAAAGTGATCATTCCATAAAAATGACATTAACTTTCCACAGGATACATGTATCTTTTCAGTTTTGGTCTCTTTAGAATCACCGTTGAAAGCACCCTAAGAACATGAGTCATATGATTAGATTGTATTACAACAAATTTTTCAGCTTGACAAAATCCCGCCTCCCTCCCCTCTCCGCTTCTTCAAATGCGCCTATACAGAAAGCCAATGCGGGGATTTCGGGGGACTTTGGATATGTTGTTGAGGATAAAATTCTGCGTCGATACCAGAAATAAAACTTCATGAATTAATTTCTCCCTGCTCCGATCCTATCTTTCTTAGACTAGATGTGAATTTAAAAAAAAAGAACAGATGGGATTGGGTGTACAAAAATGATGAACCATAAATCAAAGTTTCTCGTTTTTCTTATAAAAATAAATCAAACATTTAAAACATCTTTTATAAAATGCTTGCACTCAAGGCATTTCGTCTTATTTTTAAATTTTTAACAGTTCAACGATAACGGATTTGATGTTATGAATGTTATATTAATGGGAGAAAAAAATATAACTGACTAAGGAACGAATCCTTGTACTTTAAAGTACGTGCTAATTAAAGTACGCCTTAAGTCGAAGTTGTATGTTCTAACTGTTTTATGAGAAAGATTGAAGAACTCTTCTAAAAGAATATGCTTTCATAATTTCTATTTTCCTATTCACAAACGGAGTTATAAGGCAAATATTACTAAATTTTTAGTTGGTAAGGTTTCACTTTACCAAAATTACGTTTTGACAGAATAAAAATATGTAACAGGCTTCTATGTCCTGTTATAATGTCTTAAACATAAAACAGAAACTTTACATAATTGCTTGTTTTTGAGTTTTTTGATCAGTGCATTGTAAAAAAAGGGGTTCCATAAGGCAGTCGCATGGGTCCTATTTGTTTTTATTTTATCAATCACAAATCAAAATTGACAAAAAAGACAAGAAAGCATCAATTGGTGTTAAGTAAAATTCGTAAATGTTATCTGGCAAAAAAAAAAACTAGAAATCTGCTTAAAAAGTGCTGTTTTTTATAAATACTTAAGCTAACTTCGGTTACATGCTAAAGGCATATGTTGTTCATAAGAAGGTTTTATTTGTCATTGCTTCTAGACTGGAATTTAATGAGTTTGTACTAACTACATATTCATATGAAGGGCGAGCCAAATACAAGTTTCTTTTTAAAAATGCAATAAAACGAACAAAATTAAATTGTTTCCATGTATTATGTCTTTATTATTAAGACCAATATGAAACACGAGGTCGTTCAAGTGGCTGCCTTGGCTGGCTTCGCAGGAGGGTTGGGGTCGAAATTCTGCCGAGGACAAAATTCTGTTTACAAAATTCTGCTTAACAAAATTCTGTTTTTGAAAATTCAGCTTTTCGAAATTCTGCTTTCAAAATTCTGATTAACAAAATTCTGCGAATAATAAATAAAAGTTTCAAAAATGTAAAAAGCGTGCGCTTTTTAACATTTTTGAAACTATTATTTATCATTCGCAGAATTTTATAAATCTAAATTTGAGAGAGTAGTAGGTTAGTTTTCCCTATAAAAGTATATGAATGCTCCCGTTTTTTCTAAACTACAGGCTAAAAGTAATAAAAGTGGAAGTGAAAGTGTGCTTTAAATTATTTATGGCAGTTCAAAAGCAACGAAAGAGACATTTCCAAAAACACAGAACATTGTTAAAGCCTGGCATCGTCCGTCGCAGTCATGCAGGCCTATAAAAATTCATTATGGCCAAATCACAATCACGCGTTAGGTCGCTCTGACTTTGACAGGCTTTTTACCGATTTTACGATATCATGTGTCATTAAGCGCGACCCTAAAATTTGCAAAACAGAATGTCGCGTCAGGCTTCGGGCTTTGACAAGATTTGACAGAATAAAAGATCTGTTTCTTTAAATTAATTTCTCATAATTTCCTTGCGGAAAATGGAGAAGCAAGAGTGTCTTTTATTTTTTGGTGTGTAGAAATTTGTCAAAATGTTTGAGAAGAATAATGCAGGACCAAACAGGAAAAGCCAAACAAAGATCAACAACTCCATGAAACGTTAGAACTGTTGTTGTGAGATAGAATCATGAATGGATCGATGTTCATGAGTATGTTTTTACACTTTTCCGGCGAAATCGTCGCCTATTACTTAAACATCACAAGACCAGCAAATCATTCCATATATAACGTCGAACACATTACTGAAGTGATCTGTTTATGGAAATTGTACACTTGTTCTATTTTTGGTGGGGGAAAGGCACCATTTTTATAAACAAATTTCAATTATACCTAAAAAAAAAATATGAAACCAAAAAAAAATCATGCGGTCCTTAGTACTAACTCACCCGACGATGCTTGATTTCGGTGATCGGTCGAGAACTGAATAGCATGAATGAATGGACAGATATGAAGATCGCTAACTTCTACTATTTCGGGGAGTTGATGAAATCCAAAGTTGATCAACTCTAGAGTTGAAAACGTCAACTTTGAGTGAATAAAAACTATTTCTCAAGGTATGTATTGCAAGTAAATAAAATGGTGTCTTTTAATTTCTATTAAGAAAACCTACATTGAAAAATAAAAATACTCTGGCATCAGAGAATTTACTCTCCGGAACCTAAATTCATACTTAATCGAACACGTCTAAGGAGAGTAGGCACTGACAAAACAGCTGTGAAGAATCAATCATTTTTTTTTCTTTTGAAATGAAACAAAATATAGAAAAGATTTCACAGCAAATTGATTAATTTTATTGCTTTTGGTAATGTTAATAATATGTATTTTGAGTCAATCAATGCGAAGTACTGGATATTGAACCACAATAAAAAAACTCATATTAACTAGATAATTTTACTGCTGCTGTTTTTGCATTTATTAATCGAGTCAGTCAGATAAATAAAATATTTAGTTTTTTATTGATACAAATTATTGAAAGATTTTTTTTTAATTAAGAAATGCTTAATTAAATAAAAACTTTCGCACCCAAATTAAATCTAACCACAACAAAAATAAAATGAGAATTTTGAACTGTCAAAGCGAAGCCAGAATAGAAAATAGATCTATTCGGGCGTTGGAGCTCGCGCTTACGATATTTACGATCTGAAGCGACGCAGATTCGTTCTTTTATTAACCATAGTTAACTATGGTTGATATGTCAAAAAAAATTGTTGAAGTGTCATTGTTAGATTTAGTTGGAAATTGTTACATTTCATTTTGGAACGATTTATTGTTAGATATTCTTGATCTGTCAAACGAAAACTTTGGAAAACTTTATTTTATCGTTAATTACCATAAAATCATGTTATTTTTCTACAATATAATCTCCTTTTTCATTAAAAATGGTAGAAAATTCAATTTTATTTCATTTCACTTCACCAAAAGCTTTGTTTTGATTCTTCAATTTTTATTTTTTTGTAAACAATCCTTCTCCCATGTGCTTTGACAGATCAACACTTTGAACTCATATCATGGAGATGAGTTGTAAATAGTTACGAATTGTAACTATTTGACACTAATAAACTGAAATTAGGAACGATGTGATGACGTCATATAGTTACAAATCGTAACTATTTTGTAATAAAGGAACGACCATTGTTAACTATAGTTAACCATAGTTAACTATGGTTAATAAAAGAACGCACCCACTGAGGTAACATTTTGGTTTGTTTCATACGAATTCATTGTTTCTATTCAATATGTCAAAGTCGAAGCGACATAACGCGTGATTGTGATTTGGCTATTATGATCTCGAATAGGAACTTATCACTGCCAAAGCTGAGGCTGAAAGGGTAAAAAATGGAGAGAGAATAAAACAGAACAAAAAACAATTAAAACAACGAATTTTAAAAAAGAGAACAGACTTAAGCCACACTGGGTTCCTTAAGCGATTAGCAAATAATATAATTCTTCGTGGTTTTGCTTAGATGTTGTTTTTGTATTAATATATTAGACTATGCATATTAGTTTTTGTTATTTTTTGATACATCTTAAATAAATCCTTATTGAAAAAAAGCATTTTGAAAAGCAGAATTCTGTAAAACAGAATCGAAAAAAAGCAGAACTTTTGTACCAATAGGCAGAATTTTGAAAAGCAGAATTTTGAAACCAGAGTTTCTACACGCTCCCTTCGCAGTAGCGCATTCTGTCACTCCAATTTTTTAAGACCTTGTTGATGGTTTCAGTAGCTCACGGATTGCTTGGATGATATATTGGCCTTAAGTGCTTGAATCGTTTCCAGATTGTTGGCATAACATCGGTTCTTCACAGTTCCTTACAAAAAAAGTCCAAAGGGATCAAATCGCATTTCCGTGGTGGCCAATTGACATCGTCAAGATGGCTGAGAAAGTGATAACACGGTTTGGGAATTTAGTGCGCAAAAAGTCGATTGTGGCATGGGCTGTGTAGCATGGCGTGCCATCCTGCATGAACCATATGTCGTTCAAATCCATGTCTTCAATTTGAGTTAAAGAAAAAGTTAGTAAACATGGCTCTGTAACGCCCACCGTTGACCAAAACGTTGTTCCCAGCCTCATTTTCGAAGAAAAATGGTCCAATGATGCCGCCACTCGACAATCCGCACAAACTGTCAGTCTCTGTGGATGCATTCCCTTCTTGACAGTACCGTGCGCGTTTTCCGTTTTGTTTATTAACGTAGTGGTCGAAATGAAAATGCGCCTCGTCAGAAAAGATGATTTTTCTCCCAAAATCGTTCTCCAATTCAAGCTGCTCTGAGGCCAATATTTCTCAACATTAATCATGCGCAAAGCGACTCATTTCGTTCAACGGAGGTATGATACTGCCTTTCTCTAAAAATTTCGAGCGGGAAACAGCTTTCAGTGTCAAAATAACCCATGATTGAAAAAGAAACCACTAAACGACCCACTTTTTTCATAATATATGACTTTTTTGTTTTTTTTTTCACAAAACGTAGGACCAAAAGCTTACACTTGCAATGTTGAACATACATATGATTCCAAACTCCATGAGACTCATAAAGCAATAGTAAATATGTCGGTATATGTATTGTATATAAAGTCGAATCTCTAATAATTTCTCTACCGCAATATTTTATCCCGGATAGCAATCTTACCTAATAATGTTTTTTTTTTTTAATGTATTTATGAAGGATAAACCATTTCGACTCAGACATACTTATTTCTTTTCGTAAAATTGGAAATTCATTTGAGTGAAAATATATAATTTATTGTCCTTATTAAAAATCAAATACCTAGCAAATATTTTGTTCTCAGTTAACGTATAGCTCATAAGCCATATAAAGAAGATATTATTATCTTTTTTGTCGAAAAGGCGAAATATATGAAGGAGACTTTCAAATAAACACATGTGGTTAATAGAACCAAGTTATATCATTTAGGTAAGGGATTATTTCCAATTATCTACCAGGTTTTTGCGTTTTAAAATACTAGATTTATATGCACAGCACAAAGCTTAAAGAATCTATCAAACAAAATTCATAAATAAATACGATGCCTATATCAGACACAATCTGAGTAAAAAGAATAAATAATCCAAGATGCTCTATAGAAAATACATTTTGATATAATAATCTTATTTAATGACATAGCTAGTTTGTAAACAAAATAATAAGAAAATTCTTCGTGTAGCTAATTCCTTCCTAGGTTCATACAAAATTTAAGTTTATAAAATGTCTCTACGGAAGTAAGAAATTGAGTGATTTTCTGGCTGGTCTTTATATTGGCATTCGGCAATGTCTAAAGCGTTTAACTTTTTGATGAAAACTCACACATCAGACAACCTTTTTCCTAGAACCATTCTTAAAAACCATAACTTTTGATTTCAGATTTCACACTTTGCAGTATTCTTCACGCTTATTGATCATCATTGAGACGTCTCGTCGAGGATTCAGTAAGAATTACAATATTAACTGCGTTCATAATGACTATTATTCTTAAACTACCAAACGCTACTCCACATGACAGCCACTCTCCTAGGTCGTCCAGAAAAAGAGTAAACAAACAGACTCTAAAGCCCGGGACACACAGGACGCGATCTGGCGGTGCGGTCGAAATTTTTGACCGTCGCGTTCTTTGTCTTGTGTAGAATCACTTGTTGTTGTTCAAACAGTATACGGTCAAGTCAAGCGGCGAAGAATAGAACGCGACGGGCAAATTTATTTTGTAAATTTTTACAAGGAACGCTACGGTCAAGTGTCAGAAAAGACCAAACGTCAAAACAAACCTCTGAATACAGCTGCATGTGAGATTATTTTGTATTGATTTTGGTAGTTCTCTTTAATTTATTTTTATTCGATTTCCTTTCCAGTTTTAAGACAAATTAAAAAGAAAATAATATGTGTGGCATTGAAGTACTTATCGAATTAGTTTCAACAAAAATATTTATATATGATTGCAAGCACCCGGAGAATAAAGATGTTGCTAAGAAGACGAAGACATGGGAAAGAAATAGTTTATTTTTTTGGTTTATCTCATGAAGCCATTTTCTTTTTTTTCTGGTTACAAGTGTAAGCAGAAGAAGCTCTCCATATTCGTCAGAACTACTGCTGCTGCTTTTGTTTTCATTATACTGCTGCACTCCGACCAACTGCTCAACAGAAAAACACATACGAAACTAGAACGCCGAAAGCGGGCCGCGTTCTGTCTGACATTATAGAACGCGGCGGTCAACGACGCGTTCGTATCGCAGGTACCGATATTTTTGGACCTAAAAATAAAATAGGGAATCGCCTACAAATACAAACCTTAAATCCAAAGTTTTGAGGAAATCGCTTCTGTGATTTAAGCTGCAATTTTAGGCACAGACCGACAGACAGAATTGCGGGACCCATTTTTTTCGCATTCTCTATCGTCGTAATTTTAGGGAAAATTATTATTTCGAGTTCGATTTTTTTTTTACGAATCCAAAACTTGCCCTATAATACCTAAATACATATATATGGAAAGTAAAAATAACTGCATCTCAACGTTAAAAGGTTCAAAATATACGGCACATATTATTTTAAAGTAATTTCAATAGTTCGGACGACTTGAAGATACTTATTGCAAGCAATTACATTTCGAAGTAATGGTCGATTCACAATGCGACAATAGAACGCGACGACGGACGTGAGCGTGACGAGAACTCATATGCGCTATGAAGCGTTTCTCGTCGTTACGTCACGCCGACGTTTTTTATGTTTTTTTTATGTTTGACAAATCGTGACATTTGTAGTAATCATTTAAGAGAATAAAGAAAACAACAGCTATGTACGTGGAAATTAACAAAAACAAATATAAATTTTGCTTGACAATAAAATTATATTTATAGAATCTATTTTTGTTGATGATATTATAAGGTCCGTTCCTCTACTTTAAATGTCTGTGATTTTCTGTGCATTTGTGTGATTTTCAGTCCAAAGCCGTTCCCGTACCTGCTCAATTATTTGACAGTTTTTTGACAAAAGACAACGCTCACGAGAGAGTAAATAATATACCCTTACCTGTGATTTTCAATCTGAGAAATTTCATTTTGAGAGCAAAAGAATGAAAGCCAAACATCGTGCCGTACTTGTCTGGCACATTAGGTAATACGGAATTTGGTTGAATTTGCATTCCCGTACTATTGTACAGTTTTGATATTTTTGAGAATATTACAACGTTGCTCTCCTAAATCTGACAGTTTGTGATTTTCTGTGCACAAAGTAAAGGATCGGACCTATAATGTTGTATTGTTTTAATTTCTTTGATCTTTAAGCCGAAAATCATTTCCCCAGCGCGAGAAATAGAACACGAAATCATTTATATGGACAGACATAATTATAATATTTAAATAATATTTAATAATAAAAGTAATTTCAGTTTCATTTTTTCAAAAGAAAATAAATAATTTATCGCTGTCATTAAAACTCATCATCAAGAAACTCGTCGCAATGTGAATTGGACAACGATTTTACAACGAAAAAAAAATGACAGCAAATAACGTCATGCTCTCGTCACAATTACTCGTCGCATTGTGAATCGACCTTAAGGATGTTAACTTTTCTACTTAACCCTGAGGCTACACGAGCAAGTACTGGCAAGCCAGTTGGCTACATAGATTGACTGTCAAGTTCGTATACGTGAACATGCTGTGACGTAGGCGGCAGGCAACTTGTAAGGAAGTTGCTTTCAAGTATCTGCGGTCACGTTCAGCTTTTACTAAGACAGCCTATCTAGGATTCTAAATACACAATTTTATTGAATTTGCTTTGGCATCGGACTTCGATTTTTTCTTAAACAAAAAATGACGTCGAATTCTGCATCAAGTCTTGCGATGGTCAACGCATAATACTGCCAATGCGTTGAAGGATGCATTGAAAGACTTTTCTGTCGCGTCAAAAACAAATGGATTGATTTTCATCTAATTCACAAATTTCGATTTTTTTTTAAATAGTTTTTAAAAAAATTTGATTTTTTGGAGGTTTCTTAATCCATCATCGTGGAATTTGACTATTCATGCGTTGACAGATAGGTAAGAAACTAAATGACTAAATTTTTCGTTCCAACATGTCACATAAAGGCGCTAAAATCGCCTTTTCCCACGCAAAAAATTTAATCTCAAAAAATTCAGACATCTTTAAGTTTTTCAATGCATCATCTCCGTAGCAATCTTTCAATTTAATTTGACAGTCTATGGCTTGACAAACCTCGGTATAACAGACTGTATACCGAATGTCACCGAAATCCCCAAAACTCTCATTTTCCCAAGAAATAAAATATACTTTCAAAAAATTAGGATTTGTAAGAGATCTTGTATATTTCATCATCTCATAGCCATCCTTCAATCATATTTGACAGTTGCCTATTTTGGAAATGTTAAAAATTCCTGGTCCCTCCTCTCATTAGAAGTTGTGGTTGTGGAAAGAATATTTAATTTTGCATTAAATTTCCAACGAAAAGCTATCCATATAGCTTAACATACAAGTCTGAACGAGGCCATTGTCTTCTCTACTGGCTTCGAAAATGGCAAGCCAGTTGACGAGCAAGTTGCTCAAGTTTGTATGTGTTATTAAGAAAATTAAAATGTATTGTAACTTGTAAGCCAGTACTGGCTCGTGTAACCTCAGGGTTAATCACTTCATTAAAAGCATAGTCAAATTTGTGATTAACAACTTGAGATGATGGGAGAACTGAGAATGTCTGAATTGGCGATGTCTCTTTTTAAATTTGGTGTTATCGTGAATAAAATTGCTCTGGAAATGTTTTCCTTCTTTGAAAATTAATAACGTTAATGATGATGGGAAAATTTTCTCAGAATTCGTTGTTAACGGGAGTAAATTTTTTTAATTTTCATCATTCAATCTCCCATATTTTACGAATTAGAGAAACATTTCCAGGAATTTGCTTGTACGTGTATAATAATATCCTTCATTATGTTATTTTTACTAGGAATAAGTGAACACCTATAAACAGTCTCAAATTTACTTCAGTTTATGAATTTTCAATTTCATAATTTTCGCACTTAGGTATTCTTTAAGGCTATTGGCACGTGTTGCATCTTTAACTCTTACTAATTTGTTGTGTTAAAATTATTTCATGGAGAAAGGGTCCTCCCTCTCTTTACGTGCCTGTATGTCACAACTGTATGTTTTCTTATATCACTGAATTTTGCTTACATTTCCAACTCTAACGAAAGAAAATGGTGTCTGAAAAAAAAAGAATATTTGATTTTACAAACAAATTTTTTCAAGAAAAATTCAATGAGATTTATTTTAAATCTTATTTTGAGGAGATTAAAATGTATATGTCAAATTTTCGAGATTTGAAGGAGATTTATGATAAATCTTACAAAATCTCGGTTTACTGCCCGGTGGGAACTTAGTATTATTACAGCCCTATTCTGCCGTTGTGAGGCTCACAGGTCACAATTTTGTTTGAGTATGTTTTT
Organism: Melangyna quadrimaculata; assembly: GCA_949320155.1. Taxonomy (NCBI): domain Eukaryota; kingdom Metazoa; phylum Arthropoda; class Insecta; order Diptera; family Syrphidae; genus Melangyna; species Melangyna quadrimaculata. Next base: position 188,891,492 of record OX439484.1, read on the forward strand.
GTATAAGGCGGTCACAATTTCGGAATCTGTGGAAGCCCTCATAAGAAACCTCACAAGAGCAACGTGAGTTGTGATCTGCCAAGGAGCAGATCATAATTTTTAAGTTTTTATCAGGCGAGTGCACCACGAGTTATGAGGTTATTGTGACTTGTGAGGCATCAGTGAGGTTGCCAGAATAAGCCGGTTAGTGACGACTTAAATATTTTCGTACAATGGACTATAATGGTATGGATGGACTCTCAATAATAAACCATACATAATATGTTTTATATTTAAGATTCCATGCGATTTAGTTTTAATTATGTAGGGTCCACTTAAATATTTAAGAAATACCTCGCACAGTTTATTATTCAGAGTCAATACCATTATGGTTCATTGATTTGAAATAATTTACATTTGATTTGCGTTTATAAATAGGGTTTAAGTGTGTATGGAAATTAATTAGTTCAGACATATCATTCATTTAAATAAGATACTTTGGTTACGGAACTTGTTATGCAAGAAAACCCACGTTGATGTAGTTTCAAATTTAACACTTTTAACAATCAAATTTCCATAGATAAACATTTAAAAGCCTGAAACTTGACACATTCATGCAAAAATAACTCCGAATAATTCAAATAATAAATACACATTATCCATTAAATAGTTTTGGGCTGAGTATGTGCTTTTTACTTTATAAACCCTCCTAAAAGACCACAATAAATTATCATCATGCGCTCTTCATAATTAAAAACTTACATTTTCTAGCTAAATTTAAAATTAACGGATTATTTATTAATTGGTGCTTAACGAAGAAACCACCATTCATTGATTTGCGAAAAACTCAATTGAAACTTCACGATTATAGGTAACGTAGTAAACCTCTAAAGCTTATTATAGTTTTCTTGCAATTTGAGAATTGTATAATTTTAAACCACAGGTTTATGGTTATTATGTTGTGCAAATAAACGATAAGTAAGAGAAATTATTTAATTAATACTCGGCATTAGAAAACCACTAAGTAGGGTAAGTAGTTGGTCGGAAGTAAGTAGAATGTGCACATTTAAAAAGTACCTATACCCATTTATCGGCGAATATATAAATTGTATTTCACTACATGTATGGTAAACGAGATAGGTACTTATTATAAATGCGGGTCACTGTGGCGTATGTGGAACATTTGTTTGATCAAAAAACAAAAATTATCACAAATATAAGTGAAACATTCTTTTATCAGATTTATAAGTTTACACAGGTATTCTTCTTCTTGATCAAAAAACAAAAATTATCACAAATATAAGTGAAACATTCTTTTATCAGAGATTTATTAGTTTACACAGGTATTTTTCTCGAAAACCAGGGGCCGAATTACCGCCTCAGTGAGTGAACAATACGTTAGACGGCTTTCACACAAGGAAATTGAGTTGCCAGAAACTGGCTAGTTTGAAGGCGAGAAGGGCGTGAGGGGAGATTTTTTGTCTTCCTTTTACGCCCTTCTCGCCTACAAACTAAAAATCGCCGGCAACTCAGTTTCCTTGTGTGGAAGGGTTCTTACTGAATTGTCTGCATTTGGGGTTCCTTCCTAAGTGCCTGTCCACATTGGATTTTTAATGCTAGGTGCAACCTGTGAGACAGGTAGATTTTATGTGAGTCAAAAAGAGATGGGTAGATTCCACCCAAATTGCACCGATGCAGCACTTCCATCAATATTCTCGGATTCAACATGATAGACTTTTTATTGTGTGAGTGAAAGATAGATAGATTTCAAGGGTGGGAGATAGGGATGGGTAGATTGAACTGAGAGGATTTACTCTTCATCGTATGGACACAACAAACATGTTAACACCAAGCATAAAAAATCCAATGTGGGCAGGCACTAAGATATCGAGTAAAGTATCGAGTATCGAATTCGATTTTTGGCATTTCCTCGTCAGTGGACGAGTGTTTTTTCATACGATAGATGCTAGGTAGACGAGTGAGCAGTAAAATGACAGAAAAATAAAATTATTCTCTTTTCTGCAAATATTTCTCCACAATATCAATTAATCGGAGTTTTAGGGTGAATTAAAATAAATTAAACATCACCCAGAAAATTATTCTTGCTTGATTTTAAGGCACAATAATTCGATCTAGGCAAAAAATATTTTTGGCCAAATTGAATTCCAAAGGCAAACGTAAGCAAAACATGAGCCCAACACAAGCAGCTGTGGCAATCGACCAATGAAAAGTTAGGAATATTGACGTTTAGGAAAATGTACTAGAATTATCCTAGTACAATACGAACTCAATTCGATACGTGATACTTCGTATAACATCATACCAATGTGATTACTCGATAGTTCGATAACGTGTAAAAGTTCCTCACTCGTTCACTGAAGACGTAATTCGGCCCCAGAGCCGATGGTGGGAAACCGATGATTGATTTGAGTTCAGCACAAAAAATAACCCCTAAAACGAATTTTATTTGCTCATGTACAAAACCACGTAGGCCTGTGTTATTTATCGCGCAGAAACTTGACAATTATTTTCCCTTGCCAAAATTGTCAATTTGTATACAACAATTTTTTTGATTTGGATCTGTCAATTCTGCATTCCTTCGGGCAAATAAATTGATTTATTTTTTGATCTACAATCAAATTTGCTAGAGAGTGGCCAATCGCATAATCTAGATAAATCAGTCACATCTTGTTTGTGTGCATAGTCCATAGTCCATCGCTGTCTACTGGGTCATCACCATATACATAATATTATAGCTTCTCCCGAGCCCAAAACCAAAACAAATAGTAGGTATACTTATTGTGGTAGTGGTAGTGGTAGTCTAAACAAAAACAACCGGCTACGAACGAGATCTATTCAGAATAAAAGAAAAAAAAATACTCGTATTATATTAGTGCTTATATGTACATAAATATAATGGTTGTTCTAAAAGCTCAAATGCACTGCGTAGAAGAATTATAGGTTAAGTATAATCTTTTTATTATGGTTCTATTTCTGTGTTACCTTATACCTACTTGTCAATTCGTTAATCATAAATATTTACATTTAATATTTTGGATGATGCTATACCTAAGTATGTATGTTAGGTATATATGTATATTGTATACTTACTTTTAAATCCTCTTTATATAAACCTATCTAATTTTAAGTTGCAATGCAACTAGGTAGCTAAGCTAATGCCTATGATTTACTAAAACCTATACATTTTTGTATACCTACGTTGAAGGCAGCAATAGAATCATATTTACATATATATAGCTATCCTACCTTCTTATGTTACATATGTATATCTACATACTTACATCATTTAAAAAATATAAATACGGGTACCTAGCTTATGTGCAGAGAATAATAAGGGGTTGCCATAACTCAAGATACATATATTTCAGGAAATATCATTAGCATGTTCATTTTTGTTCAGTTCTGCGCATGTCGTAGTAGCCCGTAGCGTAATGGTTAGTGCGTTCGACTGTCACGCTGGAGGTCTGGGATCGCTTCGCAGCCTCGTCCATCTAAAAACTAAAAAAGTTTTTTTTTCAGGGCTACTGCCTCTTGGGAGAAATTGACAAATCCTCCAAGAGTACCACTTGTCACGAATAAGTGCTTCTCGTCTAGCCGTTCGGATTCGGCATAAAATTGTAAGTCCCTTCCATTCCTGTCGAAAGGCGCACACAGGAATGGTTGCGAGTTGTTAGTCACTAGGCCCTGGTTCTTCATGAGCCGTTGTGCCACGCGATTTATTTATTTTCTGCGCATGTTGTCAAAATCAATAGTAAAAAAATTGAATTTCAAAAAATCACGAAAAATTGGTTTTTGTTTACTGTGTAATTACACAAAGGGCAGCCAGCTTTAAATTTGGAAAGGTGCGCCTGATAACACCTTAGAGATGTGTACTGTGGCCATAACTAACTTCTTATCACCGATTGAATCAAATTCTTCATTTGAATTCTTTTTAGATCAAATCTTGACTGATGGTTTGTTTACATTAGAAAAGTAATGTAGCATCTATTCTGTACCTTACCCATGAATCATGATAAGCAAACATTAGGTACCGATGTTAACTTGTCTGATTCTAGTGGGACAAGTAGCTTTGTTAAGCTTTTTTCGGTTGCATTTTTCATTGAATACGGGCGGTATAGACCTATTCCATCTAAATCATCAATTTGATTTGAGATATCTCACAAAAAGTCCACCCAAACTCTATTTTGAAGCAAAGTATAGAACCTTGGACCGCTATAATTTAAGAACTGATTGACGTTCAGACTTCTTTGAGTAGATAATTGTATTTTATAAAAGTTGTTTCCAAGTCATTTTGTGGAAAAAAAGGAGTTATTAAAGAAAATAAAACAGATCAGTTTTTTCAAGATGGCGGCATTTCCCTTCCGTTACCAATCCTAATCCAAACACAACCCACACAAAAATTCCCCACCCAATAATATACATATATTTTATACACTAAATTTGATACATCCCAATTCTTTCAACCATTTTTCTCCAAATCTATCAATTGTACGAAAAGAAAAAGTGTTATAATCTTTTTGTGTAGCATTACATAAGCTACAACTACAATGTGTAGTTCGTACAACTTTTTTCAAAACAACATATAGTTTTCGGAAAAAAAATTGAATGGTCCCCTCCTCCTCTTTTTGCATCGCTTTTATACATAAAAAAGACTGTGTTTTCCGGGTTTAAAAAAAGTGATTTGGTTCGAGTAAAAAGCATATAACTTGACTTCTAATGGTCGGATCGTTAATATTGAGATCTTAAAATTAAGGGAAAACAGGTTACAGTTGTGTTCATTAAAAGGAGGTACAATTTATATTAAAGCAATTAAATTGTGTTTGGCGAATATTTTAAGATGGAAAATTTTATGAATACATTCAAATGAATTCACTCTTAAAAAAAACGCTTCACATATTAAAAATGGCTACACTGCCAAAGCATTGTGTATCCGGAAGGTATGCAAATATCAACAAATTCCTCGAATATTATGTACCTACTTATTACAAAATAAAATATCATTTTTTAAAGTTTGCGAAGCAACGCGAGCACGGGGCGCCGCAGTTCGTTAAGACCAATTTATTTTCTCAAATTTCTCATAATTAAGCAAATAAAAATTCAGATTTTACAATTTTAAAATTAATCTTATATCAAATTCTATCACTTTGACTAGATTTTGTGTAATATTAAGGTTTATTAATTTTTTAATTCCCATTTGCGTGTTCATTTGTCGGTCGTTGGTCGCTACCATGTGAATGGTACTTTACTGTTGGGTACAGCAGCAGGATTAAATGATGAAAGGCCCAAGAAAAACTGGAAAGAAAAAATATCAAAAGCATCTGTTCAGTTAATCCAGAGTTAATAGGCAAATTTTGGTGAGTTAATTCGGGCTTAACTTTAAACCCGAATTGAAAAACTGGCTATTTACAAAAATAGTACAGACAGACTTTTGCTGGTTATAACGTGAGTATGAGTTAGTGTATTTTTAAAAGAAGTTTTTTTTTTTTTTTGAGTTTAAATAGCTGAAAACAATGTACCGCTACTAACATACATAGGTATATAAAATAGTTATAAAAGTGTCGTTTACAACTATTATATTGTGTCCCTTAAATGAAAAGAACTTATCTACAAAAATCGTCCCAACCACTGGCTTCGTATATTCATATTATACCATTTTACCTATACCTACAATTTATTAAAAGATGCCAATAATTGTATCTAAGTTTGAACGCTGGCAACCCTGACTGACAATACAAATACATGAAAGCATGCATTTAAACTTTCCGCTTCGGTTCTCGTATTTGCTTTTTTCTCTGCCACTAAATCCACAGAACCTCGCCCGTCACGCCACTGCAACTGCAGCACTTCCATTTAAAAAAGTCCTCTCCTGTTGAACATTCATAAAAAACTTTGGCATTGAATGATAGAGACCGAATTTGTGTGCTTCGCCAGTTTGCCTATGTTATATGAGTAGGGCGAGGTAGAGGCGTAGAGGTATCTACATATGTTTCTCTATACACTTTTTTTGTTGCACTCTGTTGCACATTATATACCTACGTGCTACATCACCATCAATAATGTTGTTGTTTGTTCTTACAGCTTACCTTCAACTCAAGTAGCCCGAGCCTCCTCGAATCTCGATAGCACAGTACAGCAGAACAATACGTACAAAAAATTTATTTCCTATAAAAAAAGTAAACAATCTCCAAGTGTTACGTGATGAAAATAGACAACGAACGAAAAAAAAACTCCCATCTGATATTTCTGTTTTACAAAAACGAATTTCATTTTATTTTTGTTGCTCATTTTTTTAGAAACACAAGCGATTAAGAATAAAGGTATAATTATAATATTTAAAGTCTCCTTTCTTAAAGATTAAAAACTTAAAAATCCTTATATGACTAATGATTTTAACGTTTAAATGAATTTAAAAATGGTTGCCTCCAACTTCAAAATGAGAGGTCAACCGCTAGTTATGCATATATGAGAATAGAGATGAAAAATATGAGTTTTATAGGATGTTTTTCAGTTGCAATATAGTTATTCAATATAATATTTAAAAAGTAGGTAGGTACTTCAGGTAGATGCAGGCGGGAATGCTGCAGCGCATTGTCCTCCTCCACCCACCACTTCACTTTCAAATGAGATTAGGGCAGTGGAGGTGAATTCAGTTCTTTCCCTTCTTGTTGTTGTTGGTATTGACTAATTTGGTTAGAATCTTTCTGGAATGTCCGCTGGGATCATGATGGTTTGTGTGGGTACTTGCTTCCTTCTTGGAGCGCTGCTTGCCACTGTGTCCCGTAAAGATGTGCTTGTCGTGGTCAAAGTTATAATGCTCATATTCATCGAAGTGAGCCTCAGACATGATTATTGATTTATTTTGTATTTTGGTTTGGATTTATCACAATTAGTTTCTTGGTATTGATGCTTTCTCACAAGCTGAATGCGAGTTTTCTTTAATCACTGATTAATTTTTTAATTATAACAATAACGTTTACTTCCTTTCCTTTCTCTTCTTTTTTTATTTTATTTGAAAATTTGACTTCCAGGCAGGTAAAAGCTATATTATGTATTTTGTGCTTTTTAAATTTATAAAGACGAACTTTCTTCCACAAATGTGAAATAAATAATGAACTGTGAATCGATGGCACCGTATGCTTTTATATGTGAGTAAATGCCGGCAAAAATTATCTTATATACTCCGACTAGGTGTTTTTATTTACAAAAAAAACGACAGCAGGCGAAAAAGAGGAATATGAAAGAAATAAGATTACTGCGCAGTTTTCACTTAGCTGAGTGTTGTACCGACAGTGTTATTGTTTTGTTGTGTATAAAAACTGTGTGAACCTATAGCTATGTTTATGGAACGAATTTTGATAGTGGGTTTGTGGGCAAAAAGGGTGCTTGATGCGGCAAAAGGGGTATGGTACACAAGTGGAAGAAGCAATAGAGACAGAGAACGATTTGTTTGAGATCGAGGGGACCTAGTGGTAGCACACAACGGATGTTTCTCGACTAGGTACCTATTCGATTAGTTATTGTTTGAAAATGTATTTCAATTCTAGAAGGTAATCTGGAAACAGAAAACCTGTTTTGTTTTGTAAAAGTAGGTGGAAAGATTAGATATTTACCTGGCTACCTATTTTTGTACACGACTTTTTAGATTTATTTTACCTACCTATGCTTTTTTATTAGATATTAGTTTGTATTTTCGTGATTACCATTATAATTTAAATCAATGATATTAATAATGAATTTAACAGTCACAGGTTTAGTTGTGTATTAGTAATAAGATTTATTTATATAGTAAGGTCATAGTGTAGACCTTTATCTTTTATGTTTTACTTTTATGTTTAACATTATTTATAGGTTGCAATATTATACTTAAGCTTCTTAGTATAAAATGATTATATCAACCAACTCTTCTAACCTACCTTTAAGCTATTTACGCAATAGATAGGTAGATAATGGAAAACCAAAATTTAAAACGTCTTTTATCTAAACTGCTTTTAAATTATAACAGATCAATAAATTTTTTTCAGTTTCACCAATGTAGAAAAGGGAAATTTGCGGGATATTTTAGTTAAAATTGAGTTTGCTCACATCCCTGTATACAAAATATAGGTGCTCGTTCTCTTACATATGAAGTATATGAGAAAAAGTGAAACAACATTTTTCATAAATACAAAATGTCATGAAATGAAAAAATGGTGTGTGCTATTTGACAGCAATTTCGTTGCCAAAAAAGTAAAAGAATTATTACGCCCACAACAAATATTAAAGTGTATTAAATTGTTTGTTTAAAAATAAATATATTTCGTATAATAATTGTATAAAAAACAAGAACAATTGAGCGCGTATTTAAGTAAAAAAGAACAGCCCAAAATCCAAGCAAGCACATCGGCGAGGATCTTTAATAAATATTTCGCAAAATATTTTGTCGCAAATTAACTATTTGTTGATCGGATTTTTGTTGCTTCAAGAAACACACACAATTATCTTTACTTTGGTATGCATGTGCACGGGATGTGATGACTTTTACGACGCTTTTAAATTTTATTGAGACGAAAATGGGATATTAGTTTATAAGGGTGTTTGAAAGCCTGTTATACTTAAAAGCTGTTGGTGAAAACAAAAATCCTCATTTTAAGGCTAAATCACCTTTTAAATATTTAAAAGTCTTTCATGAAATCGGCCATAAATATCTTATTTCCATTAGCTATTTCAAGTTGTTTTTCTCACATTGGACTAAAGTTTTCTTAAATTTACATGAAAATAATAATAATATAATATTTAATTACTTTTATTTTTGTAAGTTAAAAAAAAATAGATTTAAATGAAATTGGAATAGTTTTTATGCTATTTACTTACAATCTGAAATTTGGCTATTGAATTGTTAATTCTTTTATCTGGCAACCCTGATAGGGTAGAGTTGCCAGTAGCCAGCCCCTTAACGAAATTTTTCGACAAAACTTATGATTAAGCCTTGAGTTTTTAAATTTTTGATATTGTTTTATTTCCCAAATAGTTCATTAGAGATTTTTTAAGAGTTATACAAAAATAAAACAATAATATTTTAACGTAAAACAATATATTTCATTGTTTTTGTGAAAAAACTCACATTTTCCTGTTTTCGGCCCCTTGGATCCTGATTCCGGCCTTTGTGTTTCCTATTCTCAGCCCCCTCAGTAAAAAGGCTATAATTACGAATTCAACTATTTTATTTTTTGTTTCCTTATAACAAAACAACATACCTACCTACTTTCGTTTTTAGTTATATTAGAAAAACAAGTGTTAAACATACAAAAATACATTTTATGAGTTTCTTGTCTCCAAATTGTGTTCATTATAAATGCTTAATCTTAAAACAAATTTCAAATTAATAAATTAAATACAAAATACAAATTATTTTTCTAATTTTAATTTTAATTTAAATTTTTATTTTATAGGTACATATGTATATTAAAACTTAATATCCCGATAGCCCAAGGATGGAGTAGCACTCCGAAACACGTCGCATAGTTATATTTAAAATCAAAAGTTGTGATATGAAGTTTTAATATATAAAATTAAAATAAAAATAAAAATAAAAAATTAAAGTAAATTAGGAAATAATTTTTGGGTATATTCTAAGAACACAATAGTTGCACAGTAATGATCTATCTCTAATTGCTACATCTTTTATCGGGGATTTAAGAAAAGGCTTACTTTGGTGTACCCTTAGCCATGATAACAAAAAATTCTCTGTTAATACTAATGATAGCAACTTCGTTTAGGCTTTTATTTGCAGAGGAAATACCAGCATTTGTAATTGCGTTTAAATAAATTTGATTTCGTTTTTGAGTCTTCAGATATCCTGTTTGTAGCCTGTACCATTTTTCTTTTTGACTTTCAGGTCAATTTTATCCAGAAAATAGGCTTTTTCTTTTTTAGCTCAGAAAAGAGTTCTGAACAGAGTCCGAGCATATCGAGAATGCTCTGAACATCCTCTGAACTAAGCGTGTTCTGACGTCAGAATTATTTTCGAAACACACCTGAACACTTAGCTGTCACTATTTTATCTTACTAAAGAAATTAGAAAATTAAAAGGACAGTCATGTTTCTCGTCGAGTTCAAGCCTCCTAAAATAAGACCAAGCCTTAACAAAATTTTGCTCTTTCTGAGGATTAAGTACCTACTAACTGACTGCTTAAATGACTATTGAAAAATTAGCCCTTAGGCCTAATTTATTCAATCGACATTAAATTTAAACCCATCATTAAAAAAATGGATTGTTTAAAATTTTCATACAAATTTGATTAATTTCCCATTATGTATAGCAAATTTAAATTTAATGTAGAATGAATAAGTTAGGACCTTATTTATAATAAAATAATTAAATATAGTACAATTGTGGTATTTTTCCTTTTGTTTTTAAAGGGGCCGAAATAAGGAGACAGACAAAAAATAATGTTTCCTATCTTCGGCCGGAGTGGCCGAATATAAGCAAAAGAGGTTTTTTGTGTGTCCTATTGCCGGCCCGCTTAAAAAAATCGTAAAAATTACTTTTTTTCGCTTTTTAAAGTAGATTTGACTAAAATATAACATAATAAACAAATATAAATGCATAAAAGACATTTACTTCCAAATATTTCAAAACAAACGCTTATTTTAGAACAATGTCCAACTAACGTTTTTGACAACAAAACTTAATAAAATCGTGTGCCGGCGAGATCGCACAACTACAGATTAAAAAACTGAGCTAGTATAATTGTATAATGGAACGAAAAAAGTTCCAATTAGTAGGAGAGAGATGACAGACCCTTTAAAAACTCTAACCACATAAGTATCACTACTATTTCACTAATTAAGAGCCATTTTTGGTAGGCGGCCGGCTACTGGAGACGGCCGGAATTAGGCAACTCTACCTTATTCATTATTTAAGCCAAAACTGTAACGCCTATATTTAAAAACGCAAAAAAGGGCAATTTAAAAATATATTCAAATTAAATAAATGAATATTAGTAGGCAAAACAAATAATAAAGTTCTTAACCAGTTTTTGAAAGCCAGGATCAAATATTTTTAGTCAAAACTTAAAAAAAAAATACTTAAAAACTCAAATTATTAGGCGTGTCTAAGAAAAGGAGATTTCAGAGCATTCAGCAACCTCAGTGTCCTCAACAGGATTCCTGAGCAAAAAATCACAGTTTGGCTGCAAACACTGAGGAAAGGAAATTTGGATTCGCTTACTAAGCTTTTGATGGAGCAACATTTCCAATATCTCATTTTCCTGAACATGCCAATGTTAACAAAAATTAACAAATCAAATGTAGACTAACTTCTTGCATAAGTGTGAAATAGGGTACTGAGTTGTTAGTTAGTTAGTTCTTCATCCGTTATCGAACACTAAAAATACTGTTGATGCCTTCTAGTTTTTGAGAAAAACTAAATTGTTTTCGGAATTGTCAATATTCTCAAAAACAGAAGACATAAAACACCGTGATTTTCATCAGGTATTTGAAAAGTAATGGTAGGTATCATTATGTATCTTCTTAAACAAAATCTATTGCTTTGTTGCACAATTTTATCAAAAAGAACGTTCTTTTTGGAAATTTTGAGTCTCAATGAATTATTTTTCAAATTCCAAATCTCAATTCGTAGGCACGCGTTGTCGTTATAATATTATTATTATTTTTCACAGCACGTTATATCTATGAAGTATAATACATATTACAATGGCAGGCAACACTAGAAATTTACTCAAATATAAATAAACTTGCGGGAGAAATACTTCATGACTCATTGTAAAGTTATTCAGAATTTCAACTTTCAGACTTATGACTTTGAGAACTAATTGAAGCAACGCTTGCACTGGTCTACTTTAGTTAAAATAATATAATAGAACAGATTTCCGTTCTTCAAAACTGGTATAGAACTTATCTTTATGTTTTTCCTACGTTAAAACAAAATATAAATTAATGCTTTTGATAATTTTTTTCTTGAAAAATGTGCAATTTACTTTCTAAGATTATTTAACTACTGTTTCTCCAAAAAAAAAAAAAAAAAAAAAAAAAACTATCTCAACCTATAATTCTGACAAATCTAAATGTCAGTATTTTGTATGTCTTAGGGCCAATTTGTTCACAGTCCATTAAAAATTGAATTGTGTCGTTTTAACTAATATCATAAAAAATAAATAAACCGGGTGGCACAACGGCTCATCAAGAACCAGGGCCTAGTGACTAACAACTCGCAACCATTCCAGGAATGGAAGGGACCTTCAACTTTATGCCGAATCCGAACGGCTAGACGAGAAGCACTTATTCGTGACAAGTGATACTCTTGGAGGATTTGTCAATTCCTCGCAAGAGGCAGTAGCCCTTAAAAAAACCTTTTAGTTTTTAGGTAGACGAGGCTGGGAAGCGAACCCAGACCTCCAGCGTGACAGTTGAACGCACTAACCATTACGCTACGGACTACTACAAATATCACGTTTAATATAAAATTGTCATTAAGAACACTTCATTAATTTTTGATTCATTCAGCCACCTTTAGTTAACTGGCTCGCTGTAAATTGCTGCATTAAATTTATATGCTTTTTAAAAATATCCTTGGGATTTTTATTTTATTTTGACTGATGAACTATCAATTTAGGACTAAATCAACGTTTAAAAAAGTGTCTGTTTGTTCACTCTCAATTAGCGTTGATAGTCAGTTTTGGGTTTGCTTATTTTATTTGTAATCTGAAAGTGTGATTTGAATAACCAAAACCGGCAAAGTTGAAAAAAACCCTTCTGGTTGAAATACAAACTATACCTTCTTTTCGGAATATTTTTGGTACACTGAAAACAAATCCAGCCCTAAATAATTTCTTAAAGTTTTTCGCTATATTGCAATTAAAAATCATTACAAAACAGTTTTTTCCACATTAATATTGTAGAATTTCAAAAACCAAACGGTATAGGGTGATTTTGAGGTCTGATTCTTATTCAGTGCATTAAAAACATTAAAATAGTTGTAGATTGTTTTTGCACCAGAAGTTTTTTCAAATCTTGTTTACTTTTGTTTCCCACATCGCACTTTATGATTACAAAAAAATATCTCTATTATGGCTAAATATCCCTCTTAAATAGTGGATTTTGTCGTTTTAGCTAAAATCAATTTTAAATTAATTAAACAATTAGTTAATAGAGGAAACTTCATTTTAAATCGTTAAATGAGGGTAAATAAATACAAATATTTAAAATCAATCAATTTCTAATTTTTAAAAGCGAATTTAAATTTAATGGAAAGCGAATAAATTAGGCTTTAGAGCCAATTTTTCAATCACCAGTTAAAATATCAGAGGAATAAATACTAAAGCAACACGTACGGGTGTTTTTTTTTTTGTCGAAGAAAAAGTACTATCTATATCTAAGGTTTATCTACTATTGAAAAATTGGCCCTTAATAGTCCGGGAGGTGACCGTATGGCTACCTATCTAATCGCGGCTGTCAAAAAAATTGACACTAATCGATAGCTCTATGCTACACGGTATCAAAACCGGTGGTCGTACGAAGTTTTTCAGATGCCATGGTTTCGAAAAATGGTAATTTCCGGTGTCATTTTTGATGGCTAACCTATCTCATAGGTGCAGTCACAACTGGGGTATCAAATGAAAGCTCGGACTGTCCTCTTTACAAAACCAGTGGTCGGACAGCTTTTTTCTGGTGATTACCACTGACCATTTCCGACCATTTTTATAACAACTGGTGTTTTTTTGCACTTTGCGTTGGAAAAAAGGTATCAAAAAAAAAAAAAACTAAGACATAGACATAGATAATATAAGTTGGATAAAAAAAAACCTGTTAAGGTAGGTCCTTCAAGACTTTTTTTGGAATTTGTATAGGCATCGAAATAAAAATTGTTTTTAAATATTATTTTTACCGATTACTTACCCATAGGTCCTTTGGATTTCAAAGTATCAAACAAAAGCTTAAACTATTTGCGTTATGAAACCAGAGGTCGGACAGACTTTTATTGGATTATACCACCAGTCCGACTACTTTTATGAATGAAGATATTTTTTTAGCATTTGCTAGATTTGGATTCGGACTTTTGTAAATTTCTGGAAAACTATATTTTTTTTTTTTAGGCTTTTTTTGTCAATTTTTTCTTTAATGCAAATAAAACAAGTCTATTTCATGTTTTCCCGACGTTTCGTCGTTATTCACGACTTCTTCAGGGGTGTTTTGTAGATTTATTTTAAACTTTGTTGATTTTACATAATTTAATTTAATTTTCTGTTTTTTTTTTAATTTTTATATATTGAACTCAGTAAATAAATTAATTTGAGACAGCACAAAATAAATTAACATTAAGTAGACTTATAACTTTAAAGAACAAACAAAAACTATCACAGTAGTGTTGACTATCAGGTACTTTATTTTATTTAATTCTTTAATTTATTTTAATTTTGTTTTCCTTTTGAAAAAATGTGGATGTAAATATTGATGATATGTATATCTCAAAAAGTATTTGTTCTTTTTTTCCAAAATACCTATTGTAAGTTATAAAATTCTAAACAAAAAAGATTGTAATTTTCTTCAGATCTGCACGTATTGATTTTTGATCATTTAATAACTGCGCCTGAACCATCCATGAAGTGGCACTCGAACATTGAACCGCTCCTATTCGCAAAAATATTAAACAAATTGATTCTTTTAATCTATTTTGCAGTCTTTATGTAAGGAAACTTTCCATTCAAATTGAATTTATTATGAATTTATTCACCTTTGATGGTGTCATGTCATCTAACATGATTTAATTAAAAAATAAATATATGTACCTATATTATTTTCCAATTTGTGTTCATTTTGTATTTTAAAAAAGTGCTTCGTTGAGACATACCAATAATCGCAATGCCCTTCGGCATCAATATTATATTAATGATTTATTTCTTTTCTTTTATCAGATGTAAGAAAAACCGTCTGACATTATCCTAGTTTTCTGATGGCACAATAAATTATCTGTAAAGCTATTACATTATATTTATATAAATACTAAATGATAAGGATATAGTCTGAGCCGACAACAATTTTTAAGAGTGGATTGATAACCAAAATATGAGTATGAGGGTTTGAATTTGTAGGTGCATATACCGTGGTATCGAAAACAAAAGTCTGGCAGGTATATTTTTCAGCCTTTGGCGAGGGTTTGAAAATAGCAACTTTTCAATGTTATTGTTAGTGGAACTACCACTTCAATAAATTTAAAAAAAATATACCGTGATGCGCTGTCATTTTCTTTAAGTCCAAACGTCATAATCTTGGCAATCCCACCAATAGAACTCAAGATATTAGCTTTTTAAGCGAACCTTAATCGTTTTTTTTTTTTTTGGATATCTTGTTTTGTTGATTTGTTGTGGTTTATAATTCTCCAAGAAAAAGACGATAAGGTCCTTATATCTTGAGTTTTATTGGTCGCATTGCCAATATTATGACGTTTGAACTTTTAAAAAATTACAGAACATCACGGTATATATTTTTTTAATTTGTTGAAGTGGTAATACCTCTGACAATAAAACTGCAAAAATTGCTATTTTCAAACCGCCACCCTCGCCAAAAGCTGAAAAAGAAACCTGCCAGACTATTATTTCCGATCCCACGATATATGCACCTACAAACCCTCATACTCATAATTTGGTTATCAATCCACTCCCAAAATTTGCTGTGGGCTCTTGGTATAATACGAATCCATAAATAAATACCCACAACGAATATTTGAAGCCTCAAAACAATCGATACAATTTTAAAACGAAACACAAAGCAAGAAGTCATGAAGCTAGGGAGTATACTCTGAATTTAAGGATTAGACCGCGTGTCAATTGGATTTAAATCGCGTAAAATTAAATGTAAATGCCAAGTTTAATCTTTGACACTCTTCGACAATAATATGGTTAACATTTGAAGCAATATAATACCTATACGGCTTTAGGTAAATCTCATTATTAATTCAATAAACATGAAAAACAGTTGTCTCAATTTTTGCTTAGCTCCTTTCTACAGTGGGTCAATCTATTTGTGAACTGTGAACGAATCGAAAAAAATATATGTTAAGCTAATAAATTTGCAACTTGCTCTTAGGTATAGTTTAACTATAAGGCCTAGCACGGTGCTGATGCGAAAGGCAAACTTTCCTGCGGTCTACGAAAATTTAATGAAATGCTTACAAAAACACTGCGAAAAAATACTCACGGAGAGTTTAATAAATTGCAAATAAATAAAATACAATTCAACGAAAAAATCAAACCAATGCACATGCTGTAATAAAAGAAACAACAAATAAAAACACGAACAAACCCAAATGTCATTTTATTAGCTTTGTTCAGTGACGTTGTTCCGAACAGTTTAGAACAGAAAAGTAAAAGTTTTTGCTGTTCAATGAGAATTTTCTGTCCGAACAATTTGGAACAGAATAGAATAGGATTTTCAGTTCTTACTTTTTAGGTAGAACAACTTAGGCCCAGTTTTTCAGTAGTGAGTTAAACCAGAGTTAGTTAACTCTAGAAAAATATTTGTTTATAGACGTCAAGAAGCAGTTTTTAAGTGGACGATGAATGCAAAAAAGCTAACAAAACAAGGAAGATAAAATATCAAAAGAATTGTTTGTTTTAATCCAGAGTTAACTCACCAAATTTGGTCAGTTAACTCGAGTTTAATACTCTAACCCTGCACTGAAAAACTGGCCCTTAGAACAGGTTTGTGACAACTGTCAAAATTAGCTGCTGTCACTTGCAAGTTGATATTTTTTAACAAACATCGTGGCTCTTTGTGCTTTAATTTAAAAAAAAAAAACACAAATTAAATTAAATTGTGTTGTTAAATAAATACCATATCTAATTGTTTTTAATAAAAAGTATTTCTTGCTTATTCACTTAACTTGAAAAGTAAATAACAATTTTTTTTTGACAATTACATCTGTCAGACAGCTGCCTGTTCTATCTTGTCTGACGTTTCTGTTCTACTCTGTTCTGTTCTGTTCTATGTTCTTATCTGGAACAAACTCACTGAACAATCCTATTAATAGTCCCAGCAATTATTTCTGTGTGAAAAGAGACTTAACAAAACTGGCTGGGATAATCATCAATTTCGCTAATCGAACAGCGTACCACACGAACGAAAAGCACAACGAAATTTTTCGTTTATGATTTCATTATGTCATTTTTGTATGGGATTTTTCGTTTCACATCAGCAGCGTACTAGGCTTAAGAGGTTATAATTATTGAAAATATATAAACAAGAATATTTGGTTCCAGTTCAAGTTCTAAACCTATTTTGCCCCCTGTTAAAAATCGTGTTATTAAATCATTTCAAAACAGCTATTCTTCCAAAAAGCTGCAACTAAACAAAATATATATAATGTAAACAAACAAAAACTTTTAATTTATTAACTTAGGTAGATAAAGCAAAGTTTCATATTATGTAAGGCTAATAACTGCTTATGAACTCTTGATTAAAATTACTAAATTAAATTTAAAACGCAATTCTTAGAAAAAGAAAAAGTATTAATTGCATTTTCAACATAATTTTGCACGTTTAGCAAATATTAATTTAAAATATTATTTATATTATTTTGTAAACAATCGCAAACTAATATTACCGCGCATTTTGAAGAAATATTTTTTTTTGTTATTTATTCTGACTTTTTGGTTATCATCAAAACAATAACAAAAAGTTTGTGTTATCGAAAACAAAATTGAAACAAAGTTAAAATATCATTTCAGAATATTCTAGAATGTTTTCTATTTTGTTTGTAGGTACCTAATAGGTTCTTTTAAGTTTACCAACAAGGCCATTTAAAAGTAGTGTTTGTTTTATTTCTAGCTACAAGTAATAGATAGGTATATATTGGTACATAGTATGTACAACTGTACATACATATGAATGTATACTACACAATATTAACGAGGCCGAACAATAAAAAAAGTTGTCTATACCTAGATAAGTTGATTGAAATTATTAAGATATGTTGAGTCTTGATAGTCTAGGAAAGATAGAAAATTTAATATGGGCAAGTGGGAACAAATTAATTCATGAAATTTTATTGCTGGTATCGACGCAGAATTTTATCCTCAACAACATATCCAAATTCCCTCAAAATGTATAGACGCATTTAAAGAGGTGGAGAGGGGGAGAAGACGGGAGTTTATCAAGCTGACATAAATTTGTTATAAAACAATCTAATCATGTGGCACATGTTTTTAGGGTGCTTTTCAACGCTGATACTAAAGAGACCAAAATTGAAAAGATACATATATCCCGTAGAAAGTTAAAGTCCTTTTTATGGAATGATTACTTTTATTTAAGTATAACAAGTAAAATATTACCCCAAACCATTTTAAAATAATGGGATATTAATAAAATTTAGTATAAAGTTTCCATTTTTCATGCTTACCCAGAATCAAAAAAGTCTCCAAAAATATCTGTAGTGAAAGGGTATTATTTTGACGGAGAAATGCAAGTGAGTGATTATTACCATAACATCCAATATGGTCTCTTTAGAATCAGCGTTTTAAAGCACCCTTAAAACATGTGTCAGATGATTAGATTGTATTATAAAAAAATGTTCAGCTTGATGAAATCCCACCTCCCATCCCTCTCCAACTCTTTAAATGCGTCTATACAAAAAGCCAATGCGGGGATTTTGGGGGACTTTGGATATGTTGTTGAGGATGAAATTCTGCGTCGATACCAGCAATAAAATTTCATGAATAAATTTGTTCCCACTTGTCCATATTAAATTTTCTATCTTTCCTAGAATTAAGATACGATGAGTCTTGAGGAAAATAACGAGTAATAGACACGAAAACATTTCTTTAATTCATTTTTAGTAAACTTTATCAGTATTAACAGAAACTACACTTTCTGAAATGCTGACAAAAGCTGTACCTAAAATTTTTGTTAAAAGTGTTATCATCGAGATTTTCTTCGTATTCAATAATTTTGTAAGACTAGCTTTTTATACACAAAAACCCTTCCCTTGTTTTAATGAATTACAAATATCTTGAGTGTGCTGTCACCAAGTCAACCGTAGGACATCCCGGATTTGAGCTAAGATCAATATTTAAAGGCTTAAAAAAAAACATAATTTTCGAGAAATTTGCAAAAAGAAAAGCTCTCCACCAAAATTTAGCTTTGACGAAGTTTAAAAAAAAAGTTTTATTTCTCTTTGACCCGGGGTTTAGACAAGCGAGTAGAACTAGTAGCGTTTATGTGTGTTAGTGTATCAGAACAGGAGAGAGCCAACTAGTAGCCCAAATAGTATAATATTTTTGCCTGCGAGTAGCCTGCCAGTTATCCTACTAGTTTAGTGTATTGTTTTCATTTATTTGTTTTGTTTCCATAGTTTCCATAATTTGTATGTTTTTCTGTATGAAATATTTTTAAAAAATCATACTAGTTGACAAAACGCGCAGTGAGCTACTAGTTACACATACATCCATAAAACTAACACTATGAAACAAATGCTACTAGTTCTACTCGCTTGTCTAAACCCACCCCGGGTAACCCTGAGGTTACACGAGCCAGTACTGGTTTACAAGTTACAATACACTTTAATTTTCTTACTAACACATACAAACCTGAGCAACTTGCTCGTCAACTGGCTTGCCATTTTCGAAGCCAGTTGAGAAGCCAGTAGAGAAGACAGTGGCCTCGTTCAGACTTGTATGTAAAGCTATATGGATAGCTTTTCGTTGGAAATTTAATGCAAAATTAAATATTCTTTCTACCACAACTTCTAATGAGAGGAGGGACCAGGAATTTTTAACATTTCCAAAATAGGCAACTGTCAAATATGATTGAAGGATGGCTATGAATATGATGAAATATACAACATCTCTTTCAAACCCTAATTTTTTGAAAGTATATTTTTTTCTTGGGAAAATGAGAGTTTTGGGGATTTCGGTGACATTCGGTATACAGTCTGTTATACCGAGGTTTGTCAAGCCATAGACTGTCAAATTAAATTGAATGATTGCTACGGAGATGATGCATTGAAAAACTTAAAAATATCTGAATTTTTTGAGATTACATATTACAAATTATTACAGATTACAAAATATTCCTCGTACGACGTAATTTAGTGTCTTACCTATCTGTCAATGCATGAACTGTCAAATACCATTAAAGGATCGCTTCGATGATGATGGATTAAAAAACCTCCAAAAAATCAAATTTGTTTGAAAATTATTTAAAAAAAAAATCGAAATTTTTGAATTAGATAAAAATCAATCCATGACTTGATGCAGAATTCGACGTCATTTTTTGTTTAAGAAAAAATCGAAGTCCGATGCCAAAGCAAATTCAATAAAATTGTGTATTCAGAATCCTAGATAGGCTGTCCTAGTAAAAGCTGAACGTGACCGCAGATACTTGAAAGCAACTTGCTTACAAGCATAGCTTTGATAATTTTTATTTTAATTTGTAGTCAAATAATGATGCCAACGAAAAATAATTTATTCAATCAAATTATAAAGATTATTTACCATCGTATGATAATGGGACACCCTGTATATTTGAAAACAATACAAATTTTATAATAATCAAGCATTTTTCTGCAGAAATTCAGAAAAGTTTTTGCAATATCAAAGACGATATGGATTGCGGAATGAAGAAATTGTATCTGATTTGAGAGTAAACTGTGTGTGGAACATTTTGTGAGGGTATCTTAATTAAAAAATAAACTTTGAATATCTAACCAGTTACTTACTGTGTTTCCTTGGAAAGTTTTTGAAAAATCCAAACTTTTGTTTTTAATTTTTAAGCTAAAGTGAACTTTGTTATTATTATTTTATATTGAAACCTAGGAAACCCTGATAAGAAGAACAAAATTGATTTATTTAATATTTAATCCTACCTTCATATACCTATACTCCGTTTACATGACAGGATTCGACGATCGAATCGAATTGGATTGATATTTCGATCTAGGTATACGACCTCACTGAATTGAATTCAAATAGGATCGAAGTACACTTGGAATGACACTTTAATTTTACTGTGTGCGTGCGGAAATAAGTTTATGACTACGAGAGAAAAAAAAAAACAACAAAACAAAACAAAGCAAATTGAAATACCCACACCTAAAACTCGATTCTTTAATTTTTCAATCCAGGTCTACTTGTATTATTCGATTCGATTCAGATCGCAAAGTGGAATCGGATCGAGAAATCCTGTTTGAATCCGATCCAGGTCAATATGGAATTGAATCCGACTTCAAGTCTGATTCCATTCTCCATGTAAACGAAGTACTAGATAAAATAAGGTATTTATTTAAAATTATAATAGTTATTTTTTTTTTTTTCAATTGCACGCCATGTTATCTTAACGAAAATAAAATTACATACTCAAAATTATTGACCTAAAACCAAAATAAATTTATTGATAAGAAATATCAAGCTATTGAAATGATATCTATTTTTATTAATAACAACAATATCTATAAATCAATCGCAATAACCTATATAATTTTCAAGATAACTAAATCAGTTTTCCGGGTAGATTACGTGACAATGTTTGTATAAATTTTTGAAATAATATAGTATAGTAAATTTATATAATCATTTTCATAGCACAAAAACAATCGGAGGTAATGTAAAAAATTGTTTTTAGTAGGTACAAAAATTTCCTACCTAAATGTTAATCATTCTAACTTATGAATATACTAAATTCGTAGGTATCAACATTTTTTGAGCCATTTTCTAGAGAAAATATACAGTTTTTGAGTATGTTTCGAAATGGATGGTACCTTTGTTTTTGGCTATAAAAAGTTTTTTTTTTTAAACAATTTACTTTTTTTTTGAATATTGAATTTAAAAAAAAAAAAGAGCGCGTGTTACTCAGTCCTCGTGGCAGAAGTGAAACTTCTTTGGTGATCTAAAAATCTCGATATGTATAGGGATATCAAGCTTATATGCGTAAGACACTGCTATGTGTTCTATATCAAAATGATCGGTGGGTTTGGGTTGTAAGCTTGAAAATTAAATAATAATGGTGAAAATTTAAAGTAAAACAAGTGAAAATTTAAAAGATATAAATCAGTTTATTTGTGTAGGTTTTCCGACTATTTCCAAAAATTCCTAGACTCGAAATCTCTGCAAAATCAAAAATTTGTATATGACAACTTTAATTTGGTTTTATTTATTTTGCAACCATATATAATTCAAATTTTTAGCGGACTCTCCTGATATAATTCAATTTTTTGGAATTAGCCTATTTTGAGATGAAATGTTTAAAATAATTTATATCTCCATACCAGTAGAAGATAGATAAAAATCTTAAACTAGTAAGATTCCTAGAATTTCATTATCTACTTACCAATTTCAAAACTCTAGCATTCTGATTAAAGAAATTAGAAAAAAGACATAGAAGGACATTATCCCTTTTATCTGCTACAATAATAAAGATTATCAAAAAATCCAAAATTATTGCACTATTAAATATATTAGCCTATCAATACAAATTTTTACTTTTACCCTACCTCCCACCACTTAGCTAATCAACGATCTCAGCGTTGCACATGTGGCGTTACATTTTTTCGTTTCACAAAAATTCAACCTTGAAATTTTACTCTCAACGCGCCCAAAGAAGTTTCACTTCAAAAAAAAAAAAATTAAATGAAGATTTGTAGGCGAGGGAGGTGAAGAGTGAGGAATAAAAGGACTAAAATGTTCATCCTTGTTTCGAGCGGACTAACAGAGTTTAATTACTACTACATAAACAGTTGTTTGTTTCTAGGCAAAGTAAACAAATCTGTGTTCCATGCTAAACTGAAAATTTTCGAAAATTATTTTTTTTGATGCTCAAACTGAAAAGTACTACTGCAATTAAAGCCGGTTCATGGGTTCCTAACCTTTAGCACCTCATATATGGGATATTCGCAAAAACGGATGCCATCTAAAAGGTCAGTAAGTGGTCAAAAAAGTCAACTAATTTCAAATTGGTCAGCCATAGAAAATTTTTAATCAAGTGGTATTTTTGGCACCTTATTTATGGGATATTCGCAAAAAAAGTATACCATTCGAATGGCCACAGGCTCGTGATAAAAGGTGAGCTAGTAATTGGTCAGACATAGGTTTTTTTTAATGAACTTTTAAAGTTTGTTTTAAGGTTACGGTATACAGAATTTAAAAAAAATGAGTATGCCATATAAAAGGTCAGTATTAGTAATTGGTCGGAAAAGGTCACCTACTTTCAGTAATTGGTCAGCCATAGTTTTTGTTTAATTGAATTTTTAAAATTTATTTTTTCAAGGTCGTATAAGACTTTTAGCACCTCATTTGTGGGATATTCGCAAAAGAAGTATTATATTTGAAAGTCCATTGACTTGTGATAAAAGGTCAGCTAGTTTGAGTAATTGGTCAGCCATACGTTATTTTATATGAATTTTTGAAATTTTTTGTTTTTTCAAGGCCGTATAAGACTTTTAGCACCTCATTTATGGGATATTTGCAAATAAAGTATACCAATTGAAAGGCCACTGACTCGTGATAAAAGGTCAGCTAGTTTCAGTAATTGGTCAGCCATAGTTCTTTTTTAATGAGGGCTCTTATACTGTAACCTTCAAACAATCTTTAAAAATTCATTGAAAAAAACCTATGGCTGACCAATTTCTTAAACATGTTGATCTTTTATAAGGATTTAATAACCTTTCAAATGGTATCTTTTTTTTTGAAAATTCGGTAAATGAGGTGCTAAAAGTCTTATACGACCTTGAAAAACAAAAAACTTTAAAAAATCATATAACAAAACCTATAACTGACCAATTACTGAAACTAGCTGATCTTTTATCAGGAGTCGGTCTCCTTTCAAATGGTATACCTTTTTTTCGAATATCCCATAAATGAGGTGCTAAAAGTCTTATACGACCTTGAAAAAATAAATTTGAAATATTCAATTAAACAAAAACTATGACTGACCAATTACTGAAACAAGTTGACCTTTTATGAGGTCCAGGTAACCTTTTAGATGGTATACATTTTGTTCGAATATCCCATAAATGAGGTGCTAAAAATAGTTTTGACCTTGAAAATTTTTAAAAAAAATTATTAAAAAAATCTATGGCTGACTAATTATTGAAACTAGCTGACCTTTCTTGACCAATTACTAACCTTTTAGATGGCATACTTATTTTTTTGTTTAATTCTATAAATGAGGTGCTAAAAGTCTTATACTCTGCCCTTGAACCAAACTTTAAAAATTCATTAAAAAAAGCATATGGCTGACCAATTACTGAAACTAGCTGATCTTTTATCACGAGCCAGTGGCCTTTCGAATGGTATACTTTTTTTTGCGAATATCCCATAAATGAGGTGCCAAAAATAGTTGGTGACCTTGAAAAATGTAACCCTTGATTAAAAATTTTCTATGGCTGACAAATTCCTGAAAATAGTTGACCATTTTTGACCACTTACTGACCTTTTAGATGGCATACTTTTTTTGCGCATATCCCATACATGAGGTGCTAAAGGTTAGGAGCCCGGTTCATGTGCACCTAATTTTCAGCCAGCTTTGCTCACCCCGTGTGCGATTGAAGAAAAATTTAGTCTGGATTTGCTTCAGCTCAAAATTGAGCCAGTGATATGTGATGGCCCTATAATATCCAAACAATTATTTTTGTTTAAGTTTTCTATAGAAGCTTTTTCATCTAAAATGTTACCATACTCAAAAGCCATTTTCAAGGCAGTTGAAAATGGTTCCAAAAATATTAATTAAAATGCTTTTTATGAGTGCCAAATCCACTCCAAGACTTAATGAGGTTCATTACTTTTTTTTTAGAGTTGTGACAAAGAACGAGATTGCCATCATAAAATAATAAGGTACCTACATTATGTTTGTATACCTACATATGTATCTTTTAAAAGACAAACAAATCATTCATATAATCAGTATTTCAATACAATTTATCTAAAATTATAATCCCATAAACGGACGCAAGAAGTCCAGTACCATAGAACATTTAATTCTAAGCACGATGGTCGAGTATGCGTATTTTGTTTTTAAATTATTTATTAAATACCATTTTCTTTTAATTTTTGTATGTTGTTTTTAAAAGTGTTTCCATTTTGTTTTAATTAATATCTAAGACACTTTAAATATGGCAAGTATAAATTCGTATGTGAATCATAGTTTAGAAAAACTCTCCCTACAATCTGTTTTTAACTTACTATGTATTAAGTAGGTTTATCATTGAACAGTATTGACTATAATCATTTAAAAGATAACACCATATCCTTCAAATTCAAAATATATAAATAAAACCTATTAAAAACTGCGCAATATGTAGGCCAACTTTTTTTCATCAACACAAAAGCAAAAACTGCAGTCAACACAAGTGTCTAACCCACTTCAACTGTTCAAACTTAAACGACCTTAAAAACCATAGAGACATTTATTGTTTGTTTGACATTCCATCAAAGTTTTTTTAAGAACACACAAAATTAGTCACCTTTTTATGGTAATTCCAAATATAGCAGATGTTTTTTTCAAAGTGTATTTTTATTGACATATTTAAATTTTAATAATAAAAAAAACAGTGAGTGTTTGTATGAGTCAGATAAAAACATTTCATAATAGCTCATCGACGTTTCATCAAGTACCTAGTTAGCCAGATAAATTAATAAAATTAAGACGAATCTAGAACACACCAATGAACCTATGTATCATTTTATTTGTTTGTCACAAAGGTTTTTATGATGATAAGATATATGAATCATGCATTCTCAAAAGTAGCTACTTGAACTCGAAATTACAAAAATTGACAGTAAAATTATTTCTTCAAGTTCTTATGGTGTATGAGTGTTGTTGTAACTTATTTCAACCTAGGGTGTATTAACCTTCAACTTAATAATTAAAAACAAAAAAAAACCGGCTACACACAAAATCAAAACAATCAACAAAAACAAAAATACAACCAACATAAATGTA
Organism: Melangyna quadrimaculata; assembly: GCA_949320155.1. Taxonomy (NCBI): domain Eukaryota; kingdom Metazoa; phylum Arthropoda; class Insecta; order Diptera; family Syrphidae; genus Melangyna; species Melangyna quadrimaculata. The sequence continues at coordinate 188,917,418 of OX439484.1, forward strand.
TGTACAGTCGTATATGTACATATGTACATTATAGTAAAAAGAAATATTACGACATAAGAATTGAATCATACTAAGCCCGAAATTGCGTATACGTGCGCATTTGGCAGATCTAACACTAATCTTATGTAACCGACAAAATACTTTGCCGAAAAACAAAAAAAAAAAAAAACGACTAGACTCGCCCTGCATTAGGTACATACACATGAGATTTGAGTTCTGATGACTTTCGACTCGAAGAAAAATAAAAGGCCAAAATATCTCGAAGCATTTTGGCACCTCTCCAAAACTACAAAATTCCCATGTTCAGGGATTTGTGTGCTGTTTACGTTTTCTAAATCTTTTATTCATTGACTTTAACTCTTGTGTGTTTTCCATTTATTCCGCACATCCATCGCATCGCCACCGGCATACACAGTGGGCACAATTATATCGAACAGCAAACAAAAATAAATTGAAAGACGTTTGAAAACAAAAATAATACTTCATTGCGTAAAATTTTGAAAACAAAAAAAAAAATTGTTTGAAAAAAGGTTGAAAACTATTTATTTTTTTAAAAACTGTTCATTAAAAAAACTTTATTTAAAAAGAAAATAATGTCGTTTTCGATTGAATTTTGGAACAGTACTACTACTTTTTGATTCCAATCGAATTAATTTCTATTGTTCCGAGACTATTTTGTGAAATATTTATGTGTTTGAGTGTAAATTGTCTGATATTTATGTGTGTATAATATTTTGCACGTTCAGTCGAGTAAAATTAATTTGACAATTAATCGGATGACAGGGTTTGTATGTATACACTCCGAGTCACTTCATGGAAATTTCCCAAATTATGTGAATCGACTTCAAAAAATTGATATAAAAAGTTGGGTCACTTGATTGGGGCCATTCCAAAAATTACTTTGCAAAAGTTAACATAGCAAATTTTTTTCAAACAAAAAAGTAAAATATTTAAGAAACGATATAATATTATATTTTATTTTAAATTTCAACTTGAAATGGGCTCTAGAAACACGTTGACAATAGCAGGAAGGGGACCAATAGATGCTTTGAAGGAAATGGGATTCTCAGGCCGAGAAATAGCTAGGAGACTGAATAGAAGTACGACCGCTGGCAACAACTGTCTAGCAGATACCGAAAACTATGAAAAAAACGAAAAAAATCACACAATAATCCGAGAAAAGCGACTGATTCTGCGACAAGCTTGTAATTCTACACTATCAGCGCCTAAAATAAGGTCAAAAAGTTGGGTAGTAGCCGGTTTTCGACAGTTTTAAGGATAATTAAAAGCAGTGGTAACATCAAGCGTATGAAAATCAAAAAAAACCGGTTCTAAGGCAGTTACGCAAGAAAGTACGGATGAATTTCGCCAGGGAGCATGTTGTTTGAAGCAACGCATTGAAATTGGTTGTCTTTTTAGGTGAAAAAAAAGTTTAATCTTGACCGAACCGATGGTTTAGAATTTTATTTTCATGATTTAAGAAAAGAAGAACTTATTTTGTCAAGCTGGATACAGTCAAAAAACGTTGAACTTTTACCATGGCTACCCTATTCACCGGACTTAAACATCATTGAAAACGTTTGGGCCTGGCTATCTTGAAAAGTTTATGAAGCTGGTACACAGTTTGAAGAAAAGGACACTGTAAGCGAAAGCACCTGCGATGCCTGGGACCAAATTTCACTGGATTATTTGAAAAAAAAAAACTGTATGATTCAATTCCAAACCTTCTACTAATTTCAATTAATTTCATTTCAAAAAATGGCGGCCGTACTCATTATAAAGTGACAAAAACATAATAAATTAATGTTTAAACACAAAAAAAAAGTATACATTTTTATAGTTTTGTTCTTTTTTAAGATTTTTTAAGTGACCTCAATCAAGTGACGCATTTTTTTATACCCATTTTTGCAGTACATTTTTATAATTTGTGAAATTCGTATGGAATTTCCAAACTACCCCTTTAAATTTGTCCTTTTTTAATGCAAAATATATGTACCTACTCACAGGTTTCAAAAATTTACAGGAAAATATTTCCTACAGGTATTTATCGAGGAAAAACTTTTGTGAAAATAGTGGCCTTAAACACGTGACAGGGTAGTGTATGTGTGTTCCGGGTCTACTGCTTTATTAATTCCGGAACAGAAAAATACTCCAAAAATATTACTCGGAACAGCCAATCGAATTATTTTGCAGTAAGCAGAGTCAAAAAGGAGTAACTCCGAAACTCCAACTGAAAACGACATAAGAGTAGAAGAAGGGATTTCTAGGTTTGTTAAAAAGGATAACGGGGCATTTTAAGTGTTTGCGTTTAATTTTAATAATTTTTTTTCTGTTACAAGTCAAGTTTTTAGAAAATTGCCTCCCGTCTAAAAGAAAGTGAATAGACCACCCCTCCCATACGATTTTTTTCTTGTTTCAATCAAACTTACATGCTCACGCTTTTTGTCACACCCTGTATTATAACATTTTGTTATGCGATTTTTATTTTAGGACTTATAAATGTTGGAACTTCTCTACTATCAGAGTTATTGGCATTGTAACATCGTAACAGCAAAAAACCGAAAAAAAGTAAACCATTCAGCATTTTATGTGTGAGAAAAATAAAAAAAATTGTATTTCTGTAAAAACTTAAAATTTCCATTAAAAAAATATCAAACTAACTTTTTGTACACTTAGTGGTTTTTGAACTATTAAATAAAAAGTATTTTTGAAGTTGGTGCTCGAAGGATGCCACTTACAGCAAAGACAAACCACCTAACGATTGCATTCATAAAAGTTGATCAGTATATTTTCGAATTATAAAACATATTTTTTGCCTATGACGACTGGCCTACATCCCACTGTCTGTCACCTGACTAACTTGCTTCCTTTTTTTTATTTCTCTATATAACTAGGTCAAATCGAAATCGGAAAAAGTTGTTTGCTTACCAAAAACATCAATCTGGAACACGAAACTAAATCCGGAACTTCATTACCTATTTGTATGAAAAAAAGAATTTATTTCCTTGCTTTTAGATTAAGTATGTTTAGTTAGAAAATGTTTATATTTTTTAAAAAGGTTTTTTTATTAGACACTTTGTATCAATAATGGATTAAATTTTATGTATTTTTTTTAAGGAGAAGACTATCAGAAAATATAGAAAATTCTGACAAACAAATACCAAGAAATGGTGGTGGCCCACTCAAGTGGTGGTTGTTTCATTCAAACATTCAAAATTAATATGATGAAGCGAACGCCCGTAGCGTAATGGTTAGTGCGTTCGACTGTCACGCTGGAGTTCTGGGATCGCTTCCCAGCCTCGTCCACCTAAAAACTAAAAAGTTTTTTTTCAGGGCTACTGCCTCTTGCGAGGAATTGACAAATCCTCCAAGAGTATTACTTGTCACGAATAAGTGCTTCTCGTCTAGCCGTTCGGATTCGGCATAAAATTGTAGGTCCCCTCCATTTCTGTCGATAGGCGCACACAGGAATGGTTGCGAGTTGTTAGTCACTAGGCCCTGGTTCCTTATGAGCCGTTGTGCCACCCGATTTATTTATTTATTTATAGAAGCGAACTCTATGCAGCCTAACTGTGAGTCTGTCGTCATACGCAAACCCAATTGAATAACAAGAAAGTAAACCCAATTTAAAATCAATCTTAAATATAGTGAGCATTTCGATATTGACTCAATTTCTGGAAATAAATTCATAGTACTGAAAATTGAGAACTAGTTATGTATGTATTTTCGTCTCCATCCATATTGAATACCTCTTATAGCTCTTTATAGCTTTTTATTGTATTTTACACACCTAAAACTTGCACTAACCAACACCCAAAAATAGATTTCCATTGGATTGCTTTTGAAGTTTTACGATTGTCCATAAACAAAAAATTCTTTTACACACACCTTTTTCATTTCCATTGTGCATTTTATTATATATTTTCTAAATATCCAATTTTCCACCTCGATATGCATTGGATATTGAAAAGAAATTCATAAAAACGTAGGTAGGTAATTTACTTTGAAATTTACGGAGAGAGCAAAGTTGTCAAATCGTATATTTTTTGTTTCGACAAAATTCATCAATTTTTACTATCGACTGATTCAAATCATTTCGTTTTTCAATATCACAATCATAAATGAAATAAAGCGAGTGATGAGTATTATTAGAATTGAAGTTTTATTTTATCCTTTGATATAAAGTGATTTTAGGAAGTGAGACTTTTCTTACTTTTTATAGCAAATCATATAGTAGTGATATTAATGATGTTTTCTTATAGAATACTGACATTTTATTTTCTTTATTCCAAATTGAAAATTTATTATTTTGATGACTGAAAAAATTTAATTAAAAACGAAAGCTGACATAGATACCAAAATCTATTTTTAAAAATGTTTTAGAAATGGCAAACTTTATTTTAAGCTTTTTTTTTAACTTTACAAATTTTAAAGTAGGTATACCTTATTCATATAATAATTTATGTGTTAACCTTTTTTTACACTTTAAAAAACGTTTGAACGTTAAAAATGTAAGCTACGAGAGCAAGTTTTTTTTTTTTTATTTTTGACAAACATCTGATAGAGCTCTCCATATACACTCCAATTTACTCGTTTAAATACAGATTTTTTTTAATTTACTTTTAACGATTTCTCTGTAACAAATCATATTATTAGAAAATGAAGAAATTTAAATATAAAAATATTGAAATTACTTCTGTTTTAAGTGGAGCGAATGAATAAAATTCAATTAAAAGTACAAGTGACCTCAACTCCAGAAATAATTGTGTTTCGCCCAAGGTATAACAGTGGGCTCTTCAGTCAGTCTGTTATACCCTACTAAGACACAAATTTTGGTCGATGTTTACCGACTCTTATATATTATAGAATTTATTAAGTGTAATATGGGACTTAAGATTCAGGAAGAATTTTGAATCCTCCTAAAAAATTGTTAGTCTTATGGCTGTTTGAACAATTTTAGTCAAAAAAACGACCTTAGTTTTTGTGTCATTCGTTTAAATACACCTTGAAAAACAACTAAGTAGCTCAGAAAATCGTTAAAAATCAAATAATCAACAGTTAAAGATATTTTTTCATAAATTTAACAATTTAGCTCCAAAGAGAAAAATGCTCAATTTCGAGACTATCAGGTTTTACCATTGATTTTGCTAATTGATAATGTTGAATTTGAGACTTTTCGGAGTATGCGTTGTCTTTCTTGAGCTGATGTAGCCATGTTCGCTAGCGGTTTGTTGTTTTTTCATCGTTTTCCCTATATCGAAGGTAGCTGCATACTAAGTCCAATGTTTTGACCTTCACACTGACTGCTATGACCAGTGTCCTGATAGTCTCGAAATTGAGCATTTGAGCATTTTTCTCTTCGGTTAGAACACTTCCTTTTGGCAAAATTGTTAAATTCATGAAAAAATGTCTTTAACTGTTGATTATTTGTTTTTTTGCATACCATTTTTAACGATTTTCTGAGCTACTTGGTTGTTTTTCAAGGTGTATTTAAACGAATGACACAAAAAATTAGGTCGATTTTTTGACTAAAATTGTTCAAACAGCCATAAGACTAACAATTTTTTAGGAGGATTCCAAATTCTTCCTGAATCTTAATCCCCATATTACACTTAATAAATTCTAAAATTAGGCTTGTCATAATTATAAAAGGTTACAGAGAAATCGTTTAAAGTAAATTGAAAAAAATCTGTATTTATACGAGTGAATTGGAGTGTATATTTGTCCGTAACCTTTTCGCTGTTCATTTGATGACCATAGATAATTTTCGTTTCATTTCAGCTGCTTAGTTTTGTTAATTATACTTTCTTTTGTGTTCTCAAAATAGATACAAAAAAAGATACTTATAAATAATATTGTATGATTATACCTAAGACAGTTTTTGAAAATTCTATTAAGTACAAAAAGGTTTGATGCCACTGAACTAGGCATTTTAGACGTCTTTAGTTAGACGTCTCTGCATAGGCGTAATTTTATTGAAAAAAAATATTATTTGCCTGAAATTATGCACCGGAAAATGAGTACCGCATTATAAATGGGTTTTGAATTTAAAGTGCTTTAGACTTGAAAAGACGTTTGTACGTTTAAGCGTGTATTTTACTACTTCGTAGCTTACTTTAGAACTTGTATGCCTAAATAAAAATTCTTTTAATTTAATTTTAACATACATAGATTTAAATTTTAATTTTCAAAAATTCGAACAAATTCTCTTCGGGTACGCAGGCAGGTTTTTTTGTTTACAAAAAAATAGATGTGCATGAAGACAGCACCATCATTTTGGGATTTCGATAGAATAGCCGAGTGAAAATAGACATTTCCCTGAGCAAAATTCCGATAACGCTTAAACTTGGTGGGGGCCTTCAGGTGACTATAACGCACCAATGACTAAAACGTCCCAGACGATCCGACAGGAGCATAACTTTTTAAGCATGGTTAAGTATCAAAAACATCAGTTTTTAGGAAATAACTTTTTAATGGCAAATGCTATCGAAAAGAAGTTCGAGTACAGTTTGTAGATCATTAAATTCTCTTTTTTTCCGTACGACAAAAATAACATGAAATGACGAAAATATAGTTTTTTTTTTAAATATAACTGTTAAACCGTCAATGCTTTTGAGAAAAAAGTCTAGAGATAGATAGATAGATAAATTCTTTATTACACAAAAAAAAGGTTTAACAATATTTCTTTACTTACGAATAAGAACATGGCTTTTCTGCCGTCTGCCTGATGACATTTCATTTCAGTGTTAATAAAAACATAAATAATCTCATAGTAAACCAATATTTAATAATCAATAGTTATAAAAATTATAAGTTAACAATATATAATAGTTCGAAGATACATTTCTACTGATTGATAATAATTTTCTCTAAATAATTGATAGCGTTAAAACAATTTTAATATGATTTGAAACACAAAAGGTTGTCAATTTTGAAATGATTTGAAACACAAAAAGATACCATTTTGAAATGATTTGAAATATAAAAAGTTTTACAATTTTAAAATGATTTGAAACACAAATTTTAAAGTGATTTGAAACACACAAATATACCAATTTAAAATGATTTTAAACAAAAAGTTTTACATTTTTCCAATTTTAAAGTGATTTGAAACACAAAAATATATCAATTTTAAAATGATTTGAAACATAACAAGTTTTACAATTTTTCAATTTTAAAGTGATTTGAAACAGAAAATAGCGTGCCTTAAACTGCAGTAACTGGTTGAACTAAAGGTTTTAAGTTTCGAAATTGTTGCGAAAAGTTAAGGCGTGTTTGCAGTACTTATATAAAGTAGACCAGCCTAGTGCTCCGTTAAGTATTTCATAGAGTCAACTTGGAGAAAGGTAACTCTCATCAAAATATAACCGACGGATTTCCTGCAGTATAGGACAGATGGCAATAAAATGGTTTATATCTTCATTTTCTCGTCTGTTGCAAAGATTACAGATTTGAGGTAGGTCAGGTCGATGAGGCATAAAGTTTAGGTTAAAAACTTCAACACGTGCCCTAAAAATGTAGCTAATAACTTCGACAGAGAATTCGTTGCTGAAATAGTTCGTTTCTGAAGACATCTGGTGATTGAGGTTCATGTATGTATTTCTAGACGATGTAGAGGTTGCTCTGGATAGATGCTGAGTGTAAATCGTTTCATCTATTTTTGCAGTGACATCTGCAAACATACCCTGCCATTCATCAACGTTAGATTCCATTAGTGATAGATGAGATTCATGGAAATGGGCTATTTCATTCCATTCCTTGAATGGAGAGGCGTTAGTTTGCAGAAAAAAGTCTATAGGAACACTTTGTAGACATCAAAATGTTCTATAAAAAAGATTAAGACTCTTTTTTCCTATGACCTATAATTGAGAAAATATAGCTGTTAAAGAAACAAAAAGATTACGAAAATATTGTTTTTTTTTTTTTTTTTTTGAATATAACTGTTAAAGAGTCAATGCTATCACAAAAAAGTCTAGGAACACTTTATAGAACACATAGGGGCGTATTCATAGTCATTTTAGACCGTCTAAGTTAATCATAGGTTTAGTTGAATTTCCGGGCGTTGATTCTATTTTTTTAAGTTTATCATTCCAAAATATTTGAAGCTATTTGTGTAGTATACAAATTTAATTATCTTATAAAAATATAAAACCAACAATTTGTAATTAAAAATGGTCTGTATTCATTGAGCCGAAATTGTCTTAAACTGAAGTTTAGTTAAACCTGGGTCTATCTGCGACTATGAATATGCCCCATAATGTTCTATAAAAAAAATTAATACATTTTTTTTCTACGACTATAAATAAAATAAATCGGGTGGCACAACGGCTCATGAAGAACCAGGGCCTAGTGACTAACAACTCGCAACCATTCCTGTGTGCGCCTTTCGACAGGACCACCTATAAAAAAATAGAGCTAAGAAAACAAAAAAATTGACGAAAATATTGTTTCTCTGAGTATAACTGCTAAACCGTCAATGATATCGAAAAGAAGTCTAGATACAGTTTGTAGACCACACAATTTTCTTTAAAAAATATAAATCTCTTTTTTTCTACACGCGAGAATTAAGAAAATATAGCTATTTGAAACATAACATAAAATACCAACAATATTTGTTTTATGGGTATTCCTATTAAACCGTTATGATGGCTTAATGTTGTTGGAATTTTGTTCAGTATTTGAGATTTTTATGTGTCTTTTGCTGGGCTAAGAAAACAAGTTTTGCTGTCACATACGTTTTTAACCAGTGCTACATTTGCCGTAAGGTTTAAATACCAATAGACAATTTTCAAGTATGTGTAGTTTTTTGTTTGCACTGCCCCAACCACAAAAGTTTTATTGTAATGTGTTCAATTTCTTAAGAGAAAAGAAAACAAAGGAGAATGGGCAAAAATATTTGGGACCTGTGGCCCATTTCACCAACTACTTTTCACTTTTTGCAAACAAACAATTTCTGGCAAAGTAAAAGTGCGAAGTGTTTCACAAAATTTGCAAAGTGAAAAGGCTTTTCACTTATCATTTTTCAGACTATTTTTGAAAAGTGAAAAGTAATAGTGTTTCACGAATTTAAAATAGAACTTTGCATATGAATTCGTATTTCGCAAAGTAAACTTATATTGTTTCAATTTGGTCAATTATGCATTGAACAAATTGACAATATAATTGACGTTGCAAATTAAAGAATTTACAAATAAATTAAATCAATCAGAAGACGGAAAAGATAATTTTGGTTTAAGGGTTGAACGAATTTTGAATTTACATGATTGCTAAAATAAAGAACTTTTGTACGATTTTACCCGCTGCATGCGAAGATGGTTCAAGCAAATGAACTTTTCCCTCAACATTCCTATTGCTAGGTTTCCACTTGTCATTGAAAGACACAGTTTGACAAGACAGGGTGGGTTATACTTGCTCTCTTCTACTATTTTCTTTGCTTTTCCTGTTGGTATTAGCCACCCAGTCTTGTCAAAGTGTGTCAGTTTGGGTATTTCAAAGATAAGTTGAAACCTAGCAAAAAGCATTTAATGTTTACAATGCAAACAACAACTATATGTACCTACCTACATCGCATACCAAAACTGTTTTCAATGATGCAACCAATTCTCTTATGAGCCCTGTTAAATCTCTGTTCCACTGGATCTGATGCTATTAATCATCATTCACTGAAAGTATAAGCAATATTTCTTCTTAAATTACTGCATTGGGGTCAGTGTTGTTCCTCTACGTGTCGACTTTAATTGTCTACAGTTCAACGTAGACAATCGGTCGACAATGTCGACAATGTAAACAATGTAGACAATATGTCGACAATGTGTAGACAATAGGCGTGTACCACAAACTTAACGCTCATTGAGCGCTCAATGTCAGATTAACGGAGGCAGAATCATTTGGTGGGACAACATTCTCCGCTCTCTTAAAAAAAAAAAACATGTGTTATTATTCTCATACAAGTTTGGAAATAAGATTTCAACTTTTCTTTAAATATTTAATTGTTAAAGCAAAAAACTTATTGAAATTAATGAAAATGATTATAGCTTATTCAATTAGTTTAAGTTTTCACCAACATTCCGTCTTTATTTTGTATTTAGTTGCCAATTTCTTATTTGCAAACCCTCAAACAATTATAACTTGGTTGCCAAACAAACAGCTGCTTCAACTGAGAAAAAAAATTGAATAGTGAATCCAAGAATTTTTTGGATCAGAAATTTCCGCAAAAAATCCTTGAGCGCTCGGAGCGCTCAGTTGATGGTACACGCCTAATGTCAACAATAACTTGAATGTCACAAACAAAATAATTTTAAAAAGTTCTGCTACAACCGATAGGCACGCGGTTGGATAATTTATAATAAGGGAATTCATGGAAGATAATTTTTTGCTTTGCAGAAAATTATAACGTTCCGCAAGATGTTTACATGAACACCCCTTTTTAAAAACTTGCGTAAACGTAGGAAATAATCAAATTATACGTCACAAATGACTTATCACAGTTTATCAGGTTTATTTCTGCACTTTGTGCACTTTACCTGTTTTGCTGAATATTTTTATCATACAAATGTTGACAATTCATTTCTAACGAGATAAAACTATCTGGTTTACCAGGTCTATCCGGGTTTTACGCCATCGTGTGTCGCATGAATAGCCCTATTATTGGGTGGAAAAAAACTGGGAATTGTTTCCTTCTTCCAACTAATGATTTTTAAAAAATCACATACATAGCTTTTTCTGTTATTAAAATGGATTTTGATGACATTTGCATCAAAATTAATATATTGGAAAGTTTCTACAATTAAAAAGAGCTCTTCGGATGCTATGGGATTATGAAATACGGTAGAACGGTAGGTCTTGAAGTCAAGTGCATATACAAAAGAAAAATCGAAAAGTTGAGGTCTTTCGTTTGGGTCGTGGTATCCGCCAACTCTCTTAGAATCGTTATCATTTATGAAGCACTTCCAATTGCTGTAGTAAAATGAAATTCGGTACAGTGATATGATTTGAGGTTCATATTATAGTATAAAAGTAATAAATTAAAACTGGAGATTTTCCATTCAGGGGGAGTCGCACCAACCCCAGATTTTGGTATCAATGATATGGGTTAGTTACTTTGACGTTGATTGATGACCTTTTGACTTTAGAGGTGTTCGTGTTTATAGTGCATCGAATAAAAACAATGGGGCATATTCATAGTCACAGACGGTTTAAGACAATTTTGGCTCAATGAATATAGACCGAATTTAATTACAAATTGTGGTTTAATAATAAGATAACTAACTTGGTATATTACACAAATAGCTTCAAATATTTTGAAATGATAAACTTAAAAAAATACAATCAACGTCCGAAAATTTAACTAAGCCTATGTTTAACTTAGACACAGCTCTAAAATGACTATGAATATGCCCCTATATCTTTGCAAAAGGGAGTGAAATCGGATACTAAAAAAATAACTTCAAATTATGTGAGACATTTGTTGGTTTATGATTATGTTAGTGAAAAAAAAATTGCAAGGTTTACTGGAATGTGAATTTTATTCATTTTATTACTTAATTCCTAAAAATTTATAAGATTTTTAAACTTGACCAGTAAACCATTGAATTGATTGAGTGGATCCTCCAAATTTTAGTAAGTAGGTTATCTTAACAAATTTCTCCCATAGTTCAAAGTTTTTCGTTATCTCTAATTATTTTATAATATTATAATTTGAAACTAAAACCTTTAAAAACATAGAACTAGGAATGCGTTTAGGTTTAGATCTAATGATTTTTCACTACTCTCTTGTTGTTTGGCACATTATTTTGTATTATAGAAGAACTTGGTTTCTTTTTTAACATTTATGTTTTTGGTTTGATAAATGTTGGTAGGAAAAATTATGAATTATGATGGTTTTACAAATTGTCTACATTGTCGACAAATTTATGTCGACAATTTTGAATTGTCTACTCATAGATGTCTACATGTAGACAATCATGTAGTCTACTTTTATAGTCTACATGGCACAGCACTGGTTGGGGTTTGGCTATTTATGAAGAATTTTGTGGCCAACAAAAATGGTGTTTGGGAAAAATTCATCAATGATTACATTCGGCACTCGGCGAACTACTCTGCACACGCTTATGGGCTCCTTTTCCAACCCATGTGCTGTACACAAAAGTTGTTGCAAAGAACTTAAACACATATCCCTTTGACTGTATGAATTGTATTTTATTTCAATTTTGGACAAAATAAATTCGGTGGTTGTTTATGTTAATCGAAAACTCTCTTTTGTCGAAAAATTATTTCCAATATCAAAGTTTACTCTTAACTTAACTACTCTTTGGTCCCTATCATTAACTTCCTCAATTTCAAAACGGTTCATTTTTATCTATTATTATTTTTCGACAACTTTTCAAAAAAAAAATGATTATTTGCAAATGAAAATTTCTCTTTGCATATTACTGAAAAGCTTTTCAAAATTCTAAATATAATTTGCAGTTTATTTGTTTGGTGAAACAAAAAGAGCAAATACTTTGCAAACTAACAAAACTTTTCACTTTGCAGAAAAGGACTTTTCACTTTGCAAATTTGAGTTTGGTGAAACGCGATTTTCAAAGAGGAAAACTTTTTAACTTTTCATTTAAATAATTTCCTCTTTGCATATTTGCGTTTGGTGAAACGAAATTTGCAAAGTAAAAGTGAAAAAAAGTTGCAAAGTGAAAAGCGAAAGGTGGTTGGTGAAACAGGTCCCTGGTCTACCTAGTGCCGAGAAACGAGACCTATGAAAATGATTTGGTTCTATGGAGTGTACCAACGTACGAGGATTTTTTTTTTTTTTGTCATAAACAGTGGGAGTTGGCTATAATTAGCGACCAAAAAAATAAGAAAAACACTTGGCAAATTCGAGTTAACATAGACGAATTGTTTTATATTTTGTAATATACTGACTTAGTCCCATGGTTAACAGTTCTGTGTCCATATACAAAAGTGATGCTCTTGAACTAAGCTTTCGAATGTTGTATAGCTCAGTTGTGGGCACTAGACGGACAATTATTCACATTCATTAATTTCGCCAAATCAAATAAAAAAAGTAGAATTTTCATACTGTTAGGTAAGTGAATTGTGCGCCAACCATGACATTATTTGCTATTATTAGCCATTGGTATAAAAGTTCCTTTATTTTGGGTTCTATTCAGTTCATCGAAAGTGACTTATACTGTCATTTCAATGGAACACTATTGCAATTCATTTTTGCTCTTATTGCAGTCTTCGTTGCCATATACTGCCTAAGCCCCATGGTTTACAGCTTTGTGTCCATAAAAAAAACTGATATACTAGGGCTAAGTTTTCCAACGATGTATGTATGTCTTATTTGTGGGCAATAGGTATACCGAAATGCCCATTCTCCTTTCCCAACTCTTATGCTGAAAATAAATTTTGCAAAACAAGAAGGTTTTCAAAATAAAATTAAAGTTATGGTCTGATATGCTTAACTTGTGCAGAAAATATAAAACAATTGCAAAACATTCTTTTTTATTATATATTGCCAATTTTTACAAAAAAAAAGTTATGCCGTGTTATTCGCAAGTGTTTTGTGGGAAAAATATAAAAAAATGTAAATTTGCTAATTTTGTAAACGAAATTTACTTTTTTTGTTTCGTATTCCTAAAAATAAAAACGATGATCAGCAATGTAAATTAAACCAGAACAAAGGAAATATAAATTTTCCAAAACGTTATAAAAACTGTATTTAATTTAATAATTATTGATCAAGCCAAAAATCCTATACAAAGCGATACTAAAGGACTGTATTTATATTACAACAAATGAATTATTGATGTATACTCGATGGTGGTTGTTTGCAAAAGAAAAAGAATTTTAAATATGCACCATCGTCGATGCTTAAACTTGCACACAAAATATCATCTCGATGCACAAAAGCATACGCGACTAGGGATTAAAAGATAAGCAAAAATTGAAAATTAACAACCAAAAAAAAAAAAATAAGTTACTAATACATAGGGTAGATATTATTTGACTATCTTTGACAATTTACCAAAATATTAAATTTGAGAATGAAAAATTGGTAAAGTTTTAAGAACTAATTAATTAAACAATAAAGTACGAACTGAAACTCTTGAGCTTAATCACAGATATTAACTCGATTTGTTCGCTCTGTAATCTGAACCAAAATGAAGACGTATACCATTTGCTAGGTGTCTGGCCTATCTTACAGGAAATCCGCAGACTAGATTTTAACAAAAGTTTCTTGTCTTCCGAAGAATGTTTCAATGTTCTTAACGGGAAGAGTGGTTGGAAGGTGCTCGTGCGTTATGTTTCTCATGCGAAAAATTACAGAAATTCATTTTTGAATATGTTTTGAAGCAAATACTTTCTTCAAGTCTAATAGACTAATTTTGTTTTAGATAAACTAATAGCCTCTATATTTCACTACTCAATTAGAACACGTTTGGTAATGTAATATTTCTCTGGTTCTGATCCTAAATTAAAAGAATATTATTATCTAATATTGTAGTTCTTAAACCTCCGTTTAATATTTAATTCTTATTAATTTTCGTTTTAGACTAACTAAAAGCTTGTTTAATTGATTGATTTTTTTTTTTTTGTTTTAGCTAAACTAAAAGCTTGTTTCATTTACTTAATTTTTTTCTCGTTTTTAACTAAACTATTATTTAATTTATTAATTTATTTTTTCGTTTTAGCTAAACTAAAAGCTTGTTTAATTCTTTTTATGTCTTTCTTTATATAACTGCAATTCAAACAGTAATATAAGTATGTCAAATTGTTAAATTGAGAACAAAAATGTATTGATTATTTTATATTATATTATTTTTTTTATAAACTTTTTAATAACTGTATACTTTTTAGATATTATTGATTTGTTGAATCTATCTCATTGAAAACTAATAATTCAGATAAAATGCGGCAGACGGCATCCAGGCCATGCTTGTAATTCTTTATTCAAATATAATGTATTATCTTATTAAATTGTAAATAAAGAATTATCTATCTATCTATCTATCTATCTATCTATCTTTCTATCTATCTATCTATCTATCTATCTATCTAAACAATTTATGATGAAAATAATTAATAATACAACGATGCATTCCTCAACAAACGAAAATACGACTTTTACAGCAAAACAAATCAGGTTTTGAGAAGCAGGTAAGATACTACCCCCTTCCTCCAATTGCACACCAATGCAATAATTTTATAAACTCCTTTGATTTTTGATTCTCGTTACAAGGTAAATGTAACTTTATTTACCAACTTTCATGAGTCTACCTTTTATCCGAAGTAGTTTGTGTACTTTTTTATCTGTACTATAAATTAATACATGCTGGCTTCAAAATAAATGGTATTTCATTTTTGTATATATAGATTTTTCAATAATTTTTGCTGACATAGTTAAACACTTCAAACAAGAAGTGGTCACTATGGCGTATACGTAACTTTTGTTTAATAGAAATATAAATAAAATTTCAAACTAATTAATCATTTTTAATTTTAAAGCCATTAAAATATATCTTAAATTAATAATGATTTTTGTATGCATATAGTGTGTGTAGGAAGTATTCTTTATTCACTGATCTTCTTCGCCGTTACATGGTAGAATAATTGTTCGCATAAGCAGAAACAAAATTATTACATTCGATTTAACTGATTTATCTACTAAATATTAGATGTCTTCTATTAAATCAAGTTCATACATTTCATGCATACATATTACATATGGACATAAATAGATAAAGATTTGTGGATTTGTGGTGAAATATATGTCATACCTTTCAAATAACAAATATCCGCACGAGGAGAATTTACTTAGAATAATAATTATTATTGGTTTACTTGGTTGATAATATGGCAAAACAACTTCCTTGCTACACAAATTTTGATTATGGTTCATGTTACAATTTTTACTTTTAATACATATGTGCGTAGTTAGTCCTTAAAAAAATTAATATTTTCAACACGCTGGTGTCTTCAAAGAGGCCCATTTTACATTTCTGAGTTAAAGTTGTGCATAAAATAGCCCTAAATTTGTATATACATGGATAAGAAATATTAAAAACAAACGCACACGCATTCTTCATTTTGAAAAATTCTTTCATAAAACTAAAGTGTCCAATAAATGAAGTCACTTTATCGAATAAAAAGAAGGACAAAGTTAAATAAAGACGTAAAGTGACAAAACCAGCAAATGTGTTTGCAAAGACATTTCGCTTTGTTGGTATAAATTCTTTAGATCTAAAGGACCTTTTTTATGGATGACATTCCCAGAATATTTTCGCAATATGAATGAAGATATTTAGTTTTTGTTTTTTTTTTTAGTTGACTAACATAGCCATCTGAATTCCTTGATATAAAATGACAACTTCTCTGTTAATCATAGTGGTTTTGAGATTTTTTTTCAACCCACGCCTCTTTCCCCCCCCCCGCCACCGATACCGCACGCGCTGGGGTCCATGTTCACCGAGCACGACGGCAATTACGATTGCAAGTCGTATCGGCACATAAATTAATTATTTGATGTTAAGATAATAAATTAAATGAAAATAGTTGCTTTGCTATGTTGACCATAACACAGCAACTTGTCTTACATGCGCGCAACGAGTATCGTCGGAAGTTAAAGAGATAAGGTCTGCTTAATGCAAGCAGTTAAAAAATTTAAAATTAAAAAAAAACAAAGGACGCGAAAGCAGGTCATCTTTTAAAAGTTTAATAAAAAAAATTATAAAATGTCAACAAATAAACATTCATTTATTAAAATATAAACAAAAAACATTTATTAGAGTGACAAAAAAAATTAAACCGATCCCGACAGTGGAGCACTGGTTCGAAACAATTTTTTCAGAACTATTTTACTCATGCTAAAATCAACTGAGGAAACATTCAAATTATAGATTTTACTCATTCAGTTAAGAGGTTCTATGAAAATCTACGTGAAAAAGTTTAAATTCTCGCAGGTGGTGAGAACCCCCTCGGAAGTTTAAGCCAATACATGCTAGCAAACCGGGAGCATCAATTTAACCATTAATAAGTTGGTGAATAAATATTAAATCATTATTAACCCGCCTCTGATATAAAGTTTGGACCTGCAAAAGTTGGATCCTATGTTCATACGGTGGCAAATTATATGGATCATTCCAGGGTAACCTTTTTAAAGCAAAACGAATAAAGTTGTGTTGTATTGCCTCAATACGATTTTTATGAAATTCGTAAAAGGGGGTCCATACTTGAGATGCATACTCAAGGTGTGGTCGTACAAAACAGTTGTACAATGAAAGGGTAACATATGGATCGTTGACTTCCTTTGCCCACCGTTTTATAAAACCAAGCATGGAGCGTGCCTTATTTACAATATATTTAATATGTTCAGTGAATTCTAGGTCAGAACTAAATTGAACACCTAGGTCTTTGAAGCTAAAAACGCGAGTGAGAATCTGTTGTGAAATAGTATAATTAAATGAACTCACAATTCGTTTTCTTGAGAAGGTTATTGTTTGGCATTTAACAGGGTTTAGGGTTAGACCATTTTTACCACACCAAATATTGAAATTGTCAATATCAGCCTGAAGGAGAATATGATCATGGTTAAATTGTATTGTTTTAAAAATCTTCATATCTTCAGCAAATATGAGAATATCGCTAGGACATATACAAGATGTACCATCATTTAATAGGTAGATTAAATAGAAACGGACCCAGATGACTTCCTTGAGGTACACCTGAGTGAGCACGAAATGAGTTTCAAAGAGTGTTCCTGAATTTGACTTCGTAAGATCTATTCACAAGATATGACTCTATCCATGCTATAAAACGAAGTGGAAAAACCAACGCTTTCACTCCAGAAATAGTAAAACTCACTGTCTTATGATACCAAATATTTTACCCAAAGTTCTAAAAAAACCTTTAAGTTTGAAGTAATTTATTATCCTTAAACAAAAACAAAAACAAAACAAGGACACGAACAAACGTGTAACTTTATATGTGAGACCGGATGATCTCCACAAATTTGCGGATGTAAGATAGAAAGTGATTAATCTGACTTCACTTGGTGCGAGCGAAAAGACACACAAATAAATGTAGTTGAGGTTGGCGCCTGGTTACAGGATTTGGTTTTGGTATTTATGCCTTTTAATGGATATTTAATGACAATTTTATAATTCCCGTATATTTTTTTTTAAGGAACGAAACTGTGGGAGCGCACTTGTTTCGAACACAACAACACACACACACATATATATATGTATACTCAGTGGCAAACAAATATTAAATTTCACGAAAGGAAAAGATATGTCCTTGGAGTTATGGTAAAGTAATGAGCATACATCCATCAGAATTGTGTATTTTATCCTTGGTTATGGCCTTCGTTTTTTAATAATGGTATATCCATGCGAGAGCAACAAAACAACAAAAAAAAATCCTTGTTCATATCTTTGGTTATTTTGCCTGGATAGGTATTCTGTTAGCAGGTTATACATATGGTAGCCTACTGGACAGATAGACAAAAAGGTAACTTTATTAAAAATTACATTTCTCGAATCAGTTGTTTTTTGATAGTTCAAGCTCCCTAAAGATATCACATATATTAACATCATGTATGTAGTGTAGATATACGTTATGTTTGAGATTATTTGCATGAAATAAAGTTTTAATGATGTTGAGGGACAATGGGCAAAAATGTATGGAGCGTGGGCCCAGCACCAATAAGAACGGCCTTCATATGGTATATTCATTATCCGTTAACCGTTTGTCCAAATTCGCTGTGTGACAAAAGTTATTTAATTTTGAATAAAATGAGTTTTAGGTTCCCTCATTCACTGTGTACCATGCATTGATTAACAGTGTATACCCATAATACACAGTGAAACACAAGTTAATGTTTTTTAATTTTTTTTTTTTTTTTTCAAATTAAATTTTTATATTTTCCTGATCATTGTAGCTCTAAAAAAGGTTCCATAAATTGAAGTTGAAATATTAAGGAAATTGTGGAAAAAAGCTGATATCTTTTGATTATAAATTGTAGGAGCAACAGGGGAATAAGTAAAAAGTGGTCCACTGTTGACACCCTTACCCTATGAGGTATACGAATCTGAACAAAAAATACTCGACTATGAAAATGTCTAATCATCGTTTAAGCTATAATGCTATGTACATTGGTATCATACCTACGTGTGATCAAATATATGACATATATTTTCTAACAGAATGTAATGCCCATCAGTCAGCAAATTGAAAATATTTTTCAACTTGAAGGTCAAATATTAATTTAAATGGTTGCTTCACTTTATCCTTGAGAAGAAACCCTAAAATATGTATCTACAGAGTATTGTTTAAAAAATAAAGTAATGCGCTTATTTGGATTTTGTACTTTAAGCTATTAAAAGAAAGAAGTCTAAAATTACAAATGAAAATTCTCAACCTGTTTCATGAATTCTAGCGTGGGTAAGTAAAAGAAAAAGAAAAACTGTTTAAATTCGTTACTTGTTTTTTGTTTTTCTTTTATCTTAAGTAGTGTTACACAAAACCAAGGTGCATTTCTCTGCATAATAAGTCCCAATGGTGCAAGAAAAAATAAAATTACCTTCTACTGCATTTGCTTCACATCGTCCATCCTTGACCTTTCAAACAGCACACTGTTTAGCTGTTAAATTTAAAAGGGTCGAATTGAAATTAAATATTTTGTTTAGCTTCAAACTATTTTTGTTTTTTTTTCTTGCAAAAACTAACATTCCTATTAAAATTCTCAAAATATAAATTGATATTACACTCCATCTTTATGGTAAAGTAAATTCCTTGAGGTCTCAACAAACCAGACTTTATTTCGATTTTTGTTTTTGTGTTGTAGCTAGTATGTTTTCAATTTGTACCCACCAGCGCACCAGCTATTTTCTCCAACATACTTCAAAGTTCTTACTCTGGTGACCTTGTTTGCTAAACGTATACATATGTACGTGCCTTTATCGTCTAACAAACTGCATACAGAATAAACAAAAGAAAGGACCTGATGGTGTCTGCTATTTGATATCAAAATTTGAGAGGAGGTTTAAAGTACTGAAATAGTCGAATTTATTTTCAATTTAAACTACACAGTACTTAACCAAACCACACTAAAGTCTCAATCATTTTGAAATGGTATGTCCAAAGTCCGATTGAGAAATGAAAAAACCACATGACCGTACCACACTTTTGACTACTTTCGTACTATATAATTTAATAAAATCTTAGCTTTTTGAATCTTTGAATCAATTCTTTGCTGCTTTCCTCTGGATGGAAATATCACTTGATAGAATTACAAGAGCATCACTTGAACTAAATATGTCTGTTTCTCTGTATTTAAAGGGAAGATAGTTTTGTGGTGCTGAAGAGGATGGATGTAAACAATGTAAGGAAATTTACAAAAAGTCACATTGAATATCCTTATATATGTCAAGTAAATACATTCAAGAGCTTAGTATTTCAAAATTAAATCCTTTGCTATAGCTTTAAGGTTTTATAGAAATAGCATAAAAGGCTTATTGTGCATGCATCAGGATGTTTGCTATGCATACAATATTAACTTGCAATATTTGCTATCTCTATACAACTGTTCTTGTCGTTTTAATATATTGGTGCAGTAGGATGAAGGGATACATAATAAAGGGTGTAGAAGACAGTTTGGTTGGGGAAATATAAAACATTTGATATGATAAGTGATCAGACAATTTCCAGTTTTAGCTCAAAGATTTGTCAATTTTCTTTAAAAATTAAAAGCTCATTTGATGGATTCACTTATGCACGCACTGAACGTATGCCTCTGGTCTTATCCCTTGACATTGAATAAAGAAATTTCTTCGAATTATCGTCGCGTCGTTGGAAAGAAGAAATAGCAAAATATATTTCTAATAAAACAAAATTAAGTAAGTTGTGAAGCAGCGTAAAAAGTAACCATTTGATTTAAGGGTCTAAATCTAAATAATATAGCTTTATTTATTTTTCAAATGCAATTTATTTTAGAATAACTCAACCTCTAACAAGGTATAATTGGCACTTAAAAGATAACAGTCTGCTGAAATTTCGATTTATATCTCTACCCCCTCCCATGGATTAAAACGAGGCTCTCGTATGACTTCTGCCATGAAATCTTAAATGGATTTGAACCAAATTTAGAGTTAAATTATTATTTTTTTTGTTTAACATTTTTTAACTTCCTATTGGAAGTTATTGTAATTGGTGCGATTTGTCGAATTGAAAATGTTGACATATCTTCACGTTTTGAGGTCTCTAGAATCAGAATCCGTCGTTTTTAGCAAGATGTCTGTATGTGTGTGATGTTCAAAAGGGTAGTTATGTGCATTCAAGAGGACACAAGCGTCCACAGGTTTTTCTCAAAATCCACCTCTGTCTACCAACTCCTACTCTCACCTCCACGTGGTGAACATCGGGTGTCTAGTACCTCAGCTGGAGACGGGGTTTAAATCCCCGTGGAAAGCTGTTGGGGACAGCCAACGAGAGAGGGGGGGGAGGAGTGTTCCCACTAAGGCACTTCTCCTTTCATCGAGGCGGCAGCGGACGAATTCTCTAGATGGAATCAACGGTGGCGTCTACAGTTCCAGTTAGGTTGAACTACTTAGTGAACACCTTATATGGGCTACTACGACATATTTGTAGCTCAGGCCTATAAGGAGCGGTTTATCCGGCTCCCTACCCTTGGAGTTATACGAAGGGTCTGGTCCTCCGGGTCGGGGGTTGTGCGTCGGGGTAACTTCCCTACCACGTAAAAAAAAGTTGTTCCGAAACAACAACAAGCCTCGGATATGGATGATTTTAAAGTTGACGACCCCAGCAAACGAAACAAGGACAATGAATTTCGGATCTGCACGTGGAACGTCCTGTCCTTATACAGAACACGTGCAGCCGAACAATTAGTGGAGAACCTGGACAGGCTAAAGGCTGACGTAACAGCCATCCAGGAAGTGCGATGGGATGGAGAGGGCGTACGGAGACTGAAAACGTGTGACATCTACTACGGCGGGTGCTTGAAGGAACAGGGTCAGCGGCTCTTGGGTTGTGGTTTTGTGATAAGGGGAAGACTTAGGCAAGAAGTCTTGGGCTTCCGAAGTGTAAGCGAGCGCCTGGTCACAATCCGCATCAAAGGCAAATTTAAGAACATTTCGCTGATTTGTGTTCACGCCCCCCATGAAAGGAGAGAAGACTCAACCAAAGAAGCATTCTACGATCTCTTGGAGACAACGTATGATATGTGCCCGAAGTACGACGTGAAGATCATTCTTGGTGACTTCAACGCAAGATTCGGAAAGGAGGGCATCTTTGGTTCGATAGTCGGAGGACACAGCCTACACGACGAAACTTCCGGCAACGGACACAGGCTGGCAGACTTTGCGGCGGGGCGAAATGTCATCATCTCAAGCACCTACTTCCCACACCTCAATATACACAAGGGGACTTGGCGGTCGCGTGATCAAGTAACCGTCAACCAAATCGACCACGTTGCGATAGACGCGAGACATGCTTCCAGTATCTTGGACGTCCGAACGTTCCGAGGGGCCAACATTGACTCGGATCACTACCTGGTGGTAGCTAGACTACGTATGCGGATATCCATGACGCGACAACGCAGAGCAGATGCTGTGAAAAGATTCGATGTCGAGAAGCTTAAATCGCAAGAGACTGCCAGAACTTTTGCAGACCACGTAACTCTTAATCTCTCAGGAGGTCCGCTACCAGCATCAAGTGCAGAGGACCAGTGGGAACACTGTCAACAAGCCATTAGAAGTGCCACCTCTGATGTGCTGGGTTTCACTAGGCGAATACAACGAAACCCCTGGTTCGATGAGGAGTGCCGGCTAGCGCATGCAGCTAAGGATGAGGCCTACCAGGCAATGCTGCAGACTCGAACAAGAGCTGCTGAGAGAGTGGCCCGGGAGCTCTACGGGCTGAAACGAAAAGAGAAACGCCGACTTCTCAGGAGGAAAAAGAGAGAGCACGAGAAGCGGGCGGTAGAGTCTATTGAGGGTTGTAGCGGTAGGGGAGATGTTCGAAAATTTTATCAGAGGGTGAAGCGATCCACCCAAGGATTCAAGGCTAGAACGGAAGCCTGCCGAGATGAGAGTGGGAATATGGTAGTAGACACACAGTCAGTGCTGAGGATCTGGAAAGAACACTTCTCTAGACTGCTTAATGGCGAAGACAGCCAAGATGCCGCTAATAGGCAGAACGCTCCATTCAACTTGGACGATGATGGCCAAGAGTTCCGTCCACCCGACCTAACCGAAGTTCGGCTGGCGATATCCAAACTTAAGTCGTACAAGGCTGCAGGTGCGGATGGCTTACAAGCCGAACTATTTAAATCAGCGGGAGATGAATTGGCTAGGAGCATACACCAGCTCATCTGCAAAATTTGGTCGGAGGAAAGTATGCCCGATGAATGGAACCTCGGTATAGTGTGCCCCATCCATAAAAAGGGAGATGTTCTGAAATGTACCAACTACAGAGGAATTAGTCTCCTAAACGTCGCTTATAAAATCTTGTCGGCCATCCTGTGTGACCGCTTAAAACCTTTTGTCAACGATCTGATCGGCCCTTATCAGTGCGGTTTTAGGCCAGGCAAGTCAACCGTCGATCAAATGTTCACACTCCGACAGATTTTAGAAAAATCCCGGGAATTCCAGATCGATACACACCACCTTTTTATCGATTTTAAAGTCGCGTATGATAGCGTGAAAAGGGACGAATTATACAGAGCCATGTCGAGTCTCGGCATCCCTGCCAAACTCGTCCGCTTGTGCAGGATGACGATGGAGAAATCTCGCTGCTCCGTCAAAATTGGTAAGAACACCACCGATTCCTTTGATGTTGAGAAAGGATTGAGGCAAGGCGACGCGTTATCATGCAACCTATTCAACATCGTTCTTGAAGCCATTGTACGCAACGCACATGTCAACACCAGCGGTACAATCTATCAAAAGTCCGTTCAATTGCTTGCATATGCGGATGACATAGACATTGTCGGCAGAACGAAGCGAGCTGTGGCAGGGGCATTTGCGAGCATTGAATCGGAGGCGGCTAGAATGGGATTGGCGGTTAATGAGGACAAGACGAAGTATATGCTGTCATCGAGAGAGGAATCTCAACATCGTCGACTCGGGCAAAATATCACGATGGACAGATATAACTTCGAAGTTGTCAAGGACTTTGTCTACCTGGGCTCCACTATTACATCGCAGAATGACATCAGTGCAGAGATCAAGCGAAGAATTACTCTTGCCAACCGCTGTTTCTTCGGTCTAAGAAGGCATTTAAGTAGTAAGGCCCTCTCTCAGAGAACCAAGGAGACTTTATACAAAACCCTAATCATCCCGGTCCTGCTTTATGGGTCAGAAGCATGGACACTGAAAGATTCGGATAAAAATCTGCTAGGGTGCTTTGAGAGGAAGATTCTTCGTGTGATTTTCGGTCCGGTGTGTATCGAAGGAGTATGGAGGAGAAGATTCAACGACGAGCTATACGGGCTATACAGCGACGTTGACCTGGTCAAAAAGCTGAAAATACAGCGGCTTAGATGGCTGGGGCACGTGGAGCGTATGGACAGCAACGCACCTGCCCGACGAGTCTTCGAATCCAACCCCGATGGGGTACGCAGCAGAGGAAGAACCCGTAACAGGTGGTGCAATCAAGTGAATGACGACATCAAAGCACTCGGTTTGCGCAACTGGAAGCGGCTAGCTAGGGACAGAGCTGGCTGGAGGGGATTGTTAGTTGAGGCCGAAGCCCATCCTGGGCTGTGAGCGCCATCAAAAGTAAAGTAAGTAAGTCTGTATGTGTGTATCTACGTACGTTCGGGGTACTTTTTTCGTCAACCAAATCTCGAGAACGCATATAGATATCGACCTCGGATAAATTTTATTTTACAGATAATATTGTCATAACGTGTAGTAGCCCGTAGCGTAATGGTTAGTGCGTTCGACTGTCACGCTGTAGGTCTGGGATCGCTTCCCAGCCTCGTCCACCTAAAACCTAAAAAGTTTTTTTTCAGGGCTACTGCCTCTTGCGAGGAATTGACAAATCCTCCAAGAGTATCACTTGTCACGAATAAGTGCTTCTCGTCTAGCCGTTCGGAATAAAATTGTAGGTCCCTTCCATTCCTGTCGAAAGGCGCACACAGGAATGGTTGCGAGTTGTTAGTCACTAGGCCCTGGTTCTTCATGAGCCGTTGTGCCACCCAATTTATTATATTTTTTTTATTGTCATAACGTGCTGAAAAAGGTTTTCTAAAAAAATCAATAAACCGTATTTTTACTACAGCAATTTAAAAAGCAGCTCTAAAATGTCATTTATCTGGAATATATCGAGAACGGAATAAGATATTCACTTCAGAATAATTTTATTGTACACATAATTATACAATACCAAATGGGTAGATATAAAAAACAAAATTCAACAGACACTTTTTTTTAAAACTAAGAAAAACAGTTGAAAAATAATTTTCGTCTCAAATATTTCAAGAACAAAAAAAATGATTCCCAACCCAGTCTATTTTTTTTTTGTTTACATTATAATGACAAAGTTATTATTGTTTTTATTGTACTATTCGTACTATAATGTCAGCTTATTAGGCTTGACCATTCTTTATTCCGTCAATTTCATTGAATTTTTGAACAACAACAACAACAACAACTTAAAGGCGCTACCACCAATTGTTTGGCTGGAGATATAGCTATTTTGTGCTTTGCCACTTTTGCACTCATCAGTCTCCTTTTTGTGGTGCTGAGCTTTAATTCAATTTTATTTGAAAAACTTTGTATGCACGCCATAGGATTCGAACCCACGTATATCAGATTTACTCAGTCTTAGCAGTCGTGTGCACTACGCACTCCACCGCTTTAGACCACTGACGTCACAGGTCGAGTCTGTTTATCAAATGTATTTGGAGCATCAGCATTTTTATAAGCACCTTTAATGACGATGTCAACAACTGGTAATTTAAAAATCAATAAACAGTTTTTTTTAGAGCAAAAAAACTGGACAAAAAACTATTTAAAATTCTTAACAAATGTTTCTTAACTCAAATATTTTGAAATGAAAAACAATGATATCGATTTCAAATTCTTACAAAAATGTATACCTACCTACATATACCATCTTAATATTAGCAGACGGCTTTTTAAGTCATGCTTATATGATTTAGGAATTATAATATTGTATAAAACAAATATGATTGAAATCAATAAATCACATTATCTATCTATCTATCTATCCATCTAAATATTGTGTAATTTTGAGATTTTTAAAACCACCCTTCAAAAATCTAAAAATCAAAATGTTGCAAGAAAAAACTTTCTTGGCATTTTTGTAGCCAATAGTCTGTTTTGAAATAATTGGCTTTAATAATGAATACCTACCTACCTCTATACAGAGAAGGGTTAGGAAAAAATTACAAAATATGGGTAATGTCACATTTTGGCCTGTATCTCTATATCTGGACCTACCTATATACTGACTATCCAAAAGCCCAAATTTATTACACTATAAAATATATAATTATATAATATAACTCTTCCACTTACCACTTAGGTAAATATGTACACCTATGTATTTTTTTTGTCCAAGTGCACCAATGGGAAGTTACTAGTGTGGGTCGACCCCAGACTCATTTTTTTTTTTTTTTTTAAATTTTGAAACAAAAATTTGCAATGAGGAAATTCTAAATGTTAATATTATTACAAAGCCATCCTTTTATATGGCTTTTGTAAAGGCCCCGAGAAACTTATGTGCTTGTTTGTCTGCATAAACTATTAGTTTATTAGGTATTAGATATTTTGTCTGCGACACAACCAGAATCTTTGTCTTTTATCTCGTTTCCTTACAGATTTATTTGAATAGGAAGAAAGATCATAAAATCAATGAAATTTGTCTTTTTTTAAAACTAAATTGCAAGAAAAAAAACTTTTTTTAACTTTAGTTCTCAGTATACAAACTTAGAACACAAACTCAAGTCATTTCTTTAAAAAAAAAATGAATCCTTATTCTTATACATTAAGATATACTCGTTATTATCAATGCAATTACAACTTGCTTTAATATAATAACAATCGATATGACATCTTAACAAAGCAGTGTAAGGGTGGTCCAAAAACTTATATTTTTATGACTTCGATATTTTAAACAAAATAAAAAACGATAATTTTACTTTTTAATTCATATGTGTATATTTTTAAGTTTTTTTTGAAATAGAAGCTGTGTTTTTTGAGAGAGTGACTAGCAACTCAGTAAAAGTTTCAAATGGAAAACACAAACTAAATTCTGTACAATAATTTGTTTTGTTATTGTTTTGCGTGTAAACATTGTGCTAGTCACTCTCTCAAAAAACACTGCTAGAGTATGCTTTGACACAAGCTACAATGAGCATCGAAAAGAAAAAATCCTCTAGATTCTAAAAGGATGGTCAACTTTTCTTTGTTTAAAGGACTCGGACACAAGTAAAAAAAAAAATACAGCTAATATCAAAATAAAAATAACTTTAAGTATAAATCTCGAATCCCAAAACCTCGAAAAGCTAAAACTGATGTTCTCAAATCATGCCATAATCCCGAATGCAAAAAAATTGTAAAAATCTCGAGTCTCCAAATCTAGAATAAAAAATAATTTTGATTATATTTGAAATTCATCCAAATTTGAATACTTTTTATCAGTAGATACTTTGTAATTTTTTTTTTTTTTTAGAACTTTTTTAATAAAAATTTTGTTCACGCAATGCATGACTCGTAATAAAAGAGCAATTATTTCACAAAAAAAAAACGAAAAATTGTTACGGTAAAATGTACCGCAACAAAAGCAGCCTTCAGCTTTATCCTCTTTCCCAAAACAAAAACAAAAATTAATCTTTTTATTTTTGTTGTGGCTGTATAATTCTGGTTGGGTTGAGGGCAACCGTAGTTCCATCAACTATTGGTGTACTCACCAGAATCATGCAAAAGCATCAATAACAGGATACCAACTATTGACATCTAAAACTAATAAGGCAAGTCAGCGGATGATCTAAGACCTTGGATACCACCGGCACCGGTGCAGATAGCCAGAAGGGGGCTCTGAAAAACTGTATGAAGAAAGGCATATACATAAACATTTTGAAAACTCATATTTTATTTTTATTTAATTCTAATTCTTTAAGAAGATACTTAAATATCTCAATATAACAAAGATTTATTATAACTTGTAACTTAACGAAAGTCTTTAACCTCGAAAGTAAGGCAATTTCCTAATTCAAAAAAAAAGTCTTTAACAGGGGGGAATATATCGGCAACAGTAACTTCCTTCTATGTTAATTTGCGAAACAGGAAGTTACTTTCCTTTTGACAATTATTTTTCTTTTAATACTAGTAATGGTTAAAATGTGGCCCTTTGAAGAATTGTTCTTTTCCAAAAAAGTAGTGAAATTATAGGAAGTAATTAGAACGTGTCCATTCAGCTGTGAGATCTGAAGTATAACTGTGAGCAGGTGTACTTAACTCAGAGAGAAATGAATGAAAGAGATAAGCGCAGCTGCGATTCAATAATGGCAACCCATTCTAGCCAATGGGCATAATGGGTTACTTAGACCATGACCGATGAGCACTGTGACTGAATTGATCTATGGTGACGGGATGAGGGGAATGTGATGCTAGAAGTTTCTGAAAAAAGACACTTCTTGGTTAGCATTGAACGGAGGGAGATCTACTTAAGAAGTGAAAACAATTTTTCAAAGCGGAACTTGTGATTTATATAATTTGAAAGAGTTTCATTTGAAAAGTTATTCTTATAAGTTATTAAAAGTTGCGAGCAGAAAAATAATTAGAGTCGCTAGTTATTTTTCTTGCGTATTTTACTTTAATCAAAAGGAAAGAAACAGGCAAAATTTTAGCAGCGGAGGGCAGCTGAAATGTTTGCATTTGGAGAATCAAAGTGTCAGAAAGGGACACTAAGAAAAAAAAAAGCTAAGTATAGTGTTTGAGTGCTTTTCGTAAATTTAAGAAAAGTTAAATTAATTATTTGATTGATTGTTGCCGGTAGAATTTCCTTTGTGTTTTATACCGTAAATTACGGAATCGATGCTTTGTCCTTTCAAACCGATATATATCGGCAATTTGGCCTTACGGCAATTTTCTGTGGTGAAGACCGTTAAGTTTGCTTTTGTTCTCAATTCAATAATCCTTTGTGATTCTACATTGTTTTCAAAAAATTTTGAGTTTTACACCTATAATGAGAAAGGTTTCCCAAATAAAAAGAATTTCAAGTTAAAATTTTGTTAAAGTATTTTATTTAGTTCGGAACAAAATTGTATTCCCAAAAAACTTGGTTTGGAAATTTCATCTAAAAATTTCCTGGCGCCCATTTTTTTAGAAAGTATGCCCATGTGCCTGCTTCCTAAACTTTATCACAATTATCAATTTTTATTCGATTAATCCAATCGAAGTAATTTTTTTATTTCCTACTTTTATCATAAAGTGTGAACCCACCCCCAGCTGAGCAGTCAGAAGTTGGTAGCATCTAAAGTGCTGCAGTGTTGCATATCTTTCTCCTTCTTTCCCACACACACACATTCTGTTTGACAGTTGTCAACTCTATTCTCCATTATCGATTTTCTCCTTCGGTGCGTCGGATGCGCAAATTATTAAATTCGTTGTAAACTATTCTCTTATTATGAATCAAATAGATAATTGGATTCGATAATCCAAAGTATCAGGGTTTTCAAGTATTCGTCTTATCCAAATTGACCTTAATTAACCTTAATTATCGCGAGAAAGATATATTGCAACAAAATTTCTACGTTTAAGCAAACCAATTAAAGAAATACATTATGAAAAATACTTTTTGAATGTCATAATCCCGAAAAACTTATCACCGTTTTTGAAATTAAAAATCGCACGCGCCATTTTGCAATTCGAGATAGGCATTAGAGATTTGAGCGTCCGACATTTCTTGCCCAATTCCTTTCAAGATCCATTCCTATAGATCTTTTTAGAAAACCAGGAAGTTATTATTTTATTTTTTAATTTTTCTTCTACATGAAATTAATTTAAAAAATCAATAAAAAACTAATTTAAAATTTTGATAAAATAGAAGTTTCTACAATTTTCTCCAAACTTTACATTCTTGGGGTTTTATTTATGAATGGGTCTTATATTGTGACTCTCATAGGTAGATAAGAATTCCAAAATGGTTCAGTGGTTCTATATATTCTTAAAACGAAAATGTTTTTCACTTAATTTTTTTTCTTTTCAAAGTATTTATATGTGTATTTAGTTTTTAAAAATTCAAATTTGGTTTCTGATTTTTTTTTTTTAATTATTCCATAAAATGTTCGCTAGAATTTTAAAAAAGATTTTTGAGGGAAACTTTCAAAAACTAATTTTAAGATGTTAAAATTTCGTTTTTGAAAATTTGAATTATTGCAAGAGAATGTAAAATTATTATAAAAAAAATATGCAAAACGAAATTTTAATTTTTCATAACTATTTAAAAAATTTGGATATTACTCTTACAGTTAAAAAAAAAAAACTGTTTTTGAAATTTTTTTAATTTCTTGTAAAATTTTTGTAATTTAAGAAACGAAAATTTTAATTTTCCAAAATTATATTTTCAAACTTTTATAAAATTAAATTAAATATGTATTTCAAATTATTATTTTTTAGTGTTTTAAAAATTTAAAAATGTTTTTTATAAAATTGAAAAGTGATTTTAAAAACGATTAAAAATGAAATTGGAATCTCTGGAAATCTATTTCCAGTTATTTTGAAAAATTTAAAGGAGAACCGGCAAAAATGTATGGAAGCTGTTCTAAGAACCAATAACAACGAGACATATCTCATTGAAAAGGTATTTTTGTGTACATGAATACTTATTATAAGATTATCAACATTTCATCATTATAAACTTTATATATAATTGCGTCCTCATATGAACTATAAAAAGTCATTAATTTCTGGACTTATAGTTCTTAAATTATAAAAGTCCACTGTGGAGTTTATAAGCCAAAACATATGACCCTGTTTTATAGAAATTTAAAAAAATTGACCACGACTTTGTAATTCATTTTTTAACTAACCCCCGTATTTATAAAGAAAAAATAGTTATTTCAGCTTCCGTGTTTATGAAAACTACACCATAGAATAAAAATGTTCTGAACTCAAATGGGGCACTAAGCAAATGCCTTTAGTTTGAGTCCAGACAATTCTTTTTCCATGGTGTAGTTTTCCTAAACACGGGAGCTGAAATAACTATTTTTTCTTCATAAATAAGGGGGTAAGTTTTTAAGAAGTTATGTAGTAAAAACAACCATTCCAATATTTTTTTTAAATGTTCAAGAATCTATACAAAATACTTAAAATAAATAAAAATCAAAAAGTAGCATTAAATGAACATTTCCATTATCTAAGTAAGCAACCTAAAACGACCAACAATAACAAACCAACAATAATTATTAAAACTCATTCGGGCTCCGAGGTGTATGTAGGTGTAGATAGATAGATATATAATTTTACTTCATTTTTATGCTACTATAAAATAAATAATGACAATAACATAAAGTTGCCTGTCAGGTTTAAAATTTGTCGATAAACAATTTTACTTAGGGCCAATTTGTTCACAGTCCATTAAAAACTGAATTGTGTATCGTTTTAACTAATATCACGTTTAATATAAAATTGTCATTAAGAACACTTTATTAATTTTTGAATTATTCACGCGCTTTTAGTAACTGGCTTGCTTTAAATTGCTGCTTTAAATTTATATGCTTTTTAAAAATATCCTTGGGATTTTTATTTTATTTTGACTGATGAACTATCAATTTAGCACTAAATCAAGATAAAATAGCGTCTGTTTGTTCACTCTCAATTAGCGTTGACAGTCAGTTTTGTGTTTGCTCATTTTATTTGTTATCTGAAAGTGTGATTTGAATAACCAAAAGCGGCAAAGTTGAAAAAAAAACCTTCTGACGGAAATACAAACTATACTTTTCGGAATATTTTTGGTACACTGAATAAGAATACATCCCCTTAATCATTTCTTTAGGTTTTTCGCTATATTGCAATCAAAAATCGTTGCAAAACAGTTTTTTTCCAGTTTAATATTGCATAATTTCAAAAACCAAACGTTATAGGTTAATTTTGAGGTCTGATTTGTATTGAGTGTATTAAAAACATTAAAATAATTGTAGATTGTTTTTGTTACCAGAAGGTTTTTCAAAACTTGTTTAATTTTGTTTCCCACATCGCACTTTATGATTACAAAAAAAAAGCAAACAAAATATCGACTGTCAACTCTAATATTGAGAGTGAATAAAAGGAAACAGTTCGTTAACTCCCTATTATGGCTAAACATCCCCCTTAAAAAGTGGATTTTGTCGTTTTAGCTAAAACCAATTTTAAATTAATTAAATAATTAGTTTATAGAGGGAACTTCATTTTAAATTGTTAAAGGAGGGTGAATAAATACAAATATTGGAAATCAATTAATTTCTAATTTTTAATAGCGAATTTAAATTTAATGGAAAGTGAATAAATTAGGCCTTAGTGATTTTAACAAAAATGATAATGAAAATTCCTTTAAAATAAGATAGCGATAGCTTTTGAAAACTTATATATAGAGATTAAATAAGCAGCTGCCATTTAAAACGTTTAAAAATTGTGTACGTGAAAGAACATCATTTCCAAGAAATATCCTTCTATACATTTTGAAGATTGGGCGAATTCCAGCGAAGTGATAAGTATTTTCAGAAGCGTCTAAATTGCAAAGTATGCATGAACCATTTTTGTATCTCTTTGGAAGGCTCTTCCATTTAGATTGAAAAGTCTACAGCGAGTTTTTTTAGGATGAGGGAAAGTCATCAAAGTAGTTTGGGGTTTGGCACTTCAGAGTAAAGCAGTTTGCAATAATCATCCTGCAATTGGGACTGATTGTCGTTGCTGATAAAACATTCCCATGTTTTTGCTTCAGCTTAGATAAGAGAATTTTATGTAATCCTTGCCTTTCATTTAAATTTGTGATGAACGAAAAATCCATTGACGTGACATGAAAAAGGTCCAGCCATTCCTTAGCCCAGAATATCTTCCTACTAATTTTAGCTTCTGACAAGATTCTGGGTAGCCTGTTTGCAAGATGCTGTGTTTTCCCTTTCCGTATAAAAGAAAAATGCAAGTCAATAGGGGTCGTAAAAAAAAAGCTTTAGGAAGTCCAGTTTCAATATGTAACGCATAGTTGGGTGTTGCTTCTGGGGGGAGAAAACATCTTGTAATAAAAAATCGTCGCAACTTTTCAACTTGTGTGTGTTCTCTTCTCTAAATCCCCACCCTTGAGCACAGTATAACATTATAGATCTCGTAGCAGCATCGTGAATATTAAATTTAGCTGAGTGTTGAACTGATTTATTTCTAAGCAGATTGGACCATGTAGCATTTATGTAATTTTTTGAGGATGCAAGGCTTTTATTTAAATGTTCGTTCCACGACATATTTTAGTTGAAAACAATTCCCAGATACTTATACTGGTTTGATACTGGGGGCCCTGCTACATAACTTTATTCCTTTCCATTCGAAAGTTGATTTCAATGTTTATTTAAAGTGGTTATATGCATGAAAAATGTTAGTACTTCCGACTCTTTGCCATAGAATCTCCAAAAAGCGCTGTTTTGTTTACTAAAAAAGTACATGCTATATAAAAGAGCCAACTGAGATTTTATGAATTCGAACATTTTTATTGAAGAATCGAATTACATAGTTGGGCCCCTATAATCTCACTGCCGTGGAAATCCCATTTCTCACAAGCAGCTCTACGTCCTCCGGTGTATAATATTATATAAAATAATTAAAACTAAATCCCTGCAAAATATCTCAGCTTCCCGAGAAGAAAAGATTAAAGTATTTTCTTAATACAATTACCTAATTAATTTTTGTATTTTTATCATTAAATAAAATCTCTAACTCAAGTGATATGTTTTGTAATTTTTTGAAGATCTGAAAAGATTTAATTTATTTTTTTCTTTAAATTGACCAGATATTATTATAATGATAGAAAAAAAAAACGTTATTATCTACAGATTAATAATCAAAAACTTTTTTTAATTTTTTTTTTTTATAAATACACAAAATCTCCTTGACCAAAATTAAAAAAAAATCACTTAACGTTTTTTGTATCTTACTTTTATATTCATACTCAAATAACAGAGATAAAACATCCAATGGAAATATTTAAGTCTCATGCTGACTGTGGGTGTAATTATGTTAAGGCATAAGGCAATTGTTTTAATATTTGTCAAGTGTCCTCATTGTAAATGAAATATAAATATGACAAGACAAAATAGGATTATTATTTTAAATTTTAAGATACCATCTGATGACCTTTTATTAAGTCTGGTCATTTTTTAATGATGTGCTATATAGGTATGAAAAACTGGTCGTTTTATGTTTCTCATAGTTGATTACTCGTCGGTCTGTGTTAACAAAAAATCCTTAGAATTATTTTTCCTCTTTGAAGAACAGTATTTCAGAAATAAAATAATTATCTCAACATTATTTCGTTAAACGATCGTTTAACTCATTTAACCTCGAGGTTCTACAAATGCATCTATATTCTATATACATAGACATCTGTACATCACTACATTTGGGTTTGCTTTATTTTCAGACGTTGTTTGTAATCTAGGTTAATTTAATTTTCAGCATTGGACAATATATGAATTTTTTGTATTACCCTTAAAGGTCAAAAATTTTGTTTCGTACTGAAGGTTCCGTCCCGTCTGTGTATTTTTTATTTTTCATTTTGTGTCTAACATCATGAAATTTTATAGATCCTTCTAGTAACTCAGCTGCCAAAAACACAGTGCAACACGTGTACCTATTCATTCATCATCAGCTTAATCCCTATAGTCGTATATGAATTCCAGAACCGAAAATCCATAAATCAACCGACGATGCGATGGTGTGGAATTGATCTGAAGGACTTGAAAGGTTTGTCCCCTATGAGTTACAATTTTACTTTAAGGAAAATTGGATGGATCTAGTTCTAGGTTTGTACCTATATACCTAATATTGGTAAAAATAAAATGCACGACTGGGTCGCATATACTGTCTCAAATTTCAAGAGCCTTAAATTCTTAAAGTAGTCAATCACACTCATTCAGTTGCAAACAGCTCGATGATGGAATCTTGTTTCCGAAACGCGTAACTAAAAATTAAATTATTAGTTGTGATAAATTAAAAAAAACAACAAAGTTTTTTTTTTTAAATAAAAAGAAATAATAAAAGTTTAAAATATTTAATTTATTTTAAGCAATATTTAATTTTCATTTTATACTTTTCATAATAACACAAAACTGGATAAGTCACAACCAATATGAAGAAATTAAAATCACTTTAAATGATACAACTCTAGGTTGATTTAGGACGTGTGTCAATTGCGTTAAAAGTGCGTTAAATTTGATCCCATGGCTTATTTTGGCAATACAAAGGTGAATACAGTGGTCAAAATTTAACCTGCTCAGGAGCTGCTTTAAATTTTAACTTGTGGATAAATTTTGACGTTTGTATTAAACTTCTTGCACATTACTGACACCATGGACCTATTATAACTGGACTGCTAGGAGCCAACATCACGATGGTTCTATTTATTATAAACAGAAATCGATATACTAGCGGCAATTTGAAAACGACTTAGGACCAGTTTGTTCACAGTGGGTTAAATTTAGAATGTGACTTACACGCGCTCTTATTAACTAATCATGTATTAAAACGGGGTACACATATTCAAACCTGTTTGATATTAAACACTAAACAGTATCAAAAAAATTTGTAAACAAATAACGTGCTTGTCAATCAGATAGTAAACCCTATCAAACGTGAACAGATTTGTCAAACTGGTTCGATAATGTGTACCCCGCTTAAGGCTCTTCCCAAACGACTCGAAAATTCGGTGCGGTGGAGAAACATTCGCCGTTGGTTTGGGCACTCTCATTTACCTCGATGTTAATAAATTTTGACTAGCGAATGTTCGCCTTAAAAGCTCTCCCAAACCAAGGCGAAACATTCGGCGCGCTACAATAGGCATTGTTGTCGCTTTTAATCAGTGAAACCATCTTCAATGCAACTTTTGTATGAGAATGACGATCGACTAGCAGTCCAGGTATACTAGATCCATGACTGCTACTGTCAAAATGCAATTTCCACGTTCAAGATTGTATTCAGAGCGATGTGGATAGATTTGTGTTGTAATTCCTTCTGAAAAAAGGTATTGCAACAATAAATCAAAGTATCTGAACATTTTTGGATAGGTTGACACCGTCTGGGATAGGTTCACGCAAGGAATGTCAATGGGAAATGTATGTTTTAAAAAATCCCATTTAATGCAATTGAAACAGCAAAACCCTTCAATTGTATGCACCCCTATAAAAACGGATCAAATTTAACTGGGATCAAATTTAATCAACATTTTAACGCAATTGACACACGGCCTTACAGAAGGAAATAATTATTCTGAGATTCACTTGCTTCATCGTTATCTGCCAATTAAAATCTCGGGTTTGATTTTCTAACGAATACAAGACCTACCCTGCAATACCTTTACCATGTTAAAAGCCATAAAACATGCAATAAAAGGAGTTTCTATATACTACCCTTTGTTGTCGTAAGATTATAAATCGAGAAACTATCACCAAAGTGAAAAATAGCTTCTGAATTTGTTTGAATGGAAAGAAAGTCCCAAGGGACAAACTTGAGCTTCCTTATACGGAGATGGAAGTACATAGTTGAAAAGAAAAAACTGTGCAAGTAAAACATATTGCAGTTTGAAATTCCTTAAACATTCTTGTCTATGGTTAAACTCTTTGAAGTTAGAAGAACTTAAATCCCCCCAAAATACACAACTCGTTATTTTTGCAAAGGCATTAAGTTTGCAGTCCATTAACAGAGAAACTTTTATCATCTACAGTTTTGTCAATGTTGTTAAGAAAAATATTCAAATAAAATCATTTTTTCTGTTACCTTGGCGATTCACAGAAAACTAATGTTTTTTAACTGCAGTATTTAAAACAAAAAAAAATGGCTAAAATAACCCAAATCAACAAAAACAAATTATGGGTGCATTGTGAATGCTTGACAAGAACTTTAAAAATATGTAATCATTACATCGATAAACGGTCGGATATCCAAATTCTCTAACCAAAGCAACCTTAAATAATTAAAAATGGAACTAAAAGTATAGCCATTAATTCTGTCCAAATTAAACTTTTGTAGGAAAACACGATGGAAAGTTTGATAATTTCGGCTCCTCCTGACGATGTGTCTTCTTCAAGTCGCTCGCTGCTATGTTCTGCATTCATGTGAGCCTTTTTTTTTGTATTGAATGATTAAATTTGTAAGCTATCATATTATTTAGAGTCGAATTTAACCGAAGGTCGGCTTTTAATCAAATTTAAGCTGAATTAGACTCTAAATTCATGTATCACCTTGGACAATTGACTGATGTAACTTTTTTTTTTTATATTTAACGTGCGCTAAAAGGGTTGCGACTACCCTTAAAATGATGTACACAGCACGAGCGATTAGGTAGGTTGGAGGGGATTTGAAAGGAGATAGCGATTCACATTGGTTTTGAATGTCTGTAAATCACAATGGGAGGGGAAAATTGAGCTGGGAAGAGCATTCCACATTCTTGCAGTACGACTAAAGTTAGAATCTCTGTACTTAACATCACGTCCAAAGTTGGGCTCAAGGGTAAACTTCTTTGTCCTTAGACTTAATTTTAACTATAGGATTATTAAATCTGAAAATCGGGCGTTGTCTTTCAGATGCTGTTCGCTTGACTTTGTTGTATGGTTTTTTCCATAGTTTACAATGTTCCTAAGATTGTGGCTGTTTACAACATTAGAGCCTCCTCCAATTTTGTGCATTACGAAGCAGATAGTTTTACCCTGCTCCTTTTAAGCTAGAACTTGTCCTATTTCTTTCTTTGTTAATGAATTTTTTCTGCCCAAAGTTGCGAATTACCTGATGTAATGACTCGAAATGCACTTTTATTTGATTCCGAATATCATAACTAATAGGGTTTCCTTTTGTCCGTTAACCATAGTACATACTTCCTCGTGAAGTAAACATTCACCTGTGGAGAAAGTGAATGTTTGACATTTCTCACTTGTACATACTTGTGAATGCGTTGTGAACGAATGACGTAAGAAACCTCAATGCATCAAATATCTAGCACAAAATTAATCTTTGGTGTGTAAATTTATTAAATTTATTATTTTTTAATGTTTCAAGTTGATTCAAATTCTATCAGCACGCTACGCAAAGAACAAACAGAAAACAAATGGGAATGCACATTTTTTTTTCTTTTATCACGAGCATTTTGCTCGTGAATTGCCCGTGAACGAAAATTCTCCACTTTGTTCTTCACTAAGCTTCACGAGCGATGAAGCGATGACAAAAAAGTATTTTTTAAGGCCTAACTGAAAAAAAGCTTCATAAGACAGGAAATTATTAACATAATACCAATAATTTTTGATCACTGCATTTCCTGTAATTTTTTTTTTCCGATTGTCGAAAACAAAAAATCTTAATCTTAATCTTTTTTTATGAAATTTTAAAAACTATTTTTTGAAAAGATTATTTTTTTAATTCCAGAAGTAGTTTCCAAGAACGTGAAAAAACTACATGCTTCTCTCATGTGAAATAACCCTAAATATAACGAATTGGTGTTATTTCTCATGATTTTCTCAAAAACATGACCAGATGACAAAAAAGGATGACGGAATTTAGTTGAACGTCAAAATTTACCTTAAGAACACAGTTTAATTCTTCGTTTTCAGGACCATGTAAGCCTGTAAAACCAAAAGAAATTCGAACTTTTTGTATTGTTTTTTGTTTAAATCTTAAAATTAATAAATCTTTATCGTGAGAATTATAAGTTATTAAAGAAGTAACAGACTAATACTTAAGGATTTATATTTAGCAAAAGAGAGTGAAGTACAAAAATATGGCTACATAAAATTTTTAATCTTGGGTTTAAATATAATTATGGAAAATAGCCCTAAACTTGTATTCTAAAACCAAAATACTTTTATAAACAAAACTTTTATAGCCAGACCAACTGACAACAGAGGAGCCTGCCAGGCGGCTGAGGATACCCTAAGCAGAGTGACGCGATGACATATTCTGAGCGGTACAGAGGCCCTATAAAATCCTTGAACCCGCAAAGCGGGCCAGGCAAGGTACTTTAAAGGCTCTCCTGAAGCGACCCAAAAAATTTTTGTACGATTGTAATTTTTCTGATGTTGTTGCTTTTCATATAAATTTTGGGGGAATTTTAACATTTCTTGTTTGGGGCGGCCATTTTTTCCATTTTGAAAATGGGACCATTTTTCATTATGAAAAAAAAAAAAACAAATTTGGGTCATTTTTCATTTCTCGTTTAGGGCCATTTTTTAATGGGGCCAAATTTCATGAAGCCCAAAAATTTAGCCAATTTTTCAAGATAGTGGAGTAGATTTTTCAGAACTGTGCCGACCCAAACTACCCTTACATGGCAATTTGACTGGACTACTCGTATATAGAACTGAAATATTATAGGTCTACTCACATTTGTACAGGTATTATAAAGGGTTTTTCAACAGGGACGCTACAAAAGCAGAGCAACAGGAACAGCAAACGACACCATAATTCTTGCCGCTTTTTTGACATTTCTCTTCAATAATGTTTGCCATTTCATGATGGAAAGATATACGAGCTAACAACTAGTCGAAATTATTAAAATTTACGGCCAAAATTCGGAGTCAGTGGCCTCAACGTTAAGAGCGCTACGTCCAATTTATGGTCATCATAATATGGTCATCAGATCAACAATTGAGTGTCTAGTGGACGAATTTAAATCCACAGGCACAGTACAAAATGTTCCCATGCCAGTGAGGCAAAGAAGTGCCCGTAGTGTCGAGAACATTGCTGCCGCTGAGGCTTCAGTTGCAGAAAGCCCAAATGTGTCTCTCATACGTCGTTCTCAAGCGTCGGGCATCTCTGTGACGTCGTTGTGGTGAATTTTGCGAAAAGATCTTGGCGTAAATCCTTACAAGATTAAATTGACGCAAGAACTGAAGCCGCTTGACCACCAGAAGCGTCGTATGTTCGTGAATTGGGCTGAGCAACAACTTGAAAATGATTCGGATTTTCATCGAAAAATCATCTTCAGCGATGAGGCTCATTTCTGGCTGAATGGCTTCGTCAATAAACAAAATATGCAGTATTGGTCAGGCAGCAATCCACACGTACTCCATAAGTCATCATTGCATCCCGAAAAAATTACGGTTTGGTGTGGTTTATGGGCCGGCGGCGTCATTGGGCCGTACTTCTTCCGTGATGACCAAGACCGGCACGTTACTGTGAATGGGGATCGCTACCGTTCAATGATAACCGAATATTTTTTGCCCCAATTGGATGATATGGACTTGGAGGACATGTGGTTCCAACAAGACGGCCGGCGCCACAAGTCACACAGCGAATGTCACAATCAATTTATTGGAAACCAAGTTTGGAGAACGTGTTATCCCACGAAATGGTCTAGTCGCTTGGCCGCCTCGGTCGTGCGATTTGACGCCGTTAGACTATTTTCTACCTGAAATTGCAGTAGTATCGGCCGATTTATGCTTGAAAACCGTCGAAAATTGAGTTCAGCGTCTGGACTTCTGCAAGCGTGCCCGTGGTGGCTATGCAAAAGAAATCGAGTTCCATACATAATGTCATTGAACGTTCTTTCACAGGAATAAACAATTTTATTGATATCCAAAACCATTTTTGTTTTATTTAAAAAAACCTTTGTAGCGCTCTTATTGAAAAACCCGATATATTAATTAGGTATGTGAACAAAATGCTTACGATACATCGAGCCCTAACCACTTTTTTATCGTAAGCGACATTTTTAACAAAATCAAGTTCTTTATGCAGTTTGATAGGTAATACTGTTATGCATCTATCTACATCATAATTAGTTTTCCAATAAAACTTATTAAAAAAAAGTTACAGAGAAAAGAAAATGTATCGTAAGCGACACTCACATTTTCTGTTAACAGCTAAGTTTCGCAAATGCCATAGATTGATTTTGTTATTTAATCAACTTGGCTTTATTGTTGACCAAAGTGATGCTGCTTTTTTATCTGTTTACATAAATGGCGGATCCAAAGGGGGGGTGTTCCAAGTGGTTATTATTCCCTCTGTGAGATTCAATTTTTATTTTTGTATGTGAGTTGTGTTAAATTAGGAATTAAAGCTAGAGCACTTATGGTCATGATCCCCGCTGGGGTTTTTTGACCTCTGTTCTGTATTCATCTCGGAATTCTTTAAAGTTTCTTGTAAATGTTTCCATTTGAGCTTTATTCCCGCGCCCAGGCAAGAGGTAGAGTCAAAGTAAAAAAAAATTTGATTGAATTGGAAAATTGATGTTTTTCATGTTTAATTTCGGGTTTTATTGGCCAAAAACGTTTAAATTCATATTTTGGGTATTTCTGTCTGCAATATTGTTTATTACGCGACGAAGCAATATGTTCTTAAGTCCCCTTAAGAAACTTTGAAAGATTCAAACATTTCTGAAAACCACGAATATTTTGCCTTTTTATTTTTTTTGCTCACTAGGGTGATGCTTGAAATGAAATAGGTATTAACAGAATTTCAAAATATAGGTACTTCATCTAATGTTTATTCAAGCCACTATCGTTTGAGTTCCATGCAAGAATAGCTAAGATGGTGATGGATCGAAAAGGCTTTGAAAAATCCGAAGATTTGAATTTGTTTTTGACATCCGGAAGAAGGCGTTGTTGACACTTTTAAGTGAGTTTTTTGGAGCTTAATACCTGCTCTATATTCATATAAATAAAATAATTGTTCTTTCCATATCTATAAAAACGTAACCTATCAAATTCCTTTGAAAGATGTCTGTAATGTCGATAGTTATTGATAGACAACACATCAAGTAATAATTCAAGTGAATACTGACTATGGATGGTCCAATTGTCAATAGTTCCACACAAAAACAATTAGGGAGATAATGGCAAAATGTAATTAAGAAAGCTTTCCAAACATCAAACAATTTTCAAATATACCCGCTTAGCTAAATATACTCCCTAGGCTACCTTTTATTATAACTACAGCAGAAGGTCCTTCTCTAAGCTTAGTCGATTAAAAAATTGGTTCAGGACTTCAATTTTAGGCAGGTTAAGCACTAATGTATATGTCCACAAAGGTGTGTCACTATAGACGTAGAGGAAGTTAGAGGCCTCCACTACACCTACGCGCTATCGTGTACGATTTCTTTAAATATATTTCAGATCTCTCCAACTTTTCCCCAGTCGTCCTGTTCGACCGTTCTTCGCCATGTACTTCTAGGCCGGCCCACTTTTCTTCCCTCCTGTGTGAGCGGGTTCCACTGCATTGCTTGAGATGCAATGCACCGATCGCCTTTTCGAAGTGTGTGGCCAATCCACTGCCACTTTCTTCTTCGTATAATGGAGTCTATGGGCTCCTGACCCGTTCTCGCATGAAGTTCGGCATTGGAGATACGGTTGGTTTCGTAGACATCTATTAACGAAGGTTTGCAACTTTCTAGTAACAGTGTCAGTGACTTTCCAAGTACTGCAGCCGTAAAGCAGAACGGACTCAACATTGGAGCGGAACAGTCGTAGCTTGGTCTTTAAGCTAAAAGAGTTGTTTCTCCATATTTTGGACAGCATTCTGAACGCAGCCTTTGCTTTTCTGATTCGGCTGTTTACGTCCAGTTCAGTTCCGCCACCCGTAGAGACAATACTCCCAAGATATTGGAAATCCTCTACCATCTCTACCGGTTGTCCAGAAATATTTACTTGGATTGATGAGGAAGTTCCAAGGCTGATCCTTTTAGTTTTTGCCAAGTTGATCTTAAGCCCTACGATTTCTGCTTCTCTCTCCACCCTTGTTGTCATTTGATGGAGATCCATGATCCTATGAGAGAGTAAGCATACGTCGTCCGCGTAGTTCAGATGTTTGAGGTGAGATTGTAGAGTCCACTGAATTCCTCCATTTCCATTTGACAAAGCTGCGTGCAGTACGTCACTTATCACCAACTGGAACAGTATTGGTGACAGTATACAGCCTTGCCTAACTCCACTTTGGATTTCAAACCCTCTGACAGCCTACCTTTGTGCAAAACGTGACACTTGGATCCATCATATGTAGCCTTGATAATAGCAATCAATTTATCTGGGATGCCCCTCCTGCGCAAAGCAAGCCAAATAAATTCTCTATTGACACTGTCGAACGCTTTTTCAAAATCGATGAACAGCAGGTGAAGTGGTGATCGATATTCAACGCACTGTTCGATGATGATCCGCAAGGTGTTGATGTGATCCACACGGTATTTTGGAAACATAAATTGGACTCAAATTTTCTTTTTTATAAAAATACGAATTTGTTTTGCTATTTTTTAAATTTGTCGTAAACGCCAAAACTTGATCATGAGCTAGTAAGTTGTGAACACCAAAAGTATCGTAAACGCCAAAAACGTCAAAAACAACGTAAATTTGGCAACACCTGTATTTTGTTTATATTCAGTTTATTCCATTTACAAAAATATAACGAAATACTGAAAATCAACTCGGTCTGTTTTGCAATTTAGGGCAAAAACAAAAAAAATGTGTTTCCTGTAAAATTTACATTTTATGGCTCAATATGTATGTAGCTAAAATAGCCGTAGGAGAAACATTATTATATAATTATCTAAGTTCGATTCCTTATGACGGCACTAATTTATAAATTTAAACTTGAACATAAAGACTAAGCACCACTAAAAGGAATCTGATGATTGGTGTGGCAGCCATGAAATTGCAATAATTCCAGCCAAATACAATGGTGGTAGCCCACTCAAGTGGTTGTTCAACATTCTAGCATTCATAAATAATATAAATGAAGGAGCGAAAGCTATGCAGCCTAACTGCCAGTGTGTTAGCATACTAAAAAACTCAATCGGACAAAAATTATCATTTTTCTGAAAATCAACAATCCAAACATCTTTTATGCGTTTATTTCCCTACTGGAATAGGAATATCCCTATTTAGAAACCCTTCACTTTAAGTGATTTTTGTAGCTATTTATTTATAATAAAAACATAAAATTACGAATTCAAAAATGCTAAAACAGAATAACATACCAGAATACCATTAAAATAATACTCCAACTTTGGTACTGGTACTTAAAGGGGTCCATCTCATTATCAGGACAATATAATCCCTGAATAACAAAAATGTACTAAATCAGCTTTTAACTGTGGCCAGACTTTATGATTTTTCTCATCCCCGAAATGACAAAAGTTATTATACGGTATTTTAATTAGGGAACGAAAGAACGAATCCAGGTAAGGCCACTTGTGATAGTAAAATAACTGCCGAATTTTCACATTTCGTTTCAAGATTCATCTGTTCATGAATATAGTAATTAAGGAGTTCTATTTGAAATTATTTGAAGGTTTTTTTTATTTATGAGCTAAATCAGTTTGGTCAGCATACTTTTAGTTTTGCATTAATTTAGAATAATCGTTGAGAAGGATATGAATTGAGTCAAGAAGTTTTCTTCTTCAGTAGTTTTTATAAGAAGTGCCAAACGAAAGGATAACAAAATTTCATATCAACATGTTGCTCAACATTATATTTAATGTATAACAGTTTTAGCAGGAGGGAAATTTTTGAAACATGCGCGTTTTATTCTGAAAATTTACGCGGGAAAATCTCATTAACCATGAATTTGAATGTCAACATATTTATATTTATATATGTAGGTATATGTAATTTGTATCCCTCACCTTGAAAAATTCACAAGGCATACGGTACGG
Source organism: Melangyna quadrimaculata (assembly GCA_949320155.1). Classification (NCBI taxonomy): domain Eukaryota; kingdom Metazoa; phylum Arthropoda; class Insecta; order Diptera; family Syrphidae; genus Melangyna; species Melangyna quadrimaculata. The sequence continues at coordinate 188,962,280 of OX439484.1, forward strand.
GTGGATGGTCTTTTTTAAATCACAGGATAACTGAAAGTTTTAGTCTCATTTAGGTTAGTTAGTTTTTTGTTCGTTACAAAGCTTTGAAACTTAACTATGTATGAGAAGGGTATATACTCGTAGGTACTAGGAATGTGGTTGAATATTTTGTAAAAGCAAAAAAAATAAAAAAGATCATGACTGGAATGCTAATGAAAATAGTTGGTTAAATTATTGAGATATACGTATACATACAATAAAGTAGTTTACTTGATAGCAATTGGTGAATGGTCATGTCCAAAATGTTTCTGTTTTTTTTTTTACACAGTCAAATGGTTTTCTATAAAAAGGGAAAAGGTCTAGCTTGTTTAAGAAGTTAGATAAACACTTTAATGAACAAAACGAGAATGATTAATGATTCTAAAAAAATATGTGGTGTGGTAAAGTAGTTTTTAATTTTGTTCAAGGATCCCTTCATTTTGCAAATCAAAAAAACAAATAGTATAAACAATAAACATGTTTCTATTCACTCAGAAAAGGGCAAACACTTTCAAATAAATTATATTTAAAACCTTTTTCAATTGCAAAAACAAGTTCAAAATTTCTTCAGGAACTTTCTTAACTTATTAACGTATTTTCCTCAAACTTCAAAGATGCAGATGGTCAGAATAACTTAACAGAAATATTTCGGAGGAACGAAATTTAGTTTTCATGGAACGATTGGTTTGTTTGGGATATCAATGGGAAAAATAATTTGGTCAGAGGGAGGCTGTTTTGATTGTTCAGGATAAGAAGAAACCACTTTGTTTTGTTGGCATGACCAAACATTTAATAATTGTTCAAAACTACTGTTGTTTAGACTTTAGAGAGTCTTTTAACAACTGTTTGTCTTAAGGACCATTCACATAAGAGCGACCAACGGCCGACGAATGAACAAACAAATGGGAATTAAAAAATTAATAAACCTTAATATTTCACAAAATCTAGTCAAAATGGTAGAATTCGATTAAAGATTAATTTTTAAATTATAAAATCTGAATTTTTATTTGATTAAATATGAGAAATTTGAGAAAATAAATTGGTCGTAACGAATTGCGGCTATTCGCGACGAACAAATTGTTTTCTGAAATTTCTCATGATCTTAGCAATTATGTAAAATTAAAATTTAAGTATCTTAAAATAATCCTCAACTATATTTCTTCCATTTTGTCTAAATTTTGTAAAGAATTTAGGTTTATTAATGTCTTAAATCCCATTTGTTCATTCATTCGTCAGTCGTTGGTCGCTCTCATGTGTACACGTGTACAGTCTTTTAGATCTCACCATAGGACGATCTTCCCTTGCTTATCGTCTTACTCAATGATTATGGTATGATGTTTGTTTTTTAAACAATCAATTTGTGCTTGGATTTCCAGCGAAATGTAGTCAAGGGTTGCCAAGGTCAATTTGTTGGTTTGTTCAATAATCTGACTCAGCTTTTATGGCGGGCCATAACAATATAACAAAATAGTATAGGTTATAAGGAATTTTATTGAAAAATTTATAGGTAGGTAGGTTTATCAGAATTTCGGTAAAATAAATGGATATAAAGGTTAAGAATCTGATTTTCTAAACGGAAAATAATAAAGAGTTACATTTTTTATTTACATAATATTTATATAAAAACAAAGAAATTATTTATATGTATATGTTTGAAAATCACAAACTGATGAATACTCGTAAATATCTGAGAAAAAATTAATAGAAGAATAGACAAAAAGAATAGACGCTAATCAAAATTTTGAAAAAAAAATCTAACTAATTTTTTTCAAAATTTTATGTAATTCAGTTTTATTTTTGTTGTCAAAATTCAATGCATTTATTAATTTTTAGTAAAACACTGCAAACCGGATGGTTCTAGGTTCTAGGAAAAAGATCCCCCTCGTTACATACGACTTTTTACTTGTCTTGACTCAACCTACACGCTCTATCTTTTTGTCACAACTGAGGTGAATAACCCTGTATAAGATTTTTTAAAGTCAAATTTAATCAACCCGTTTTTAGGCCCCAGTTATAGCTATCATTGAAAGCCATCATTGAAAAAAGTTAGCTGTTGATTTTGAGGCCATTCGAGGGCTAAATCATTGAATATTTAAATGCATAAATATATCTTACAACTTCAAAATTATTTCTCACCTACATCAAAATTCATTTTGACCTACATCTTCCCCATAAAGTAACTTTTAATTTTTTCAATGATCATTGGTATAAGGTAGTTCAACATTGAAAAATTAAAAGTCATTTTATGAGAAAAGTTGTGTCTGATTGAATTTTTTTTTTATATTTCGCGCGCACAAAAGGGGTTATGATTACCCTTAAAATGTTTTAACACAGCACGAGCGATTAGGTAGATAGGAGAGGATTAAGAAGGAGATACCGTTGCACATTGGTTTTGAATGTTTGCATATCGAAATGGGAGGGGAAAGTCGGGCCGGGTAAGCCATGCCACATTCGTGTGGTGCGACTGATGAAAGAATCTCTGTACTTAACAGTACGTCTGAAGTTGGGCTCGAGGGTAAACTGATGGGCATTCCTAGAAGCGCGAGTATTACGGCTGAAACATGAAACATTACGGTGGTGTTCGAAGATTTCTTGCATCTACGGAGGAAAACTTAACACTTAGCAGCGTTCTTGGCGACGTCAAATATGTGGTCATTTCACAAAAGGTGGTCTGTGACACACATACCGAGAGCTGTTCAGTTTCCTCGATGCAAGTGCCATCCATGGATAGCGGCAATGGGGGTGGGTTTCTCTTTAACGACAGGAGACAGCATTGAGTTTTTAAAGCATTAAATTCTAAGCGGTTTTTGATTCCCCATTGGACAATGCTGTTGAGATCAGAATTTAATGAGCTTATCATACGCTGCCGTTCAAATGCCACATCCGAAGGACATGGATGTGAATCTATAAACGAATATGAGAAGCTGAGGGTACTGTCGTCAGCAAAACAGTTTAATGGATTAGAAGTTTCAGACAAAAGATCATTTATAAAAATAAGGAAGAGAGTCGGGGACAAAACGGAGCCCTGGGGCACACCAGCATTTATTTTGTGGATTTCAGACTTGAAACCGTCCAATACAACTTGTATTAAATGATCCAAAACGTAATTTCTAATCCAACGAAGAAGAGATTCATCATAATAATTATTAAGTCAAATAGCTTTACGTTGGCATCAAAATAGTCATCTATTTTGTCTCCAAAATCTCTTAAAATTGACAATTAATATTTTGAATGATGGTTTTCAATGATTGTTATAACTGGCCCCTTAGATATTGTACTTTATGACTCTATCTACATATATAGACCGAGAGTCCAGAGCAATTTTTGGATGTAAACGATAGCAAAAATTCATTTTGTTTTAATATAGGTCCATACTCCATACTATTCATATGCAAATATGAAAGTCTGGCATGTCGGGGTTGGGTCCTTAATACGTAATTCTGCATGGAAAATGCATTTTTTTCTTAAAGCCCAGGTACCAAGGATATGAACTGGAAAATTGTATTTAATTAAAGGGCTGAGCGTCTTAGATATGAACATGGAATTTAAGAACTTTTCTGAGGGTACAAATGTATGCAAGACGCACTCAAAGATTAAAGCTAAGAGTGCGTCTTGCAGCTATGTGGCTCTTCGAAAAATATTTTGGACTCCATAGCCATGTCTAGGGTACTCAGCTTTTGTATTAAATATGATTATGAAGTTTCTACACTGCATTTATAATGCACTGCATTCTAAATGCAGCATTGCATGCTAAGGCCCCAACCCCGGCGTGTCGGTGGTAGCCCGTAGCGTAATGGTTAGTGCGTTGGACTGGCACGCTTCCCATCATCGTTCACCTAAAAACTAAAAAGTTTTTTTCAGGACTACTGCCTTTTGCGAGGAATTATTGACAAATCCTCCAAGACTATCAATTATTATGAATAAGTGCTTCTCGTGCTCGTTTAGCCGTTTGGATTTAACCTTTCCCTACGGCTTGGCTGAAATGTGGGAAATCTATAAGCTTTTACCTTTACATAAATTCTTCTTAACTTAAATATTTATATTTCTTAACCTTCTCTACAATATATTCAAATTGTCTAAGAAATGTTCTTATGAACATTTTCTGACCCTTAACACAAGAATGAATTCATATGAGTGGCTATTTAAAGAAGTCTTCTACTTTGGCCATTTTCTATCCCTTACACGAGTCTCTTATGGTATAAGAAACACTTTTAAGAGTTCTTTTCCTCCTTGTGTTTCATCCCCAGTGGCAAACGAATTCACACAAATCCTCTCAAAATTCTTGTAGAGCTGCATAACTTTGCTATAGAGAAGTTATGAAATTTTATTTTGCTGTGAAATTTAAGTTCAAGAGGCGCGCCCCGGCCACGCTCATAAACCAAGATTAAGGTAAAACAAAAATATTTTATAACCTTGATTATGGCAAAGGATATTACTTCAGGGAAGAGAGGAGATGCTGTGTTTTGAATTTCTTTGTAGCTATGGCATTAATAAAATAACAAACATTTCTCTTAAGCATGAAAATTTTGTTTTCATTGTAATAATTGTTAGCTGTTTTTTTTTTCTTAGCCATCTCCTTCTATTATTATTTTCGTGAACATTCAATCCATAAAGAGGATTTTCTTTTCTATTGATGTAGATAGAAGATTCAAGACTAACCGCCCATTAACAAAATTGAAAGCATGTTAAACAAGACGGAAGTTAATGTCAACAATAGTTTTGAGTTTGGAATTTTGTCAAAACCACAAACAAGTGGTTGAAGATAATAGATGAATATTTCGATTAAAACTAGTAAAAAGGGTTGAATTTATGTGATTTGTCAAAATTTTCTATATAATCTTAATATGATATTGTGAAAATAATTTAGCTTAATGTTAACTTTGGTGTCGGGTAAATTTAAGGATCTATATATGAAGGGGAAACTTCATATTATTAAAGTACCGACACGACAAACTTTAAGTAGGTTGTTGGTATAAATGTATGTATGTAATTGGATTAGGGTCACCCTTTCTTTTCTGTTACCATCCGTTCCGTAAATTAGATGGTAAAATCTATACAGTTTATATATCTATGACATGTTTCAACAAAGTCAAAGGTTTTGTAAATGTTAGGGTTAGCTATTGTTTTCATTTGACAGGACAAAGTGAAACAAAAGCATTAAGAAAATCGTGTTTTTATTTAGTCAAACTTTTGAGATTTCTGTTGAATTAGGAAGCCTTTTTGTCTGTGCTGCTTCGCGATTAACATCGACATATAGCCTGGATTCGCGACAAATTTGGTTTGAAGCATTTTTAAGTGGTTCTCAAAGGAAAAATTAAAATTGTTGTCTCATTTTAGCTCATTTAAAGTGGTTAGCTGCCATAAAACAATTTCGACCTTATCAAATATTCTCGCAAATGGCTTTATCGTTGGTTTAAACATAATTTTTTGATTCAATACTTCTAAGTTAGTCAACAAATATTGCATTTTAAACTTGTATGAATACATTTTTTTTTAACAACATTTTTTATTTTAATTTTTTTTTTTTTCTATTTTAGAATGTTTTTTACTATTATTTCGTGAACGACATACAAAAATTAGCAAGCCCAGTCTATACAGGGTGATTTTTACCTAAAGTGTGACAAAAAGATAGAGCAAGAAAAAAAAAATCGTTTTCCCCCGCTTAGGCGGGAGGGGCAATTTTCTAAAAAATGGGCTTAAAACAGAAAACTAATTATTAAAATAGAACAGTAACACTTACAACGCAATGTTATTTATTTTTGTTAAACCAGAAATACCTTCTTTTTCAGTTTTTGAAAAATTAACTTTCAAACTCAAAATTAAAAAAAACTTGAACAAAAATGTTCAAACTAATTTTCTTCAAAATTTTACGTTATTAAATATTATTTTTTCTGTCAAAATTTAATCTTCTTATCAATTTTAGTCAAATACTGAAAACCGCATTGTTATAGGACTTTTACTTTTCAAGATTTTGAAAAATAAAGAAACTAACATCAAGAAAAAACAAGAAAAAACGAGGTTGATGATAATCAATCATTTCATTTTGACTAAAAATTGATAAGAGCATTGAATTTTGACAACAAAATAAGTACTTAGTTACAAAAAAAATTTGAAAAAAAAAAAAATAGTTTGAAATTCTTGTTTTAATTTAATTTTTTTAATTTTGAGATTGAAAATTATTTTTCAAAAATTGTTGAACAAAATAACTTTATTTTAAAAGCCAATACAAGAAGGTATTTCTGGCTTTTCAAAAAGTTATAACATGGTATTGTATGTATTTAAGTGTTAACGTTACCGTGTTACCGTCATTTTTTTAGAAAATTGCGCCTCCCGCCTAAACGAGGGGAAATAGAGCCCTCCGTTACGATTTCTTTTGTCTTGACTCAAACTACACCCTCTATCTTTTTGTCACACCTTAAGTGAATCACCCTGTTTTATATAGGTACACCGTCAATATCTAACTATTTTTTCGTTGTTAGTTACGAGAGCAAGTTCGAGCGGTCAAAAGTACGGTCAAGTTAGACTTTCACTGGGACCTAAATCCGGGGTCAGGTTTGACTTCACTATTCCATAGGGTATTGATTCACGAGTCTAGAACCATATTTTGCTCAACTGTACCTAGAGTCATTTGGACGCCATATTGATTTGAATGTTCATTTTGATTTTTGCTTATAACTCACGCATTTTTGATCTTAGGAAAAGAAGTAGTACTACAAACTTGTAGAGAATTAAATTTTCTACAAAAAATGTTAAAAACCTTTTTTCGCTATTCACTTTTATTTAAAAGTTACATCCCATTAAATCAAAAAAATACCGTTACAAAAGTTATAGAACTTTTAATTATATATATGTTGTACAGTTTCTTAATTGGAATAACGGTTCTCGCTCTGAGCGAATATACGCTCGAGCAATCCGCAAGGAATTAGTTTTTTTTATTTATTTATTTTTTTTTTAATACAAATAGTACAGTAACTACATACATTCACGTATGCGTCAAATCTGATATTTCAGATTTTTTGCTGAGTTGTTCAGGGTATTGGCCTGGTAAACAACCTAAGATTTCGACCCCGAGCAACGACCGCTTCATGATCAAAAATCAAAAACACGGGATTTTTTCGCCAAGTAATTTTAAATAAAAACATTGTTCTACGTCGCGACGGAGCAAAAGCAAAGTAGGTTAGTTTGCAGACATAGAACAATGTTTTTGTTTAAAATTACTTCTTTAGGACTGAAATCGACAATAATGTCACTGTTTTTTGATTGTTGACCATGAAGCGGTCGCTGCTCGGGGTCGAAAACGTAGGTTATTTACCCGGCCAATATACTGAACAACTCAGCAAAAAATCAGAAATATCAGATTTGACGTATACGTGAATCTAAATAGTTACTGTCCTATTTCTATTAAAATACAAACAAAATAAATAAGGGGCTTATTGCGATAGTCTATTTAGATTAGACTTTAAGTCGAAAAAAGTCGAATAGACTTAAGTCGAATAGACTCTCGCAATTAAATACAAAAAAACTAATTCCTTGCGGATTGCTCGAGAGTATATTCGCTCCAGAACGAGAACCGTTATTCCAATTAAGAAACTGTGCAAGTAAAAAATATAGATAATTAAAAGTTTAATAACTTTTGCAACGGTATTTTTTTGATTCGAGTGACAAAAAAAAATTATAACCGATTACATACAAATTTTTTTTTAATTTTTTGTTTAATGTGATGTAACATTTAAACAAAAGTGATTAGCGAAAAAAGTTATTTAACATACTTCGTAGAAAAATTAATTTTCTACAAGTTTATTGCGTTACTTTTTTGTCTAAGATCAAAAAAGCGTGAGTTATAAGCAAAAATCAAAATGAACATTAAAAACAAAATGGCAGCCAAATGACTCTAGGTACAGTTGTGCAAAATGTAGTTTTAGACTCGTGAACCAATACCCTATCGAATAGTGAAGTCAAACTTGACTTCGGATTTAGGTCCCAGCGCGCTATATATTGAAATCTAACTTGACCGTACTACAAGTCGTGCATATTTTTTGTATTCAAATCGTAAGAGCCGTTTTTGAGATACATACCTTTTTTTATAACAATTTCGTGGAAGATATCATTACTTTTGACACTAAAAAAAATTTCAACTAAACAAAATCTCAAAAGAATCACCGTATATCCTAAATTCAAAAATCTGAAGAAAATCGATTCAGCAGCTTAGGCTGCAGGTCAAGGTATTTACAAACAGATAGGCAACTCATTTTCTTATTGCCACTACAGTGTTCATGGGGTTGTTGATAAATAAGTGATTTCATTTTCATAGCCTTTAATTTCAACTTACAATTTCATAAGAAATCTTATTAAAATAAAGTGAAATTTACAACTTACAAAATTATTTATTGGTTTGGATAGATTTAATGATTATGATCTTACCAGACCTGCCCAAACGTCTTATGTATTCGCTGCAGTTATTCGTAATTTACTTTTTTTTATAAGGCCATTCATTTCTTTAAGAACTAAACTAATTATTTTTAATTGAACTTCATTCATAGAAAATATCGTTTTTAATTTGCTGTGTAATTTTTTTTTCAAATTTTATAACTCATCATTTCTCTGTTAGAACTTTCACTATTTATAAAGACAAATCTATGCATCAGATGCTGGTGAAGCTATAAACTCGTCAAGATCAATGTGCGCTATAGAGATATTGTTTGTATGGCCTATTATGTTGATTATAACTGTACGCACCATTTTATAATTTTAGAAAAATGTGAAACAAAAAAAAAGATAATTCTTATGCTACGCTACTGTAAAAGATTCAAATCGTAACGACCCGGATTCTTTATTGAAGAAAACTTTATGAAATTCTATTTGAAAACTTAAGAACGAGTTTCAATAAATAATTCTATAAACACTGTTGACCTTCTGGCTGGAATTTTTTTTTTTTTTTTCAGTTCATCTTGAGTTTGTATCTTTTTGTATGGTTTACCATCAAGAAAAAAAATATAGGTACATAAAGAATGCGTTTTACAGCTTTTACTTGTAAGGTTATGGTGTAACAAAGTTATGTATGAATGCAAGCTGAACTTTTGACCGCTATTGCCATTAGCAGGTGAAATAACGAGTTTTTGTTTTATGGCTGTTTAAGTGTGACTATTAGCGCTTTTGCTTTCTGTTAAATGAAACTTAGGAAGAATCAGGTAGTAATTAAATTAATGAAAGTGAAAATAAAGCCTTGATAGAGTTTATCAAATATTTTGTTTACATTTAGTTTTGTTTCTTATTTGTTTTTTTTTTTTTTTTTTTTTGTATAAAAATGCAGGAATTCATGAGAAAAGTATTAAATTTCACTTTTAATGAGCGTGTGATATCGTTGTTTTGTTTTTATAGGCTTTTTATTAAATTTTTCAATCAACACTTTTAATGAAGCTTAAAGTTTGCGGTTAGGTTAAGGTATACATACATTAGCTTACAAAAAATTTCAACAATGATATATTGTTCTAATATAAGCACAAATAATTGAAAATAATAAATATAAGATTCTCCTGAAGGCTTTTGTAAATATTTATACTAAATACCTTTATTTTAGGTTATAAGGATAATTTTTATCTTAAATCTTCTAGAGAAACAAATTTTTTTTCCTTTTCTTATATCTTAAAAAAAAATGCACGAGAATGTACCTAGACATTGACGGTGTAGATATAGTTATGGTATAGAGGAGACACAAGCTGGCAGTTTGGAACGGATAAAATTATTCTGATTGGTTCGAAACAACTTCTGGAGTAAGACAGGGATGTACATTGTGTCCGACCTTATTTGCCCTCTTCATAGATGACTTAATTGATTATCTTCCCGGTGGAGTGGACTTTGCAGGAGTGAATATTTAGGCATTGCTCTTTGCAGATGATGTAGTCTTGTTTGCGTACTCCCCCGAAGCTTTACAACTCATGATCAACAGAGTGTATAATTACTGTCGGCTATGGAACCTCATAGTCAACATAGAAAAGTCCAAGGTAATGGTTTTTAGAAGAGGGGCTGGAAGATCTGCATGTAATGAAAAAAGGACCTTAAATGGAGAAAGTATATAGAGAGTGAATGAATACAAATATCTGGGCGTATATTTTTCAAAAAACTTAAGTATGGATCAACTTTTCAAGGAAAAGCTGCAGAAGTCAAAAACTGCTGTTAATATTACCTGAAAAAATTGTTTTAGGAATAAATCCATATTGCATCCATATATAGAGAGTGAATGAATACAAATATCTGGGCGTATATTTTTCACAAAACTTAAGTATGGAACAACTTTTCAAGGAAAAGCTGCAGAAGTCAAAAACTGCTGTTAATATTACCTGAAAAAATTGTTTTATGAATAAATCCATATTGCAGAGCAGCATCATCTGCCACCGAACACGCCAAACTACGTCATTATACTTGAAACGTGAATGTCACCTCTATTCATAAAAACGCTTAAGCTACATTCGGACTATTTGCTTAAAGTCTTCAAGATGCCTAAATCCCGGCTTTCCAGAAAAGTAGCCCTCAAAGCTGTACGAGACAAAAGTAGCTGGTACGGAGAGTGGTGGGGACTTGCGCAAGGATGTGGTATAAGTTTGAATATATATATGTTGATGATTACATGGGCAGTAAAAGACATCTGTATGGAATAATAGAAAAAGTAGATGAGCGGCGTAGAGAAGAATATACAACGGAAGCTTCCGGTTCCTTGTTCAGATCAATCTACAGTAGGCTTAACCACAATTTGTCCGATAAAAATTATTTCCGGGATACAAACAGTGTGCACATGATTTCGACAATGGCCAGGCTACGGAGTGAATTACTTAACTTGAACTGCATTCCCCACAGGGCTGATTTACCATTAGAGTACAGTATATGAAACTTGAATGAACGGGAAGATGTTATTCACTTCGTTGGAAGGTGCCCAGCTCTTAGAGAAACTAGAAGATGCATTTTTGGAAGTGATTTATTATTGGAGGATCAAGTTCTTGTGCAGCTGAATGAGATGGATGTTTCAAGACTTTACGAATACTGTAACATTTCCTTGATGTATAGGGAAAGAATAATGAATGGAGACTTTTGAAGTACAAACCTGCTTTAATAACTGCTGTTGTTTAAACTTTTAAAATATTAATGGCATTTTTTTTTTAATTTGATAATTCAATTAATTTTAAGATAGCTTATAATACAAGAAAAAAAGATTTTGTTCAATCTGGCAGACGGCAACATGCCATGCTAAAAAGATTTTTGTATAAATTATAATTTGATGTGAAGATGAATAATATTTAAGTGGATTTAAAACCTACGTTATGATCTTGGTAGGAAGAAGTGTCAGAAATTTCAAGTTTGAATCTTGTTAATTTGTCTAAAGGAAAACAAAAAAATAAGTATTAAAAAGACCGACATATACATAGTAATGGTTTGCTATGTATTTGTAATTCTTTAACGAAAAAATAATAAAAAAAAGTTAAATTTTTTGATTTAATGCAAATAAATTGGAAAAAAATTTATTAAAAAAAAATAGTTTTCTTTGATTTTATTTTTTTGTAAAAAAAAAATATTCATACAAATTTTAAATGCAATATTTGTTGAATAACTTAGGAGTATCAAAATCGCAAAATAATGATACAATCAACTAAGTCAATGACGAGATATAAGGGAATATACCTATTATTATGTAGTACATATAAAAAGCAGCAATAAAAAAAAATACATAACTTAATTTTCATTATGCAATTTTAAACTTTTCTTTTCACGGTTAAACATTGTAACATAAAAAAGTTAATTTTCATTATTCGATTTTTTGCTAAGAAATGTTGTATGCAGTATTATTAGAATTGGTCTTAGCATTACATGTACGAAGTTTAATCAAAATCGTTAGAGCCGTTCGTGAGAAAACTTGATAAAACCCAAATCGTTGTATAGCAGCTATACCCGTTCTAGATGAGCTAAAAGAAAAATTTGATTTTTTCCTCTAGGGAACCACATAGAAACACTTCACACTAAATTTGAAGCAAATCCGTTAATTCGTTTAGGCTCTAGCTCGATGTACATCAGGACGAACAAACGCACGAAAGCACGGACGCACAGACGCAAAGACAAACACATTGACGGATGTCTTGACGAAAATAACTTTTAGACTTCTCCATCATCGTAATGTTAGTTATGATTAAAAGGTCGATTTTTTTACACGAAACCAATACATGACCTATAGAACAAGTAAAAACGTGTGCCGCTTGGTATAAACATGATAACTCTATACAAAAATTCCCTTTTGACGACCACTTTACGAGCTAGAGCCTAAACGAGTTAACCGAATGACTTCAAATTTGGTACAAATATGCATAAAATTGAAACAAAATGATTCCTTAATTCTTGAAAAAGATTTCACAACATTTTAAAAGAAATTTAAATGTCTACCTTAAATATACATTTATGGAGTTATCGTGTTTATACCAAACACCACAGAAATGTACAGTCAGTGTTGTTCCTCTACACGTCGACTTTGATTGTCTACCTTTTTACGTAGACAATTGTGTAAACAATGTAGACAATGTCGACAATGTTGACAATGTAGACAATGTAGACATTGAAGTCGACAATGTAGACAATGAGGATATCTCATTCTAATCTGTCATTCTTGATTGTTCTTTCGCAAGGTTTATTTCTATTTAGAAAAGGTGCGTGTTTGACTTCAATTAAATATCGAAAAATTGACTTCTTTGATAATAAAACTATGTCTGGTCGACGCAAAAATAAAGCTTTTGATGAACTGGGTTTCCTTTTAATAAAATCAAACAACAACTATGTAGCATATTGCACAGTGTGCAATAAAAATTTGCATAACACTGCAGAAATCCGTCTGCGCAGCCACAGGTAAATATAGAAACGTATTAGATAAACCATAAAATCATATTATTTATTGACCATATGCTTTAACATTCAATTGGGGAAGGAATGCCTGCAAACTATCCCAATCACCTGCGGCATCTGAATCCGGTGATGTTTCTATGATTGTTTTTATTGATGACAGTGATCTAAGCTCGAGTTCCGGCAATCAAAACTCTGACTCTGAGACGGTAGTAAAAAATTGTGTTTTTGTATAAAATTTATAGCTCACAAATGTTAATTGTTAGATGTCTATCTCTCTTACAAACGATGTTGACAACAATAATGTTTATGTTTTAAATAGGTGTGTAAGTATTTTTATTTTACTAAAATCGATCAAATTGAATCTGACGCATTCTTTGTAGGAAGCAGCTGACAAAACCGACCCATTGAACAGTTGTTCAACTCATGCTCCAACAACTCTTACTCATAACTGAGTCAAGCGAAGTTCAATCAAAAGTTGCGACTACAACAAGCTCATCATTTTCATTGAGTTCCAACAGTTGCAGTTCCTCATCTTGGTCGTTGGGCCCACACCCACCTGTAACAACTTTCAATAAGAACATACAACGATCGAAACGTTGTCCAACCCCATCACACTCTGTTTCTAAATTTATGGACCGATTGACGGAAAGAGAGGAAGACGAGTTGAATGAAGCTTTGGGTAAACTGGTTTTTTAATGCAACATTCCGTTAAGAATTGTTGATTCAATTCATTTTAAAAATTTTATAAACAAAATTCGACCTGCGTATGCAGATAAGGTTCCAGGTCGAAAAAAACTTTCAACAACGCTTTTGGATCAGGCCAATGATAAATGTATTTCTTCAATTAAGGGATCTATCAGTTCCGATTCTGTTTTGCTGATTGATGGCTGGAAGAATAGTTCCAGCAACAGCAAGACTGTCGTCTCAATGTTACATAATGCTGAAGGCGAACAAGCATTTCTTCAGGCCTGGGACCTATCTGGAGAATGAGAGACTGCAGAAAAGCTAACAAACATACTTTCAGAATCTGTAGATCTTGCAAAAGAAATCTACTCCACTCAGGTTTACGCTGTTGTATCTGACAACGCCAGCACTATGAAGGGAATGGGAAAAAATGCAGAGCATTTTATATGGCATAGCACTTGTAGTAGTCATATTGGAAATCTTTTAGCCAAAGACTTAATCGACAAAAATATTAATGCCAAGGTTGCTTTGATTTTAAAAGAGTTCAAACAAGTAGATTTTGAAAAAATGGTAGTAAATTGTGGAGGCTCCAGAATTATACTGCCCTGTGAAACCAGATGGTGTTCATACCGTGATTCATATAAATGCTTGGTAAAAAATTATGATTTAATGAAAATTGTAGCAGCAGAATCAACTACCAAAAAAATAAAGCAGAATGTAGCTTTGTTGATGTTTGATGAAAACTTTATTGATGATGTTAAGAGTTACATCGAGCTTCTTGATCCAGTCTGCACTTTAATAAACAGGTGTCAAGCGGTTCATTGTTCTGCTGGAGAAGCAGTTCATCTTTGGTTGAGTTTAAAACTTCTGGATAGATTTAAGGCGCAACACGAAACATCTTTGAAATCGCGCGTGGATATGGCTCTAAACAAATATGCTCTCTCAGCTTATTATTTACACCCTCATTTTGACAATGGGAAGCTGACGGTTAGTCAAAATGAAATCGTGTGCCAATTTTTGTTTAAGCATATGAATAGTGATGGAATTGAAGATTGGGACTCTTTTAATAGAAAAATTCACTTTTTTAAGATTCTTTATGAAAAAGATATTAAAAAACCAATTGTTTTTTGGAATATGGGCTCTATAAAACATCCAAATCTGGCAAAAAAACTTAATCTTATTCCAGCCTCTTCCGCTCAAATCGAAAGAGTTTTTTCAAGTTGGTCGTATGTTCATTCCATGTCGAGAAACCACTTGACTTTTGAACGATCGAAGAAACTCCTTCATCTTTATTATTCACTGAGAATCGAAGATAATCAATATAATTGTTTTGATGAAGACGTCGAAGACGAAAATGAATAAGGCTTGTCATTGTATTTATGAAATACATAAGCATTTACGATTTTTTATTTTTGTCATTTTTGTTTAAATAAATACAAAATGCATTTTGAAAGACTCAAATAATACAAATTTGTTTTGTTTATATGATGAATTGAAATAAAATTGATTGTCTACATTGACATGTAGACAATGATGAATTGTCTACGTTGAATTGTCTACACGTAAACAATCGTGTAGTGTACATTTTTTGTCTACATGGAACAACACTGTGTACAGTACTTATAGGGTACCTGTCATAGAACCAATTTTTTTTATTTTTAAATTTTTCGTTTACGGCTTCACCGATTTTCTTACAAGGTGATATATCGTGATCTTTTACATATATATATATACAAATTACTTTTTTTAAATCTCAACATTTATTTTATTTGAATGTAATTCTTCAAAATGTAATTTCGCTTTAAGTCCTTAACCATTCAATAAATTTCAATAAACCCAAAAATTAGTCTACCGCACTGTAGGTACCTATCTACCAGCTTACCAACTTTAAATCAAATATATTTCTATAACCAGGATATAATGTACATGAAAACTTCTTTATATCAAAAAACCTCATTAGCTGCATATCACAACCGTATTGACATCCTTGAGGTATACGAGTACATACATAGGTAGGTATAGCTACAAGGCTTTAAGTAATTTGCTTTGTGACAAATGCACTAATTAGTTCTTAAGTTTCTGCCAAAGACACATTGTGGCTATAGGTGCATGAATTTCTATGACAACAACAAAATTTATTTTAATGAGTAAAAATAAAAAAAAATCTACCATTACTATAAGCTCGCCTTTGCAAGCTGAATTGATTGAAATATTTCGAATTATTATGCCCCCGCAGAGATTTTTATTTTTGTTTACTTTCAAATTTCAGAGAAATTCTTCAAAAAAATATTTCAAATCGAAATCTCTGCGTACAATCTTCTTTGAGGCATAGACACTGATTAATCACCTACCACCTTGAATCCTTGTTAGTTTTGTGTGCAGTGAGCCGGCCGTGCCGTACCTAAGTGCAGCATCTGTTCCATGCATAGCGTTGCCGTCTACTAGATATTTTTGTGTTCTTGAAATATTGCAATAATTTTATATTTTTATATTCAGTTTGAACTAATTTTTTTAGAACTGCTCAGTGGTCAGTCTTAGAAGAACTTTGAAACATTTTATAAAAACTCTTCATTATCTGATATAATTCAATATTTCTACTTCTTCTATCTTTGGTGTTTGCAAATTTATAATATATTGTTTGTACTTAGATTATTTATATAAATGGGTTATATCAATAATTCAAGAACAAACAATCAATTATAAATTTTCAAGTACATAACTTTCAAAAATTAGAAAACTAAATAACGTGTTTTATTTCATATGAACTGAAGTATTTCTACTTGATGCTCTTAAATTTATTTGATTTTTTTCTTTTCTTGCGGATCCTCTATTATGAGATGTCAATAAAATTTGACAACAACCATCAGGTACATGGTTGTCATTAATCAATGTTGAACTTTCAATTGATTTCTCTCGAAACTAAAAGTTTCCCAATGAAATTAGGGCAAAGCTTTATACTTTTATTTTTATATACTGTAATATTTTACTAAGGGTTCGCAAATAAAACTTATTTCCTTTATTCAAACTGAAATACTTTTTCTTCAGTTACTTTTATTATAACCAAGCACAAATATGCAACTCTTTATTCACACTCACATTTATTCATTCACTTCCAAAATCAAACTGCTCTTTCGGACTGGTGCGCCTGTATTTATACCCGAAATTAAGGTTCTAGAATTTTCTAGTGTCTACTAGAAGGTGCTTTCCAAAAAGGTTTCGTCAATATTCCAGTACGAACGAGGCTGGACACCAACCGTGATGGATTTAATTATTTATTTCACTCAAAGATGGCGCGGAAAGTTGTACTAATGTGTGGTTGTTTACATAACTGGGCATATTCACCACAATACTTATGTTCTATTTTACAACGACGGCAACGCTGGCTCTGCGTAAATTATTTAAACTCACTTTAATGCATAAGATGTGTCTTCTGCTTAGCCAAATAATAAATGCATTGTCTTATTCCATTCTGGTTGGTAAAGCATGACTGTGGAACGGTATATTCTTCTTTCGTGGGCATTGGCCAGGCTAGCATCATGGTTGATATTAACATTAACCCTGAGGCCATTTGCAGCAGACTACCTTGAGCTCAAGAAACAATATATGTATGTTGATTTTTTTGAATAACATTATTCGGAAAAGAAAGTTTAGTTTTTTTTTTGTTTTTATTTCTATACAGCCATGTACCGTTCACAGACAATGTCGCCAATCCGAGTGAGGAGCTAACCCACAGGTCAGATTCAAAACAAAATGGTATACATGTATACTATGTATAAACAAATTGTTTGAGTTCCACTAAAATACGATTTACTGTGCCCGCATATGGCTCAAACACAAGCGCTCAATTCTTATAAGTTTTGTGGTAGGTAAGTATTCAGTAGCGTTAAAACTAGGTTAGTTTTAACGAAACAAAAAAGAAGCTGTGAAATTAAAAAAAAAGTGAAAACCAGGAAATGGTCATAAAGAGTTGAATAATTGGACAACCATCTAGTTTTTCTTGGGAACTCTATATGTAATAATATAAGCATTTGTAAAAAAAAACATCGTACCCGATATTTTGATCAAATTTGACATTATGATTATGGAAATGACGAAAAAATTGGATCTCGAATATTATATTTCCATCAATTTATAAACATTTAAAGAATATACACCCAAAGAAAAAACTGTGTAAAATAAACCTTAATCGTGGTTGAAATTAGGTTAGTCCTAGGGCCGTTTTGAACCTGGTAAGTTCTTAGGTAACTTTCCTTAGATTCCTTAGGTAAAAATAAAATTTGCCTAATTTTTGGTAAACATAAGCAAGTTTCCTATGGCATTTTATCCTTAATCTTGGTTGAATTCAGCCTAACATTTTAGTGTCTCACCTTAACTTCTAAGGTAAAAAAGAATTAATTTGTTTTGCCTAGGGCAATTCTGTCTTCATACTTATGCATTTCAACCTAGTGCTTGGGTAGAGAGAGTTTACCTTACTATTTTACCTATGGGGCGTGTTGGCTTGCGCAGAGCCGCTGTGTTATAATTCTGAAATGTTATACAATTAAATTTTATTTGACAAAAAACTTTACTTACCCCGATGAGATTTGATCATGCGACCCTCCGTTTACTAGCACAGTACGCTTCCACTCTGCCAACTCCCAATATGAAATTTGGATGGTGAAAACTAACTATACACACTTATTTAACATTTTAAATAAGATATACTTGATAAAAATATGAAATAGTGAGGATATCATATTATCGTTATCTTCATTGAGAAAAATAAATAAAAAATTCTTAAAACTTTAATTAGTTGTTTGTTTGTATCTTATACCTCAAACTAAGGTGAATCCACATTAGACCTTGGTTGGGTAAATAAGGAATAGGTAAATAACATATAAGAACCTAGGTTATATTGGCTTAAGCCTTGGTTAAAGTTCCAACTATATAGACATTTATGGCGTCAGGATTTCCCTATTACATGGTTAAATGACCTTAAGGCTAAGGCAATTCAGTTTTTTAATCGTGTTTATGCTATTTTGCGTTACCTAGGATCCACATAATTTGTCTTAGTGCTGGGGAAAGTCATGCTTGTCTCATTACTTCCATACAAAAAAAGTTACCTTAGTTTTTTAAGGAAAAATTAGGCTATTTTACGTTCAAAAGGACGTACATAAATTGTTTTAGTTCTGGGCAGATTTATGTTCCATACAAAATAATTTACCTAAGGTGTTTAAGGCAGTTTAACACATATTTTTTCTCTGAATGTAGGTTGGGTCCAAATTTTTGAAGTCCTTAATTTAAAATATATCCATAAGCTACCGCTAACTTCACAGTGAAGTCACTTGGTGCATCTTGTGAACCAAGCATGAAAGAAATTTATAGAAAGGCTCCAAAAAAATGTCATTGTTTATAAAGAAATTTCATAGAACTCGTTTTTCGAGAACAAAGCATGCTAGGAATTTTAATTTTTTTGCACAATAGGCTGGGTCCTTGATTTGAAAAAGAAAATCAAACAGCCCTTCTAACTTCACAGTTAAGTTGGCAGTTTGCATGGTGTATCACAAAAACACAATAATTAGCTCAAAAAACATCAAAACTTTATTATTATAACAATTTTTGAGAAACTTAAATCTTTAAAATCGTTTAAATTGCTTATCTTCAAAATCACGAAATAAGTTCCCTTAAAGTATTTGCCTTCTTTGCGATCATTTATTTACAGGAGGTAAGTTTAAGTTCCCTTAATTTCCTGACAAGTTTAGTACATCTTACAAACTACTTTAAACGAGGTCATCGGGCATCATGTTTAAACAAAACAAAACAAAAACATACCTATTAACATTAACTTAAACAAGAAACACAGAAAATCAAAATAAACTCGTCCAAAATACAGTTGTCGTTCATCTTCACAACCATTTCATTCCTTTAATATTTATCTTCTTTTTGCTTATTTAAAATACCTAAATTAAAAATCATCTTTAAGCTACATCACATCAGGCACAGCAGACGGTCCTAACCAAAGCAACTCAGTTAGTCCATGTCCAGTCCATATTTTTTGTATCTGCAAAAAAATCGTCATCATCAAAAAATCGAAACCAAACTCTCTTTACTCTACAACAGAATCTGAAGAAATTTTAAAAAGAAAAATTCTATACCGTTATACTGTTTGTGGATTGATCTTACCGAATAAAATCTTGGCTAGTTTTTCGTATATTTCTTTTTCCCAATAATTCTTGTCCACATCTGTG
The DNA here is from genome assembly GCA_949320155.1 of Melangyna quadrimaculata. Taxonomy (NCBI): domain Eukaryota; kingdom Metazoa; phylum Arthropoda; class Insecta; order Diptera; family Syrphidae; genus Melangyna; species Melangyna quadrimaculata. Next base: position 188,982,085 of record OX439484.1, read on the forward strand.
GCTAACCCAACAAGAATCCAACAAGAAAATGAAAAGAAAGTTGTTGCTGGTGGTGATGCTGCAGCTCCAACCAGAAGCTCTCTTCCACCACCATAACTTAGTTGTTCTATGGAACAGGCTTACCCAAAGTATCTTTCAGATGGAAGTCAAACTTAAAATACACTTGGCCATCAGTTTATTCCGAACAGTCGTCGAAGAAGATTCACTATACTCTTTTGCCAACGATAGGCATATAAGAAAATAAAAAAAAAGAACCAAAACAGTCCTCCACTTTATTAATTCAGCAAAAGAAAGTGCATTTTTTTTAATACAACATATACTTACATTTATATTCGCTGTTTAATTAAGAATTCAGTTGTTGATTAAATTATCTTGATTTAAACTTTTAAGCTTTCGCAATGCCAAGAACATATTCTGTTCTACTTTTTCTTACACTCACGGCCTACTCATGTATTGCTGAAAGTGAACTTAACTCAAATTCCACCCGAGTTGCTCGACAATGGGACATTCCGCGAGATTTACGTTTTATGAGTCGATTGTTCGTTGATCAACAACAGCATACTCGTAGACCACCGCAGATCCTAGCGCGAAGTGATCATTTTCCTCAAAGACCTGGTCCCGGTGCAGTTCCGGGTCCATATGGAAGACCGCAGTTCGGCAGGCCACCATCTCCTAATATGAGGCGCAGGGTTTACTCATCAGGACCTCCTGGTCCACCTCCTCCAGGTGTATTCCTTCGCCCAAATGGTGGCCCTCCATACCAATCCTTCAAAAATACCCGTTTTTCGCTAGCTAAAGACCCCTATCTTCAAAAGGGCCCTCCGATGAACTATCGTCCAGGACCGGGTCGAAATCCAAATGCCATTCCGGAAACGCACAATTTCAAGCCTTCAGCAAGTTACAACGGTGAAGTGATTGTCCGTCGTCCATCAGCAGCACCAGTGTCAGGAGTTCAAAAGTCCGACGATAGATTGGAAGCCCTTCGACGTTTCAAACAACATCCGATCCCACAAGATGCCAATCATAATATGTATTCCGTGCATGAGGACACCGACAGTGAACCTGATAATTCGTTTGCCTATCAAAATATCGGCGAGAATGCAATGAAACAGGCCAAACAGTATTTGAATTTTATGAGCTCAAGCGAATATTTTCTACCGAGAGTGGAACCGGATTACCGGAAATTGGATCAATCCAAACAGCAGTCGCAAAAGAAGAAATCTTCGGATAATGTTGCTCTAAGTAGTGCTCATCTGCAAAATTATCAACAACAACAACAGCAGCAGCAGAAACAGAAGCAACAACAACAGCAACAAAAACAACAACAGCAGCAACAACAACGAAACACTGAATCAACAAGTAGCCTCAATACTGCATTTACTGTGAATGCGCCACTTCGTGTGTCCTCTTCCTATTCGCAAGCTCAGGCACAGGTTCAGCCTAGCTCGGCCAGCAGCTATTCCAGTTCATATCCAGCTCAAGCTATTGTGGGGAGCTTCCAAAATGAAAACAAAAACTTTGTTGTCAGTTCAGATGGTAAGAAAAACGTGCATAGCATTGCATCGACCTCGTTTAGCTCGGCGGATGTTGCTAACCATCATCAACAGCGTCAAAGCAGCCCCGTATTTTCGAGCGTCCTTCGGCCAAAGCTAACGGATCGGGCTGCGGACCCAGAGCGAGTGGAATTCACTGAACGTGATGCCATTCACGTTTCATACACTTCCAACCCAATGGATTCATTGTCCCGAAATGGTGAGAAGCAAAATCAACAGGCGGATCGTCGGTATGTTAAACCACCTACCGCAACTTTGCAGCAGCAGCAGCAGCAGCAGCAGCAGCAGAATGATGATGATGACGATGATGATGTTGATGACGAAGACAATGAGGAATTAATGCAAGCGTCATCGGTAAGTAGTGTGCATTTTTGTGTATGATCTTGAAACTATATCTCAATGGTAAAAACATAAGAAACCGGTAATTCCCAAATGAAGTGAGTTCACGCTGAACGAATATAATATACTCGTACGAGTTCGTTTTGGCCCACTTATTCAGTCAACACAGAAAACCGCCAATTAAAAGTGCATTCAATGAAAGAACTTTTTTGTTTTCTTTAAATGGACTTTTGTTGTTCGAAGTCAAGAACTTTCGATTGTTAATGGTTGCACCGTTTTGTTGTGGAAGATGAGACTGAAATGGTTTAACAGATTGAGATATACATTCATATATCTATGTAAATAGAGACATAATTGTTTCCAGGCAGTTAAATTCAACACGGATAGCATTTGAATCAAGACTAAATTTTACTAATTGCAATCACGAGTATTGTAATGTAGAGTTTTATTTATATTTTTGTATTGCTATAGAGAATATAAGATCAGTTTGCTAGAATTCCTTTAAAACTTACTAATTTGCAAAAATGAATATCAAGTAAAACTAAGTACCCTGTATACATTATGCACAGTACAGGGGACAGGACAGGTATTTTGACAGTATTTTTAACAGCGTTGTTATCAAATGACAAAGATTCAGATGAGAAATTTAGAATTTCGGAAAAAATTCTGTACGGAATTTTTATCTGTGAACTTCAAAAATGCATATTTTTTCAATAGAATTTGTTTGCATGAATAAATTGTCTTAGGTAATTTCTCATAAATTCGTATTATTTTTATATTTCAAATCGCTCAATATAAGTCTAATACTACGTTTTCATTAGAGCCGAAATGATTTAATTTCGAAAATTACCAAAAACGTGTTTTCATTATCAAATTTGCTAATTTCGTTCGAAATCTCATTTCATTTTGAATTTGGAATGGCAGTTCAACGATTATTTTTGTTGTTTTCTCTTTCTGTTTTATGTTGGTGAGTATAGTGTATTGATATTTTCATAAAAAAGCTTTTCAAAACTTTTGAAACTGATTCCCGCTGGATGCATTCTCCTAATTTCCAATCTTATTTCGTGCAAATTCGGTTGAAATTAGCTCATTTGGAAACGATTATTTGTATGGGAAATGAGATAATTTTGGATCTCATTTGGAAATTCGCAAACGTGAAAACGTAGTATTAAGAGCAGACAACAAATTTCGGGAGTGGATGTATACCAATATCCGTGAGTGTGAGGGCTTAAACATAGGTGCATATTTTGTGACATCGAAATAAAAAGTCTTTCAGGTTTAAAGTGATAATATCCCTGAAAAGAAATTTAGAAAATCTCTTTTTTCAACCCCACTCCACCGCCGAAGGCTGGAAAATACCCTGCCAGACTTTTGATTTATGCCAATTTTAAGTATTTAATAAAAATACAAATTTTCAAAAAATTTAAAAAAAAATCATCAAGCCGTTTTCAAGATATTGATTTTTCAAAAAAAAAATGTATTACAAATTCAAAAAATATTTTTTTCGAAAATTTGTATGTGCGAAATTGTTAAAGACCTCCTGCGTAAAAAGTTGAAATCGGTATTGACGTTAATGTGAAATTTGAAAATCAAAAAATCAGTTCTATGACAGGTACCGTTAACAACGATTATTGGTATAATTTTTTTTACCAAAACTATAACAATACCTACTCTTAATAGTAATTTGTAATTTTTTTAAAATTAAAATCGTTAGAGCCCTTTTTGTGATAAGTTACCTTTTTTTTACTTTCTCCTATAGGAAATCGCCTAAGAACCTTAAGTCCAAAGTTTGAATAAAATCGCTTCAGCGGCTTAGGCTGCAGGTCGAGATATATGGCGTTTTTCTTTTTTAACTCTGAGCAGATCACGAAACTGTCAAACAAAAATTCTATGTTTTTTTTTAGCTCAGACACATCAGAGCTCAAAAAGTGCGTTTCTTTTTTCCATCTGAGCTAGCTCAGAGCTTAATCGGTTAGCTCAGAATAAAATGACCGAGCAAATGATTTGACAGACGAAACAAATACAAAAAATTAAAAATGGATTCCCAGGACAGTCGCCCGTCTAAATCAGGTAAACAAAAATGTGTTTTAGTAACACACCTATGAAATGACAGTTCAGTGCTCAAATGTGTTTCATAAATAAGTCTGAGGGCTCTGATCATAATCTGCTCAGAGCTCTGCTCTGATCGCTCAGCCTCTGCTCAGAGGTTTTTTTAGAACCAAAAAAGAAAAACGCCGATAGACAGACCAACAGACGAATTGCGGTACCCACTTTTTTCGCCTTCTCTTTCATCGTTATGTCAGGGAAAATTATGATCTCATAATGACGATGAAGAAATTTAAATATTAACACATTAAAATTTCTTCTGTTTTAAGTGGACATGTCACTAGTATCATGTTGCTGTGATTTTTATAAGAGTCGGTAAACATCGACCAAACTGTGTATCTTAGTAGGGTATGACAGACTGATTAATGAAAGCACTGTCATATCTGGGCGAAACACATTAATTTCTGAAGTTGAGGTTACTTGTACTTTTTAAATGAATTATTATCTCGAGTTTTATCGCAAGTAAGGATCATGATAATGCACTGCTTCTCCTGCGGAGACTAGCGCCGTTTAAAGTGATCTTGCCTTAATTGCTCCTGATATTGAGATAAATTTCAAAAATACTTAGGATTCAATAAGTGAGCACCCTATTTCCCTATTGCTATGACAAGTAGACAGGATGTCTATAGTATCAACGAAAAAAGCAAAGAAAACAGTAGTAGAGAGTAGGTATATCTCACCCTGTCTTGTCTTTCAATGACAAGTGGAAACCTAGCACAAGGATACAATTTTCAAATTTAAGTCACATAATAATGATAGATATTATGTAGTGCATATGTAAAATATACACCCTATTGCGATTGTCAATTAATAGGTCCGTTCCTTTGCTTTAAATTTCTGTGATTTTCTGTGCATTTGTGTGATTTTCAGTCCAAAGCCGTTCCCGTACTCAATAATTTGACAGTTTTTTACAAAAAACAACGCTCACGAGAGAGTAAATAATTTCCCTTACCTGTGATTTTCAGTCCGAGAAATCTCTTTGGACTGAAAATCACAGCACAGCAAAATGACAATTTGAGAGCAAAAGAATGAACGCAAAACATCGTGCCGTACTTGTCCAGCACATTAGGTAATACGGAATTTGGTTGAATTTGCGTTCCCGTACTTTGGCACCGTTATGATATTTTTGAGAATATATCAACGTTGCTCTCCAAGATCTGACAGTTTGTGATTTTTTGTGCACAAAGTAAAGGATCGGACCTAATGATTCATAGTTGATAAATATTGAATTCTTGCATTTTAAAACACAATGTATTGAAAACTGATCAACTATTCATTGATTTGTCAATTTCCATGTAATTCTCAACTGTATGCATCATTCTAAATGTCCAAAACTTTTGGCGGTTGGGTGGTTTAATATCGAATTTCAACATTTATCAACTATCAATCAATAATTGACAATCGCCATAGGGGTGATTATGTCAATTTACAATAAAATTATTATAATTTACAAGAAATGCAGAAAACCTTAAACTGTCAACCATTTAGTATTCAAATTCTGTTTCCCCATTCTGCACTGCACAAATATGAACTAAACTTATCCCAAAAAATAACTGCATATCTTAAAACTTGTCCTTAATAAATTTTCCTATACTATATCTTTTTTATAGGATGTTTACGGTCGTGCCAAAGCAAACCCCAACGAGACTCCCACAAATCCAAGTACAGTACAAAAAGACACCGAAGAATACTGCGAACGAATATGCTCCAATGTGCAGGATGAAGACGAAGAAGTTGTTTGTGGTTCAGATGGATTTATGTACACCAGCGAGGCTCAAATGGAATGTTACGCATCTTGTTTACATATCGGTGAGTAAACACGTTCCTTGCATTTTCCTCCTCCTTTTTTAAAATTCCGCCTTCCTCGAACATGTGCATCATGCTGTAAATTATAGGTATAGTTTGTTAAGCTACGAAGACACAGGGTGCGATGTAAATTACCATAACATAGCATGGATGTTTCGCCTGGTTAATGCTTATGTTGGTTTTATACATAGGGATAGAAATATGATATAGAAATTAATGTTTGAAAGCATGGTTGCCCAATAAGTTATGATGCTCTTTTGGATTTTAATTAATGCCTTATTTTATTTGTTTTGAGTAAATGTTTTGAAAATTTTAGTAAGTTGTGTTAAGGAAAGTTCAACGAAATTTATTGAAAATCTGTAGCCATTTAACAATTTAAAAATATCAAGATCCAGCAAAAGTTTTAAATAACAAAAAAAGAAAAAATTCGAAAAATATAAACTTTTTTTTGAACAATTTGCATAAAACAACAACAACTTAAGTGTTCTACCACCAAAGTTATTTTGTTTGCTGAAGTTATAGCTTTTTCACGAGTGCCAACCCGATCATCAGATTTCTTTATGTGGTGCTGAGTCTTAATATATGTTAATTTTTATTTGAAAAGCTTTTCCCGTCATTGGGATTAAACTTAAGACATCAACTGTGACTTGAATTCGGAAGCCGACGGTGACGCGACGGCCTACCCGTCGCGCTACCGAAGGCACTTATGCCAAGCTCCATTTTAGTGCAGGTTTTGTTTCTTATCAAATGCATTTGAACGACTTGCATTTTTACTAGAGCACACAAGCTTGCTGTTGTCTCATTCGGTTTCTTTCTTTTTTCTCCGTACCCGATTCATAGTTATACCAAAAATTCGTTGGTCATATAAAAAAAAACTTTATATGATTTTAGGTTTGTCCCCGCGCAGAATAACAATCTAGTTTTCGACAAGGTACTATACATAGGTTACATAGGTTCTGGCAAGGGGTTTGCAACGGTAAGAAAAGGCTAGACAAGCGCTTTCGTGATTATGAACCCTTTTGCCTCGTCAGGTAAACAAAAAAAAATAGTTGGCTTTAGTTGGGACTTTATCCCCCGATCTTCTGCTTGTCAGTCCAATGCGCTAACCACTGGGCGTACTCGCTATACAATGTCCAAAGTGAATAACTTTCATACTCTAATGCTTCATACCATATTGCATGTATAGAACAGGATTGTATGTGTATAAACTTGTTTTTTAGGTAGAACAACTTGGAACAGGTTTTTACAGATCTCTCACACCGTCACACCCACATAATAAGTGTGAAAGTGTGAAACAAAAGACAAAGGAAAGAGAGAAAAAGGTGTTATAAGACACTGAAATTACATTGTCCCTCCTCTCAAATCCAGAATGGGCTTGCCAAGTATCTGACAAGTTTTCCTTGTCTAGATTTTCCCTACTACTACTGAAAATTTAATAGGGCCTTGCCCAAACTAGACAGAAACTTGGCATTTTTCCAGCCGGGTTGCCGAGCTTATTTTTTCACCCAAGAGAACCCTCACAAGGGATTAGAAAAAATGTTTTCTATCATTCATTTCCTGTTCCAAAAATTTCTCTTCACATAAAACTACAATTCAGCATATAAAAGGAACAATTTTTCGTTGACATAAGAAAATCCACTGTGAATTTGAGTAGGTATATACCTTTAATTCACAGTTTCGACATTTTTAAGAAATGACGAATTGCAAAGTTTGACAGTCTAGATTTTTGTGGAAAATGTAAAAGATCGGGTTTTTTCTATGGTTACAATAATTGTTTGAAATTTAGTCATTTAAAAAAATAATGCAGCCGAGCAGAAAGAATAACTTTACAATATTCAAATATAAAAAATTAAAAAACAAATAAAGAAATAAAGAAAAAACTAAAGCTTAAGCCCAATCAGGAATTATTGCAATAAAGGTCAGAGGTAACAGGAATTATTGTTGCAATAATCCTTCACGAATTTTTCCCACTTGGCAACCATTTATGTAGCTTGTATGAAATGATTGTAGATCTTTAATCTACATAAGTTGCAACAAGAGAGCGACTTATTAACTTACACTCAAACCACTTACTTAGCCTTACTATAAATATTACCTTTACCTTCCAACTACGAAGAGCGAATTAAATTAATATAATGGCATAACAATTGAGAGAAAGCGTAATTGGCATTCCAATGAGATGCACTTTCAACAGCTCTCTGGCCATTAACAAAAGGATATACTCTAAACTCTTTTTTTTCGCAGTTCGCATATATTTTGTTTTTGTATTTTGGTTGATGCATTGGGGATAGTAGCGTGCCGGGAGTGCTTTTCATTCCCGGCTTTTTTAGATTAATAGAGCCAATTTGTAACTGTTGTGCGTTTTAATTTTATTATTATGTTGTCAATCAAAGGCGCCATCTAGAGGCTGAGTCGGTATTGTTGAATATACATATAGAACCTATAGACCGTTACACGTCCATTGTTCAGTTATTTGAGAGAAAACCAAATTGAATTTGATTTCTTTGACAAAGTTGCAAGGCCGACGACCAAAAGTTTTGTCGGCCTCGGGATCTCGGGATCCATTTATTTTAACACCAGTCAGCCAAAAAGTTTTCTTTGTTTTTAATTTGAACAGGGATGGGTTGATGGTTTAAATTTGCTTATGGAAAATAAAAACAAAATATTAAATCTGATTTTCTTATTAAACTTTTTTTATTTACAAATATTTCTTTTCAGATGTGACGATACAGAGTAAGGGCACCTGTAATCAACCGCTCTAAGAGACTGATGTTTTGTATTTGCATGCAAATGCAAATGGACACACTAATTGAAGGCACATTTAATTTAAAAAGATAAGATTGAAGTTTCATGATGGTTTAGTAAGAAAAACACAAATGAATTTGAAATAAATGAACGTGGTCAAATTATTTTGAAAAGATATTGTTTTTATTTGTAATTGTGTACTATTAGTAATAGGCTGGCACTTATTTTAGATATGTTGACATTTCTTGAGGTACTTTATTTGTTTAACTTTTAAACTTTTGCCAAATTTTTGAGTATAAGACTGCAAGCAAATTACGTGTATTTTGCATGGAAACGTAAACTGCTCGTTGGGAAGTCTTAACGCATTAACCGATTTGAATGAACTTTGTTTAAAGAATTTGTTTCTTTATACCTTTATTATTATTTTTCAAAAATAAGCTCTACACTATATAGCCCAGTCAATAATTACAAAAATAGGGCTAAATTCGCAAAGCGCGATGTAGTTCTGCATTTTTGATACGTTGTTGGGGCATGTTAGAGTAGTCTGTAGCTAAGACTGCAACTTCGAAAAATCTGTGCTCGCTGCAGAAAAAAATGCAACAGTGATAGAAAAACGCAAAAATCACCCCATTTTTTCCGACATTTTCCTTTATAACTTTGGAAATGTGCAACTTAGGAAAAAAACATCCACCAAATTCTTGTTTGTTATAAAATTTTCTACAAGACCATATTAGTTTAAAATTCATGTATGTTATATTTGAGTTGCTATCTAACCATGAGTAAAAAAAAACCTAAAAAACTAAGTAATTTTGAAGCGCCCAATAATAGGTCAAAAATTTTCCAATTCTGCTCAAAATTTACAATCAAATAACCTAGAGTATTATAAGACATAATTTGGAAATTTGATCCAAATCGGTCAAATAGTTTCGGCAAGAAACATGTTGTTAACTGAGTGCAACAAGCAATGTTTGCATCATTGCTGTGGTCAAAGTAGGACAATAAAGGTGGCACTTATTTTTGTACACGTACTTGGAACCCTTGACTATTATAAAATATCATTATAATATTTATTTTTTTTTTGTAACTTTGGTATCGATTTTAAATTCGCAAAAATGCTTCACGAAATCATTTTTTATTCATACAGTGCAAAATTTTCGCAACTTTTAAAATCGCTACCAAAGTATCTAAAAAAAAAGGACATAAATATTATAACGATATTTTTTGATAGCTAAGGGTAACAAGTACATGTACAAAAATCAGTGCCAACTTAGGTGCCCTACTTTGACCACAGTAATGATGCAAACATTGGTTGTTGCATTCAGTTAACATCATGTTTCTTGCCAAAACTTTGCAAATTTTGAGCACAATTGGACAATTTTTTACTTATTTTTTGAGCGCTTCAAAATTACTTAGTTTTCCAGAATTTTTGTTTTTACTCATTGTTATACAGCAACTCGGTCTTGTAGAAAACTTTATAAAAAACAAGAATATAGTGGATGTTTTTTTCCCAAGATGCATATTTTCAAAGTTATAAAGGAAAATAACGGAAAAAATTGGATAATTTTTGCGTTTTTTTTTTCACTGTTGCATTTTTCCTGCAGCGAGCACAGGTTTTTGAAGTTGCAAACTTAGCTTCAGACTACTCTACCTTGCCCCAATAACATATCAAAAATACAGAACTACATCGCACTTTGCGAATTTTTTGTCGAATTTGACTGGGCTAATATTTTTACTTGCCATATTATGTTTGTATGTGTAATATGTACTATATGACCAAGATATATAGTACATATATGAATATTACAGGTAATATCACTAGCGTTTTTATTTTTGTTCAGTTCTGCGCATGCTGTCAAAATCAATAGTAAAAAAATTGAATTTCAAACAATCACCTCAAATTTGTTTTTGTTTTCTGTGTACTTACACAAGGGACAGCCATCTTGAAATTTGGCAGGCTGCGCCTGGTAATACTTTAGATATGTGTACTGTGCTATATGACAAGTTATGGGTTCCTTAACAAAATTAAACTCGAGAATTTGATCAAATCTGCTGTTACGATGATAAGGAAAGCTATAAAGGTGAGTCTCGCAATTATGTCTGTCCTCGTGGGTCTGGTTATATACCTATCCAAAACGGTTTCAACACTTCGTAGAATACAGGATAAAATGTTGTTTCTTGAACCAAAACCAACGGAATCTCTAACATACAAATGTTGAAACCAAACCGTTAAGAAAAATCTTGTTTTTTTTCGAAAACAGGTTAAACAATGTTTATAAAAAATAAATTGCAGTACTGGATGGCAGGACCTTGCTCTGGTAGTTAACAGCTAGAATGTAGCTACACATTGAAGCATTAACGATGAATATATGTTAATGATTTAATAATGTATTGTTGAAAAATATTTCAAATATTTTTTTTTAATTTTGAGATTAAAAAAAAAATTGTATAAAGGTACAAGTATTATCTAAAAACATGGATGTTAAAAAAATGTTGAAACCATGAAATTAATTTGATTTAATTGCTTTAATTTTATGAAAACAGAAAATTGATTTATTATACATAAAATTATGAAAACATTTTTAAGAAACAAATTTGGACCGCGAGCATTGAAGCAATTATTTAAACTAGTATCGCACGTAGCCGAATATTCGGCCAGCAAAACAAACACCAAATTCATGGATACGTCATAGATTATCTTTTTTCTATACTTTATACATATAAGATCCATGACAATTTTGAAAATTTTAGAAAAACAAAACTTTAAAAAAAATACTAATTTAATTTACGGATACGTACATTCCTTTAACATTAGTTCAAATTTTGTCTTGAACATAAAAACAAAAAAAAATAATGTTACTTATTTTTTAAATATTTTGTTCATTAACTATTCAATAGTAAACCTTAATACATCTACAAAGCACATATTACACTACTTTATTTTCTAAGTTATACCAAATTTCAATCTGCTTAAATTATGAAAATATAAATTTCTAAATTGGAATTCCAAATTACGTACACCCTGGCGTATACGTACTTTTTTAAATTTGTAAATTAAATAAGTGCCCAACTGTGTAGCTTTAAAAAAAATATGAAAATATGCTCCCGCTTAGTAAGTTCAAAATGGACGGATATAATTCACGTAATTTGTTGCCTTTTTAAGAGTAGGTACTCAAGCTAACATTATCCTTAATTTAAGTTAAACCAATCTTTGTCCCAAATATGATTTTTTTTATTCAAATAACCATTGGTCTATTTAATGCTTAAAAGAGTTGCGTGAACGAGACAGAACACACATAATAGGCATTAAAATCCTCGAATCCAAGTGGGCCACCTAAAGGTACTAATGACCAACAAAATTAGGAAATTATGAAAACATAACATTTCAGACTTTTATCAATGTTGCTGGAAAAAATCTAAGCTTTACTGGTGAATTCTAAAATGTACTTATTTTGGAGTTTTATAATAAAATTTTTGCAGGTCTCGATCGAGTATCAAAAATACAAAATAAATCGGGTGGCACAACGGCTCATGAAGAACCAGGGCCTAGCGACTAACAACTCGCAACCATTCCTGTGTGCGCCTTTCGACAGGAATGGAAGGGACCTACAATTTTATGCCGAATCCGAACGGCTAGACGAGAAGCACTTATTCGTGACAAGTGATACTCTTGGAGGATTTGTCAACTCCTCGCAAGAGGCAGTAGCCCTGAAAAAAAAACTTTTTAGTTTTTAGGTCGAGTATCCAATAAGGTTTATAACAACAAACACCCTGAATCAGTGCCACACTGAGGCCCTATTTATATGTAAATGTTACTATTTCAGAAGTGTTGATGTTTGCTTTCAGAAATGATATCAAAGTTTAGCAAAAATGAACTTTAATAGTAAAAATAGTTCGCGATTGTTTTAACATTGAATCTGAATGTTTACGTTAAGGAAGTGGGGGTAATCTTGCAACATAACGTGTATCTAGTGACCCTGGGAAATACAGAAATAAAAACTGGTTTAAATTGAGAAATACGATAACGAATAAACATTAATTTCACACAAACTTACAATTTTCAAATACTATCAAACATATATATGTTGTATATGTATGTACGTCTTACAAAATATTTATTTTTTTGATTTTGTAAGCTTAGTCTACTATACTTCAACATTTCTGTATTTCTTTTGCAAGTTAATTTTGGTCAAAAATATATAAAAATGTTACTTTCTGTGCTCTACGGTAAGATACGGATTTCAAATTTTCCACCAAAAAATCCAAATGTATAATGATCATCATCTCCGCTTATTTCAGACTTCTAAGCCCAACCCTTAAAATGATAAAAATCATTTATCTGGAAAAATTCAAATGTCCATTAATTGCTTTAACAGCTTTATACAGACATAATTTTTGGTTTCTGCACATCTGTGGGGCAAAACCTTTCCAATGTTATATAATTTATGTAGTTCCGTTAAGTATTAGAAAAAAATATTTTTTTTTTAATCAAAATGTCATTTTTTTGAAAATTTTGATATGGTATATTATTGTATTCATACCTTTTAGAAGTATCTGCAGCAATAATTTAATTTCCTTGAAGCCGTTTTCGAAAAATAAAAAAAAAATTTCTAACAGTTTTTCAGCATAGTATAGAAAGTACAGTTATTTTTTGTCGAATATTCTAAAAAATTTAAAAACAAGTACTTTAACACAAGTTTTAAATAAATTGACGAAGTCGTTTTCAAAAAATTAAGTTTTCAAAAAAAAAAACTTTGTAGACACCACAAACAAATTAGACATATCAATCAAAAAATATGGTTGCACTAAATGTTACCAAAAAGTTACCTCACTTTATTATAATTATTTGATTTTTTTTTTAAGTTCTTGGAGTTGTTTTTGAGAAAAGAAATATATTCCTTTTTTTGGCAAAACAAATTGTATAGTAGGTACCTACCGTTATATTTTGTTTAAAATATTAAGATACGGGCCAAATTTTCTATACAAAAATAGATCGAACAAGTTGCCCTGACTTCTTCTATTTCGCTGATTTTAATGTTTGAAAATCCATCTTAAATTATTTAGCATGAATGAAAATCAAACAAGTCATACATATATACAAAAATCATGTGTAAAAGGTGCCTTTAGCTTTCTGAACATCGATGCTTGAACATCGATCTTAAGTTATTATGCATCAATGAACATCTAAAAAGTCGTAGGTAAGTAAAATCTTTTGTAAACTGTGTCTATCCTTTCTGAACATCGATGATTTTAATGTTTGAACATCGATATTAAATTATTTAGCATGAATAAATATCTTACAAGTATTTTATTCAAAATATCATGTGTAATTGATGCCTTAGTTTTCTGAACTGAACATCGTTTATTTTAATAGGGTAGGAGGGTATAACAGTGCGCACTTTAGACAAAACATCAAATAAAATAATAACAAACAGAATTTTTCCATTTTTTTTGAATAATTTTATTGAAATGAAAATAACTTAAAACTAGCAACAAAAAAAATTAATTCATTAGTTATAAACAAAAAATCATAATTGTACATTTGCGCACTCTTATCCATGGTATTGCGTATGAGTGCGCAGCTTGATTTGTAAGAGTGCGCCGGAGCTATATATCACAAAAATCGCAGATGAAAATGCCTGTATTAAAATAAACAGTGCATTTTTCGTGCCACCATTCATTGCATGACGAACATTCTTTCCAGTCTTCGACTAAAGATTCGGAGTAAATTTCCAGACATCCTGGACAGTTCCATTCGCTTCTAGTTGGCGTTATGTTTTGCTTTTTATTTTTTTATTTTTTGTCGAATTTGTCTTTGCTTTCTTTTTGGTAGGAATTGATTCTTCCAGTTGGTGCTTAAATGGAGAGCTGCTTATTATGTCAGATCTTTTTTTCTTTCTGTTTGACCTTGTAAGATCACCACGGAGTAGGGGTACTACCTCGAATACCGATAAAAAGGAATCATTTATTGATTCGGATCCGCTAGGCTTATTTGTAAGTGGGTCAGTGACTAATTATGACATTATTTCTTGAGCAGCATTGTCCAAAGGATCAATTGAAAGATAAAACATAGACTCTAAGGCTGATATACTAGGTACTGTCTCAGCTGGCTCCAGAATGGGTGAAAAGTTCCTATCTTCTGGTGGTAAGCTTGGTGAAGTGTTTCTTATCCCAGCGGATTCTACGTGTGAGTGTATCGGCATTAGATGTTGCTAGCTCTTCCGGAAGCGGCATTTCCGTTACAGTTGTGGGTAAGAAATCCTCTTCTGAAAAAACATCGGGATTATATGGACAAATTCCAGTCACTTTGAAGCCTTGGATAGCATTGGCTCCGTTTGCTGCTTCTCAGTAAGCTGGGGTAAAAATGGAAACAATTTGGTCCATTGTAATCGTACGACTTGGATGGTTTAAAAGCCACTTCTTACATTCAGAAGTATAAAATTTCTTAAGACTGTTGAAAAAGCAACGGTCAAGAGGCTGTGTTTTGTGGCTACTATGAGGAGGCAGCGTCAAGGCGTGAATGTTATTTTGCCGATAGAATTCCACACCATTTAGAGTACAATTTGACGCATGAGTATCCATAATTAAAAGAATTGGATTCTCTTGTGAAGGCTTAGCATGTACAGGGTGGCTGATGAACCGTGCTACAAAAAAAAATCTTAATAACTTTTTCCTGAATAGTTTTTTAACACCAATTTTTTCCTTGTTTTGTTGATCATTCTTTAAAATTAATAAAAAATGAACAATTGGGATGAGGAAATCCGCATTTGGGTTATGCGCCGCTATCACGTACTACGCTCTTTAACTCTTGTCGAAAGAGAATTTCGGCGCACGTTTGGCGGCATGCCTCCTAGCAGATGGACAATAATGAGGCTTCTTCAATCTTTTTTTGATCGTGGGACAGTTGCCCGAAGGAGTTATCACCGAAATTCATCCGTTCGGACCCCGGAAACAATTGGTGCTGTAGTTGATGCCATACGGGATACTCCAAGCGTTTTCACAAGAAATTTGTCTGCACGTTTGGGTATCAGCCGGCAAACTTTGCAGACAATATTGCATAGTGATTTGAATTTGTGTTCCTTCAATATTCAAATTACAAGCAAATTGAACACTTCAGACTTTCCGGTGCGCTTGGAATTCTGTCAAAAGCTGCTTCAAATGGTAGAGGAGGACCAGACCATGCATATTTGCATTTTCATGTTGGATTAATCCCACTTCGACTTAAATGGTAATGTAAACAAGCAAAATTGTCAAATATGGTGTGAGTCGAACCCTCAAATCCTTCATGAAACTCAACTTCATCCAGATCGGGTCACAGTGTGATGTGCAGTGTCCTCCAGCTGCATTGTCGGCCCATACTTTTTTGTGGCAAACGGACGCACCGTAACGGTCAATAGTAACCGTTGTTTAAAAATGGTGAGGGAATTTTTGTACCCCAAATTGCGCCGGAAGAGAATTCCTTTCAATTCCGTCTGGGCTCAACAGGATCGAGCAAGTTGTCATGTAACCAGGGTTGTTATGGCAGAATTGCAACAAAAATTTCGCAATAAATTAATTTCGATCAACTCTTCATTTCGTTGGCCCCCCTGGTCCCCAGACTTGACTGCACTGGATTTTTTTTTGTGGGGTTATTGCAAACAGGAAGTGTACAAGACGAAACCAAATAATTTGAACACCCACCCAATCGATCAGAACAATAATTGAAGCAATTCCGAGGTCAACTTTTCTGTCGGTTATGGACAACTTTCTAGTAAAATGTCGCACATGTGTCAACGAGGGGGGCGGCCAGTTAAATTATTTTATTTTAAAGAACAATTGAAAATACATATTTAATAAAATTTAATTATCTTTTGAACTGTGCAAATAAAAATAAAATAAACGTTCTCTAAAAAAAGTTATTCGAGTTTCTTAATGTAGCAATATTCATCAGCCACCCTGTAGTTGGAAATGCTGGAGCCAGTTTGGAAAAATATCCTTGCCTTCTAGACATCCTGAAAATAATTAAAATCTTCTTTAAACTAAAAAAAAAAAAAAAAAATTACCATGTCGTATAAGAGTGCGTACGCGTACTCTTAGACTTCATTATGGTGCGCATTCTTACACGTTCGGACATGTATTTGAAAAATATATATGTATTTCGCACCACACTTATAACTAAACTTACCTGTTTCTCTAATGTTTTATTTTTCGCCTTTTTAATACTCTGTACTTAGTTCATAGTTTTAACTTATAGTTTGACTGAAAATTAAAATCGTTTTATTAAAAAAAATCTAAAAAAAAAAAATGCACAAAAATTAAAACCTACCTAGCACCTCTGTTGTAGTAGATTGCTTTGCGCACTCTTATCGACCGCGCACTCTTAGACCATCCTACCCTACTTCAAAAGCTTTGGAAGCTGAAATATTTGTTTCGTCCAATATCGATGTTGAAACATCAATGCTTTTTCGTCTAACATCGATAATTTGCCAACATCGATTAACATCTTAAAAATGTTTGTTCATCTTTCACAATTTGCTGTCAAAACGTTGAGTGAGTTTTTTTTACATTTGATTTAAAATGTAATAGTGCTTCGTGTGTGGATCTGATTTTAAATCCAGAATCAAATTTCTCTTCCCCAGAATCGTCGGAAGCGTACTTTTTGTGCCAGTGGAATGGTTTCAGAAGACTTCCGGACGCTTCTGGACGCTGCCGGTCCAAAGGAAAACGGCATTACCTAGTAAAAAATCTTTGAAAAATAAAATCTTTCAGATTCAGATTCGTTTATTGAGACTTTAAAAAGACATTTACATTTCTTCTGTTGAAAATACGAACGTATTTATTTCTTAAATTGCATTGATTGTTTAATTAATTTATAGGAGGCTATAATGTATGGCTCTCGCAAGAAGTAAAATGAATATGCCAACATGGCTCTAGTAAGTGAGTTATGATATGACAGCTCTTGCTCATGGAGCGTATATACAATTTCTTTTGACGCGCATGGTCTTTAACAAATAAAAATAAATATATATACAATACCTAAAATACATTAAAAATAAAATCACCAATCGGCTATGTTTCATGTGTTAGAGCGAGTGCGCTCTTTGATCTAGACATTCATGATATAAATGAAATCAATTACAATTACAGAGATGTATAGGATTAAATTTAAACAATTTAACCATTTATACACTTTGAGTGATTAATAAAATTAATAAATTTTTAATGTTTATAATTTAATGCACATTAGACAAATTGAATGTTTTTTTTTTATATAAAACACTTCTTTATAATTGCTTTTAAAATAAAAACTTTTTTTTCTTTAAACACAAAAAATTACTTCGCAGAGGCTCTGCCGAGTTTATGTTGTTCGGTTGACGGTTGTGAGTATACCTAGTCATGACGTCATGGTTATGCCAGGATTGGCGGGGCGTCATGTAACTGTTATCAACCAATTGAGGCTGAAGCGGTTGCTAGGCAATTTAAGTCAACCTGGAGGTCCACTATAACGGGTAACGGTGCGTGGCACAACCGACCACGTTGCTTTCTCAAACCGAACTCCAAAAAATAAAATCTTTAAAAAAAGAGGGTTTGACAGTTAATTTGAGTTTTGAGGGTTTATGAAAGTTTTCCGTTGTCATAATAGGCGTTTTTCTTTTTTAGCTCAGAAAAGAGTTCTGAACAGAGTCCGAGCATATCGAGCATGCTCTGAACATCCTCTGAACAAAGCGTGTTCTGGTTCTGAGCGCTCAGAATTATTTTTGAAACACACCTGAACACTAAGCTGTCACTTTTTTTTTCAATTTGACCTATCAAATGCATGTGTACAGCATTCAACTCGGTCTGCTCAGTTATTTTATTCTGAGCTCATAGAGCGCGCTCTGAACAAGCTCAGACCGAAAAAAGTTCAGAACGAAAAAAGAAACACAAATTTGAAGTTTTGAACGTCCAGAGGTAAAAAAGAAACACAATTTTTTGTTTGACAGTTCAGGCTCTGCTCTAAACTAAAAAAGAAAAACGCCTAATATAATACAATCAGTCATATGCCTATAACATCCACTAGTTGACTTCAAAAGTAAGTTTTCACTGTAGCACCCTGTTATTTCATATGGATTTTTGGTAAAATTATTTATTCATTATTTATACACGTTAAGCCCATATGATACTACCTTTTTTTCTCATTTTTAAGGCATTACAACTGAAACTAGAGTAGTTCAAACAATTTATAATTGAAAATACCGATATGAGTGAGCGCATACACAATAACCACATTAATGTAAAAATGTCACAAAAAATGTATATAAAATGAACATAGTTCAGATTCTGGCAGCTTTTTTTTCAGAAATTGAAAATTAAAAATTATTTCAAAGTACACTGTGGTGATGGTGACTACAAAAAAGGACTCATGAGAACACTAGATTTTGGTATATATTTAATTTTGTGGACATTGTAATTGTCAAAACATAATGTCGTTCTTTTCATAAAAAATACTATTTTCTCTTTTCCTCTTTGCTGATTTAGGCCCGTTTGCTGATACGAAACATAAATACTTAAGTTCAACATAAGCGCTTAAGTAACACATATTGCTTTGCACCAAATGAAAACTTAAACATAAATATCATTAAGTTCAACATAACTTAGGTGGCAGAAAAAGTACTCCTTAACAGATTTATGTTGGACTTTTATTGTTGTATTTTGTATTATTAGCTTAGAATAGCGATTCAAATGCACAATTTAACAACAGATTTTATAAAAATGTATCGGGACGGTCCAAATATGTAGATCCCAGATGCTTATTTTTATTTATATTTATTAAAATAAAAGAGAAATAGGCAATAGTTTGCCTCACCAATATTCACGGAAATGACACATATTTTTTATTTTATTTTGGCAACAGATTCACAACAACAAAACTTCACATTATCAATTTTTAAATAGAAACAAAAAAATAACTCCGGACAATTTTTAGTTATCAAAATTTCTTTGGAAAACCATAATTAAAATCAAATATTTAGTTAAATTGTTAATCGTACGTCCACAAAATGCAAAATACTAAAAATAGATTTGACTTTTCACACAAAATTGACGTTTTGGAAGCAATTTCTCTCATGAGAGTTATGCATAGCTAGGTAGATCATAAATATTTTCTAGCAACAGAGAATAAATTAAGTTGAACATACAAACTATGTTGAACTTAGCTATGATGTAGATTTATGTTTCGTATCAGCAAATGGGCCTTAATGAATTAAAATGAGAACAAAATGTATTGTCATACGGGCTTTAATGAGACGATAATTATTTTAATACTTTATTTGTTATAGTTTCCCTTACCCTCTTCTTATATGATTCAAACAAAAATAAATTTTCCATAAGGATCACCACACGTCATCTTATAAGGATTTTAAATTTTAGTAGGCGAAACATTTACTGTTTTGGCACTCTTGATTATTATGACTTTTCCATGGACCCACACAACTGTTATTTTCAAATATTTGCAAGAACTGCGTTGCTTGTAGATTATTTCTGTTCTCAGGTAAAAACGTATCTTTAAATCGAGGAACTCTTAAATAAAAATAAAAATTATTTTAAAGACCATTCAATTTATAAAGAGAAAAAACGCACCCCTCTAACACAAACGACTCGAACATTTCTACCAAATATTTGGATATTTTCAAATCATTCGGTTTGCTTGTATAATTTGTACTAAATGTAAATGGAAGAACAAGTACCTCATCATCTCCATGAGCTGCCCCTAAAAAAGAAATATCCAATTATTTCTTTAAAAAAAGTGTAAAAATCAATCGCGAAATCTTACCAAATTCAAATTCTAGATTTTTTGCGAAGAAGTTACCTGCACCATAATTATGTGGATTTGCATAAACATATCCATAAACAGGACTGCCTCCGAAGATTCTGTGAAGTTTAATGGTTTCCAAAATGCCATTGACAAAAAGCACATCAGTGAACATTTTCTGCAACTGGAGATAAGACTTAGGGGAGAAACGCTCTGTGCCCAAGTACATCTCCTTGAGCCCTTCTGACAACTTTTGCTTGCGCGCAAAGCAGGGTTCATTGTAATAGAAGAGCAAATATGGCGCCAATTCAAACCAGCGATCATTTAATTGCTCAATATATTCCACTCCGCTTTCGTCCTTTCTCAATAGGGATCCAGCATTAAAAGCGCCTTCTTCAGTTGTCAGGGTTAACATAAATGGGACATTGGCAATTTCACCTCGTTCAATTAATTTTCGAGGATCTGCGGTGATAAATGCTTCAGGTATGTCATCTCTTTCAACAATTGGTCCAAACAAATTAAAGGGATTATCCAAAAACGTGAACATTCTCAACACTTCTGCGTGTACATTTTCAATGGGTTGTTTTTGCAGACATGATTTCATATCTTCTCCATCATCCTGGAGTGGACAGTTCAAGTGTGTTGCTAAGATGTTAGTGTTATCCTTCGCATTTGTCTGCATAACCCACGGATTCAAAGCTGTTCCACTTATTGCTGCTGCTGCTGATACCAGATATTCAGTTTCTTTTCTCAAAATGTGCAAATGAACCGATGCACCTCCAGCCGATTGCCCCGACAAAAGAATTTTATCAGGATCTCCACCAAAAAGATGAATATTCTTCTTTATCCATCTCAAGGCCAGCTGTTGGTCCTTTAATCCCAAGTTTCCATGAATTGTTTCATCTTCAGTTGTAAGAAATCCAAGTGGACCCAATCGATAGTTAATGGAAACCACTAACATTCCGCCTTGAGCCATTATAGTTTTCGGCGAATAAAATGCTGCTCCACCAAACATGAAAGCACCGCCATGGATATAAACGAATACTGGTAAACGTTTCTGGTCTGTTGCCTGTTTCGGAGTGAAGATATTCAAAAACAGGCAGTCTTCTTGTCCATCAGAAGCCTTTGACATTACATCAAACTGAACACAACGCAACATTTCGCCAGTTCCATTTCGAATATCCTCCCAATAGGTGCCGTAGGCTTTAGATGGTTCAAATCGTACCGGAGGTTCGGCGTAAGGTATATTCGTGAAGGAATAGTAGTTTTCTACCGATGAACCTTTCAGATGGCCATTTGGTAGTTCAATTATCGGAGCAGCCGTAGATGCAAATCCAAATATTGTAAGGAATGACACCAGGCGAAAGGAACACATCGCCAGGGCTAACACAAATCTAAACGAGATCGGACTGAATGTGGGCAACTTCTTATATGATCTGATTCTGTTTGTAGAACCATGAGAATTTTGTGGTAGTATTATAATGATTCACATTAAATAATTCAATAAAACTTGTTTGAATTTACTACCTACGTTAAGACTGCAATTGGAAGGCAAGTATAAAAATAAAATCGTAAGATGTTTGAGGTGAATGATATTTAAGTCGACGCAATATTCAAAACAAGTTTAAATGCACAATAGCAAATGAATTATTATTAATGTTCGTACCTCATTAAATTCTAATTTGTTGTTGTAAAATAATACTGAGGTTTCCGCTAAAATAAATCAGGTAGCGAAAACTTGAATATTATTAAGGTTTGTGCAACAAATAAGCATTATTTAATAAGTTACAAATTTCAGCATAAAAAAGGTTTTTTTTTTTTAATTTAAGGAACGCAAATACAGTTTTGGGGTTTTTTGAGTAAATTGGCGGTTTTTATTTATTTTGGGGTATTCACGAATATCTCATATGATTGGCTTGGACCGATAACTTCGTATTTAGTAACTACTTATGATTTGTATTTGGTGCACCAGAGTAGTTTTAGTTCAATTTGTCATATACATTATTCATATCGAAGAGCCATTTAATGATTGTTTTTTTTTATTTTTTTCAAATTTCATCAAAAACAGCTCTTACGAATTTGATTACTTTTTTATCCGTTATGTCCAAAGCGTTTAAGTCTTTCAACCAAGCGATAATAAGGAGATATTTGGGAATATCCAAAAACAAGTAAAAAACCGGCAAATTGCTCAAAAGAATCCAACACTGTTTTACCGTTATTTGATCTCTTTGGCAAAAACCTGGTATAGTAGTATTATTAAATTGGTCTAGAGATTATACATGTTTGAAGTTTAATTAAAATCATTAGAGTCGTTTTCGAAATAAAACACAATAAAACCGAAATCGTTGTATCGCGAAGGACGTCTTGTCCAAAATCACTTTTTTTTTGACTTCTTCATCATCGTATTGTTAGTTTTAACTAAAATTATTCAAAAATTACGGCAGCATTTAATCTAGAAATCCACTATTTTATTTCAGTTTACATTTAATTGAAGTTATTTTAGTGAATGGTATTTCAAAAATTAATTTTCAAAGCAACTTCTTCCTTTGTTTTTTTTTTTTTTTTGATTCTTAACTATTTTTGTTTTCTAGAATTACCCCCGCTTTGACCCAAAACCTATACGACCTGCCTCTAAACTAGCAACTAAAGTTTTCGAAAAATCTTTGTTTAATTTCTGAAAAAAATATTTTCAGAATCTTCTCAGAATAGAATAGAATATTCTCAGAATCACTATCGTTTAAACTAATTTAAATTAAATTTCTTATATAGAATTCTTAAGGCTAATAAAAACAAAAACTGCCGGCGGTGAATTTTTCGCGACGCTTTCGAATTGGTCTGGCTGAGCCTTAAGAAAATATTTTTTTTTATATGCGATTTTAAACTTTTTTCTTATAAAGGACTTTGCACAGTTTATATAAAAATGTGGGCTCGGTCAAATTAATTAAAATTCTATTATTTTATTGGTTTTGTGTTACTGAACAAAAGTCCTCATTGAACTTGGTCTTATCTATAGCAGTCTGAGTTCGTTCTGCTGACAAAAATGACTGCAAAGTAACGAGTTGAATACTGCAATAAAAATAGTCAGTCCTATTGTGTGTTTCACGTGAAAGAAAATCCGTCCGGTGGCAAACGAGGCCACACTTTGTTGTATAAAATGGAGGGTGAAACTCGCAATAGCTTTTAAAAATCCGGGCGTACAAAACATTTCCGGGCGAAATGTTTTCCGGGTGAATTACACAATAGGGCTGAGTAACTTTTGTGAAATGCTAAGAAAAAATAATATTGGATGACTTCAAAAAATGTGCCAATTAACATTTGTACTGATTATCAGCTGGTGTTATCGAGCTGATGTTTAAGCAATTTGTCAAGTTGTTTATAATTCATTAAGTTTGAGATAAAATGTATCAAGCAAACCAATTATACCTTTAAAAAAATAATTTGCTCACGCATACATACATATATACTTTTTGACAAACGTAAACATTAAGTTTATTTTGTATGGCTCAATTTAATTTAGAATACATACAATGGGTCAAGGAACAACGGCGTAGTTTAAATCAGCTACAACCTGTGTCAATTTAATTAAAATCAGTGAAGGAACAATAACGTTAACGTTTTGAATTCAATAATTATTATAAACATTTAAATTCAAATTGTAACACTTTTTTACGATCAACCGAACGAAGTTCGAAGGGACTTCAGGCCTTTCATAAAAATATAACAGGACATTGTACATGTTAACGTTGTTTTTTAATAACTTTTTTTTTCTGTTTTAAGTCAATTTTTTAGAAAATTGCCCCTCCCACCTAACAGCCGCCACCAGGGACTGCAAGACTTGCATTTCTTTTATTAGCCTTAACACACCTTTCGACTTATATAATTTTTTTCTGGTTCATTTTCACACCCAAAATATGCTTTGGGCTCTTGGTCTATATATCATATTTCACACGCCTAATTCTAAAAGTCACAATGACAAATCAAATCATTTTCCCAAGCAAATTCGTTGGGGAATGTTATCCAATTTGTGTAAACCATTTCCCATACAAACAGTTCATTTACCAAATGGTAAACTTTCGCAAATGGTAAACTTATCTATAGTGTTATACATCGATGCATCAATATACCCCTATTCTAAGAAATGGACACACCTTGAAAGAAACCTTTTGTTAACATTTGACAAGCTTAAATACATTTTCATGCTTGATTCGTATTATGCTAAGATTTGAATTAAAAAAGTCCTCTGTATAGGTACTCACGTGGCGTAGTCAAAATTACTACTACAAAGTGAAAAGATAGATGTGGTGCAGTCTTGTATTCTTTCATATTTCATTCATCCCACAAGAGCAAATTCGAGCGCGATTCAACCGTCCATTTTATTTCTTGTCAAATTTATTATTTTTACCTATATACTTATTGACCTTTATAATCAATTGTATTAAAAAAAATTGTATATTCTATACATTTTTCTCGGTTGACTGCCTCTAAGCATCATGCGACCCCCCTCCAAACTGAATTCCTGGATCCGCGCCTGCCCTACTGAGAACATGGTATCGTGCACACAAGAGCTAAGATGTTACACGTCAACAAAAACAGACTGGTTTATCATCAGGACTCATTCCAATTATCAATCCTTAAATTAAAACAAAAAAAATGGGTCAAGATGCCAAATTGCAATCAATTGAATAAAAAGACTTATTTTTGAGTATTTTTACTTCAACTCCATTTTTACTATTTCAACTCCACAATGTAATTCACAGTCAATTTTGAAGTCTTTTATAACTTCTTTTAACTTCAAGTCTTTTAACTGCTTAAAAGGATTGCAATATAAAAGACTTCAAAATTGACTGCGAATTAATCTTTGGAGTAAAAATACTTAGCAAAAGTATTTAACTGCATTCGCAGAAATAAGTCAAATGACTGGGATTTCAAAGAATGAAATACAAAAGTATTGCATTCTTCCCAACTCTGTCTGTAGCTAAGTTTGCAGCTCCGAAAAACCTGTGCCCACTGCAGGAAAAATGTAACAGTGAAAAAAAACTCTGATATTTTCCTTTAACACTTTGGAAATATGCAAATTAGGAAAAAAACACCCGGTATAAATTTGTCTGCTATAATATTTTAAGGAGTGTTATGACTTAAGACCCTCTGAATATTCATCTACTATAATATTTTGAATCCTAAGCAAATTTCGAGACCTTGGGCCCTAGCGAGGTATCAGTTGAAACAGACAATTATTCTTCTATTTAATACGAATCGAAGTTTTTCATTGGATCGGTTGTTTGAAAGAATACCTCCAAAGTAAAAATCCTTCATTCTCCGTTCCGATGGTCACCTTGCTAAGGCCGAGTGCTTATATTTCTTTTAAATAAAAAAGGAAAATGTTCAGAGATCGTCAAAAGATTTTCACGTCCATTATGGAATTTGCAATGCTGATTTGAAGTGCAGTCACCTTTTTTCGTAGGTCAGGAATAGAAAAGCCAACAATAGGCTGTACCAGTTGTACAAACAGCATTTTGCGTTATCTTATTTTATTATTATTTTTTTTTAAATTTCTTATTAGTCAAGGATTAACTTCTCAAAAGGGGATTTTTGTAATCTCCATACCATTTCAAGTGAGAGCCTGTGATCTCCGGTGTCTTAATTCCCACGGTTTAATATACCTAACACGGCTAAACTTCAAAACACTAAATTGAGAATCAAAAAACTACTACCAACAAAATTAGTATTTGTGATGCAGTTGCACGCAGTTTTTTAAACTGTCTAGTTTATTGGCAATAAGGTCCGGATTTACATTGATCGACATTTCCAGTGAGATTGAGAGGTGAATTTTCAAGGTACAAGTCGGCTATACCTCTAAGGCCCAGTTTTTCAGTGCGAGATCATCCGAGATTTAGAGTTAAACTCGAGTTAACCTCTTGAATTTGGCGAGTTAACACGAGTTTAACTTTAAGCTGGTCACTGAAAAACTAGGTATAAATATTACACGATTACAACAACAAAAATTGTTCCATAGCTTAACACAAAAATATCATCATAACAAATAATAATGCAAAAATCCATTAATTACGAACATGATCACACACAATTTAATATTTTTATTACTAACATTAATTTCTTTTCTTTTTTACGTTTTTTTTTTCTTATTTGTGGTTGTTTTTTTGTTTATACTTAAAAGTCTAAAAAAATTCTCCCTACATAAAAATATCATTTCTGTTGTTTTTTTTTTTTAATTTATTTTCTGTTTTTACTTAAAATATTTTTATCTTTTTAATCTTTGATTGAATCACTACCATTGATCGTATATATTTATAATAAATCTTAAGGTTTAATTACTTTTTTGTATAAGAAAATTTACAAAAAAAAAAACAAAAAAATTTTAAAATGAAACAATAATATTGGAATAATAAAAAATGGTTGAACTATTAATCTTATGCAACTATTAAAAAAAAAAATATGCTACTACGCGTTGTTTACGGTAACCCACATGACAAATATATATTTTTCCTCGCTGTCGAGTTAGAGTCGTCTAGCTTGTGGTCGTGGCGGTTGGCCGAAGACACGGCCAGTCACCTACAGTTAGACCGGGAAGTCTTGACAAACTTGGAAAAATAGCAACAAATTGAAAATTGACTGATTTACAGATGTATACCTGCGATTAAAGAGGAGATATCAATCGATTCTAGTTTTTGAAAGAAACTCAAATGTACAACAAATATAATAATCAAAAATTAAAAAAAAAGATAAACAGGCTCAAAGAAGATAAAGGTGGTATAAAGATCCAACCTTGTTATGGCATGGACATTTGGATAGAGACGCAGAACCGTGCATTGAGTGAATGATTGCTGGCGAGCAGGGAGTTTCGACGGCAGTGGCTTAGTCTGCCGCATCTGGCAACGGACCCAACTCCTCTAGCTCTTTGAGGTAACCCTTTTTTCTTTTGACCTTGTCCAATTGGTCTTTTTCGGGCTTCTTAAGTTCGCCAGCCTTCAATTTAGCTTCGATGGCTTCGATTTCACGGATTTTCTTCTTCAGCTTCTTTATTTTTTTGCTGAGTTCTAGCTGTGCATCGTCTAGTTCAACGTTGTTGAGATCTTTGGTGATGGACTCGATTGTTGCAGATGTGTTAGTGTCAACAGAAGGAATTGTTCCCACTGCTGCTTGTGCTGGATTTGTACTTGCAGATGCAGGTGATTTCTTGTTGCCACTGCTGTTTTCATTGGGTTTTGTTGTGGAACTGGCGGCGCTGGCTGAGTTCTTTGGCAAGACAATCACTCCGGCTGGAAGGCCGGCTTTCTTATTCTTCGCCTTTTCCTTCTTGCTAAGTGGGCTTGCGATTGGGGCGTGCATTCCAACTGGACGGTCACACTTTCGATTTGCTGCCTGTTTGCCTTTGCTCTCGTAGAGCGGAACTTCTTCTTGTGGGACGTAACCTTCTTTGACGCGCCGCGCTTTGCGCCATGTGCCATCTGGCCGCTGAGTGGCAGGAATAAATTTTCCTAAAATATACCAAAAACGTCTTCATTTTAAAAAATTAATTTGTGGTTTGCCTTGAATTTTTATTTGATTTTGAGTTGACCTTTTAAGCGCGCATATTTTTTTTTTTTTTTTGCGGCAAAAATAAAATATGTGTGCACAAAATTTGATTATTTTACCTTCTCCATCTCTCACATAGGTTGTCATGTTCCAGCAAGAAGTAAATGTTTAAATGGAATCTTAATTTTATTCAATTGCAGGGCAGTTCAATGGAGTTTCCTTTGATAAAACAATTCGAGTTGTTGCTAAATTTCTTTAGTTAAATTAAATTAAAAACAAACGATGTATGTATATTTATTTCAGTGTTGTTGGTTTAAAAAAAAAACAAGGCTGACTGAAGGAGCTAAACGTCAAACAATGACAGCAGCAGAGATGTTAAATATTTCAATTGTGAATGAGTCGTAATATGTTAGAGTAATGCCAAGAAGAGTATTTTGACAGCTGACAGCCGCTGCTCGCATCATAGATAAATTATTAAAAAGAAATAGGTACTTGGTCATAACAAAAATAAAATTTACGTTTTCGGGGTTATTATTATTATTATTATTCTTATAATTATTCTCTATTATGAGAGAATGCATAATTTGTGGCAGAGAAAGTGGGGAGCTCACCACACTTTTCTGGTAAGTTTTGTGCAAAAAATTCATACAATACCTACATTAAACTTATATTTTTGCAGTTTCCCAAAAAATGAAAATTAAAAAAATCAATGGATTGCCTTTTGCAAAATAGAATGTGATGCTAGGTTTCCACTTGTCATTGAAAAGACGCAAATTGACAAACTTTCCAAGACAGGGTGAGTTATAGTTGCTCGCTACTACTACTTTCTTTGCTTTTTGTGTTGGTAAAAGCCACCCTGTTCTGGAAAGTTTGTCAATTTGCGTCTTTTCAATGACAAGTGGAAACCTAGCATGAGGACTTCAAAATAGTCATCGATTGTGCTCATTACACTTTCTTGCATCCGCCTTTAAGATATCAGTTTCAAAAACTGGTAGAAGGTTTAAACTGCGACCAGAAGCAACAATTTAAGTAAGTGAATATTTTTCCAAGACGAACTAATACAAAAACATTCAAAATTTTCTTTCAATATAAGTTTATTATCATTCTTTTTTATAATTACAGCGGGCCAATTACAATTACAATTACAGCGTACGAACAAAAAGGTGTACCTTTATTGTTGCTTATGTGTTCTCAATTCCAAGATTCCTCGATTCTCGTAATATAAGAAAAGTAATTAGGCTAATTTGTCATTTTTTTATATTAAAACATATTTACATTGACGGGTTTCCTAATAACCCCAAGCAAACAGCAAAATGGATCAATATTTGTGGATTTAAAAAAGAAGATTTTAATGCTAATTTACACAAAGTGTGCATAAAGCACTTTAGGAATAATGATTTCTTGGAGCGAATAACTGACTATCAACGTTTGCTTTTAAAGCCAGGAGCTGTGCCATCGGTTTTACTAAATCAATTAGAGAAGTAATTACCTACTTTTGAGTTTTGAATAACACTGGTCAAAAAAATTATTTATTTGTTTGTTACAAAAATCAAAACATAATTTTCCGAAGAGTTTTGTGTGCTGATTCATATTTTTTTTTTTAATTATTCTAACGGGAAAATATCTCAAAACCTGACGTGATGGAATAATTCTGATCTTAGATTCGAATTCAGTGCAAACTTAAGGAAAATATATTTTGGTTTCTGTGGCAAAAATATGGTTGACCAGTGTAAACATTCCCAATTTTAAAAATAAATAGGTATGTTCCTACAAACTTTTTCGTACTATTCTTGGAAATGAAAATTTGGAAGAAATATGTTTCTCAGGGTCTCTCAGTATCTCATCTGATCTACCGAACAACCAAACTGAAGTGGGATCCACCATCAACTTTATCGATGATTGTGTAAATATTGAAACCCAGACGCTTACCGAAACCAAAGGTTGTAAAAATATCTACCTTATATAATCCGAAAATATAATTGCTTTATTTTTTTTACTCAACAGTATCTTTGCCAATGTACCTTAAAGTCAAAATGAAGACACCATCTAATGATTTGAATTTCAGGCTTTTGACTGGGCTAGTTTGATTATTTATTGTAGGATGAATTGATTGACCGGGTGGGTTCTTTTTTTGTTTGACTTCGTTGATATTTTCTATAAATAAAAATAAAGTAGTAAAAATACAAAGAAAGTAGTTAAAATAAATTTAAAGAAAAGAGCGCGTGTAACTCAGTACTCGTGGCAGAAGTGAAACTTCTTTGGCAATCTAAAAATCTTGATTTGTATAGGGATATTAAGCTTATATGATGATCGATGGGTTGGGGGTAATAAACTCAAAAATTAAATAATAATTGTGAAAATTTCAAGTCAAACGGTGCAAATTTAAAAGATATAAATCAGTTTATGAGAGTAGGTTTTCCGACTATTTGCAAAAATTCCTACACTCAAATTTGTATACGGTAACTTAAATTTGGTTTTATTTATTTTTCAACCATATATATAATTCAAATTTTTAGCGGACTTAATTTTTAATTAAATTTTTTGAAATGAGCCTTTTTTGATATAAAATGTTTAAAATAATTTATATCCACACCAATAGGAGATAGATAAAAATCTCAAACTGGTAAGATTCTTAGAATTTCATTATCTATTCACCAACAACTCAAGACTCTAGCATTATAATTAACGAAATTAGAAAATAGACATAAAAGGACATTTTCCCTTTTATCTGCTTCAATAAAAAATCCAAACTTATTGCACTATAAAATATATAATAGCGAGGGTCCAACTTGCCATACCTGGCGTAGTATGTAGTCATCGTAGGCTCGAATAGTGTTTTCGGACAGCAGTACAAGATATAAATCCATATGGGTGATGTAGGATGCCAATGTAATTGACAAATTTCTATATAAGGATTGTAACTGAAGACATGATCATCTCTAGGTTGTTCGATCTGCAAGTAATAGCGTTTTTTCCATCCATGAATTAGCCATTTGATCCCCAGCGTCCCAGAAGTTCAAGCACTTTAAGATAAAGCAATAAGTGATTCCTCGATAGAAGCCACCACTCGTTCTACTTTGAAGGTATGTGGGGTTGATTGTATCAGCGAATCCCTTAAGATGTGCTAATCTGCAATTTATAACCAAAATATTGGAATCGGCACTATCGCAATCATATAGTAATCGTCCTTACATTCTAACAAGTTTTGAGTTATACCCGCATCAAATGGCAAACTAGAGCGAATTTTCTCAAGCATTTGAGATTTTATTAAGCTAAATAGTTTCTTCATATACAAGATAAAATCGCAAATGTAATTGAAAAAAAAAACAACAAATTCACTGGCAAAATGTGTTATTTGTGTAAAAAAAAACACTAACTTATTATTAAGTTAACAATACATACAATTTACTCGTAAGGAGTTAATCACATTTTTCAAGTAGGTTTTGTGCAAAAAATCTACTAAACATTACATTAAACAATAAATAATGCGAACACCGTCATGAATTGATTGAAATATTATATTGAGTTGAGTCCCACGTTTTAGTTCGTATATACAATGGTATGAGTCAGCCGTCCCCGTCATGGCTGCCAGGCGAGCTGTCAAAATAACCTATCTATTGAAATCACGCCCCTATCACAAGCTCAAGAACTACAATGCATTCGGGGGGTTTAGATGGAACAACATGTTGTACAACTTGATGAGAAAAATAATACTGTAAACGCAACTTTGCGTTTAAAGGCTCTCCCAAACCAATGCGGAACATTCGTTGCGGCGAAAAAACATTCGCATGTCAAAATTTATTTACATGGTGATATATGAGAGTGCCCACACCAACGCGGCGGAGAAACATATGAAATAATTTTGACTGACGAATGTTTTTTCGCCGCAACGTTTCTTCGCCGCAACGAATTTTCCGCACTGGTTTGGGAGAGCCTTAAAGGGTCAATTTGTATTGACAATAATTATTGAAGATATTTTGTGTCAAAAATAATTGATGAAACGTTGCAACCACACGTATCAATGAATATTGACAATAATTCAACAAATTGTCTTTTAAATTCGCGAGAATTAAGTCGAAAATCCCAAATTTCATTTTTATTTGTTTTTGTTTGCCTCCAACTACACAACACAACCTAAACATCGATAAATACCTTGATGCTGCTCAGAACCCATCCTGACATTGACATATACATTTATGAAAACCAAATCAATTTTGTTTCTCATCAATGTCGTCAATTTTCATTGACAATGACAATTTATCACCATGTAAATTAATTTTGACTGGCGAATGTTTCTTTGCCCCACCGAATGTTTCGCATTGGTTTGGGAGAACCTTACATGTAAAATGATGTTGTACAACATCACTTGCGTTGGAATCTTTAAAGTAGAACGTACGGCGCGGAAAATGTCGAAATTAATATTAGCCTTGATATTGGACGGTAAAGAGGAAAAAAACAAAATAGCAGAGAAGAAAAAACGTATATGGGTGAAGAAATGGGTACAAAATTGGCCGAAATACTTATCAAAGTATGCCACAAGTTTGGGCAGTAAACTTCTTCCGCTCCGACACCAGATTTTTCCATTCGTATCACTTTTTAATTCCCGCCGGTAACACGGTCGTATAGCATTTTTTTTTCAGACCCTCTATGCTTCGTATGCTTTACCTTTTATAACTCTATTTTTTTAAATCTCTGATTTTATCTTCCACGTTTCTGGTAGACACCAATATACAGACAAAAAAGGCCTTTCAGGACGGAGTATTGTCTAGCCATTTTTCCGCTTTATTTGGTCTACTGCCTTCGAGTTCACAAGACGAGAATTTTCCGGAAATGAAAAATAAAACCAAGTTGTACCAACATCTGCTTACATAGGTTGTATGGTTTGACAAGCCAGCAAGTTTTCAAAATATTTGAGGTATTCGAGCGAGCTTCAAGCTCGCTCGGCCCCTTTGTATACCTGCGTTGTGAAGTATGTACTAAAATTCATTAAATTTTAACTGTTTTTGTGTGAAATAAATAGGGGTATTCACGATGTGGTGCAACGAGCCTAGTAAAAGTGCGAAATTTTATTTTTTTTAAGTGGATCGTGAACGCACTTTTCTGACAATGGGGAAAGTGAAGAAGAAGATGCTGTGATGACGACGTCACATCAATACAATCAAGATAGCAAATTGGATGTATCCAATGAACATACCTTTGTTTCTGTTTAACGTAATCAAGAATGAGTGAGCTGTCAAAACACAATTTACAAATTTTACAATGTTGTATTTTTCTGTTGCAATAGGTTTCGGGTATTGCTAAAGTGCGAAACTGTTGTAAGATTGCACCTTGTATATTTTGTTGTTGTAGTGTTGTAAGATTTTACACTTTTGCACTTTTACAATGATACTAGGCCAGTTGCATCGGATCGTGAATACCCCTAATATGTTGTTGCCATTCCTTCAAAATTAATCTCAACACCATATTAACTCAACTTCAAATGGGGAATTCACTTGGCGAAACACCGGGGTCGAAAATCCGACCCTAATCCAATTAGAGTTTTCGTCTGGTTAGTTTAATATTAATTTTGTAATTGCCATAAAATATGGATATCAAAGAGGAAAAATGTGTTTGGGCACATTCTGAAATCCCTATTTTATTTTCAGAACAATTCAAAACTTTTTTTTTAATTTGACAACCACACCATTTGACAGCTGATTTTTGACATAATTCTACTTCGGCGCAGTGGCGTGTGAATGCCCATATAGAATCGGAGTATTTGGTCGATCGATGTGTCGTGTGCTTGGGTTAAGTGAGAGGTAGATAGCAGTGGCGATTCCTCTCAGTTAGCAGGTTTATCGCCGCTAAACCAAGAATTTAAATGAATAAATTATATAATGTAATGTTGAAATAATGATAGTGAATAGGTTATTGCAATAATCAATACCATAAATAGAAAAAAACTACCCACCTACCTACCTATTTTCAAATCATATTTTCCTGCACACAACACAAAACTCCCATTTTCCTATCTGCCTCAGCGTTACAATATGCGATTCCAAAACCAAATTCCCTACAAAGAGCATTGATATAATAATAAAAAAACAGATACCTACCTAGTCTATCCACATTGTTTTAACACAGTACACAACACAAACCTCTCATACAACAAGTCTTCCTTGGAAGCTTACAACATCCGCGCTACCAAATTACACACAATGTTTAATAATATCTATTCAAAATGCAAATACAAACACAAATACCATACAATCTATAATACAATAGCGGTTTACTACACACGTCCTAAGAAAAGCCCAGCTAAATAAATGAATTCGGAAGCGTAAGTATGATGCGATAAAGCACGATACGTCAGGTATGCAAGCAGCTCCAGGTACCTACTTACTTCCAAAAAAAGTGCTCAGTTGGCAAAGCGCGATGTAGCTCTGCAATTTTGATATGTTGTTGGGGTATGTTAGAGTAGTCTGTATCTAAGTTTGCAACTTCAAAAAACCTGTGCTCGCTGCAGGAAAAATCTAACAGTGAAAAAAACGCTAAGTTCATCCCATTTTTCCGACGTTTTCCTATATAACTTTAGAAATATGAAAC
Source organism: Melangyna quadrimaculata (assembly GCA_949320155.1). Taxonomy (NCBI): domain Eukaryota; kingdom Metazoa; phylum Arthropoda; class Insecta; order Diptera; family Syrphidae; genus Melangyna; species Melangyna quadrimaculata. The sequence continues at coordinate 189,016,519 of OX439484.1, forward strand.
TAAGAAAAAAACCGTCCACTATAAACTTGTTTGTTATAAAATTTTCTACAAGACCACATCAGTTTTAAATTAATGCATGTTATATTTGTCTTGCTATCTAACCAAGAATTAAAAAAAAAAAATTCAGAAAAACTAAGTAATTTTGAAGCAATCAAAAAGTAGGTCAAAAATTGTCCAATTGTGCTAAAAAAATTTTGGCAAGAAACATGATGTCAACTAAGTACAACAAACAATGTTTGCATGACTGCTGTGGTCAAAGTAGAACACTTACGTTGACACTGATTTTTGTGTTCATGTACTTGGACACCCTTAAATATGATAAAATATAGTTATGATATTTTTATCTTTTTTTTGCAACTTTGATATCGATTTTAAAACTTCCGAAAATTTTACACTTGGCATGTAAATATGTAATTTCGTGAACATTGTCGAAACTTTTAAATTCGCTTCCAAGGTTGCTTAAAAAAAGATATAAATATTAAAACTATATTTTATGATAGCTAAGGGTTCTAAGTACGTGTACAAAAATCAGTGCCAACTTAAGTGTCCTACTTTGACCACAACAATGAAGCAAACATTGCGTGTTGCACTTAATTAACATCATGTTTCTTGCCATAACTTTTTGACCGATTTGGATCGAATTTTCAAGTTTTGTCTTGTAATACTCTAGACTATTTGATTCCAAATTTTAAGCAGAATTGGTTAATTTTTGACTTACTTTTTGATTGATTCAAAATTACTTAGTTTATTTCAATCAAATAGATCATAGTTAAATAATCGTCAACTTATTTTGGCATAAAGTCGCTAGAAGTATCTTTTATCGGCTGACCGCTAACGTGAAATTTGTTTACATTGCTTTGAACGTGAACTAAATTGTTTAAAGATAGGGACATACATACCTTCATACATTAATGTTGGTAGGAAAGGTTAAATTTAAGATTTTTTGCGACGCAAAATCATATAAATATAGGAAGTAGATATTTATATTTTTATAATTGTTATAGAAAGTGACGATTTTTATGATAAAGTCATCGAAAATGTTGTTTCCGTCGAACGACGAAGCGAATCTATGCATCGATAAATTTTTAAACTTTTATTTTATATTATTTATTAATGTTTTTTATTAATTGTCGTTATCAATAAAATTAAAAAAAAAATATAATTTTTTTTTTTATTTTAACCTTCCCTATACCACGTAGCTAAACCAATACTAAGGACCAGGAATCGCCACTGGTAGATAGACTTCAAGGGTTGGAGATAGGGAAAACGAACATATTAACACCAAGCATTAAAAATCCACTGTGGACATGCACAAGGGATATATCTCGAAACGAAGTTAGACGTCTTTCACAAGGAAATTTTTTGTTCCTTCAATTTCACTTTTTTGGAAAGAAAAACTAAAAAAATATATATTTTGTTCGTAAAGTTTGCAATATATCAATAGCTGTGTTTTATTTTTCCCCAGATCCGATTCGGATTTACATTCAAAAATATATGTGTTACAAAAACAACTCAAGATCCAGCTTTGTTTTTAGATTTTGATTTTCAAATCCATTCTTATCACACACCCTTAGCTTTTCCTTTTAAAATTTAGTTTTTATTCTGGCCAGTAGATTGCTATTTGAATTAAGAAAAAAGAAAGGAATACATAAATAATGAGGAAGAAAGAGGTGTTTATTTATCACTGTTGTCATTGTGATTCTGTTTGTTTTATTATCATGACCAAATCCAATCGAGATCTGGGGGATATTAAAATGCAGCTATTGTCACAGGTCAAAAAGCGTCCTAAATAACGAAATGTACGAAATACCAACGTTAAAGCACATGGCAGTTTTTTTGTTAAGGCTTAACTACATAGACCTACTTTTGCCAAAAAGTACAAAAGTGAGAAATAAATATATGTATATGCTGAAAAGACACCTATGTACTTGCAAAACAACAATTGAAAATGGTATATGGTGGCTTAATTTATCAGTCTGAACAAATTTCGTATGTTTTCTTGCAAGCTGGATTCTTTAGCGAACATTTTAAATTCTCACTTTTCTACTTTTTGGCAAAAGTTGGTCTATGTAGGCCTTTATTTAAGGCTCTCCCAAACCAACGCGGAACATTCGCTATGCAGGGCGAGTCATTCACAATGATAACAAAAATGACAGATAAACTGCTAAACAACAACAAAAACTTCCGTCGGCGAATGATTCGGTCCGCTTTCGCGTTAATTTGGGAGAGCCCTTAGAATGTTTCACGCAACTTCCGCGTTCGCGCGGAAGATCCTTTAGTGTACCCTTATCTCCGCTTTTAGCCGTTTTCCTTTAAATGTGGCGGAGTACTTGCAAATTATTTGCTAGCTTTTTCCAATGGAATGCTCAAAAAAACGATACAAAAATGGCGGCTGATGATAATGAATGAAATGGTTTAAAATGTAAATATACAAAAATGTAACTATCAGGAGAATTATCCTTATTTTATAAGATGTCCTCTTGCGGAATTATGTTGTGTAGCTACTCTGCTCGTCTACTCACAAATGAAAACATGTGCGTGGATGAAAGTACTAGATTTTAGTTCTCAGGTACTAACAATCGCATGTACTTCGGCATGTCTAAAGGAAAACAGCTTATATTAACTTCAAAATAACTTATGTTAAATACAACAACAATTTTGAAAATTCCAAAATAATTGTTGTATATTACATTTACTTTTTCGGATATGAAAGCTGTATTTGATTCGTGAATGAAATATTTTCTACTTTCGGGGGATTAAATTAACAGATGTTCAACCGTGGCTGTGGTCCAGAACTCAATGTGTTATAATAGCAAATATTTAAACCTCAGTTAATCCACTGATCCTCGATTTCATAAAGCCCTTTTGAAAATTTAACAGGCTTTTAAGTCATAATATGATGTTTATTCCATACGTCATTTAAAAACTTAAAAGCCTGTTAAATGTTTATGAAATTGGCCATGAAATTGGTAATTAAGGATATTTAATCAAATATTTGGACTATGTGATATTTGACTATGAAAAGTGTTGATTAGTTTATAATTTGCACGCGTGCCACATACATATGTAGCATAACTGCGTCCACAGTATTTCCAGCTATAACATTAACGGGTACACCAATTTTCTTCTAAAAGCATTTTTGTGTACAAATTTGAATTTTGTTTCAGCTCACCTATAGAACGATTAGCAACTTCATAATGATTTTGTTTACCGATTTTGATTTGACGGGGCATTGTTTAGAAACGTTCAAATTAATTGTATCATAACTGCAATTCATATTTTTGTTCAAAACAACGGAAATATTATTCGTGTTTATTTGCGTTAATCTGAACTTAAAAAATAATAAATAAATAAAATACAACAATGATCCTGGAAATTATTTTTTAGCAGATAGAAGCTACATTATATATTTGTCTTTATTGTTGGGTTGTTGTAAAATTTTACAAACTGGTATTTCTGAGTAGATGCGGTACAAATAAAAGTGTGTTTGTTTTTGGGACTTAATTTGATACGTAGATTTCCAATTAATTTGTTTTTTTAAAAAGCAGGCCTTCTACCATCTTGAACCAAAAGCTTAAATTCGTCCTAGAAAATTGTCCATTTTAGATTAAACAATAATTTTTTGATATTTGAATCATCAAACAATCAATTTTTCTTTCCTTAACTTTTTCTGAGGGCAACAAAGGTATATTTTCAAAACACGAACCTACTGTCAATAAAAGCTTTATTCAAAGCTTTCAAAAATGCTTTTGGAGCTTTTTTAAGTTAAAGCATTATAAGAATCCCTAAAAGCATTAACAATCCCTAAAAGCACATCTGAGTTCATTTTAACTTTTTTTTAAAGTTCAAAACATTATAACTGTTTTGTTAAGGAGATTATGTTTCCTACTTTTCAGGTTCATAACAAAATTAAATTTTTAAGTTCCTACAAAGAAAGCAGCCAAAAAACTTTATGGCTATGGTTTACAAAATGGATATCCCTATTTAAATAGAGGTTCCCGTCAAAAACTCAAACATCTAGTTTGTATGCTAAAAATTCAATTGCTAACAATTCACAACATTGTTTTCATCCAATATGCAACATAAAAGTATTTTTCAAACTAAACTACATCGGGTGGTCCATTATCTCACATCCTGCAGGTTGGTCACATCCCTAAAATTGTGACAAACCAAAAGACAGACGGCTTATAAAAACGCTTCAACTACAAAACATTCTCAAATATACTCTCTCTCTTCACAGAGGAGTTTGAGTGAGCTATACAAAAACTCTCGTGTACAACAAAATCAACACTTTGAATAAGACCGAAATTTGAATTAATTATCGCACTTTAATATACATACATATGGATTGTAGACGATATTAATAAATTTGTATCTTCAAAACAAATGGTGCTTTGAGATAAAACGTGATCACCTTTTTGTAAAAAAAAAACAAATCATCTTGAAAAAAAAACAAACAAAGATTTTTGGTTATAATTAAGATTATGTCAACTACAATATGAGCCAATTTTTGTTATTTTGAAGAGGGACGAAATAATTTTTTTTAAGGTTAAAGTCTCCTCTAAACCAACGCGAAAGCGGCGCTGAACATTCGCTGACGGCAGTTTTTGTTGTTGTTTAGCATTGTTTATTTGTCATTTTTGTATCATTGTGAATGATTCGCGCTGCATAGCGAATATTCCGCGTTGGTCTGGGAGAGCCTTAAAATGTACAGACTGATTACACGGATCGTTTTTCGTTCGTTTCTTCTTTTTAACATGCACATATGTATGTTCATGACTACACTCTGTTCGTGAAAATATTTACGTATTTCCAACAAAAAGGACATGTGACCTCAACTCCAAAAATTATTCTATTTCGCCCAAGGTATAACAGTGGGCTCTTCAGTCAGTCTGTTATACACTACTAAGACACAAATTTTGGTCGATGTTTACCGACTCTTATAAAAATCACAGCAAGAAGATACTGTGAATTTTATTTATTCTAGGGGAATTTGTTTAAATTCGTGCACTCAGAAAATAATTACCCGTGTTCAGGTTTTTTTAATAAAGAAAAAGAAATTTAAATATTAAAATATTAAAATTACTTTGGTTTCAAGTGGGATGAATGAATATATATATATATATATATATAATATATATATACCTCTGGCGAAACACAATAATTTCTGGAGTTGAGGTCACTTGTACAATTTTGCAATTCCATATATTTTTAACATTGTTTTTCGCTAATACCGGGGAGCATTGTGGTTGTCAAATCAGTAACGTCAAAGTTCAACCGGGAAAAGTCTTGCAATTTTCATTCATGCTTTCGTTACTTCCTTCCCGCTGCACATCCACACCCCTCGCCGATTCTATCAAAATTATGAGACGGTACGGACAAAAAAACGAACCGTGTAGTCGGGGTCTTAGAAAAAAAATAGCTCACAATCCTTAAGCCGGATCCACACCTGTCTCGTGTGTAGACCCTGTTTAGATTGGGAAGTTTGTGTACGTACTCACGCCAGTTTGTAGGAAAGATAAGTGCGGGGTAAGAGGTCTCGTTAGGCATGTAGAAAATATGTTCTTTCAATGTGGAAGTTGTATCAATGCATTTTGAGGCGCCTCACAGTTTGTAATGTAAACACGATGGTACTCACCAGTCCGTACTCAATCTTCCCAATCTAAACAGGGCCTATCGTTTCAATGTATTTCATATCCGTAGAAGCACATTTGTCTCGTTGCTGTGTGGCGTATGAAATATATGGAATGACAGCAAGACACGACTCCACAAACCACAACACACAAGTCAGGAGTGGTTCCGGCTGTACGTGTGAATGTGGAGCTTGTTAGTTGTACTGTTGCGTAGAATTCAAATTAAACAACAGAGACATCTGTGAGAGAATTTAACAATTAACTTTACAATTTTATTTTAATATTTTATTAACATAAGAAACGTTAAACTACGTTATAAATAAAAAATAAATAAAATGGCTTACAAAAAAAAAACATTGTTTCTTACATACATACATACATATAAATAGATGAATGGATTTTAACTTATATTTTACGTAGAAGTAATTTTTGAATGACATATTCTAGAATCTAGATGTATGTTTTATTGGACTAGCTACGATTTGGAGTGAGAAATAAATTTAAAAATAAAAAATACTTTCGGTTTGGTTAAAAATTACGTTTTTGATATTTGATGTTTTTGTTTTAATTGTTTTCTTAACAAAATGTTGAACTTTAATTCATAATAACAATTAGTAGTTTAAAATAGTGTCGTACTTGTACAAGTGCTTTGGAGAAAAATGTTTAATTATTTTCTAAATTCTTTGGAATGTAAAAAATTTGCTACGCAAAATTTGTAGGTAGATTATGAAATGTAGAGACAAATTATTTTAAAACAACTTGAATTGAATGTGAAAAATTTTGGTTTTAAAGTTCATGGCTCTGGACATCGGAAATATCAAATAACTATAGTATCTAATGTAAGTAGCTGGTGTTCCTCTTACGTCCCATTGTACATAATTTGAAAGGGCATGGATGCATATCTAGAAGAAAATTAAGAAAAAGCAAAAACTAATTAGTTAGGTATGATATTAGAACGCAAAATTTACTATGTAAAATATTCAAATTTTATTATAAAAATGAAAGTTTGGTGGTTTTGATTAAATCAGTGCATCATATAACTTTATAATAACTTTTTTTTTTTAAATGGCGCCCAATTTAAACTCGAATGAACAAATGACTATCTATATATTTTGTTTAATCTTTTCAAAACTGAAGAAGGCTATTATACAATTGCAATAAAAAGCTATAGGTACTTACAGAAATTTTTTTCAGCTGATCAAATATAAAATAGTCATCATAGTTAAAAATCCAAATGAAAAGAAAAAGAAACGAAATTATAGAAACAATAAAATCAAATTAAGTAATGTAACATAACACAAAATATTAAAGAAAATACATAAAGGTCGAATATGCCATTAGCCGAACGAAAAAATAGATAAATTAAATTAAACACTAGTTCCATTACTTATTTTTCCAACAAAATGCCTCTTCATGATTTCGATGTTCAAAGTTTGGCATGTGTGTGTACTTCTAATGGTTGGATTCTTTTTTCAAATTCAGAAACGATTTATTTTCAAAAGAAGAACGGGCGACCAATCGAACACGCTGTAAAGGCTCTCCACAACCGACGCGAAACATTCCTCTGACGGCAGTTTTTTTTTTAGTAATGTGTAATTTTTTCTATCAATATGACAGTTTCACTTTCGCTTTGGTTTGGGAGAGCCTTAAGACGTCAAAAACTTGTGAGTGAGTATAGGTGTGTTCAAGAAAAGGAGTTTTCCAGCAAAAAATCTCACTGAGGGAAAAAAATGCTTATTCAGCTTTTGATGGAGCAAAATCTCCGATATCTCGTTTTCCTAAACACGCCATATTTAAACACCGTCAATGAAGTTTGAGACACTTTCAGGATGTGTCGAGCATGATATTTAAAAGGTTTTTTCTTTTAATTTGACAAAAAAAAAAAACTTACATATAATATTCTTTTTCTTTTCGGCGTGATCCTTCTTATTTATAAATTTATGATTATTCTTGAACGGTAACGGTGTGGGTATGCGATGGGGAATTTCATCCTCTAAATTTGTACCAATCTCATCATCACCATAATTTGGTGGAAGAAAATCTCTAATATTTTGACGTTTTCCAATAAATGTTGGACTATTTGCAGGATATCTTTTCTATAAAGAAAAAAATTAATAATTTTTATATAGATTTAAATATTTTTTTTTTTCTAATATAAAATTAAAATTCAATACAAACAAAAAATAAAAACAAAATCAAACTTACAATATCGCTGTACATGTCATCGTCCATTGTTTCTGTTTCATCCATTATATATTGTGGTATATCTATTTCGGGATAATATACTCTGCTTTCTGATGGTCTAGCTATAATTCCACGACTTAACATTATTGTCAGGAAAATGCAGAATGCAAAATGATTTGCTGACGATGATGGTGGGAATGCCATTGTGAGTTTATTTTTTTTTTTTTATTGATGTGCTTCTGTAAGAAAATAAAATTCACATTAATATGAAGCGCTCGAAAACAAAACTATATGTTAAATTATATGCAGCAAAGTGTGAGGAAAAGAGGATATTATAAGAAATTCAAATTTAATTGACACTTCTTGAACATTTCGCTTAGTTTAGCTTAGATTTGTATCTGATTTGTGTTCAAAGATCCTTACAATAACAATGCCGTTCGGATTGTTGGAGGAAGGACAATAGAATGTCTTTTACAACAGTTTTATAATATAAAGATACCTACTACTACAGTGGGTGTCGGTACGTACATGTAGTTCTTGTACAACGCGATCTTTGACAAACAAAGTAGAGAATGGTCGTGGACGATTTTTAGACGACAACGATATACTTTCTATATTTAATTTTACAGTTCACAATAGGTCTGTTCCTTTACTTTGAGTTTCTGTGATTTTCTGTGATTTTTAGTCCGAAGTCCTGTCAAGTTCATATAACAAAAAATGGAATTGACAGAACTTGGGACCAAAATGCACAGAAAATCACAGAAATTCTGAGTAAAGGAACAGACATAATGTGTTAGTTTTTTCAATATTTTTCACATACCTTACAAACCTTGACAAACTCCTAGAGAGCATGATACTTCTATTATTTTTTAAGATTGGCAACACTGTTTCTAGTGATAATAAATTGAAAAATTATTTGTGCCAATTCTGAATTGAAACCGCGTGACCGTTCTATCAGTGAATGGGCTATCTGCGTCATAAATTGGACATAAATAGGATTCCGATACATTTGATTTGAGTTAGGGCGTGATGGCACGCGTTTGTCCAAAATCACTGATGGCATACAATTGTTTTTGAAAAATGAGCCCCGAAATCAAGGGACATGCCTTATATAATTTTAATATGTTTTATTTGGTTTTAAGTTTCTATTTGACCTGTACAACCATTAAGAGGTGAAAAGCTTTATCTTCTTAACTTAATAAGGAAAATGTTCTACAGATATACATACATAAATTACGTACATACATACATAGCTAATATTTTTGAACCTAGAAGACCCGTGCCTACATAGCTTCGCTTTAATTTTTTAAATTTAAAAGTCATAGGCGGAAAATAGCATCGTACTATCTCCTGAAATTTTACTAAGGTTAAGATAATCACCAAATGGCTATTTTATCTTTTTAGTATCGTACTAAGTCCATATGACACTTCGATGTTTATAAATGTCAGAATATTATGTTTGTGAATTTTTTTGCATAAGCTGTCACTATTGGGACGTGTTCAGATGCAGCTTATGAAAGGAATTGTGTTTGTTAGAAATTATTTAAAATTAAGACAAATTAAGTAAGCTCTTTTAAAATTAGAAAAATGTTAAGTAACATGTCAGGTACGTGTCTAGGGGTCGCATGCATTGTTAAATATGTACATTGTACCTGACTTATAAGAAATAAAATTAAAAACAAAACTAGCGTTCGAATTCCACACATAGTTTTTGCGTGATAATCGGACAAAGCATCAGCAACATGTACGCATACATAAATGTTTGAGAGTTGCTCATTAATAATACCTACTATATTTTAATTCAAATAAGAACAAAATTAGAATAAAATATTTTCTTATCGTCTTCTACGCATTGCAATTAATATATCATAATCTAAAACCTTGAATTAATAAATAAATTATTGTCGGCTAAAGAGCCATGAAGTTGCGTTATACATTTATGTTTCTCATTAAATTTCTTAGTCCTAAAAGTGATAATCTTTCTAATTAAAGAACATCGGCTCTTATGATTATTATCTGTAAAATAAAAAAATAATATTACAAAGCAAATAATACGCACGTCAAACAATATCGCTTCAATAAATTAAAAAAATTCAAAGTAAATCAAAGTTATTATCTCTTAACGGTGAAGTTTTAATTAAAGAAACAAGAACCATGAAGCCAAGCCTCCAAAACAAAGATTAGGTTTAGACCCCCCACACCCACTTTAAGGCACAATCCATGATCCATCAATCATGTTGTGCAATGGAAAAAATAAAGAATTGCAGCCAATTAAATTCCTCACGTCACACTTCTTATCGCTATAATAAAACTAACAAAGAAGTTCAAAAAGTTATCACATTTATAAATCGACCATAAAAATTGCGCTATTAGTTCTTTTATTATCAATTTCAAATAATAAACTAATTATTATTTGTCAAATAAATGTTAATTACTGTCAATACTGTTAGTTCCAATGAATAATAAGTTCTTTTCACGAAGTTTGTACGCAATGCATCTTTCCCCAGTTAGGTACCTATTATTCTTTTTTGGTGTCCATTTCAATCTATATACATATGTATGTACAAAGGTATATATATGTACATAACTGAAGTCGAGGCTATTTACTTGTAGGTGTAAGTTTGCGAATCCTTCGAAGGCTTGGAACTTTATTAGAATTGAAAAGTTTTCACATTGAGGACCATTTCTTTTTGTTTTCCTTGTTTTCAAAAGATTACTCCTGGAAAAGGTGTTACAAATACGTAATAGTGAGTACATAACATGATGGCTATTATATGCAATTATACACATTTTCATAACGCAACATAATAATTTCTTACAACTAGTTTTTTGTTTGTATAGTGGCTCAAAGGGAAAACCAGCAAAAGTTGTTTGTACAATAATATTTGTATGAATCATTGGCGCGAAGCCGCGAAGTTAAGGTTTTAGTATGATACTACTTAACATGTTTCTATTTTTAACTAGAATCATACTAAAACAATTTCCTTCTAAGCACATCCAAAACAGTGACAGCTCTCGAAAAAAAAAACTTACAAACATTTCCATTTTGACATTTATAAATGTCAAAGTTTCATTTGGATTTAGAACGCACCAAACGCCGGACTTACACGTGCGAGAAAATGTCATTATTTCATTAATGAATTAATTTTGTTATTATATTGTCATTTAAATGACAGGTTTTATGACACTTTTGTCATTCGTGTAAATCCGGCATAAGACCCAGTTTTTCAGTGTGAGATCATCCGAGTTTCAGAGTTAAACTAAAGTCAACCCATTTAATTTGGTGAGTTAACTCGAGTTTAACTTTTAATTCGTCTTTAGCATTTCAAATACTTTATTTATTATTTCGTCAGAATTTTAAACTAATTTACAGTTTAGCAAGCAATTTGTTTTGGCGAAACTGTGCCAAAACAGTAATTATTGTTTACAGTGGAAAAATTTTAATTTTGTTTCTAAACACAATATTTTTATTTTTATGACATCAACTAAGTGAGTTTTTATTCTCGTGTGTACGTATCGCAAACGAACGTAAATTTGCCTGAGTGCATCTAATAGGTAGCTAGGTACATACATATGTATCAAAGGTCGATTGTCTTGAAGATTACAAATCATACTCGTAGTGCATCAAAAGTTATGATAGAGCAACGTAAACAAAGTCTTTGACGTACGTAAAACATTGAAAACAACATTTGATTTTTTTTATTTCGGCAAATTTGTACGTAAGTCAAAGTTGTGATGCTAATAATTATGATTTCTAAAATTGAAAAAACCGTTGCAAAAGAAATTTGGTCGTTCGTGTACATTATTAATTATTATAAGTGGAAAGGGCTGAAACTCTCACAAAAAGAAGCAAAACTAAGTATAAATACCTGTATCTGCCACTTTTTAAATATCAAAACAATTAATAGCCGAGTATTCATAGAAAAAATAATTACTTTTCCATCAACACGGTTAATGATAGAAGTTCCAATGTAACTTGACATTTTGAAATACTTACCTACCTAAGCAAAACAAAAACAATAAGAAAATGATACTGTCAAAATACATGAACTGTCAAATACATGAACCCTATAATTTTGTTGGTTCACCCATCTAATATATCCTTTTCCTGAACAAGCCAAATATATCTTAAATTAAACATTTAAGTTTATTAAGTAAAATGAGATGTATCAGAGATTTTGCTACGTCAAAAGCTGAGCAGTAGAACCCAAAGTCTCAGTATTTTGACGGTCAAGCTGGGATTTTTTACTGAGAAATCATTTTTGAAAATTGGGTTTGAACCTTTTAATATCAAAATGGGGGGGGGGGGAATAGAGCTGGTTAAAGCATTCCACAATCGGGTATAGTGAAAAAAAAATCATATTCGTTTTCAGATTCACATCCATGTCCTTCGGATGTGGAACTTGAACGGCAGCGTATGATAAGCTCATTAAATTCTGATCTCGACAACATTGTCCATTGGGGAACAAAAAACCGCGTAGAATTTAATGCTTCAAAAACTCAATGCTGTCTCCTGCCGTTAAAGCAAAACTAACCCCCTTTCCGTTACCGCTATCTATGAGTGGCACTTGCATTGAGAAAACCGAACAGCTCTCAGTTCTCAGTATGTGTGTTACAGACCACCTTTTGTGGAATGATCACATATTCGACGCCGCCAATAAAAACGCTGCAAAATGCTTGGGATTCCTAAGGCGGTGCAAGAAATGTCTTTCCTCTTCTGATCTGGCTACGACCTATAAGGCTTACATCCGTCCAAAACTTGAGTACAATTCTCATATTTGGGCAGGTGCTCCTTCAACATACTTGAGTCTTTTTTTTTTTTTGGACAGTATACAGAAAAATGCATTAAAAATGATAAGTGATAAAACCATAACGGAAACATTTACATCTCTAGAGCACCGACGTAATGTTTCATGTCTTGTCTTATTTTATCGCTACTTTAACAAACAGTGTTCCAGCGAAATAGCTAGTTGCATTCCTCCCTTTAAACAATTTAACCGCAATACTCGCGCTTTTAGGAATGCCCATCAGTTAACTCTTGAGCCCAATTTCGAACGAATTGTCAAGTTCAGGGATTCTTTTTTTAGCTGCACAACACGAATATGGAATGTTAAACCTTACTCTATATTTCACTCTCATTACGATATTCAGAAATTCAAAACCAATGTGCCTCGGTATCTCCTTTTAAACCCTATCCTATTTTCCTAACGCTCGCACTGTGTTTTACATGTTAAGGGTATTAATAACCCCTTGAGTTCGCGTCAAATATAAAAAAAAAATTCCGACGATGTTAAAAAATATAAATGCTTCCGTTGAAGATCTATCGCCTTTCAAGCAACTGAGATTTCTAAACCCTCTGAGATCTCCTTTTCATGTACATACCTATTTTATTATAATGAATATTCAAAGTTTCCTTTTATCGAAACGCATTTTTATACACAATAAATAAAAATTGAATACTAATTTGTTTCCAAAAAAAACACTGCCAAGCACCACAAAAATTGTATGACCAATATTTCATTAGAAAATATAAAATTGTACCAAAATAAAAACAAAAGTAAGAAAGAGCAATTTTGTATTTTTTCTTGTTTTTGTTTGAAGAATTTTATTTTTCATAAAGTGTCGGGAATAAGAAACACTTTTATTCGCTTTCCCAGAAATAAAGAAATTATTATAATTATTAATTAATACATGATACATATATGAGTTACATATGTATACCTGTGTACGTTTGTACATAAATAAATAAAGAAACTGTGAAATTAAAAAGAAATCACGAATATAATTGATTATACTCCACATTTTTGTCTTCGTCACCGGAAGACAATTTTGACAAACTTATAGGTCCTGCGTTGACGATAACGATGCTGCAATATTATACATATATTGCATATCTACCAGAATTATTTTTTTTAATCATTAACTATCTCATTATTAAATTAATAAAAACAAACAAGTAGATGCGTAATACCAAAAAAATCAATCTGATAATCGAACAAAGAAAATTATATGCACAAAATAAAATAAAATGGGTTTATTCCACTTATACCAAAATTCTATTTTTAACTTTTCCTGTTCCGATATCTGTCCAAAGAAAGAAAAATCAATTAAAAACTGAAGATTATGAAGGATAGAGACAAAAGATCATTTTTGCAATTTTGAACATCGGTTAAATTGAGTAAGATAATAATTTAAATTTTGTTACAGTTACATTCATATTTACATATGTATGTATGTTATGTATATACCTACTTCCCATACACGAACAAGCTATATTCAAAAAGCAGCTACATAGGTCCTCTTTTTGACTGAGGTTAAGATTCTGATGTAGGAGCATGGGGTAATGACATTATCTAGACTGACAAAAATTTCAAATGGCAAGAATCTCGAAAAAAAAAAAATCTCGAATGCAAAAATCTCGAATGTACAAAAATGTAAATAGAACGAATTATAAAAATCACTAAAGACTATGGGGCGTATTCATAGTCATTTTAAAGCTGTGTCTAAGTTAAACATAGCTTTAGTTGAATTTTCGGGCGTTGATTCTATTTTTTTAGGTTTATCATTTCAATATATTTGAAGCTATTTGTGTAGTATACCAAGTTAATTATCTTATAAAAATATAAAACAACAATTTGTATATAAAATCGGTATGTATTCATTGAGCCAAAATTGTCTTAAACCGTAGTTTAGTTAAACCCCCCCTAGAAAAAAATCCCGAAAAAAAATTCTTTCGAGATTTTTTTGTTAACTAATTTAAAAAGTTTAAACGCAAAGAAAACGCACAATAGGTATGTTCAGTTTATGAAACGTTTTATTTTTCTATTTAAGAAAAATAAAATATTTTATAGGGACATAACATTTTTATAGGGATATACCACGACCTGAGGAAATCATATTGGTGAGGAAACTAGGGTAAGAATTGTTTCCTCACCCATCTGAATTTGTTCAACCAGACAACTTACCTGAATTAACACATTAGCCAAAATTGCAATTAATTTATAAAGTCCTGCGGAATATTTATTTCACATAAATCAGTTTACTCTTTTTCCATATGGCTTCTAACTCGAGAAATTTTCCATTTTTGTGCTATTCTGCATGGAGTTCCAACCTTCAATCTCAGAATAATTTGATGAGAAGGTGGATCGCTAGCGCTACTTGTATAGTGGGGTGGGCGCATGTGCAGTGTACTGATCAATCGTGGTTCTCTTATGGAGACTTCCCTAATCTAGAATTAATATTAATTTTTGTTTTCGAGATTTTTTCAATTCTAGATTTTTTTTTTTTTTTGAGATTTTTTCTTTAGCGATTTTTGCTTTCTGGATTATTGGTTTCTAGATATCGTAGTAGACCCGGGGAGCATTTGTGCATTTAAAAGTGAGGTATATTTTTTCCGAGTAATTTGTATTTGAAAAAACATTTTTAGTAGTTATGTCCATAGTAAACTTAAAAGATTTAGGCCCGTTTGCTGATACGAAACATAAATCTACATCATAGCTAAGTTCAACACAGTTTGTATGTTCAACTTTCTTAGCTATGCATAACTCTCATTAGAGAAATCGCTACCAAAACGTTAATTTTTTGTGAAAATCTATTTTTAGTGTTTTGCATTTTGGGACGTACGGTTAACAATTTAACTAAAAATTTCATTTTAATTATGGTTTTCTAATGAAATTTGATAATTAAAAAATTGTCCGGAGTTATTTTTTTATTGCTATATAAAAATTGATAATGTGAAGTTTTGTTGTTGTAAATCTGCTGCCAAAATAAAATAAAACATACATATGTGTCATTTCCTTGAATATTAGTGAGGCAACCTTTTGCCTATTTCTCTTTGATTTTATTAAATATAAATATAAATAAGCATCTGGGATCTATTTGGACAGTCATGCACATGCATTTTTATAAAATTTGTTGTTAATTTGTTCGCATTTGAATCGCTATTCTTAGCAAATAATACAAAAAACAACAATAATAAAAGTCCAACATAAATCTCTTAAGGAGTACTTTTTCTGCCACCTGAGTTATGTTGAACTTAAGGATATCTATGTTTAAGTTTTTATTTACTTAAGCGCTTATGTTGAACTTAAGTATTTATGTTTCGTATCAGAAAACAGGCCTTAATTATCTTGCACAGAATTTTTCAAAATGTTTGTCGCAACCCCTTAGGGGGTCACAAAGAATTTCTCGTGGGGTCAAAGTCGAAAGTCAGTAACTGAGGTAACTATTACCTAATTGTCATCATAAAGTCTACTTTTTTCGGCTTTGCATGCTTCCGCGGCTTGCACTTCTACCGGATGTGCACACTTATTTTTTCTATGTAAGTATAGGGGTTTTTATTTTTTAGCCAGTAGAACATTGAAAATACCTCGAGCAATGGGAGTTAGCTCTGAGCAGATGTTTATCAGATCTCTCCTATCTAACAAATGTAGCACGCACCGAACTGCCATACGATGCTATATAAGGTGCGTTCAACGCACCAAAATTAAGTACTGTCTTTTAATTTTCATCTGACAGCTGACCAATCGAAAACTCGAAAAATTCAAAAATTGGAAGTGAAATTTGTTGTGTTGAACGTGTTGAAATGTTTTGAGAAAAATAAGGAGAGTTAAGTTGGCTGCGCTCAGGTTTTTGCTCCATTCGCTTGGTCTTCTTATTCCGAGCAAATGAAGCGTGCTCCGAGCTAGCAATCTTCGAGTTGAAAATTTAAAATCCCGAAAACTATACTTACTTCGATTTATTTTTAAAAAATGTCTCTTTTATCGAAACAAGGGGAAATAGGGCATCCTCTCATAGTAATTTATTTTTCTGTGCCGTCGTATCATGTCGTGAATTCGAAATATCTCAATGTCGATTTTTCGATGGTTTTTCGGGCAAAACCAAATAATGGTAAGAGGATGAGTTCGAAAAACCTTATGCGTAACAGGTGCATAAAGTCTAAGAGCCCACAGCAGATTTGGCGTACGAAAATGAACCAAACAAAAATTATATGAGTCGAAAGGTGTATTAAGGCTGATAAAAGAAATGCAAGTCTGGCAGTCCCTGGTGGCGACTGTAGGGTGGGAGGGGCAATTTTCTAAAAAATTGACTTCAAACAGAAAAAAAATTATTAAAAAACAACGGTAACATGTACTATGCCCTGTTATATTTTAATGAAAGGCCAGAAGTCCCTTCATTTCCTTTTTAAATAAAGTTCTTTCAATGAATAGTTTTTGAAATATTAATGTTTGAACTCAACATTTTGAAAAAAAAAAAATTTAAATGGTAAAAAATATTTTTTTCGCAAAATTTCACGTAGTTAAGTACAATTTTTGTTTCCAAAATTCAATGCCATTATCAATTTGTAGTCAAAAACTGAAAACCGGATGGTTCTAGGACTTTTACTTTTTAAGATATTAAAAAGTAAATGAACCAGCTTTTTCGTAAAAATAAGACAAATCCGGCTAAATTATTATTTCAGCAACCAGTTAAAATAGGACAAACATGCGGAAAAAATTCTTAAATTTTTGAAACTTGGTGGGAATGTTGGATTAGCCAAAAGAATAAAGAATCAGAAGAGTCCATAAAAATATCTGTATCCCGCGGGTGCTTTTTGGAGGGGGAAAGGGGGAGGTATGACTTACGGAAATTAAAAAATTATGTTGATACAATTTGTACATATGATACATGATTTTAGGGTAAACTGGTAAACTATTAAAAAATACCTTGAAAAGAAAGGTACATTGATGAAAATTTGTATAAATATTCAATTTGGCATGAGAATAAAGGATCAAAAGAGTACATACAAATATCTATGACGAAAGGGTGTTTTTCTTAAGGGAAAGAGAAGGTATGAAATTTTGATCATAACACCTATCCCATGAATGGGATGAAATTTTTTAAAAATGTTTCATTTGTCGAATGCCAAAATGAAAATTTATACAAATTTTCATCTTTTCAAGGTATTTTTTAATAGTTTAACAGTTTTAGTGAAAAGCAGTCATCTCTGTATAAAATGGACCATAACTTTTTTTAGGATTATTGTATCACCTTAATTTTTTAATTTCCATAAGTCATACCTCCCCCTTTCCCCCTCCAAAAAGCACCCGCGGGATACAGATATTTTTATGGACTCTTTTGATTCTTTATTCTTTTGGTTAATCCGACATTCCCACCAAGTTTCAAAATGTAAGAATTTTGTCCGCATGTTTGTCCTATTTTAACTGGTTGCTGAAATAATAATTTAGCCGGATTTGTCTTATTTTTATGAAAAAGCTGGTTCATTTACTTTTTAATATCTTAAAAAGTAAAAGTCCTAGAACCATCCGGTTTTCAGTTTTTGACTACAAATTGATAAGGGCATTGAATTTTGAAAACAAAAATAGTACTTAACTACGTGAAATTTTGCGAAAAAAATATTTTTTTACCATTTTTTAATTTTTTCTTTCAAAATTTTGAGTTCAGACATTAATATTTCAAAAACTATTCATTAAAAGAACTTTATTTAAAAAGGAAATGAAAGAAGAGACTTCTGGCCTTTCATTGAAATATAACAGGGCATTGTACATGTTACCGTTGTTTTTTAATAATTTTTTTTTTCTGTTTTAAGTCAATTTTTTTGAAAATTGCCCCTCTCATGCAACAGCCGCCACCAGGGACTGCCAGACTTACATTTCTTTTATCAGCCTTAATACACCTTTCGACTCATATAATTTTTTTTGGTTCATTTTCGTACGCCAAATCTGCTGTGGGCTCTTGGTCTAATAAGGTGGTGACAATTTCGTTTTCTGTGGAAGCCCTCATAAGAAACCTCACAAGCACAACGTGAGTTGTGATCTGCCAAGCAACAGATCATAATTTTTCAGTAAACCGGATCCACACTTATCTTATGTATTGTCGTGTGTTGCTATCGCTCCAATGTATTTCACATCCGCATAACTACATTTGTGTCGTGTGCTGTGTCGCTTTCATATGTATTGCCACACACGACTCCACAACACAACACACGAGACCAGTGTGGTTCCGGTTTTATGAGGTTATTGTGACTTGTGAGGCATGAGTGAGGTTGCCAGAATAAGGCTGTAATTATGAGTTAAACTCAGTGATATGGATTTGCTAAAATCGCTCCACCCTTATGTATAGCCATTTTAACAAGCTAACTTATCGTGTTGAAGTGGAAGTAAGAAAAACTAAGTGTACTTTTATGATTCTCCACGTTTTTAGTTGGTACAATATTTATATTACACATTTTTGTTTGATTTTATGCAACAAAAATCAAAATCAGATACATTTACTTGAATGTACGACCTATAAACGTTTTATGTAAAATCCATTCTAAATTTAATTTTAAATTGAATTTACAAAATTTCCTTGAATTATTAAGGTTCGATAAATTAAATGTTAAATTGCTACGTTCAAAGAGTTCATGAGCAGTTCATGAAATTGTACCTTCAGGGCCAAAATGAAAATCTCTTATCCTTTCAAACCAAAATAACTCAATGATGATTTTTTTTTATGTGGGGGTTAACGGTTAACCTTATAAGTCTGGCAATTTTAGCCAAGTAGGCATAAGCTTTAAATTTCCTCATTGATAATATTTTGTGTACCTGTTTTGTATTTGGTAGCCACCTACTTAATTACAAAACTGACCAACTCAATCCTTAATCATATTTTTTATAAACTCATACCAGTAATCAATTTAATTAAGGTAATTTTGTTGTCTGTTGGTAAACAAAACGAAAATCCTTTAAAATGATTACAAAATTGTCAATTGTAGGTTTGTTCTGTTTTTTTTTTTTAATTAATTAATTTTGTAAGCATTTTACAAAATAAAAGCCACACACAAAAGGTGAAGAAGAAGTTATCAAAATTGCAATAAATTAACAAAAGAAACAATGGTAGTACAACGAAGGGCAGTGTTCCAGTTCACATTCACGAGACCAAAAGTGAGATTATTATTAATCCACAACTATTATCACACATGAATATCATTAAAATAAAAACAGTGTTTTTCCCAACAGTTGTTGCCGTTAAATTGTGTTCGATTTGTTTATTAATTTTATCACTATAACGGAAAATTTATAAAATTACCCACCTTTTAAGATGCTCCACTGGATGAATGCCGTGCCGACGGCAATTTAATTTATAATATTTTTATAAAATCACACTTGATCACTTCACTGCGATTATAGGCGGTCCTTATATGTTAACCGTTAAGAGTCACAAATTTGAATGAAATACCCTGTTCTTTGGCACAAGGCTTTTATAAGCAACAGGTTGGAAGGCACCCCGATTTGGTAATGAATTAAATCTTATTCCGATTTCCTATTCGTGTGTAGGAAACTTTTTTATGATGAATTTGTTGATGCACAGGCGCGCGAAAACGATGATAAAAAATTCAAAAGTTAGCTTAAGCGAATTTTAGTTTTGTAAATGAAAATTCTCTTGGGATTTTTAACCAAGCGGTAAGTAAAAGTAGTTTTGATATCCTTGTTAAAATAATAAAATCAGAGCTTATAACTGATTGAGAATATTTGAAATGTAAATAGTGCGACTGATTCACAATAACTGTAGCAGTCAATCACGGCTACAGTCTCCTTTATAGTAAATGCTGGACCAATACTCGTAACATCATCTTATGATTCCGAGCAATATAGTATGTCGCTTTGTTGTAGCTTCAGAACTTAGTATATTCCTGAGCTGATAAGAAATATAAGATTCTCAATAGTGAATGTGGTTCTTTGTCAACTGTCAATATAGAATGTGGGGTAGAGAGTTGGAGCACATTTTAATTAGTTCATTTTAAATTCCCAATTGGGTTTGACTTTATTGAGGGGGCTAGAAAATATGATTTAAGTCATACATTTTTGAAATTAATGTGTCATCAGTGTGTAGTTAATTATGAATTCCTTTAAGAGTTCACAAAGTATTCCAAGAATTTCATTTAGGTATGTTAAATACTTAAAAAGAAAGGTAAATCAAATTCCAAAACAATTTATAGGTAAATAAAATTTAGTTGGAAATTTTCTAATTCAACTTAAAATTCAGACATAGGCGTACCACACGTACTTGAATACTGAATTTCAAGCAATTTTATTTTATTCATAACAAATCTCATATGTATCATAAATGAATTGTTGTATTTTGTAAGACCAAATAAAATAATTTATTATTTTCTCAAAATTATTAAAGGTTTTTTTAAGTTTCTCAGGCTTAGTTTAATAATTGGCAATTGATTTTAATTTTTAGTGACAAAATAACTGAAAAAAATCTTTTCTGTAAAGTAGACATTTTATAGTCGACGTATACAATAAAAAAGGTTGAGGTAACCTAACCAAGAAAAATTATATTTCTGAAAAAAATTTGGATTTCAATTCAATAAAATTCACAGTTGGAGAATAAAGTAAAGGCTCTCCGAAACCGACGCGAAACATTCGGCGTAGTGGAGAAACATTCGCTCGTTAGTGTTGTCACTCTCATTTATCACCATGCTAATAAATGTTCACAGGCGAATGTTTCTCCGCCACGTTGGTGTAGGCCCTCGCATTTATCAACATGTACATAAATAAACTTAATGGGGCATATTCATAGTCGCAGATAGACCCAGGTTTAACTAAATTACAGTTTAAGACAATTTTGGCTCAATGAATACAGACCGATTTTAATTACAAACTGTTGGTTTTATATTTTTACAAGATAATTAACTTGGTATACTACACAAATAGCTTCAAATATTTTGAAATTATAAACTTAAGAAAATAGAATCAACGTCCAAAAATTCAACCAAAGCTATGTTTAACTTAGACCCAGGTCTAAAATGACTATGAATACGCCCCAATACGTTTAATGTTTCTCCGCCGCCGCGCCGAATTTTGGGCGTTGGTTTGGGAGAGTCTTTATTAATAATAGGTGTGTTTTTGTGCACTTTTTGCTTAAAATGATGGGACAAAAAATGTCATTTTACAGTAATTATAGTGGTTAAGGATATCCCAAACCAATGCGAAACATTCGATCTGCAGGGCGAATCATTCACAGTGATAAAAAACATCGCAAAGAAACAATGCTAAAAGACTTATGGCCAGTTGCACCAAAATGCTCTAAAACAAGTTTTTGCTAAAAGGCCATTTAAATAAAGGCAAAATAAAAGGTACACAATAACCTCATAAATCATATTATATGATCTGCTCCTTTGCAAATCACAACTCACTTTGTTCTTGTGAGGTTTCTTATGAGGGCTTTGACTTTCCACAGAACACGAAATTCTGACCGCCTTATACAAAAACAAATTAACAAACAATTTTGACCTCTGTGATCCTCACAACGGCAGAATAGGTCTGTAAATAACAACAAAAACTGGCATCGGCGAATGTTTGGCGCCGCTTTCGCGTTGGTGTGGGAGAGCTTTTATACTATCATTAAATTGTTCTATTTTCATGCGGGGATTTTTATAACCGCGAATTAAGCGGAATTGTTATTAGATGTGTTTTGTGTACCTTTTATTTCAGCTTAAATAATTTCCATGTAAAATAAAACAACAATTCCAATTAATTCGAGGAGATAAACATCCATGGGAATGAAATAATAAGATTATTTTATAACAGAATTAAAACTATTATATAACTGTTATAACGCGTTTAAGTGGCGGTGCCGTTTTGTTCGTGCTGTTATTATTAAAAGGTCTTCCACACTAGCCCACTGTGTATTAATACATGTCAAAAAAGTGAAAAACAAATCATGTAGAATAGTGTGGAAACAAAATATGAAAACCCAGCCTACACAACCCGACATTCTATAACACACGATTTGACATGTGTTAATACATGAACATTTTAAGAATGGTTCTAATTCTATTCCACATTCTATCACACTTTTTTAGGTTAAGGTAATGTATTAATACAAGCAACTGTGGAAGCAAAATATGAAAAGTCATTTCGTTCCCACAAATTTGCCAGTCGCGTGGAATTCTTTCACACATTCAATTTGACATGAGTATTAATACACACTGGGCTAGTGTGGAAGGGCTATAAGCTAACATACAAGGAACCATCAAAAGGTTTGATTCTGATATTGTGTGAGAAGCATTAAGAAAGTTTACAAGTATAAGTAAACACTTTATTAACACGGTACAGACAAAAATTACGAATAAAAATACCAGAACAAAATAATTTTAGAAGGTAAACACAAACTTTTCCATTAGCTCTGTTTGTGTACTTTATTGAAAAACTGAAAGTGTTATAAAACCCAATTTCGTACGCAATTTCATTTAAATTAATAGTTGCGTAAATTTGCGCAATTTCGATAATTTAATTTCAAAATTACCCAAAGTGCTGCTCTACTGGTGAGACACTTTTGTTTGACGGCTGCCGTAATGTTGTTTGTGTTTGTTCAAAGCAGAAGAATTTATTGTATGGTTCTAATTGAAGCTTTGACTCTGATATTGTTTGAAACATATTAAAATTGGTTTGGTTCGGACCAAAAATACGAATACAATTGGTGAAACAAAATAATTTTCAAATGTAAACACTGTTAGCTCTATTTGTCTACTTTATCTAAAAATTGGTATAAACTGGTAAAAAATCCAATTTCATAGAAATTGAGATGATTTTGGATGATTTTTAAATTGCATCATTGTATCTAAATTGTGCAATTTTGAAGATGGTTTCTTCAAAATATTGAAAAATTGCGCAAATTGGTCAGTTGGAACAAAGTGTAACATAAAATCCACAAAAATTACACCTAATGTCAGTCACATCCCAACTAACAATTCGGCTTCTTTTAGCTTAAAAATATTGATGTGCCTCAGGTTTCACTTAATATAAAGATTCGGTAGGGCCTTCGGCGGAAATAAATTTCTTATACATGTAACAAGCTTGATAACTACTTCTTTAAAGCCGAATAGAAATAAGAATAAGAAAACTTACCGAGTTTCCAAGCTGTCACTCTAATAAGCTTCTAAAATTGATATTACAGAAGATGATTGAAGATGTCACTTTAAAAAGGCTGCATAAAGTTTTTATATGAGTTGCTGCCTTTAAAAGTTTTCTGTAACCATTTTCAATAAGCTTTAGTGAATACTTCAATACGGCTTGTTAGGTTTTACTAAAGAATCATAAAAGAGAATGGCTACGTTCGGGTGCTAGGCAGATATATAGTATCTGAGATATACCGAGCTTCAAGCTCGCTTGGCCCCTTTGTATACCTGCGTTAACTTGAAATGAGCTTCAACCGACTCGATTCCACTTCAGGAGCGGAGTCGAGTCGAAATTGTTGATAAGAAACCTGGTCGAAGAGTCGGTCTTGAGGATGTGTTCACCACAGTGTTTTTGCACATGTGCGAGTAAAATTATTTATTTGTTTTGATAGCTGTGTGAAGTATGTAATAAAATTCATTTAATTTGAACTGTTTTTGTGTAAAATAAATATATTGTTGCCATTCCATTAAATGTAATCTCAACACCATATCAACTTAACTTCAAATGGGGCTCTCAACTCACGTGACGAAACATCTGGGTCGAAAATCCGACCCTAGTCAAACTCGAGCTCTCGATTCGGGGGTATAAATTCTGTAAGCTGAAATCACTTTTCTTGTGTGTTTATTTTTATTTTATTAACATACATATATCTTTCGTGTGATGTGGTGTTGAATTGTGCAGTATCTGTATATGTAGTAATCTGGAGTAGTCACAGCCATAACACACCCACGATACACTTGTGGTGCATATGCTTCGATCATACTGCATTGATGAGTGAATTTGTGCAGGTTATTAGCCCAAAGCGTAATAAAACACATTTTCAACCAAAAGAGAATCGTTTAAAAATTAATCTCGTGCAAAAGCAGTCAAACGGTTCAAATATTAAACAAACGTTTTAAAACGTTTGGCACGCTAATACGACGAGTTTTCTTTCAAGTTAACAAAGAAACTGATTTCTCTGGTTAAAATACAAACTTTCCCCTCAAAATATAACAAACAAAATGGCTATATAACTATTCTTATAAATTCGCAAATTCATTTCGAATATTCCATATGTATATTTACTCGAATATAGCGAGGATAGTGTTTAAAATTGCACTTTTTTTTAAATATGCTATGAATAACCTTGAATTTGCTATATAGAAATTGCAAAAAATTTTACGTGGGTGTTTACATACATAGATTATTTTAAATCTAGAAATAATTGGTAATAGAAAATGATTCGTAAGGATCCTTATAAATTGCACTCGCATGAAGTGAAATGATAAGTGATAGAGACGAGACATTTTTTTAGAAAGTCAAATGGTTATCAAAGACGAAGATTGTTTTAAGCATAAAGATGGAATTAAAACAAAATTTTCTATACCACAATGATTAAACGGAGAGATTTATGTACCTACATTTATGGTTTTTTGTAATATTTAATAAATTCATAGCTTAAATGTCTCGTCACACACCACCGAAAGGAAAATGCTTTCCGAAAGAGTTTCAAAAATTTCAATTTTGAAATCCGAAAATATTTTCAGAGAGCAGTTTCTGCAAACTTTTTGCTTTCAAGATAGCAAATTCTCTGAAAGCAGTTTTCGGGTCGTCACGCTAGGTAAGCGAAAGCGTGTTCTGAAAGGGTTTTTTGAAAATAATAAAAATATATTAATTATAGAATTATGTGTACATAAAATACACTATATTCGTATCGCGAAATACATCCATTGAAAGGTGGCAATCCCTAGATCACGAGCATGCAATTTTTAATCCTCTAAGATGCTTGGTTTAGCCGGAAACCACGTTTAGAGAAAAAGAAAAACATATCAATTTGGGTGAGAGCAATTCGGGTGAAAAACATACGTTCCCTTTCCAGAAAGCGAAAACTTTCACAAACCAGTTTCTGAAAGCAGAAAGCGTTTTCTGAAAGTTATTTGCTTTCTTGAAAACACTTTCAGGAAGTAGTCACCACAGTGAAAGTTTTATTTTTGTGAAAGCGTTTTCAAGAAAGCAAATTACTTTCAGAAAACCCTTTCAAGAAAGTACTTTCCGGGTCATCACATTATAAAAGTTCTGGTTTAAGAAACCTTTTTGCTTTCGTAAAGTACTTTCCTTTCAGTGTGTGACGGCACCTTCAATCTTATAAAAAACATCTAAACTTTATTCAGGTATTGGGTTTTTAGTATGATAACACACTCACAGTTAGGCTCCATAGCTTTCGCTCCGTCATTTTATATTATTTATGAATATTTGAATGTTCAATTATATTCATGTATATTATGTATATTCAGGTATATATTATGTCGTATACCATATACATAATTTTGTAAGCCTTGTTCTTCTCACTTGGATTTAAGGCACAGAAGGTGCACTACGTCGTATACGTAATATATTTCGATAGAGTAAATGGGATTTAGCACAATTATTATCCTTTACTCTTCTAACATAATCTCTACCGCATCCATATATCCGCTTATGATCTCTTTATTAAACACTATGTTAAATGAAAACTGATTCAACACATTTTTGTAGGTACTGTACTTTTTTTTAATTTTATTCTCAACTCTAGAATCTGTGTTTGATCTCGTGCCAGCTTAATCATCGGCGATTAATTTGATTTTTGCTTAATGGTCCGTCCTTCAAGCAGTAGTAAATATCAAGTTTGTGTACCAATTTCATTGACAAAACTAAAAGTAATAATCATTCATTTTGTTTTTTGTGATCAAGAAATTTGAAGAGCCAGTGAAAATAAATCTTAAACTAACATTTACTTATTTTAAATTTTCTACATTTTCGTAAATTTCTTATCACTTACAGACCACCGAAAAGCGCGAAAGATAATAAAGTAGTCATGATTTTCAAAATACTACATAACTATTCAGACATTGACCCAATGGCAGACAGAGATTTCATCATTTCTAGTTTGTACCGCAATTACACATGATGCCTTATCAAATAACATGCCAATTTTTGACAGCTTGAGCTTATAAAACAGATAAAACATTATGATGAATAAGAAATGCTTTTCCAGTCATTTTCTTATCACCTATAAATGGATTCCTAATTTAAATATTGAGAGATATTAACACAAATGCCCTGATAAGAATTATATGGACGTGTGGGCATATTATATATACATAAATTTACAAAAATGTAGACTTAGAAGTAGGTAGGTATGTGAGTTAAAAAATCACATAGAATATTGCATCATCCATTTATGTGGCCTTGATAAAAATAAATGTCAAATTAATTATATTGTCAAAAATATCTGCAAATTGTTATACCAACACATGGAATTTTAAAAGCATTACGCAATAAAATCATAGAAATACATTTTTTTGGTAATAAAATTTTGATGATTCCTAAAATTTGAAATCTTCTTAAGAATTTATGTATTATACTTAATTAGTGTTAAACATTTTTAAAACGCAATTTAATTATTTAGAATATTAATAATTACCGAGGGCATTAATTGGTAAAAAAGGACGTTTTTTTTCTGAAATGCATCAGCCATTTTGTGAATGATCTTTTATCATTTAATAAAGTTCAATTTAAATTTTTAGAACACATCATGCATTATGAATGTGATCAATAAAATATATTATTATATTGCTATAGGTACAAAGTACATTATTTATGCTTGATAATATGGTATTCGTTTATAATATGTTATGTTCCAGGTATGGTTATATTAATGTACACGTGTCCCCTTTCACACAATGAAACTGAGTTGCCAGCAAATTTTTAGTTTGAAGGCGATAAGGGCGTGGGGAATCTCCCCTTACACCCTTCTCGCCAACAAATTAGCTAGTTTCTGGCAACTCCGTTTTCTTGTGTGAAAGCGGTCGTGGCTGCCCTCTGATATTCCGTAGTTATACAAGGTTGAGTGTGATATAACATATTTCATTAAAGAGATTTCACCCTACTTTGCTTGACAACTAAAACCTTCCATTAAAACCTGATCCACATCTGTGTCGTGTATTGTGTTTTGGAGTCGTGTGTCGCTGTCACTCCATATATTTTATGCGCCGCACTGCAAGACAACACACGAGACAAATATGGTTCTACGCATATGAAATACATTGTAGCGATAGCGACACACGACTCCACAACACACGACACAGATGTGGACCAGGCTTAAGGCTCTCCTAAACCAACGCGAAAGCGGCGCGGAAAATTCGCCGACAGCAGTTTTTGTTGTTGTTAACATTGTTTATTTGTCAGTTTTGTTATCATTGTGAATGATTCGCCTTTCGCCCTGCATACCGAATGTTCCGCGTTGGTTTGGGAGAGACTTTAAGCATTTTTTGTCTGTCATTTTTGTTATCTATTGTGAATGATTCGCTCCACGGGGCGAAACATTCGCTCTGCAGGGTGAATCGTTCATTTACATTTGCAAACTGTACTTGTACATTACTTACAGAAAGGGGTAAATCAATTTATTTGCCAATGGAACTCCAAAATTGTCAAAATATGTATATATTTTGACGGATCCAAGTCAAGTATGATATTGATTTATTTTACCAAAAGAAAGATGAAAAACAAACACAAGCTAAACGCAAAATGAAAACATTCCAATTTCAGCTGTGTTTGGCAGATTAACTTTTCAACTCATATCTCGGAGATGAGTTGAAAAAAGTTACTAAAAGTTACTTTCTGATACTCTTAACTTTGAATTTAGGAACGACTCAATGACGTCATAAAGTTACTCAAAGTAACTTTTTTGTAATAAAGGAACGATGAAAGTTAACTATAGTTAACTTTGGAAAGAAAAAAAACGCACCACTGTTAAACTTTTATATTAGTTCAAAAATAATGGCACAAAATAAACGCCACCAACATTTAACCCATGTATAACAGTTGTAATAGTTGTAATTCTATTATAAAATCAGCTAAGTTCATAAGCGGAGATGTTTATCGTCGCGAACTGAGCAGAACTTTACGGTTTTTTTATTTTTAAGCTATTTAAAGTTTGTGTTATTTTCTAATTTATTTTATTTCCGTCACCTTCAAATGCGTTGAATTTTTATAATCAGTTGATAAGGAGGCCAAGCCTCTAAAACCTGTGAAACATACGTTTTCTAATGCGTAGTTTACTTTATGAAATTAAATTAATAGTCTTATCATTTACCTCTAGCTACTTCAGACGTACACAAATGTATGCCCATATAGGTAAGGATCTGAATTGATAAACACGCCTTTTTATGTGATATTGTTTTGCGCAACAATTTAAATGTAGCGAATTATATGTTTTTTTTAACATTTTTGTAGTTTCTTAAATTCTCTTCTTCGATTAGATTGTACCTATATTTTGCTCTACATATTTCCCTTCCACTTCATCTCCTCTTTGCAATCACTTTTCCGACATTCTATTTTACTGACGTTAAAGCTTTATAGGTCAAGTGTGTCCCTGTCCATCTACATATATGTACATATCAATTTACAGAAGAACATCACTAAATTAATAAAAGAGTCGATCGAGATCGTGACAAAATATTCTATCAAATCTTGATCGATACTACACTAGCGAAGCACATATTAATTTAATGAATACATACATATATAGAACTTCCTTAGTAATGCATATATTTTCAATAAAATGCAGTACGCAGAGCTATAACAGTCTTGCTGGGTGGTGCATTCAATTGAATGCCACAATAAATACCATATAAATCATGACAATTTGAGGACTTGTTGAATGAGTGCCAACACAATTTGTTAAATTCTCGGCTTATGCGACAGCGGTCGATAAAAAAAATGCCAAGGAAACTACTTGTGCGGTGCGCGCATTTTATTCGAACCAATCACACTATATTGATTCATGATGTAATTTCAATTAATAAAACCGACCGCAATAGATGCATATTGTGATAGTAATATTTGCACGAGGCAATCTTAATTGAGATCGAAATATGTCGTTTAATCAAAGTAGACACAATGGCATTTTGTTTTATGTAGTTTGAAACGTTAATGGTTTGGGTTGCTGGCGTGTGTCTGAAAAGTTTTGCGCATTATAAAAGGCTTGCAATTAGATATTATAGATGCCCAAAGAAAAATGGTCAAATTTGGTCACAATTTTCACCACGAACAAGACCTATGTAGCGTTATAAAACGATATAGCTATATATGATGTATTCCTTCGAAAAAGCATTATAGGAATATAACCACAAACATGGTTTTCACCTCCAAGAAAACTGAACACTTAGTTTTATTAACATGAAGTTGTCTATGTTTTGTCCACCGCTCAAAAATATAAATTAAATAAAAAAAATATCGAGCTCGAAGAAATGAAAATACCTTTTTATCTCCAAAAAGAACTGTTCTTAACTGCGATAGAACTATAAAGAAAAATATTATTAATCTCGAAAACGGCTCTTAAGATTTTGATGAAAATTGGTCTGATTTTTTAAAACAAATTACCAAAAACTATTTATAAACGGTAAAACAGCCACAAAACTCTTTTTTATACTTTGTATTTTCTCTTTAACGGCTGATTTTTGGATTTCGATTTGAACATAACTTGACGATTTTATTTTCAACTCTTGGATTTGATTTTATTCAAATCAACAGTGTGTTTTTTGAATTATTCAACGTTTACATGACAGTTCCATCTATATTTCATTCGAAGAAACGTACACGATCCACAAAACTTCAACAAGAAAAACAAAAACATCGCAATTCTGCAATGTCATTCTATGAATTGACATTTCCATAGAAGTAAAAAATATCATTTATCTCTTTTCTTTCACTATCTCGCTTCTCACCCAACCGGCAAGCAATTATAATTCTATTTCATTTTCTCTACAGTGGACTCATTTTACTGATTTAATCTTGATCGTGCTCTTCACTCCTTCATGTAACACTAAAAAAAAGTGCAGTAAATAAAATTTTCGATAAGAATACGAAGATACGAGCAGAAAAAAAGACGGACGAGCGAAACGACGTCTTGATAAATAAATCAAACTCAACAAAAAAGAAAAACAATAAAGAACAAAAATTGTTATTTACATTTCTATAATTAACAACAAAAACTCGCTAATAATACAAACAAAATGATTCCAACGCTAATCTATCGCTGTTGTTAATTTGTTTTTTATTTTTTGGTCAATATCCAACTCAAGTAATCTTTCAGTAATTTAAAACCAAGAAATCTCTCCTCAGAAACTCAACAAAAGCCGTAACAAAAGAATAACTAATTTTCCCAAAAAAACAGTAGCTTCCAACAACCAACAGGCACAAATGGCTTCTACAATGCAACTGGAATTCGCCCAAGCCATGTCCGATTTTAAGACCATGTTCCCGGACATGGACCGCGATGTGATCGAGGCAGTGCTGAGGGCCAATCAAGGCGCTGTCGATGCAACGATCGACCAGCTCCTGGCCATGAGTACGGATAACCAGGTAGGAGTGGTAAATATGCGATAGAAACCTTAAATTTTTGTGATCTCTGCAATATTCATTCCTAGAATGAAAAACTTCGGAATGAAATGGACAAGCCGCCAATGGTGAGTACGACGGGGACAACGCCAACAGTTCGCAGTCCACCGAAGGCAGTCGTTGACAGTGTCCAATTAATCGACACATCAGATGGAAGTGACCCGCCTCTGCTGAACCTGCTACCACCATCGCAGACGATGCTAGTAGCAAATACTGGTGCATCTCCCAAGCAGAAGGCCACAATTTTACGACAACAACCACCCACACAACTTGGCACAACATCGAAGCGCAATGGCCAGCGAAGATGGAACCCACCTCTGCTAGGACCACTTCCACCAGGCTTCCTGCGAATCCAATCAGCAGATCGTCCCGCCGGCGAATTTGATCTGCCCGACGAGCAATTCGCAATGATGCTACAAAACGAAGAGTTCATGAATGAACTGCGCTGGAACCAGGAATTCATGACAGCTCTCGAAAAGGAACAGCAAGATAAAGCCCGTGGCGAGGACGATGCAGCTTTTAAGGAACGTCTCAAACACATGGGCAAAGTATCCCGCAAGAAATTCCTTCAAATGGCTCGTGTATTCACATGGCAGAGAAACAAAAAAGTCACCTCGGCTAAACAAATCGATTCACTTCCTTTAAAAGAGGAGCCCAGCGACGATGAGGACCATCACTTACAGGTGAGAAAGTAGGTTCTCCTATTGTTCTATCGGTCATAGGCTTATTTTGCTAATCTCAAAGCAATTTGTTGAAACAAAACAAAGAAAACATATTTTTGCGCAGCGCTATTGTTAGAAGAAAAAAAACACGGTGTGATAAGAGATTCCATTCGATATCAAAAATTTTTAAATTTTGTATAACTTATAAGTAGAGTGAAAACAGGGAGGAAGGTTTTATATTATTTTTTTGTTTAAATATTTTGTAATTGGTTGTGTGTTAGAACAGAATGAGAGTAGGATATTTGTTTTTTTTTTGTCATTGTCTTTTATCATTCTCATCATTTTCATTATTTGTTTGTTCATTATTATTTTTAAAGGTGCTCATTTAAATTGGTTTTGTTTTTAAATATTTTAAACATTTTACTAAATTTTATTGGGACTTTGTCTTTTGTTATGGGAAAACAATAAAAGGTAGAAATTTATGAATCATACATGGAGTTATTTATTTTTTTTTTTATTGAAGATACCTTTGTGCAATAATTTAAGACAGTTAAACATTTATTTATTAAATTCATCGATCATTGTTAAGAAAATGTAATTTGTTTACAAAAAGAAAAAATAAGAACTGTAGATTTAACGCAAAGTTAATAAGACACGCAAAGTTAGAAATACACCATCAAAAGTAATGAATTATATAATGTAAATACATATTATGATCCATTAAACTGGTGCTCTGAAACGTAATAGTGCAAATAATGCTGAGGTCAGCATCAGAAAAAAAAAAACTTTCAGAGGTCTAGGAATGCTTAAAAGATGTACAAATGTCTTTTCAATTGGACACAAAAGCTTTTTGTTACTTTACCCGGGTTTTATTGACAACCCCAAGAATTTGGTTTTTGGTTTTCTAAAAATGCTCGACGGCTCTTCCAGCCACTTCTTTCACCGATTGCACAAACAACAACTTCAAAAGTTAATTTTCTGTTTTTATCTGTTTATGAAATTTATTGTTATTTGAGAAATACAAAATTTCCTACAGACCGCCAAACCAATTGCTGCACAATTCATGTCAGTTTGACAGTTATGCGTTACTAGAACTCGCCCCAGCAAGAACCTGTGTGTAACTTATTTATGTTTTTTGATGCGAGATTTTAATTTTCGAGATTTTAGTTTGCGGGTTTTTGTAATTGCGAGATTATGAAAAGAGGGTTTCTGTTATTGCGAGATTTCGATTGCGAGATTTTAATTTTCGAGATTTCGTAGCGTCGGACCAAAAAAACAACCCTAAAGAAAAACAATTTTGTATAACATAGGAAAAGACATTGTTATCCATTAGCAACATTTCTTTTTTTTTTATTTGATCAATTTTGGATAATCTCGATTTGAACAAAAATACGTTCCCAACACAGACCCAAACGACTCTCTATCTAGTTCGAAATATTCATGTCGCAGGGCAGTGCTTTCTTATTATTCTACTCATTTGTATTTTTATCTGAAAATTTTGACAAATTGATATTGATATACCACAATCCACGGCATAAGTGTTTACAAAACTAGTTCACTTGAGTCGAATTTTCGACTCGTGACTAATAAATTTGATAAAAAAACTTAAAAAGTCGAATAAGTTTCGCAACAGGAAATTTATATAATATTGGCACATGGAGTCACGGCACCTAGCAGCCCCACCCAGCGGGTGAAACTAACAATGGCGATAGATTTCTTTT
Source organism: Melangyna quadrimaculata (assembly GCA_949320155.1). NCBI lineage: Eukaryota > Metazoa > Arthropoda > Insecta > Diptera > Syrphidae > Melangyna > Melangyna quadrimaculata. Next base: position 189,050,088 of record OX439484.1, read on the forward strand.
CGATTTGACGTTCAATGCATTTCCCATAAGAGAAAACGAAAAACAGCTCGTAGAAACATTATTTTACTAATTAATTTTATATGAACGGCAGTTTGTATTATAATTGCAATAGAATAATTAAACATGTGAGTTTGTTAATCAAACGTAAAATATATCGAAAATTATTACTATTTTGCAGATGAAATATGTAAACAAACGTGCTTTTTTGTTGTTGTTTTCCAAAATGAATGCTAGGCGTCAGTCAGAACGATATCATGTGCGTAGTCAGGTAGAAGTTTAAGGGGCTAGAGTTTCTTATGGATTTAAATAAAATATTATTTTTCCTTTTTATTATAAGAAAAAAAGATAATACCAGAAAATTATGTGTTGCATCCATAATTGCGGTTTGCTATTTTTCGATTAGTTTCGTTCACTTTTGCTTTCGTAAAGGTAGAATTATAACAGTCAAAAGCGCTTACTTAAGTAAATTTAATAAGCCAACGAAAAGGAGTCACCTATAATACACTTAAGTGATATAAATCTTCATTTAATTTTTTTGTATTAAGTACGCGCAGGTTAATTTAAATTTGATATAATTAATAGGGGCATCTTTTAATTTAATTGTGTTCATTTATTTTATCCGACCACGTTATGTGTCTTCCTAAGAATTATTGTTTAACGTAATTTCGGGCAAAAAAAAACTTATCCTCCTTTTAAGAAAAAGATTAGCACTATTTTAAAGTGAACTCTTCTCAAAAATAGAACTAACTAAGAGTGATCGAGCATGACCTTCATTCATACTTTGCCTCTTTTGTATATCAAGAAACAATACATCTATTAACTTACAAACCGAAACAAAATTTTGTGTAAATAGACAACTGAAAAATATTTTTTTTAACTATTGTTTCACAAGAAGATTTTTATTCAAATAACTTAATTTTACGAACAAACATATTTTTTTTAATAATCGTGGCTACGGCTCTGCCTTTCTCTTTTCCTAATCGAGTCCTTTTGTTGTTGTTTCTGGTTGTAAAGGTGGTTTGTTTACATTTTTCATTTACAAAGCAAAGCATTTTAGTTATCTATTTTAATATATTTTCGGCTTGATTTATAAGCTTACACATTTGTTGATTCTATTTCAATGATAATATGGATACTGGTTTTTATAAAATAATTTGGTTAAACTAATTTTCATCTGACGCTTTTTTCGTTTCCTCTTATGGGAAATACATTAAACGTCGAATCGAAAAGAAATCTATCGCCATTTGTAGATTAACGCGGGTGGTGTGGAAAGCAACTTACCATGTGTCATATAGTAAGAATGTTCTAACTTTCCGGTTCGAAAACGAAAAAAAAAAAACAATTTTGTAAACAAAACATTTTATTCATGATTTAATTATATTTTTTTGTTTTAATAATTCATCATCATTCCTTCCTCTGAGGTAAAATGCATTTGATATACTTAAACTAAATCATCTTAAAAAAAAAAAAAAAAACAAAAAAAAAATTTGTAATAGCAAAAGAAAATATCCTAGAAAACTGGTTAACCATAAGAAAACTGAAAAGCAAGCAAACCTAGTCACTCTGTGAATTAATAGTAAAATAATTCAAATCAACTTACATATTTATAAAAAAAAAATAAAAAAACATTTAAACTATCTTAAAAAAAAAATAAGAACAATATAGAGTAAGACTATATTAACATACATTATATATAATCTCAACAATATAAAATTTAAAAAAATATATATATAAACAAAAAAAATATACAAGATATGATGCAGTAGGATAGGTTAGATGAGTAATAATTAATATTAAAAATAAAAAAAAAATATTATATTATCATTATATTCAATGAATTATTTAATTATATAAATGTCAAACAGAAAAGTCTATGAGTTTGTTGTAAAATTAGGTTTTATTCTTTTATCTATAAAAATAAAATGTATTAAATTTTTTTTGAATGATTATAACAATGATTGCTTGGATATTATTGCAGGAAAAGAAAGAAGTTTTTCTCTTTTTTTTTTAGAATCTCTTTATTTATTGAATAGATTGATTGTATTATTAAATAATCCTATGCAACTACATAACAAAATGAAATTCATAATATATATGCAGATAATGATTGAAATTATTAAAAATAAAAAAAAAAAATCAGATCAAATAAATGTTATCCAAAAATATAATAAAATAATAAATATTTTAATTCATTGAAAACTATTTTTGATTGATCCTGTTTATGAACGTATCTTAAGTGCATGGAGATAAAAGGGGTATGTTCTTTTTTGCCCTTAGTTTAAAAATAATGGCACGCAAAACTGTCATGGCTTTAATGTGATATTAAGAATTTACTAACTCGACTAGACTAGACCCTTGAGTATAAATCATAGATTTTTTTAAAATAACTAGATGGTTAACTTCGCGGTGAAAGTTGAAGAACGTCGGCCATTTTTCACGAGGTCAAAGTTGTGTCTATCTCCCTCATATTTCTTCTATATGTCTTATTTGCCTCAAACAAAATGGGCGCAATGCATCACTTTCTCTTCATACAAAAAGGAATCTGTTAGCCATCTAGTTATTATAGGTGTTTAAATCTATGGTACAAATAAATATTGTCCATGTTATAAGCAAACAGAATTCTAAAGACTACTGTAAAAGTTGGAAAGGAATGCTGTCAGTCGACCTTGTTATTCACCAACAACATTATGATATGATATACCTGCAAATTACTTTTCACAATTCAAATAATGATATAAAGTCTTCAATACTTATAAAGGCGGTTTCAAAAGGCACTGTCGAAGATTCGAATTAAAGTCGTATTTGTGTTGTTTATTCGTGTTGTTTGAAATCTTTTAAGCGAGATATACAGGGTGTCCCTTAATTCGTCAAGAGTATTTAAGGGTATGATTCTGGGGTATATTCTAAGAAAAAAATTGTTCTACAGTTAGGTCCTATCCAATTTTGATATAATTTATCGGGAATTTAAGAAAAGTCTTACTTTGGGGTACCCTGATCCATGTAACCGGTAATTGCGCCGAAAGTACTTATGATAGAAACTTCGTTTAGGCCTTTGTTTTTAGAAGAAATTCCAGCCATTCTTCTTGCCCATGCTAATTTTTTGACTTTGGGGTCAATTTTCTCCAAAAAATGCGTAATCAACATGATGTTTTAATAATTTTTTTGAATGTATGTTACAATACTAAAAATGAAATTTAGCAACAAGTTTGCCGAAAAACCCATAGATTTTATGATAATTTGGAAAAACAGCGGCAGGTAAAATTAAAAAAAAAAATGCTTTTTAGCTTTAAACTCGAAAAGCTATGAATAAAAATTATTTGTGTGGTTTTAGATAATTTTTTAAGTATGATTTTTACTAAAACAGTTACAACGGGTGCACTTTGACATTCCTTGGTTTGAAAAAATGCTAATTTAAGTAGCCACTTATTAAATTATCTGCAGTTGTTGCAAAATGATTTATCAGAACTATTGAAGGACATTCCATAGGTTCAACTAGCCTCATCTTATTCATGACTTGATGGTGCTTCCGCCCACACTTTGCTTGAGAGGTTTAAAATTGAAAAGATGAAAAATGAGCGGTAATCGTTGGATAGGAAAAAGTTGGAGCAGTTCAATGGCCTGCAAGATCTCCTGATCCTACAATATTGGATGTTTTTGAATAGGGAAGAATGAAATAAATCTTTTATTCAACCAAAATAGCAACTTAAAGTGAATTAGAAGAGCACATGCTCAAAGCGTTCTCCGAAGTGATGCAGTAGCTAGGATCATTAATATCAATATCAGTGAAATACAAAAACTGACTATAGCTAGCATACAAAATCAAAGAGGATTAATTTTTACACCTGTTATAACTGTTCACACATAAAATTTAAATTATCGATAAGCACACATATCATATTTTATTCATAGCCATTCGAGCGTTAATCATAATAATTTTTTAATAATAATTTTAACTATATGCCTGTAAGGCCTAAGGTCTTTTTAAATGCAATGCACGGCACTAGTTAGAAGGAATAGAAGGACAGGAAAGATTTTTGTTGGCTTAGCGGATTGAGAATTAGATGTTAATTATCTCTTTTTTTCCACGGGTGGCACCAGTTGAAACTGGGGAATAAAGAAAAGAATGCTGCCTAGACTGGGGCTCGAACCCACACGTCCAGGTTAGCAATCAAACACTATATCCACTGTGCCATTGCCACCCGTTAAGCAAAAAAAACCTTTTTATTAAATTTTACCTGCCGCTGGTTTTCCAAATTATCATACAATCTATGGGTTTTTCGCCAAACTTGATGAAGACTTTTATTTTAAGTATTGTTACATACATTCAAAAAAATTATTAAAACATCATGTTGATTACACATTTTTTGGAGAAAATTGACCCCAAGTCAAAAAATTAGCATGGGCAAGAAAAATGAAACAGGCTAAAAACTGGATATCTTAAGACTGAGACAAGGTATCAAATTTATTTAAACTCAATTACAAAGGCTGGTATTTCGTCTAAAAATAAAGGCATAAACGAAGTTTCTATCATAGTACTTACGGCGCAATTACCGGTAACATGGATCAGGTTACCCCAAAGTAAGACTTTTCTTAAATTCCCGATAAATGATATCAAAATTGGAGATAGGCCCTTACTGTAGAACAATTTTTTTCTTGGAATATACCCCAGATTCATACCCTAAAATAATCTTGACGAATTAAGGGACACCCTGTATATTACCGCTATTTGTTTTATCAACCTGCGAGGGGTACCACAGCTCTAAGAACATCGAAATGCACTTTCAAAATGCAAACATCTCTTCTCTGTGGAAACTATATGCAATCAACCTGGCAGTAATATTGCGACCCTAAGGCCACTAAAATGCATCAACACAAAACTGATAGATGCAAAATAGCTTTATACCGCTTTATGTAAACTACAGGAGCGTTAGAGCGGTGTAAGGTTCTTTTACATCTATCATTTTTGTATTGCATTGCTATTGTATTGCACGCTATCGCTCTTAGATTACTGACATGTGTTTTGTTCAGGTATGTATGTTATATCTCATAAATACATACAATACAATTATATACATCAATTTTTTTATTGTATTTTCACAGTGCATTTCAGTGATCTTATAGACAGGTGCTTAAAACTGGAGCTGTATATAAAACACTTATTTCTTTCCTCCTTTTTTTTGCATTTCGAAAATGTATTTTGGTGGTCTTATGTCCGCGCTTTCGCTGCCAAGCTTATGCATTCTTGTTTGCATTGATACAAATAGCATATTCACCAAATATGAAGTGGTATAAAACAATTATAGATAATCGTTGTTTTTTTAAGCTTCTCGTATACAACGTATACAACTTGAAGAATAACGATTTTCATACGATACTAGTTCAAGTTCGAATACGAGTACGAGACAAAATACGACTTGCAGAATATAGGTGACTGTCTTTCGAGATTATGTTGCATAAATCTTTTTTTTTTTAATAATAATCTAAATCTAAAAATCTTTCGTTTAGAAATTCGATTTGAATTTTTCTAATCTCTCCTTTCCTCTTCGTCTGACTTCTGCAAAAAAAAAAAATGGGATGCAAAATTAAAATTTACATTTGTTGGATAGAGAGGGAACCAAAATGCAGGAGATATTCGTACATGCAGATTATAGGAATCGCCATAATACAGATATGAAGACGAACATGTTCATCTTCTTGATGGTCCGGCTCTACTTTTCTTCATATTTGCAGACGAAGATACATCTAAATCCAGCATTAGTTCTACACTGGAAAAATAGGTCAATGTAAATACCGACTCAAAATTTCTTCGAGTACAATACAAATATTGGGCAAAATATTATAATGTGTAAAAGGAAAAGTAGTAATTGCGGATGGAAATTATACGTACAAAATGGAGACATTTTTAAGTCTGTTCCGAATGCAAAGGATGGAAAACCTTCGAAAAGTGTGTTTTGATGAAATATTTTTGGTTGCTTCATCTCTTTTAAATACATAAATTTGATACAAATATATAAAGCTTACTATAAATAACTATTATAATTACATATAGCAATTTAAAAAGTATCAGACAATGTGTCGTCCACAAATCAAATTCAAAATGTGATGAACATATTCCTCTTTCGGGGCCAGTTGAGTACGACATTCTTAAATTTAGTATTTCACGATTTGACCTTGAAAATCAGTACCGAATGTCCAATCAATTGTAGACTTGCTATATTTTACAATAGAAAAAATTAAAAAATTCTGATAATTCTGGTAATTGGAATATATATCAAGTATCATTCAAAGGTGTTTTCTCGTGATAACACTTCCAGTTAGGCTGCATAGCTTTCGCTCCGTCATATTTGACATTGAAGGTTTTGAATGAACAACAACCACTTGTATTGGCTACCACCGAGTATAACATTTGGCTGGAATTTTTGCAATTTCATGGCTGCCACACCAATCATCAGATTCCTTTTAGTCTGTCTGTTCCCACTGGTTTGGATTTAATAAAGAAAAAAAACCTTTTTTTTTGATGACGTCGCTCTCCTTAAGCTGGATCCACCACAATGTATATTCAAAAATCTAATGATGCAGACACCTTCATAGCTCTAGGTCATAGTATAGGAGCAATTTCAAAAAAAAATTACTCTTAAGAACCTTTATTTTAATATTGTCCACCCACCCTTTAAGGCTCTCCCAAACCAATGCGAAACATTCGTTGCGGCGAAAAAACATTCGTCACTCAAAATTATTTCATATGTTTCTCCACCGCGTTGGTGTGGGCACTCTCATATATCACCATGTAAATAAATTTTGACATGCGAATGTTTTTTCGCCGCAACGAATGTTCCGCATTGGTTTGGGAGAGCCTTTAAGGTTCTGCTTGCAATAATTTTTTTGGAGACATAATCAAATCATTTCGAATGATTAATTTCCATACCTACATCTCACTTAAAAAAATCTCTGAATGCTTAGTGATTTTTGATTCATGGGACGTGTTAAATCATTCATCATATTGGAAGCGTTGTGAAAATAAGTTACGAATTCAAAGAAGCTACCGATGATGCACATTGACTTCTCTGAGTATTAAAATGTGCTGCAGCTAAAAAACAATGTCTAAACTTGAGAAGGCTCTCCAAGCTGAGCTAATAATGGATTTTTTTTATTGAAGAATGTAGTAGTAGCCCGTAGCATAATGTTTAGTGCGTTGGACTGTCACGCTGGAGGTCTGGGTTCATTTCCCAGCCGCGTCCACCTAAAAACTAAAAAGTTTTTTTCAGGGCTACTGTCTCTTGCGAGGAATTGACAAATCCTCCAAGAGTATCACTTGTCGTGAATAAGTGCTTCTCGTCTAGCCGTTCGGATTCGGCATAAAATTGTCGTTGCACCACCCAATTTAATTTTAATTTTTTATTTTATTGAATTCTTGAACCGACATCTTGAACACTGCTCATACAGAATGCGATAGTGCAACAATAAAATAAATGATGTTTTCTCTAAAATTTTTGTATTTTCCACGGATTTCTGCTACCATTTTTTTTTAATTTTTTGTGTTCGTAGTAGGCACTTTAGTGATGATTATCTCCTTCGATGTATTGATATATATTGAGGCATTTCAATATTATATCGTTGTGACGTTGGGTACATTCCTACATAATGTTAATAAAAAATTCATAATAAACTTCACTTTCCTCTTGTTTTCGAACGTGTGCTTTATTTCGTCTTTTTTATAATTTTTGTTTCGGTTTGTTATTAAATAATTTATGTATTAATGAATATTACTTGTTTCCTTTTGTATTAATTTTTTAATCTGTATTTTTGTTTTCTTTTGTTTCTTTTTAACTATTGCCACGATATTAATTTTATCATCATACAAATAAAATTAATAATCTATAATAATAAATTTGTCGAAACAATTTAGCTTAGGCTATAATTTTTTTATAATATAATTTATAATATTAAATGTTTTGGTTTTTTTTTTGTATTTCAATTAAATATCTTCAGAGTTATTTTGTTTAAAAGTAAATTATTATTTAAATAAATGGCATTGAAAAAGCGATAGTTTATTTTAATTAATTTATTTTGTTTGAATCGCGTTTGGGTGTACCTATGATACACTGCGACGAATAAATCAAAACGAAATTATAAGTAACTTTATATTTCAATAATATCGTTATTAAAAAATAAAAATATATCTCTAAGTTATAGTTTATAATAATTTACATAGTTTTTTACGTTACGTATATTTTAATATTATGCGCTCTAATATTTTGCCGATTTTATTTAATTTTTATTTTATGTAAGTATAAAATTTTCCGCAAAAATATAAAATGAGTATATATATATATATTTGTTGTTATTATTTTATTTTTATATATTTAATTTATATATATATAAATAAATATTGGGCGTGTAGTATGAAAGCATCGTCATAGTACACAGTAAAAAATATTATTTATATACTATAATAGAATTAAGATGTACACAGTATTATCATTTTATTTCCGTTTCTGTTTCAACCATTAATATAATAATATATAATGCCATCCAATCGTTTCCGCTCTGAACGCCTATTCCATTTGCATATAAATATTTTTCTGTTTATCGTCGCTCGATCCGTTTCCGGTTGGTTTCGTATTATTGTATATTTTGTTATAATTTTATTAATTTACTAAATGATCGTCCAACTGCCATCATTTTTCTTATTTATCTCGCACCTTTCCTTCTTTAAGCTCAAACACATTAACTAGTTAACCTATCTGCCAAAGTTTCTGCGAGTTGGTCTCAAAGATCATCAATCACCGTCAGGACCTTCTGAAAAATGACCGCGCACATCGAGGGCAGATGCGAGTTGGAATATTATATGCGATAGCGATGGATGTTCGAGTAGTTCATTAGATGGTAATGGTGGTTCACAACGCGGTCTCATGTGGCGGCCGCAAAAGCCACGATGCAGCCGCAACACAACATCACAGAAGACGAAGCGCAACATAAGTGTGCGCAGGAAATCGTCCCCGAAAAATTGGACATATGATGAGTCTGGAAAATATAAAAAAAATATAGGACTTACATAAATTTATAATTTGTTGAGGTCCTCGAATCAACCTTTTTTAAATAAATTTTGAAGTACTTGTATAATAATACTAAAAATTCTATCTGTTCTAGAATCCACCAAGTAGAAGATATAGCTGTTAGTACTTTAGTACGGACTTAAAAAAAGTATACAAAAAATTGGTGTTTCATTCTAATGAGTTTCACTTGGAATAATCAGTAAAAGGATACTTGGCAATATTTTGGTTTTGAGATTCTAAATTTCGGCAGAACTGGACACTGTTTTTTGTTTCTAGACAAAATCTTGTGTACAAAAAGGATGAAACGATTTCTCACCTTCCTCTGTACTAAACAAGCCATAATCTTTCAAAAACAGACTTTATTTGGAGACTTCTGCTACTACAATGCAACTAACAAATATAGATATGTTCATACATATATATAGGAAGTCTAATGCTTTATTCGAAGCTCCAAATGCCTTTAACGAATTGAAGGACGAATATTTTAGGACGTGAGGCGACCGTAGGTTTACCTATCTCATCGCGGCTTCAGAAAAGAATGATGCCAATTCATAGCTTTAGTCTTAACATTAACAAAACCGCTGGTCGGACAAGGTTTTTCAGGTGCCAATGGGTAGAAAACGCAATTTTCGGTTGCATTTTTGGCTTAGGGTACCTAAACCATGATGGATTTTTATAAATAGGGTATCAAATGAAAGCTTAGACTGCCCTCTTTACAAAACCAGTGGTCAGACAAACTTTCGTTGGTTCTTGCGGCGAGTCCGACCACAAAAAAGATCTATTTTTTTAACTTTTGCATTTAAAATGCATTTAAGTGGTAAAATCGTTTTTCTAGGCTATATGAAATAGTTTTGCATAGTTGTCCACCTTTTCAACGCAATGGATACAAAAATAGCTGTTTTTACAAAAGTGGTCGGACCCGCCACAACAACCAACAAAAGTCTGTCCGACCACCGGTTTTGTAAAGAGGGCAGTCTAAGCTTCCATTTGATATCTCATTTATAAAAATGCATCATGGTTTAGGTATCCTAAGCCAAATCATATAGGTTTTTTGTTTCTTAAGGGGTCAGGGGTAAAATAATTTTATGAGTACCTAATCAAATTTGCAGCTACATTAATTACGAATCCGTTGCGACATTTCTAGTTAGAGCTAAGAACCTCAAAGTATCAACACAAAACTTACCTATGTATCCTATTCCTTGTTCTATTTCATCTATACGACATCGAGTGACCAGTCGTGATGCCTCTGTTATAAAACGATCTACATAAGTCTGACATCTCTCCCAATGATGAATGGGAACATCGCCCACATTACAAACGTAACATAGAGCGGTCAATGGGGAATGCAGGAACAAAGTAAATAGGGATCCATGATGTTGGACATCAGCTAATTAAATAGACACGAATGTTATAATGTCAAATTAAAAAACCATTTTATGAACTTACTTTGAAACGCTGGTGGTACATCCTGTGGTGACATGAGTATTACCAATGGTTGTCCAAAGTACCGGGGTATATGTTGAAAGACGAATGAATTATCCGAATCGATTATAATGAAAAGTGGCCGCCTTGTAAAAGGATACAAATCGCCAGGATATAGACAGTGATTTTCCTTGTAGGACTTCCCTCGACAAGCGATACCACTTTCGACGCCATCACGTTTGACGCTCGTAGCAAGACCGCCCAATTCATAACCATCTATTGATGTATTAGATTTTGTATAGTATGATGACAACTTGCATAGGCAATTTTTAAAACTTACAATCTTCCGGATGTTTTGTTGTGGAGAAGCAGCCATCGGCTGACATATATAAAAGTAGAGCGCCTCCTGGAGGTAATTCCTTAAATCCACTAGCTAAGAACACCAAAAGTTGACTAATCGAAGGTTTGTATAGTAAATACTTATGAGGATTGTCTCGATAGTGACGACCGTTCTCTAAGTAGCCCTTAGAGCCTGGAACACCGTATGGTGGTATACGACTGGCTGCGGGACTAGCATCGTGCCCATGCATCCCATGGGGTCCACCCAGCGGATGCGTTGCCGACTCCGTTGGCTCACGTTCGAGGGTTTGTAGCATGCTAATTAAATAAAAAATGGAACCAGTTCCAAGAGAGATTATCTCTTTCTTTTTTACCAAAAATAAGTCACTCTTACCGAAACATATCCATTGTAAGCTCGGAGAACTTAGCCTGTTCACACGCCGAGCCAACAATCAAAATCTCCTGAAGGCTCAAAGTCATGTGCGGCGAACGTTCGCATGGCGGAGTCGTTAGCGGGGACAACCTAGAACCGGAACCACTGATCATCAATTGGTGAAGTTGGGCTATTCTACGTTTTGGGAACAAAGGCCCGTGCTTTCACAGAAGAATGATTTATGCTATGTGTTGTATATGTGTGATACGATACATGATCGTTACGACAAAAATGAGCGAATTCATATATGGGTATAGTGCAGTATGAACATGAGCATGAAATTAATGTGGATGCAACACGGCGTGCATTCTTTTGCGTTGAGTGTATCAGGGGTTTATATATATATAAATGCATATTATAATACACATTTCCTAAACTTAAAAAATTCCTGAACTAAAGAATAACTTCGTATAACTCCTAACTATGTTGTTGTTGTACAAAAACTCTTTATTCTGTTCATCAGTAGAAAGCACGGGCGAGTTATCCATTCCATATGCGAACTGTTCACATTCTCACCTGTGCGATAAAATGATGGGATTAGAATCCGCATGAAGAACAGCTACAGCTGCTTCAGCTTTGATGAAGCCTTTGATCTCTTCTAGTACTAGAGACCATTCCAGATGGTCTTCGGGCTCGTAACTTTATGTTTGAAATTAATTAAAAAAATTGGAAATTCATTTAAATGGGTTGCAGATGGGTTTAAACTTACGTTGTAGTGTACTCCTGTATTTGTTTTTCCAGTTCAGTGACTAGCTCACGCACCAGCTTCATCTTTTTTAACAGCAGACACACGACAATGAAACGCGCATAGTAGCGTAACTTTTTTACCATCAAATCCGGTCGGTCTTCTTTGATTGCTCGCGAATAATAAGCTCGACCCCGGATTGCTGCATAGAACTGGTATGCTTCGTTCAGGTAGTTCGTTTCACTAGTTCGAAGGCTAAAAACAAAAATAATTGATAAGAAATGTTTATTGTTAGTAATATTTTGAGCATTTATACAGCAAACTTAAAAATTGGATACATTTATAATAATTCAGCAGTTGAGGATAGCTATAGATTCTTGAGCTTTGTGAATACATAGTTGAAAATTGACATTGCATTTTATGCATAGGTATATGTATTACTCTTTTTTTTATGAAATATTTTGAAAATCCTGGAATGATGCAAAATAGATCCATAAACCTTATTAATTGTCTGCTTTTAAATTTGAAATCAGTAAATCTCAAACTTCTAGTCTATGTATTTGGATTTCGATTACTATAATTGCATTTTTTTTTTTTTTTTTAATTCAGTAAAATAATAAAAAGTACGTATACGCTACAGTGTACCATTATTTTTGTATCGACATTTTTAATAGAGAATAAAAAAAAAAAACACTACATGCTTACGGTGAATCGGTTTACTCTTGAAGTTATTTGTTCGGTTATAAAACTAAGGTAGCGCGCCATTTACCCGTGGGAAACTCTCTGGGTCTGGTTGTATTAAGAAAATCAAACAAAGAGGTTGTAACCTAATTTCAGCTTGATAGGACTTAAATCGCTGAAGCGATTTTCTTCAAAATTTGGACTTTTATGCGATTCCAGAGGGTCAATTGAATTTTTTTAGGTTCAAAAATAACATTAAGAAAAAAATGTTTATCTTAAAAACACCTCCAACGATTTTGATAAAATAAAATTTCGGATCACTGTACAGGGTATGGATAATATTTTGGTTATACAAAGTTAAATAATACCTGTCACAGGACAGTTTTTTTTTTTTTTGATTTTCGAATTTCTCGTTAACGGCTTCACCGATCTCGGTCAAATTTTGACAGGGGTTCTTCGAAATCCTTAGCTAGTGAACATTTACTCAAAGTGTTTTATACCGCTTCCATGCCGTTTGTATCAGTGCCAGCTATATTTCATCGGTCTGACAGCGATATCGGGGCCCCAGCACCACTAAAGTGCACTTTCAAAGTGCAACAACAAAAATAATCCCTCTAAAAGAGCTTTTGCCTATACTTACTAGAATCCATCGGTCTGGCAGCGATACCGTGGACCTAACACCAGTAAATGCACTTTCAAAACGCATTATTGTGGTCATTGGTCTGTGTTATTGCTGCCAGACCGATGGATTCTAGTTAGTATAGGCACAAGGCTTTAGTGATAAGAATTTGGAGCCGTAGAAAGCTCTTTTAGAGGGATTATTTTTGTTGTTGCACTTTGAAAGTGCATTTTAGTGGTGTTGGGGCCGCGATATCCCTGCCAGACCGATGAAATGTAGCTTGCACTGATAAAAACGACATGGCCACAAAATTTTGAAGCGGTATAAAACACTTTGAGTAAATGTTCACCAGCTCTCGGGCTGAAATAAAATTAAATGTAGATGATTTTTTTGCAATTTTGTTTAAAATTGTATTTTTTTTAAATCTTAAAATTGGCTAGCCAAATTTTGTTTTTAATTGTGCGAAATTTGTAAGGCAGGTTATTATTATTATTTGCAAGTTTGAAGAAAACCCATCAACCTGTTTATGCAGCAGCCGCGCGACAGGCAGACAGAATTGCGAGACACACTTTGTTCGTTTTTTTTATCATTCTAAAGGAAATTTTATCAAAATCTTGATTTCGGAAAATAACTACATAGATAAGCTTTTTTATTGTTTTTGTAAAATAAATTATACTTGAATTTAGACTTTTCTAATTTTGATCAAATTTTGTATGGAGAAATTTTAAACGTTTAAATGGTCATACAAGAGTATAAGAATCAGAATGGAATAGTATCAGGATTCCACGACAGATTTGCATATTGTATTGGTTGATTTTGAAAAAGCATTCGACAGACAACCACGAGATCTGATATGGCGTGTACTTATAGGCAACGAGGAGTTCCGGAAGTCTACGTGCGGATGGTCATGGACATGTACGAGCAAGTTTAAAACAAAGGTATACCCCGTAGGAATCACCGAAGAGTTCCCAATCAGACAAGGTGCGCACCAGGGAAGCGTCTTGGGTCCTTTGCTCTTTATTGACTTTCTGCTTGAAGATAAGGTGACGGACCCCAAAGTGAATCAGTTATTCTTTGCTGACGATGGAGCCATCATAAGTGAAGAGGCTGTGTCCTTGCAACGTGCACTTGATGTATGGGTGGATGCTCTGAAGGGAAATGGATACCGCATTAGCGCAAGAAAGACCGAATACCTATGCTTTCCATTTTCTTATCCTCATAGGCCTATTCCGGACATCTATTTGAATGGAACAGTGCTTCCTAAGTGCGAAAAGTTGAAATATCTTGGATCAATGATCAATAGCCAAGGATCTTGTGATGACAACATCAAACATATCGTAAGCGTAGGGTCGATAAAGTGGCGGGAATACTCTGCCATCTTCTGTGATAGAAAAATGCCCCCTAATCTGAAAGGAAAGCTCTACACGGCAGTTGTTCGTCCAGCGCTTACATACGGTTCATAGTGTTGGACAATGTACAAGAAGTATGAGAAGTATGAGTATGAAAAGTATTGACGGCAGCTGAAATAAAGATGCTTTTTTAAATGTCAAGCTCTATGTCCGAATAGAACTTTGTATTCTAAATTATAAATACATAGCAGTTTAATAACTATTTTATTTTATTTTATTTTTTTTTTTAATAAGTTGAAACCGTTTAGCTGATATAGGACGAATTATCTTGTACGACCACGCCGTAGTAAACATATATTTATTTTCATTGAAGTTTTAAAGTAATAGCGACGAGAAATTTAAAAATTGAACTTCGACCAAATTTTTCGTCTTAGAAGGATATGACAGTCTAATTGAAGAGTCCACTGTCATATCTGGGTTAAACGTATTCATTTCTGGAGTTAATGTCACTTGTGCTATTAAATTTATTATTAAAGTAACGTTACGGTTCAGTTATGAAACCATAGTTAAGGACATAGTGTAGTGACCTAGTACGTTTTTTTTGTCAAGAATAGACTAATTGAATGGATTTCTTTAAATCGCTTTCAATAATAATCTATAGCTAAGTTTAATTGAATAACTTCCGTCACTTCCACTCCTTTGTGAAAAAAAACATTCTAATTCATTTTTTTATATCTAGGTACATACTTTTAACAGCTGTTGTAACATAATCAATTCATTAAACTACACATCGAAAAAAAAGGATTACCCTTAATCAAGCAACACAAAATTTAGGCCTTATCACTACTAATTAAAATTTAAGTTATTTTTTATTTTCTATCGACAGTGTAATACTGTGTCATATATAACCCCTCCAACCTAACCTGTAAAACTTTATTCACTTTTAATCATGGGTTAAATATTTGTACATACATATTTCTATTTTTGTTTTCTTTTTTTATTACATTCACTAAAACTATATTCCTCTAGTCTTCCACAGATATGTAATCGTTCTTAAGGATACTTATATTTTTCCCCTACTATAACTTTTCAAAACAAAAGAAAGGAAGTTTACATACAAAAACTTCTAAGTGGTTGTTTAAAATATAGAAGTATCTCTTGAAATCTTGAAAAAAAACTCCTATTACAGAGTTGCGGGTAAGTGGGCTGTTGAAAGATTTAGTTTGTTTTATTTCTCTGCACCATAGCGAACATAATATTAAAGAGAACAAATTGGCCTTTAACACAAAAAAAAAACAGTTTGCAGATAATAATTCTTTTCATAGAACATTTTTTCATATATATTATATTTTTTTCTTTCTAAAGAAAATAAAATACTCGTGGTAGGTATACAAACATAATGACTATGAAATAAAAAAAAAGACAAAAAAAAACTCCTTAGCTTTAGAAATGCGATATTATTTTCATTTCAAATCAAAACTTAACACAAATATACCTACTTTCATACTTACTAATAATGATAGTAAAGTTGACCGATTTTACTAGCAATTTCACCAATTTGCCAACGTTTCAAACCATACTTAGAATCAAGGACCAATCGGTGTTGTTGTTGGAATTTCCAAAGTTTTGTATAAACATCGAATGTTCGTCCAAAATACGCCTGCCATTGTCGATGGCCATATTGGGGTAGATCTCTTTATTAAAAACAACAACAACAAAATATATACATTAAAAAATAAAACTCGTTGAAAATTTAAATTTCAAAATAATAATTTTTATATAGGCTTAGGAAAAATATCAATACAAATTTATTTCTTAAACAACTTACCTAAGTCCATTAAATAATTGCTTCGATTTCTCTAGCAAATGACAAAACTCCAAAACTAACTTCCTATCCTGTTCCTCTGTGGATTCCATTTTCACCATTCCGTTTTATTAATATAGTTATAATTCTATAAATCTAAAATAAAAAAAAATTTAAATAAAAAGAAGACAAATTTTCATTTAGATAATCTCTGACTTTTTATGACTGAGAAAAGCTTAGCTAAAGATGTGTCATCTCTTCATGAGAAAAGAAATTTATCTATGCAAACTATGCCAATTGATCGAATGACTAATAAAAATAAAAAAAATAGAAGGCAACGCAAAAAAAAAACAACTTTACAGTCTTTGGCAGTTTGTATACTTTTTAAATGATTATACCTAATACGTATGCCAAAGTATACGAGTAAATAATGCTATACTATAGCACACAACGTGCCTACCGCTGTTTTATTAATTAAGCACTACAAATTGCTGGCACAATTCGGTGACGTAGGCTCTTTCAATAGCTTAAATAGGGAATAGGGAGGTAAATATGTTTTGTAGAAGTGACACACTATCTCTCCCCATATACACAACAACGCGGGTATATCTACTTTAATAGTTGGGTTATAATAGGAAACAATGAAAACGATATTTTGCTATCCAGCCAACAATAAACAACAACAAAAATGTGGTACGTTGGTACATTGAATTTGGCTACATTAGGGATGTGCGCACTGCCGGCATAAAAAGATTCTTCCCACTGCTACTGATGATATTATGGTCACACACCACACACAATCGAAAGTGTGTACTTCAAATCATCCTACGATTATAATCTTTGCTGGCCCCCTCCCCATGCCGCCCTTTTGGTTTCATTCTATTTGGCGTCCTTTTGTTCAATTTATTATATGCTTCTAGTAGGTATAGGTGCTTGTGGATTTAATTTATGAAAACTAAATTATCGGACACTTTATTAAAACGTCACTTTTGTAAATCTGAGGCAGTTAGTTCACAGATAATCATCATTAATCCATGATTATTGAACTGGTACATCATTGCATGTAAAATCATTCATAATTAAAAGTCAAACTTGTTGTTAATTATCGAAATCATTAATCAGACGGTTTTGGTTTACTAGGGACATTTAAGTTACAAATTTAGTTCACTGTGACCATAATGTGCTGTAAAGTTTGTTTTTAAACAAAACATGCAGGTTTTAAAATCAATCGCTGACACAATTGATTTTCATGGACAATCCAGGTCGAACTTTAATCCTTGTATTCATATTCAAACCAACAAAATAAGAACAAGACCCTACAATTCACGCACATATATCCCGCCTTTTGAGCAGGTTTAGCTAGCTGCTTAAAAATTTAAATTAAATTAGCTCTACTTGTGCACGTCGTCGTCGGTCGTCGCTATACACACAAAGCTAATTAACGCAAGAGATGTGCATCGGAACTGAACGCACTCTTTTTCAATAAAGTATAATATAGTAGACACACTCATGTATACAAAAAAATGTCATACACGCTTGTTTACAAATAATTTAATGCATATTTTTTGGCCTTATTCGACATCCATCACAGCACAGATAGTCTGTGTATTTTTCATATACTCTATTCGTATGTTGATAGATACCTAACATCCAGTTAAAAGGATTAGCTTATGCATCTTCCTATACATAGTTATATTATGTGTGTTTAAGGAAGAGTTCAGCCACCCCTTAGTAAATTTAACATGAAGAATCACTCATTCGCAAGCGCACTGAATGGACTCACTTTAACACTGAACCACGACGACCGTTTTTTCCCATTGCCCATTGTTGTTGTTGTGTATTTGTTTGTTTTTGTTGTTTTTATTATTTTGTATTGTAAGTGCATATTGCAATAGAAAATGGGTGTGGGGTGTGACATATGCGATGTGTGATTGTGTATTATCTTCCCACCATTCTGCACACATAAGACCACTAGCTTCTCCCCCCGTTCGCTCCACCTGTGCTTCTTATATTTTCTAGGGCTTATCACTTGGCACTCACAATCGTCATCCGTTGTTTTGTCACTCATGGGAGATACAACAATCCACTTGCAACGGATCTTCATGATTTAATACACCCGGAAATGAGAAACAACAACTCATTAGCACAACCCCTGTCGTTGCATTTTAACAACCTATTCCCGCATCCTTTTCGCAGGTCGCAACTCATCTCAACCCAGAAAGGTGTAAACCGTAAACTAGCATAAGGATCTTCGCCTTTTGGCTTCGCACACAGAAAATACCGAGAAGAAAAAAATTAAAACATAAAATACTTTGTCGGATTTGTTTGTGTAATCCTCACTGCACACACAAGGATTTGGGAGGAGTATAACAAATAAAAAGAATATAGCTATAAATAAAAAAATAAAATCCCCAAAGATATAAAAAAAGGGATTCTCTGTCAAAACGGATATCCTACCTAACATGAACACATTCTGTCTCATAAGACAGAGAGACACTATAATAGTACTGATGGCGAACTGGTGTAGAGATTTTCGACGAAGGGCATTTTCCTTCCTTCACTCTTTTTTCTTTCTTTTTTTTATTTTATTGCTGATTTTGAGTTTTATTTTTTGTTAAATTTAATTTTACAACAGCTACACCCGATTTTGTAAATTATGTATGTAATAGGTATGTTATTAAACCAAGAGTAATTGATTTTTCAATTTATTAAAATAAAATAAAAACGTTATGTTGCCGTTATTCAATATTACTATTATTATTAGCTACGAGTACATTCGAAATACGGTATATTATAATTTTTTAACTCCGATTCTGGTGGAAACGATAACGACGAACACGGTTTTACTCTATATTGATTGACACGGATACGGATGCAGTGTGGTGTGTAGTTACTATTTTTTTGTCACATAGAAAATATGGCGAATTGCATTATTGTTGAACACAGTTTGGAGTTATTAGTATTATTATAATGTTGAATGAGATATGCTAACGGTGATGATTTGAATTTTATTGATATTATTTTATTTGAGATTGAGAAAGTTGCTATAGTTGATGGAGTTGGTGGTGCTGATGGTGATGATGGGGGAACACCATCGCCGCGCCACATGGATTTTTGGTGGATTTGTTGAGTATGTTGGTGCAGTTTACAGAAACCCCGAGTGACTGGTCTTAGTCTTTGTGAATTAGTTGATGATAAATTGACAATTCCTTGGATGAGGGATAGTTTCGGTAGGAATAAAGGTAGTTGTGGAAGTTATGGGCATGCTCGACGAAAATTCGTTCGACAATTTACATATACATATATCTATGTGTAGATATATATATTTTTTTAGCTCATGTGGGTTGACTTGACACACGTTTCTCTCCCTCGCTCTCTCTTTCTTCTTCAATTTTTTTTTTAATATAAGCGACCGGTTCTAATTTTGATATGAAAATGTTGAATATAATCAGAGGCGAATTAGTTTAAATTGATAAATATTTGATGATTTATTTTTTTTTTTGTAATTTATGGGTAGGTTTGGGTTTTGAGGGATATACACTGAAAGGTTATTATTGGAACAACTTTCTAGCGAAGAAATTCCCGATTGTACTGATGAGGGTTGTGTTAAAAGGTTTCACACACGTCCGTGAAAATGAACCTACTGAAACTGAAACTTGACGAAGGGTGGAATCATTGATTTTTTTTTTGTAAAGTTTTGCTTGAAATTGACGACAGGTGGAGTGTTTGTAAGATGAGGGTGCGATTTGGTTGTATTGTTTATAGGGTGGATCCTTTATGAATGTTTAGAATTTAATTTTCGGGAATTCGAAAGTGAAGTTTTAATAAAACTTAACATATTTTTTTTTTCAAATAGATAGCAACACAATGGCGGACGAGAACTGTGAGGTGATTTTTAAAGCGCATAAGATCACTCTGAATTTGTTTTTTTTTTGTAACAAAAACCTGGTATTCAGTATTATTAAAACTGTTCTTGGTTGAGATAACATGTACGAAGTTTATTCAAAATTTATAGACCCGTTTTAGAGACAAATTAATAAATCCAAAATCGTGGTATATCGGAGCTAATAAAAATGCTTCATTCATTTCATTTGAAGAAAACCCGTTCACCCGTTTAGGCTTTAGCTCGATGTACAACATGAGGCACAGACCGACGATTACGTCGGTGAGTGTCGAAAATTCCCTATTTTTGGATTTCTCCATTATTATCCTAATTTTAATTTTGATTAAAATACCTACAAAAGTAAATGGTGGATGAGAATGACACGTTTCGAAAAAAAAAATCAGCCTCGTCCACCTAAAAACTAAAAAGTTTTTTTTCAGGGCTACTGCCTCTTGCGAGGAATTGACAAATCCTCCAAGAGTATCACTTGGCACGAATAAGTGCTTCTCGTCTAGCCGTTCGGATTCAGCATAAAATTGTAGGTCCCTTCCATTCCTGTCGACAGGCGCACATAGGAATGGTTGCGAGTTGTTAGTCACTAGGCCCTGGTTCTTCATGAGCCGTTGTGCCACCCGGTTGCATGACTGCAAAATACAATTGTAAGCAAAATGGTACCATTTATGCAAGTTTTTAGTAAAATTTGATGTCATTGTTTGAATTAATGTTTCCTCTGAACAATGACATCAAATTTTACTAAAAACTTGCATAAATGGTACCATTTTTTTACAATTTCATTTTGCAGTCATGCAGCATTCCTGCATTTTTGAACTCACCCCTACTCTGTAAAAAAAAAAACACTCTGTGCGGTACCTTGCACTGACTTATCATTCAAATATATTCAGTTTCAATTTCCTGCTCCTGATTGACGAAGTTCTACTAATTCCAAGTCTTCAGAACCGAGAACAACGATAGGCGATAGTTACATAATGGAAGCAACAATTTTATATATTTTTTTTTATGGTGACAGGAAAGGCATGGAACACCAAAAATTCTACTTTCTAAGAAATTTTTTCCAAAACTTGAATCATAAGCATATAACATTTTAATTTTAGGACTAACAAATTTTATTATTTGAACTATTGTCTCAAATTGTTTATTTTAAAAAATAAACATAGAAATAAGTGATTCACGACATTTCAATTTATAACAGTTCTAATTATACCTAGAAAGTACATGTGGCCCGCAGTGCCAGAGCTCTCCGCCAGTGGGCTGTGGCATATATGTATATACTTACTTCGGGCAGATAGTTTTTTTTTTCAATTCATTCGGAAGGACTGTTATAAATAATTGGCGTGCCTACTGAGTCGAGATGTCCAATAGAAATACAAATAAAAAATTGGCTAATAAAAAGACCGTGTGTAACTCAGTACTCGTGACAGAAGCGAAACTTCTTTGGTGGTCTAAAAATCTCGACTTCTACAGGTATATTAAGCTTATATGCGTAAGACTGAGCTATTTGTTCTATATCAAAATGATCTTTGGGTACGTTTTATAATTTTCATCTATAAAAATTTTGTTTTATTTATTTTTCAATCATATAAAATTCAAATTTTTCCTGATTTATTTCAATTTTCGATAATTAGTCTATTTTGAGATTGTTCTTCTTCATTTAACGGGCGATTGTCATGACCTTGAGGTGGCCCACAACTCTCCCACTCAACTGCTTCACCTAGGGTTCCACTTGTGGAGTTGACCTCAGAAAACGTCGACAGGCCTCCCGGTTTTGGATTGTTTCATGTCTGAGGCCAACTTAATGCAGGTGCCGTTGCATTTGTTTCATCCAGGAGTTTTTGCGCCTGCCTTTCTTCCGCGATAGTGTTGGAACGTCTTGTGCTATTGCCTTTTGAACTGTGTTCTCATGGCATCTTCTTTCTACATGACAGTACCAGCTAAGTTGGTCATGCTGTATTTTGTCCAAGATGGTATTTTTGACGTGTAGGCCTCCTCGTACTCGCTTGCTTCTTATTCGATCACGCTTTGTCACTCCTGCTGTCATAGGAAGCATCTTCATTTCAGGTGCCGTCAGCTGCTCATACTTCTTGTACATTGTCCAACACTATGAACTGTATGTAAGCACTGGACGAACAACTGCCCTGTAGAGCTTTCCTTTCAGCTTAGGGGGCATTTTTCTATCACAGGAGATGGCAGAGTTTTCCCACCACTTCATCCACCCAACGCTTACGTGATGTTTGATGTCGTCATCACAAGATCCTTCGTTATGGATCATTGATCCAAGATATTTAAACTTTTCGCACTTGGGAAGCACTGTTCGATTCAAATAGATGTCCGGAAAAGGCCTGTGTGGATCAGAAAATGGACAGCATAGGTATTCGGTCTTTTTCGCGCTAATGCGGTATCCATTTCCCTCCAGATCATCCATCCATACATCAAGTGCTCGTTGCAAGGACACAGGATCATCACTTATGATTAGGGCTGCCAGACGTCCCGATTTCGGCGGGACAGTCCCGATATTTAAACCATGTCCCGATATCTGTACCGATTTACAAAATGTCCCGACATTCCATTTTTACTTGCTATATAGAGTAATAATTGGTTTTGTGTCAAAAACGAAATTCGAGGATTTTATCAAAACTAACATTACGATAATGTAGAAGTCCAAAAAATAATTTTCGACAAAAGACGTCCGTCGGTTTGTTTGCGTCCCGATTTATGTCGAGCTAGAGCATAAGCGAATCGGTTGATTTGCTTCAAATTTTGTGTGAAATATTCTATGTTATTTCATAGGCGAGTGAGAGGAGTGATCTTATCTGGTTAGAACGGTCACACAAAAATTTTGGTTTTAACTAGTTTTCTAAAAAAAACGGCTGTAATAGTTTTGATAAAACTTCGTACATGTAATCCCTAGAACAGTTTTTATAAAACTGCATACGTTTTATCCAGAAACAAATCGAAGAACTGAAATAAATTTTTGGATTTTTTGTGCAAATTACCAGTTTCTTAATTGTTTTGAGATATTCCCGAATATCTCGTTATTGGCTTTTTTGATTTTGTCATAATTTTGCAATTCGGGAGGTACTTCTAAGTTAGTCAAAAAATGTTGGCCAAAATTTTAAACAGCCTAGTTTTAAGAATAAGCATGATACTACTTAAAATTTTAAAACAGTTTAGGAAAATTTTCTAAATATTTTTGAACTCTTGTAGAAATGAAGCAAATCTCATTGTGACATTTAGAAACGTTAAGAGGTGTCATATGGATTCAGTACGATATTAAATAAACAAAATATATTTTAATTTAAGTAAAGTGTTAGGTATGTTATGAGAGAGTACAATTACAATGCTAAGCTCGTTTTAAAATTATTAATTAAAAATGATTAAACATCGTACTAAATCGATTAAAATTTTGCGCCATTGAATTTAAGATTTCTATAAATAGATATTTTTTAATGTCCCGGGTTTTGGGCCCTGGCGTCCCGTTATTCACCAAATTAAATCTGGCAGCCCTACTTATGATGGATCCATCGTCATCAAAGTATAACTGATTCACTTTGGGGTCCGTCACCTTATACTCAAGCAGAAAGTCAAGGACAGTAGGTACCCTGCAAACCAAAACTCAGTAGTTTGGTTTGAAAAACAACCACAAACAAAACGCATTCTGTAAATGTATGTGTTTCTTTATTTACCAAAAACTCTCCCTTCAAAAAAAGTACTTTTGTTTCTCCTTACAAAAACTAAAACTCTTCTATCGTAAAAGGTAAGAAAGAGTGCGATGTATGCGATGCACAAAGTTTTGTCTCATTTCGTATGTGCACAACATGACAAACAAAAACATTTATTTTATCGGCGAGCGCAAGTTAAAAATGGTTGTTTTTTGGTTGTTGTTTATACGACTAAACAAAGAAATTATATTTAATTATTGTAATTTAATTTAAATAAAATATACAAATGTTTTTATTAGTGCTTGATACTTTATTGTTACTACTGCATTTCAGATTTTTCAGGATCAAGGAAACCATTTTCGACGATCGTCGTGTGTTTTGAGATTGATATACAGCAAATTGTCCAATTATTGGAACGGCTCTAAAGTCTGAACAATTTTGTTATTTATTTTGATAAAACTAGCAATAAACTGGTTACAAAAACTATTCGTAAAATTCAATTTATCATATAAAATTATTTCATTATAACTTCCAGAGGCTCAGTTTCAGAAAAGACAAACTACTTCTCTTACGTACAAGTTTCACCAGTTAAATACGTACTTCTTGATTCGAGAACTCAGTAATTGTAGTAGTACGGATATAACCGGTCAAATGTATACGCATAAGAAGTACTTTTAAATGACAAGCTTTAGTGCTTTCGCTATGGTTTAAGGGGTTTAAGAAACTACTGGCAAATACACATAAGAAGTACTTCCAGTGGTGCTTCGCTGATATACATTTGAAGTACCTTTGTCAGTACTTTAATGGAGGGGAAAATCACTACATTTCGCATGCTAGAAAGAGATAGCTGCTTCATGCATTCTCATGTATGGGGGGTATATAACTGAGTTTTTTCCCGAGCCCCTATCTTTTTTCAGTGGAAAAGAAGTCCTTCTACGTTTGCTGGGTAATAAAGAGCAAAGCACTCAAGACGCTTCCCTCGTGCACACCTACTCTAATTGGGAACTCTTCGGTGATTCCTGCGGGGCATCTTACCTTTGTTTTAACTTGCTCGTACAGGTCCATGACCATCCGCAAGCAGACTTCCTGAAATCCTCGTTGCCCATATCAGATCTCGAGGTTGTCTGTCGAATGCTTTTTCAAAATCAACCAATACAATATGCAAATCTCTCAAGGAATCGCGATATTTTTTCTGATTAGCATCTGTGGTTGATTAACCCGAAATAAACCCGCACTGGTCGTCAGATAGCCGTATTATTTTTCGTAGGTGGCCATCCAATATACGCTCAACGATCTTCATGGTGTGTCACATCAGCTTGATCGATCGGTAGCTGTCGCAATTTCGTGTATCACCCTTCCCCTTGTATATTGGAAGAAGGTAACTTCCCCTTCACTGATTAGGCATTCAGTCGCCGCAGATAAGTTTGGAGATAAGAATCATGAGCCATCTTGACCCGATGCCTCCCATCTTTTTCCAGAACTCAGAGGGTATCTCGTCTGGCCCAATCGCTTTTCCCTTTTTGGAGTTTTTCACCGCATCACTAACTTCTTCGACTGTGCCTATTTTGAGATAATCAGTCCTATTGTGAGTTTCACCCGGAAAACATTTCGCCCGAAAATGTTTTGTTCGCCCGTATTTTTAAAAGCTTTTGCGAGTTTCACCCTCCATTTAACAAGAAATGTGGTCTCGTTCGCCACCAAAATTTAAATGGAAATCTTGCTGTAAATGAAATGAGACGAGAAAAATGCTGTCATTAGTGCTAATAAGGGAATTTTTACGAACATGGAACATTTTTCGCCCGAAACTCACAATAAGGGAAGAGTGAAGTGTATTTTTTTCCGGGCGAAATTTCTTTCATACGGAACTAACAACAGGAACTTGAAATTTCACTCTCAAATTTCACTTAAAAAACATTATAAACAAAGTCTTACGTTGTACCTTAGAACTGAGATTATAGAGATTTTGACGTTTGTTTCGTTTTATAAGAGGAAAAACTTTTTTTCCCAAAAATGTTCCTCTTTTTTTTTTTTTTTTTTTTTTTTTTTTTGACGAAAATATTTAAACTTGAAATTAGATTTCATTAACGATGTTTCATCAGTGTCTAAACTTTAAACCAAAAAGTATGACTTTTCTTGCAAAATGTTTTTGAAATATTTCTGAATTAATTTTAATGATCGACACAAATCTAATGGTTTACTTTTGGTACAATATTCACATAGTATACGTAAATTATATGGAACTTGAAAATAAATAACCTTGTACAAACTTACCAACTTTAACCGTTATAATAATTTTAGAAGACATCTTTTAATAAAAACAAATAACCTTTTAGTTTGTGAGTATGAATTTATTTGTTTGCATTTTTATCGGCTAAATAATTATTTATGTATAAATTTACAAAAACAAAATACGAATAAAAAACAACACAGACTTCTAACGAAGCGTTCCACAACTAAATAAATTAGCATTTAGTATGGTTTAGCATCGACATTATATTTTTTTGTTTGTTAAATTTGTTTATACCCAAAAACATTGAACTTGCATGCATCTATTTTCTATTAATAAATCCAAATAATAAAAGTGTACACATATTATGAATAAATATACATTCATACAAAATTCTATTAATATTTTTTTTTTTATATATTTTTTTCCACTTTGTGCCTACAAGTTTGTTTAAAAAAACAATCTTCTTTATTAGTAAGAGTACCTATATATGTATATATATTTGCATTATTTAATATATCTAAATACAAATTTTGAACACCAGTATTACAAAATACATACAAAGTTTGCTATTTTTTGTTTTCAAAGTCGTTGCCAAAACCAACAATATTCCACGTAAATATACATGTATAATGTGTATGTTGTTGTTCGTCACTTGCTTACTGAAATTGTTTTACAGGTTTATTTTAAAAATATATTAATTTTTTATATAATTAGATGTAATCTTTATGAGTTATTTCATTCCTTTATGAATTAAAAAATAAATTAATATTAATTTTATTTGGATAACAAATTTTTGGCTTTGATTTATGATGTTTTTTTTTGGTTTAGAATAATTTTCCTTAAGAATACCATTAAATGCAATCTTTCAATGTAATTCGTTTATAAATATGTACGTATGTACCTACAATCCTTTACATATATATACTTAGTATAAATAATAAAAATGTGAACTCAGTCTTTTTATGAAATATAAATTTTAACTAAATACAATTTATTATAATAATTATTTAAAAAAAAGCACTATAATATAATTAATTTGTTTTCGTTATATAACAACAATATATTTGAATAAGCCTTAATACTAGCTTACAAATTCAACACGACAATGAAGAAAAGTTAGGTCCTTATTCTAATTCGTTTACTCGTTTCTAGACGGATTTTTTAAAAGATTTCTTTGGTTTAATTTTAATAAAATTAAAAATTGATTTTAGAATCGCAAAAAAAATATGTTTAAAAGAATAATTTTAAAAGATAGTTTTAAAATGAAAGCAAACAAATTGTTTGTAAACTTGTATTTGCTTTATGTTAAGCTTACCTAAAGATACATTTGCTGGTAAAGTTGTTTTATGGTTTCTAAAAAAAAACATGGCTTTAGTATATACAGTTGATTATAGTCAGTGGAGGATTCAGGGGGGTGGCTATAGGGGATAAAACTCCCCCCCCCCACAACCGATTCCTAAAATTAATTGAAATATAGAAAGCAATACATTACAACGTGTAGAGTTTTATATTGGTCTCAAATATTGCTAAGCTGTTAAATTTTATGGGAATTAGACTAATAACGAAATTGGGGCTGAACAATTTACATGTCATGTAATTTTTTTTTCGAAGCCCCAAAAGAATTTAGTTGGGGCTATAGTCTTAAGGGAATTGGAGAAAAACTAAGTCCGGGGCTTCGAATGATGGACATGGATACGTTTAATGCAAAGACAATTATTCTCTTAAAATAAAGCCCAGAAAATTGGGACGCAAAACCCATCTCGGGATTAAGGCCTGACCAGAATTGGACAAAAAACGGGGACAGGGTTAAGCAACCAATTCCATTAAAACTTAACAAATTCCAGAGAGTGTTTGAGGCTTAACTCTAGTGACTATCAAAGTCCGAAGTTGGGGCTAAAGCTTGGAGATATATTTGGAAAAAACGGGGTTGGGGCTGAACAATTAACATGCCAAATGCAACAACAATTTACACTAAAAACTTAGCCTATTTAACAAAAAAAAGTGAATTTGGGACTAAAACCTTATTAGAATTTGAGAAAAACGAGGTGCCAATTTTAGTGTAATTGGTTAATACAACAGGAATGGTTTCTTACGGCCATTCAGGGCCTAAAGAATCTTATATCCAAGGTCGAAGTCCATTATACACAAAAAACATTTTTGGACTAAGCAATAACATACAAGATCACAAGCGTTAGTTTTCTCTTTGCACTCAGAAAATCATGCAGAAGCAAATTAATATTTGCAATCCCTCAAGATTCTAAAGGAGAATGGGCAAAAATGTATGGGAGCTGGTCTACCCACTCAACAGCAATGTGTTGTATGTTGTTGAAAAGGTAATTTTACTTACTTCATTTCATTGTATGACCATTAAGCTCTAAACTATGGGGTTCGTGAGATATTCGGAATCAAAGCACCGAAAAAGACAATAATGCATTTCTTCATTGGTAGTGTGTCCTCATACCTACATTAATCTTTGATACATCGTTGAAAAGATAATTTTGTGTACTTTATTTTTGTATATAGCCGTGAAGACGTAGATCATAGGCTGCAAGAGATATGTGGGCATACAAATCGGCACATATAACAACAATGCAATTCTTCAATTGGTACTGGTCTACCGACTCAACAGTGATGAGTCATACGTCGTTGAAAAGCTTATAGCATCTGCTTCATTTCATTATATGGCAGTTAAGCTCTAAACCATGGGGTTCGTAAGATATTCGGCTCGTACGCACAAAAAACAGCAATAATGCAATTCTGCATTGGTAACTTATCAACCAAGTCAACAACTATGAGTCATGTGTCGTGTACTTCTTTTTATTATATGACCGTTAAAGTGTAAATAATGGGATTCGAGAGATATGTGCCAAAAACGCTGAAAAGTGCAGTAATGCAATTCCGCACTGGTAGCTGGTCTTTCAACTCAACAGAAATCTCTCTTATATCTTTGAAAACGCTATTGCATGTACTTCATTTTGCAATATGCCGTTAAACTGTAGACCGTGGGGTTTAAGAGGTATTTGGATACAAAATATAAACATAAATAAAAAAACACACTTATAATATTTTATTTGAATTTTTTTTTACATTTATATCATACTTTCGTCCAGTATGACATTACTTAGGCGGTCCGCAGGTGGTGTAAACCCATTTTGATGCCGGGCTATGCACATATACCACAAAATTGATACAACATGCGCCCCGTCATTTTCAGTTATTAAATGCCGCCGATGTCGTAAAACAGAACGTTCAGAAACAATGCATATCTCTTGTCGGTTTTCTTCCATCTTCTTCTTATTAATTATAAGAGTCGAATTAACACACGCACTTACAAAGGATCAAATATTTAAAAGCAAAACGAATCGAATAATGCAATGCAAAATGTGGTTAATTAAGAAATATTTTTGTCTAGCGTTTATTGCGTGGATTTTCATAGCAATGCTTACTCTGAGTTTAGTGCGAATATCCTACGGAACTTCATTTTTGTAAAGTATTTTTTGAACCCTATTACCTAATCAATAAAAGCCACATAACAAAATTAAGTACACCTAATTTTCATTTACCATGGACTTATAATTGTTGAGTTTGTTGAACAGTTACCAATGCAGAATTTTATTTTTGCGTTTTTTGTGCTTAAAAGCCGAATATCTTACGAACCCCATGGTTTAGAGCTTAACTGCCATATAATGAAATGAAACATATGCCATAAGCTTTTCAACGACGTATGACTCATCACTGTTGAGTTGGTAGACCAGTACCCAATGAAGATGTGCATTTTTGTTATATTTGCCTATTTTGATGGCCAAATACCTATTGAACCCCGCCGTCTACAGCTAAACGGCATATTGCAAAATGATGTACATGCAATAGCGTTTTCAAAGATATAAGAGAGATTTCTGTTGAGTTGAAAGACCAGCTACCAGTGCGGAATTGCATTACTGCACTTTTCAGCGTTTTTGGCACATATCTCTCGAATCCCATTATTTACACTTTAACGGTCATATAATAAAAAGAAGTACACGCAACAGCCTTTTCAACGACACATGACTCATAGTTGTTGACTTGGTTGATAAGTTACCAATGCAGAATTGCATTATTGCTGTTTTTTGTGCTTACGAGCCGAATATCTTACGAACCCCATGGTTTAGAGCTTAACTGCCATATAATGAAATGAAGCAGATGCCATAAGCTTTTCAACGACGTATGACTCATCACTGTTGAGTCGGTAGACCAGTACCAATTGAAGAATTGCATTGTTGTTATATGTGCCGATTTGTATGCCCACATATCTCTTTCAGCCTATGATCTACGTCTTCACGGCTATATACAAAAATAAGGTACACAAAATTATCTTTTCAACGATGTATCACAGATTAATGTAGGTATGAGGACACACTACCAATGAAGAAATGCATTATTGTCTTTTTCGGTGCTTTGATTCCGAATATCTCACGAACCCCATAGTTTAGAGCTTAATGGTCATACAATAAAATGAAGTCAGTAAAATTACCTTTTCAACGACATACAACACATTACTGTTGAGTGGGTAGACCACTTTGCCCATTCTCCTTTATAGTGACTTCTTGAAGTTTTAATATTTTATTTTTCAATCGGCAAAATATTGTTTTCTGATGTGATTTCCAGTGACAGTTCGAACACAACAGATACCTACTCCACCAGTTGATCTGGCTAGTTCACGGAAATAAGATCTCCAGAGGGCTCATATTTTCAAAACACATAATGACCTTTTGCCAGTGAGACATCTTGAATATTATTTTCATTTTTGTCTCATACTGGATCTCGAAGCCCCCACAGCTTAATCCTAGATCCGCTACTGATTATAGTTGTTTCATTGTACCTGTTTGGAGCAGAATTGTACAAAAACACAATGTTTACTCATAAAGGTATACAGCTCAAATATGTATTTTTAACACATTGAAGCAAGTGCGTTGTTTAACTTTGAATACGTTCTTAAAACATAATCCTTCAAGTCAGAATATAATCGTATATCAAAAGCGATAAAAGGTGTGTTTTTTGTGCGCCTTACGCTAGCTTAACAATAATTGCCATTTAAATTCTAACAACAATTCCGCTAAGTTCAAGTTGATAAACATATTTGTGTATGAACGAAGCAGATTTGTTTATAACAGAATTATATAATATTATAACTGTTAAGCAAAAAAAATAAATAAATCGGGCGGCACAACGGCTCATGAAGAACCAGGGCCTAGTGACTAACAACTCGCAACCATTCGAAGTAAATCTGTTAATTCTTTCAGGCTCTAGCTTGATGTAAATCATGACGCACAGACAAACAGATCACCGAAAGTCGTGTCGAAAATCACTTCTTGGTCTTCTTTATCATCTAATAATAGTTTTGATTTAAACCTCGTCATTTTTATTTATTTGACACGAAATCAATACTACTACAATAAAAACTATTAGAATCCTAGTTTTAATAATTCGACTAATGCGTTATTTACACGAGTGATACAAATGTCATTTCTTCTGTCATTTTATACCAATTGATTTTCATTAAACCGAATTAAAAACAAAAAATTGGTATAAAATGAAATAAAATAAATAATGACATTTTGTATCTTGGAATAGGTAGAGAGTACCGGACTCCGTGATGATGATGATGAAACCTAGAAATAAAATGTACATTTGAATTTCGCATTTACGAGCTTGGCCTTGCGATTCAAAACTTAAGGAGTCATTCCATATAATATCAGCTAAAATAAAGGAAAACTAGTTTATATTTTACTCAAACCTTGTAAGAAGTTTTAAGAAACGAAATCTATCATTATTTAAATTTTGCACGCTTCATTCCACCCCTATACAAAATTTAGCTGAACATCAAGTCCTGAAAATGTTTGTTTGTTATTTTAATCCCTTTAAGAAATACAGATGGGTATAAAAGTCACTGGCGCAAAATGTTCGTACGATGATGTTAAATTATTTTTAGTATGACACAGGGCTTAAAATTGTATTTTGCAAATTTAAAACAAGTTTAGCATCGTACTATCTCCTTCTCTATACTACTACTATAAATGTATATGTTATATACTACGTTTCCACCGTGCACTATAAACCGAGATTTAGTAAAATTTAACTTTAACCACCTTTAAATCTCCGCCAAAAATTTAATCTCCTCACCTAAAGATTTAAAATAAATCTCATTTAAATCTTCTTGAAAACATTGGTTGTTCAAATCGAACATACTTTTTTCGGAGAACACTTGTAGAACCGACATATTAAAACGCCATTTTCTTTCGTTGAAAGATGGAAATGAAAAAAAATATGTCTCACTTCCACATATCAAAAAAATGAAACATCATTTGAATGTTTTGTCACAATCCTCTTTTTAATCTTTATTTGTGGTGCAAACATCACGAAGATTTATTTAATCTTAACTAAGATAAACCTTCGGCGGAAACACAGTATAAATATCAAAATGAGTAATGTTTGTGAACTTTTTGTAGGAGCTGTCAGTTTTTTGGACGTGTTCAGCTGAATTTTATGAAGGAATTGGTTCAGTTTATACTAGTAAAAAATGTGAAATATGTACCTGCTTTCTATATATCAAGTCGTTACAGAGCCATTTTCGAAAAAAAAAATCTTTTCCTTAAAAGGGTAGTTACCATTAGTTGATTTCTAATATAAAGCTTGGAGAAAACGCTTTAGCGGTATAGATTGTCTAAATCAGACAGACAAAATTATAAAACCCACTTAATTTCGTATTCTCGTAAAAAAAATTGGGACTAAGGGCTAAATTCACAGTAACAGTAGTGGCACTTAAGTGCGAAATATAGGAAATAAATTCCCAACTTTCGCAGTGCACACTTACCTGAATAAGTTGCACTTAAGTATCCCGTTTTGGACACTTAAGTGTTATTAACTCAGACATCAGACTGCGAAAATTATCAAAAAGTACCAATATATTTTTATATTGATTTCTTAGAGGTATGTAGTTAAAATTCGTATGCTCAAATCTAAGACATTCCTGAAATTTCATTCAGGAAGCCATACTAAATTGTTAGCTCATACTCCGATGTTTCGACACTTTTTTTTTTGATTAAACATAAGGTTTAATTATAACAAATTTTAAAATTATTTAAAGTGAAATTATAGTTGCATATATTATTATTCTTTTTTGGTTGCTTAGTGAGACATAATAATAAAAGACCAACTGTATGTTACTATTTTTCCATAACTTCGCTGCAAAAACAATTTTTAACTACCTTACAACCGTGTCATCTCAGAAATCGTGTGTACCTGCGATCCGCCATTGGCGGTTGATGTTGATGTTGCAGCATTGGCTAAAGGTCTTGGCAGATTCGAGTAATATCCTAACCGACAATTACTATGGTGGGAATACTTAGCATTATGATATTGCAGAGGAACCGCTGCTGACGGCGGCGCAGATGCAGCTGATGTTGGTATGATTTTCGGCTGAGTCTTGCCACAATCACAGATTGTGACATCGGAACCACCGCATTGTACTGGAGCAATGAGTTCCTCTGTAGATTTGGTCGTTGTTATAGTCGTTGTAGTTGTGGTGAGTTCTTCCACAAACTGCGATGGAGGAGGAGCATAGTTCTCCACATCAGTGTATGTGGAGTAACGACCGTACGGATTCTTCCGTGGAATCGAATGTCTCTGTTGTGCTATTTGAAGTTTGATTGGTGGCTTTGGCCCGACACTGTCCAAATAGCCATAACCAAAACCATAGCCACCTATTGATTTGGTAGTGAGATTGTCCCAGGATTTCGGCTTGTTTGCACATTGAGAAGTTGTGTATATTTGTGATGGCTGAACCTGCGTGGCTGAGATGTGATATCGCTGTTGATAAACTCCGTGAGGTTGTTGGGCTGGTAGTGTACCACCGTGTTGAACTGGTTGTGGCTGGTGTCCGGTAGTTTGGTGGTATGACTGACGGGACTTTGTCGAATGCTGGCGACTTGCACCACCTTCGCTTTGGGGATCCCAGTAGAGAGTGTCTGTACTGAGAGAAGTCGTATATGATGCCGAACTATCAGCTGGGGCGAATTCGCTTGACGTGCAGGAGTGAAGGCTGCAATGACTGGCCAATCCAGCGGTTAGGTCATAATAACGGGAACGGGCCTTGCTCGGATCACATCCATGTCCTGAGTGCTGCTGATATTGGTGATGGTATTGATGTTGCTGCTGCTGCTGTTGCTGCTGTTGTTGTTGCTGCTGGTGCTGGTGTGGAACTGATTGCTGTGGCTGCTGCGTTGTTGGTTGGGTGGAATGGTGGTGGTGCTGATGACGAGTAGATGTCGCTGGTGAGACATGTGACTGAGACTTTGGTCGTGGTGGTCTTTCTTTGGATTCTTTTTCACGATGCTTGTGCTTGTGATGATGTTCTTTGTGATGCCGAGCTCGTCGACGAGTCGGAACGCAATGAGTATCGCAACAAGGACTTGCCAAATCGTAGGCGTCCAAACTAACATTGTCCCCATTTTTATCAACTGATGACTTGCGCCCAAAATGCCCAAGACAAGGATTGCAAGAGTGTCCGTGACAATGACGACTTTTGTGTGCTTTGACCGGCTCTTTTTCTGGCAGCGGCTGTTGTTTTACTTGAGTCTGCAGCTGCTTCTCTTGAACGAGGGGATGTTGATGCTTCTCACAGGTTCTAGGGGGTGGAACTGGTGGGTTGGGCCGAGGTTGCTGTTGGGCTTGTGGTATTTGCTGTTGTTGTTGTTGCTGGGGCTGATGTTGCTGAGCTTGTTGTTGGGCTTGTTGCTGCTGTTGCTGGCTGTGTGTCATATAAACACTCGCGTTATCAGCCGACTCAGCTCTGGTGATGAAGAAATGTTGGTCACTGGGACTTCGTACCGGCCCACTCATACTTATAAAGTATTCCCCACTACTGCTGGACGTCGACGGCTTAAGTACATATCGATATGTAGGATCTAAGTATTGGTATGTTAGCATGAACTGCGCTGGTGGTGGAATGATGGTTGGTGTTTGTTGACTACGCCCAACGTTGACTACGTCTTCGGTGGATAAAGTCGGTCGATAGAATGGTGTCTGGCTGTCGCCGGCTGTGGGGGATACTCCATTATCACCATCAGTCGGAGAAGTTGTGGCCTTCTTTCTTGCTGGAAGACTATGCGTTTTCCATTTGCCTTCGAGAAGTTCCCGCTCCCGTAGGCAAATTCTTTCCAACTCATTCATTTTACTCTGCAAAATATTCTGCAACTGCATATAACGCATATGAAGATTAACCTACAAAAATAAAATGTGTAATTAATTAAGGCTTTATGCGAATTCATTCAGCCCCAAAACTCACCTTTCGCACACAATCTTCAAAAAGAACAACCATTCGCATCCTAGTATCACAGTTCTTTATAAAGGCCACTAGTGTTTTGTGATCAGCCTTCTCCATGTCGGTGCCATTTATAGATAGTATGACATCGCCCTCCCGCATTCCAGCCTTATAAGCTGGACCATCGTACTCCACATAATCAACATATGTTATCATTTCCACCTCCTGCTCCTTCTTGTAATGAATGCCATAGCTCTGGAGGGTAAAGCCAAAGCTTGAGTTTTTCTTTTCGACAATTATAGTTCGCCTACGACGGTCTTCCTCGGGTTTTGTAATAGCTATTCGATCCGATTTAAACCTTTCATGGATATGGGCCATCTAAGTTATAGAAGACACAAAACAAAACAAAATGTAAAAAAATATATAAACATTGCAAAAGTTGTTGTAAACTAAAAAGTTATGGAATGACTTGCATGTTGTATATAGATGCATTTGAACCGAATAAAATATTCAGCATCCAATTTAACTTCCTGTGTATAGTTTGTGATGTAGAGTTTATGTGGACCAAGAAATATCCTGAGGACATTTATACAGAGAAAGTATAGTAAGGATCTCACTATAGTTATAGATGTACATACCTAACCATACCCATATTCCCCACATTATTTTGCTTTTTAGTTTTTAATGGGAGCACATCGGCTTCACATTATGCTGCACGATGTGATTGAAAAGATTGAATATATGTATATGCTTACATACAGGGTAATGATGGCGAAGTGATAGTTAAATTCTTAGCTTTAAATAAATAGCCTATTTGGGGTTCTTTTATCGACCATAAATGAATAATAAAATCAATGAATATAATAATGAACTTATGGTTTATGTCGTCAGCTTGTAATGTATGTATTTACTATGGTACCAATGCAATGGTAGGTACTTGTTTTCCCAATGAACAAGGCCATCTTTGAGTCATCAAATTCTTGTTGATGCTTTTTACGAAAAGATTTCAATAATTGGATTATTAAGCTTTTGTTAGTTGTAGATGTAGTGACTCATGTAATTCTTTTTAGACGTTTAAAAAAGTCTATTGAAAAATTCTATCCATTTGATTAGTGAATAAATTGCACGACTGGAACCCATGAACTTGAATTCAAGAATACACGAAAAATAACCTGATTTCCTCAAAAAACATCAAAACCCTTTTATACCTTTTTATTTAATTGTTGGCAAAAATCTGAACCAAAAAAAAAACACTTTAAAACCACAGGGTTTTGAATTTTCTTCTAAAAAGTCGCAAAACAATATAAAATGTACCAGTTTTAATTGAAAAATATTTAGAATTTGAAAAATTTTAGTAAAAAATCTGAAAAATGTTAAGCAATATCACACTTAACCCTTAATATTAATCTATTTGAAATGTTGCGCCAAAATCTCTAATTCAAACTTAATTTTGTGCTAGAATCGTCTACCAGGTTTTATAATGCCTTTAATTTTGTCAAAATGAACATTTATTATATAATAAAAAAATGAGTTTTGGAGGTTTATTTAAATAAATGTATAGAATCGAAAGTACAATATGTAAGTATTATCTACCGCATTTATGCAGATGAAGTCCCCTTGCTCCACTGAAGACCAACTTGAGACATCTATAGCCTTGGGCTTGGAGAGCTTTTATCTGATACTTTCAATAACACAAAAAGTTTTTTCTTGTGTTTTAAAATTCTTACACGTGGGATTTGGCTACGATATATACCTAAGAATTAAAATTTATGAAAGTGTATTCGAATCTCTCCAACCCCATTTAGGCGGGAGAATAGCAGAGTAGGTATGAGTTTAAAACAATAAAATGTACGACTGTATCGCACGAACTTGCTCATGCTCTCGTAGCTAACAAAAGAAGCGGAGCTAGAAATGGAAGTTGTACATACACTCCTGGGGCCTATACCACAAAACAACAAGTATAGTTAAATAAGCAAATTTTAACAATTAACAATATTTTCTGTACCACAAAAACATAAGTTAACAATTCTCTTAACAATGATTATTAAGTGGAATTTTCTTGCATTTTTGCATTCTGTACCACAAAACGACAATTGTTAAAAACACGCAACCAACTCACCAGTGGTTTTCGTCACGAAACAAAATCAAACTTTCTAACATGTAATTTCTTAACAAGTAAAGTTAATTCTGTACCAGAAAACTTTTTGCTATGATAGTTAAGAACATCAACACTTGTTATATCAGTTTAAGAAGTGTGCCATTATATAATTTTAATGGAAAAATTAATTTTTTTTTTGAGTAGAGCAGATTTAACATTTTCCCTCAAAAACCACATTTGACAATAGATATTTGATATATCTTTTTTTATTCTTGGTAACAATAAAAAACAAAACATTACTTTCAACTTTCATCAACGTACTACTTCTGAGAGGGGTTTACGGGGCATAGTTTTGGACTTTTCTGTGTCAGTCAAAAAAGCACCCTTTAGTCCCACATATTTTTATGGACTCTTGATTCTTATTTCTTACGACAAATGAGACATGTGTGCCAAGTTTCACTACCATACCATTAAAATTTGGTTATGTTATGCTCGTTTCACTGAAAATGTAGTCATCATTTTATAAAAAGGTTATAACTTTTTCTAGGGAAATTATATTGAAAATATTTTGATTGCATAAGATTGGGCACTAAAAATCACCCTAAGGTCATGTGCCATTTGCTTAGATTATACCAAGCCGAATATATAGTGGTTTGATATACTTCCACCTTCCCCTCCCCCTATTCTGAAAGCGATTATACAAAAAACTAATACATGGATAAAAATGAACTTCGGATATGCTGTAGGGTATAAAATTCTACGTCGACGCTCATTTAAAAATTTTATGAATATTCATTTTATAACCATTATTTTCTCAAAAATAAAAACCCTTACCCGCCGAGGAAATTTTGCTCCACCCGCGTACAAGGGTGGGGGAGGGGTCATAAAATGAACATATTCCTATGGCTTCAAGTATTCTTAATCCAACGAGACATTCCACAATATCAATCGATGTCTGGTTCCCGATTTATAGGCTATTATATGTGAAATTTCGTGTAAAAACATGGTCAGATGGCAACCCTTTTATCTCCGGTCTGCCAGTGTTGCCAACGTGGCAACATTTCTTAAAAGTAAATTTAGGATGTGGACTATTAGTGTACCAAAGCCAGTCAGAATGAAGTGCAATGTTGGCTCCCTTAACGCTCTAACTAAATTTAAAAAAAATAAATAAACAACACTTCAGACGGAAAAAACAAACGTAGGCAGAAATAACAGCGCAACTACATGAACTGTACCAATTTACTCTAATAATCATAGAACTCAGCCGTTTTATTGGGGATCATTGCGCGCCCAAATCTTAAGCGTTGTCTCAAAAGTGAATGGTTTCTCGAGATTTTTGTGGTTATAGATTTTGTCTTTCTAGATTTTTGTTATTCTAGATTATATGCATTCTATATTTTGGTTTTCTAGATTTTTTTAATTCGAGATTTTGAAATTATTTTGACTGTCGA
Organism: Melangyna quadrimaculata; assembly: GCA_949320155.1. Taxonomy (NCBI): domain Eukaryota; kingdom Metazoa; phylum Arthropoda; class Insecta; order Diptera; family Syrphidae; genus Melangyna; species Melangyna quadrimaculata. Next base: position 189,089,113 of record OX439484.1, read on the forward strand.
GATTTTGTCTTTCTAGATTTCGTGGTAGACCCGTTTTATTTATTAGGTACTCATCTATAGGTTACCAGCTAGAAAAACCGTCTTTCCATCTCTCTCATTTCCATAAAATGTGAAAGAAGCAATTAAGTAATACAAACAACAAATAAGCATTTTCTGTCCTTCTTGTATTTTGTATACGAGTACCTACACGGAAAAGTTTAAATTAACTAAACGGCCTTTTTGAGATACATTATGCAATTTGATATAAAACTCAAATCAATAATTTTCAGAAGATAAAAACTGCATTTTCGTGTTAAATATTAAGTAAAAAGATCACTTGTTACCAGCTAACTACTTAAAGTTCATAAGTTAAAATTGTTCAACAATCTAACAATTATTTCTAACAATTGTCGTTTTGTGGTATAGAACATGGAATTTATCGAATTTCCCGCTTGTTTCAGGTTGTAATTTTTATTGTTAAGAGGATTGTTAACTTATGTGTTTGTGATACAGAAAATACTGTTTATTGTTAAAATTAGCTTGTTTAACTATACTTGTTGGTTTGTGGTACAGCTCTCTAGTATATTTTATTCAACTTATTTAACAATTGTGAAAGGAAATTGAACTTGTTAAATATTAATGCCCAAATGTTTGTGGTACAGAAAATAATTTTCTTGTTAATTTCACATGTTAAAAAATTACTTTTTAGAAAGTTAGATTGTTGTTTTGTGGTACAAGCCCTCTGGGTAATCGTCCCTACTCTAGTTATCGTGTATGGATGTCTTCTTCCATCAATAGAAAGAAGTAATGCGAAGTTATTTGTTGTTACAAATGTAGATTTATAAAAAATAAATCAAAAACCGTTAGAGAGGTTAGAGAGGTATAAATATTCTTGAACATTTCTAAAAATAAAGTTTGGTATTCCAATTTTAAGCATTTAATATAATACAATATTACAAAAAAATTAATAAAAAAAGCCGTTTTCAAGATATTGAGTTTTCAAAAAAAATGTTTAAATATTTTTTTAAAAATCCAAAAAATTGTTAGAATTGTTAAAGACCTCCATACAAGTTTTAGTTGAAATCGGAGTAGCCGTTAACAGGAAATTTGAAAATCAAAAAATCGTTTCTATGACAAGTACCATAAATAAGCGTTTTATGTAAAATTTGTTTTATCAAAATATTGTACATACACACTTAATAGTAATTCATAATTTTTGAGATAAATTACTTTTTTCATGGGGTATGGAAGGTACCGTTATTTTTGGAGCTAAAGAATGATACCTACCTTAAGTCCAAAGTTTGAAGAAAATCGCTTCTCCGGGAGTAATAGGCTGCGGGGCGAGGTACGGAAAGGCAGATAGACAGACAGAATTCCGGGACCCACTTTTTTCGCGTTCTCTATCATCGTTATGTTAGGAAAAAATATTATCTCAAGTTTGATTTTTTGCGAATCCAAAACTCATTGGCGTAGCGTGGGGGGCAGGGGGCACAGGCCCCGGGCGGCACTTTTCCAGGGGTGGCAAATCGGTCTGCCTACCTGCTCGCCTTTTTATAATTTTGTATTAATCCATCATTCTTCAAATTAATTAATTTGTTCAGCCCAAAGAATTCAATCAAAAAATGTTTCAGTGGTAAAAATGCTTCATAGTCACAGTAACTAATCGAACATTGATTGTGTTAAACGTCTTTCAACAAAAATACCACAAACCGCATTAAATGTTTCTGTACAAGCATATGCATACGAATGCAAGCTTGCTAAGTTATTATGTCAAAAGAAAAGCATTAAAAAGGGTGATTGGAAACTCGCTATTAGACTTGTTTCTCGAATAAGTGTGGCTCATTTTTCTGGCTGGAGATTAAACAATTGATCAATAAAAGTATGTGCCAAACACATTTAATGTTCTCAAAAACGCAACTAAATAATTTCTCGCTCTCAAAGATTTAGTTTTAAAATTTTCGTACTATACGGCAAGTTCTGGATGGATTCGTAAAAAATCGAACTCGAGATCATAATTTTCCCTAACACTTTATATTTGTCCGTCTGTCTGTACTTCGACCTGCAGCCTTAACCACTGAAGCGATTTGTTTTAAACTTTGGACTTAATGTTTTTAGGGAATTCCGTAGAAGAGAAACTCAAATTTTTGTTTAGCTCTAGAAATAACGGTACCTGCCAAACAACCAATATACCTAAACGTATTTATTTCAAAAACGCCCGTAACATTTTTCACAAACAAATTAGGAAATATTACTTAGGTACGGTGCGATTAGTATTTTCGTAAAAAAAATTCTACTAATAATATATAACAGGAGGTATATATTGCATAAAAAAATTAAAAACAAAAATATGTTTTCGATTTTTAATTTTTTTTGGAAAATTCAATATTTGGAAAACCGGTTTTTGAAAATTTGTTTGTAAACTTGAGTTTAAATAAATAGGTACTAAAATTTTGCATACCAAATTAAATTTTTTTTTAATGTTCAAAAGGTTTTATAGATTTTTTTTGTTTTTCATAAATTTAAATTCATGAATCAAATCGGCTGGCATACTTTTTTTAGGGTCTAGCTATTTTAAATGGTATTTTTAGCTATTTAAAAAAATAATTTATAACAAAATTATATAATTATTTATATTGAAACTTTTTTTTAAAACGTTTTTTAACAACATCAATATTTTATGAAATCAATAACATTGGTAACAGTTTTTCTGTTTTGAAAAAAAAAGCTATAATCTATTTACCAGGTGTTTTTTTTCTTATTGGTAACTCTTCCATTCAAATGGTTCTAGATAATTATTAATATTCATGTAGCACCCTCACGTCCACGGTTAGAAATCAACCTATTACGATTTTTTTTTTATGTTGTCATTAATTTCTTTTTTTATGACACTGGCAAAAAAATAGGGGGGGCGGCAAAAACGGGCTCTGCCCCGGGCAGCAAATAGCCACGACGCCACTGCCATTGTATCTAAGTAGTATATCGCAAGACAAAAAAATTGAAGGAGTCAGTCGAATGTGAACATCGTCCTACATAATAAACATTCCAGTAAAAATAAAAAAATTTACACAACAGCCGTGTTACTAGCAACTCAGTAAAAGTTTTATACGGAAAACACAAACAAAATTCTCTATAACAATTTGTTTTGTTGTTGTTTTGCGTGTAAACATTTTGCTGAATTGCTAGTAACTCTCTCAAAAAACAAGGTAATAATAATATTTTATAGATTTTGTACAGTTTGTTTACATAATGTCTTAATATTTTCTTATTTGAAACTACTCCACGTAGTTGAAATGTTTTATTTACTTTTACAGCCATTTTTGTTTGCGGTATTAATGGTAAACCCAAGTTAAACTCTCTAAATTTGGTTTGCTTTCAGTTCATATTACATTCTTGCATGTATCCTACAAGATAAAAATTTCTTATCAATAAATCTAGAAGATTTTACCAAGGGTCTATTTGAAAGTTTTGTATAAATCTATTACTACTGAAACATAATATTAGCCAAGTAGAACATTTCATAGCACTACTTAATTGGACTTGTTGAATTCATTATTCAAAATAATACAAAATAAAAATTCTAAATCAAAATAAATCATTTCAGCCATACATGAGTTATTGCTATTAAAAAAAATGTTCCACATACGCCACCATACATCTTCGAAAATCTTTATAAAAATTATTATTCTTGTGAAAACAAAAAGTGCGTACATTTTTTTTTTTATTTTTTTCCGAATTGTTTATGACACTTCTTATATTTGTCAATTTCAAACATTAGGCTTGTTTTATTGCAAAAGACATCCAAAGTACAGTACGATTGTACATGCATTACACCATCGCTAGTAGCTCTACAGCCGATAAGAAGCTAAAGTAGAATCCTACTGTGGATAGATTTTTGGCGTTTATTCGAGCATCTATGCTACTGTAGCTTCTTATCGGCTGTAGAGCTACTAGCGATGTTGTATATGTAATGCACGTAAAATCGTACTGTACTATGGATGGCTTGACAAAGCCAGAACTAGTAATTCTAAATTTACGCATGTACCTACATAATAAGGTTAAGCATTACAATATTTTTGTGAATACCATAAGAGGGCAAATTTGTTTCTTTGTTACTTCTATGGCAATTATTCGCAATTATTGGGAAGTTTAATGCTAAAGTTATGAATGTTATCAGAGTTAATGTTAAAAAAATAAACATTTGCACGGTTTTTTTAAATCTAAAAAAAAAAAGGTCTTCCTGCTGGTGTGTTAGCGAACCGAGAGTGGTCTCATCTGACAGATTTTATTTTTTTTATGCCAGTTGCCAGTATGTGAGGATCGTGCGGTTGCCCTTGCGATACCTGGTACCTTAATTAAAATCGATGGTTTTAATTAATAAAATGTATGTACCAAATTAAAGAGAAAACAAATCTGAATACAGTCCAACCAAAGAACCAAAACTGTACTTTTGTGACTTAAGACCTTCTGCCTAATGCCAAAGCATTGTTTTCAATTTTATTTGTTTATCTTTTGACCTGACAGACAACTTGAAAAAGTTATTTCAAGTTATATTTATAAACCAGAATCTTATTTTTATAATATTTATCAAAAAAATATTTATCTATTTTTATTATAACTATACGAGTATAACATTCAAGAAAAAGCCGATTTTTTCGTTAACAGCTGAATTGATTTCGATAAAATTAGTATTAGAACATGAGCTCCTTTAATATAATTCTTTTCGAAAAAAAGATATTTAAAAAAAAAATTATTCGATATACCAATTTTAGGTAATTATTAATTTAGTTTGAAATGAGTTTATAAGAGTTCAATGCAAAAACAACAAGTGCTGAAAATAAAGTACTTAATTTTTGTCGTTGAACGCAAAATTATATGAAATGTCAGTTTTGTATGGAAAGCCTTTTTTTTGTATATAAAAGCTGTCAGCTGAATTTTCAGTTGGGAATATTTTGCTGAAAATTCAGATGAAACGTTACTAAACTTCACTTAACGTAACTGAATGTCAGCTAACTTTTTATGACAGCTGGCCGATCAGAATCTCCATCTGAAAATAAAGTACTGACAAATCTGATGCATTGAATGCACCCAATGTACATACATACCAGGGACTGTTTTAAGTGGTAGTTGTTATGTTTTCTGGTAGTTGCTATTTGAAATTGGTAGCTCTAAATATCACGTTTCTGGTAGCTGTTATTGGCACGAGTACGATAACTTGGGCGCCGACAATTGATAACGGATTTTTGTAGAGGGGTCAAATACAAAAATGTTTTACTATGGGGGGTCTATCTCCTCCCGTTTGGCTGGCAGAGGCAATTTAATGAAAAAAGTACTAAAAAAGTACCAATATTCTGTTTTATCAGCCAGTTTTTAAATCAAGTAAAATCTATCCATAGTTTTTGAAAAAAACTACTTTCAAACTCAAAATTTGGGAAAAAAAAAAACATAACAAAATGTTTAGAGTGTAATTTTACAAAATTTTGAGATTTTATATTATATTTTTTTTTTCTTAGAAATCGTTGCTCATATTAATTCTTAATCAGAAACCGAAATTAAAATGATTTTATAACTTTTAGATTTCAAGAAAATTAAAAATTACCAAAACTACTGTTTTAATTCAATTAATTTTTTTTTTGCTTAAGTATATAACGTGGTCTTATTTTGATAGTAAAAATAGAATATGGATTAATTCTTACACAAATTGACTTTTAATTATCATACTTTCCCAACACCCAGCCTTGCGGCGTATAAACAGTGAGGTATGTTTGGGGGGCATGCTGCCCCACTGCAACACCCTTCTTGGGCTCACTATTGGATTTGGGGTATCTACGAGATTCGGTGTATGCAAAATTTGATGTTTAAATAAAGTGCTAGTAACCAGCATTAGGCAGGCATTTTAAAATCGAGGTATGTATTGGTGGCATGATGTTTTCCTGCAACCCCCCTGCTTGGGCTCACTGTAGGATTTGGGGTATGTGCAAGGTTCGGTGTATGCCAAATTTCGTTTGCATTTAAGGAACTTTGAATGTATTCTCTGTTTCCAATGTCAACAGCTACATAATGATAAATGTAAATGTATGAAAATTAGTAAGTACTTCTAGTAATTTTCTCAAAAACTAGAGGACATAAAAGTTTTCGATTTCTTGTGGTTGCTTCAGAATTAATATGAACATTGACCACAAATAGAAAATTTAATTTTCCATTTCACAATTTGGGGCAAATTTGATCCAATAATTTCTTTATCCGTTTTTTTTTTATCAAAATTTTGAGTTTGTATGCAAATGTTTTGAAAACTATTGACATAAATAATTTAATTTAAATCTAGGATTAAAGATCAGACTTCTGGCTTTTAAAACCTTTATTGTTTTGCATTCTAAGTATTGTCGTTGCTTTTTAATATTTTTTTTCCATTTAAGTCGTTTTTATCGAAAATTGCCCCTACCTCCTAAACGGGCGAGATAGATCCCCCCTCCCATAGGGGTTCTACAAAAATCCGTTATCAATTTTCGGAGCCCAAGTTATCGTACTCTCCCTTTCAAATACTCCGCCCTTTCTTCGACCAGTTCAACTCAAAGTACTTCTACAAATGTTAATTTTCAATCACAGTGTAGGTTCGAATACTTCCTGCATATTTTAATTTTGAATGATTTATTATTATTACTTTTCATTTTTATTAGGATTATCTAACATCTAAGTACAGAAAACATGTTAAACTTTTATCTGATCTCAAAATTTTAAACGGATATAACCTAATTTCCGCACAGAATAAGCGCACTTTGTTGTGTTGCCTCAACGACTTTACGACTTTTGAGCTCCGTATTTATGATTTGTCAACAATTTTTTCTCAATTACTCAACTGCGACAAAAAGTTGGTAAGCAAGCAAATCAAACAAATTTCAGCATCAGCCTTTTGACACAAAAAGTAAGGAATTTGTGGAAAAAGTTTACTTTTAGCTACAAAACAATGAATGCTGTGAGAAATAAACTCATATTGAATCGCTATTCCAAAAAATAATTATTTTTGAATTCGTTTTTGCACCATTGTTATTGGAAAGTATAGAAGATAGCGCGGAAAAATTACCCTGGGTTAGAACAACAAAATTTAGAAAGTGTCGATAAAATAGCCAACCGATAGGCGGGCTATGTCTAAGAAAAAACTATAAATCGAAACGAACATTTTCTGTATTATTTTGCTCAATAACGATTTGTTGGAAGTTCTGATTTTGTCTTAAGACAGTCCCTGATACATACATCAAAACTAAAAACAAACTGTTAAAACCTTAGCAAAAGTTCAATCAACTTTTTTTTTTATAATGTATGCATAATATTCCATGTCAACCAACCACATGCTCAACTTTAGTAATGATTGACTGTATGTAACTAGTAATAGAAAAACCTTTATAGCAACCTTTCTTGACCATTGTCATGGTCAAACGGTTTGCCATTGAAACCACTTTCGTATAGTAACCAACTCAACTTCCATTAAACCAAATACATATTCATATATAGCGGATGTAATCGCGTGTGTTCTTCCGATTGATGTGACCCATAAGCATTAAATAATTACAAAATTGTTCGTAAAGGCAAAAAAGTAAGGCACCCTAGAGAACATTTTCATAAATCATATGGGGCTTCCGGTGGCAATATTAAAACTCTTTTAACACGTTTTGTTCCAGAATAGAGTATTTTTATTTTTTTTTTATTTCCAGTATTTGTAATCAAAATGTTTAAAACGTACGATTGTAGGTTCCAGAACTTGTCCCATTACGGTACTGTGAGTGCGCCAAACACATACCGGGTAGGTATTTTATTTGAATTCAGAAGCGTATTTAGTAGATATGTATGAATTGTAATTGTAAGGCCAGCCACCTAGTTACTTCGAATTACAGTGAGTAAGTAAATTACACGAGTAATTATTTTCTGGGTGCATGAATTTAAACAAATTCCCCTATAATAATAAAATTCACAGTATCTTCTTGCTGTGATTTTTATAAGAGTCGGTAAACATCAACCAAAATTTGTGTCTTAGTAGGGTATAAAAGACTGACTGAAGAGCCCACTGTTATACCTTAGGCGAAACACAATAATTTCTGGATTTTGAGGTCACTTGTACTTTTTATTTGAATTATATTCATTCACTCCACTTTAAAACCAAAGTAATTTTAATATTTAAATTTCTTTTTCTTTATCAATCAAAATAATTTCTTAATTCGAACTGGCCTATTTTATATCGTGCTTAACCCAGGGGCTTCATTGGAAATATTTGAGGCAATAAATTGCCTCACTCATTGCAATTGCCTTGAATAATGCCAACGGAGACGCTTTGGCAATGGCAATAGCAATGGCAATTATTGATTTCCATTCCCGATGCAATAAATTTTGACTTTTCACCTTTTTCAAAATGGTTTCCTCTCGTCTTAAATGAAAACCAAAGCAATTTGACTGTAACACGTTTTTTTTTAATATAGACGGTTTTAAACCCACCTTATTATGAAACACTTGTATATAAATTTAAAACCGTCTAGGTATGGTATCAATAGGCGTCAGAATGAAATCTCTTCAAAATGAAAAAAATGACGGTGTTCACTTGGACTGACTCCACCGATTTTACAAAAGAAACCGTCAACAAAAATCCACAAATTCTTAATTTTTGTTTTAAATTTATTAATTTTCTCTTTTTCTAATCATGAAGTGAGAGTGAGATAAATTTCAGAGAATTCAAAAATAGTCGGAAGAGTCACTCCAATGGACGGTGTTCACGTTGGACTGACTCTTCCGATTCCGACTAATTTTGACTTCTTTGAAATTTATCTCACTCCCACTTCATGGTTAGAGATGGGAGAAAAGTAGTAATTTTTTAAAAAATTTAAAAATTTGTGGATTTTTCTTGACGTTCTCTTTTGTAAATTCGGAGAAGTCAGTCCAATGTAAACACCGTCATGTGAACACCGTCATAAGAAGGTGTTCACATTGGACTGACTCTTCCGACTATTTTTTACTTCTCTGAAGTTTATCTCCCTCCCACTTTATAGTTAGAAAGAGCGAAAAGAAGTAAATTTAAAAATTTGTGGATTTTTGTTGACGTTTTCTTTTGAAAATTCGGAGGAGTCAGTCCAATGTGAACACCGTCTAAGACTCTGACACAAAAAATAAAACGCCAAAAAATCCACAAATTAAAAAAAAGTGAAGACGATGTTCACATTTGCACCGACTCCTCCGATTTGTTTGACTTTACCAAAGAAAATGTAAAAATAAGTCACAAATTTAAAAAAAAATTAAAATGTTTGTAGATTTTTTATGTCCCAAAAAAGTCGGAGAAGACAGTCGAATGTCAACACCGTGAAATATTTGTGGATTTTGTAGACATTTTCTTTTGTGGCTTGTCAAACTATGTCATTCAAAGATTTACCTTACTTAAGTGTCAGAAATTATAAAATGTTAGATTTATTAAACTTTGGATTTATTCTAATCCTCGTGTTAGGTAAACAATGCTTACATGTATGTGGTTGGGCTGGCTTTTGTGCAAAACCAAACTAAATTTTTAAGTAGAGCTCAAGACTTAAAGACCATTTGAAGAGGCCCTTCCATAATATTCCGATTTAATTCTTATCTTGTGCTCACATCAACCCATTCGAGTTTTGTAACACCAACCGAAATTTACATTCTCTGAATAGTTCTCAATTTTTTTTAAATTAAAATATAAAACAATTCCCCTTAGGGCGCAGTATGAGACCACAACATGCCCCTGTGTCTCAATTACGCTTAATTTATTTCATTTTGTTTTCTTTTACCACTGCTTAGTATAGTATTTGTTGTTTTTTTTTTTTTTTTTTTGTTATAATACTATTCACACTTGACCTGCCAGCCATTCCGCACAGCGCACACACATAATAGAGACTTAAAAATCGAAGCACATATCGCTATAATCAAATATTATAGTCTAGTCATAAAGTGTATAGAAATGAACTAACCTGAGAATCGTCGAAATCATCATCACTAGTGTCCATACTCTTTTGCTTCCGTATCCTTCCCAGACTCCCAGTTCCATTTAGATATCCACGTCTGCCCTCTCCAGCACATGTGGCAATCCCGCCCCCGCAGCCACCATCACTCCTCGCCTTATACAGGGCGGATGAGCTGCTGCAACTGGTTATTGGGATTGGGTTGGTACAACCACCACCACCACCTTCTGCAGCCATGTCTCACGATAAGCATCCACAACGCGCGCTCCACCAGCACTATAGGGGAGATGAACGAGGGCAAGAATTAAATATAATATATTGCTTTCTCTCTTTTCTTGATGATGGTTATATTGATTTATCCAGAAGGAGCAAAAATTCATGGAGGACTTAACGTCATTCTAAACTACCGATGATAGCTTAAAACTTTTAGGGGGTTTGTTTTTAAACGAGATAGAGTGGGCTCTTTTCTTTTATTAAAGTGCTAAATTATTAGATCAAAGCACAAACATAGAACAAAGGCACTTAACTTGAAGAATATATCTACTTTTTTTTCAAAAGGCTCTTCGATTTTTTAGAAGAAGACCCAAAGTCCTTTTTTGCCCAGAAAATGCGACATTATCTCTTAGGTCCTTCTTTTTCTTCTTTTTTTTTTCGTTGGATTAATTAACTTATTTATTTCCACATAAAACACGGAAAACATAAACTCTACATCCGCGATTCATATTTTTTTTTCTTTAAATTGATTGGATATGCTTCCGGGAGTTCCGGCCCGGCTCTTATACTATTACCATTTGTCTACTATTAATGAGAATAGGTACGGAACCGTTTTATTCACGACCATAGACTAAACTAAAATCCACTCTGAGTGTTATTCGCCCCCAGCAAATTCTTCGTGTGCCGTGTGTTGTGTTTCCGGTATCCCACTCAATGCACTATTCGAAGGTACGGCACATGGTATGGAATATATGGAGTAATCAACTTTTTCCAGACATGCGTTCTCGGGGTAATATTAGAAAAAAAAGCTGTCTTTTGTTTTAAGCAAAGAAATTACGAGGTTTTAAAGGACTTTCAATTGAGATTAAATTCGAAAAAAGCATCGAAAAATCAACGTTGTATTCAAGGATTTTATTTTTTTTTAATTCATAGCCGAACAGGTGTGAGGGTGCACCTTTAGCCAGAGGAAAAATGCACTTCACCGGACTCTAACACCACCCGCATGCAATCAGCGACACTTCAGAATCAATACTGAAACCAAAGAGAGCACGCAGGCTGTTTTTCCCTTGTTAGGTCGGCTCGACTTTTCATAAAAGCTTAACAAGGCATGTTAGAGTTTGGATGACGATATTTTGAATGTACCGTATTTTGAGAATTTCCCATCACTACCATCACTAGGGTACCTTTACGTAAAAATATTAATTATTTGTTTTTTTTTTTTTCATTAACTTTTGAATCGTAGATATGCATTTTTTTATGAATAGCCAGTAACGGTCGTGCTTTCTAGTTCTTCCTCTTTAAGGCAGTTATTGGTTTGACGTGCAAGTAATGCACTTGGCGTTGCTTTTTGTTTTTTTTTTTGCAAACCTAAATTTCTGTTGGTTTTTCGTTTTTAATTATTTTTCAAACATTTAAAAATATTATTTTGATAGGCATTTTTTAAGCAAAACAGAATTGGTGTACCATTTTGAAATATTTATCACTGAATACTTATTAAAGCTAAATTTCAAAAAACTTGCCCGTTATCAAAATATTAAAATATTGATTTTTTTTTTTTAATCCAAAGAAGTTTTTCTGAAAATAATCTTATGTCAAGATTGGTACGAATCGTTAGCTGAAAGTCAGAAATATAAAAATAAAACGGTACTTTAGGAAGTACAATAAATAACGATTTTACAAAATTTTTAAAACATATGTATGACGAATTCATAAGATGAAAATTAGTATGCCGCTTTTTTGAATTTATTTTACAGATTTTTGACGTTCCTAAAAACTTTTAAAAAATACTACCAAATAGTTTCCGAATTGTTCAATTTTCGAGAGATTATTATGAATTTTATTCCTTATTCCAAAAATATCCAACAAAATTGGGCCACCAACCACTAAACCGAGATTAAATGAGATTTACAAATTTATTTCGTTAAAATCTTGTAGATTTGAAATCAATCAAAATAGTTCAAATAAAAAGTACAAGTGACCTCAACTCCAAAAATTATTGGGGCGTATTCATAGTCATTTTAGACCTGGGTCTAAGTTAAACACAGCTTTGGTTGAATTTTCGGACATTGATTCTATTTTTTTAAGTTTATAATTTCAAAATATTTGAAGCTATTTGTGTAGTATACCAAGTTAATTATCTTATAAAAATATAAAACCAACAATTTGTAATTAAAATCGGTCTGTTAAACCTGGGTCTATCTGTGACTATGAATATGCCCCATTGTGTTTCGCCCAAGGTATAACAGTGGGCTCTTAAGTCAGTCTGTTATACCCTACTAAGACATACATTTTGGTCGATGTTTACTGACTCTTATAAAAATCACAGCTAGAAGATACTGTGAATAGAACCAAAGTAATTTTAATATTTAGTTTTCTTTATTAAAAAAACCTGACCACGGGTAATTATTTTCTGGGTGCATGAATTTAAACAAATTCCCCTAGAATAATAAAATTCACAGTATCTTCTTGCTGTGATTTTTATAAGAGTCGGTAAACATCGACCAAAATTTGTGTCTTAGTAGGGTATAAAAGACTGACTGAATAGCCCACTGTTATACCTTGGGCGAAACACAATAATTTCTGGATTTTGAGGTCACTTGTACTTTTTATTTGAATTATATTCATTCACTCCACTTTAAAACCACAGTAATTTTAATATTAAACATTTTTCTTTATCAATCAAAATAATTTCTTAATTCGAACTGGCCTATTTTATATCGTGCTTGATACTACGTTTTCATTAGAGCCGAAATGAGGTAATTTCGAAATTTGGCAAAAAAGTGTTTTCATTATCAAGTTAGCTTATTTCATTTGACATCTCATTTCATTTTTAATTTGGAATGGCAGTTAGCCGTTTATTTTTGTTGTTTTCTCTTTCTGTTTTATGTTGTTCAGTATAGTGTATTGATATTTTCATGCAAAAGCTTTTAAGAGCTTTTGAAACAGATTCCCGCTGGATGCATTCACCTAATTTCCAACTTAATTTCGTGCAAATGAGGTTGAAATTACCTCATTTCGAAATGTGATTTTGTATGGGAAATTAGGTAATTTCGGATCTCATTTGGAAATTCGTAACGAAATTACCTCATTTGGCCCAGTGAAATCGCCATATAACCCAGGGGCTCCATTGGAAATATTTGAGGCAATAAATTGCCTCACTCATTGCAATTGCCTTGAATAATGCCAACGGAGCCGCTTTGGCAATGGCAATAGCAATATTGTCCGGTATATGGAAGGCAATTATTGATTCCCGATGCAAAAAATTTTGACTTTTCACCTTTTCCAAAATGGTTTTCTCTCGTCTTCTCCGTTATTTTGAAATCCAAGGTGAAAATATGAGAATATGTGAATTAAAGATTTATGTTACCGAAAACAGCTAATTGAACTGAAATTGCATGTCAATGCAATGCCCACCCAAGCAATAAATTGACATATTCCCATTGCTTTTGCCATTGCCTCAAAAATTACTAATGGAGCCATAGCGTAACATATCGCATACCGTTTGATACAAATGAAAATATTTGTCTCACTTCCCCCTTATTGCATTTTGAAAGCTGCTATCAAATTAAATCCTCTTTATAATCTTTTTGTGCAGTTGAAACACCGAATAGATTTATCAATTCTAAGATAAATCTTTGTTGTCATGTGTCATTGTACTTTGTTGGAACCAATATTTCAAATTGCTTAGTCTGATGATGAGAATGAATGTTCTCGAAAACGTTTACTTATAATAAAAATTAACGGGTAAGGTTTCCAATAGGCACATGCTTCGAAAAAAAAAATTCAAATGATGTATAATAGTATATAAAACACGAGACCTTTTTTTTGCGCGGAAATTGTTATTAAAAAAGTTATAAACAATTTATAATTTGACCCACGATTTTTCATACATGATGATTATCAATGATGATACAAATCCTATTTTTCATTATGTTTTGTATGTAAGCACATAGTTTTATAGTGCAAACTTAAATTCTTTATAACTTTATTAATAATTATTTCCGTGCAAAAAAAATCATTTTCGTGTTTTGTGGCCCAGCAGACATCTAAAACAATTTTTTTTATATTTTTTGGCGTATGTGCCTAATGGAAACCTGAGCCTTTTATAGTGCAAACTTAAATTGCTTATAACTTTGTTAATAATTATTTCCGCGCAAAAAAAATTTCGTGTTTTGTGGCCCAACGGACATCTAAAACACATTTTTTTATATTTATTTGCGAATGTGCCAAATGGAAACCTGAGCCAAATTAACTTTGTACGAGAAAAAGAAGTTCGTTTATTTAATAACTTAAACCAATATTTTAGTTTGATAAACTTCCTAGCCCCTCTCTTCCCCTCTTTAAAAGCGTTCATAGAAAAAGTCAAAGCGGAATTTTGAAGAACTTTGAATATGCTGTAAGATGGTGATATTCTCCTTGTAAAACATGAGGTAAAGGACTATTCACATGAGAGCGACCAACGACCGACGAATGAAAGAACAAGAGACTTCAACAATCTGAACAGACCTAGTAACTATTACGTCCCACTTATACGTAACGTCGCTACGTTGACACATGACAGCAACCGGCAATTTGACGTTTTTTTTCGCAAACAAATTCATGTGTTTTTTTTCTCTCAAAAAAGCTGATAAGTTAATTCTGTTTTGTTGTTAATTTACAGTTTAAAACATTATTAATAAAATAAATAAAATTCGTTTAAATTTATTTAATTATGTCTACTGCCGCACCAACTGCTAATGCATCCACCCTCCTTCCACTTGGTTAGTTAATAAATAAATATTCAATTTTAAGTTCACTCTACCATTAAAATAATATATATCTTTCTTTTTAGAGCTGGTGGACAAATGCATTGGATCTCGAATTCATATTATTATGAAAAACGACAAAGAAATGGTAGGCACCCTTTTGGGATTTGATGATTTCGTAAATATGATGTTGGAAGATGTTACGGAATACGAAAACACACCCGAAGGACGTAGAATAACAAAACTAGATCAAATTCTTCTGAATGGAAATAATATCACAATGGTAAGCTAAACCTCTCAACTTCCGCACGAACAAAGAAAGAACTAACTCAACAAATTTTAGCTCGTACCTGGTGGAGATATTCCTGAATAATTTTGAAAGACCAGTTTGGATTCAATGCAAATTGAAAACAAGCCTATAAACTGGTATAAGAAAAAATGTACAAATTCTGTAATAAAAAAGTTGTAAGTACTTGATTAGGAGTTGTCTATTATGTTTTTACATAGTGTAGTAAACAAGGAACCTAATACGAATACTGCTAAAGGGCTGAAGGCAGGCGATCTCTGTAGAAACATATAACCTTTGCTTTCCTAGCCTTAAATCATTTCCCTAGCTAAAATATCTTTATGTACATGTATGTACTTTTAAAACTGCCCCCTCAGCAATAGCCAAGGAAACATGATCAGAAAAATCCTATAAAGCTGGCGCCCAGTGTTTTTAGATGAAGTGTATAAAGTTTTATAACCTTTGTTTTGTAACATACAACAACTGTTTCAATCCTTTAATCTGAAAATATAGTTTCTACAAACAAATTTTAAATACGAACAAAAAAAATAATTTATAATAAGTGATTCCGACGTTTTGTTGGTGTAATGAGTTGTTTTTGAGATACATAGTTAAAACGCGTTTTACATAATGTCTCGTCTGATTACCCCACAATAGATAATTCAAAATCTAATATAAAATTTTTCCAACAATCCTTATTTTTTATAGTGGTGAGAGTAAAAATTTGGCCAAATCGTTTGTTCCCTAAAACTCGAACGATTTTCCAGTCTACTTTCGTTCTCTTAAACTTTCTATTCAGTTTCTTGTGCTTTCTTAATGTCAGTGTGTCGTTTTTTTTTGAATGTATGAGTGAACCTCAATGAAAAATGAACAGGACAGCACTATAAAAAATGAGATGGAAACGATAAAAATCTAATATGAAAAATTGTTCTCTGTATTCATTTTACCCAATTTCTGACTAAATCCAGAAGAGTTTTGAAATAATTGAACCCTGAACCGGAATTGAACCTCAATTAATCTACCGAAGTCATATATGGAGTTAAAAATATTTGGACCGTGGTTAAAGTTATGAACCCATTTTTGTACAACTGTGTAAATGATCATTGGCCTTGCTTTCGGGTCAAGCAAAATCAAAGCGTTGGATGTGTGTTGATTTATCACGCATGAGATTAAATTATAAATTTTAAAAAGTCGCGAAAGCGAGTTTTTAACACGTACGAGGCAACCCGGTATCGATCCCTAGGTTTACCTTTTTTATTTTTCCCCATACTTTATACATTACTCATTCAGCACATCTTTCGAACTACTGTAACAATGTTTTTGGAAGCAAAAGCAACTCGATTTACTCCATAAAGGTGCAATGTGAGTTAAAAAAGTTCCCCTTTTTAACTCTCTGTAGTATTAAGGCTCTGGAACTACACTTCACATGAATTTGTATGAAGTTCAGTTGCCGCTTAAAGGCCTTCTACACTAGCCCACTGTGTATTAATACATGTCAAAAAAGTGGGAAACAAATCATGTAGAATAGTGAGGAAACAAAATATGAAAGCCCAGCCTACACAACCCGACATTCTATCCCACACTATTTGACATGTGTTAATGCATGAATAATTTTAGGAATAGTACCATTCCGCTAATGAATTATTCCTTGTCCTAACTAAAAAATACCGTTTCTAACTTGCAAAACTCCAACAACGATCTCATCAAAGCAATCATTCCAGATCGGCCGCGGCCCTCTGGGGACCCTGAGAGGTGTCTTACCGCATTTGACATATCTTTGATGGACCTAGATCCTACATCTGAGGCTCCTCTCACTTCCTTTTATACGAAGGCGCTCTTGGGTCAAAACCGTGGCTAATTATGTACTCATTAGCACTCGTCTTTTCGCGCTAGTTACTTCGCTTTACTGTTTTGTATTCTTGTCTACTAGCATCTTCTTTGATTATAAAAATTATAACATAGATTAGTGGACATTGCTTGCCCTCAGATTCTGATTATTATTATTTATTTTGCAAATAACATTACTAAAATTTATTGTACTGCTTCTCAGTCAATTTTACACTCATGATTTATGCCGAAACTTAAATAGACCTACATCTTTATTTTAAATCATAACAAATTATGAATTTAACTTATTGAGATAAAAGATTAGAAGTAAAGCATTCAAAAACAAAATAGAAATCAAAATACTATCAAACACAAAACGATATTAAATTAAAGAAGAATTCAATATATTTTTCATGTTCAAAACATTTCCAAATGTATGTATCTATTCATATGAAACAAATTCGAATTCATTAGGCGTTTTTATTTTTTAGCTCAGAAAAGAGTTCTGAACAGAGTCCGAACCTATCGAGCATGCTCTGAACATCCTCTGAACCATAGATAAACAAATAAAGATACAAATCTTTGGCTGTCAATCCGGTTTGCCTACAAGCTAAAAGGTGGGTTTAGCCGTGGTGGAAATCAGTAAGTTTTACTAGTGTGCTTTAAAACACGCATACTAGTGCAACTTACTGATTTCCACCACCGTAACTTTGTTGTTGGATTTCACATTTATTCATGGACATAGAATTAAATTACAAAAACAACAATGTAAACAAATGGGTTTTGGGGGGTAAAACGTACGAAAGATGTGTATCTTTATAGTGTTTATCTATGGCTGAACAAAGCGTGTTCTGGTTCTGAGCGCTCAGAATTAAAGTCGTTGTATACTGTGTATACTCGTCTCTCTTGCTCTTTTAGATTTAAGTCATATTTGAATTTATAAAGTGACATTCCGTCACACATAAGTCGTATAAATTTCTCCTAAGCAAGAGCAAACTACAAAATTCAATCACAGCCATGTGGCATTCTTGCAACTAGATAAAGCAGGCAATACGTATAGCCGCAGTTGAGATTTAGCTTCACTCAAGTAAGACGGCTTTCACACAAGGAAACTGAGTTGCCAGAAGCTGGCTAGTTTGTTGGCGAGAAGAGTGTGAGGGGAAATTTTTTGTCTTCCTTTTACGCCCTTCTCGCCTAGAAACTAAAAATCGCCGGCAACTCAGTTTCCTTGTGTGAAAGGGGACTAACTTTCCCAGCATTGTAACAATTGTAAAATTATTTTTAGAGTCTCAATAAAAATTCAATTCAATTCATAATTTTAGGAATGGTTCTAATAGCCCTTCCACACTAGCCCACTGTGTATTAATACATGTCAAATTGAAAGTGGGAAAGAATTCCACGCGACTGCCAAATTTTGTGGGAAAGAAATGGCTTTTCATATTTTGCTTCCACACTTTGCTTGTATTAATACATTACCTTAACCTAAAAAAAAGTGTGATAAAATGAGGGATATAATCAGAACCATTTCTAAAATTCTTAAGCCTTAACTACATAGACCTACTTTTGTACAAAAGTACAAAAGTGTGAAATTAAAATGTTCGCTAAAGAAGCATACTTACAAAAAATCATACCAAAATTGTTCTGAAACAGAAATTAAACCACCATGCACATGCACAATTTTCCATTGTTTTTTTTGCAAGCAGGTGTCTTCAGAATAGATATTTATTTCTCACTTTTGTACAAAAGTAGGCCTATGTAGTTAAGCCTTTAGGCTTATATTAACCGATCGCTCATAAACTGCTCTTAAAGCCTTAACTACATAGGCCGAATTTTGAACAAAAGTACAAAAGTGAGAAATAAATATCTTTTCTGAAGACACCTGATTGCAAAAAAAAACAATGGAAAATTGTGCATGGTGATTTAATTTATGTGTCAGAACAATTTTCGTATGGTTTTTGCAAGCATGTTTCTTTAGCGAACATTTTAATTTCTCACTTTTGTACTTTTGTACAAAAGTAGGTCTATATAGTTAAGGCTTAACTTTATGAGCTTCTTAACTTGGAAATTTTTTGTGCTATTCACCAACCACTCATAAGAATTTTTCCATGTTCGAAAAAGAGAGCCAATGTTTGAATATGAGAGCAAATGTTCGAAAAACCAACCAAACATTCCCAATTGGCAACGATAGACAGCTGGCCAGGCAAACGCCAAAAGAATAGGGGTATTCACGATCCGATGCAACTGGCCTAGTATCATTGTAAAAGTGCAAAAGTGTAAAATCTTACAACACTACAACAACAAAATATACAAGGTGCAATCTTACAACAGTTTCGCACTTTAGCAATACCCGAAACCTATTGCAACAGAAAAATACAACATTGTAAAATTTGTAAATTGTGTTTTTGACAGCTCACTCATTCTTGATTACGTTAAACAGAAACAAAGGTATGTTCATTGGATACATCCAATTTGCTTTCTTGATTGTATTGATGTGACGTCGTCATCTTTTACTATTATTTTCCATTTAAAATTCGGACGATAATTAAGATTTGGTAATATTTTCTTTTTCCGTTTTTTTGGCATCTTTTTATGAACAAAATTTAAATTAAATCAAATTGAAATTTTCAGATATGTTCGAAACAAAAACAAATAACAAATGTCAAACTAATTTTGACATTTGTTTTAGTGTTGCAAGAAGATAAGAAAAGTGCATTCACGATCCACTTAAAAAAAAAAAAAATTCGCACTTTTACGACGAGCCTAGTTGCACCAGATCGTGAATACCCCTAATATCAATAAACTAAAAACATTTTTTACTTTTGTCTGTAAAAAGGTATAATCTCTGAACAAAAATAATAGGTAGTAGTTTTTTTTAAGAATTTAATATTTTTATGTTATTTTATTATCATCTAAAAATAACTTTTGAATGCTTTAATTTTGACTTCCTTAAACATAAAATAATAAGGGTATTCATGCAACGTCGGAAACTTTCCGACGTCCTAAAATCGTAAAGTTTGCGACACACGTTTCATGAACGCCCCTTTATCTAATTGCATTATGATGCGGTGAACAAATTCGGCGAATTTACTTTATTTTGCTTAAGCGTTTGAAAAAAATAATTAAAAATGCTTTGTGTTACTGAAATATTTGCTGTTGTCAAATTTTGATACATAAAATGTCATAATACTTTTATACAAAGTTTTCCACGTTCACTATACTTTCATTTACGACGTTTACGACACAAATTCGCGTGGGAAAGTTTACGATTTATCGTAAAAGAATTTTCATACAAATTGTGACAGTTCGTTTACGACGTCGTAAACTTTCCGACGCTTACGACGTCTACGATGGTTTTCCGACGTTGCATGAATACCCTTATATATATTTCTAGCATGCGAAATGTTGTGAATTTCCCCTCCCTTAAAGTACTGACAAAGGTACTTCAAATGTATATCAGCGAACCACTACTGGAAGTACTTCAAATGTTAATTCGCCAGTAGTAATAGGAAAAGCACTGAAACTTAAGGCTTAGGCTTAACTACATAGGCCTACTTTTGTACAAAAGTACAAAAGTGAGAAATAAATATCTATTCTGAAGACACCTGCTTGCAAAAAAACAACAATGGAAAATTGTCCATGGTGGTTTAATTTATATATCAAAACAATTTTCATGTTTTTTTGCAAGCATGTTTCTTTAGCGAGCATTTTAATATCTCACTTTTGTAGAAAAGTAGGCCTATGTTGTTAAGCCTTTATCCTTTAAAAGTACTTCTTATGCGCATACATTTCACCAATTATATCCGTACTACTACAATTTCTGAATTCTCGAATCTAGAAGTACGGATATAACTGGTGAAACCTTTACGTAAAAGAAGTAGTTTGTTTCTTCTAAAACTGAGCCTTTTTATTTAGTTTAATAAAGGACAAAATAAATACAAAAATTGTTCAGACTTTAAAGCCGTTCCAATATTTGAACAATTTGCTGTATAAAGGCTCTCCCAAACCAATGCGGAACATTCGTTGCGGCGAAGAAACATTCGTCAGTCAAATTAAATTCATATGTTTCTCCGCCGCGTTGGTGTGGGCACTCTCATATATCACCATGTAAATAAATTTTGACATGCGAATGTTTATTCGACGCAACGAATGTTCCGCATTGGTTTGGGAGAGTCTTAACAATCTCAAAATACACGACGATCGTCGAAAATGGTTCCCTTGACCCTGATGAATCTGAAAAGCTGTAATAACAATAAAGTATAAAATACTAATAAAAACATTTGTATTTTTTATTTAAATTTATTTACAATAATTAAATATAATTCCTTTCCATTTATAACTCGCGCTCGCCGATAAAATGACTATTTTTGTTTGTCATGTTTTGTACATAAGAAATGAGACAAAACTTTGTGCATCGTATACATCGCACTCTTTCTTCCCTTTTACGATAGAAGAGTTCAAAATTCCTTTTTTTGAGGGGAGAGTTTTTGGTAAATAAAGAAACACACACATTTATAGAATGCGTATTGTTTGTGGTTGTGACTTGTGATTCAAGGCAAACTACTGAGTTTTGGTTTGCAGGGAACATGATGTCCAATTGGGTGTATCAAATTAACATGCTTTATTCTGTTTATCTTGGGGAGAATAAGGGACGTTTTTAATTTATTCTCACTTTTGTACTTTTGTACAAAAGTAGGCCTATGTAGTAAAGCCTTTAATAAAACAACGAAAAACAGCAATGCAAAAATCGGTCAATGTAAAGCAGTACTAAAATGTGTATTCAAACTCTACTCTACGAACACATACCTCTGGGCTTACATAAAATTAACTTTATTACCACCAAAACTCACATATAGGCGGCGTTTTGATTGCGCGTTAAATGTCATGCATTTCGAACAAAATTTAAAACGGACAAAGAAGAAAACATTCACTTAACTTCTCTCGATAAATACGGATTGTAATTTTGTTTTAGTAAAACTGTTTTAAATGTTCTAATTTTATTTTCTACCTCTATATTCATATAAATTATTAGAGATGCTTAAAGTAAATACACACTATCAATTCTTGTATATAATTTGCATTAAATTAACGATTTACGTTTTTCTCAAAAGCTTGGGATACTAGATGTCGAAGGAGTCAAATACACTTTAAAAATTGGTCAGGAATATTTAGTGGGAAGAAAATCAAATGAATTCGCTCATGACATTGAAATTAATGATCAGGTAAGGATTTGTTTGGAAAAAAATACTAATTTTATTACAATCTGAATAAATCTGTATTTTTTTGTTTGTTGGCAGTCTGTCGATATCAAACATTCAATTATAGATTTAACACAAAATTCATCAGCTCAACTATTTGATGTTTGTTCAAAACATGGAACTTTTGTTGACGATTTAAAAATTCCAAGATTTAAATGTATTCCTTTGCCGAAAACTTCAAAAATTCGATTTGGAAATGTTGAGGCCTTCCTGCAGCTGTTATTTGAGGTGAGTCTAAAGCCAGCTTTAGACTTTCGGTGTTATCATCGGTGTACGTTGTTCGTTGTTTTTCGTTCGCGGAACAACGAAAATGTAAATAGAAAACCGAACAACGAATGAGGAACGTGCAAATTCAAATCAGATCAGAAATTTCGGTGTTCGTTGTTACCCGAACCTTGTGTTTAAATGCGAAAACTGTTTAAATGAACATTATTTTGGAGTGTCGTGCAACTTGTAGGGACATTTTCGAAGTTTTTTTAATAACTGACAATTTTGTAAATAGAATTTAACTTTCTTATGTAAATGCTTTCTTCGTTGTTGGGAGAAGAACGAACACCGAATGAAGAACGAAAGTCTAAAGCCAGCTTACGAAGATGCATATCTACATACTGATCCAATCCTGCTAAGGTATATAGTTTTGTTCAGTGATAAATCAGATCAAAACAGCACAGATTTGTTAGAGAAGAGAAGCTAAATAGCTTTATACCTACTAACAAACTTTCCGTGAATTCTTTCCAGGGTGACAGTGGATACCTTGAAGAACGAATAAATTCTCCAACCGAAGACACATCAGAAATAATTTGTAATACCCCAGAGCATATTGTTTCATCTGGTAGTCGTTTGAAAAATTCTCTCAAAACTTCATTAACATCAACGCCAAATGAATGTACCTCTACGAGCCTACCTGCTGCATCTAAAACTGTCGATAATTTTTTAATTCCATCCTGCTTACCACGGAGTTCAATAGGCAGCAATACCAGCGGCCGAAGCGCAGATAGCTTTTATGTTCCCGAAACCCAACATGTACCAGAAGCCGCCAATAGCAGAACGAACAACTCTACAGATATTTCATTTTACAGCAACAACTCAAAGAAAAACAGTACAGTTGGTGATGACGATTTCTTTATACCAGAAACGCAAGAAGTGGTCAGTTCTGCTATTCCACTTGCTAACCATGCAAGACTGGCATTTCCCAGTGATGATGTTAACGAGACGTTTTCCCAGGATGACAGAATTCCTTCAAGCCAGTTTCGCATGTGTACACAAGACTTCAATGGAAGCGAAGAAGATCTCAGCAATCAATCCGGAGACATACTGGCTAATGTCCCATTATCACTGATTATTCCTCCTATACAACATGAATCGGTTCAAATAGATGAATTTGTTAAAATTGAGGATGGAGATGCTGATGATAATGAAATGTCTGCATTGCAGTGGTCCAAGAAAACCCTGGAAGATAATGCAGATGGATCTGTAACTCCAGACGGACTATTTGATGTTGTTGGTTCAGTGACTTCTGATTTAATTCGAAAGAGTGCAGGCAAAGCAATCTCACAAACCAGTACACCTGATATTTTTGCAATTCCTGAAGAACCTGAACCAGTGGCAACAAATGAAAAACAGATGAATTTGTCAAAAGAAGAGAACCTAGAAGAAGATAAATATTTTGATATGGCTGTAAATCTCAATGAACCTGAACAACCTACAACAACAGCAAATATTGATGAGATTAAAGAGAAGGTTGAAGATATTGCAAAAGAGGCAAACTTAGAAAACAGTCAACAAGAAATCGAATATGCTATGACTCAGGTTTTTTTCAAACCCATTTCCAATAACCCATCAATATCAAAGCCTTCCTTGGCACTTCCTGCACCGGAAGATGACTATGATTTGTTGCCCGAGACACAAGTTTTTGCGCCACCAACAGTTAAACATAAACCCGTACCTCTTCCTATACCTCTGATAAAAAATCAGATTTTGTCACCTATCGGTAATGATAAACCATGCTCAGGAAAAGATCATGTGTTTGCCTTGCCCCACTTTTCACCAAAACCACAAGTATCACCAAAACCACAAGTATCACCAAAACCTCGAATATCACCGAAACCTCAAGAATCACAAAAATCACCACAAAAATCACCAGCCTCTGAAGCGTCTACGTATGAGGACGATCTTCCTCCTACGCAGGTCTTTCTAAAGGATGAGCATGTTCCACCACCTATCGTCACTAATGTTTTTTCTTCAACTCTTGTTGATTGCGGAATGCAATTGTCTGAGAATAGCTTTAAAGCTAAATTTAATAAACTTCTTGATTCTGACGATGATGAAATGGATGAAATTATTGCCCCAGATTTGGTTAAAAAAATGCGTCAATCCCTAGATAAAGCTACTCAGCCGCAAGCATGTACTAAAGCTTCTCCCACAACTCCACAAAATAAACCACCAAGTCCTCCAAAGCAAGACGAAACTATTGCTTCGGATACAAAACCTAAAACTACTCCTGAAGATAACTTCCGAATTCCAGTTGTAGTTCCCAAAACTAATTATTCAAAAAATCCGGCTGTAAGCATTGATAACTTTTTGCTGACACCTGATTTTTTGGGCAAGGAATTTTCAAAAGATTCTCAATTACAAAAGGAAGCCGAGGTCAACTGGAGAAATATCGTATTGGAGAAACGTAACAAGGCGCTTTTTGGCGATGAAAATGATCCAAATGACATGGATTCCGATGAGAGCCACGATTCTTTTATTGATTTATTGCCAAAAAGAAGAGAAACAAGGTCAAAATCTTTGAACAAAGCTCCAAGTGAAAAGTTGGAAAAAACTAATAAAGTGGTGCAAGAGGTGAAGGGTGGAAGAATAACTCGACGAAAATCGACATTAAAAGTAGACGAAGAGGTGGTGAGTGGAAAAAAAACACGTCGTAAATCGAAAGCAGACGAAGAGGTATTGCGTGGAGGAAGAACAATTCGGCGTAGATCGACATCAAAAACAAATGAAGAAGTCGATACAAATGGGAGCAAGAAAAAAGGAAGGAAGAAAAATGATGTTAAAACCACTGAGGAAAAAGTAGAAGCTAATGATGAAGAACGAAAAGACTCTAAAAACGACAAACTATCTAAAATTGAAAAAGACAGTAAGTCAGTAAAAGATAGAAATAAAAAAAGAGACCTTGAAACCGAAAAGGACAAACAAATCGAAACAAATTCTAAAACAGCAGAAAAAAGCTCAAATGTTTCAAAAGATGCTAATTCTGTAATTGATCCAATTCTCGTGGAAAATTTAATTGTTTCCAAAAATTCTAGTCTTGTGAAGAATTCCAGTATTGTAAAGTCGACGGACTTAGCCAAAAAGGACTCAAGTGCCGACAGACATTCAAAAAATCATAGTTCAACAAATGATTCCAATAAAAACTCAAGTGCCATTAAAGAAACCAGTGAAAAGAAAACGCGCCCTGTTTCTAGAGAGTCTCGTGCAGCTCATACATCTTCTTCCACAAGTGTAAACACATCAAAAGAATCTGAAGACAAAAAAATCGAGTCATCAAAGGAATCCGTGAGTGAAAGACCAACAAGAACACGACGGAAAATTGTTGAAGAGCCGCCAAAAAAAGTTGAAGAAAAATCAAGCAGATCAAGGGCTGCAAAACGAAATGCTGAAGTAGTAAAATCTTCTAGTAAGACTTCGAAAATAAATAAATTAGATGGGCTGGACGTTAGCAGTAAGCAAAGTGGCGATAAAAAACCTTCCCCGAGAGTAACCCGACTTAAAAGCACGTCGGAATCCAAAGTAAATTTAAACAATAATCGGGAGAAAATAAAAGAACATGTTAAAAAAGATGTGAGGAAAGAAGAGGTGGTAAAGGAAGAAGGTAAGTTAACTAAGTTCATTTTAAGAGTCTATCTTTTTTATATGAATTTTGTAGAGGGGCTCCCATTTTCAACATTCCAATCTGAAACTGATGAAATGCTAGTTCATGCCCTATCAGAATTTTGTAACTTTTCCATACCGAATCATACGGTTTTCGAGTAACGGCTATCTTTTTTTTTAATTTGAAAAAAAAACTTTACTTTGAACCAGTTTTTTACTCACCACGCCCATAATTTTTGCACTAAAAAAATGTCCTATAATTGTTCTAATTTTATTGAATAAATTGGCTACAAATTAATAGATCAATTTTTACCAACAAATATACCAAAATAGTCTTTTATGAACTTTTCTTACTTTTATGAACTCGGCACTTAGAACATTAGATGCTGTTTGTTATTCCCAAGATGAAAAATTGAAATTAATTTAAGTCCAAAAATAACGTAATCTACCTTTTATACAAGAAAAAGCACATTCTTGTTTAAAACGGCTCAAACGATTTGAATAGTTAATTTTAACAAATACCATTATTTACGGTCTAAGCTGTTATCGATTTTTCCGCTAACCGAATCGATTTAAATCAAAATTTTCAAAAAAAAAATATCGTTAAATTCAAAAACGCACCAAAAGTAATGCAATATCACTTTCGTTAAACCAGCATCACTTTTGTGCAAAATTTCCACAATTGCAAATTTGCGTACGCTTCAAAGAAAGCAGAATTAGAAAAATACTTGATGTTTTTTTTCGGCTTGGCTAGGGTCAAGAAATGCTAAGAATTTATGAGGTCAGATTATCTACCATTTCGCTCTTAGGCCCATCGAAGTGTGAATCAATTTTTATTGTGCTTAGTAATGCCAACTCGTTTTTGGCAACAATTCATTTCGACATTGAACATTGTGAAGATTGGGGAAAATGCTTACTACCGCGATAACAAAGAACTAACACTCTAGAAGTCAGTAGGCAATTGGGAATATAAGCGTTTCTATTAGTCTTGCTAAAGTCTTGAGAAAACACAAAAAGCTACACACATAAGTTGTATTTTTTTTTTTACAGAACCTGCTAAAAATACATCCGCCACAAAATCAAGTCGAGTTAATGGAGAAGTAATTGATTTAACAGAAACTCAAAAAGAAGAAAAATCTGCCTCTAAAAAAACAGCCAAGAAGAGGAAAAGCCAAGAGGAATATCCCAATGCAAGTCGCAAATCGTCTATAAGTGTATCTCAGAGTTCAGCTGAAAGTAATGATTCAGATAGAACACTTCGTAGGAAGAAAAAACTAAAAATTGCCATGACGTCTTGTTCTCCATCAACTAGAGAAGCTCTAGTTCGATATTCTGGAAGTAAGTTTTGCTAGAATTTATTACATTATAGCCATGATTTTTGGGAGAGTGTATAGCAACTCAGCACAATTTTTACACGGAAACAATAAGAAACAAAAATTATTATAAAGAGTTTTGTTATTGTTTTTCTTGTAAAATGTTTGCTGAGTTGCTATACACTCTCAAAAAACAAGGCTATTATAAATTCTAAATTATTTTTTTAATATATCATTTTTGCTATTTAGGAGTTTGGGACTACACTGAAGATCCAAAAGATTGTGATGTATTAATTTTGGAAGCTGGTAATCGAACATATAAACTTTTGGTTGCAATAGCTCGAGGTGTACCAGTTGTGAAGGTTGATTGGTTAAAAGAAGTTATAACCATGAGATCTACGGATGTAGAATTTGACAAATATCTATTTGACGAACCAAATTTTCAAATGCGACATAAATTTGTTATGCGAGATTCTCTTCAACTGGCTAAATCTACTTCTCTGTTTAGTGGTATGAATTTTATGATGACACCACATATAACTCCAAAACCTGATGAGATGAAAGGTAAGTTAGGGTATTAACATACTCTTGTCAGATACAAAATTGTATTAAATACTCTTGTTTATACACAGATATAATCGCTTGCGCTGGGGGGACAATTCTGGCTAACATTCCTACCTCTCAAGATGATACGAAATTTTATTTGGTATCAGAAAATATTGATAATCACCTTTGGTACCGATACCGACGTGCAAGTCAGGACGTCAAAGTTGTAACGGCAATTAGTTTGATGGCATCTGTGATGCAGCAATCTTTGGAGCCTCTCATGAAAAGCATACATTGAAAGAATATTTGCTAAAATTTGAATTCATGTGTATTTTGTTTGTATTATTTGTTTGTTTTAATAACGCTATCTGTTCTCGTAAGGTTTTTTTGTTAAAAAAATTAAAATATTTACCGAAAAGTACAAATGCTATCAGAGTTTGTGCATTTATGCATGTACATAGGATAAGTTTTTTATTTATTTCCCAAGCTCAGTTGTTATTCAGACACTCTTTAATTACATGTGTATGTTCAATCAAATGTATTGACAAACAAGATGTGTCTATAGTCAGTTGGTATTCAATAATTTTATCTAAAAAAAAATTACCCAAAACCCAAAATTCTAGACTATTATCTATACTCTTATTAATTATATGCATAACAACTGCAACCAGCATCCGAAATCTCAGAGCAGCCATCTACTGAATAACAGTTTTCATTTAAAGTCAGAATGGCATCATCCGTAGGAGTACTCAACGGAAGATCTTTTTCTCCAAACCTCAAAACACTAAAAACAAACCGAAATAACCTTCAAATAGAAACATTTCCTTCTTCAAATCTTACCCAGTATTTGCCCAATTCAAATGCATATCAAGCAGTTTCTTCGAAAATTGTGTATCCCTGTCTGTAAACATTGACTGTTTCAGGTTGATCTTTGGTATTATAAAAATAGTGTCTGCCGTATGATCCGCGCCTACATAGAGATTTTTAACAAAAAAAAAATCAAATCTAGTTTTGACCTTTACAAAATCAACAAAACACAAACTTACCAAAATGTATATCATTTCGTCCAGAAACTAAGTTCCCCAAGCTAAACTCATGAGGATATTTATAATGGTAAGCATATACCTTGCCAGGACAATACTTTCGGTGCATAAATATCGCTTTTTTTATGCCATCCACGAATAATACATCAGTGTACATGTTCTCTAGGAGTCTATAGTTTTCCTCAGAAAATTCCTTTTTGCCCATATAAGTTTCCCTTAGTGAAATTGAATACTGATGGCGCTCCTCTTCGTTCATAGTTCGATTGAAAAACAACAAAATTGGTGCCAATTCCTCCCAACGTTCGTTTAAAATTTCAATCTCAGCGACACCATGTTGATTAAGGGTCAAAAATGAGGCAGCATTATATGAACCTTCTCGTTCAGTAAAACCAATTAACCATGTAACATTTGCAGTCAGTCCATTGCGCATTATTTCCTCAGGGTGTTGCGTAATAAAAGTATCTTTACTATCTGGGGACTCAACAACTGGTGAAAAAACTGTGAATGGATTATTTTTATAATATTGTAAGCCAAAAGTGGATTCTCGTAGTTCATCTATAGTTTTTCCCTCCAAGCAAATCTTCATGGACTCTGAGTCGTTTGGACAATGAAGCAAACCAGCATACGCTTTGCTCACATATTGTGGATTAGGTTCAATTCCCCATGGACAATTCGATGCACCATTATGTGTTGCTACTGCATTAACAAAGTTTTCTGTGGATTTTTGCAACAAATGCATGTGTGCAGCACCACCACCAGCTGAGACTCCAGCGAGTAGAATATTATTGTCATCACCACAGAATGCCTTAATATTTGCCTTAACCCACATGATCGCCAGTCGCTGATCTTTCAAACCATTGTTACCGGATATCACTTTATCTCCAGAACTTAGGAAACCTAAAGGTCCTAAACGGTAGCCCATTGTTACAATGACGATTCCACGCTTTGCTAATATCGTTGTGTCCATAGTGTCTGGTGATCCACCAGTGTAAGCTCCTCTATGAATTTGTACTCGCACAGGATACAATTTGTCGCAACTTATGTCTGGGGTAGTCACATGCAAGTAGAGACAATCTTCACTGCCCGAGGCTTCTGCGTATTTCTCAAACTGAACGCACTTTATAATTGGCTGTGTTCCGTCTATTTCTCCATCCCAGCTTTGAGTATATGGTATCGGAGGCTCGAATCTGTGCTTCCCAATTGGGGGTTCTGCGAAGGGAATATTGTGAAAGGTGTAATAACCATCTTCATGAGATCCACGAATTTTTCCGAAAGGAAGCTCAATGATAGGTTCATTTTCTGAAGAACTTTTACAAATCAAAAGCAAAGAACTCAGAAAAACAAACAATGGTATATGAACGGCCATTTTAAAGGTTTGTTCTTTCTTTTATTTTACAATTTGATTTTAAACCGTTTTATAAGTTCTGTGTGCTGCAAATAAATTCTTACCAACTGTTGGCTTACATTAAGCGAGATAAGGCTATTTATTAGAACTTTGCATGTTGGAGCTATAGAAACTTGAATACTTACCTCTTTTAAACGTTTGTCATTTGTTTAGTCCAGAACATGCGATCACACTTAATTTTCGTATACCTTTCTGATCGAATGGTCGGGTTATATCTTATTTTTGCTTTGAATTCATATACCTACCATACGTTATAATTTGCATAATTTATAATCTAGAGAGTAATGAGCATATCTCGTGCTAAAATATCGATGTTTCCGGTTTGGAGGCGTAAGGTAAGAATCAGCACGAAACTTATTGTGAAATTTCTTCATTATATTTTTGATTGCGATGCGCCGTTTAAAATTGTTTAAATAAAGTCAAACGATTTTTAAAAGTAATGACTTAATCAAATACCCATATGATCAATTTGGAGGGGCAACCACCCTCTCCCAAGTGAATGGAATTGTAATTGCTTCATTTCGAAATCTAAAACAAGAGCAGAAACGTTGTCACATTTTGGACATGAAAAAAAAGGAATGTGCATTAAGAAATACCTATTCAACAGAAAACATAATTTCTAGTAAAATAATAGATTCATACAAATAGAAATCAAAAAACAACAATTTTATTCATCGGTATAAAAATCATCTTCAACTTCTTCGTATAAATCGACAGACATATCCAAGAATCGAAAATCTGTCAGCACATGTAACTTATTACTATACCCTGCCATCGACATGAATTTAACAGGTTGATTTTGCCAAACAATCGAATAAGTTGCGGTATGCTCTACCGGAATATCAGCAACAATTTCGCCATTGAGCGTGTAATGTTGCACTGAAGTATGTTCACCAGCCACCAGAATATTCTCATCCAGAAAATCCGTACAATGGATAGCACCTTCGAATGGGTAATCCGTCGAGCAAGTCATCGATCGCATGTGCCAGAGGGAGAGCCTTGTTCCTCCACCACACAATAACCAGTCAGAAGAAACAGCTAACCCTCCAAGCCATTTTCCAAAGTCAGATCGATTTAGTTTACTATTGGTATGTGGCTCAATTTTACCAACAGTTTCCTTATCAGAAGGCGACCAAATCCTTACACTCCCATCTTCCGATGATGTATACAACTTTCCATTGCATCCGCGGACACAGTTGATGTAGTCCTCATGGCCATTAAAACTTCTAATGATCTTACCGTCCTCCAAACTGATGGAATACATGTTATTATCACCACAACCTGCATAGAGAATATCGTTGGGCTTGTCTAACCACATGGTGTTGACGTCAGCCAAGTCAAAGGATTCTGCAGTCAAGGGAATCGAGACTTCCCATTTTTTCGTAGAGGATAGCTTCGAGTTCTCTTCATCCCATTTTAGGCCATAAATACATCCAGCTGTTCCCACAATCAAAAAGTCTCTATGGAAGGCTAGACTGTCTATGGAGCGCTCTTCTCCTTGGGAATATATGCGAACACGACTTTTAGGTTTGTCGTCTTCACCATTTTCGAAATCTTCAATTCTAATAAGTTGAACATCAAGTTTATTAAAGATTTTTTTTTTTATTTTAGTTGAATTTGACCTACTTTTGGCAGAAGATATCACCGAAACGATTACCGATAAAAAGATATTTCCCAGAGTCAGATATTGCTTGACAAAATACAAGGTTATACAGATATTTTAAAACTTCTTTTCGCATCTTTTTAATTAAATTTTTTAACTTCTGTTTATATTTTTATAACTTGTGTATGAAATAAATACGCGTGCAAATTTGCTGTAAACAAGACGCGATGACAGTTGACCTTGACTGACGGCTTTGAGAGAAATAGGCCAGTTCAGATAATTGACGGATGAGAAAATGCCCGGACGTCACTTTGATTCAATGAACGCAACACACAAAACTAGCGAAACGCAACGACACGACGCGCGTATACCGGCAGGCTGCTAATACCCCGTTTACATGAGGTATTCGAGCGAGCTTCAAGCTCGCTTGGACCCTTTTTATACATGCGTTCACTTGAAATGAGCTTCAACCGACTCGATTCCTCTTCAGGAGCGGAGTTGAGTCGAAATTGTTGATACAAAACCTGGTGACAAATTACCGCATCAGTGAGTGAGCAATACGTTACTGAATTATCTGCATTTGGGTTTCCTTCCTAAGATATCGAGTAAAATATCGAGTATTGAATTCGATTTTTGGCATTTCCTCGTCAGTGAACGAGTGTTTTTTCATACGATAGATGCTAGGTAGACGAGTGAGCAGTAAAATGGCAGACAAATAAAATTATTCTCTTTTCTGCAAATATTCCTACACAATATCAATTTAATGGTGTTTCAGGGTGAATTAAAATAAATTAAACACCACCCAGAAAATTATTCTTGCTTGATTTTAAGGCACAATAATTCGATTTAGCCAAAAAATATTTTTGGTTAAATTAAATTCCAAAGGCAAATGTAAACAAAACATGGGCCCAACACAAGTAGCTGTGGCATTTGCCTTTGGAATTTAATTTCGCCAAAAATATTTGTTGGCTAAATCGAATTATTGTGCCTTAAAATTTATTTTAATTCACCCTAGAACACCATTAATTGATATTGTGGAGAAATATTTGCAGAAAAGAGAATAATTTTATTTTTCTGCCATTTTACTGCTCACTCGTCTACCTAGCATCTATCGTATGAAAAAACACTCGTTCACTGACGAGGAAATGCCAAAAACCGAATTCGGTACTCGATACTTTACTCGATATCTTAAGAAGGAATCCCAATTGCAGATAATTCAGTAACGTATTGCTCACTCACTGATGCCGTAATTCGGCCCCTGAGTCGAAAAGTCGGTCTTGAGGATGTGTTGATCACAGTGTTTTTGTACATGTGCAAGTAAAATTATTTATTTGTTTTGATAGCTTTGTGAAGTATGTACTAACATTCATTAAATTTTAACTGTTTTTGTGTGAAATAAATATGTTGTTGCCATTCCATCAAATCTCAGCACCATATCAACTCAACTTGAAATGTGGCTCTCAACTCACGTGACGAAACACCTGGATCGAAAATCCGACCCTAATCCAACTCGAGCTCTCGATTCTGCTTGTATACGGAGTATAAGTCCCAATCTACATTGAATGATTTTTCCAGTGGTTAATGAAAAAAATCTACTGAAACTGAAATGAACATGTTGGCTGTCCTGTACTACCACTTTCACACAAGGAAACTGAGTTGCCAGAAATTTTAAGTTTGTAGGCGAGAAGGGCGTAAGGGGAAGGACACAAATCTATCCTCACGCCCTTCTCGTCTACAAACTAGCTAGTTTCTGTCAACTCAGTTTCCTTGTGTGAAAGCGGTCTACCTCTCAATCGCTCACGATTACAACAACAAATGTGTGTCCGCAAGACAAAAATCGATCAATGTAAATGATAATAATAATAATG
Organism: Melangyna quadrimaculata; assembly: GCA_949320155.1. Classification (NCBI taxonomy): domain Eukaryota; kingdom Metazoa; phylum Arthropoda; class Insecta; order Diptera; family Syrphidae; genus Melangyna; species Melangyna quadrimaculata. Next base: position 189,123,025 of record OX439484.1, read on the forward strand.
GCACAAAATTTTAAACAGCCTATTATTAAGAGCCGTATCTATAAAATTATCTTAAAATGCCTTTTAGAGGTTATTTAGTTAAGCTTGCTTAAATATTAAAGTTGCCTTTAAATCACGTTACTTAAATTTGTATCTATAATCAATATTCCTTTCTTACTTAACTAAACAACCGTAATGTAACGTAACGCAAGAAAATTGGCAAATCTGATACAAATTTCTAGTACATTTTTCACTGTCAGGCTATTTCTGTCAGATTGCAAAAATATAGGTATGTGACATAAACAAATAACTCAATTTATTTAATGGAATCAAACATCATTTCTTATATTATTTTCTTAAAAAAAAAACAATTAAAACTCTGCCATTACAATCACAGTGCATACATAAATATTTCTTTACAGAACCTACGCACAATTTGTTTTGATAAAAAACAAAACAATTCTCATGTGTCAAAATATATTTAAGTTGGCTTTGCGTAGCCTTTGAACGCTTTGGATGGTGTTTAAGTTAAGAGGTGTTTAAGTTACGTTGCTTAAATGTGGAAATTGATTATAGATACCGAATTCACACTTAAATGATATTTAGAGGTAGTTTAGAGTTAAGAAGCCTTTAAAATTTCTTTATAGATTCGGCTGTAAGGGTTTAGTATGATACTACTTAACATTTTACTAATTGTTTAACAGTTTACTAAAATTTTCTAAATTTTAAATACTTTTTAACTAGTATAATGCTAAACTAATTACCTTCATAAAATTCAGCTGAACACGTCCAAAAAAGTGACAGCTCGTACAAAAAATTCACAAACACCTCTGATTTTGACAGTTTTAAACGTCAAAGTGTCTTATGGATTTAGTACGATACTAAAATGATAAAACAGTCATTTGGTGATTTTAAATTAAGTAAAATCTTAGGAGATATTATGATGCTAAACTCGTTTAAAATTAGCAAAATACACTTTTTAACCTAGTATTATACTAAAAACGATTTAACTGTTGGATATGTTCTTGAAATATAGTGTGGTTCCACGTATTGCCAAAAGAAATATCCACGAAAGAAAAGAAATGTCCTTTACAAAAGAATAAATAATTTTAAGAATCTAGAATCGACTATCTTATTCGAATAACAATTATGGAGTGATGAAAAATATTAATTTGTTTATATAAAATAGCAAACATACAAATCTGAACAACTAAAAATATAAACCAAAGTGTTTAAAACATAAAGTGTAAATGTTGATTTCAACATTAACATCGTACTAAATTGACTAAAATATTGCGCCAATAATTTTAACTATTTATGCCTGTAAGACCTCAGGTCTTTTTAAATGCAATGCACGACACTAGTTAGAAGGAATAGAAGGAAAGGAAAGATTTTTGACTAGTCAGGACTAATGAAATATATACACAACTGATTAATCATCTATGTATGTATATATTAATGCGTACATTGTCGTACGTTTTTCTTCGTAAATCCAGATCTACATTGGCATCTACACATGCGGGACTATCTGGATACGTTTGTGTGTTGTAATCGCGTGTCAAAAAAACACAGCAAAATAATAATGGATTGAATTGGAAATTATGTATTAATACATAATTGACTATGAAAATAATAAAAATTATAGTAGCTATGTAAATACATTACTGTATTATTATTTTATTTGTGTTGATAATTTTATAAGTTTTTTTTTGTTAATTTGCGATTTTTGCAAAACAGAGCGCGTTTGAAGAAATGCAATTGAATTGACAATGCTGCCAATGTCTTTCGACAAATTTTTTAATTCCCGATGCCGTTTTTTGTCAAATTTTATCTGAACCTGCAAACAACAAACCTAATAATTGGTGTCACTCACAATATTTTCCTTTAAATTTTTGAATTACCTTCCTTCATACATAATAATAAAATTCATATCATAAGAGAATTGTTTTTACCTTTGCTGGTGTTGTGTTTGTAATTTCATTTCAAATTCGTTAGTAAAAATGTGCAACATTTACTTGAAAAACGAGAAAACACGTATGCAAAAGTGTAAATTTGCCAACATATATATATAGGTACATATGTATACACAAAGTCGTGGCTGAACTATCCGGCGAGTAATTTGACATTTCATTCACTCACTCACTTATACTTTTTCTAGCTGAATCGATTTCCAATGAAAAGTGACTCGATCTCAGGACTAAGGGCTCAACTATTCATAGTTAGTTAAATTTTTAATTTGACTTTCACAGGTTCCAATTACCTAAGTAACGGTAATCGTCTGATTAGTGATTTCCATGATTAAGAATGCAATCTATGGATTTGTTGAACACAATTTAGGTAAATAATCATTGTTTAAGTTAATAAGGTGACAAACTGTAAGATCAGACAATTTTGTTCACTTTAGCTTTACTGATGTAAGCAACACAATCAATTAATTTTTGACTCTGACATACGAGGTTACTGCTAAATTTTTGGTACGAACTGTAAAACGAGGTTTAGAATACCTATTAGTGTTTCTATTTGAAATGCTCAGAGAAAAAGCATTTTTATATTACGCTGAGAATTCCAAAATGTAGCACATATTTTACTTATCATTTTGAATAATTATATTTTGAATTCTAAATAACAGGACAAAATGTACATGTATGTATTTTGAATTTTTCGCCTTCTAAGAAGTTCAAACTTTAATAATTGATAGGTACACAATTAAGGCTCTCCCAAACCAATGCGGAACATTCGTTGCGGCGAAAAAACATTCGCATGTCAAAATTTATTTACATGGTGATATATGAGAGTGCCCACACCAACGCTGTGGAGAAACATATGAAATAATTTTGACTGACGAATGTTTTTTCGCCGCAACGAATGTTTCGCATTGGTTTGGGAGAGCCTTTATGCATGTATGTATAATGTCTTTTAAATTCCAGTGTTATGAGTCAATCAACACTAAGGGCCAGTTTCACAGTCATAGAAGTTGCACTTAATTGCGCAATATCGGATACAAAAGGCCAATTTTCGAAGTGTAAACTTACCTGAATAAATTGCACTTAAGTCTCCTGTGTTGGGCACTTAAGTGTCACTAACCCAGACTGCCAAAATTACTAAAATGTACCAATATGCTAAATTTAAGTGAAACTTTTTCCGGTAAGTGTTCACTGTGAAACTGCCCCTAAAGGTTAGACCGCACTAGCCGGAACTGCACGGCAGCGGAACTGCGATTCAAAATAATTTGTATGAAATTGTATGAAGTTCAGTTGCCGCTTAGTGCGATATAGCTCATACAATTTCATACAAATAATGTTTTGCCGCGTCGTGATGTGCGGTCTAACCTTAAAGGGCTTATTAAGAGAGTCTATTCGACTTAAGTCTATTAGTCTTTTTTCGATTCTATCAAACTTGAAATTAGTATAGCCTTGCTCAGTAGACTTATTGACGGTGTACACATTGGACTGACTCCTACGAATTTACAAAAGAGAACGTCAACAAAAATCCACAAATTTTTAAATTTTTTAAAAATTTACTACTTTTCTCCATTTCTAACTATTAAGTGGGAGTGAGATAGATTTCAGAGAAGTCAAAAATAGTCGTAAGAGTCAGTCCAATGTTAACACCGTCATTGAAATATAGAATCGATTATCGAAAATAGAATAATAAAAGCTCTCGACTAGAGTTTTAGAATGAAATGTCAAATCTCCCCTAGAGTTTTAGAAAATAAATATAGTTTGGCGAAAATTTGACGTTTTTTTGATGAAATAAATAGTTCTTCTCCAGAAAATAATATTCCATAGCGCGACTAATTGCAAAAATGAAATCCGGTCCTTTAGATTTTAGACATTGGATGAAAATATGCCAGACAAACATTTGTATAATATTATTATGGTACATACATATTGATAACAATGTGGTAGCTTCGCAGACTATTTTGATGTGTAGTGGTGATTTGTGCATCTTCAAAATACACTTTCTTTAAAAGCCTTAATAACAGTTATAACAACTTGAAAAATCATTTCGCAGTTGAATGTAAAGCTACTTTGTACCAAATATGACATTGCAGCTTTTTGCAAACGGAAGGAAATTGAGACAATTGTTGGACATCCATATAAATATCAATAAATACATCAGCATCAACTATTAAGACTTTTGGAAAAAAGTGCATTTTTATGATGCATTTTAAAAATGCACATTTTCTAAAAAATGTATGATAAGTATATAAAATCTTTAAAAAAAAATGTTTTATGGTAGAAAATTTTATATTGCAGCACATATTAAGATGATTGAGCATCTTGAAGGAAGGACACCAAATATGGTTGACGCTTTGAAAGTTCATATTGTACCAGAAGATATTCTTTTCCACTAAAATACATTCTTATTATAAGTTTAAAAAAAAATGTACACAAAAGTCGATCAAATCTTAAACAAATCTTTACACAAAGTCAAAAAAATCTATTAAGTAGAAAAAAATTGATTCTTATAGAAATTCGCAATACCGATGATAAACTATAAGTCTATTCGACTTTAAGTCTATTCTGAATATAGACTTTCGCAATAAGCCCCTAAATTGTGAATTTGCTTTGTTACAATTTGTTCGGGGTCAATGGCAAAACAGATTTAATTACTTGAATAATTTCTAAACATTCAAAAACTTCGTTCATTTTTATTTTAAACACCCCATTTCAAAGGGGATGCTTTCTTTACTTTTTGCATTATAATTGCTTATCCTAATTATCCAGTATTTTTTGAAAAAAGTTATGACCACTTTAGTCGAAATGGACTTTAATTAATTCCTGTTAGTTTTTATAAAATAGAGGTATGATAGATAGCAACAATCGAAAGCAGTATATTTTCCTTAAAATATTATTAGTTATTTTTGACTAGTAAAATTTAACTTGTTCTTACCTTAAAAGCGTCACTTGAATTTATTAACATTAATTTCACAATCTTTTTAACCACATTAACACAAATTCTAAATATCTCGATATATTCCTACAGGTATATAAAAAAATATAGGCACTTACCTATCAAGCTTTCAAAAAACACCGGTTCAAATATACATTATTTATTGGACAGAAAGGAGTTGATACTCTTTCAACAGCACAATTAATTGGACAATACAATAATCAAGCGAAGAACTATTTTAATACAATTCATATCATGTTAAATCTAGAAGAATGGAATTTTGGGTAAAACCAATGGAAAACGACATTAAATAAACAAAAAATCTCTTTGTCGTCATATTACTCGTCCATAAAATATACGACATTGAAACAAGGCCAGTCTTTTTATTAAAAAATACAAAAGTAGAAAAACTAAAGTCCACACGAGAAGTAGTTTTCCGATTTTATCTGCGGAAGAAACTGAAGAGAAACATGTTTTTTTTATTATTATTTATCTAATTTAATGTGTTTGCATAATTAAGGTGAATATAATTAAGAAGTCCTATATTAAAACCATCCACTATAAAGTGCTTTAGTAGACTTGATTCTTACCGCAAAAATACAATGTTATATTATGTATGTCAAACCCAAATGCATTGAGTACTAAAGTTGAAAGACGTCGAAAATTATACCCTGATATTCATTTATAATAGGTACTTATACTACTCATTCCGTTCGCGCGCCCACAAATACCTCGACCAATTAAATCGCCAATGGAACTCTGGTGTATATTTTTCTGAGCCGCATGAGACACACCAACTAAAATGATGTATAAAGTGGCGTGACCTACACGACAAGAACTTCACGTCTCACTTCGCATCGCAACGCAACACAATGCGCACATTCAACTTTTCTTTCACTATCCAAACAATCTGAGAAGCCATTAATCGGAGTAAATATAAAATCAGGTTTAAACCAAAAGTTGATGAACTTTTAATGCATTCAGATTAATCATAATTTATACAGGGTGATCTTATTTTTCAAAAAAAAAAAAAAATAACAAACCAGTAGTAGATGGTACTAAACTGATGATCATTCTCAATCCAGTAGATTTTTCAATGTCAAATTTAACTTAAAACAGCTTGAAACTAATTTTTCTTGTTATTAGACTATTTATCTAATGCATACCAGTTTAATAAAAAGAATCATAAATATTTAAAATCAACGTTAATATAACAAAGTTCTACAAGAACAGTTCGTGAGAAGCTTGAACTAATAGGTTCTTATTTAAGTTTTCCACATGAACTGACCGGGCTGTTTTAAAAAATATTCGAACTCAAGGAAAACTTAAGCGTAGTAATTAACATTAAAAGAATAAGAGGTGTTTTGTTTTGTGTGTCTTCTTATTTGCTAAAAATCAAAGCGCATATACAAAAACCATCACCGTGCGCCGCCGCCGTACCATATTTAAAGCGGTTATTCAAGTTATAGTTCAGCTATAAAATCAGATAAGTTCATAAGCAGACATGTTTTTCAATGCGATCTAAGCGGATACAGTCTGAGTTTTTACTCGTTTATATGGCTACGTTAAAGTCACATTAAAAATTTAACTTTGAAAAACAATCGACCCTAAATATTACAGGTATGAGTTTTAATTCATTAATTAATTCTTAGTGTGAAGTTAAGATTAATCAAAACCTACATTTCACTCGAAACCTAGGTAAGAAGAGCTTTTTTGTTCGAACTTTTTCTGACATTTTCCACAAATCTAAACTGTCCAATTCGTTTCCAATCTATTCTGAAACCTAGTCACTGTTTGAACGAAATACACATTTGTAGCAAAAAGTTGAAGTTTGTTAAACTTCTTCCACACCTATATTTCTTGCCAGATCTGTAGCTTCACATTTGGTGCAACACTTATTAAGAACACCCTTTAAACTCACTTTCCTTCTCATTTTAACAGATGAAACACCTTTTTTCGTCGCTGACCTTCAACTATTCTGTAAACAATAAATTGTTTTATTTCTTGGTGCCACCAAATTTACTTGGAACTTTTTTTATGTATTGAATTATTCATGGAATTTTATCTTCATTTAATAAAAAAAAATGTCGCCGGTTTTAAATTATAATGGTAGTCATTTAAAAATGGCAAGCTGAGGTATATTTTTACTGTTATAATACTTGTGGTCAAACATTTTAACTGTCTAGTCTGCTTTCTATAGGGAATTCCCATTTGATATGGCTAACAAAAGCAATTAATAATGTTTAAATAACTTATCGTTTGGTAGTTGGTAGATTTTGTTTGTCTGGTTTTGACATAAATTTACGAAATTATATTTGAATTTTTTATTAATTTTATTTAATTTTAATTGTTCTTGAATTATTATACGCAGCAGACGAAAACAAATGTCTAAAACATGGTCAATCAACTTAAAATCTAAATTCTAATTTACATTAAATGCATCTTTAAACTGTCATCAAAGATAACCTTCACAGTAAAAAAAAAAACTGGCATTACAAAAAGGTAAACACATTAATCAATGTTTTATCACAAATTGTTTTGTTATAACAAATCACATTTTTACAAAAGAATAGGTTATACAGATTATGTATCGATACAAATTGCCTCATTTGAATTTGTTTTAGCAAAAAACTACCTAACCTGCTGCTTAAAACTGTATACATATAACTTTGACTTTGACAGATGCAATTGATGATAGCTTATGCCATACAGCAAATAGCAAAACTAATAGCACACCATATGGCAAGTATCATTCAGTAGGTAAACAGATTAATGATAACTCATTAAATATTACCTTTGGTTTGCTGGATTCATGTTCATTTGAAAAAAAAAAGAAAAAAAAAAATACATATACATATATTTCTGAAAATAAATAAATTAAGTAGTAATGAATCCCTTTTATGAACAGGGAATAATTGAGAAACGATTTTCATAGTAGATAAGCCAATTAATTTGCTTCTAAAATCGGCAGTTGAATACGTTTTTTTTTTTATAAATAATAGACTTAATATACAGGATGCAACCGTAGGTTAACCTTTAACCTATCTCATCGCGGCTGTGGAAAAAAATGATGCTTATTCATAGCTTTAGTCTTAACAATAACAAAACCGCTGGTCGGACAAGGTTTTTCAGGTGGCGTACAATATGGGCCGATTTTTCACTCATCATTTAAAGATTTAAAAGTTCAGTTAACTGTCAGAGAAAGAAAAAGGAACACACATTTTTGTTTTTTATAAACAAACAAATACCTATACATATGTACATAAGGATGTAATGTACATACATACATATGAACATATATTGTCTAATGTTGAAAATTGACAAATTAGCCCTTAGTGTATATACATACATTATTATTGATGGGTTCGTACAAACAGGTCTACTTATTTTGCATTTTTTATATCAAAGGCACAGACTAAACTTTACATTAGGTTTCACCCACCAACGTTTTTTGGAAAATCCCAAGAGTTGTTTTTTTCGTTCTCGAAAACCACCCGAGAGATCTTGCCACCGCCACTCAATTCACAAATTATGTCAGTTTGACAGTTAGCCCCAGCATGAAACCTAGATCTCCTACATGGCGAGCTTATGGTGACCTGAGGTTTCAAAACACATAGAATTTGCGTCCCAGGGTGAGTTTGAAATTCATTCACTATACATTAGGATGTGTTACTTTTGTATGGCGGCAACAAAAAAATACTTTAATTTTAAAATGTAATAGTGTTCAAAAGTTGTATTAGGGTCTCAGGTCTAAGAATATGTAAACAAAATTTGAGATATCTTTCGTCTTTGGCTAGCTCAAATCAGTTGAAGTTAAAAAAAAAAATTTTATTTTCAATTGATTTTCATTTATTTCTTAAGTATGCTTAAAAACTTAGGTAGACATATTTATATACATAGATAATTATTCATTTAGAAATTAATTTATTAAAATTAATTAATAAAGCATAAAAAAATAGACAAGATAAAAAAAGTTAACAGCAATAAATATAAACAAAAAACGAAATAATTCAAAGTTTATTTTTTCATATATTTTGAGTGGATTATGAATTATTTAAAATCTTTTTTTAATTGAGTTTGGGCACGATTTGACTTTACTTTAATTTTGTTAGCAAAAACTCCTTTCTCAAGCTTTGTTTCCACATGCAGAAAGAGCTGCTTCAGTCGTCAGTTATGACGCCACATGGAAACTTACTAAAGACAAATTTTTTACACTTACGTCAATGATTTAGGGTGTTTCAAAGTGATCAACTATGGAATTATCAAATGTAATAGCTTTTTAAAAGTTGCATTACTTATTACTTTGGCTCGCTCAAAATATAGGGAGATATCAAACTGCGACGTTCGAATACATTTTTCACATTTAAGCCGATTAAAGTTATGTGAGCTAATGCCAAAAGTTAGATTCGCTAATGCCAAAAGTTAGATTCGCCAAATATTTCTGAACAAAAATAACAAAAATAAATAAGCGGGCAAAGTATCGCCCGCTAATTTTCGTCTTCAAAATTAATTTCTCATCATTCAATATTTTTGTCTTACCAAAAAATAGTTACCTTATGTATGTATGTACCTATAATCTATGAATTATGTATTTCCTTCTTCGCGACCTTTTGATTATTGGTAAATTACGTGGTACCTTTTGTGGGCTGTAGGTCAAGTTGAAGGTATATTCTGTTGTTGTCTTTTAAAATGTCAAATCTGGCTAGTAGGATTATGTATGATCAAACTTGACCTGTTTTCACTTAAGTTGAATATAAAATCATGCAGATAAATATATATTATGTAGGTATGTATATCATAACTAATTCATAATAAATACTAAGGAAACTATTAAAAAAAGATTATCTTTTACATTCAAATAATATCTTATATAGGTACCTATGTATATTAAAAAAAAATCGTTAAAGCTTAACAAATTTCAACTTACCTCTACCACGTTATTATTTGTTTACATGATTAAAACAAAAGACAAATCACCTGTATTCAAAAATGTGGAAGATATATCTATTATAATTAATCACTGATCCACAAAATATCGAATCTGATAAAATATTTAATTTACCAAAGAAGTAGTAGCCAAAAATTCATTGCCACTGTCTTCAATATGCAAATCAACATTTCATCCAAAATAAAAAAAAAAAAATTCTGAATATTATCATAATGACGATTTTATTTCAAATAAATGAAGCTTAAAAATAGACTTTTCATAGTCTGACTAGGATGCAAATTTATATTTCAATACTTTAGGAAACAATAAAATTATGGTAGAGATTCTTTAATATAATGAAAACAAAATAAATGAAAAATATTTATTTACTACATTATATTTGAATAAATAAACTAAAATAAATACAATATATAAACGAAAATAGTCCTTGAAATATACCATAACTCGATATGGATATCAATAAAATATACAAATCACAATAAGTTATAACTTAGATACAAAATTAAGCATAGGTTTCAGTCGGAAGTAGTTTTTTTTTCAACTTAATTCTTTGACTACACAATATTATTGTTTACACTAGAATGTCGTTTTCCATTTGAATTTATCCTATCTCTGATCCAATTTAAATATTTCGTCACTCTAGTGAATCCTCCAGCAACGTTTATTTCACAACTGTCAGCTGGTCCAAAACTCGTCACACCCACTATTATTTGTGAGCCCTTCAGGACAAGTGGCCCACCGGAGTCCCCTGTACACACTGTCTCTTGATCCAAGCCCTTCGCACAGATCACTTTGTCGGTAATGATGTCCTTATTATATTGATAGATGCACTCCTTATTTGATATCACCGCCAGTTCTGTATATTGCATGGCAACCGACTTTGCTCCTTCTCCCATAGATCCCCATCCACTGGCTATCACCTTCGATCCTTCGAATGTCTCATCTTGGTAACGATAAGGCAGTACGGCTGCTTTAATTCTTGTTGTGAACTGTACACGTTGTGGTAGTTTAACCAGCGCAATATCATTCGCCGCATAGTTAGGGTCAAAATCTTCGTGAACAATATACTGATTAGTCCTAATGATCACTCTTCCAGCCTCTTCATTTGAGTCGAAGAATTTTGCACCCAAATGTACATCAAAGTGGGTAACACCGGAAGTGCAATGAGCAGCTGTTAAAATCCATTCGTTATTTAGCAAAGTTCCGCCACATAGAACCCGTTTTTTCCAAAACTGTTTTCCGATCAGCATCACTTGGTAGGGAAACTTCTCAATTTTGCCATATTTCGCAACTCCTATCGCGTATGCTCGCACTGAAGGGAATGTCACAACAACTGTTAAAACACCTACGATCAACGGTATAATCTGCATTTTGGTTTTCTTTCTCTATTTTGATTATTTTTCTCTTAACAAAATGTTTACGCTTTGAGCTCTTGAATTGATCTAAACTGAATGCCGGCATTTACCGAAATTATATTCAAACCTTTCAAGAGCCGAAAACCTGATCCGATGGATGACTATGCAAGAATATTTATTCAAGATCTTTGGTTTGCCGACTACTCTCGTTGTTGTCATTGTTTCTTCCTCGCAGTCAATGACTCAAGAAAGATCAGAGATCTGTAAAGATGAGAACCGGCGCCACCGTCTGACCGAATTGGAATTTAAATAAAAATAAATGGATGCAATTTTTGACGTCATTGGTGAGAAGGGACGGTTTTTCTTTGTTTTAAAACAAAATCAATTAGCATAACAATAATATTTTTTATGGAGTTGGTCGGCCATGTAGGTATTCTAGGAATGCCGTCTGAACTCATGTTGGTTTCAGCAAATTTTGTTTTCGTTTTTAACCACAAATCTGTGTTTTTATTTTTTATGATTATTTGTGAAATACCTACCATGACATTGGGGGGTGTGATAATAAAGATTATGTAGACAATATCCGCATTGATTTGTATATGCCAATTTTATTGGCACACTAAATGGTATATGATAAATAAATTGATATTTTTTTTTTTATTGATCTTGTTTATTTTTTGAGGGGATTGGAAATTCTTTTATTTTGTTCTTAAAACAAAACACGTTTTCTTTTGTTGTTTATTTATAAATCATTTAATTTGTAAAGAATTTTTTAAATACAATAAACTTATTAAAATATCTTTTTCTTCGAAGAAAGCATCTTATAAAAAATGTCTTTGTTTTATTAATCTCAGCTTAGATAAGTATGTCTAGGTCTAAAAAAAAAACACTTAAGTTTAGGTAAATTATTTTACAAGATTTTCATGAAATTTGGAAATTCAAATGATTCATCTGCGGTTGATGTTGGCGTGTTCTATGAAAGTAATGATTTCAATATCTTTTTTTGACGAAATATTTGTGTATTTTTTTTTTTTTCATTTGCATTAAAGATCAATTTCTATTTTTAAACAAGGTTCATAAATTCATTCCGGATTAAAAAGTATGATTTTTAATAAATATAATATAGTCATAAGGTAATAATATGCTTATTGCTACATTAATAGGATTCACATATAAAAGATGATTCATTATGTCGATTTGTGATATTTGTAATGTATAGAATGTAAAATCCCAGCAGACCAGTAGTAGTAATTTATATAACGCATTACCATAATCAACTTCATTTAATTTCAAACCAATAAATATCTAGACAAATATGGACCAAAAGCGTCAATAGAATTATGTTCCAAATCTGATTCTTTTTAAGAGGAGGGAAATGTGGGTTTTGGACCCACAAATTTACTGTTGTCATGCAGGTAGTATTTATGTGTGAAGTATGATACATGATTTTAAGGTATTTTTTCAGAGTAAACTTACCTGAACAAGTTAAACTAAAGTAACTCATGTTGGACACTTAAGTTTCACTATTTTTTGGACTGCGAAAATGGCCATAAAGTACCAATATGGAAAACGTATAAGCGCAACTAATATCTGTTGTAGTTTTTTACTATGAAACTGGCCCTTAGTCTTTTTAAACTATAAGCACCCTTAAAAAAATTTACGTCTTCTGTAAATCATATAAAACATTTTTGACAACAACTATCAAGATGACATTTTTGGGAGAGGTTTTCGGGTAATGATTAAACAGCCATTCAAAAAATACCTTTTCACCACTCATCACATTGTATCTATTTGTTAAAATTTCACCGGTTGGACTAAAAATCAAGTCATCAAATAATGGCACAAGAAACGTCTTCACGCCATATGTATAATAGTTAATAGTTGAAATTGTGTATAATGCAATATTTGAAATGCCTTATATTTTTCATTTATTGAATACATTTTCTTTAAAGTTTCGAATATTTGTGTGTTACAATTCTTTCAGCAATACAGTTTTGCATGTTGGCAGAGAAGAACAAACAAAGCGAAATTATAGGCTACAGGCCAGTTTGTTCATATTGCAATTCTGGTAAATCCTCGGATGTATTTAGTTGACATTTTTTTTGTCAAAAAACCCAAAGTTTGAGTTGTTAATCAAGGAAATCGATAACCAGCCAAATGTTTTTATAAGCTTTACCTAATTAGAACCTGTTAAAGGCACATCACAAATTAACCCCACTGTGCACAAACTGGCTCTAAGTTCAACGTACAATAATTCTAAGTTGAAAATGCTTAAAATGACAATTTATGACTCGGATGAGTAAACGGGCATAATTATTTTATCCTAAAATATTAAATTAAAGTTAAATAACATATTATTTACGAAAACAAGTTGCCTTCTTTTTTCCACTATGAATACGAATCTGCTCTTATCGATTAAGATGGGATCGGGATGTATGGGGACTCGACGCAATAAATTACTAAGGCCGCCGATACCCGTCCTCTTCGTAATACTTTTTTGCTAATTGCATCGTTCTAACAAAATAAGTTGATAATATAATAAGTTTAAACAAACGGACTTTTCATATATTTAAAATACGTTATTCCAAAAACATAAATAAGGGTCAATTTTTGAATAGCCCAGTTAAACCTCACACAGTACTTATTCTTCGAACAAAGCATAAATCTGTTCCTGTTGTATAGTATTTATTTCTCTGATAGCTTTACTGATGATTGAAAAATCGACATGGAATAAACGCTCATGGTATCAAGAAAAATATATATTTTAGAATTAAAACAAAAATAAAGACAAATTAACTTCAGTAAAATATTACTCATACGCCAGGGTGTCTAAGTGTATAAATTTATTGTAATTATGTATCTATGTATGTATCAAATGTAACAACATTTTTTTTTTCCAAAGTCTAACAAACATTTCTGTTACTCATAATGCAATTTCAGTAAAAATATGCACTGTAAATAAATAATTATTAAAGCGTTCAGTTGGTTGTGAGTTCTTCGTCGTGTCATGATCTACATACAAATACATTTTGAGGGAAAACCAAATATTTTTTCCCACTCCGAGAGGACGCAAATTTAAAACAAGAACTGAAATTTGAAAAACTTATATTTTTACCCAAAGATTCATATACCAAAAATTCACAGATAAGAGAAATTGTATGTTTTTTTCTAAATTCTCTATATTGTAAAATAACGACACAAATTCGGTGAACACCGAGAATTGTATTAGTTCAATTTTTCACTTGAGAAACTGGAAACTCCTTTATATTTTTAAATAATGTTATACTTTTTGAGGTTTTACCAACGCCCCGCAAGATAACATTAAGAGGCCGCACTCTGCAACGTTTTACACATAAATATAATATTTTCTTTTTGCTTAAAAAAAAAATTGGGTATATTATTATACTTAAATTTGTCCTAGAATCTAAAATTGATACAAAAAAATTTCCTTTTTTTAAAAAATGTAATTAAAACAATTTTTTTCAATTTGGTCAACAATTTGTATTTCAACATATATTTAATTTAAAAATAAATAAATAATAATTTTATCATTAATTTGTGTAACAAATCACTTGTGTTCATATGAATTTAGTATTATAAAGTTGAATATTAAAGCAATTTTATTTATAAAGAAAATAATTCTTTTTTAGATAGCGAAATATATACGTATTGCAATTTTTGTATTTGAATGCAATAAATAATTTTCGCATGATGGACTTGATGTATTTCTTTGGTATTAGGTTTTTGTTTGTGTTGGCGGGCAGCTTTACATTAAGACCTTAAAGTTGTGATTACGCAACTGCAGCGGCTTTCTTTTGCACAACAGCATCAATAGCACGAGTAACATCGGCAAAAATTTCATCTACGGAACGCTCAGCATTTAGCTAGAAAAGAAAAAAAGCAAAATATTACTATTTGATAATTTGATCGTTTGTTTATTGTTTGATCCATAGTAAACAAGTCAGAAATAAAATACTGCGCAATTTGTTAAAATTGAAAGTGTCAAAAATTAAAAATGGCTGTTCGAGTGACCTCCTGAGTCACAAACCACCTTTTCTGCTTAAATATATCGATTTTCTCAAAACATTAATATAAAATACTGAAAACCCTCATAGAATTTTACTCTCAAAAAAGGAGCATGGTGCGCACAGAACAAATATTGACAATTCACACAAGTGAATATTAGTGTTGCGACTTCAAAAGGTTTTGTTTTGACAATTTTATTGGTCAAATAATAACTTTTTGACTAGAAATCATTTAAATAAAACATGTTTCAAAATTAAACTTACAATTAATGTTTTGTCGGTGTATTGCGAAAGAATGGCATTTGTATTGGTCCTAAATGTAGCAATTCGTGTTTTTAAAGTTTCTTCGTTGTCATCGGCGCGAACTTCTGTTGAAGCAGCAGCACGTTTCATGATACGTGTAACAAGAGTTTGCTGTAAAATTATAATATGAAACAAATCAATTTTAATTCTGCATAGATTAAGAAATATAAACTATAAATACATCAGCACAATCGAAAAAGATGATCAAATCAGCTGGAGCAATTTCTTTTTCAAACGCAGCTCCCTGGTCTTTCTCTCGTGGATAGCTTGAAAAATAAAAATGTTTAATTAAAATATTAGTGCAAATTTATTTTATTTTGTAAAAATTGCAATATTTATGTGATTTTTTGTTTGTATAAAACTTTTCATTTTTTGAACATTTTTGAATGATACAACAACAACTCAAGTGTTCTACCACTAAGTTGTTTGTTTGGCTTAAGTTATTATCAGACTTATTTGTGTGGTGCTGAGTCTTAATTATGTTCATTTTTATTTGAAAAGCTTTGTCCGTCATAGGGATTGAACTTAAGACATCAACTGTGACTGGAATTCGGAAGCCGACGGCCTACCCATCGCGCTACCGAAGCCACATGCTAAGCTCCATCTCAGTGCATCAGGTTTTGTTGCTTATCAAATGCATTTGAACGACTAGCATTCTTTTTAGAGCACACAAAGCTTGCTGTTATTGCATTCGGTTTCTTTCATTTTTTTTCTCCGTACCCGATTCATATGCCAACAATTCGTTGGTCGTACAAGGGGCGAGAGTTGTGAAAGATTTTGACGCTGGTCAGGGGTTTAATTTGAAATTTTTATTTAAACTTACCCATCAATTAGAAAGCCCTTGGCAGTTGGAAGGGACTTCTTAATGGCATTTGAAAGCAAAAGTAGCACATCGCTGTTGGATACTAACTTTCCCTCTTTCATGACTTTAGCTAGCTCTTGTCCTTTTTCAGAACCAGATTTTACCTGAAAACACAACCAAACGCTATCATATAAGCCAAAATATAAGAAAAAACAAATGTACCTCCTCTCGCAATAAGTCTCCACTGCTTAAATGTGTAAAATCGTATTTTGCAACAATTTTCTCACATTGTGTGCCTTTGCCACATCCAGGGCCTCCTAAAATCCAAACAACTGGAACGCCAACCTTTAAAAAATAAACATTTTTATTAGCCAACATAGTTCATTGAAACTGGTATAAAATAACATTTTTTCCACTGACAACTATTGGGATATAATAATTAAGTAAACGATTAGCTTGGAGGACATTGGAAAAGGTAGTGGTTCACATTTTTGGCGGCAGACTGTAAAATCGAAAATGTTTTTTTTTTTTGCTGGCGTTAGTATTATTCAGCGGCAAAGCAGTTTAATAATTTTGAAAATATACATCTCAAAGCGATTTTTTGCTGTATGATATGAATTTGTCTCTTCAAACTTACACCAATTTGAGCTCGTCTGATTTCCAGAGCCTTTTGTTTGTCATCAGATTCCTTCTTCATGGCCATTTGGTGACACATGAAAAGCTATAGGTATATATTCATTTTCAAATGTATACAAAATAAATGTTGGATCTATGTAAATATGAGTTAAAGTGTTGCATGCAGCAAAAAGCATCAAAAAGTTTAAATGGCAATATATTATAATTTGATTTTTTTAATAAATACATATACCTATAAGTTTTATGAACCTATTGATGTGCAGGACATTTTTAATTTCTGATTTTAATGTTTTTAACTTAATTTGAATTGGAAAAATTTCATTTTTCACCTATTTATGTACGTACATAACAAGGACTGTTTTAAGAAAAAATCAGAACTACCAACAAATCATTATTGAACAAAATTATACAGAAAATGTTCGTTTCGATTTTTTCTTAGACTTAGCCCGGTTGACTATTTTATGGACACTTTCTTAATTTTGTTGTTCTTACCAAGGGAAATACTTTCCAATAGAACTCGCCAAATTGGTGTAAAATTGCTGATGCTGAAATTTGTTTGATTTGCTTGCTTAAAAATTTTTTGTCGCAGTTAAGTAATTGAAAAAAAAAATGTTGAAAAATCATAAATACGACGCTCAAAACTTAAGGTTTCTGTTTGACTTTCAATTGAAATTGCATATGAAGTCGTTGAGGGAACACAACTAAGTGCGCTTATTCTGTGCGGGTAATACGTTATATCCGTATACAATTTTGAGATCAGATAAAAGTTGAATATGTTTTCTGTTTGTTCGAAATTAAAATAGGCAACAAATATTCGAACCTACACTGTGATTGAAAATTGACATTCGTAGAAGTGCTTTTTGTTGAACTGGTCGAAGAAAGGGCGGAGTGTTTAATTACAGGTACAGGACCAGGTACGTGATTTGGAGCTACCAATTTCAAATAGCAACTACCAGAAAACATAACAACTACCACTTAAAACAGTCCCTGGTACATTCATTAAGAACTTGAATGCAAAACAAAAAAACATATACATAGGTACTGAGTAGGTGTATAGTAGTTTTATCCAAAAATAAATACAAGCTATCAAAAACAAAAATTCATTAATCTTTGATTCTTTGAACAAATTTCAAAATCTCTGGCAGTACCTCTAGAACATGGCAAAAAGCCAATTTCAACGTTTTTGTTTGCATCCTGTTGAAGGAGTTCAAGTTTTTTTTTTTCTTTCTAACAAATAATTGATTTTTTCATTTGAGTGATTTGTATAAACCGTTTTGGTGTTAATTTATTGAGCATGACATTAGTGTAAACATTTAAAAATTCAACGGAATTTAAATAAAACATCTCCATCCATCAGCATGGAGTGGAATTTATCGGGGATATTAAATAATTAAAAGCGAATAATGGCATCATTGGAAAGAACAACTCATAGCTTTGGGAAAAGAAAGAAATGATGAATCCTGAAAAAGGGCACTACAGCTAGTTTTTTAAAATCTAAAATATAATTTAATTTTTTTGAGATAGTGGGCAGTTCGTATTATTTATCACTAATTATTCCGATTCTATTTGTGTTTTCCATTGGTTCGATTTGCATATATCAACACGCAGATTTTGCATTCCATTGGGCAAATAAACCATTATTTTTTGGTGATAATAGGTGTGTTCAGGAAAGGAAGATATCGGAGGGCCTCAGCAATCTCAGTTGCCTGAACAGGATTTCTCAGCAAAAATGTCAGTTTGGCTGTCAAAATACTGAGGAAAAAATTGTTTGGATTTGCTTCCTTAGCTTTTGACGGAGCAAAATCTCCGATATCTCTGTTTCGTTAACACGTCTATTATTGTCATGAATCGTTGGAGAAAAATTAATTTATAAGGAACAAATTCGATAATTTACTATGCTACAGTTTTTCAGTGATTGAAAAGTAAACTAGATAAACTAGAGTTAGCTAAGCTCTGGACATAAATTATATTATAATTAACTCAAGAAGAAGTTGTTTGGTGCATGATGCATGTGGAAACACTTAACAAGCTCAGATGACACAAAATCAAAAGCATCTGTGCAGTTAAGCCAGAGTCGACTAACCAAACTTGGTGACTTAACTCGTGTATCGAGCTTAACTTTAATCTTGCTCTAAAAAACTGGTCCTAGTAATTTTTTTAATAACTGTTGATTTGTTTTTAGATTACACATAGGCATATTTATATGTAGACTTTCAAAACGGCAAGTTATTACGACACAATTATTTACTTAATTTCTAATGTATACAACAATTATATACAGTGGCGGGCGTGGTGTGACCACATTATGGAAAGTTATTTAAAATAATAAGAAATTTATAAACGTATGTACATATGTATATGTAAGTCAATTTTGATTGATTTGACAACTGTCAAATTGGACTGAGCAACTGCCAAATTGGATTGAAGGATTGCTATGACTATGATGGGTTAATTTTTTGAGATTTAATTTCTGACATTTTGGAACAAAAAATTCTGCTACCGATTTATAAAACCATAGACTGTCAAATTAAATTAAAGGATTAATACGAAGATAATGTATTGAAAAACCTGTGGGTAATCTTATTTTTTTTTTAGATTACATTTTTGCTCAGGGAAAACGTGATCTTAGTGCTTTTGGGTGCCATTTGGAACGAAATATTTTGAGTACGCCAAAATTAGGTCTGTCAAGGTATGTCAAATTCTATTGAAGGATGGCTATTTTTTTTTTTTTTTTTTTTTTATTATGATTATGATGGATTAAAAAACCTCTAAGAAATCCGATTTGTTAAGAATTATTAGTTTTTGATTTAGATGAAGTTCTACCCGTGTGACTTTGAAGCTGCAGAAAATTCTGTAAACGCATTGACAGTATTCTGTGTTACCGATCGCATACGACTTGACTCGCCCCACCCTAGCTACGCCACTGAATTTATAATAAGGGTATTCATGTAACGAGATAATTTTTCGCTTTGTAGAAAAATATAATTTTACGCAAAAGGTTACATGAACACCCTATTAGAAATGTTTGCGTAAATGATAGAAACAAACAAATAAGTTAAGTCAAATGTCAAATTAAACGTCACAAAGTTTCTAAGTGTTTTTTTCTACCCTTTTCGCTTCAAATTTGTGAGATAAAATTCTATATTTTGCAGATAATTTTTCCCATACAAATTTTGACAGTTCATTTCTACCACTAGAAAATTCTGTCGTTTTTAAGCTTTCTTTGGGTTTTTCTGCGTTTGCAGGAATACCCCTAATAAAACTAATTTAAAACACTCATATAATTCTACTTAAACTACGATACAAATTTCAAAGAAAAACAATAATAAATTCAGAGCACACAGCTAAAATATTATCTAAATATTTCAAAATTCATTAAATTTATTATTATTTTCTGAGAATTACCTCAAGCACAATAGCAATTATGTTTATGGGGTACTTTAAAAGAAATTAGTTTTTGGGGTGCGTAGTTGAGTGTAGAAAAGTATGCTCAAATACCGCTCTATTAAAAAAAAAAAACAGCAAACATTAAATAAACAAATGAAAACAAGCAAAAACATAAGAAGAAATTACTCAGTTTTATATTTGAAAATAACTTAAAAAAAAAAAAACTGCTATTTATTTGTGTACATATTCATATTTAAAAAATCATTTAAACAATCATCGATAAATAAGAAATGATAAAAAAATTCGAAGTTTTGTAAATAGAATTTACGTTGTGAGTGAACTAATGTGAACTGGGGGAAAAGTGCGTGAGCAACGTATTTTCTTTTTGTATTTCTATTTCCTGTATACCTTTACAGTTTAAGCGATGATACGTAATTTCATTACTCTCTATATTTATAGCATAGGGTATATTAAAAGGGTGTACCTTATACATATTTTTCAAAGGAATTTCGGTTCGATTTACTATATCATGTACCTTAATTAACTATTTCTTTTTATTCAGGCCACTGCAATACTTTTTTAATATATAAATATAAAAATACTTGTTTGACCTTCTTAGTTCATGGAACATTATTCTTTTCAGACGACACACAACCTCTTTGTATGAGTCCAAGGTTCTTGTATTGATTACACAAGTAACAAGTTTTTACCCTTAGAATTTATTTGTTGATGTGTAAACATCTTAGCGCTAGGTATTAAGAAAAAAACAAACTCTCGGTATGGGTAAACTTGAAAGAGGAAAGACAAAATTACGGATACGCCACCATCTTGTTTATTTAGATTTTTAACTAATGGATGTGAATGGTTCGTGCATTGAATAGAGTAAATTGAGATAATGTGGTAAATGTCGGTAATGTGGTTGGGTATAGTAATACACCAACCAAGCCAAGGGTTTGTGCATTAAATAGTGTCGGGAAAATTATCATCATCATATAATTGTGGAAAATGCAGTTTTTTAAGGCATGGTGCAACTGTTATGATTTTAAGGTCTAAATTGGGTACGATTTTAAGAGTTGCCACATTCTCTAAAAGTACCTTTTTTGAAAGTGGAAGGTGAGGTTAGAAACAAAATTAAATACATATTTATGCTCAGCCCTGAATCACATGAAATAACATAACATGTTCGACGGGCGCCATTGGCAACCACATCAGCTTACTATATACTGTAAGCTATAGTATAAACTATATACTACACTGATGTTTACACATCATCCCCTTGAGTCCCGGTACTCACACATTTTTTTATTTAACATATAAAAATTTATGTTGTCAACTTTTATGACTGTTACGAGCACTCCGAAATGAGGAAAGTTTAGAAATAATCAAATGAATGGTGCTAAAAGTTCGGAATTAACTATATGAAATTAAAACATTTCGGACTTTTACTAATGTTTCTGAAAACTTCTACGTTTTACGGGTAAGTTAAAGAATTTCCCTTTTTTTGGAGTCTTACAGTGACAGATATATTAAATGGATTAACGGTTAAGAAGACTCCTTTGTCCTATACCAAACACAATTTCTTATAAATATTTAATAAATTTAATAATTGCTTAATTATATGTATAACCGGTACCAGACACAGAACATGTTGTGAAATTTCCCACAACATTATTGCAAGTTGTTATAGTTGGTGGTTTAAAAAAGCTCTTCGCACATGCATGACAGAATAAAGGTTTTGATTTTTTCGTTAAAATTGTATGTTATTCTTAAAGTTTAGTATTACTTTAACCTACATAACTGATTCTTTGGAAAAATAGATAGGTTTGTATATAATTGCAAAACAAAAATGCCATATGTTCCATTATTTTTTTTAGCTAAACAACAAATTTCAATTTCTCCCTTCCCTTTAAGTACCTACATAATCGCAAGTAAAAAATTGTAGGAAAAGGGGGTCTATTTTCCATAGCTCAGGAGGAAGGTACAATTTTCAACTATAGCTAGGGGGAATTTAGCCGCTTTACACCGTTTTAAATTGTGAACAATACAAAAAACACTAAATTAAACTCAATAACAAAAATATTTTTGTTGACTTGTGTAATAACCTAAATATGTAAGTACATATCTTTACCTCAATTAGGTCTCAAAGGACTTTATTTGTCATTTAAACTTAACCCGTTTTTAAATTGGATAGACAGTTGAAGGTTGGCGCAGTGTCAATGTCAAGTTAAACCGCTAAATGCGGGTCAATAATTGATTCGTTAAACTCCCTTTCAAAACCTTTCTTATTACCATTTTAGTAAGGTCATAAGTTCAGTTCCATGTAAAATCAAAAGGCTTTAATGATTTACACAATAAACAATTTTTGTTTCCTACAAAATGGTATACATAAACAAAAATCTTTTCTATATTTAGTTACATGAGAAAAGCATCCAACCGCAAAATCATTATTATACTAAGAAACATTCAGCTAGCTAATATATACGTTGAAAACGGGAGGAATTTTCGAAGCGAGACAAAAAAATATATACGATCCTCTATAAATTATAGTATTACACGACTGCATTGAGATATAAATAAATCTTTTTTTCAATGTCAAGTACAAGAGCGTACAAATAAAGCACAAGTAGATATACAGGGCATGTCTCTCAATTTTAAGAATATTATGCTAATCTTGATTGTCTTACAGCAAAAAAAAAAGAAAATATATATACATATACATAACATATATAAGCACAGGCCCACCCATCAAGGTCAAGTGCAAATTTAATGTAAATGTAAACCTTTGTGTTTTTGCAGTATAATACAGTGCTGTCCAAGAAAAAATGTTCGTTAAAACTTTAAAGGTAGCTATGAAAATGAATTAACAAAATCAAATTATTTAGAAAAAAGAATCAATATAAAAAATAAATAAATTAATATAAATCGGGTGGCACAACGGCTCATGAAGAACCAGAGCCTAGTGACTAACAACTCGCAACCATTCCTGTGTGCGCCTTTTGCGACAGGAATGGAAAGGACCTACAATTTTATGCCGAATCCGAACGGCTAGACGAGAAGCACTTATTCGTAACAAGTGATACTCTTGGAGGATTTCTTTACGTTTTCTTTACAAATTGATCCATTGTAGTGGCCAACTAAAATTCCTTTTCACTTAAGTTAGCTTTAGTTCTCTTTCACACGAGGAAACTGAGTTGCTCGCAACTTTTATACAGAGCGTATACATAGGGCGTATTCATAGTCATTTTTGACCTGGGTCTAAGTTAAACATAGATTTAGTTCAATTTTTGGACGTTGAATCTATTTTTTTAAGTTTATCATTTCAAAATATTTGAAGCTATTTGTGTAATATATCAAGTAAATTATCTTATAAAAATATAAAAACAATAATTTGTAATTAAAATCGATCTCTATTCATTGAGCCAAAATTGTCTTAAACTGTAGTTAAGTTAAACCTGGGTCTATTTGCGACTATGAAAATGCCCCAATGTTGAAATTAAACTCGAAACTATAATATGTCGGATGGGCACTGAAGCTAAAGCAGGTTACCGAACAGTCAAAAGTACTAGTATTTTTCCTATGTACAAAAATGAGAGCCAATGTTCAAAAATTAGAGGGAATGTTTCAAAATGAGAGCTAACCAAACATTCCCAAACTTTAAAATCAAACTGCTTTCGAAAACTATAACAGCTGGCAGACACCAAAAGAATATGAACAAACCGAAAACATTTTTACTTACGTATGTCTGTAAGTAGGTAATCTCTGAATAAAAGTAATAGGTAGCTTTTTTTTATTTAAACATTACAATATTGGGGCATATTCATAGTCAAACTATAAACCCGAGTCTAACTAAACTGGGGTCTAAGGTTAACACCCAGGTTAGAAACAGCTGCTATTCATTAAGAATTTGGCAGTTCTGTTTAGTTAAAAACAGGTCGAAGGTATATTCTCCTACAATTTTCGTACAATCGCCTGTTAATCCACTGAAAAAAAAAATTGGCACAATATTTCACTTCGCTGTTTTGTTTGTTATATTGTTGTGCTGCATTTTTTTAATTTTTGGCCAAACAAAAACAAGGTAAGAACATGTAAAACAAACAAAAAATATATAATAAACTAGTTGACCCGACTAAATTCATTTATGTACAATTTTTTTTCATATATTTCAGTTTGTGTATGCTTCGCTGATTTTGAAGTTGAAGCCTGGCCATTTTACGCTTGAATGGTCTTTCTAGGACAATGCATTTTTTCAAGATTGTGGGCGTACGCCAACGCGGTTTGCTTGGGACTTTTCACAATTGATTAAGGACACTGCCCTGAACATTTCCACTAAAAAATAAACCTGTACAAAATTTTGCCCGGGCAATGCCTAATTTGACTGGTCTATTATTAAAAACAATAAAATAACTAAATTAATAATGTCGATGTGTTTCAATGAAACCAAAATGATTGGCGTGTCGGCCAGCCTTCCGCTTCTTTACTGAAGAGATTTAATGGTAAAAACATTTTTCGTTTTATATTCAGGCGCGTGCACGTACAAAGCGGTAGGTTTCCCGATACGTGAGCACGCCACGTGGGATAGTTTGTGGCTTCGTTTTCATCCATCACGGAGTCCACGGATTCGAATATATTAACTCACTGACGAGTTGATTTTGAATGACGAAATTCAAATTAAATGCAGATAAATCTGCAGGGAACTGGTCATTTCGTAAAGCGACTTGCATGTTTGTTTTCAATTGCAATTTCTCTACGTATTGCAATAAAGCCGATGCTCTCAGGCCCTTCCTGGTGCCAATACGAATTTATCAAGCCTTAAATCGTCAAAATCAAAGTAACCGTTCTCGAGTTATGCACTAAAAACCATATGTTCCCGGATTTTTTTTGGACATTTTAGGGGATTTTCTTCCACCTTCCTATGCCCTTCCTTGAACTAATACGAATTTATCAAGCCCTAAATCGTAAAAATCGAAATAACTGTTCTCGAGTTATGCACTAAAAACCAGGTGTTCAAGGATTTTTTTCTAGAAATTTTAGGGGATTTTTTTCCAGCTTCCTATGCCCTTCCTTGAACTAATACGAATTCATCAAGCCCTTAATCGTGAAAATCTAAGAAACCGTTAAAAAGAGGATGATCCCTGATTTCCAATGTTCCTCGAAATTTGTCGGGATTTTTCTACAGTATACTATGTCCTTCCTTGGGTCAATACGAATTCATCAAGCCTAAAATCGTGAAAATCGAACGATCCGTTCTCGAGTTATGCGCGCACACACGGACGACATTTCTCTTTTATATATATAATATAGATGAAAAAGAAAATTTAAAAAGGCTTAGGGAACCGAACTGGTCGGAGGATGAAAAAAAAATGCTTCGGGAGCTGGTGACATTTCTTGTTTTAGTTTGACATATAAAAAATAAAAAACAACTTAATCAAAGGCTCTACCGTGTTTAAGGGCTAAGCTCCAGTTTATTATTAATACTAGGGTCTAAATTGTCTACCAATAACATAATCTCCACCTTAGCTTAGTAGAGACAAAATAAGAACTTATCAGACGACTATGAATATGTCCCATTATGATTTTCTATTATCGTCTCAAAATAATTCTTTTGAATGATTTTACTATGACTTCACTTTAAACAGAAAATAAATGACAAAAAATTATTGTGTACTGTGATAAGATATAAATACCCAGAAATGTCAAGATAGCGAATTGGTTGTATAAAATGAGCATACCTCTGTTTATCTTTGGGAGAAGGGACGTTTTATTGCGAAAGTTTTCGAACAACTTTTCGAAGAGAGCTCATAACTTAAGGGTGAGCGCTTGTAAATGTTCACTATAATTAGTGCCTGTCCACATTGGATTTTTAATGCTAACACAATATGCTCATTGTGTCGATACGATGAAGAGTAAATCCTCTCAGTTCAATATACCCATCCCTATCCCCCACCCTTGAAATCTATCTATCTTTCACTCACACAATAAAAAATCTATCATTTTGAATCCGAGAATATTGTTTGAAAGTGGCGCATCGGTGCAATTTGGGTGGAATATACCCATCTCTTTTTGACTCACATAAAATCTAACTGTCTCACTGCATGCACCTAGCATTAAAAATTCAATGTGGGCAGGCAATTAAGTTATGAGCGTTTAATAAATCCCGGCCTTATTGTCTATAACAAGTTTGGAGATTTTTTGAATAGAAGAAAAAATGAAAAAATAAGAATATTAGAAGCACTGAGTATTTTTAGCTATATATATAATCTTTTTTGACAACTCATGCTCTGCTCTAAGATAATGAACCTTCCTAAAAAAAAAAAAAAAAATAGTGTACATTTATTTCGAACAGCACTGTATGTTCGATATCAAAAAAAAAAAGAAAAAGAGAAGAGAAGAAAGACAACTATTTTATTATTGTTTCTTTTAACAATACCTAACTAACTACATGCAAGTATTGATAAAACAATGCAATATGATAACTGATTGCTTTATAAACAAACTACCATGCGTACATATTTTTTCTATAGCCGGTAAATATCTTTGGTCATTTAAGAATTTAAAGCTTCCGCAAAGAGTGTGATATAACAGCTAGATCAAAAGAGCACAATCATAATCAAGAGCTTCGTTTCGTGTATAGGCGAAGAGTGAATGGGATTTCTTTCACTTTTAATATGTATTTTTATTTTTAAATCTTGCCAGGAGATCGGTGGTTAATCAAGCTAAACAAAATACTTACATTTTTTTTAATCATCATCATGATGAAGAAATTTGTTGCTGTATTAAATATTTATTTTTAAACTATTGTAGGTGGAAAAAATATTATAACAAAAATATAAATTATTTCTTTTGTCTTTCAGCAAAAGAGATGTTAATTTTGCGATGATTTTTTTTAGTTATAAGAGATTATGAAGATTTTCTTAAAATATGCATGAATATCAGTATACAATATATACTTAAATATATTTTACATACCATTAATAAAAATTGAGCAGATAAAAGGCACATTAACTTTAAATTAATAAATTTTAAATCAAAAATTGTCACTAAATTCAAAATCACGCCACTCGATTTGAAAGAAAAACAAAAAAAAAACTTTTAGTGGAATGTTTGTGATTGAAAAATTCATTCAGCTATGAGCTTGCTATACTATGTGATCTGGCAAAATTAACAAAATAAATATTATATGGAAAATTAAAAAGGTATATGAATAATACGTCTTTATATTTTTATATATGTATATCCACCATATAGTATTTTATTTACAGTAAGGAATAATGTTTATCGATTTGTGTTTGAGAAGGAAATTTGTTAGATTTATTAATAATAATTAATAAATAAACGTGTTTTTTTGTGTAGAAATTAATTAATACTGCACTGAATGTTTTGCCTGAAGAGGCTGGGCCAGTTCATATTAGGTGAGGGATCTCAATAAAATACATGTGGGTCAATTTTTTGACGACGGCTTATATGAAGTTGTTAAGCCATTTTTTGACAAGTCAGCATATATAAAAATCTTGTACAAAACTATTTTATGTACATTTTTAGTAAGTACAAATTTATATTGAATTTCGGTGTCGTTTTTTTTTTTGTGAAATTATTTATTTTCATTTAATAGGAGTTGTGTTAAATCAAATGTCGCCCTTATATACAAAAAAATGGGTTTCGTTAAATGGAGTTGACTGTATTTCGTCAATTTGTATACCTATTGTCGTTGATAATTATAAAATCGATACCATTATAATACTCGTACTTCACCTGCAAAATATAGTTATAGATGTAGGTATAATATTTTTAATTAAAATCTTAATTAGCTTTTATTATCTTAACACTTTTGAAAAATGATAGTATAGATTAAGAAGCGATTTATTATGAAAAAGATTTCACTATCAATAAAAATCTTTTTTATACCTATTTGTGTTTTGTTTCTTAGCAAAATCCTTAGAGTTAAGAAATTATTGCATATAATGGTAGGATTTTGTCTTATAAATAGAGCCAATAGTGCATATTCATAGTCAAAGATAAACTCGAGTTGTACTAATCTACCCAATTTTACGTAAATTTGTTTGTTTATATTTTTAAAAGATTATCAATTTATTATACTACACAAATAGCTTCAAATACATATATTCACATGACAACCTATACAAATTAGAATCAACGCCCGGAAATCCAATTAAACCTAGGTCTAACTAATATACAGTTTAAAAATTACTATCTATGAATACGCCCTTATTTGTTTAAGAGGTTAATCATAGCCTGTTAGCTGCCAGAGGAATAAAGTTACTAGAAACATCTTCCATTTAAAACAATCACTGAAATATTCAATAATTCTATGTTAAATCCGTTATTTGAGTATTAGTATTTACGGTTCAAAATGTTGCTCCAACTACCATGTAACTCTCACCATTAGCAAATAAAATTATCTAACAACTTTTTATCTAAGGATTATTTTTTTAATGATGTTTTGACAATCCAGTTCAGTTCCTGTCTTAGAGAAACCGCTGTAAAAGATTGCAGGAATGTCGGTAACGAAGTTTGGTTATAACTCCATATAACTTTGACATTTCAAATCCGCACCAAAGTCGTTGCGGATCGAGTCAACTCCCCGGGAATAAAATTTTCTGTAATCGTCATAAAATTTTACTGAATTTTGAAGCACCTACCAAAATGAATAATAAATCATTGACCTTCAGAACATGAATACAAAATGACCGCTTATAATAAAATTGAAACCTCTGTTTCGCTTTCAAATAAAAGTGAGTCAATAACTCTTTGTTTAAATTTTGATTCACCCTGTAGTCGAATGTTTATGTTTTATGAAATGTTTATAAATTATTATGAACACTATTTATATTTACATACACATGTACATACATACATATAATAATTTATTTTTATTTCTCATGCCAGAATCATCAAAATAATTCAAAAAAATTAATATTTTATTAAATACACAACCCAACTTATTGTAAACTAATTTTAAACAATATTTTATTTCAAAAATTAAAGCTAAATGAAATTAACGAATGTTACTATATCCAGCCAGCCACACTGATGCCAATAATGGATGATGATTTTGTTGGCACAAAATTCCATAACTAAAATCGAGGATAAGACCATTGTTCCACTGTATTTGTTGGTGTACAATACTTAGCTGAACATATGTATGTAGGTATAATTTTCATGAAAACACTCATAGAACTTGCTGTCTTTGGCATACAAGTGTATGCTTCAACTAATTTTTAAAGTATAAAAACTTATCGAATTTGACCCACTGTCCTTAAGTCATTATTCCTGAGTCAAGAAAAAAGATAACACTCAAGAGACTTTTTTTTATCCAAAAAGAACACCCTCTTCATGATTACTCAGGCCAAAGCACCCTCGCATTCACTAGGTGAAGGTCAATAAGCACATTTTACTCGTTTCGGCCCCAACCCCTATTATTCTTATGAGAGTGCAGAAGACCTCTGAAACGTTGCATTAAGAGCGAGAAACTTTTTTTATTATTTCTAATGTAATGTACTTGTATGTACCTAATTATTATTTTAATTTTGTTTGTTTATTTTGATAAAGTTTTCGAAATAAGAAAGAAAATAACGAAGATATCTATGAAAAAATTAAGAAAGAAAATTACTTCTCTTTGAAAATAGAAAAAAATCATAAACTTTTTTAAAACTGTCACATATGTACATATCATGTATTCAAGGTAAAAGAAAAACCAACCAAAAAAAACCAACTCAGCAAAAGTATATGTTTTATATTTAATACACTAGGAAGAATGCGGTGCTTCATCTATTTTTGTACTCACCATAATGATTAATGAGATTTTATTTGACTTTTTTGTGTTAAAAAAATAAGGCTGCGTCAATGTAGACCGCGGTATAGGTTTTTATCGTCAAATAAGGATTTTCTATATGCACTTTTTGTTAATAAATGATAAATTGCAAGAGGTACTTCGCGACTTTCACTTTGTGTGCTGCCTTCGACTGGATTGAACTTTTTAACCGCCCTTAGTCAAACGAGCTTAGATAGTCACTGAAATTTATTTTTTAGCTTTTCAGTGTTTTTGTATACTTTTACTTAGAGATTAGACTACTCGATATCGGTGGTGGTGGTGGTTGAATTATTATACCTATGAAAGCACAGTCTGATATATAGTGCTTTTAATAAAAGCACTCATTATTCAGACTCAGAGAGTAATCTATTGAGTGAAGAACTTTCTGACAAAGATTCCTTCAATATGAAATAAAAATTACATTTTTTTATCTAACAACTTTTTATCTAAGGATTATTTTTTTAATGATGTTTTGACAATCCAGTTCAGTTCCTGTCTTAGAGAAACCGCTGTAAAAGATTGCAGGAATGTCGGTAACGAAGTTTGGTTATAACTCCATATAACTTTGACATTTCAAATCCGCACCAAAGTCGTTGCGGATCGAGTCAACTCCCCGGGAATAAAATTTTCTGTAATCGTCATAAAATTTTACTGAATTTTGAAGCACCTACCAAAATGAATAATAAATCATTGACCTTCAGAACATGAATACAAAATGACCGCTTATAATAAAATTGAAACCTCTGTTTCGCTTTCAAATAAAAGTGAGTCAATAACTCTTTGTTTAAATTTTGATTCACCCTGTAGTCGAATGTTTATGTTTTATGAAATGTTTATAAATTATTATGAACACTATTTATATTTACATACACATGTACATACATACATATAATAATTTATTTTTATTTCTCATGCCAGAATCATCAAAATAATTCAAAAAAATTAATATTTTATTAAATACACAACCCAACTTATTGTAAACTAATTTTAAACAATATTTTATTTCAAAAATTAAAGCTAAATGAAATTAACGAATGTTACTATATCCAGCCAGCCACACTGATGCCAATAATGGATGATGATTTTGTTGGCACAAAATTCCATAACTAAAATCGAGGATAAGACCATTGTTCCACTGTATTTGTTGGTGTACAATACTTAGCTGAACATATGTATGTAGGTATAATTTTCATGAAAACACTCATAGAACTTGCTGTCTTTGGCATACAAGTGTATGCTTCAACTAATTTTTAAAGTATAAAAACTTATCGAATTTGACCCACTGTCCTTAAGTCATTATTCCTGAGTCAAGAAAAAAGATAACACTCAAGAGACTTTTTTTTATCCAAAAAGAACACCCTCTTCATGATTACTCAGGCCAAAGCACCCTCGCATTCACTAGGTGAAGGTCAATAAGCACATTTTACTCGTTTCGGCCCCAACCCCTATTATTCTTATGAGAGTGCAGAAGACCTCTGAAACGTTGCATTAAGAGCGAGAAACTTTTTTTATTATTTCTAATGTAATGTACTTGTATGTACCTAATTATTATTTTAATTTTGTTTGTTTATTTTGATAAAGTTTTCGAAATAAGAAAGAAAATAACGAAGATATCTATGAAAAAATTAAGAAAGAAAATTACTTCTCTTTGAAAATAGAAAAAAATCATAAACTTTTTTAAAACTGTCACATATGTACATATCATGTATTCAAGGTAAAAGAAAAACCAACCAAAAAAAACCAACTCAGCAAAAGTATATGTTTTATATTTAATACACTAGGAAGAATGCGGTGCTTCATCTATTTTTGTACTCACCATAATGATTAATGAGATTTTATTTGACTTTTTTGTGTTAAAAAAATAAGGCTGCGTCAATGTAGACCGCGGTATAGGTTTTTATCGTCAAATAAGGATTTTCTATATGCACTTTTTGTTAATAAATGATAAATTGCAAGAGGTACTTCGCGACTTTCACTTTGTGTGCTGCCTTCGACTGGATTGAACTTTTTAACCGCCCTTAGTCAAACGAGCTTAGATAGTCACTGAAATTTATTTTTTAGCTTTTCAGTGTTTTTGTATACTTTTACTTAGAGATTAGACTACTCGATATCGGTGGTGGTGGTGGTTGAATTATTATACCTATGAAAGCACAGTCTGATATATAGTGCTTTTAATAAAAGCACTCATTATTCAGACTCAGAGAGTAATCTATTGAGTGAAGAACTTTCTGACAAAGATTCCTTCAATATGAAATAAAAATTACATTTTTTTTGTTCAAAAATAATAATGCATACATTCATATGACGGTATGTAAGTTTAGTTAAAACACATAAATCCTTTTTCAGTGAGTTCGGAACCCTGTTAACTTAATGCATTGATTTTATGGATACATAGTAGGTATATTGTATAAATGTATAAACAAAAGTGCTAAAGAGGAGAGGAAAACTACATGTGACCAAAAAATATTCGGTGTGGCATGCAATTTTGAAAATTTGTTGTCTTGAGTTGGATTCTGCTCTAGATAGTGCTAGTGCCTTAAAAGATAAAGGACAGTAAAGTTTCCAAGATAAAGTTTCTTCAAATTATAAACTGAGTGGTTTTCGAAAACTTTCTACATATTCCTAGGTCCCAATGTGTCCCATCTGAAGCCTAGTAAACTGCTGATGCGAAACGATAAATCCCATACAAAAATGACACAACGAAATCATAAACGAAAAATTTCGGTCTGCTTTTCGTTGAGCGAAGTCGATAATTGAAGCAGATTATTTGGAGAAGTCTACACCCTTTTTTTG
The DNA here is from genome assembly GCA_949320155.1 of Melangyna quadrimaculata. Taxonomy (NCBI): domain Eukaryota; kingdom Metazoa; phylum Arthropoda; class Insecta; order Diptera; family Syrphidae; genus Melangyna; species Melangyna quadrimaculata. The sequence continues at coordinate 189,155,978 of OX439484.1, forward strand.
CACAGAATTAATTGACCAGACCATTAATTATTGTGTCCGGAAAAATGACATTTGAGTGTCATTAGTATTTGTTTTTTCTTTTATTACAGCATGGCTTTCTGTGATTGTTTTTGCTTTGTGTTTGTATTTTTTGTTTGATATTGGTGACACTTGCAAAGAGAATTTTTTCGCTGTGGTTCCCGTAGGTAAGCATTTCGCTGTCGTACTGGAGACCAAAGAAAATTTTCGTTTCGCATCAGCAGCGTACTAGGCTTGAAGCTTAGTATGCTGCTGATGCGAAACGAAAAATCCCATACAAAAATGAGACTACGAAATCATAAACGAAAAACTTCGTTCTGCTTTTTGTTTTGATGTATAAAGCCTGATCCACATCTGTGTCGTCTGCTGGTGTAGTCGTGTGTCGCTATCGCTACAATGTATTTCATATGCGTAGAACCATGTTTATCTCGTGTGTTGTGTTGCCGTGTGGCGCATAAAATATGAACAAAATGTAAAGACAGCGACACACGACTCCACAACACAACAGACGACACAGATGTGGATCAGGCTTAAGCCTAGTACGCTGCTGATGCGAATCGAAAAATCCCATACAATAATGACACAATGAAATCATAAACGAAAAATTTCGTTCTGCTTTTCGTTTTGCAGTACGCTGTTCAATGAGCGAAATCGATAATTGTAGCAGATTATTTGGAGAAGTCTACAGGCTCTCCCAAACCAATGCGAAACATTCGTTGCGGCGAAAAAACATTCGTCAGTCAAAATTAATTCATATGTTTCTCTGACTGACAAATGTTTCTTCGCCGCAACGAATGTTCCGCATTGGTTTGGGAGAGCCTTATATCGCTTTCGATTGGATTTCAGAACAGTACAACTCCTTTTTGATTACAATCGAATTATTTTCTGTTGTTCCAAGACTAATTTGCGAAAAATTAAGTGTGTGTATGTGAATTGTCTGACATTTATGTATATTTTCCATTTTCAGTCGAGTAAAATTAATTTGCCAAGTTATCCGATGGAAGAGCTTATATGTATTTGTGTGTTCCGGGTATACTCCTTTATAAAATCCGGAACAGAAAATAACTCCGAAAACATTACTCGGAACAGCCAATCGAATTTTTTTTGGAGTAAGTGGAGTCAAAAAGGAGTAACTCCGAACCTCCAACCGAAAATGACATTAATACTACGTTTTCATTAGAGCCGAAATGAGGTAATATCGAAATTTGGAAAAAAGGTGTTTTCATTATCAAATTATCTAATTTCATTTGACATCTCATTTCATTTTGAATTTGAAATGGCAGTTAGCCGTTTAGTTTTGTTGTTTTCTCTTTCTGTTTTATGCTGTTGAGTATATAGTGTATTGATATTTTCATACAAAAGCTTTTAAGAGCTTTTGAAACTGATTTCCGCTAAATGCATTCACCTAATTTCCAACCTAATTTCGTGCAAATGAGGTTGAAATTACATCATTTTGAAATGTTATTTTGTATGGGAAATAAGGTAATTTGGATCTCATTTGGAACGAAATTACCTCATTTGGCCCAGTGAAAACGGCATATAAGGCACACGACTCCACAACTCAACACACGAGACGGGTGTGGGTTCCCACTTTGAAATTTTTTTTTATAGCTTTTTTTGTTTTATGCTGTATTTACATGTATCTTCGTCTGCAAATATGAAAAAAGTAGAGCGAGACAGATGTATGCCTTAACTCCGAGCGCGTGAAAGAGAACCATCAAGAAGATGAACATGTTCGTCTTCATATCTGCATTATGGCACTTCCTATAATCTTCATGCACGAAGATCTTCTGCATTTTGGTGTTCCCTCTCTATCCAATAAATGTACATTTTAATTTTGCATCCCCTTTTTTTTGCAGAAGTCGGACGAAGATACATGTAAATCCACCATTATTTTTGGCTACATGAAGTATGAACGGTGCTTCAGGTTTTTAAGTAATCTGGCAACGCTTCAACATATCTTTGAAGAAAAAAGAACGGTAATTAATAGTTTGACGTTTGTTGTTTTTTTCCGACTAGTTTTTGTTTATAAACATAAACAAAGAATTTATTTATAAAAACAATAAATTCAAAATACAATATAAATCGATTTGTTTTGGTAAGCAATAGTGTTAAAGTAATGTTAAAATTTAATTGTATTTATCTTATAATGTACTTATTCAAAGTTAAACGAAATCTCTTGTATTGGCGAAAAAAAATTAAAAAAAACTACTAATTTCCTTAACTTACCGGTTGCTGTTGGCTGCTGCAACTGATCTAAATCCGGCTGCTTTATTCTTCTAAACTTTTAACCCCTCCTTGTCTCGTAGATGTGCAAAGATACCTAATCTATGTCCTCGAATGCAATGTTCCGATTTTGTAAGTACCTTTGCTTGTACGCGGTTGCCGGTTTCTTGTTCCTTCTTACTCTTGATCTGATGTACATAATGTATTGATGCGCCGTATGAATTGGTTGGGTCGGCTACCGTACTGAATCGATTAATTGTGATTCAAATGGGTTGTTATGATAACATACTCACAGTTAGGCTGATCAGAATTCGCACCATCACTCTCCCAAACCAACGGGAAACATTCTGTCAACAACAAAACTTTCGCCCTCCCAAAATTAATTTCAATGGAGATAAACGTGAGCACCCACACTGAAGGATAGCGATTTCCCAAATAACCCCGACGGCAAAAACGTTTCAAACAACGAATGTTTTGCGTTGGTTTGGGAGAACCTTAATAATAAAATAATTCTTGTCTATTTGCATTTTTAATGAAGACCAATATTTATTATTGCAATGCATTACAAAAGGAACACAATTTAATATGCACTTTTGCGTTGATTGTTGCAAGTGCATGAAAAAAGTATTCAAATTTACGATGTGCAGCTTTTTGACGATTAGGCACAAAGTTATATCATTCGTAGTAGCCCGTAGCGTAATGGTTAGTGCGTTCGACTGTCACGCTGGAGGTCTGGGATCGCTTCCCAGCCTCGTCCACCTAAAAACAAAAAAGTTTTTTTTCAGGGCTACTGCCTCTTGCTTGGAATTGACAAATCCTCCAAGAGTATCACTTGTCACGAATAAGTGCTTCTCGTCTAGCCGTTCGGATTCGGCATAAAATTGTAGGTCCCTTCCATTCCTGTCGAAAGGCGCACACAGGAATGGTTGCGAGTTGTTAGTCACTAGGCCCTGGTTCTTCATGAGCCGTTGTGCCACCCGATTTATTTATTTTATTTTTATATCATTCGTTTGCAAATCATTTATGTATATGAACGGACCTTTTGTCTGGACTGTGCGGTCATATTTTTTGTATGTACTTTTCTCAAACCACACATACTTCGGCCCTTTTTTTCGACTTTGGTATTTTTTTCCACCTCCTTTCAGTACTGAATATTCACCCTGCAGCCCTAAAATCTTTTATGACATTCATAAGCTTTTAAATAGGCATATTTTGTGTATCGTGACCAGTTTCTGTTGTTTTTATTATTAGTCTTAATAAATAAAACAAAATTTTCATTTTATCTTTAAAAATCCAAACATTTCAATTAATCTTTTCAGAAATATATATTACTCGTATATTGATAAAATTAAAACAAATAACAAAAATGGAATCATTATACGACTCAGATGATGATTTCAGTTATAGTGAGCTGCTATTTGAATTATCTGATATAACTCGACAAACTTTGCAAAATCTTACAATTGCATCTCATCTGTGTCCAATAGAAGATTCTCGCATAGATAAACTGCAGAATGAATCAAATGAGCTGAAAGAACAACGAACAAACCTTGAAGAACAACTCAAAAAAACAAAACGCAAACGATGGTGCAGCTGGTGTCTGCTGGAAGCCGTTTTTCAAAGTGAAAATGAAAGGTTTTATTGTTGCTCCAGATGTGAGCAATTAGATATATTGTTATCCAAAGAATTTTAGAAACATGTATTAATTATTACAAATTGGTTGAACATTTTATCATAAAATGTAAAAAAAAATATGAAAAATATTCCTCATTTTGTTATATTCAAAATAAATTAAGACAATACCTATAATGTTTTTATTTAAATACTACTTTATTGTTAAGAATTTAAAATCGCCTTCCTCCTCGTGAACCGCCACGACCACCAAATCGGCCACCGCCACCACCTCCAAAACCACCACCGCTGCCACCTCCAAAACCACCACCGCCACCACCTCCGAAACCACCACCACCGCCACCAAAACCACCACCACCACTACCACCTCCAAAACCACCACCACTACCGCCTCCAAAACCGCCGCCACCACCAAAACCACCGCCACTTCCAAATCGACCTCTTCCTCCGAATCCACCTCCGCCATTTCCAAAACCACTACTTCCAAAGCGACCACCGCCGCCACCACCACTTCCCCCAAAACCTCCGTCTCCTCCATCCATTCGTCTCATTTTATTTGGTGGACCTCCTCCGGCCCTGCTTTGAAATGGTAAAACACCAGTTTCACGACTCAGTTCAAAATCGCCAGCATCCATAACGCATAGGTCTTTTACTACCTGAACTAGCCTGGCATTAGCATCATCCAATTTTAAAACATCTTCTGGATTATTACATGCAATGGTGACCAACTCCTCGACTGCGGGCTTCAAAGCTGCAATTGTAGCAGCTGATTTTGGATCCATTTCAAAGTTCAACCAATTGTCGAGACGCACAATGTTATCCTTGATCCAATCGACCTTTCGGCATCCAAACAAGAGCAAATGTAAAGGAGCCACCATTGTCATCTGCTTGCAAGAAACTGCACGCGTCCGAATCTTCTCACCGAAGATAAAGAATGGATATGTAAAAGTAACAGCCAAATTGCTGCAGTTAACCGAAGTCTTGTGAATCAAAGCGGCCTTTGATTCAGTCGTGAGAACCTTGCGTTTTTCTTTATGGTAGCAAACATTTGGATACAATCCAGAGCACAGCAGGGCAATTGTCATATCTAACACAGGGTCACTGGAATTGGCATCAACTTTTCCAGTTATCATAGACTCTTCGGGGAATCCAGCCTGCTGGAGCAGATCCAGAAGTTGGTTCCTGGCATCCGCCATAACTCGCATGGTTGATAGTTGCAAACCTTTCCATTCACAGAAACGAATCTCTTCATCCTCGCCCTTGTGGCGGGCATTTTCCCACATCTGGGTTGCTACAACCATAGCCACATGATCGGAGCACTTTTTCCCACCCAAAGCCTTTTGATGATTAGCCAAACGTCTTTGACCCATATCGAGAGCAAATACCTCCGAAAACGTACTCGAATAGGCTGCCATTCCAGAGAGAATGTCTCCACAACCGAATATGGTACCTAAAATCATCATCTTACCCAGACGTGGCTCGATAGGAAGACGAGCTAGAATCTTACCAAGAGGAGTCAACTCATCCATAGCATCTAAACATTTCATGTCACGCAGAAGCACTTCAGCTTCAATTACAGCATCAAGTGGTGGTGGTTCGATGGCTTTGGACAAGAACTGATGAATCGAACCCAAACGCAATAATTTAATGGTCAGAGCCATTTCGTGAAGTGGCGTGCGGAACATCTCCGGTGTGAGTTGTTCCTCAAGAGCATCAAATCGAGCCTTCGAACAAAGCGTGAAACAAATTCCAGGACGTACACGACCAGCACGACCCTTGCGCTGCTCTAAGTTTGTCCTACTGGCCCAGACTGTTGCGTAACTGGTAAGATTGTTGTGGGAGGTGAACATCTTCATGCGAGCTTTGCAAATATCAATGACAAATACGACGTCATCGATGGTAATTGAAGTTTCAGCAATGTTGGTCGAAAGGATGATCTTAAAAAAAATTTAATTATAATCAAAAAAACAGAGAAAGGAAACTTCTACAAAAAATTCTTACCTTTGTTACTCCATCAGGAACAGGCTCAAAAACTTTCCGCTGATCCTCCCTTGGTATTTGGGAATGACATGGTAAAATCCTGAAGTTGGGCCCACTAAAGTTAGAGCTGTTTTGCAAAAACTTCATCAGTGCAAAAATTAAGTTCCAACCAGGCAAAAATATAAGTATAGCTCCAGGAACATTCTTACTCTTGATATGCACCAAAAGTGATTCAATTAACTCAAAACTACATTCGGATTCGGAGATCAAACTCATTGAACTACGAGTTTTTTGTGAATACTTGGGATCATTGATGACTTTGTTTAAATTTTTAAACTCTGCCCCATCAGCATTTTCGGCAGCCACAGATGTTTCATCTTCTTCCTTTTCTTTGCGATCCTTTCGGTTTTCTGGAGTTGGCACAAAACCAGTCATTTCGATACAATCCTCCAAAAAGTATTGTTGAACGGGATAAGCTCGGCCGGGAACTTCAATTACTGGACATCCACCATAATAGTTAGAGAACATAGTCGTATCGATCGTGGCCGACATAAGTATGACCCTCAAATCAGGATATGTATGGATCATGTCACGAAGAATAACCAACAGAAAATCGCTGTTCACATCACGTTCGTGAATTTCATCAACAATAATGTGGGAAATACCACGTAGGCCGGCTTCCAATTTACGCAGCAATACTCCAACTGTACAGAAGAGAATAGCACCATAGGGGCGAGGCATCGCCGATTCGAATCGAACAGAGTAACCAACGCTCTCGCCGAGATTTTCACAACGTTCATTGGCCACACGCTCAGCAACAGAAATAGCTGATATACGACGTGGTTGAGTGATATAGATGTTACACCAGGCACCCTGGCCTGAGCTAATATAATCCTCCAGAATGTACTGAGCAATTTGGGTTGTTTTACCACAACCAGTATTACCGCGAATGATAACCACTGGAGAGTCATTGATTGCTGTCATGATTTCACTTCGCATTGCTGATATTGGGAGTTTCTCACGGAACTCAATGAATTTCTGAAATAGAAGAACAAAACAAAAATTATAGGAATCTGTTATTCTTATTAGCTATTATCTGTTTCTGTTCTCGTTTATTTGCTACTAGCTGTGGCTTCTTCTGGACTTCAGACGGACACACAAAACTTTTTAAATTTCCAATTATGTCTATTCCACCATTAAGCGAAAGTAAAGCCCATCTTCAGAAATTTAGGAGTTATACGTGAAAAACGAACATTTTGGACATTTTACTTTTTTTAAATGGCGCCATCTTCTTAGCGGTAAGTCGTAGGAAACAAATTGGCAAAACAATTTTTCTTGCCGAAGGCAAGATCTTAAAGTTTTGTATGAAATATTTTTCAATCACATCTACTGTTTGTGAGTTATATGCGAAAAACTGATATTATCGACATTCAACTTTAAATAACTTACTATTGACTTTTGCGACTGTATTGCTAATACAAAAATAAAGATGATTGCGTTAAAAAATCTCCACTGGGATTTTTTGAAGTTTTGGGCAGTTTTGGGCACAATTTTCCCTCCTGAGAAATTATGCCCAAGAAATTTCTTTGAGCAGAAGTTTTTGGTCTGTCAAATATCAGGTTGCAACAAACCGTTCCACACTTTGTCGGCAGTTTTCCTCTTTAAAGCTGGCTTTAGACTTTCGGTGTTATCATCGGTGTACGTTGTTCGTTGTTGTTCGTTCGGGGAACAACGAAAATGTAAATGAGAAAACCGAACAACGAACTAAGAACGAATGAAGAACGTGCAAATTCAAATCAGGTCAGAAATTTCGGTGTTCGTTGTTACCCTAACAACTTGTGTTTAAAGGTTAAAACTGTTTAAATGAACATTGTTTTGGAGTGTCGTGCAAATTGTAGGGACATTTTCGAAGTTTTTTTAATTACTGAATGGCACAAGAAGCCTATTTATATAAATAAACAATTTTGTAAATAGAGTTTAACTTACTAATGTAAATGCTTTCTTCGTTGTTGAGAGAAGAACCAACACCGATCAACGGACAACGAATGAAGAACGAAAGTCTAAAGCCAGCTTAAGAGAGAATTTCATCCTCACTATTCAAAAATTTTATACGACTGACAATTTCTGCCCAAAAATCTTATGATCAAACCTAAAAGGTGTGCTATATAAAAGCGTGAGTGATACATTTAAGTCATGTTGTACATCATGTTTTCCAGATAAAACATCCCTATATACAACCACCCTAATTTCAGTTATAAAATGCGGTATACAAAAAATAAATAAATTGCGTGTTGTAACAGCACGTGAAGAACCAGGGTCTAGTGATTTACAACTCTCAACCCTTCCTACGTGCGCGTGTCGACAGGAATGGAGGGGACCTACAATTTTATTCGGAATCCGAACGACGAGAAGCACTTATTCATGACAAGTGATACTCTTGGAGGATTTGTCAATTCCTCGCAAGAGGCAATAGCCCTGAAATGTTATTTGGACTGACAATTTTTGCACCCAACAGGGTTGGGCAGATGTTTTTTGACATGTGTTAATGCGAACGACGACGTTGCTGTGTGGATATCAGTCTTATCTCGATAGGTATATAGTTCATCAACCAAGATATCTGTCGGTAGTAGTATGTTTCTTGGTTTGTTTTGTTATAGTTGTTCTCGCAATAGACTCTTGAGAGTCACAAAGAGAATACAAATATTGCATTTAGAATTTTACTTTCACTTAAGTTGGGACAGTTGAGAGCGTTACATTTATGAAAAAAAATTACCTGATATTCTGGGTTATTCATTCGTTTTTCTTTTGTTGTAGCCTCTAAGTCACTGCAAAGCTCATCTAAACTTGCATTGGCCAAATATCCTTCGTCGATATTACATGCATTCCAAGCATTCCAGTTGGGCTGGGGTGGAGCCCAAGGAATAACAGCACCTTGAATCTGGGAATCATTCAACTTTCTTTGAGTTTCCTTCTTCACACCAACCTAAAAAAAATTCATATGACACGTATTCATTTTTCCATTCATGAGCATTATTATTATCAAATGTCTTACCATTAAACTAATTGGAGCATTTTCTTCTGGAGAACCTGACGGATTGGCAATTGGTAGACCCAATTCTTTGGCGACATTTTCAACCTCATTAAGAAGATCTGGATTTACTTTGACTGTGTAAGGTTTAAGCTCCTCATCGTCCTTGCGTTGCTTTAAAGTCCCCGAAAAAGCTTCAATCACACCCAAATGGTACAATTGACGAACCAGTGACAGAGCACATGATTTACTCGCCGATTGTTTATTCGATCCGGTTTCGCGAGAAGTTATGTTTCGTTTCAATTCACGAACATAGATGTGCATTTCAGCCATGAAACTCCTGTTGATGGACAAAAGGGGTTAAACCATCGTATTTAAATAATATGTTCGTGTTATTGAAATGCAAAGTTAATTGAACATTTTTAAGTACTTAATTTACAGATCGGGCTTCTGATTGGCCAGCTGTCATAAATTGAGCAACACATTATTTGCATTTTGTAAATTATTTAATTTTTTCCTTTTTGTTCTAAGAATTCTGTAAACAGAGGATATTAACGCTGAGGCCACACGAGCCAGTACTGGCAAGCCAGTTGACTACATAGATTGACTGTAAATTTCCTTTAAGTTTGCATACTTAGTTGAAGAAAAATTAAAAAAAAAGCTTTCTTCAGTAGTCGGCCGGGAGGGGCCGACTTAAGAAGAATTGAACAAATTTGTCTTCTAAAGTCGGCCCCCTTCTAAATAATTACAGAAAAATAATTTGTTATGTTTTTAAACCAAAAATAGCTAGTTTAAAGTATAAATAACATAAAAACACACACATAGTGTATATACCTCCAATATCTTGAAAATTATACAGTTCTTTTTGATTCACTTCCACTATTTATTTTTTTTTGCGAAAAACCACAAATCCGACTCAGACAAAAACTTGAAGCAAACTTACATTTTTTACAAGAAAACCAGTAGTTGCAATGGAATGAAATTTTTTACCCTGGAAGATAAAATGTTAGCCTATTGAAAAATATTTTTTGCAGGGAGTACTTTATAACGAAGTGGCCGACTATTAGCGGGGGCCGACCACTAGTGCCATCACCCTGTGTGTTAGTAAGAAAATTTAAATGTATTGTAACTTGTAAGTCAGTTCTGGCTCGTGTGGCCTCAGCGTAAGCTACATAATGTAGATTATTTTTTAATGCCTCAATAAATTTTATTCATTCATTTTCTTGTCCAGCTGTTATAGATATAAAATGACTTTTAATTACGTTTTTTGAAGTTTTTTACCTGAATTTTCAGCAAGAAATTCGCTACTCAAAATTCAGCTGATAACTTTATAATTGGCGTGTTCAGCAAAACCAGATATCAGAGACTTTGCTCTATCAAAAGCTGAGCAAACTAATTCAAATATTATGCTGAGAAATTCTGTTGAGGCATCTGAGATTGGTGAGACCCTCTCAAATCGCCTTCTCCTCAACACGCCTATTATAAAATCTAGGCTCTCCATACAAAACTGGAATTTCGGATCATTTTGCCTTCAACGACATAAATTAAGTACTTAATTTTCAGAAGTTTGCATATTTTTGCATTGAACGTACCCATTGTTACCAAACCCCCCATAGAAACTCACCTGGCATAATGGCTTTCCAAGTATTAAATCTCGATTCACTGCGAAAGTTTTGGCTGGCAGAATGTTGTTGTGTGTACCCTGCGGGTGGAAAACCTTTTTGTTTTGGGTTTTGTGTAAATATCATAACACTTGCTAGTTGTGTCATGAAGTTTACACAGGAAAACCATGATATTTCATTCCACAGTGAATCGAGATCTATTGTTAGCCGAGGTTTAGCCCGCAAGAATACAAAATTAGAACGTTTTCGAGATCATGCAAATGTTTTCATAGAGTAGCTAGATAGCATTTGATTGGATTTCTTAGCATTCTCTACAACGTTTTTTAGTTTCTATTCATACGAGGGCTTCGTTTGTATATTTCATTTTCCAATTTAACTGCTTCATTGGATATTCTCAGATGAAAATCCAATGCAGCAGCTGTTTCTACAAGCAAAATAAATCAAATTCACCAACATACCTGGAGTGATCCGGGCCGACAGCAGTGTATTTGTAATCGGCTTGGATCTTGTTCATTTGCATGAATTGATGCAATTTGGCTTTGGCATTCTCAATTGTCCAATTACCGTGAATTGCGGCATTAACGTCGAGCGATTCTGCTTCTTCCATCTTAAGTTGTTGCTGGGCTCGATCGATAAAATTGAATTCACGATTTTCCATTGGGCGGTAGGCCTGTCCCAAGTCCTGGGGGCCCATATTATCCGAAAATACTCGTCGGTTCTGGTTTGCACCTCCGAGACCATTATCACCTCCGCCGGCACCCCCTCCTTGCCCACCAGCAGCTTCGCCTGACTGGCCACCCCCACCAAGGCCCATATCACTCGGCACATCGTTGGCTGGGATTTTGCCGCTTCGGACGAGAAAATTAAGAAAATCTCGAGCGGCATTGCGCTCAGCATCTTTTTTATTAGTCGAGTTTCCAGCAGCTACATAAGGAAAAGGAGCGACCCGAACTTCACAGAGGAAACGTTGCCGATGTTTCGGGCCTGATTTATAGTTGAGAAAATTATGTAGATACATAAAATCGATTTTTCGTATAGAAAATTGTAAATTTGATTGTACTCACCAGTTGGCCGGACGTCGAATGTTGGGTCGGCTTTGTTTTTAGAACACCATTCGTGAAAGAATGATTTTATATCAGCCATTTTGGTGGAATTAGTTTAATTAAGAACTATTTGGCAAATTATTTGTTACAGATAAATTACTTTTTCTTAATAATGTGCAAAAGATACAAGCTGCTCAAACGAGAGCGCGAGGTTAATTCAAAATGGCCAAAAATTTAATTTTAATTTTTTTTGTATTATTGGAGAGATAGCTTTTTGGAGATTTTTATAACTACGAAAGAGCCACTAGCCGAAAGCCGAACAAATAAATTAATCTTTTAAGCACTGGCTACATTGGATTGGATTAATGCCGGACTTACACGAATTCGAATGACAAAATGTCATTATTTCTGTGATTTTCTTGCCATTTTCATGTAAATGGTTTTCATATTTGTGATAAGTTTTGTCATTAAAATAATGATAGGCAAAACCATCATTAAATATTGTCAAAATGTCATGACAAAATTTATTTACATGGTGATATATGAGAGTGCACACACTAACGCGGTAGAGAAACATTATGAATTAATTTTGACTGACGAATGTTTCTTCGCCGCAACGAATGTTTCGCATTGGTTTGGAAGAACCTCTCCTTTTTTAAATTGCATAATACGATACAAATTTATATGAACAATTGAATTTAACAAATAGTTTTCATTAAAACTAGTTAATGAAAACTATTCGTAAAATTCAATTTCAAATATAATTTCAAAAGGCTCAGTTTCAGAAGAAACAAACTACTTCTTGTACGTACAAGTTTCACCAATTATATCCCTGCTTTTTAGATTCTCAGCCCAACTAACAATTTTACTCCAATATTCATCCATAGAAGCTATTTACAATCGTTTATTGCACTCTCTTTAGTACTCCATAGAGTTAAAAAGGAGAACTTTTTAACTCCTATAGCACCTTAAAGAAGGAAATTCAGTTGCTATGAAGAACATTCTAAGAGAGTTCAGCCTCAACTACATAGACCTACTTTTGTACAAAAGTACAAAAGTGAGAAATTAAAATGCTCACTAAAGAAACATGCTTGCAAAAAAACATACGAAAATTGTACTGACACATAAATTAAACCACCATGCACAGTTCTCCACTGTTTTTTTGCAAGCAGGTGTCTTCAGAATAGATATTTATTTCTCACTTTTATACTTTTGTACAAAAGTAGGCCTATGTAGTTAAGCCTTTCGAAAGAAGTGCTAAAGGATAGTAAAGTATAGAGTGTGAAGAAAAATTAAAAAAAAAAAATAAAGTAGGTAAGCCTAGGGATCGAACTCTGGATGCCTCGCACTACTTGTAAAGCTCGCTAACCACTCGGCCAATATCTTATATGAAATAAATAGCATTAAAATCGATTGACTTTCTCAAAGAATTTTATAACTCATAATTTATCTAAAAAAAATCTATTGAAAGCGTTTTAGCCTGCCGCACGTGAATTAATAGGGGTATTCACGATCTGGTGCAACGAGCCTAGTAAAAGTGCGAAATTTTATTTTTTTAAGTGGATCGTGAACGCACTTTTCTTATCTTCTTGCAACACTAAAGCAAATGTCAAAATTAGTTTGACATTTGTTATTTGTTTTTGTTTCGAACATATCTGAAAATTTCAATTTGATTTAATTTAAATTTTGTTCATAAAAAGATGCCAAAAAAACGGAAAAAGAAAATATTACCAAATCTTAATTATCGTCCGAATTTTAAATGGAAAATAATAGTAAAAGATGATGACGACGTCACATCAATACAATCAAGATAGCAAATTGGATGTATCCAATAAAAACACCTTTGTTTCTGTTTAACGTAATCAAGAATGAGTTAGCTGTCAAAAACACAATTTACAAATTTTACAATGTTGTATTTTTCTGTTGCAATAGGTTTCGGGTATTGCTAAAGTGCGAAACTGTTGTAAGATTGCACCTTGTATATTTTGTTATTGTAGTGTTGTAAGATTTTACACTTTTGCACTTTTACAATGATACTAGGCCAGTTGCATCGGATCGTGAATACCCCTAATATAAGAGCCTAATGTTTTCATTACACATAATTATTTATGCAAATAATAAAGATGGCCAAATTTTTGCAAAACTAAAAAAGCGTGCGCTCATTCACATTATTACAAATTAATTATTACAATCACATAACACACGTTTTACTTGAATTGCAAATGGTGGCAAAATGGAGTCATGGCATTTGCAATATAAGCCTTTCCATATTTGCTTATATAATATATTCCGGGGCTGCATAATCTTTTTTTTAAACTGCATGCCTTCTGCTATGGCCAAATGCCGTAGCATGGCCGTACCTAGTTAAGCCTCAACTACATAGACCTACTTTGGTACAAAAGTACAAAAGTGAGAAATAAATATCTATTCTGAAGACACCTGCTTGCAAAAACACAATGGAGAATTGTGCATGGTGGTTTAATTTATATGTCAGAACAATTTTCGTATGTTTTTCTGCAAGCATGTTTCTTTAGCGAGCATTTTAATTTCTCACTTTTGTACTTTTGTACAAAAGTAGGTCTATGTAGTTGAGGCTTTAGAATGCATAGAAAGAATACAACATTTTTTTGTTAGAACAGTCTCTGCAAACCAAAAGACGTTTGCCTTGAAACACAACCTTAAACAAAACACATTCTATAAATGTATGTGTTTCTTTATTTACCCAAAACTCTCCCCTTTTGTTTCTCCTAATAAAATAAAACTCTTCTATCGTAAAAGGGAAGAAAGAGTGCGTTGTATACGATGCACAAAGTTTTGTCTCATTTCGAATGTGCACAACATGACAAACAAAAACATTTATTTTATCGGCGAGCGCGAGTTATAAATGGTTGTTTTTTGGTTGTTGTTTATATAAGAAACAAAGAAATTATATTTAATTATTGTCATTAAATTTAAATAGAAAATACAAATGTTTTTATTAGTGTTTTAAGGCTCTCCCAAACCAATGCGGAACATTCGTTGCGGCGAAAAATTTCCAATCAGAAATGCAAGTTTCTATTTATTAAATGTAAATTTATATTTGTGGAAATATGTCATTTTTATTAGTGCGAAATAGTCTTTAGAAAACCTTTTATGAATGATAAATAAAAAAAACTCTTGAAATGAAAAAAATTCTGTTTGTTTTATTTTTATAGGCAATGGAGAAACTGGACTAGATGGGAATTTTTTTTTAATACATTTGGGTTGGATATGCCTCAATACATTCATTTTTTTTGGAACCGTTTAAGATTCCATTTGGTTTCGGTTCTCCGAGTATGGTGAATTGAAAAACTCTCTCTCTCACAAAAGATTCACATAATGGCTCCGTGGTGATTCTAATTTCCATACTAATTTGAGCCGCAAAAGGCAGTTTTTCGATCCGTATTTGGATCCGAATGCGAAGTCGTCAATACGTTGTTTGAAACGTTTGCGGGCTGAAAACGAGCTCGCTTGCTTGAAGGGTATCCGGTTCTGGTCGTTCACAAACTTATACAGATACTCGAGTATTCGAGATAGCATATCTTAGCGCAACGTGAACAAGGCCATTTGATACGTGTGGTTGCATCGTGTGTAGGGCACTGAAGGCTACCCAACAAAGTGCAAGCGTTACCTTAAACATAAAACAAAACCGATGATGACATTTCTATTTCGGCGGACGACAGCTGCGTTCTTTTCTTTCATTTCCCTCTTTTTTACTATAGCCAACTTCAGGTCTAACAAGTATATAATATACTTTTCGTTTTTCGAATAAAATTAACTTTTTATTCTTTGAAAAAATTTATCTACTAATCGTAATAATAAAAAATAATATAAAATATATTTAATTTATAATCAAGATTTTAATATATATTTGTTCATCATAATCATTCGTATAAATCTACGATTATGTTCACCATAGAACTGAAATCTTATAAGAATATATAAGGAAAATGTCCAAAAGGAATATTAGTTACATTAAACCCCAAGATCCAAGTTTTTTACAAAAATTAAAAGCTCAAATTGGTTACAAGGAAGGCCCTGACGTTGATTCTAAGGTAATTTATTATTATTTTTTCTATTCCTATTTGTTTGGAACAAAAATGTGATCTAAATTTTCCCGCTCAGCGCCAAAAACTTGAAGATCTTGATACAAATTCTGACGAAGGGGATTACAAACAAGGTGAGGGCGACTACGAAAGGGACGACGAGAAACCCCAAATTGTTGTAATAAAATCGGGAGACCTAACAGCCGAGGAGGCAGAAGCAGAAAAGCGGAGGATAGAGAAAGGTAAGCAAGAGTTTTTGAGTTCCAAGTTAAGTGATATACCTATAGATAAAGATATTTTTGCATCCCGTGTCAATGCCCGTACCCCTCGTCCTCGTCTTTGTCAGTCACAGTCAGTCGTCGTCGCTGTCTCCGCGCCACGCCACCGCCGCATATTTTGTTGTTGCCTTCTCACTGCGTTTCAACCATTTTGTGTATATTATATACTCTACTGTCAAAACGTTGTACATAGGCCAGTGCCATTTACACAATGTACTAAACTTTTCGCATTTTATTTTCATTTTCTCAAAAATTATCCGACTGTCCCTCGCGCCGTGGGTGAAAAAAAAAGTCTTGTGTTTTTCCAAACTTTAAAAACCTTAAAATACTCAAAAAATAGTTAAAACCATTGCCAAAAAAATTGTCCCATCCAAGTGCATAAGTTTTTAGAACATTTTCCTCAATAATTTCACAAATTAAAAAAAAAATATATTTTGTTTGAAACAAAAAAAAAACAACTTGATTCGAAGCTAAATGAGTTTTAAACATTAATTGGTAAGTTTTTGTTAAGTTTCTATGTGAAAATCAGTTTAAATCGGCGAAAAATGGAATTTTCGAAAAGAAAAATCTGTTATAACCTCAATTTGTGTCCATGGGAGCGCCTCATATTGTGCAGCACTACATCACAGTGGGAACTCCCTTGGGTAATAGAAAGAATGGTTATTTCAGCAAAGTGTTGTTGGTTTTTTTTTGTGACTTGTTCGTTGTTGTTACTGTAGGGGCGCTTGTATAGCTTGTTGACCGGGCTGCTAGAAATACAAAAGGGGGCAGGAGGTTGAGGTTTTGGTGATGGTGGTAGCAGGGGCGACGGCAAGGCAGGCACTTTTTTTTTACCAACAAACGTGTGTAGGTTGGAGGCAGAGGCCCCCCTCCAAAGGAATTACCCGCGAAACAGAGACAGCACAATGTTTCAGTCGAGTCGACATCGGTCATATCACCATTAAAAGGGGCAAAAGAAGAGTAGGTACAGCTTTTGAATGCGGGGTGCAGGGGGATGCAAAAAGCAATGCGAATGTTTTTATATATTTTATATTAAACTTTTTTTTTTTAATTTTTTTGTTTGTAATTGATTTTGTTTTTATTTGTTAATAACTATTTTAGAGGAAGCCGAAAAACCAGCCGATCTTAGTCAAAGGATTGTTTTTAAGACTAAAGCTAAAATTGTTGATGAGACATCAGTTAAACTTAAAAAAGATACAAAGTTGAAGAAATCGGCGGTTAAAGAGGCCAAGAGTAAATTATCTTTTGCACAAGAGGACGAAGAAGAAGAAGATTTTTAAAAAAGATTGGTAAGTTTGATTAAAGATCATTTCTAATAGGTTTATTTTACGCATTACTTTTCATAACAATTTTAAGTATATTTTATTAATTAAGTTAACGGGTTGATTTAAATTCAAAATTAAATTAAAATATTTATGTCATCTCAAATCAACAAACTTTACCTACTCTAGTTGCTTGTTCAACGAAAATTCCTTAATAGCTTTCTATGTCTGCCTCTGCCAAGATTCTTTTTTGTAAGAAACCATTTTCAATGTGATTTTGGAGTTGTAGATTCCTTCAAAATGTTCCATCTTTTGCAAATCGCCTCTAACCACTTTCAAATTATTAATCGCTACCTCGAAATGCCGTAACACTCTATTTTGTTGCGCTGTGGTGCTATACTTCTAAAAACTGTTCACACTAAGAAATGTTTTTCGTCGAGTTTTTATTATTCAGTATTTCTATTCCGTTGGCAGTCAAAACTGAACATAGAATTGGGAAACCATTTTTGTGATCATGATGTGTTGGGGTCGAAATTCTGCCGAGGTTAAAATTCTTTATTCAAAATTCTGCTTTTCAAAATTCTGCTTTCAAAATTCTGCTTAACAAAATTCTGTTTTTCATTTACATTTTTGCTTTTTTTTATTATTCGCAGAATTTTGTAAAAATAAATTTTTTGAGAGTAAGGTACCAAGTTTTTTCTATAAAAGTATGTGAATGCTTTCTTTTTTCTAAACTAAAAACTGAAAGTAATAATTGTCATTGTCTTTTGACAAGTGGAAGTAAAAGTGTGCTTTAAATTATTTATGGCAGTTCAAAAGCAACGAAAAAGACATTTCCAAGAATACAGAACAGTGTTGAAGCATAGCTTCGTCGACTTAAGGTTATAGCCGGTCGCAGTCATGAAGGCCTATGCAAAATCATAAATGATCTCTATAAGGAACTTTTCACTGCCCAAGCTGAAAGTGAAAGGGTCAACAATGGAGAGAGAATATAACAGAAAAAATCAATTTATTACATATTACAAAGAACAAAAAAATTAAAAGACAACAGACTTAAGCCATACTGGGTTCCTTAAGCGAATAGCAAATACCTAATATAGTATTCTGTGGTTTTACTTAGATGTTGTTTTTGCATTAATTTATTAGACTTCCTATATGTATATTAGACTGTTCCTTAGGTACCTAAAAAAAAATTACATTTTAACACACATTTAATTTAAATAGTGAATTTCAATTTTTGTTCTATGAATTTGAAGAAAGAACAAAATAGAAATTCACTATTAAAAATAGAATTCCTCACATATAATTATTTTCCTTGTTAATTTTTAGGAGTTTAAACTATTCAGTGACAGTAAAAAAAATAATAATTTGAAGTTTTTAATCGTATTAAGGCTGAATGAATTTTCAAATATATCAATCTTTAATTGAAAACAGGGTGACTAAGGGGGAGGGGAAAAAATCGGAAAAAATAAGGGGATTTTTGTTCACTATTAAGAAAGTATTGACGGGTGGAGAAGAGCTTTTTTTTAGGTGCCTAAGGTCCAGTCTAATGTATTTATTACTTTTTGTTGTTATTTTTTTTGTTACATTGAAAAAAAAGCAGAATTTTAATTTTCTATATTATTACTTGCGAGAACAGACTTAAAGTCTACTATCGATATTTCAAAAATCTATTCTTAAATATTTTTCTGTCAGATTACTATGAAATTATATGACGGTGTTCACATTGGACTGACTCCTCCGAATTTACAAAAGAGAACGTCAAAAAAAAAAATCCACAAATTTTTAAATTTTTTAAAAATTTACTGCTTTTCTCCCTGAAGTGGGAGTGAGATAAATTTCAGAGAAGTCAAAAATAGTCGTAAGAGTCAGTCCAATGTGAACACCGTCTATGAATTTTTCTATTTGATAGAAAATTAAATTCGATCAAGAATTTCTGATCGACTTAAGTTGACTAGATTTTTTCGGAGTAGACTCTCGCAATAAGGCCGTAAATCACCGAACAATTTTTAAAAACCTAGCACAAATGTACATACATTAGGATACATTGTATTCTGATTGATTCTCAAGTATGAAAATAATTATCCTTAAAGGGTGGATAAGATAAAAGTAATAAGATGAAAATAACTATTTTACTAGGTTGACGTTAATATACAGGGTGATTGACCTAAGTGATTGACAAAAAGCTTGAGGATGTAGGTTTGGTCGAGACAAGAAAAAAATCGGGAGGGGGGATCTATTCCCCCTCGTTAAGACGGGAGGGCAGATTTCTAATAAAATTGACAAACAAAACAAATTATCAAAAAATAACGGCAACACTTGCCTTGACGTTTTTGCAAACCCAAATTTTTGAAAAAAAAAAAAATTTCAAACTAAAAATTTTGAATAAATGGATAAAACAAAAAGTTCAAACACTTTGTTTTTAAAATTGTATGTAATTAAGTATTATTTTAGTTTTCAAAATTCAATGCTCTTATCAATTCCTAGTCAGAGACTGAAAATCTGATGTTTCTAGGACTTTTATTTTTCAAAATATGAAAAAAACAAAGAAACCAACTTCTTGGTAAAAAAAGAAAATCGAGGTTCATGATAATGAACTGGTTGCTAAAATGATAATTTAGTCATATTCTTCGCTTAGTTTTATGAGAAAGTTTTTTTTTATTTATTTTGAATAAATTAGGAGCCGCCTCAACTAAAATAAAACAATGACCTTCAATCATTCATAATGAAAAGACCACCCTAATGTTTATTATTATTTATATTATTGACGAAAAAGTGCATAGGCTTCACCTAGGCCAACAATTTATTTAAATTAAAATTGATGTTATTAAAAAATAAGATTTTTTATTTTAGATAAAACAAAATTAAAATCCCTCTGCATTTTTCTTGCAATCTAAGAAAACCATTTCCGACAACAACATTAGCTTTGTATTTTGTTGTTCGCCAGTGCACTGAACTTGGATTGCACTTCCCGCTAACTTTTTTGAACCACTATTGCGAGAATTCTGATACATGGGAGGGAATTCTAATTTTCCCCCGTCAAGGCCCGTCAAGGGGCATTTAACTAAATAAAGTAGTTAAAATAGAAAAAAATATTAAAAATCCAGATCCATTCTTTTAATTAATTTGATTTAATATCAAGCCAATTTTAAACTAAAAAAGAAAAAATTGAAAAAAAATGTACGTAATTAAGAAGGGCTACATGAAATTTGGCTCCAATGAAAAATGGCCCCAAACGAAAAATGAAAAATCGCCCCATTTTTTTTTTTCATAATGAAAAATGGCCCCATATTCAAAATTGAAAAAGTGCCCCAAACTTATTAAAATTGCCCAAAAATTAATATAAGAAGCAACAACAACAAAAAAATTACAATCGTACAAAAAATGTTTTGCGTCGGTTTGGGAGAGCCCTAAAAGTACATTGCCTGGCCCGCTTTGCGGGTTCAAGGATTTTAACTTCCTCTTTGTGTCCTCTGTCCCGCTCAGGAGACTCGGTCGTTCCGCTTAGGCTGCGCGTATAGTAGTGCGACAAAGCGATGCGATGCGAGAAATGTTTGCGTGCGAGAGAAATATTTACATTTAATCTTATAAACGTGGGCACAGTGAAGCGATATTTGCTGCGAGTGTTGCGATTTTTTCACATACCTATCGCAAGCATCACATTCACAAACTCTTTTGACCACTTTTGCTCGAATCTCGAATGCCTTCTAGCATCACATCGCTTTGTCGCACTACTATATGCGCAGCCTTAGAGTATGCTCAGTCGCCTGGCAGGCAGACCTGGTCGGTCTGCTATTAAAGTTTTTGTATTTTTGTTAAAGAATAAAAGTTTGGGGTCATTTTTCATAATGAAATTTATCCCCAAAATTAAAAATGAAAAAGACTCAAAACAATGAAAAATGGCCCCAAATTTTAAACTATTTTTTGTTTTTGTTGTTTCCCATATAAATTTTTGGACCATTTTTCATTTTGTGTTTGGGGCCATATTTCATTGGGGCCAAATTTTCTGAGAACCCCAACTTAAATTTCGCACTATTTGTGACTGTCTTCTGAGAAGCTTATGTTTTATTTGTTTACATAAAACTTTTCCTGTTCTTAAATTGGTTGAGGCTCAAAGGAAAAACATTATTTTTTTAAAGTTTGACAACAGTTACTCGTTAACGATACATATCAGTATATTAATAAAATTATATAAGATCAACTTTCAATATAAAGCTACATTCAAGTTTTTAACTACAAGAGCCGGTTCGTGTGATAATAAAACAATTACAGTTACAGACAGGACAGGGTTGGTTAAACAATATTGCCATAAATATTTTCCAGAAATCTGCAATAATGAACAAAAAAATCTTCAATGCAGATTTTTTAACACGAAATCGGGATCTATAAATAAGTATTTTTATTTAAATAGCAATAACTGAATCCTGAATGCATACAAAAATGACAGCCTACAACGAAGACAATCTTCGAAGAATTGTTGAAAAATTATTTTTTAAGGAGAACAAAATAATTTATCAGTTCACGTACCTACTACGTGTGCGGATAGTTCTGCAGGTGCAGATTTTTGAATGTAAAAAATGTGGAATGGTTGGCAAATCTGCGAAACGCAGACAAATCTGCACTTATGGCAACACTGGTCAGGCCCAAAGTGCCAAAAAATTCCAAACTCAAATTTAGTACCAACGCATTAACTCACATACAAAAACCTTCCGCTTAAATTTTATAATTGAAATTGGTAGATGGGTTATCTATGAGTATAAAAAAAAATAGGCGCGCCTGTAAGTTAACAAGCGTTAAGGATTCGTAAGGCAAAAATTAAAAAAAGTGCAACTTTTCGGTGCTTTAACGCTGAAAATATAAGTCCTACAAGCAGATTTGGTTTTAAGAAAAGAAAGATATTTTTGTTTTCTAAAAAAATTGTCGAGTCGTTCTCGTGATATTTGCTAAAACGCGTTTTTCAAAATTGCTCCTGAAGCACAATACTTACAGGCGCGCCAATTTTTTTTAAACTCATAGATAACCCATCTTCCAATTTCAAACATAACATTCGAGCGATATGTTTTTCAAAAAAAAATTGCAGAAGATTATTCTATTATAATAATTATTATTTATAAATTATTTCTATTTGAAATATTCCGTATGAGACGATGTTGTTGTTCTAATTAAAAATAAATGTAAAGCGTAGTAAAAGGTAATTGACCTTAAAGTAAAACAAATTGTTATTAATAGAAAACCACATATTAACTGTACCCAACCCTACAGAGTTCAGGGGTTGAATTTTAATTTTCAGCAACAATTCTTATAAGAAAATGTAATTTAAAATTTAATCCTAATAATAAATAATAAATAAATTTGAATGTACATGTACTTAAAAAATTTCATTCCTAAATGCAAATAAATTAGAATCTTTTTATCACAGTCTTATTTTTCCAACTCTTTATGTTTTTACTAATCTCCAAAACGACGTTGTGCCAATAAAAAAATATATAACTAAAAAGAGTAATTAAGATTTGATTTTGTTAGTTAATTAAAATGTGAACCAAAATGTGAAATTAATTCAACCAAATAACAAATATGTATGTTTAAACTTTTAAGTTAAGGTTTAAATATAATTGGTTTTTGTTGAATTGATTTGGAAATAGGTAGATTACATATACCTAATTGCCTTTGGGTTGAATCCATTTGCTTATTGGTTAATCAAATGTGCGAATTTTACACTAAAACTTCTATATTGTTGTTTTATTTGTGCATGCTACATTTACAAAATTTATTTGAAATCTCTAATTAGTTAATTGAATTATTTTACAAAATTTTTTGATTTTTAAAAAAATTATTTATAAGATCTAAAATTAAATTTGATAATTTTTCATTTTTTTTTATTTTCGCAAAAACAAAGAAGGAATTAATAACAAAGAAGATATTTTGTAGTCATTCTCTCCTTTTTTACACCCTGTTCTCGTTTGACGTGTCACCAACGTCGACATCGATGTTCATCGTCGTTGTCGTTTTCTCCCTGTTTCAATAAGCTTCCCATTTAAAACAGCTTGTTTTCTCTGTCCCTCTTTTGCTATATTTTCTATAATTTTAAAAGACCAACTAACTTCTTGCCGCTTACGTCGCCCGACCATAGCTTCCTAGCCTTGCAACGCTTTCTATACACTTGGCTGGGGGATATTGTGTAGACAATTGAGCGCATTATTTTTAAATAATAAAAATACTTATATTATCAAAAGAGAAAAACTTATGACCAATTTACAAACTTACTAAAAGCCAGTGATCAGATGAGGGAAAATTTCTATCTATTTTTACTTAAATAAAATCATAATCGAATAGTGAGGTGACTCACTATGTAGGTACCACGTTGAATTTGGGTTACATGCCGGAGTCGGTATCGGAAAACATTGGAATTCTTTTGACATGGCCACTGATGGCTTAGTTGACTAGACCTAAATTTTTCTCTGAGGAAACCCAAAAATCTTGGCAATGTATATCTAAACTTTAAGATGCAGCATTCGAGGTCATAAAGGGGCTGAGTTGTATGGAGCTAGCAAGCGCTGGGATCTGGTGCCTCTGCTCGCTTCAGCTCGAGCTTGCATGTGCGATTTTATAAATCCATCGTTACAAACATACATATTTAATATTATGTATATACATATGTTTTAATGATGTATGTACGTATTTTGTATCTATATCTACGAACTACGATGGCATTATACCACCACTACATGCACATAAAATTATGTACTCGGAACCTATGTATTTGTACGGTACATATGTTTTATATTTATTTTTTTTTATTATTTTTTGTGTAGGTACCTTGCCCGCTTGTGAAAGTATGTGTGCGTGTCGAAAATGAATTTTCCTCGCTATTATACTAGAATTAACAAAATCTAATTTGTTCAAATAGAGTTTTGTTTTTAAAGTAGGTACATATCTACATGCATCGAGTAAACAATAAATAAATCGTGCAATGCGGTATAATGATTGTCGACACAAAGGGCACACAATAATCGAATCCCTTGTTGCAATGTTTGTTGGTGTCTTACTT
This sequence comes from Melangyna quadrimaculata, assembly GCA_949320155.1. Lineage (NCBI taxonomy): Eukaryota > Metazoa > Arthropoda > Insecta > Diptera > Syrphidae > Melangyna > Melangyna quadrimaculata. The sequence goes on from OX439484.1 coordinate 189,180,179, forward strand.
ATGTCAGGTAGGTATCTAATGTTGCATAATTTTTGCGCAAATTATGATGAAAGTTGTTTGCCCTTGTTTTTTGAGAATGCAGTTAATTGTCACCCACCCTTATGCGTAGGGGTGGTTATTTTGCTTAAAGGCTCTTTTGACTATCATCACTTTTAAGTGATTCCTAATCAATCTGATGGTTGGTTTGTTTAGGAATCTTCGATGATTCTTTTTTTTAAGAAGAATTGTTTTTTTGTTTTTTCAATATATTGAGAGATTTTATTTTATTTCGGTTTGTTAGTTGTCGATCTTATTTCCTTCAAATTCCTTTCTTTAAAGTAACAATATCGTAATCGACAATCTTTTCAATTTTGTCTCTTCTTGTGCTTCTTTCTTGGTTTTTGTTTTTACTTTTTAGTATTTTCTCTTGGTTCGTCTTATATTTAATTTCTTTTTGGATTCTCATTCGTAATGATTCTTAGTCGGGGTTCTTTCCCTTAGCTTTAGTTCAGTTGTTGGCCAGTTATTTAAGATTAGGAAGAAGATATACCTACATACTAGAAATATAGAGGTGGAGATACAAGAGGGAACATAGCGAACAAAATATTTGAAAGAGAAGCAATCAAGCAGCCAACTAGCCACCAGCTGCTATCGAATGCGAATCTCCAAGAGAAATAAAATAAGACAAACGAGGTCAGTCGACAATAACTCAAAATTTTATGCACCACCTGCCCACAGCTGAAGGGAAGGTTATAAGGAGGGAAATGTTTAATACAATTACCCATTTATTTTATTTATTGAACAAAATATTAAGAAAAGTTAAATATTTTGCAGAATTTTTACTACCTAAATACCTACTTTATTTGTAAAGAAACTTTGTTGCTGCGCTCTTTCGAACTAGAATTCCATAACTTAAATATTAAAAAGTACATACCTACCTATGTACATATATTCCTTTGTATATCTATAGAATAGATATGTAGGTATACTAAAAATGAATTTGGACAGATATCTAGGAAGGTATGGTAAATATATATTTTGTTGTCGTGTTGATTTTGTTGTTATATAATTATTAACTGATATTTATTTATTACATCCGGTTCAAATTGCATCAAACTAAAATTTTTAAAAACGTCTAGAATTTGAACTTGTTCAATACCTAACCTACTTAAAAATAATTTTTGTGAACATTTATCATTTTAAGGGTGGCTTATTTTTTTTATAATGCTACAGCCAAATTATTTTTTTTTGTTCGTTAAATTCTGTTGGAAGGTTATATGTAGCTGTTGTTGGGCGGCCATGTTGGCTTAACAATTTTATTGATTTTCTTGCATTTAGGTTGATACATATATACGAGTATACATATACAAACGTACATATAGATAATGAAGTGGAATGGTATATTTGAAGATTGAATAAAGTTTAGTTAGGTACCTACCTACATATTTTGTTAAACCTGGTTAAAGCAAAATAATTATTAACATACAAATATAAACATACCTACCTAGCTACTACTTTTTTAAAATATAAAGTTTTGAGATTACATACCTACCTATAAAAATGAGTGATGATTCGAATATGTAGATTAACTTCAGTAACTTAACTTTTTTGTACCTACCTAAAATTATTTGATGCATGTGGTAGGTTAATACATAATGTATATCTACAATTTATTCCACAATTTGTTGTGTACATAAAATATATAGCTATATTTATTCAAATTTGTTTAAAATTGTCATGAACAATGACTAATAGTTACAAAGCGATGATTACAATTGAAAATTCTATTGCGATGACTCAATATGTAAGATTTGATTGCAAATGATAAGCTTATTCACTGCTCTTACCACCCCATTTGTTATTTAGCAATTTTTATCGCTAAAGGTAGGTATTGCATTTTAAACAAACAAACAAAAAAATTGCAAACATAAACCTTTCCACATGTTTGATTCCATAGGTATCGTTAAACAAGTCTCACAGTCAACCGCTGAAAACCGGATGGCTCTAGGCCTTTTACTTTTCAAAATAAACTTATAACTTCAACTTAAACTTTATAACTTCTTAGTAAAACAAGAAAAAACGAAGCAGAAATGATCATTTAGTCGGATTCTTCTTGGTTGGCTCATAATTTGATTAGTATTTTGAAAAGTAAAAGTCCTAGAGCCATCCGGTTTTCAGCGGTTGACTTAGAATTTGAAAACAAAAATAGTACCTAAGAAAGAAAACTTTTGAACAAATTATTTTGAAATTTTTGTGTTCATTTCTTTGTTCAAAATTTTAAGTTTGAAAATTAATTTTTCGAAAACTGTTCACTACAACAACTTTATTTAAAAATAATATAAAAGAAGGGATTTCGGGGTTCGCAAAAAAGTATAACACGTTGTTGTACGTGTTACCGTTGTTTTTTAATAATTTTTCTGTTTTATGTCAATGTTTTTTGATAATTGCCCCTCCTGCCTCTAGGGGGGGGGTAATAGACCCCCCTTTCTTATACGAGTTTTTGATTGTCTCGATCCCATCCAACGCGCTCTAACTTTTTTTACACTTTAGGTGAATCACCCTGTAGGTAAATTCTATTGATGTACGGAGACTTATTTGTTCAGGAATTTTAAAGGGGTTGGATTCAATGAATTTTGGTTTTATTTTTTCTTCAAACTTGGTATAGTGTTTTTTTGACTATATGCCCATACGATTTTTTTTTATTAATTTTTTTTAGGACCAAAAATACCGGTACCTGCCATACAATTTTTTTTTGACAAAAAGGAAAACGACTTTTTTCTCAAAAACGGGTCCGAGGAATTTGTTAAAAAAAATTAATCCTACTTTTTATTAAGTTTTTTATTTCATAAATTAAATATTTTGGGTATCTCCAGTACAACCATTTTGTTGGTTTTTAATTTCTCGAAAACCGTTAAGTTGAAATGTTTCATTTTTTTATGGTAAAACTTCTAGAAACTAAATATTTTGAAAACAACGTGGTCAATATTTTCAAGACTAGGTGTAACATAATTTTTTTTATTATTTTGTAGAATACTTGAAAAAAGTATGTTTCTAAATCAAAAATAACGGTACCTTCCATACAAATGTCGAAAACCCGTTCAAAAAAAAAAAATTAATTTTCTCGAAAAATTTAATAATTTTCTCAAAAATTTTTATAGAAAGATGTGCGGATACTATTTAAGGTATGGTCATTATTTGGATGAAAACAAATTTTACCAATAACGCTTAATAACGGTACCTGTCATATAACCGTTTTTTTTGTTTTCAAATTTCTCGTTGACGGCTGCACCGATTTTAACTAACATTTTTTACAAGAGCTCCTTAACAATTCAACTAATTTTGCATATACAAATTTTCAAAAAAATCAATTTTGGATTTTTAAACGAATATTGATTTTTTTTTTTGAAAATTCAGTATCTATCTTGAAAACGGGCTAATGAATTTTTTTTTTTATTTAGTGTAAAATTGTATTTTATTAAATATTAAATGTTAGCATACCAGTTTTTATTTTTTAAAATGAGCGAAATATTTTATATATAAAAAATTAATTTTTAAGAAAACCGCTCCAACAATTTTTGATTTTTTTTTTTTTTTCATAAATTCATATTTATCAAAAAAATCGGATGGGATACTTTATTTTGAGCTCTAAGTAATAATTTATTTAATTTTTTTTTCTTGGTAATGATATCATAATATTTTGGAACCAATTCATATGTACTTGTACATCATCAATATCTAGCTACGTTAAAGTTGTCAGCTACGAGAGCAACTATGTGCAATCCAGTCGTGCCCATTTTTCAATTTGTTATAATACTTATTTATAATATTTGATAATGAGTTTTGACCAATTTGTATTATCAAGTTTTTAAGATTTGAAGATGTATCTTCTTCGTTTTTTTTTTGTTCGTATCAATATAATTAATAGCTACACAAATCTTTGGAAAAATATTATGGGTGAAACTAATAAGAAAGTGTGATTATTTTTTTAGTTGTTTATTTCAATTTAAAATGTTCTACATTTTATTTAATATATATATATTATATTTATATAATATTTAATATATATTTATATTTTATTTTTAAAAATAAAATTTTTATAATTTAAAGTTTAGGGCTCCAAAGGGACGCGCAATTCGTTTTTTTTTTTTTTATTTGAAAAACCTGAACTTGGGTGTTTTTTGAAACTTTAGGTCGACATGGAGTAGTTTTTTTTCTTGGGCCTGTTAAAAGGTAACAAATAAACAGTCAAACTGACATGAGCAATGAAGCATTTGTTTTGTGATGGAGTCTCTTTTTGCAGGCAATTTTTTATAAAAAAAAAATCAAATTGAAAGAAAACAAAAATTTAATTTGTTAAATAAAAATAGAAGATGGAAACATTTTAAGTTGTGTATTGTGAAACAGGTAAATCCGTCCAACTCACAAGCACTTAAGAAACGGCTACAAGAGCGCTAGACTGTTTTTTTTCCAGAACCCCTTGGGATAGTCAAGAGAACCTGGGTCAACTGAACAATAAATAACCTTAAAATATTTAAAGCATATTTGCAATCAGGACGATTGCTAATTTGACGATCTGAATTATGTTATGAATACCCAACAAAACTATCAAAGAATAATTATTGTAATTTTCATTATTAATGCTTTTTTTGTCTTAATGAATGCTTTTTTTGATAGAATTTGTGATAATGCTTCCAACTAAAATAAATAAAGTTCTCTTAACAAATGAAAAGAACAATAGCAATGCAACTATGACATTTCATAAAGTATCTCTAAATAGCATACAAAGCAACATTTGGTACATCGCAACAGTGTAAAATTTGTATTCGATTTAGTATATATGGTAAAACTATTTTAGTATCATACTAAGCTAAAAAGACGATTTCGTTAATTTTCAACAAGTTGAGCATCGTACTTTCTTTATAATATTCTATGAAACATGAAATCGTCGAGTTAGAAGAAATGATAAAATAGGTATTACTTCTATCATTTTTGTGTCGCACTTTCTTCATTTACGCATTGACATTCATAAATGTCAAAAATGATGTTGTTCATTTTGTTTTTAAATCAATCAAACTTTTCTTGGTGTATTTAACTTAAGCTTACAAAATATGCTTACTATTTAGTTAGGAAGTTTGTAAAATTTAGAAAAAGTTAGTAAACTGATTTAAAATTAGAAAATTGTTAAAATAGAATCATATTTAAAACTTGCCGTTTGTCTATTTAATTTTATCTTTTAAATAGATAGAAATTATTAGCGATTCTAAAATCTATCAGATAAATATTTAAATTTATCAGATAATTATTTAAATTTTGTGATTTTGAATTTAATGTAATTTTTGTTAGGAGATGTTTCTGAATAACAGGCGATTTGGAGTTATTTAATGTCGCAGCAAACGTTCATGGGCTTTAAATGCAACTAAATACTTATGTTCTAATACATTATTCAAATGTACATTTGTAATATTATTTATTTAGGGTTGGGTGCGACCGACGGCTTTTCAAACCTCGTTTTCTAAATTTTGATTTGAAAATAGAAATTTCACATTATTAAGCACGTATTTTGTATATTTCCCCGATTTCTATCTTTGATAGCGAGAATTTTAAAATGCAAAATTTTTAATAATAATAATAATTTTGTTGAGATTAAAAATTTTGCCTTGCATAATTTTAGCATAAGTGTTCGCGAACAAGAATAAAATATTTAACTAATTAAAAGCAGTTAAACCCAAATGCCCATTCAACTCTGCTAAGCTTCATTTATGTACAAAGTGGAACAATGTTGTGTAATATGTTATGACAAAAAATAATAAAATTGTTTTTTTTTTGTTCAACATATTAAAAGTTGATAAAAATAAAAATTTGTGAGAAATACGAATCCCATTGGATCGATAACATCACTCATAAAGTTTTTCGAAATTAAATGGAATTTTTCACAACAAAAAAGTACCATTCATGTTATTAAGGGCGTTTTCTTTTCTCTATAGCAAAATATTGCCTCAAAGCGTATTCAACGAAAGATTATTAATTTTTATGAACCTAAAAAATGAAATAAAACATTTTTGTGTTTTTGGTTCAAAATTTTAGTTATTAAAAAAAAAAAATATACAATTTGTAAAGAAAATATTTTAAAGTCTTTTAAAAAATAAGGCTTTTTGCAAGTTTGCCGACAAAATGCGAAAAAAAAATAGTTTATCGATTAGCAACATTTTAAAGTGTATTTTCTCAACTTTGTAAGTTTTATATTTTCAAAAATATTTTGTGTTACAAAAAAAAAAACAACAAAAAATTTAAATGGTTAAACAAAATGTATCTTTTCTTGAACTACATAGAGATATATATACACACATATATATGTATATCTTATGTACCTACCTACCTGAAGCAAAAAGTCCAAAGGTTATTATTCCTTGTTTAAAATTCATCAAAAAAAAAATTGCTCTCAATTCTGATGAGATTTTGATGATTTTTTTGTTTCAAATTTAAAATCCTTATTAAAGACTGGCGGTTTTGACTGATCTACATAGCGGTTATTTCTTGAAATATTATTTAAAATCTTCATTATTTGATGACATAATGTTATAAATAAAATAAATAAAAAAAAAACGTCACAGAAAAGTTTTCCTCATTCGTTAGATTTCATGATTCAATATTTTGTGTTGTTCAGAGAACAAAACGGAATCGAGGATAAATTTGAATGGGAAAAAGGTATAGAAGTGGGAAAATACAAATTGGATAGAGGGTGAAGGGGGCAAATGAAGAGACCAAAGAATGGAAGAAGAGGGCAAAAGCAAATAGCAATAAAACTATGTTACCTTTAAGAGCAACCAGGGGGCAACTACGTCGCCTACTGCCGCCCTTCTGCCCGTTCACCACCGCGCGCATCTACCAAGTGGTGTACCAAGACGAGTACTCTACACAGCCAGACACACCAACCAAACCATAACCAAAACCAATTCTATCTACGTCCTGTGCTTTTCGTTTTCAGTTTGATTCGGATTTTCTAGCGTTACTGGTCTCTTTCTGTAATCGACTCGGCGGTGTTTGGAAACGTGGTGTACAGCGTCTGACACAGGGTTACATTTTTTTGTTTGTTTGCCTACTGTTAGCCATCAGTGGAATACGTTACATTTATATACTGCATATATATGTATGATTTAGCTTGATCTATTAAATTTGTTCAAAATATTTGCTCTAGCGAATAAAAAAAACTTGAGAAGTGTTATCTATCAGGAATTGATGACATTTTTGAAGTTCATATCTTCAAGTGTTTATGCAGTGAAGAAGTGAGGTTAGTTTTTGGTTCGATTGATGATCTAAAACTAAATAATAAATTTTAAAGTTGAAATAAAAAAGAAGAAAGTTGGTCGCTCTCGAAGGTAATATGCAAGTTTTTGCTTCTCGTGCTCGATGCTGTGTGGTAATGACACACATACACGAAATGAGCGCGTGGTTACGGCTTCGGTGTTTTTTTTTGATTGTTGGTTCCATACGAATGGGATGTGTGTTGAAAATTTTATATTTGAGTGTATTAGTGCCATGAAGCAACAACAACAACAACAACAAAATGTGAATTTAATGGCGAGGAAGCAACTCTAACAGATGTATGGTGTACCTTACCTACGCGGCTAGGTTTTCTTGTTTTTTTTTTTTTTTTGGTATTTACTCGGCGAAACCAACTATGGGTTACTGCATAGTGCACTAAGGGCTCTGCGTATACATTCATTTTATATGTATGTATGTAATATTTATGTACATATATATTTTTTGGCAAGTACGATGTTTTGGCATTTATTTTGTCATGTGCGAGTTTGTTGCTGATACCTCTTTTGTAAACGAACGTTTTTGGAATACTTGATGTGAAGTTAAGATTAAGGGATGTTTGTCAAGCTGGAGTGGTGATGTTTTGTTTACGTCGTAAAATATTGTTTTCTTTTTTTTTATGAGGTTGATAGAAATTCATGTGGATTTTTGAATTGGGAATTGAATGTTGTGTTTATTTTTGGGGTAAAAAACCTAGTTGATTCTTTCGTATTTTCTTCATTCATATTCATGATTTTAGTAAGTGAGTGTACTGTAGACAGGTACCTAGGTACTTTATTTAATATTGACCTTCACATTGCAAAAATGTTGTTCATAGGTAGGTTTTACTACCTAAAAGTTTTTTGTAATCATAAAATATGTTGTGTATTTGAACACAAAACTTATGTAAATACATATGAACAAATAATCATTTTAAAAAAGTTCTCGAATTTTGAAAATTGTTTTAAATTTTGTGTTGTTATTGATCATAAATAAAGCAATAAGGTATAATAGGTACATACCTACCCTGTCTCATTACTTCTATTATGTTCTTTAGGTTGAAGTCGATAGGGGATGAACCTGAAAGAATTTTGTTGGTATTTATGGTGTTTTCAATTGGTAAAATAAATCAATTTGTTTTTGATTTGAATTTGTCAAAACGCAAATTTAGCATTCCAATGGGCAAATAAATCGATTTATGGTGTTTTCGATTGGTAAAATAAATCAATTTATTTTTGATTTGGATCTGTCAAAATGCAGATTTATTTTTTGAATTAAAATCAAATTTGTAGTTCTTAATTTTTCGTCAGATTTACCCCTCCATGCACCTACACCAAAGCAATTTAAGTTGTGACATAAGAAATTTATTTTTTTATTGTTTCAATTTATTTAGATTAAATAAAAATTGTGTTCCAAATATAAAGAAAAGAATGATATAAAATGGGAACCGTTAAAAATTAATTGGTAAATTCATGAAGATCATTTTGCTCTTCAGAAAGTGCATCAAGTGATAACGAGATTGTTGAAGTTATGAAATAGACATTAAATTACACGAATACAATGACAAAAATAAATCAATTTGAAATGTCGTTCCATTCACCACGAAATAAATCAATTTTAAGATTGAAATCTGAATTTACCAATCGAAAACACCATTATTTTTTGATTTAAAATCAATTTTGCAGATCTAAATTTGTCGGCAGATTAACTCCTCCATATACAATACAATACAATTTTAAGTTTACTTTACAAATTATGAGGCTTATTGCGAGAGTCTATTCAAAAATCGAATAGACTTAATCTACTATCTATATTTCAAAAATCTATTCGTCAATATTTTTCTGTCAAATTGCTATGAATTTACATGAATTTTTCTATTTGATAGAAAATTAAATTCGATCAAGAACTTTTGATCGACTTAAGTCTACTAGATTTTTTTCGGAGTAGACTCTCGCAATAAGGCCCTATATTTTTTATTGTTTGAATTTATTTCGATTAAATAAAAATTGTGTTTCAAAAAGCATTTCTGATATAAATGGAAGCATTACACAATTAATTGGTAAATTCATGACGCTCATTTTTTTTTATGCTACAGCAAAAAATCTATTTTGTATTCATTTTTTAAATAAATTATGTAACATTATTTGAATGAAAACATTGTATTTCGAGAAAACAATAAAATGTATTTTTATTAAAAGACTAGTGACCTCAACTCCAGAAATTAATGTGTTTTTCCAAGATATAACAGCGGGCTCTTCGGCTAGACTGTCATATCCTTCTAACTTCTAAGACGCAAATTTTGTTTACCGACTCTTATAAAAATCACAGCAAAAAGATGTTGTGAATTTTATTTTTTCTAAAGGAATTTGTCTAAATTCGTGCACTTAGAAAATAAATACCCGAAGACAGGTTGTTTTTTTTATAGTATTAACTATTATTATCTTCGTTATAATAAAATGTACTAATAGATCGAGAGCTAACAACGGACTTACGGAAATTTTCTATCGAATCATTAGGCACGTTTTGATACAAAAATAGCACCTGGCTTCTTTTATAAAGCTACATATTTTATTAATATTAAATATAACAAATACCTACATTATATGTATGTACTTAAATAAAATAAATCAATATCACGCCGGCTGTTGTAAACAACCCTTGCTTCTTCTTATAAACTAAGAATATTTTTTTGTTTTCCTTTTATTCCTATTTTCCTCCTCCTTCTTCGTTATTCACTCTAAAAATATCTGTTTTTTTTTCTTAGTGAAGCTTTTTTTATTAAGTTTTTAAGTTGGTTCTTCGTGTTTTCTGAAATTTTTTAACCAGCTCAGCAATTTTTTTTTACAAAAAAAAAAAAAAACTATTACTAAAAAGTAAATAGGAACTCTTTTTTATTGTTTCCATGTAAAAAAAAATTCTTAAGCTTGGTATGAACACTTTTTTTCAGAAAACACGGCTTTTGTTAACATGTACAAATTTAGCTGCGCTTTCGAAGAAAGCTAAATATTCATAGAAAAGATACCAAAAATTTTTAATTTAAAAAATAACGATAAACTGGTAACATGCAGCCTATCCATATGTATGTACATACGAGTTGAGTTTTCAAATTACTGTGCAGTGCAGATTAAAAAAAATTGAAAAAAGTTTCAAAAACTCAGTAAAATAAAAAAAAGTACGTATACGCCCGAGTGAACCATATTGTTTTGATTTTATTGTATTGTATTGTACCTCTTGTATCAGTTGAAGGTATCATGAAATCAGAGCAGTAGAAGGATAAATCCTTTCTTATAGACTGGAGATCCCAGGGCTGTCATACATACAGTATTTTAAAATGCCAATATTTTTTCTGTGAACATATTTCTACTATAGTTCTTGAATCCTAAAAAATTTAAGTTTAAATTTATTATTTTATTAAAGCTTAGTTTTTGATATATTTACATATTTTAAAGGATAGTATCATTTAACTTTATTTGACACTTGTCATACACCTATTACTTAATAGTATCAAAGCTAAATTGAATATAATCCTTGGGCAAATGTTAACAAAAAAAAAAAAAAAAATTGGGCATCTACAGTTCATCTGCCAGACACGTAACAACCGTGAAAAAAGCGTAACACTCACGTTTAAATATCAAAGCATGTCATTTTAAAAATGACGTAAGATCCCACTGTTGGTGTCTGGCCATTAAATAATCTGAACTTTCCGATATCGATTCAACCAGTTTTCATTTTGAAAAACGTTATTGGGCTTAAATTGTTCAATGGAGTAGTGAGGCCGCTTCACATTCAAAGTTACTTCTGTACTGTTCATCAATTTTGTCACTAATTAGTTTAGTTTAATAATAATAAAAATGAGTACAAAGTACGAACAAGTACTTCTTACAATTTTAACAATGTTTTCTTCTTTTATCACATTCTTACAAATTAAATATATTAAACAAACAGATATTTAGTTTACATTTGTGCAATTAATTGTTCTATATTATTTAAAATTAGCAATTGCTCTTCAAACAAAATTTATGTTTATGTTTGTTTTTTGAAAGATATTAGTCTTGGGTCTGTTTTTATTTAATTTAGCAAGTTGTTGAAAAGTTAAGTCCTGATGCATACATCAGTGAATTCATGGTACTGCTTCTGTTGCAACGGATTGGTCTCATGTTTTGATTATTTCTCAAAGGGTACGGCTGCACTTCAGGAACTTTATTGATGTTTGTTTCTAAATGTGATGGCATCATTCCATATTGAATGTTGAATATAAATATCATCGCATTATTAATTATAATCTGCTCAACATTCATCCATTTTAAAGCTTCCAGCATTTGTTGTATTGGCGTGTAACGGTTGCGCTTAAGAATCGATCGCATTGCTTTGTATCGTATTCGTTGCATACGTTGTTTTGTTTGGTTTTAGCATCCAGGGCATTGTACAACATAATTGCATTTTCTGCTTTTAAAACAGGTCTTATGCGTTAAAGAAAACCTACTTTTTTTTGAAATTTTTGCACAGATATATTTTGCATGGTCTCTGAAGTTAAGATCAGTGTCTATTATAGCCCCTAAATACTTAATGTTCTCAACACATTCAATTAATAAATATGAAATATAAGACTTTATTTAAATCAGGTTGACCTAAATTAATATTCAATCCACAGCTATTTGCAAGTTCCACACAATCACTGTACTAGCCACATAGTCTGAGTGCAACAAACTTAAAAAAAAACTGTTACTTTAAATTTTTAAATATTGTATAAATAGGTAGGTTTAACACAAACTTCGTATTGCATTTTATTACGTCTATACGTAGATTATCACTTAAATATTCCTTATCTGCAGTAATGAATACGTTTTTCTGCTAAGAAAAAATAATTAAATCACATTTGAATTCAAGAACATTCACCTGTTGCACTATAGGTACCCCTACTCACCTCATATCTCAATCAAATATTCATAACCTTATCATTTAGAGCCCTTTTCCATCTGTTGTCCGCAATTATCATTGTTCACAAAAAAAGCAGCTAAGTAGATACACTACCATTCATTATTCAGCACAGTACTTTCTTTTATTGCTCTCAATAATCTGAGTACTCGCGTCCGAAATGAATGTAAAACGATAAGCTCAAACGACAACAACTGTAAAAAAAATTGTTTTTCATGATTTTCTTTATTCGTTGTTTGTTTCGCGTTGTTGTGACACCAGAATTAGCGGTTCTGTCAGCGATATTCCGTTTTGTTGTATACTTCTACTTTGCGTCGTTTTGACAGTTCTCTCTCAATCTTAAATGCCATGCACTTTACCACACCACTACAAATATTATTTAACAAATACATGTTTACAAAATTTCAAACACACTAATATAAATCATTGGCAAACCGGCAAAAGAATTCACACTAACATATCATTGTGGGATGGCAAACATACATATAAAAAGTACATGTATATAATTTTGAAATACATAACAATATCGCAGAAGAAAATAAAGAGGAAATTTTGTTTGGTAAGGTATATTTGCTTAGGTAAAATATTATTTCCAACATGGCGTCAATGGCACATTACTAAGTCGAATTCGGTTACATTTCGCGTAGATTATTTTTTTTTATATTTTCGCGTAAATAACGGGAAAACTAGATCTAAACACCGCAATACACCGGTTGTCGGTGGCCGAGAGTGTGTTTTTATTTTTCTTTTCTATCGTTGAACTTTCGTTTTTGACATTTCTGCACATGTTGTTCTCCGTACATTTTCTGTTTTTGGTGTTTTGTTAGCCCTGTTTTATTTATATATGCATACCTACCGTTAAATAAGGGACAATTTTACTTGCAGTTGCAGCTGCATCAATCAATCTTACAACACAATAGTAGAGGAAGCTGCACTTTTAAAGTCACGTGTGAATTTAGTTTTTTTATATGATTATGCGAAAATGAATCAAAAATAACATACGAAAAGGATTACCTACCTACCCAAGCTTAATCCTGATGGTGCTGCTCATCTTGCAAAATAAATTAATTTATGTGTAATGTACCTATCCCTAATTATGATACAAAAAGATGATGATGTTGTTTTATTGTATTGTGGTTGTGTCAAGTCAGCTGTTTATTGAAACTACACAGCAGCTGGTTATGTTGGCGAAAAACCGCGAAACTCTTTATTCGTAATACCAAAATTAATGAATTTTAAATCTGAAATCAGCAAAAAAAAGATGTCAGTTGGAGAATTTGTCTATTTTGTAATTCTTTTGTCACAAGCCGCACTGAAACTAATATCTGTAATGAACCGGAAGGCAGATAGGTTGACCCCTAACCTCAATTAGGTACCTATCTACCTACCTACCCTACCACTAGAATAGAGTTTTATTATTATTATTTTTTTTTTTTATTTATTTGATTGTTAAAATTTGAAATTGAGGTATTGTCTATCTTTATTTAGGTGTCTTCTAAGATCAACAAATAAAAACATTGTTTTAGTATAGTTCTTCATTATATTATTTTGATTTTGGTTGATTAAATTTGCATTATAATTTTTGTAGTAGGTAGATATGTAATAAACAAAATGGCTGCTATTCAAACCGAATGACGAAAGAAGGAACCTTTATAAAAGACGGATAAAGAGAGAAATACTATATATCTCATTTCTCAAGAAGTTTAATATTGGTAGCTAGTTATACAAGTATACACAGGTGATAAAAAAAAATATGTAGGTATGGGGATTTTGATTTCATATTAACTTAAATTTTGTATTATGTTGAAGGTTTTAAAAAATGGCATAATATCCTGTAGAGTGAAGAAACGAAAATTAATTTGTGCTGCTCGGGTTGTGGGCGTAATGTTAAAAAAAAAATAACACCACCCACACCCAGCTATACCAAGTAAATCGTCCAACACGGAGGGGGAAATATCATGGTATGAAGATATATTCGGATAAATAACACCAGCATAAAATATGAAAATGTGCCTTCATTTTCCGTTGAGAAAATGCCCGCTCCCCCCCATTACTTTCAGCAGGACAACTATCCGAAACATACCGGTTTGGAACGTTTTCTTGGCAAAAATTGCTGCCACCAAATTTCATACAAATATTCTTTAAATTTATTTAACTTTTTTTATGCCAACGCGAAGCAAACCGAGCTGGTGAATCCAACAACAGTAAATTTTGTATACAACGTACCTCAACCTGACATTTGAAAGGGCAACAATTTCTGCCAAGGGATTTATTGGACAGAATTTGTCAGGAGGGGAAATCGTTTTACTCTCCCGTGAATTTGTCAGGAGGGGAAATGGTTTTACTCTCTCGTGAGCGCTCTCTTCTGCCTAAAACTACCAAATTTGTGAAGTGCGGAACAGGATTTTGGCAATAATTGTTGACAATTGGTAGTTTTGGTAAAGCCCAACCTTAACAGACCTCATACATCTGAAAATATGCCAAAAAAATGGTAAAATTAATGTGACGTAAACTACACAACACTCATTAGAGTAAGGAAAAAGATAGATGAAATTTAAAAGCAGGATATTGATTGAAACCATAATTATTCAAACCTTAGATGAACGAACCTATATTTTTGACCAAGCATAAAAGTTAACATCGGAAGTTCTTTCAACTTGAATTTAAAAATTATATAAAATCTGTTTTTTAAATAGGTATACCTACATTGTGTGAAATATTACTACTAACATCACAGAAGAACAAAACAAAATTGAGTTAATATAAAATCAAAAGCCATGTTTGTGGAGAGAGTGTATAGCAACTTAACAAACATTTTATACCCAAAACAATAACAAAACAAATTATTATAGAGAATTTTGTTTTTGTTTGCCGTGTACAAAATTTGCTGAGTTGCTATTCTCTCTTTTAAAAAAAACACTGTTATTATATGTTTTTAATTTAAGTTGGTACTCAAAGTGCTAACCTAATTTTTGTAAACACCTTCGTCTCCCTATTTTCTCGTTGATTTATGTGGTACTAGCTCCAAATATACATACATACAAAAAAACATTCTGAAATGCAAACATTTACAGATATGGGTATTTTTATTATTTAGGCATTAGAGGGGGTCGATCGCTTAGCACTCTTACCATAGTTAACCGCCATCTTGAATTTCAAGTACATTGGTTATCTTATAACCTTTTTTCTCTTATAATTTTGAGTTTTAAATCAAAGTTTTTAAAAACTATTTAAAGAAATAACTTGGTTTAAAAATCCAAGGAATGGTCTGCGGATGACTTCCGACAATTTTTTTTCATTTTTTTCTATTACAAATTTGCTGTATGTCGGTAACGTAGTTTGTAGTTTGAAAAGCCCATCCGCATTCCATATAACTTTCGACATTTCAAATCCGCAACAAAGTCGTTGCGGATCGAGTAAACTCCCCGCATTGTATATAAAACCTATTGTACTATTAATGAGTCGATTTTTGTCACGATGGTGGTGTATTATCGCTAGAGATATTTAATGACATTTTCAATGTATTTCTAACTCTACATTATCTACAGAGCAAATGCCCTCCTAGGCCTGTGGCACCGCCACACTACTAGAATGTCAGCTTATTAGGCTTGACCATTCTTCATTCCGTCAATTTCATTAAATTTTTGAACAACAACAACAACTTAAAGGCGCTACCACCAATTGTTTGGCTGGAGATATAGCTATTTCGTGCTTTGCCACTTTTGCACTCATCAGTCTCCTTTTTGTGGTGCTGAGCTTTAATCCAATTTTATTTGAAAAACTTTTTATGCACACCATAGGATTCGAACCCATCAATATCAGATTTGCTCAGTCTTAGCAGTCGTGTGCACTACGCACTCCAACACTTTAGACCACTGACGTCACAGGTCGAGATGTGTTATTTGTTTATCAAATGCTAATCAAATCATTGTAGGTGGGTGATGCCGTTGTTAATTTTTGTTTAATTTTTTCATTTTAAGTAATTTTATTTTTATAAAACTACCCCTCTTGTCTAAGGCTCCCGCCCCTCTAGTAAAGTTGAAAATGGGCGAGTCATTTAACAAAAACCATTTTACCTTAAATTCAAGATGGCGGCCACGGCTTAAGTGCTACGCGCACCATAGAAATCTTATAATTTCTCTAGCGATTAAAACAAAACAAAACAAAAATACCCCTATATAATTTTTTGCATTTCAAATGTATACTCCGACTGGGGTATTCAGGCTGATTCTTATAAGGTGCGACAAAAAAATTGAGCTAAGGCCAAGACGAGAAATAAATCGCATGGGAGGGGTTGTCTCTAATCCCTCGTTAACGACGACGAGGTAATTTTCCCTTTATATTATTTTAAATTAAATCTGAGCAATAAACAAAGACTCGAAGCGACAATTAGGAGAAATGTAAAATACAATTCGCCGATGGTATAGACATCTTAGATGATGACGCTTTTTCCAAGATATTTGGGACTTTTGGGAAACATAATATCCATCAAATTTCAGCTTATAAAGAAATTTGTCTGGGTCAAAAGTTTATATCTTATTACTTACAATGAATTCATCTAATCTGTTGAATAATTTCATTATACAAAAGAAACAAATTTTGATTTTCTATTTCCTATAGCACCCAATTTATAATATTTTTTCTTTTTTTTTACAGAAACAATTTGAGCAGATTAACAAAATTTCAAACACATAAAGAGCTCTAACAAACAACACTCAAAATGGGCGAAGTAGGCGAAGTGATACCAGAAAAAGCAGCAGTTGAACAGTTGCCTGCCGCCACAACTATTACTTCAAGTGATTCCATTAATACAACAGTAACTTCGGATGTATTAGAAAATCCACCTGCTCAACAAAATGGTGATGTTGTCAAAGAGGTTGTTAAGTCGCCTGTAGAGCCTATGGCCGTAGACAGCGATGAAGATGATTCACAAACAAGCTGCGGTGACAATCAAAGTGACACAAAGGTTGGTGCTGAGAGTGCCACAGTTAATGGTGATGCAGAAACTTCACAAGACGACAGCGAAAGTAGACGTTTATCTAAGGATGAGGTCGAAACAAAAGATTCGGCACTTGAAAATGGCAGCGACGATGAGGAGAATGAGGATGGGGCGTCGGAAAAGTCTGAAAAATCAGAGCAATCAGAACAAACTGAGAAAACAGAAAATACAGATGTAAAGAAAAATGGGAATTCGACTGAAAACGAAGAAGACAGCCAGGATGGTGGAGAATCAGAGGCGCCAACAAGTCAGGACGATGCCGAAGAGGCTGAGGATGGTGATGATGGCGATGACAGCCAAGATGAATCATCTCAGTCTGCTACGAACGATGAAGAGAGCCAACAATCAAACCAACCTGCGATCAAGGCGGAAGAGGAGAAGAAAATCCCCCCACCAGCAGTACCAGTCGTTCCGGAACAGAAACTTAATGGAGAAGCTACAAAGTTAAAACAAGATGATAATATAGTCGATCTTGGGGAATCGGATGAAGAAACGCCTATGGTAGATGAAGCGCCAAAGTTAGACGTGGAACAAGCTAATCCTCTTACGGTCCCCGAACCTGCCCCAGCTGAACCTGAGAAAGCCAAACCAACAACTAGTCCAAGCGACTCTGATGGTGCGGTTGTTATTGGCTCAGACTCCGAAGCTGAACAAGAGGACAAAAAAACTCCAGCGAAAAAGACTTCTCCTGAACCTCCACCACTACCACAGCCCGTAGAACAACCGAAACCCCCTCAACCACCAAAGCCTGACGATGATGACGATGATGATTGCGTTCTTATTGAAGATGATAGTCCAAGCGAAGCTTCCGAAGCAGGCAGTAACGTTTCTGGACGCCAACTCAAAAACCTGGTAAAAGTACGTGACTTTGCCACTTTCGGAGATGAGCAGGGAAATGATGATGCACAGCCATCTCCTAAAAGACAGAAAACGTTTCATACGACTTCATCGCCACAAATGGCTCAAATCACAATCAAGGACGCACGTTCACTGATGTCAGGAAGTCCCAACGTCTCTCAGGTCATCCGCGATTCCGATTCTAACAAACTCGCATCTCCTCTACCTCCAGCCGGCATTTATCCAGTAAATATTTTACCGGCTACACCAACAAATCAAACGCAGTCGCCGGCAGGACCTAAGGCTATTCCCACTATGCCAGTAAGTCCAGCTATTCCCGCTCTACCAGCATTATCAAACGCCAACCTTTTGCCTGGTTTGACAGACGATATGTTCGTCCTTGAGGCCCCATCATTTATTGTCCCTTACATTTATGAAAAACCTCCATCAGATAATCTGCGCCAAATTGTCACCCAAATCGAAACAAAGTTTGATTTAAAGAAACAATACAATGCCCAGCCAGATGATCTTGACTTGGATTTAGGCGAAGTTGGCAAAGAAAATGAAGAAAATGCGAGTAAAAAGAAGAAGAGGAAACGTGGCAGTGGCGACGACTCCTGGTCAGAGTCTGAAGATTCAGCTGACGACGATGACGATGACTCAGATGCTGAGACCCGTACAAAAGTCCTAATTAAAGAGGCCAGCGATGATCTGAAATCCATCAAAGCCGTGATAAAGCCAGAAGTCGGTGCTTCAAGTATGCCGTCACCGGCAGCTGCCAACAACTCCCAAATGGGAACAGATAATTATTTCGAAAGCCCGTTGGGTAAGTTCTTTATAGACATTGGTGTTGGTCTGGTGCAGGAGTTTGTCCAAGCTGATTTAATTCGTATACAAAAACGCAAAATGCGTCACTCCTTGGGCAAGAACATTACCGAAATTGAGAAAGCAATCAATGCATTAAGTGGAAACTTAGAGGCAAGCAAGAAAAGAAATTCTCCGTTTAAGTTTAACATCAAACGTTGCGAGTTTTGTAACTTTAAATCAGAGTCTGCCCTGGCAATGGCACATCATTATGAGACGCCACACATGAACGGCGCTATGTACAAGTGCAACTTCTGTACATATGAAGTGAGAAACTCTTCGGAGGTTGTCTATCATATGGAAGCGATGCACAACATTAAGGCCAGACTATTCAAGCACCTGCCATACCATCAGTGCCCCAATTGTGGATTCGAGGACAACGGCAAGGCTAAGTTGGCCAGACACGCGCCTGTTTGCCAAAAGAAATTCCGCCCAGAATCGAATCTGACACCGCCACACGATTGGGAGGCTCCAGCTAAGATACCCCGAATAAAACCAAGGCATGGTCTGGTGGGAACTGCTACAGCTTATCAGGTAAATTTTTAAATTTAGTTTTTTTCCCTGTACTAATATTAATTTTGTTTTGTTTTTAATTAGGCAATGGCGGCACAAGCCGCAGCACAGAAAGCAGCATTGGCAACAATACAACAACAACAACAGCAGGCACAACAAGCACGCAACATTCAAGCTGCCATAGCCAGTAATAATGCCAATAAGAACTTGTTGCGGGGTCGACAGCAGCCACCACCGGTTAAGCCGACTCCTAACGGTGGAAATATGCTGCGAGGAACTCCAATTCGGCCTACAATGCCAACTGGTATGGTATTACCAAATAACTACCAAATTGCAGCTGGACAATTAATTCAGGTGAGTTGGCTGCTTTTGATTACATTGCATGTGACAGATGCTGCATTCATTCATTTTTGGTTTTTGTGTGCTAGAAATTTTACTGTACGTATTTTTATAAAAATTATGGGAAGAAGACCACTGCTTACTAATAAAAATAATAAACAAGGTAGTTCTATCATTCATCTTTACTTTGCTTTAAAAAAAAATTATTAAACTCATTTTAAAAAATCATTTTGTTCTGGAGACCTATTATAATTGTTTGTATTTATTATTGTGGTATCGATAAAAAAGAAGGTAATAAAGTACAATGAAAAATGGAGGCAATCAAATATAGACCGCATCAACCTATCACTTAAATTATTTCTCAGTTTTGTATTGGGAAAGATAGACAAGTGTATGAGTGTCCTTTGTTAAGATTTGTTATTATCCAAGCGTTCGTCTGCTATTGTTATTCTATGTTTCCACCGAAGGTTTATCTTAATTTAAATTAATCTGTCACGGCTGTTCTGATTTCCGACCAAATTTAAAAACGGAAACGAAATTTAAATCCGTGCGAATTGAAAAAGGTTGTTCTGATTTCCGGTCGAACTGAGTTTGGATTGTAGGCAATTTAAAATCAACAAAACGTTTTCCAAATCAGCTGTGAAGATGTCAAACAAGTTTCAATTTTATAATTATTAAATTTCTTTAATTAAAGTACCTACCTAATTTTTTTATTATACAAACAAAAAAAACATTTTCAAGCTAAAGTTTTATTACTGTTCAGTTCATGTGTTGGTTTAAATCGGTTAAATAATCCGTTCCCATTATCTTACAAGAAGTTAGGGCGTTTTACAATATCAGAAGATAGATGTACCAATTTAGATTTTACTGGATGAAGAAACAATAGAAAAGCGAATTGCTCTCCTGCTCTTGTTAAAGATTTGTTCAGGCATTCAGATTGAACAAGGAATCATTTTAATACATCTTTGATGAATTGCAACGTCGTTGGAACTCTGGTGGATCCCTTACCCCAATGACAAAGTTATCCGCCTGCCTAAGGTTTTTCGCTGAAGGTGTATACCAAAGAGGAATTGGAAATGACTTCCACTATGCTATGGGAAGGTTAACTTTTAGTAAGGTTTTGAAGGAGTTTGTCAACTTAGCAGAAGAGCATTTGTGTCCTAAATGTATCTCTCTTTAGGAGTCCTTAAGCATTTAAATCATTTGTCAACTCTTCCCACCATCTCTCCACATGCTCGGCTCTGTTGTCTGTCTTACCCACCCTCTTCCAAGGTCAGGATACTTCTCCATAAATGCAACTAACATCGCAAATTGTTGCTGTGCGGTATGCTTTTCCCTAAGTTTCATTTATTTTTTATAAAAATATGTTGAGTTAATTTATTTTTTATTAAAAAACAATAAAAACTTTCATTTTTGTTCCACCGAATCTGTTTTCGCCAACAAAAAGACAACCGAATTGAAAACGTTAATTAATTTGCCTTTTGCAGATCCGTCTGTTTTTTAGAACACCATGAAAACGTAAAACGTCAAACAATACGGAAAACAGAACTACAAGAATTCGAAAACGGTCGGTTTTGTAATTCGAACGATGTTTCCACCGCACAAAAAAATTAATAAAAAGGACCTTTTAAAATTAAAATGGTGTTTCCTTTTTTTTATATGAAGTGGAATTGAGATAGTTTCATTCGTGTCGAAACGATATGCGATATGTCGATCGTGATATTCAGATTGGCCAATGTAAATCTTGGAACTAAATGCCTTATAAAGTTTAAACAAAATGTATTTGGAAACTACTAGATTTACGACATAAATTTGTATGATGTTTTTTCGAGTTTTCAAGAAAATAAAGGGTTAATCTTATCAAATCTTGGGTGGTCTGTTAAAACGTAAGACGACTTTATTAAAAAAATATGTATGGTAGTCAAACAACAAAAAAACAGCTGTCCCACCCACTCTTAGAATTTATTTTATCCTACATTTCCTTACGGTAACCGGTTATAAAATAAACAAGCAAACAAATAAAAAGTTCATAAACGATTTTTATGGAAAATAGAAAGTAGCGACGAGCAACCTCTAAAGTATATATACTAACCTAAATGGCTAAAATTTGTACAGCTTTATTATTTTACTAAACTAACTAAAAAGTCAGTGGTATTGAAAATTTCTAATGTATATCCAGCTCAGCAGCTTTGATCATGCGTAAATTGGTGAGCAACGTACCTTTGTTGATTTTGGTGACGAATCGAATTGCTTAGCTTAGGTGATTTTGGTACTTTTGCATTGTAAATACATTCTGGCCATGCATGTTGATCCCCGACTGAATCAACATAATTCAAACGTTCAACGCTTGTTCAAATTCTGTCAAAACAAAAATTAAAAATTTGGCAAATGTTACTCTCTCAGAACCCACATTTTTATAATAAATACATTTGGATAAGAAAATGCCTAAAATTCTATGACATATTTTGTATTTTGCATCTTTCATACAAATCAGCATCTCCAAGTATGTAAATGAAATTTAATCAAAATCAACAAACATCAAAGCCCATCACTTTCTATGGCTTTTGACAACAATAACGCCAATTTCATAATCCTACTAACCTTTTCAATTTTGTCTCATGGTAACATTTCATTAAAAAAAATCTTCACGACAATTTGATCTTCAAGGATTATTCATCATACATTACACTTGATTTCACTCTAAAATCAAAACTTTTAATGAAAGCCATTAATTTTATTTGTCCACGTAGGTAACGGGTTCAGGTATAGCGATCCTGCCAACAACCCAAAATACCCTTACGCTGCAGGTAGGTCCTGATACAACAATATAGTGGTTCTTTCACCAAAGTTAATTAAAACTAAAAGCTAGTATAAATTACACAAATGTGTGTTAACTTTAAATTGTTTGTTTTGTAAATTATTTGCCAATGCTAGCTTATGAGTTTCTTGAATATACAAAAAAAAAAATAAAACAAAAAGTTTAATATAATGTTTTAAATATTTTAGGCAGCAAATGTCGGTGCAACTAAGAAAAATCAAACCGGTCAACCAAGCATTTCAATCACACCTCTACCTCGTCAAAGTAGCTCGCAACAGGCTCAACAAGCTCAAGCAGCTGCTGCTAATAAAATGCCACCAGCAGGAATGAAACCTGGACAAAATCTAAGTGGGAACAAAGCACAGTTTGTTATATGTGAAATATGTGATGGTTACATTAAGGATCTTGAACAGCTGCGAAATCACATGCAATGGATGCACAAAGTTAAGGTAAATCACGCAAATTTAATAAATTAACAACATGATGGTTGTTAACTGAACATTTTATTTGTTCTAGATTCACCCAAAAATGATCTACAATCGGCCGCCTTTGAATTGTCAGAAATGTCAATTTAGATTTTTCACCGACCAAGGTCTCGAGAGACATTTGCTTGGCTCTCATGGTTTGGTAACAAGCTCAATGCAAGAGGCCGCCAATAAAGGCAAAGATGCTGGTCGATGTCCTGTGTGTGGAAGGGTAAATTTGTCACTGTTTTTTTTTATATATATATAAATTATTCTCATTTATTTTTTGAAGATGTATCAATGGAAGCTCCTCAACCATGTATCCCGTGACCATCATATGACCCTTAAACCTGCACACCTATCCTACAAATGTACAGTGTGTACGGCGACCTTTGGCATGTACAAACAGTTTGAGACGCATGTGTACACCGCCCACAGCACGGTTGCCAAAAAAGCAATGGACGGCAAAAAGAATAACGCTGGCAGTAGTAGCATGGCGAATAATAGCAGTAGCAGTGGGACAAGTAATCGAAGTGGTTTGTCAGCGGCAAACGATACTCTGCTGAAGCCCTTAAAGATCAACGATGAAATAACAATTATTCCACAGCCTGCGTCTAAAAATCGATCTTCAATGAATAATATCGAAAGTCATGTTATTGGTAAGTTTTTTTTTTTTTTTTTGAACAAAATAATTTAATGTCAATGTTTTATTTCTCTTATTTTGCTCGTATTTGGAGTATTTAATATTAATTCTCTTTTTAAATTAATTATTATTTTATTAAAAATATAATAATTATCGTAGACGAAAAAATAACACAGTCTTTAGATCGGAAACCAGGGATCAGAAAAGTGCTCTTATATTATAAGACGTTATGGATTCGTTAACGAAATTGAACTCAATATCGTCATAAAACTTGCCCTTATGTAAGATAGAAGTCTCGTTATTCTGTCAGCTTAATAGGGATAGTTCGATTTTTTAAACTTGGTTCATAGCGTTTTTGGATATTCGATTTTTTTTTTTTTTTTTTTGATTCTAAATACAGGGTGGTCCAAAAGTCACTTCCTAATTAAGAATGATGATAACTTTTATAAATTTAACTTTTATTAATAATTTATTTTAGAATTACAAAGAATGGTTCATGGAGATTTGTTTGGGCTAAGTATCGAATATAATGTCCTTCAAATGAGTACCAGCTTCATGCTCACAGAGACGGGCTCTTTCTTGAGCGTTTTCCATAAAACTCCGTAGGACATCTGGGCTCAGCGCCTGTATTTCATCACGAATGTTCTGCTTCAGTTGCAGGATAGTGGTGGGTTTATTTACGTACAGTATACGTATACAAATAACCCCACAGAAAAAAGTCTGGTGCAGTCAAATCCGGAGAACGGAAATCACATTTGGAAATTAAAATTTCACTTTGAAGAGCCATTGTGGCGCGAGCAGTGTGCGTAGTAGCTCCATTCTGCTGAAACCACATTTCAGAACTATCAGCAATCGCTGGCCTCAAAAAAATTGCGATCATAGCCCGATACCTTTCACCATTTATGGTAACAGTATTGGCGGCATCGTCTTCAAAGAAGAATGGCCCAATAATTTTTTCTGAAGTTACACCACACCAGACAGTGCACTTAAGTGGATGCAGTTTTGTTTATTAATGAATCCATTTGAGTTGAAATGAGCTTCATCACTCACTATGAGATGACGCCAATAAGCGATATAAGGGTTAAAATAATCGATTGATTATTTTCAAACTAAAATTCAATTAGTTTGGTCCTCTTTAAAGGGCTGTAATTAATTTTATTAAATCTTCCAAGTTTTCTTTATAAGTACCTTCAAAAAGAAAAAAAATTAAAAACAGAAGAGTTATGATTTTTTCAAATCAGGAAGTGGCTTTTGGACCACCCTGTATTTAAAGAAACTAAGAAAGATTTTATTTTTTCAAAATCTACTCAATTTATATATTAGTCATTCCATACGAAAAGCAATCGCATTTTTTATTTTTTTCAAACTTTGTGGGAATCATCTCTAGGTTCCAAAAGATGGAAATCCAGCTGGATTTAATTTTCGCATTCACCGTTCCCTCTCTACCCCCTTGAAACATTTAAAAATCTTCATTTTAATGGTTTATTATTTTATTTTTAGTAATAATACATTTAAAGATATCAATACGTTTGAAATTTTTGAAAAAAATATTTTAATTTACAAGATCATAGCCAAACAGTATCAACCACGGTGCTGAAAAAACGTGTTTTACTGTTTTTTCTTGATTTTTAACTGCCTCCCGTTTGCCGACTGTTAAATTTAACGCGCTTATATTTCTCAAATACTTAGAACACATATTTTCAAGAAACAAAACCAAAAATTGACTTATTTTTCTCACGCTTTATATAAAATATCGCTGCTTTAAAAATCCATATTTTGAAAAATTGCATTTTTAAGGCCATAATATCACTGTTTGACATAAAATATCGAGATGAAATTGAGTTTCAGCTTTAATTTCTGAAAGTTTTGTTTTGTTATTTTCATCCATAATGTGAGCGCACTGGTTTAAAGAAAGCACTATTTTTCAAATAATAACAAAAGCGATACTGTAATTTGAGAACCGTTATGAGCAGGGAAAGGATTTTGCTGACCTACAAAAATCAAAAAAGGCAAACAAAAATTCTTAAAAAGGCATTTATTAAATAAAGAGAATATAAACGTAACCTTAGGTCTAATTATAATAACATTGAACTATCAACAGCTTTTTGAAGTTCTCAGGTAACAACCTTCTACGATTGTCTCTTAGAAGAGTCTTAAATGAGCTAAAGGACCTTTCTACTTGAGCAGAAACGAGTGGAGCCCATTTTAAACTCTTTAGTCTCTACATCATTCACCTCAACGTTTTCGGAAAGTGTGGAGTTGACGTCGCCATTTATTACATCATTTGCTCAACAGTTTTAAACGATTTACGTTAAAAACAGTATCAACACTTCATTTGTAATTTTTGGCCCTTTCGATTTTTCCATATTTTCAATTATATTTGCAGTGCAAGGAAATGCGCGATCATTCATAGAGAAATGCAAAGGTCTAGTTTTTATGAGTAAAAAAAACAAAAACAAAAACATATCTTTCACAATTTTTGACTCTTGAATTTTGATAAGTGATAGCTCATTTGATTCAACATAAAAAGGGCATCAAAATTAAATCTAAAATAAAAAAAAATACATAATATTGCTTATAACGGTTTCTTAAATTCTAGTATCGCTTTTGTAATTATTTGAAAAATAGTTCCAGTGACCAGTGCGCTCACACTATGGATGAAAATAACAAAACAAAACTTTCAGAAATTAAAGCTGAAACTACAAGCTAAGTAATGCTAAAAATTTCAGCTCGATATTTTTTGTCAAACATACTGATATTATTATGGCCTTAAAATGCAATTTTTCAAAATATGGATTTTTAAAGCAGCGATATTTTATATAAAGGGTGAGAAAAATGAGTCAATTTTTGGTTTTGTTTCTTTGAAAATATGTGTTTTAAGTATTTGAGAAATATTAGCGCGTTAAATTTAACAGTCGGCAAACGGGAGGCAATTAAAAATCAAGAAAAACACGTTTTTTTCAGCACCTGGTTGATACTGTTTGGCTATGATCTTGTAAATTAAAATATTTTTTTCAAAAACTTCAGTTTTTTATCTTTAAAATGACTCCTCAAATAAAATAATAAACCATTAAAATGATGATTTTTAAATTTTTCAAGGGAGGTAGAGGGGGAATGGTGAAGGCGAAAATTAAATCCAGCTGGATTTCCATCTTTTGGAACCTAGAGATGATTCCCACAAAGTTTGAAAAAAAAATCAAATATGCGATGGCTTTTCCATTAGACGTTTTCATATGGAATGACTCTTATATATTTTTTTAAAATCTCATTAAATCATGTTTAATTGTTCGCCGAGAGAAAAAGATAAATTACTATTTTTATGAAAAGAACGACATTATGTTTCAAGTATACCCTTTTAAAGGTCACCAAATTCTCGTAAAAGTCCTGAATTTTTTATTTTTTAATTTCGTATAAGACTTTTACAACCTCATTTTTAACTTATTCCGACAAAGAACACACCATCTGAAAGTAAACCAAGTCCACATAAAAGTTCACATAGTCATCCTCAAACTATCGATCAATTGCACTTATGTTCATTCTTTCCAAGGTAATAGAAACGCCCAACAATTTTCAGCTCAAGAAATATTTCGAAGAATAAAAGCTTCTTAATAACCAGCAATACCGAATATGAGATCATCCACAGAAGGTGATCTGTCCACATTAGGGTGGTCCTTATAAAGGTCATTGTCTTATTTTGAATGACGCATCCCCCTAATTTGTTTTAAATAAATAAAAAACGGTTAACGTTAATTAAATGAGCTAAAATTTTACAGGAATTTTTTTAAATTATTTAGAACAAATTAGGGGGGTGCGTCATTCAAAATAAGACAATGACCTTTATAAGGACCACCCTAATGTGGACAGATCACCTTCTGTGGACGATCTCATATTCGACTTCGCCAAAAATGGTGCTAGGTGTTTAGGTTTTCTTCGGCAATGTAAGAAATATGTCTCCCTTTATGATCTGGCTGTAATCTATAAAGCTTTTATTCGTCCAAAAACTCGAGTTCAATAATCCACTTGAGTCTACTCGATATAATTCCAAAAATAGCAATGGAAATTATAGGCGATAGAAATATAACGCAAGCATTTGCGTCTCTGGAACATAGCCGTACTGTTTCTTGACTTTCATTATTTTACCGTTATTTTTATAAACAGTGTTCCAGTGATATAGCCAGTTGCATTCCTCCTCCCTTAAAACAATTCCTCTAATCATCAGAGTGCCCTCGATTCTTTTTTTAGCTGCACTACCAGAATGTGGAATGATATACCCGGCTCTATTTTTCCTTCCTATTATGATATTCAATGGTTCAAAAACAATGTGTAACAGTATCCTTCCTAATCCTATTTTCCTAACGTTGCATTGTGTCTAAAATTATTTTAAAGGTGGTAAAAATCCCTTGAATTCGTGCTCAATAAAAAAAAATGATTTCAGTAATTGGTCAGTCATAGTCTTTTATTGTTGAAAAAAAACTTTAAAAATTCATTAAAATAAACTCCGATAAATTCTCAATGCGATAGAATATTCTTATACAAGAAACAATGAGTATATCCACACAGTCGATACCGAAATAGTTATATGCCCTCATTGATTCTTGTGTTAAAATAGTTGAGTGAAGAAAGAGCGTTTCAGTACAAAGTGTGAATGGGGCCTAGACGTGGAAATATTATTTATAAATTTTTTTTAAATATTTTGTTCAATAATTCTTAAGTTTGAAATCAATATATTAAAAAACTTTGCAGCCCTTGGTTAATATATATTTTATCATTTTGCCTAAAAGCAAGAGTCAATAGTGCTTGCAGTGAAAAAAAATGTAACTATCTGAAATTTGTTCCTCTATCAGACGAAATAAATTTGCATTAGAAAACAATTCAAGCTTAATTAATCCTATATTTTCGATGGTATAATCCTATCAAAGGTAAATCTTGATTTACATTGGCATTCATTAATTTTTTTTTCAAATATCTCTTTAAATTTACTATTTGAATTGCACTTATAAAATCCTCCTTTTTATTTCTTTCCAGATTAAAACAAAAACTCGTTATCAGAGTGTGTAAATTCACAATGGAAAATCGGCCGTATGAGTGCTCTCCAGTTGCAATTATAGCGACAGGAATAATTCTCAAAGGAGGACTTTACCAGAGCATTAATTGGCCGAAATGTATTTGCAAACATTCGTAAAGTTATTCTTTTATTTAATAAATTTCCGTTTTTTTTTTTCAATTTATTAAAAAAAAAGAAACTTATAATGTGTAGAATAAAAAAAAACAACAAATAATAGTAAATTTTGCATATATAATAAACAAAACAAAAAAATATATATATATATAAAAATAGACTATCGATTGGTTTGTCCGTATTTTGAATGATTTTAATTTTATTTCATTTAATTTCATATCTTTTTGCTCTTATGTTTATCAGATAAATTAACTTTAAATTCTCTTTTACTAGGCATATAAGCTAATGATTAGGATTATACTATTATATTCAATAAAACATAATATTTAAAAAAAAAATAATATAAATAAATCCCACTTCAAAAAAAAAAAAAAATAAATAAAAATAAAATAAAAAAAAATTATTGGGTAACTCTGTAATATAATTATTTATAATGTAAAGATATTTTTTTTAATACAAAGAACAAACATTTTTTAACTTTAAGTAACATCATTAAAAATGCACATCCACAAAGCATTTGTTTCTCATGATGTAGCATTATAATATATGTAAAGAAAAAAGAAAAGAAAAAACATATACACATACATATATATAAACATTCAAACAAAGAACTTGCATTAAATGTTAAATACAAATAAAACAAAATCTAAATTTTTAGATACACAAATGAAATACGAATAAAAGTTATAATTATTATAACGATAAACAAAAAAAAATAAATAAATAAAAATTACTTTAAATTACTGATTATTTAATTAACTATAAAATGTTACAGAAAAGGACAATTTATTTCATATTAATGTTTAGTGCATTCATAATATTAATTATATTATTAATATACATACATATAAATATATATTTAAATTAAAGAAAAAAAAAAAAAATAATATTTGCCGTGTATATCGACAAACAAAAAATAATTCATTGTAATAAATTTGAGGATAAAAACACAGCGTTAGGAAAAACAAATTAAGAAATAAAATTTAATTAAAAATGGTATTATTTTGGTATTTTTTTTTATTTTTGAATTCACATAAAATGGATGTTGTTCTACTATTCGTAAGAGTTTTAATGTTTTATCGTTAATGGGCCTTGTGCGACCGGAGTCTTTTGAAAATCCTTACAACAGTCCTGAAGCCTTTTGGAATTAGCGTACGGACCCAACGGAATAAGACATGAGATATGTAATCTTCGGTCGCGGTTTTTAATGTACGAGTAATAGAATACAAATGTCTGCTCTTAATTTATTCAGCCCAATTCTAAATATTCAGCGGGAAAATAATTCCCCGGGAGATTTTTTCCGCCAGAGTTAAATGCTCCTCACGCTAAATGAATGAATTTGCATTCATAGTTTTTTTTTTTAACACTGAATGTTTGCTCTCTCTATTTTTTCTCACATTCGAAGTTTGTTTAAAATAAGGTAAAAGGGAAACAAATTCCCGGGAATGTTTCGTTTAGAATCAGAGAGCAGGGAAAAGGAAACTTCCCCGGAATTCGCATTTAGAATTTTGCTGGAATATGTAATAACTTAACCATTGCCAAGAAAATTATTTCAGCTCTAGGTACTCTAGGGGGCCTATTCTGGAAAGCGCGCCGGATCGTATTGAAAGCGATATTTCAATTTCGACCGTCTTCGCTTTAGGTTATTCCCAAAAGCGAAAGTGGAAGAAAGCGATCTTTCCAGTTTTCTTATTGTAATGTCATATTTCCAGCCCACTTCCATTTTTACTTCCACTCGCAATTTTACCAAAATAAATTCCATTTTTACTTCCACTTCTCAATTTTTCCACAAAAATGACAGTTGTTCTTGGCCCTCGAAGAATTATTTCATGTGAAACTTCTTTATTAATATTTTGTGCCAAAAGAATAATTTTTTGTATATTTTTCGATTTTGTTGCTATTAGTCATAAAATAAAACATTTAAATGAACCGAATAAGTGTGATTTAAAATGATAATGTTAAGAAGGAAGATAAGAAGATATATTTGAAAATTCAT
The DNA here is from genome assembly GCA_949320155.1 of Melangyna quadrimaculata. Lineage (NCBI taxonomy): Eukaryota > Metazoa > Arthropoda > Insecta > Diptera > Syrphidae > Melangyna > Melangyna quadrimaculata. Next base: position 189,211,044 of record OX439484.1, read on the forward strand.
TTTTTTTTGCATTTTTATTTTCAATTCGCCATTAATCCATCACCTAGAAACCTATCGCTTTCATGCAAAAAATGGAAAGCGAAAGAGCTTTTGGGAATAAGCAAATGCAAATCCTCCATTAAAAGCGATCCGCCGCGCTTTCCAGAATAGGCCCCTAGGTCTCACTGTCCGTCTATTTACTAAATTTAGACAAAAATAAGACCAGGGGCCTTATTACGTAAAACGATAATGATCAAACGATATTGGTTTGGCAATAGCTGTCCCTATCATATGAGTGGACAATGAAAGGGATAGTGAAGTGACGTTCATTTTTCGAAGCACGGACTATACTAATATGAGTCCTATCGACACAGATAATCACACCAGGAAAACCACTTTTCTCAAAGAAATAGGATTTCGCTTGGGCTTTTTCCTCCGCGGTAATTTCAAATTGTATGTGTTTACAACACAGTTTCTCTTTCATGATACTCAACGTTTCTTTCATCACCTTCGAGACTGTCGGTTGAGCTAAAGCGGTGTGGTAGTCTTCCCCTACACTCTTCTGGTAGGAACCTTCCGCTAAAAACCTAAGCGTAGCGGTAGGCTTTAGTATTGCCGGTATAGAGGTATTATTCTCTCTTGTAAAATTATCTTTGATGTCTTCAAAAACATACAGAAATGCTTCCTTTGACAATCTAAATAACTGCACAAACCTTATTGAAGAAAATTAATTAAATTCATTTAAATTGTGATGACCAAATGCAATGCTCACTCTTTGTGAGGAATATCCAGCGGAGAAGACCCACTTCTTAGACATTTTCTTTGTATTCTTATGGTGTTTTCGATTGGTAAATTTAGATTTCAATCTAAAAATTGATTTATTTCGTGGCGCATCAAATGCCAATTCAAATTGATTTATTTTTATTCGTGTAATTTTATGTATGTCTCATAACATCACAAAACTCGTCATCACTTGATGCACTTTCAGAAAAAAACAATGAGCTTCATGAATTTACCAATTAATTTTTAACAGCTTCCATTTTATATCAGAAACGCTTCTCTTTATATTTACAACACAATTTTCACTAACCGAAATAAATTCAAACAATACAAACAATGTTGTAAAGTGACAGCTTAAAATTGTATTGGTATTAGCAAATTTGATTTTAAATCAAAAAATAAATCAATTTATTTGCCCATTGAAATGCAAAATCTGCGTTTTGACAGATTTCAATCAAAAATAAATTGATTTATTTTACCAATCGAAAACACAATTAAATTTTCTATATTTTCTGTACGTTCTTCTTTTCCTTCAGCATTTAAAAATACACTTATAGAATACATCGAATGAATTTTTATATAAATAAAACCAACGAGTTTACAAATTAAAAATTATTTGTAAAACAATTGGTTTATGGGAAACAATTTTGGAAACAGCTGACATCGAAGTTGGAAAATTGGAAGAAAATATGGAAATATCTTGGAAATAATTGACATTTTAATTGGAAAACTGGAATGATCGCTTTCTTCCACTTTCGCTTTTGAGAATAACCTAAAGCGAAGACGGTCGAAAATTAACTATCGCTTTTTATACGATCCGCCGCGCTTTCCAAAATAGGCCCCATGTAAAGTTATAAAAATATTTTTTTTTAATTTAAGAAATTGTATAGTGGCATCGAAATACATGAGCAAGCGAATCCAAAATTTTAATTCTGAGATCGCATTTACCAGAACTAGCCATCTGTCTTTATAATGCTCACCTACTGAGTACGAATTTGTTTATTTATTAGAAAACTCAAAATTGTAGAAGTCATAATTTATTTTATAATTCTTCGAAATTGTTTTGTTTAAAAAAGAGAGAATACAAAAATATATTTAAAAAAAATGTCTGAAGAACTCAAATCATCCGTTAAAAAAAATTCGTACATGCCCTATATTCTTCCAGAATGGGAAAACCAATGCAAAAGCGATAAGCCAGATCGAAAAAGGTCAAAAATAGTTCAACTAACAGATGAAAATGCATATAAATACGCTGAAATGACTTCACATGTGGGTTGGAAGAGGCGCGTCGATTATGCTCTAAAATACCTGCAAACCAACAACAACAATCAAGATTCCAGTATAATGGCGTGTTTAATGGAAAATGTTATTTCAACAGTTATTGTATTGGCCAGTGACGGGATTATTCCAGATGCATATCTAATAAATACTTACCTATTTCTTACAAACGTACGCAATGAATTTGGAGAAAATCCACCAAATATAGGGGCTTTTATGGAGTTCTTGAAAACAAAAGCATCACAAAAGGTTTTATCCATCATGGAATCAATTGCTGATATCGAAATAGAAAAATTACCTTCGAACTTGATCATAACACGAATACCTAAGGACCTTCAAATAAAAATGAGCAAGCAATAAATATTCGCACTCAAAAACAATGTAAACAATTATGAATTATGTATGTATTATTTGTTGGATTATATTTATTAACAAACTTATGGTGATGAGAAAAAATAGACGATATACTCTAATAAAAAAAAATAGAGAATTTTACAGTCTTTGTTTTGCGGGAAAGAAAAGGGATGTCGGTAAAGATGTTAGCCTAATTAAATTAAGAGTGCTAAACAGTCCTTCGAGCACTTGCTAACTAGGCTACTTATAATATAGTATTGAACTTCCTTACACGTCATCTATTTCTGTAGGCACTGAGTTTCTCGCAATTTTATCACTATCATGTTTCTGCGATGGGAAAAAATTGGCTGCATCAGGAATTTGTTCTATCTCTTCTTGGGTTAATACCTGAGGTCGTTCACTGTCGCTGATGTTTTGAGTTGTAAGTTGGAAGTATGCTGTGTCGCTATGAGTTAGATTGACGATGGTACCAGTAAGTGGTAGTGTGTTCAATAATTCATTTGCATTACTGAATGCCCCAATATTGACTGGTGCAATTCCAGTCAGAACTTGACCACTCACGTTAGTCTGGATTGGAAGAGGAATATTGCCAAGATCAATGTGACTGCTATTTCGGTGGGCATCGAAGAAGGTCAAGTCAACACGTTCTTGACTGAAATGGAATAGTTTATAATTTAATAAGTTTTTTGAATGAGTGATATAAATTAAATTTAATGAAAGTTTACCTTTCAATACTGGAAGTATCGTTTTCATCTTCATCTGTGAGTATACCAATTTCATAGACGACAGCTTTAACAACGTATCTGCAAAGTAAATTATGTATTTTTGTTAAAAGATTGCAATTTAATTTTTTAAGATATAAGATTTTTTTACAAAAGGGGGGAATAATCATGAAATTCGTTTAATAGCCATGTTATTATATGTAGTTCAAATTTGACGAAGTTGCTTTGATTTTCTTGATACTATTAAAATTTAGTTGCTATTTGCTTCCTATTTGTTTATTTGTTAAATTTAAACAAAACCGGTCGATCCCTTGAGGAGGTATACAGGGGGCCTATTCTGGAAAGCGCGGCGGATCGCTTTTAATGGCGGATTTGCAGTTTCTTATTCCCAAACGCGCTTTCGCTTTCCATTTTTTTTATGAAAGCGATAGGTTTCCAGGTAACGGATTGGTAGCGAATTGAAAACAAAAATGCAAAAAAAAATTAGTTTTCAAATATATTTTCTTATCTTCCTTCTTAACATTATCATTTTAATTCACACTTATTTGGGAAGTGGAAGTAAAAATGGAATTTATTTTGGAAAAATTGAGAGAGTGGAAGTAAAAATGGAAGTGGGCGGGGAATATTTGACATTAAAACAAGAAAACTGGAAGGATCGCTTTTTTCCACTTTCGCTTTTGAGAATAACCTGAAGCGAAGACGGTTGAAATTGAAATATCGCTTTCAATACGATCCACCGCGCTTTTCAGAATAGGCCCCCTGTATACATAATACAAGATAATAAGCATCGAACGTGATTTTTAAAAACAAAAACATAACAAGAATAACCCTTATGTACCCATGTATATGTAGATATGTATATTATATGAATCGTTAGAGTACGGTGAAATTTAACGGCGTTTCTTCATTAAAAAATATTTGAATTGTAACAATTATGTTCTTACAGGATTGATTTTTTATTTGAAAAGTGGATAAAATTACCCACGCAAATTTTGAAATAAACAGATCACTAATGTACATAACCAAAAGCAAATAAATATCAAATTTGGTATTAAATTAATAATAATTACAAAAGGTATGCAAATCTGTAGCAAATAATGGTAAAATCACGAAGTTCACTTTCAAAGTAAAAAACACTTTTTTGTTTCAAAATAACCAAAATAGCTTTTGGTTAAATTGAATTAAAGTAGGTACTTACAGGTTCTTTGGTGTATCATTAACACTTGCTCTCAGTCCCTCTATAGTTTCATTGTCTATTCCCGAGGTTTCATCTAGGACAGGTAGCACAGGTATTCCAATTGTTTTCGCCCAAATGGCAGCGCAGAAAACTGTCATAATTGCAATTCTTTGTAATTGATTCATTTTACTTATAAAAAAAAATAAAGGTACTTATAGAAAAAAAAAAAAAAAACAATAACTATAAGGAGTTGAAAAGCCCTTTCGATTCAATTTTAATTACTTTGTTTGACCAAAATTGTTTCAACAGATGCACAATGTTTAAAGCCGACTGTTAGTGTTGAAATGAATTTAAAATATAATACTTCATAAGCTTTTATAATATTGTTGTTCAAAAGTCGCTAATTTATTTTTCGTTAAATGATACTCTAATTAATTTAACTCGTTTTTACTACTTTAAATTTTGTTCGTTGTTGCTGTTATATTGACTCGGGAAGTAACTATTTGTGACGTCACTAACATAAAGATGTGAATAGTTTATCTTTTCTTTGTTTATAATGTAGTTTAGAGTATTGTTAAATGTAGATATACTAGCTATGTATGTACAGTACCTACATAGTTTAAGGTACTTGGTTAATATTGTTAAAAATGTTTATTTAAAAAAATGTGTTAATTGATTTCGTAAGAGCCTTTAATGACACATCGCGTCACGAGGGTTATCATTTCGTTAATAATAGCCGGATTTTATTTTATTGGAAGAAATTGCACCATTATGTACTGTATAAAGACATGCATACCTACATACATATTTATATGTACATTGTATTTACTCAGGTTTTCACCTACGATAATTTTCCTTTTTTTTTCAATAAAAGAAAAACCAACCATCAACATCACGTTATATAAAAACGATCAAACGATATCGTTTTAGAGGTCCTTATTTTTCTCTACTGAAGTGATAGAGATATCAATATTGAAAAAGATATCTTTCTATCGTTTTCCTTTTACGTGATGAGGCCCCAGGCAACAGCTAATAAACTTGTGCTTAAGGCAAAAAGTGTGTTATACTACGTTTCCACCAGACACTAAATCGAGATTTAGCAAGATTATCACAAATCTCCTTGAAATCTTCAAGATTTATACTACGTTTCCACCAGACATTAAACCGAGATTTAGCAAGATTATCACAAATCTCCTTGAAATCTACAAGATTTACCATACAAATTTTAATCTCCTCAAATGAAGATTTCAAATAAAACTCATTCAAATCTACTTGGAAACATTAGTTTGTCAAAACAAACAAACTTTTTTTTCGAAGAACAATTGTGGAACCGACCTATTTTCGTTTATTGACATATGAAATTGTAAACAAAAACTATCTATCTCACCTCCACTTCATATCAAAAAAATGAAACACCATTTAAATGTTTTGCCATAATCCTCTTTTTGTGCAGTGGAAACACCAAACAAATCTCATTACCTAAATCTCGGTTTAGTGGTTGGTGGAAACGTAGTATTACCATACAAATTTTAATCTCCTCAAATGGAGATATCAAATAAAACTCATTCAAATCTACTTGGAAACATTAGTTTGTCAAATCAAACAAACTTTTTTTCGAAGAATAATTGTGGAACCGACCCATTTTCGTTTATTGACAGATGGAAATGTAAACAAAAACTATCTATCTCACTTCCACTTCATATCAAAAAAATGAAACACCATTTGAATGTTTTGTCGTAATCCTCTTTTTGTGCAGTGGTAACACCAAACAAATCTCATTACCTAAATCTCGGTTAAGTGGTTGGTGGAAACGAAGTATTAAATAAATTCGAGGATTTTTCTAAACTTAACATTACTATAATGGAGAAGTCCAACAGATTATTATTTTTGCCATACCGTCCGTCCCGTGCGTGCATTGGTCTGTGTCTGTGCATCTGTAATATACGCCCACTGAACCATGGAGCTAGATAGCCTAAATGGTTAAATAGATTTGCCTTAAATTTAGTACATAGCATTCTCGAAAACTAAGCTGGGGTACAGTAATGTAACTGAAAACAATCGAGCTAAAGTCGATACAATCGACCATAGGCAGTTCCTATAATTTGGTTCAATCTAACTCAATCGACTGTGCCAAATAAGGAACTACCTCTGTATATCGAGTAATTTCAATTGTATGACATTATACGTACTATAACCTTTTAATTCGATTCTGTGATATTGAGCGAATTCGTAATCGTCTGACTAACTTAGATCTGCAAAGTTTGTGTTCGTAAACAAAAGTTGAAATCTGACTTCAGCAGGCCTGAACATCAAAAGTACGCAGAAATCATATCGGCGTCGGGCAGTTTGTGCAGAAAAAAAAAACATTCTGCTGAAAAAAAGTAATTTCTGCTTAAAAATAGTTAAAATTAAAACAGGAAAACATGTAAAGGATGGGCCATCTAGGGGTTTATTTTTGAATAATATGTTATTTTTACACTGACAGCTGTTTCCCAATCGAAATCTTGAAGGGAAGTCAGAATTATACCTCCAAGTCGCTTCACGCTTGAACAACATTGGAAAATTTTGAAAACTTATTTCCAAAGTGAGTGCCATGTAAAAATCGTCTTTTCGGACGAGGCACATTTTCATCTCGGCGGCTTCGTTAACAAACGAAAATGCCGCATTTGGGGCTCGGAAAACCCGCACATGTTACTATCGAGAATTGAAAGCATCCATAGAGAGTGACAGTTTGGTGCGGATTGTGGAGTGGTGGCATCATTGGACCATTTTTCTTCGAAAACGAGGCTGGGAACAACGTTTCGGTCAACAATGGTCGTTCCAGAGCCATGTGGACCGAATTTTTTTTACTAACATTAAAGACAAGGATTTTGACAACCTTTGCTTCATGCACGATGGTGCACCATGCCATATAGCCCATACCACAATCTATCTTTTGCGCACCAAATTCCAAAATCGTGTTATCAGCCGTCTTTGCGATGTCAATTGGCCGCATCGGAGCTGCGATTTGACCCCTTTGAACTTATTTTTTGTTGGGAACCGTAAGGGACGGATGTTATGCCAGCAATCCGGAATAGATTCAAGCACTTAAGGCCAATATCATCCAAGCAATCCATGAGCTACAGCCCGAAACCATCAACAAGATTTTGGAAAATTGGAGTGACCGAATTCGCTGCTACGAAGCCAGCCGAACGACGTTGTGTTCCATAATTAATGAATGGTTGTTAGTAATAAAGCTATGGACAAAATTAAATTTGGTTCACTTTATTGCATTTTTAAAAAGAAACTTGTGATTGACCCACCCTGTATATAAAATGGTTTCGAAGTACATCAGGATATTTGTCTATCAACGAATGTATCTTTCCAAATGTCACCCAACCAAAGCCCTAGAATCGCCTTATTTTAATAATCGGATTTTTTATAACAAATTTATTAAAAAACTGCCGCCTGCTTGCTTTCTGCGTGCAGAAAAAAAAATAAAATCAATACGCAGAAGCTAAGCAGGCATGCGGCAGATCTGCCGTATATTTCTGCGATTACGAACTCGCCCATTCTCTCTCGGGATTTGTTACAATTTTTCGACTAAAATGGAATTTGTGTTACGGTTGAATATAACAATCCCTTATAGTATTTACTGTTATGGGATACATATAGTGACCATAATATTTTGAAGGTAATGCGGGACATTTTGAAAACATTTTTTTTTAAATAACTTTTATAACACTTTTTTTATAAGTATATTCTTCAATTTTTTTTGTTAAAATTTTAATGCATATGAACATTCGAATAAGCCTTTAAGATTAAATTAAGAAATAAGATAAAAGGTATCACACAAATTGAAAGTTCATACCATGAACATATTTCATTAAAAAATAAAGAAAACACATCTCTAAATAAACTGCGCATGTCGATTACCTAATTATATTTTTCAGTTGTGTGAATTTTTTTTCAAAACTTCGCTATATTATTTTGTATTTATTATAAAAAAAAGAAGCAGGAATTATAACTATCGAAAAATATTTTTAACAGATCAATAGATTACATAACCGCTTGATCTCTCAACTGGGTTTTCTCTTGCGTCCATAAATGATTTATCATTCAAAATATTCTAATCAATTATTTTTAATAAAAAAACGCTGAGCAAAATTAAAATTATTATCCTATAAGAAAGTTTAACATGTTCATGTGCATGACATGCATATACATTTGCATTATTTGTGTATATTTTTAATTTAGCAGGACTTTGCGGAACAAATCTGTAAATAAGGGACATTTTGCGGGACAATTTATGACGCGGGACAGGCATGTAAAATGCGGGACTGTCCCGGCAAATGCGGGACGGATGGTCACTATTGGGATACATTTTTTAAATTAATAGTCAAACTAAAAATACAAATTAAAAAAAGAACCTACAATAAGTATGACAAACATATTTTAAAAATAAATTGCAAACACAAAAAATATCTGGAAAATACTCCTTTTTTGAAGTTTTCTTATTGAACTTTTTGGTATGCTATTTACAGGTCGTGTCTGCATAAGTACGATTATTAAAGTTAAATAAAAATGAATGTTAAAAAAAAAAACGAAACCATCATAATGGATGTGAGAAACGCGCGTGTTATTAATATCTAACACCTTAATATGTAAATACAAAGATAATAGCCCGTTCGTTTATAATGTTTCGAATAAGTAGGTACATAAAATCAGAGAACATGATTCATTACTTTTTTAAATTAACGTAAAACCCAATAAATCAGACATTTGTGCAAGATTATACCTTAAATTTGATGTAATTTTGCATTTGTACAATTTACATATTATGTTAATTTAAAACTGCGAAATGTGAAAATTATGGAATTAAAGTATACCTGCAAAACTTGGAAATTTACAGGCACATTGGTTAAAGCTCAAATGTTTTGTTTACATGATCGTAAAGGAAATTCCGCTTCGAGGGGTCCAAAGGCGATTTTAACTCCCTTTTTGGATCCTCGGATCCTTCTCACGGAGTGCTACGTGAAATGCTCGAAATAAAACAAGCGAGCTTCTTTAAGTTTCGTCCACTTTTACTTTCAGAGCGAATGAGGGCATCTTTTTCTCGTTATAACTGGCATTTGAAGTAAAGGGTAATCTAATCAACCAAGAGTCTTTTTTTTTTCAAAAGGTTTTTTTTTGACAGATGGCGCGTGAGTCGTTTCAATTTGCCATGTTCTTATTCAGTATTCATGGGCCGCATTCGGAAACCTATGCGATAGCCTATCTAAGATAGGTTCGTATCCATATAGGTTTTCGAACGTATGTGCCTGTCCACATTGGATTTTGAATGCTAGGTGCAACCTTTGAGAGAGGTAGATTTTATGTGAGTGAAAAAGAGATGGATAGATTCCACCCAAATTGCACCGATGCGCCACTTTCAAACAATATTCTCGGATTCAACATGATAGATTTTTTATTGTGTGAGTGAAAGATAGATAGATTTCAAGGGTGGGAGATAGGGATGGGTAGATTGAACTGAGAGGATTTACTCTTCATCGTATGGACACAACGAGCATGTTAACACCAAGCATTAAAAATCCAATGTGGACAGGCACCACAGTACACATATCTAAGTTATTATATTGCGCAGATTAAGATGGCTGTCCATTGTGCCAATACACAGTAAACAAAAACAAATTTATTGTGACTAATTTTTTTTACTATTGATTTTGACACATGCGCAGAACTGAACGAAAATGAAAACCTTGGACAGGCACTATTGGTTGTTTTTGACATTTCGCATGGGGATACAAACGTGTACCAAAATTTTTCGGATAGTTTGGATAGCTAGCTAACCAACAGCAAAAGCTGCTTTGTAATCCACTGTTATTTTACACGAAATAACAACAACACGAACGTATCTGGATAGCTCTACATAGGTTTCCGAATGCGGCCATTGAAATTTCATCATGGATAGAGTAAATCTGATCATTCCCCTCCCTTTTCCTTTGGTGATCTAAAATATTTTAGGTTTATAACTCAGCATTGGCTCATTGTTTTTACATATGGTTTTTTTTATTGAAATATTTATAAAATCATTTTTGATCAAGATAGTGGATTTTTTGATTCACAAACTCAAATCTTGATTCAAGGTTTTATGCTTCAAAAACTATTGCTATTTAAACCCTGGATTAGGAAATACAAGAAAATAACGGCTATTTTCTTCACTTTTTGTTTTTTTTTTTAAACCGAAGGAGAAAGATTATGGAAATGTTTTTTTTTTTTTTAAATACGAGGTATACGAGTTTCGAAACTATTATTTTTCGATAAAATATATCCATTCAAACGGTTTACTGTATGTATACATGTGAAAAATCAATATTATAGAGAATTGAAAATTAAGATGATTTCGTTGGAAAATCCACAGATGGATTTTTGGAAGATTTGGCTAATTTTTACAGTGCCTATTTGATTTTATGATCCATTTTTGATCAATTAAATACCTAAGTCAAATAAATAAACATTTGTTTTGCAAAGTATTAGAAAGGTGTTTTTGCAAATATAGTCGAAAATAAATTATTATTTAATTACAAAATCGACGTATAGGTGCGCATTTCTTAAAACACGGTGCCTTTCAAAATCAGCATGGCTTGATTTGTTTTATTAGCACTTGCACTTTCTCGACGTAGTAAATCAAAGTTTATATATCTTTATAAATCAAAAACAAACTAATTAGTTATATATAAGCTAATGAAATTAATAAAGTAACGAAATTAACAAAATATACATGACATACAGGGCTTTTAAAAACCCTATGTGCATACATATCTGTTATAATCCTGTATATTAATTATACAAATTATACATATTTATCTCATTGTTATTGTTTGATATTAGATGAATCATATATCATATTAAGATAATGTACCTATCTAACAACGAACCTACATATATTTGTTAGACTATAAATGTCAAATAAATTTGACCATTCATCATACTAAAATAATCAAAAAATGTGTATGTTAATTATTGTGGTTTGGTTACTTTTTTTTCTTGTAAAATTAACAAATAATCTAATTCTACTATAAAATTATGCAGTGGAAAATTACAAATAAAATTGTAAGGGAAAATGGAGCAATTTGAATTAGGGAGTAGTTAATTATTGTAAAGATAAATAAATTCATTTAAAACATTGCCATATAGGCAGGAAACCAACGACAAAAAAAGGCGGAACTAGTTTCAGTTAATTTTCTTGAATTTTATTTTTTTTATTTTATTTTGTTAATCATTTAAAATGTGGGTTTTGTTAAAAAAATAATTGGTATTTTTAAGAGAACTAATTGGGTTATAGTAATAAAAAAGGAAAAGAGAAAGCACGTTCTTTTGAAAAAAAAAAAACAAAGTATACCAAATTCAAAAACGGTGTAAATTCAAAAAATAAAAATCAAGAATCAGTTGCAGTTTGGCAAATTTAAGGCCAGTTAAAAGAAATGAGACCAAAAATCATAGAAAACCGGTTTAAGTCGAACAGGAAGCGTAAACAAGAAAATTAGCTTTAAAGTTTTTCGGCTTAAAATTACCATAGAAAACCATGGTTTATTCTTGGCCTGTGATTGTGGGATGATGCCCTGTATATATTATTGAAGTAGTGAAATTAGAGTCGAATCTAGCACAAAGTCGAGTTCAACCCATAGACCAAAACTCGAATTTGTTCTAAATTTGACTAAACTAAAATCCAGTCACAGTTGATGTCTTAAGTTCAATCCCCATGACGGGCAAAGCTTTTCAAATAAAAATGAACATATTAAGACTCAGCACCACACAAAAAAGTCTGATGATCGGGGTGGCACTCGTGAAATAGCTATAACTTCAGCCAAATAACTTGGTGGTAGAACACTTAGTTGTTGTTGTTGCATTCAAAATTTTCAATGTTAAACTAAAATCGTTTATTACTAAAGGCCAAATATCACGGGAACACGGGTCTCTCCTTTCTCTCCTAAATCAAGATAGTAAGAAGTCGCTATTTGAAAATTTAAATTTATATTTTGCCTTAGAATCTGTTTGACAGCTATATTATAGGTTAGAGTCAGGTACCTTATTTTGAGACAAATATAAAAATACCAACATAGACATTTTGTTTGAATTGTTAACTCAATTACCATATTTTAGCAAGCTTTTAAGAAATAAACTCAAAATTCATTAAAGTGAATACTGAACAAGGACAAGATTTGCATGAGCAAATATTTTGTGTCTTTTTTTCTAATTTAATCGTTTGTCTATACCTAACATTATTCTAGACATAGTAAATATTTGTATACTTAACATCATTTATTCAGGCAAATCATACATAATATGTATGCATTAGATATGTACCATATATTGAGTACCTATTGAATAATTGTGTTTAGGATTGTTATTTACATGCAACAAACCAAAATTCTTAAAAGCCTTTTAAAGCATTTAAACTATGTAGGAATTTATACTTTAGTGTAGTACCTACAGAGTGATTCTCATAAGCTGCCACAAAAAGCTGAGCGTGTAGGTTGGGTTGAGACAAAAAAAAATTCTATTTTCTCCGGTTTAGGTAAAAGGACTTAACAAAAAAAAAATATAAAATTAAAAAAAACAGTAACACAAGATATGATATAACTTTTTTAGATCCAGCTATCCATTATTTAATTTAACTTTTTTTAATTTAATTTAATTTTGTTTTATTTAATTTTATTTTATTCTATTTTAATTTATTCTATTTTGTTTTCAAAACAAGGTATGGCTCTAGAATATTTACTTTTCAAATTAACATTCTTAGAAAAATATGAAGAACCCAATCCAGCTAATTTATCATTTCAGCATCCGGTGGACTGTTATAAGATTAGTTTTTTCTTGTTTTTATTAAAAAGTTGGTTCTTTTATTTTGAATATTTGAGAAGGAAAATTCAAACAAACCGGTTTTCAGCGTTTTATTTTTAATATCTATAAATGCATTTAATATAAAAATCCAACAAAATATTTAATTACGTAAAATTTTCAAATAAATCAGTTCGAGTTTAAAAACTAATTTTTAAAAACATTTTTACTAAAAATCTTGGTTAAAATATAAATACAAAATAATAGATTTCTGGCTTAGAAAAAAATAAAACATAATATTGTGATGCCGTTGTATTAATAATTTGTTTTAAAGGCTTCTTTTTTTTAGCAAATTAATGTTCCTACAAAAACGTGAGGATATAGACCCCCATCGTCAACAAACTGTACGATTTTTTTTAGTCTTGAAACACACGCTGTAGCTTTTTGTAGAATCACCCTGTTATTTAGGTTTATCAAATTATATAGTTATAGTAAATTGAAATTTCAGCTTCGGGATATGAGTTTTCTGTGATTTGGTTCTTAGAGATACTTGGTTCTCTGGATTATGAATTTGCCATCAAAAATATTATACAAAAAATTCGTAGATTCTGTGACCCTTTACAATACAGCATCTACATCAATGCTAATTACTAGTTAGTCATAAAGGGGCGTGTTCATAGTCATTTTAGACCTGGGTCTAAGTTAAACATAGGTTTCGTTGAATTTTCGGACGTTGATTCTATTTTTTTAAGTTTATCCTTTCAAAACATTTGAAGCTATTTGTGTAGTATACCAAGTTAATTATCTTATAAAAATATAATACCCACTAATTTGTAATTAAAATCGGTCTGTATTCATTCAGCCAAAATTATCTTAAACTCTAGTTTATGTCGTTTTCGATTGGATTTCGGAACAGAACTACTCCTTTTTGATTCCAATCGAATTATTTTCTGTTTTTCCAAGACTAATTTGCGAAAAATTATGTGTGTGTGAGTAAATTGTCTGATATTTATGTATACATATTTTACATTTTAAGCCGAGTAAAATTAATTTGACAAGTTATCCGATGAAAGAGCTTATATGTATATGTGTGTTCTGGGTCTACTCCTTTATAATATCCGGAACAGAAAATAACTCCGAAATCGGAACAACCACTCGAATTATTTTGGAGTAAGTGGAGTCAAAAAGGAGTAACTTCGAACCTCCAACTGAAAACGACATTAGTTAAACCTGGGTCTATCTGCGACTATGAATATGCCACAAACTCTTTAAAAGTGAGATTTTTGTTGAGAAGTATTATTTAAAAAAAACATTATTTTATTTTAAAAATTTGTTTTTTAAGCTAAAAATAGAAAATTTTTAATAATATTGATGCATACCAGGTTTTTGTTTCTCCAAAAATTGCGAATAACAGGAATTTAGATTCGACGTTTACTAAGCAAATTGCCGTTCTTGTAATATACATACAACCCAATATCTCGTCCTTGTCTTCGTTGATTTTATCATAATTTTGCATTCAGGTAGGTAACGTCTAATTTAATTAAATCAAAGCAAAAATCAGTTTTTGACTTTAATTTTGTTTGTATCAAATGAAAAAAGATTCAAAATTATTAATCTAACTCGTTTTTCATCGTTAAGCCAAGACCGCACTCAACTTCAGCACAACTGCACTTCACGACGCGACGCGGCAAAACATTATTTGTATGAAATTGTATGAGCTATATCGCACTAAGCGGCAACTGAACTTTATAAAATTTCATACGAATTCTTGTGAATCGCAGTTTCGCTGCAGTGCAGTTCCGTCGAGTGCGGTCTAACCTTTATTGTATTAAAAATATTATCGAAGCATTATTATACAGTGTCAGTGATATCTACCTACATTCTAGTTCGTGCGATCCAATACTGCATTTTATTTTATGAAAAATCAAATTTGACGCTTTTTTGTTTAGGGGAAATAACTCTACGTTTGTAGATTAATCGATTAATTATCTTTGAATAGCATTAAACGTGTATGAGTTTAAACCAGATAACTTGACGTTGAACTTTCCTAAGTGCATTTTATTTCCAGAGGAAGCGGCCCCATCCTACCTCTGAATTTATGCTTTTGTTGAAGAATTAAAGACCAATTAAATTCATCCTTATCCTCAAAACATTTTAATATCATTTATCCATTTAAAAGTCAAGTAAAAAAGAAATAAGAACTATATTCAAAAGTCAAAACAGATTTTTAAATGTCTAGCTATAAGTTAAAGTGCTTTCAAAGTGTGAAGACCCCAAAAGTACTTCCTTGAAAGCGTTTACTGAAAATGATTTGCTTTCTTCAAAACGCTTTAATAAAAAAAACACTTTCACTGTGTGACTAGTTCCTAAAAGCGTCTTAAAGAAAGCAAATCACTTTCAGAAAACACTTGATGCTTTCAAAAATAGTTTGTTAAAGTTTTTCGAATGTTTGTTTTCACCCGATTTGCTTTTCTATCAGCTGCATTTATTCAAATCTCTAGTTTCTGCTATGCAGGGGCCTATACCGCGCTGCAAACGTCAAAACTTCAAAAGCGAGGCCACAGTGACCCGGCATCTGCATTCAAAAACGCGGCAAAAATAAACAAATGGTGCAAACGAGAAATTCGGGATGGAGATAGTCACCCCTATTGCGATTGTCAATCATGGATTGATAGTTGATAAATACTGAAATTCGATGTTAAACAAGCCAACCGATAGATGTTTTGGTCATTGAGAATGTGGCAGGCCGTCGTTAATTACAAGAAAATTGGCAAAAATCGATAAATTGTTGATTAGTTTTTGAAAAAATTGACTTCTAAAATGCATAATTTTAATATTTATCAACTATCAATCAGTAATTGACAATCGTAATAGGGGTGAGTAAGTGCGCTGAACAATATTTGTCATGAATGTAAAAGCGCGCATTCAACTTATTTTTTGCTTATTCAATGACCCAATCAGCCAGACTTGACTTCACGGAGAGTGAACTCTTCTCCAACACATCATTTTCTGAACAACCCGAAGACCAACAAGCCATTTCCCAAGTGCCAGGAGCTTCCAGAAATCAAACTCATCTCTCAAGTGATTTCACCAGATTATCAAATGGACCAGCAAAATGGTCAACAATCACAAAATCAGAGAGCACGTTTAGAAATGTTTACGCTTTCATAGTGTGAACTGTGAATACCCGAGAATTGATTTCAGAAAATTAGCTTTCTTAAAAGTAAAAAGTCGCTTATCATTCATTCAAGAACTTTCCTTTCCTAGTGTGATGTGACTGCTGTCTGAAAGCACTTGCAGGAAAATTTCCAAATCGGAATTTTCGAAACGCTTTCTGAAAGCAATTTACTTTCAGTGTGTGACAGCACCTTTTATAATTACAACAAAACCATGAAATTATTTTTAACAACCGATTAAATAATAATTTATTCCCTTTCAATTTAAACGGTCACTTGATATCGTTAAAACTGAATATAATCAAATTAGCGTTTCCTCCAATCTGGCTTATATTAAACAAAAAAGATAAATGAAAACATAGATAAACATGGGAAATTTTAGCTAAGATCATTGCATGTAATATAAACAAATCTATTGTCAATTATCATGTGATTCATATAACGGTAGATACAATGGCATTGGACGGAAAATTTATTTTATCATTAAAATTTGTTCCACAATTTGTATGCTAATTGAGCTGAAATGAGAAGGTATTTAATTCTAAACGATTTTAAATTAAAAAAACAATCAATTTTGAACTTAACTTCTTTTATTTTTGGTTTCTTTTTTTTTTAATTTCGAACTAAAAAGTAGAAAATTTTTATAAAAAATAAATCACAAGAACATTATGTTAGAAATAAAAATTACAAATATTTTTTTTTAAATCTAAATTAAAATTATAGATACACTTTAAGAAAAAGAACAAAATCTAAAATACTGGAACGTATTTTTCTAAAATATATAAAACAAAATTGATTTAAAGTGTGAATACGGATAAGGATACAGATCAGACTCGTGCTGTAAAGATCACGGGATCAGCTTCAACTTCACCTACTTTCTCCTTAAGTTCTTTTTCTACATTTTGTTTCTCTTCAACTGAAAGTGGTGTTGTTGATGAAGATGCAGAAGAAGACGATGGCGAAGCTGTTGATGATGATCCACTTTCAGTTGTGGAAGAACCGCCCTTCACTTTTGAGGGCTTTTCATTTGAAGATTCAGACGATTCATTGGAATCCGTCGACTCTTCAGACTGAAACGAGCTTGAATTCTTTCCAGATCCCTCCTCATCATCGTCATTAGCTTCAGGATTCAATTCAGTAGCATCGCTGCTGGAAACATTTGATGCCTCTTGTACAAGAAAAGTTGGGAAAAGTCCAGATCCTACATCAGGTGCTTTAAACACACTCACACGATCAATGACCACATGAGATGGCACCGAATTAATAGCCGGGACATTTTCTGTAGTCTGAACAAGAACCAGAGGAGTACTACTTTCTACTGCCGCAGCACTTAATTCCTCCTTTGTTGATCTTTTCTCAATTGGATGGGGTGTTGATGTGTTTTGAACTTCAGCATGAGAATCACTTGCCAAAGAATCCACACTCAAGGCCGTTTGTAGTATTCCTGTTTCAATGTTTTCAATAAACGAGGAAAGGGAAACTTTTTGCTGATTTAATTCGGAAACATCATTGCTGGCGGTTCTTTTCACCAAATCACTCCTTCTCGGGAATATTAAATCCCTATTTTCTAGAACATCAATTGTAAAGGGTGAGCTTTTAACAAAAGAACAGCAAATCACACAAAAAACCTATTAGAAATCAGAAAAAAAAAGAAAACACCAAATCATTTACATTTCAAGGCTTATACTTTTGTCTAACTTACCAAAAATACTTTAATGGAAATCATTGTGAGAAGAACAATTGGTGTTTAGTTTAGTCAAAAATTCTGTTTAAATTGGGAAGTCGAAGTGGTAACAACTGGGCGAAACGTGTATAGCTTGGAATACGTTTGAGCAACAACTGAATTAATCTCCATTCGAGGGTTGGGTATTTAAATATTTCAATGGACTGGCCAATACATATACAAACGTTAGCCATAAACATTTGTCTGTGGACAAATAACTCTATTCAATATACTCACACGCGGGGCTATGTTAATCAATGGAAATCGACTGCTACCAGCTTGGTTCCGAACTTCATCGTTGTGGGGGGGGTGGAAGCTTTGGAATGGTACAGGGGTCTTTACGTTTTTTATATAATTTGCCATAATTGGGTGATAATTTTAATTTTTATAGAAGAGGTTTAGGAAGATATTAAGTCAAATGTTTGTGCGATTGAAAGGTAAATATTAACTGTAATAATTGTTCTTGTTTTTATATTTCAATCAGGTCAATAGAATTCAACTTTCATCATTCATACAAACTATATTCATAAAAAAAAACTTCGTAGATCTGCGTAAATCGGTACATTCAAACATTTGGATGTAATGAAAATTCGCATTCTTCTCATTCGAAGAGCTTAAGTAGGTACCTAGGTGCCATAATCTGTTTTTGTACCATGTGATCTTTTTTTCGAGGAAGAGTAAACATTTTAAGTACTATTCGTTTAAATATGACTAATTCAAAAAGTAGGTAATTGATAATTAGATCAGAATACACAATTAAACAAGAATAATTAACTATCCAGGCAATTTGGACTACAAAAAATCGTGAGATATTTGTGTATTTTTGGTTAAAAGAATTTCAAAATAATACAACAAAACAGGCTTGTGAATATATCTTTAAATAAGGAACAATTACGTTGAATGGTTTTTACTATTTGATTTTTTTTTGTTTATTTTAAGCTTCGCTTAAATTTACCCATGCATTTCTGAGAGAATGGTCACACTGATGGTAATTTTTAAATGATCGGTATGTATCGAAAACGAAGCCAAAGGAGAGTGCCCGAAAAAAACCCAGAGTCGATAAGAAAAAAACATAAATATGGTTTGAATGAAAGGGCATTGACTGTAAATATCAAATATGAAATTATTTTCTTATCCCCAGGCCTGGCTATGACAATTTATTTATTTTTATTATCAAGGTGTTTTTTCATGTATACAACAATGATGAGGGCAGTATAGAAAAGAACAGATATTGATTAAAAAACATACCTACAATCTATTCTGCACATGGTAATCCGCAAAAGTTTCGTACAACAAAGTTTCTATTAAGACAAGGCTTCAAAAATTATTTTTCGAAAAAACTAATTTTCATAAAGCTCAAAAATACAAGGTTTCGAAAAAAAATTATTACAAGCGTGGCGCACGCAATATTTTTTTTTTTGAATTTGAGGTAGCAACAGTATAGGAAGGTATAGGTGGAAACACATACATAAATACATGTACCTTGAATGTTGCATTATTTTAATGCGAAAATGTGTTAACTGTTATAAATTGGAAACTTTCTAGTCTCGTAGATAAAATAAAAGTACTCTTTTCCAAGAAATCAATTAACAAATTCCGGAATAAATTATGAAACCAAAACATTTCGGAATTTTACCACTGCCGTTGAAAAATTCTTAGTTTTTTTTCGTTTTCGTTTTCATTTTGGAGTTATAAAGTTACATAGTCAGGAAAACGCAGGTCTTAATTATTCATTAGTATAACAGTATGCGAATGATTATTATAAGTTGTAATTAATTCTTATACGCACACACTATTTCCTCAAACTGTTTTTCGAAACTGTTGAGTAACGGTATAGGTGATAACCGCCATTTTATGAATGAAGACGGAATCACCTTGTGGCTGCTGATTTAAGTGACCTGTGGTGAACATATTTAATAACATAAATCAATCTCAATATGAAAATGTGT
The DNA here is from genome assembly GCA_949320155.1 of Melangyna quadrimaculata. NCBI lineage: Eukaryota > Metazoa > Arthropoda > Insecta > Diptera > Syrphidae > Melangyna > Melangyna quadrimaculata. The sequence continues at coordinate 189,231,002 of OX439484.1, forward strand.
CACTTTTTAAATGTTTTTACATGAAGAAACACTGTGTTTTAAAAAAATTTAAATTTTCATTACCAGTCCCGGGGATAACTTTTTAAGAAAATGATTCCGTATTTGTAATCTATAATTAATGACCTTTCAAACCATCCATGACTTTCTTAATCGAGTCTGGGTATTTCGCCCTTACATTTTTGGGCATTCTCCTTTGAGAATTTTACTTAAAAATCTTTTTGTCGGAAAATAGAAATATTCTATCAAAGTGGATCAAGGCAGACAAATATTTCGGGGGATATGATTTTCAAAAAAATGTTTGTGTTTTAATTTTTAATTTTTAATCTTGATTCTTGAATTAAACTAGCTACCAGCAAGTTAGGCTTCTTTAAAAACATTGGCGCAGAATTTTAATCAATTTAGTACGATGTTAAATCATTTTAAGTATGATACTAGGTTAAAAATTGTATTTTGCTAATTTTAAACGAATCTAGCATTGTACTATCTTCTAACATCTTACTAAAGTTAAAATCATCAAAAGGCTAATTAATATTTCTAGTATCATACTAAATCCATGACTCTTTGACGTTCATAAATGTCAAAATCATGAATGTTTGTGAATTTTTTGCACGAGCTGTCACTTTTTTGGACGTGTCACAGCTAAAGTTTACTTAGGTCATTGGTAAAGTATGATACTAGTTTAAATAAATTTTAAATTTAGAAAATTTTGGTAAACTGTTAAGAAATTAGAAAAATGAAAAATAAAGGATATGAAAAATGTAGTATCATACTAAACCCTTAATAATAGGCTGTTTAAAATTTTGCGCCATTGTTTTTAAGCAAGATAAATGACTCATTAATTACACATGCTGACAAAATCAAAATTTTGTGTTTATTTTTACGAAAGCTTTTGATGCACTGATTTCAGATATTCCAGTCTAAAGCCTAGTACGCAGCTGAAGCGAAACGAAAAATGTTTGTACTTACCCTCCACATCGAGAGCGAAAACATTAACGACAAGGCTACGAAAAAATGTATTGAGAGTTCTATCAGAAATGTGTCCAAAAATAAAAAAAAAAAAAAAACAAATAAATATTGAAAGATATTTTAAAATATTCATACAAAAAATATTTTTATATAAATACTTATTTCTTGTTTAAAAAATTAAATGAAACTAATTATAATTTTCGTCCATTTTATTTCTAAAAAAACAAAAACTGTCACTTTTTCACCAGCAATAATGTTCCGGACAATAAATTCTGTGCGAAAAAAGTGGAGACTTGACTCTTTAATCGAACTCTATCGAACTGCGTACTGCTGAGCAAAACGAGAACAAAATTTTTCGTTTACCATTTCGTTGTGTCACTTTTTTCGCTTCAGCTGCGTACTATGCTTAAACATGAAAATAACCTTTTTTTTTGTTATATTTGAGGTAAGTACGCTGCTGATGCGAAACGAAAAATCCCATACAAAAATTTCATGACGAAATCATAAACGAAAAATTTCGTTGTGCTTTGCGTTCTGTGGTATACGCTGGCGCTGTTCAACCAGCGAAATTGTTGATTATACCAGATTGTTTTGACAAAACTTCACACTCTTTACGCATAGAATTAATTGCACGAACAATTAATTGACTACGGAAAATGACATTTGGGTTTGTTCGTGCTTTTACTTGTTGTTACTTTCATTACACTATGGCTGTTGTTTGATTGTTTCTGTTTAATATTGGCCTTGCCTGGCTCTTTTGTGGACTGTAAATCCTTTTTTATTGAATATAAAAATAAAACACACATTTTCTTGCTAACTGGACACACGTCTTATTTATTGGGCGGTTCGTAAACGAATGATAAAACAAAATAGTAATAATTCGGTTTCTCCTTCCTCTGATTATTATGTAGATATGCATAAAACATACATAATATCGAACAGTTTCGATAAATTTTGTTTTATTTATTTGCAAATTGTGAAACTCTCCATGAATATTTTTCCGCTGTGTTTTCGTAAATATTTCGTTGTCTTTTTGGAGACCGCAGGAAAATTTCGTTTCGCATCAGCAGCGTTCTAGGCTTAACCAAGAAATTCGTAATTGCATGAGAAACTCTTCTTGTGACGCTACTAAAGTCTCCACTAATTAAAAACACAGGTCTTTTTTAATGCCGGGAAGAACCAAACTGTTTTTGATTAGGTGCGTTATGCTTGTTCCAAAACAGAATAATGAATTCAAAGGAAATCGAGAAGGGTTGTCAGCTAAAACAACTAACAAACTAATTTTTTTTTCTAAAAGAAAAGTTCGTATTTGCAATATTAAATTGAGACTTGAAGTGGAAAATTAGTTAACTTTTTTTTGAAGAAAATAAGTTGATATGAACTTCAAATAAGCAAAAGAGCGTTTTTTCCATTTTGTTTGGATGTTTCGAAAACCAAGAAAATAAAACCGTAAAATCAGGCAAAGATTACAACGTACTAGAAAACATGTTATTTACTTCTAGCAACAACATCACTGTAAATCTAAGGTTTTAAAAAAAATGGGACAAAATTTGGTCATTAAAACTGAAAAGTTAGACCCCTGTGACCCCCCCATGGCTACGGCCTTGAAGTGGATGGTTTAAAAAATTGTATAAATAAACAAAAACACGACTGGATCGCACGAACTTGCTCTATGCAGTTAATAATTAGAATGTTACTAGACATTGAATTTGTATATTAATGGTTTAAGAGTACTTTTATAACTCTAAAGAGAAAATATTAAAAATAAGTTAAAATTACAATTTCGATGTTATACAAAAACATGTGGAAAAAGTCAAAAATAAAAAAAAAAATGATTTTTTCTTAAAACTTATTTTTTCAAATTTCAAATACAATGTTTTTTGACTAAATAACAAGTATTGGGACTAACAATTATGATAAAATCACATTTTTGGTAAAAATCTGGTATACAGGATTATTGAAACAACCGTTTATGAGAAAACTTGAGAACACCGAAATTGTTGTATGGCAGTTAGCCAGTTGATTCTCTCCCGTAGGGCATCACATAAAAATACTTAAAACCAAAGTTCAAGCAGATCCGTCTAACTGTTTAGGCTTTGGCTTAGTGTTCATCAGGTCGCACAGTGGCTCAGACCTACGTACGCCTTGTCAAAAATCAAGGTTTTGGACTTCACTATGTTAGTTCCGATAATTCAGTTAATTACTATAGGGAAATTGTATTCTTTGGTACTTCTTCGTACATTTTTTTTTTTGATTTCTTCCAAAAGGGTATACACAGCTAACTTTTAAAAAATCTATTTACGGAGAATCTTCAACAAAATTTAAAATGTAGGTACTTTAGGTATACCGACATTTTTGAAAAACTATGTTTTGACAATAAATACAATAAACAAAGTTTTTATTGAAAAGTCAAAAAGGACTTGGTCAATTTTGTTGGAAAAAAATGGATCTTGCGATAATTCTGTTCATGTCTTCTTGATTAAAAATACATATATGTATTTAATATTTCTTTTGACCCGTTAGTGCTTTTTGTTTTTTACCCGTTAGTGTCTTCTTTGTCAATTTTGAATTGCTTGCCTTTTTTTATCAAAGTTAGTTGTTTAAAAAAAAAATCTTCAAAAAAATTCTACAAATACAAATGGCATGCAGTTTTTCCAGTTGAGATTATTTCACTTAAAAACATAATCTAAAGCGCACAGAAAACAAATTTGCTTGCCCTCAACATACAAGAAAAAGAAAGCAGGTAGTGTAGACTGTAAAAATAAAAATAGAGTTACAATGATCTTTTCTCAATAAAATTTCTTGTCCTTTTTTTGTTTTTTTTTTTTTACTCATAAAAACTAGATCTTTGCATTTCTCTAAGAATGATCGTGCATTTTCTTTCACTACAAATATCAATGAAAATTTGGGAAGAGCGAAAGGGCCAATGATTGCAAATGAAGTGTTGAAAAAGTTCACTACTGTTTTTAATGTAAATCGTGTTGAGCAAATGCTGTACTAAATGGCCACGTCAACTCCACACATTTCGAAAACGTTGAAGTGAATGATGTATAGAGTTTAAAATGGGCTCCACTCGTTTCTGCTCAAGTAAGCTCATTTAATACACTTCTAAAAGACATATGTGGAAAGGTGTTACCTGAGAACTTCAAAAAGCTGTTGGTAGTTCAATGCTATTATAATTAGACGATAAGTTATGTTTTTTTTTCTTTATTTAATAAATGCCTTTTTTTGCCTTGAATTTTGATTTGCCTTTTTTGATTTTTTTAGGTCAGCGAAATCCTTTCCCTGTTAATGAGTATCTAAAAATAAAACTAGGCTTAAAATTTTTAAGCACGAAATTCTCTAATAACAAAATTGTATGAGTTTATTAATTTTATGTATGTTATTAATAATACTAAGACCAAAAATAAATAAATATTAATATTTGCGTGTGTCAAATAAATTAAATTTAAAAATCTACAATGTGTATTTATTGTATTTTTGTTTGCATTGTTTTGATTAAATTTATAAAGTCTGCCACCATGTATCTATGTTCACATACTGTATGAAGTTATTTATCTTACATCTATGTGCTATATTTAAAAACAAGAAAATAAATGTTGTCCTAACATTTACCATCTATACCTACACTCTAAATAATATAATCGAAGTATAACTCGCACTTAGTATTTGCATTACATTGTACGTTAATAGCGTTTCAGGATTCAGGTCAATGTTAATGGAATAGTTTTAATTTACTCAGCATTAACGTCAAAGCCTTAAAATAGTTAAAGGTATCTCTATTATAATTTGTAAGTTATTTACCCACGAACTTACTTTATTTTTCCAATTTATTTTTGACAAATATTTAAATATGAATATGCACAAACAATTATTTATTGAGAAAATAGTTCAATGTTTAATTAAATAATATAAATATAAAAAGGGTACTTTTTAGGGCTGGCCACGAGACGAGACTCTGCCAGACTTTTGTAAGTCTCGTCTCGGTCTCGTTAAAATCGAACATTTTCAGTCTTGTCTCGGTCTCGTATAATTAAGTCTCGTCTCCGAAAACTATACGATTTCCGGACAAACTGTGGATTATTGAAACGAAATATTTTCGATTATAGTTTGACTATGTGCAGAAAAAAAAATAAATATTTAACTGAAATGGTTTTTTTTCGGTCCAAATATACAGTCTCGTCTCTGTCTCGTCTCGGTAACTTAAAAGGCAGTCTCGTCTCGTCTCGTGAACGCTCCTTATATACCATTCTTAAAAAAGTAGACAAAAGTTGGCTAATACTTAAAAAAAATTATTATTTTTTGCTCTGATTTTGTTTGTTTATGAAACAACTTCTTTTTTTTTTAATTCAGGAATGCAATATTATTTGTATTATTAAGGTGTATACGAATAAAATTGGTAAGCAAATTACGAAACATGTGGGAAATAACCCAAAAATAAGGCAATTTCCTCAAAAAAAAAAAATTAAACCCCATCTTAATTCAGTACATTTTTGTTTGCAAAAACTTGAAATGCAGCTTTTAGGCACTAAAGCATAGGAACAAATTGTTAAAGCCATTTTTGAGAAATTTTGATAAAATTGACTTCTTTATATGGCGGTAAACCTGTTCTAAATTCAAATTTTTCATCTAAAGAATCAAATAAAAGTACTATGAATCAATTTTGAACCCAATCGGCACACCCCATCAGAGGATCTATTTCGATGAACATTCTACGTATAGACACAGAAACGCAGATACCGACGCGACGGACAGTATGCCAAAAATCACTCCAATATGTTTTCATAATAATGTAAGATTTGATTAAAACCTCGATTTTTGTTTGTCACCCGAAACCAGTACTTGCTTTATAAAGCAAGTATACCTAATTAAAAATATGGTGATGTAATGAAAGCACTTGGAAGCGCTTTAAGTTTACCCAAACCAAAAACTGTATGCATTCACTTAAAGTGTATCTATCCAGAGTGAATATGATAAATTTAAATGTACACTGTGGCGTATGAGCAATATTTTATTCTAAGTATAAATTTCAATGAAGCTCCACAAAATAAAATTCATTTCACTCTGTTCTTGTTTTGTACTAGAAGCACAAAATATGATTATTAGGACGAATTGATCGTGTTATAGATTCTTTTCAGGAATATGTGCACGAATTTAAACAAATTCCCCTAGAATAATAAAATTCATATTCATAGAATAACAAAATTTTGTGTCTTAGTAGGGTATTACAGAATAACTGAAGAGCCCACTGTTATACCTGGGCGAAACACAATTATTTTTTTAGATTTGAGGTCACTTGTACTGTTTTACTTAAATTATATTCATTCACTCCTCTTAAAACAGAAGTAATTTCAATATTTTAATATTCAAATTTCTTCATCTTCTTATTATGTTGTACATATAATTTTAATCCTATCTTATGGCCCCGTAAAAAAATAAATAAATCGGGTGGCACAACGGCTCATGAAGAACCAGGGCCTAGTGACTAACAACTCGCAACCATTCCTGTGTGCGCCTTTCGACAGGAATGGAAGGGACCTACAATTTTATGCCGAATCCGAACGGCTAGACGAGAAGCACTTATTCGTGACAAGTGATACTCTTGGAGGATTTGTCAATTCCTCGCAAGAGGCAGTAGCCCTGAAAAAAACTTTTTTTTTAGTTTTTAGGTGGACGAGGGTGGGAAGCGATCCTAGACCTCCAGCGTGACAGTCGAACGCACTAACCATTACGCTACGGGCTACTACATATGGCCCCGTAAGTGCATTTTAAATTAAAAATACTTTAGTCTTAAATTAAATATTAAAGAGCATTTGTTAAAAACGATGTCACTTTTAGACACATTTTGGAATAAATTCTATTGTTGAAAGGATATGCATGCGGTCCTGTGGAAGATATGACATAAATACTATCCCACTTTTATAATTTTTTGTTGACCACTTACCCTTGGGTGAAATGCTTTGCTACCTACCGCACCTTGCTCAAAACCTGCAAACCAATATTTAATTAAAAACTCTTAAAGTGACTTTTCAAAAACTTAAAATTTTATTTTGATTCATGAAGTACATATAGGTGTATATAATTTGAAATGCAGAGTTTAATTTGTTTTCTCTGTATTTATTTATTCAACTTTAGACAGACGTGAATTTTTTTAAGCTATTTGCTCAGATCAAAGTTAAGTGTATGTGCGAGTTAATTCATGCTCAACGAACATCTGATATATTGTAGTTCTCAGTAATCAAAAGCTTTTATAGACGATTTATTCGCTTACAGTCGATTATAATCTCATTCATCCCAATATCCAACAACAATTTTTTATTTTCAACACGATACAATCAACAGCAGCATTGACATTAAAAAAAAAATGTTTTTTCGCACGTCACAAAATATACATACCTACATCGCTGATGTATTTGTTTTCAATACACCCCCAATAATATGTTTCCCTATACCAACAAATGAATTCAAGTAGCTTGCGCTGCCACCATTTATCTCAGATTATTATTAACAAAAAAAAATAAAAAAAAAACTGGCGTCTGGTTGAAAAATATTATGTTAAAACGAAATCGAGAAAAAAACTTGAGTAACTATCTGAGTCGCATGTATTTGTTGTTATTATTTTTCTATATTTATTTATCGAATGATTTGCAGGAGAGAAAATATGATTAAAAATTGGATTAATAAATAAGCTTGATTATTGCATATAAGAATGATCCATGATTTTTTTGTTTTGTTTATTTTAGGGCATATCTTAGAATTAAGTTCTCTATTTATGTTAAGGATGTTTCTCGAGCATCAATTTTATACAAACAAAATAATTTTTTTTAGTTTTGTGTGTTTTTCGGATGTTGGGGTTGTTTAAAAAAACTACCTAAAAATAATATTTGTATTATTTTGTAAAAAAATTATCAGATACCTATTCCCTTTTTTAAAGTTTTTTTTCGATATTTTTTAGTTTGAAATTGATTTTCTCAAAAAACCGTTGAAACCTAAGCATCATTTTCGCCCTGGATTTATACTTAGCTGACATATAATGAATTGAAGTAACCTACAAACTATACTTAATGACATTTTATACGTCATCATTTCAAAAAACCGTTAGATCGGTTTTCTTTAAAATTAATTTTGTATGCAATATAAATTTTGAACATTTAAAAAATTCAAATTCAGTATGACAGTTTTGAGTGTTTATCAAAATACATTTTTAAACAAAATTGAAAAAAAAAAATCCCAAAACCGTTTTCAAGATATTGAATTTTTTTTTTTTTATTCCAAAAAATATTTTTTCGAAAATTTGTATATAAAATGTTAGTCGGAATCAAGATACATAATATTAAAACGAAATATCACTAGCGTTTTCATTTTTTTTCAGTTCTGCTGTTGTCAAAATCATAAAAAAATTGAATTTCAAACAATCACCACAAATTTGATTTTGTTTACTGTGTACTTACACAAGGGGCAGCCATCTTGAAATTTGACAAGCTGCGCCTGATAATACCTTAGATACACTCCCTGTCACTTGTTTGAGGCCATTATTTTCATAAAAGATTTTTCTCGATTAATATCTGTATGCAATATTTTTCCTGGAAATTTTTGATACGTGTGGGTAGGTATATATATTTTGCAATAAAAAAGGATGAAGTTAAAAAGTTAACTCGGAAAATTCATAGAAATTTCCCAAATTATGTGAATGGACTGCAAAAAATGGATATAAAAAGTTGCGTCACTTGATTCAGGCCGTTTCAAAAATTGCTTGGCAAAAGTTAACATCGCCTATTTTTTTCAAACAAAAGTTTAAAATATTTAAGATAGGATGGAAAACTATATTTTATATTAAGTTTCAAGTTCAAATGGGCTCTGGAAACACGTTTGACGTTATAGCAGAAAGAGGATCAATTGATGCTTTAAAGGAACTGGGATTCTCAAGCCGAGAAATAGCAAGGAGACCGAACAGAAGTAAGACCATTGTCAACAACTATCTAGCAGACACTGAAAACTATGGAAAACAAATGAAAAGTACACAAATCTCAAGCAACAACAATCCGAAGAAAGTGACTCATTCAGCGGCTAGCTTCAAATTCCACACTATCAGCGCCTAAAATAAGGTCAAAATTTATTTTATTATTATAGTATTTTGACGGTTTTAAGGATAATTAAAACCAGTGGTAACATCAAGAGTATGAAAATCAAAAACAAACCGGTTCTATGGCATCTACACAAAAAACTACGGATGAATTTCGCCAGGGAGCATGTTGCCTGTAGCAACGCATGGAAAAAGGTTGTCTTTTCAGATGAAAAAAAGTTTAATCTTGACGGACCCGACGGTAACAACTTTTATTTTCATGATTAGAGAAAAGAAGAACTTATTTTGTCAAGACATGACAGTCATACATCAGGTTTTATGGTGTGGGGAGCTTTCATCTATTAGGGATTAATTGAATTGGAATTTATAACTACAAAAATGAACGGAAATAGTTACAAATGCCTGCTGTAACGGATATTTCCAAAGCTAAAGAATATTCTTGAACCCCTACCTTGGATATTCCAACAAGACAATGCCCCTATCCATACTTCCAGGGTAGCTACAAGCTGGATTCAGTCGGAAAACGTTGGACTTCTACCATAGCCACCCTATTCACCGGACTCAAACATCATCGAAAACGTTTGGGCTTGGCTATCTCGAAAAGTTTCTGATACTGGTAGACAGTTTGGAGATAAGGACGTCTTGGTCGAAGCTAACTGTATTTCTAGCAGCCAGATTTCACTGGATTATTCCAAAAAACTGTATGATTTAATCTAAACCGTCTAATAGAGCTAATTTCAAAAAATTGCGGGCATACTCGTTATTAATTGACAAATACATTAGTGTTTAAAAACAAAAAAAAAGCAAGCATTTATATAGTTTTGTTCTTTTTTTATAAGATTTTTCAAGTGGCCTCAATCAAGTGACTCATTTTTTTACACCCATTTTTGCAGTCCATTCTTATAATTCGTGAAATTCCTATGGAATTTCCAAGTTACCCCTTTAAATTTATACTTTTTTATTGCAAAATATAATTACCCACTCACACGTATCAAAAATTTGCACGAAAAATATTTCCTACAGGTATTTATCGAGAAAAAACTTTTGTGAAAATAGTGGTCTCAAACAAGTGACAGGGAGTGTATGTGTGCTGTGAGTCGGAATCAGTATGGGATATTCGCAAAAAAGTATGCCATCTCAAAGGTCATTGATTAATCAAAAATGGTTCAAATTTAAATAATTGGTCAGCAATAGTTTTTTTTTGTAAACATTTAAAAAAAAAAAATTTCAAGGTCGTATGAGACTTAAGGAAAAAAAATTGAAAACTTCTATAGGAAAATCTATGACTGACCATAATTACTGTAACTACCGGAACTTTTGTGAGAATTTAGTAACTTTTCTGATGGTATGGTTTTTTTTTTTTTTTAAACTCCATGAATGAGGCCCTAAAATTCGTAAAGGGCCTTGAAAAATAAAAACTTTAAAAATTAATTTAAAAAAAACTATGGCTGAACAATAATTACTGAAATTAGTTTTGTGGATTTGGTTTACTGTGGTTTTGTTCGAATATCCAAAAAAAAGGGTGCTAAAAGTTATTTTACGACCTTTAATTTTTTTTTAAAACAAATCATTAAACTAAATTTCTAGCTGACCAATGACTGAAAATAGCTGACCTTTTATGACGATTTGGTCACCTTTCGTATCGTATTCCTGTTTTGCGAATATCCCATTATTGATAAGTGCTAAAAGTCGTAAAAAATTATTAAAACAAATTATATGGTTGACAAAATACTAAAACTAATTGACATTTTATGAGGTGAACATCGAACATTCCAAAAATGAGGTGAATAAATTGGCGTTGACCTTGAAAATCGTTAAAAAAAAATTATAAAAAAAGTATGGCTGGCCGTTAGGCATACTGTGACCTTGAAACAAACTTAAAAAATTCTTTAAAAAAACCTATGGTTGACCAATTGGTGAAACTAATTGACCTTTTTTGACCAATTACTGACCTTTTAAATGGCATATACTTTGTTTTGCGAATATCCCGTATATAAAGGGGCCATGGATCCCGGAGCCCATGGACGACTAACAGAGTAGTCCGTTTAGGATAAGGATCCGTCTTTGTTTCGAATTTTGCTGAGTATCGTGAACCAGCTTTGGGTGTGCCAGCTAATAAAGTTTGTTTTTACCAATAAAACTCAAAGTATGTTCTACTCTGATTTGCTTTTATAAGGTATGTACCATTAAACTTATTTTTGTATGAAACACTTAACTAACCCCAAGATATCGCAAGTATAAACATCATTAAGTTTATAGGTAAAGCATTTTATATTGTTATCTTATCACCGATATTGAGAATATCTGAACAAAAAAATTGAGAACAATGCGAAATTAAAATTCGAATTTTATCAACAATTAAAAACAAACCATACTGATATGTATATCTGTTCAAAAAGCACCTTAACCACTTTGTGGGTTTTAGTTTCGAGCACAACTGGGTGACTTTAGCCCTCTCAGTTCACACATTGTTCCGCTATTCACCTGAAATTAAAGTTTTCTTTAAAATAATTCTGTACGGTGTGTGCGGTACGACAGTAGCGGGAGTAGTCTATATATACATACATACATATGTTTGCACCTATAGATATAGTAGATATAGAAAAAACAGCGTCCAGAGCTTAGTGAAACATTTTATTTTTGTATATCTCTCTTGCAAACAATAAATTGTAAAAAAAAAAAATAAAAAAAAAATACAGCATTACGTGTAGAATCGATCGTCGGTATTATATTTGTGGTATTTACTTGGTTTTTGAATCTCTGAGATACAAGGCGCGCACACATTGTTGCATTTAACGCTTGCTGATCCGGTGTGTCACTGTTGGTTTTTGGATCCGAAAATAAATACAAAAATTGTTTGTATCTAATAAATTATAAACTATACTAGCTATATGCAGAGAGGGTGTGTTGATGTTTTATAATTGATACTTGTTACTCATCTCCGCAGTGTAAATAAACAAGTTATTATCTGTTTTGTATGCAAGAGCATATTCAAGCATGTGAAGTTTAAGTTTATACTTTTGATGACTTAAAATCGTTTTAAGGGAAGAATATTCAATATTCACAGGAAAGTGCATTAAATATTAAAAAAAAATAATAAACATCTAGCCACAACAATGTCCAAGAGTGTGAATACAAAATTTGCAAAATGTTTTATAATATTTATGGCAACTGTAATTCTGGTTAGTATACCTAGATTATCGAAGATACTCTTTAAGTAATGTGCCTTATCTTTTTTAATTGAACTTAAAATCAACTGATTACAGGTGCAAGGAGTTGTTTACCTTGGACTTGCGATACAGGGGATTAAACTTCACAATTGCTCGGGAGAGAATTCGGATCCTGTTGGAAAGACTTTCGAGTTTATATTAAATTTAATATATTTTTCAAGTGAGTGCAAATCGATTGATTACATTAAAGAGAGAGATAAACTTTTAATTTTTGTTTGTGATTGATTCAATGATTCAATATTTGTCTACTATATGACCAGTACCTACTTTGTATATAATAACGTAATAAGATGTTTTTCTTTTTTGTTTAAACAGAGGATTTAAAATAAGATATTCATCGATTTTATTAATTGATTTTTGTTGTTGGAAACTTGAAAAACACGTGCTTAACGACATTTTAATGTTTCAGTGAGACTTTAAATGCAAGGCAGTTATTTTATCGGGTTAAACAACAGGTTTGATGAATTTAAAATTTTAAAAGTTATTAGAGTAAATGTCAAACTTTTAAATTAATTCCCAGAGTGCATTTTGAAATTAAATTAGATACAGTCAACTCCGCTTATTTAAACCGTTAATTTTTGAACAGGTTCGTGTAAGTTAAAACAATGCAATATCAATAAATTTTAAATGACTAGCGCAAAATTTTAGTCGATTTAGTACTTGTGTTATACTATTTGTTAAGAATCGTATTTTTCTTATTTGAAACTATTTCACGACAACCATCGTTCTATTTCCTAACATTTTACTAAAATTTAAATCACCGAATGGCTATTTTATCTTTTTAGCATGGTTTTAAAATCCATATGAAAAATTGACGTCTATAAAAAATGTCAAAATGAGGTATGTTCATGAAGTTTTTTTTTGCACATAACTTCCCTTTTTTAAACGTGATCAGCTGAAGTTAATGAAGAAAATTGGTTTGATATAATAAAAAAGTATTTAAAATTTATAAAATTAAGTAGTATCAACCATAATATTAGGTTGTTTAAAATAATAACTCTTATTCCTCAAATTTTGTCTGTTTTATAGAAGTCAAAAAGCACCTCCGACTAAATTGAATCGATTTTTTTCAGGGGAAGTATTATCAATTTTACCGCCTGAAATAGATTACAAATCCAAATACAAATACCTACAAACACTAATACAAAGATACAAGTTTTCAAAAAATCTGGAGGAATAAATCCGGGGGAAATTTTGTTCAATGTCTTTATCAGAACAACACGTCCACTTTACTTCACTTTCTTCTTACTTTTGACAGCAAATACGTTCAATTGTTTGTATGTGTTTATTATTTTACAGTTATACGACACAAGCGGATATGTGCACAAAAAAAAAAATTAACTCGACCTACATGTAGAGTGAAAAATTATGAAAAAGTTTATTAAAGAAGTTAGTTGAGTTCCAAAATGTAAAACAAAAAGTTTTGATGCGGCAGCAATACTCTTTTGATACGAATCTTCTACGCAAACAAGCTGCTTTGTAAACATTTTACTTTGTATAAGTTTTTAGCAATACGGAAAGCATATTATTCGGAGAACAGACATTAAACAAAATGTATGTGTCAAATATTCAAGTAATAGGGTTGTCCTTATAAAGGTCATTGGCTCATTATGTTAACGTTAACGCGGTCCCCAAGACGTCTGAAGTTTTATATGGGAAATCCCATGTATTTTTGTAAATTCAAATTTGAAAAATCTTAACTTTGGTAATGATTGATAAAAAAAATTGGAATTTTGGAACACATGTAGTCACTTTTGTCATATTTATAAAAATGTATCAGAAAAAAATTTACAACGCTTAGGTATATCCCTACTTACAGCCATTTAAACAAAAATATCCTTTTTTTATTTAATTTTAATTTTAATAAATGTTGTACATTTTTTTTAATACAGTTTCTTAAACATGACAAAAGTTACTACATGTGCGGAAAAATTAAATTTTTTTATCAATCATTACTAAAGTTATGAATTTTTAAAGTTGGATGTACAAAATATACATGGGATTTTCCATATATAACTTCAGACATCTTGGGGGCCCGGTAAACGTTAATAAAACGAGCTAACATTTTACAGGATTTTTTTTTTAATTATTTAGAACAAATTAGGGGGTGCGTCATTTAAAATAAGACAATGACATTTATAAGACCACCCTAACACATATGTACGAAAAAGTTTTCCAAATTATTCGAAGAAAGACAATTTCTCAAAACTAGAATATGCAGACAAGCCGCATTATCCTTTTCACTTTTTATTTCCACTTTTTTCACTAAAAAAATACAACAATTTTATTAAAACTATAATGAATTCTTAACAATACAAAAAATGTTTGCTTATTTCTAAGGCAATCTTTTTATTTCTAAACAAATGTCAAATAAAAGTAAAAGCATCCAAAAAATTATCGATGCGCAGTTTGCTCAGTTAATGCGCATAGACTACGTATCGGATGCGTTCCCTTTCGGTACGGATGTGGTACAATTCCATATAAATATTCTTTGTCTTATACCATTCCGTCCCGAAAGGATTAAGAAACTTGCTGCTTTGTAAAAATTTTCACGTTTGAGTTTTGAAACTTATGACCTTGCATCAAAAGCGCATCTGATGCATTTCGGAACTCTTTATTAATATAAAAAAATAATTTTGGAAAATATTGCAATATTTACAAGGTTATTCGCAAGTGAAGGTTGAGCTGAAACAAGAACAAATAATGATAAAAATAACAGCTATTTTGGCTAGAGGGAGAATGTACTAGCTGGCCATACACGACCGAGCCATTATTTGGCTGCGTCCATTTGGCCACGGACCACATTTGAGTGCCGAACCAATTTTGGCAGTTTGGTTCTTGTCCAAACAAAAAACGTCAGCGGTCCGTTCAATACAGAAAGCACAAGTCAACTGAACTGAACTTCTTAGTGCCTGTCCACATTGGATTTTTAACGCTAGGTGCATGCAGTGGATACAGGTAGATTTTATGTGAGTGAAAAAGAGATGGGTAGATTCCACCCAAATTGCACCGATGCGCCACTTTCAAACAATATTCTCGGATTCAACATGATCGATTTTTTATTGTGTTAGTGAAAGATAGATAGATTTCAAGGGTGGGAGGTAGGGATGGGTAGATTGAACTGAACCGTTGTAAATAAAAATTAAATATTTTTCGTCTGGGCCGGTGACTGTCGGACACCCTGTATTGTATAACTTCGAGTGAGATTTCGTTGCTATTCATTTTATTTGCTGGTTAATCTTATCTCTTTCAAATAACTTTAAATTACTTTTAAATTTCTATAAGTAGATACCAGGTACCTATATATGTAAAAGACATTATGCTTTGAAATCAACGTACCTACATAATATACCTTATTTAAAAATAAATTAAAACAAACAAAAACAGTGGTATCCAAATATTCACAAATTTTGTCAGTTATAATTAAAATCAATTTTTTTTAATAGGAAATGTTTTTCCCCCTTTATTGATTCAACTTCATCATGAACTGTAAATTATTGTTATTTGTGTTTAATCAGTTTTTTTTTTTATTTGAGTAGCTTAATAAGTAAACTTAAATAAGTAGAGGATAAGGAATAATTCATTATCTAATTGATTGAATTTTAACAAAAACATTTAAGTGTAACCTCGAAATCTTTAAAATGATATTATTGACAAATAAACACAAATAAATGATAGAAGATACTGATAACAAGTCTTTTGTTTTTGCTCAATTCATTGCTTATCTTATCTTATAAGAAGTAGTGAAATTGGAAATCGAACATTATACTCGACTCGTATACCTACTTTTAATTAACTACATCAACTACCTACAAATGCTTAATATTTTTTTTTTTGTTCTGTCATCTTTATGTTGGGTTTATCAAAACAAAATATGAAGAATATTAAATAAAAACATACTGGACAGAATCGTAGAAATATTCCGACTTGGAATTTTAATTTGTAATCACATAATTATTGAGGTTCTGAAAGATGACGTATATTTATGTCATCATGACAAAGGAAAAAAGATGTGCGTGAAGTAGCAAAAAGTTTAATAACTGAGTGGTTTGCGAATCGCGACATATCTGCATTACATCAATCATTCTTGCAAATTCAGTAGTCACTTGCCATGCCATACATCAAAACTTTACAAAGATAAAATATATATAATTTACATAATTATGTACACATATACCAACTAGGGTGGGGCTTATTTTGGTAAAGTTCGAATTCAAAATTTCTACAAGTGGTAATGATAATACACAGAAAGGAGAATGCCCAAAAATGATTGGGTGAAAAACCCAGAGTCGCTTAAGAAAAGTCATACATGGTTTGAAAGGACATTAATTGTAGGTAAGAAATATGGAATCATTTTCTTAAAAAGTTATCCCCGGGACTGGATATGACAGTATAAAATTTTTAAAAACACAGGCGCAAAATTTTAAACAGCCTATTATTAAGGATTTAGTATGATACTACTTAACATTTTACTAATTCTTTAACAGTTTACTAAAATTTTCTAAATTTTTAATACTTTTTAACTAGTATCATACTAAACTAATTTCCTTCATAAAATTCATCTGAACACGTCCAAAAAAGTGACAGCTCGTGCAAAAAATTCACAAACACCCCTGATTTTGACAATTTTAAACGCCAAAGTGTCATATGGATTTAGTACGATACTAAAAAGATAAATAAGCCATTTGGTGATTTTAATTTTAGTAAAATGTTAGGAGATAGTATTATGCTAAACTCGTTTAAAATGAGCAAAATACACTTTTTAGTTTAGTAATATACTAAAAATGATTTAACATCGTACTAAATCGACTAAAATCTTGCGCCACAGTGTTTTTTCATGTAAAAAAAAAGTAAAAAGTGACACATCTTCATATTAAGGCTGAATTATGTTATTAAATAGGTTCACCACAAGTCACTCAAATCGGCAGCCACAAGATGATTCTGTCTTTATTTATAAAAATGGCGGTTATCACCCACACCGTTACTCAACAATTTCGAAAAAAAAAGTAGTTACCTAACTAAGCATTATGGTGGATTTAAATGTATCTTCGTCTGACTTCTGCAAAAAAAAGGGGATGCAAAATTAAAATTTACATTTTTTGGATAGAGAGGGAACACCAAAATGCAGAAGTTCTTCGTGCATGTAGATTATAGGAAATGCCATAATGCAGATATGAAGACGAACATGTTCATCTTCTTGATGATTCTCTTTCACACGCTCAGAGTTTTGGCATACCTGACCCGCTCTACTTTTCTGCAAATTTGCAGACGAAGATACATGTAAATCCAGCATTAGGCATGCCGGACAACAGTTTGAGGGAATAGTAAGTGCGTAAGAATTAAGAAAATCTTATAAATCATTCGCATACTGTTATATACTAATGAATAATTAAGAGCTGCCTTTTCCTTAGTATGTAACTTCAAAACACCGAAATAATAACGAAAACGGGAAAACTAAGAATTTTTCAATGGCAGTGGGAAAATTCCGAAATGTTTTGTTTTCATAATTTATTCCGGAATTTGTTAATTGATTTCTTGGATTAGAGTACTTTTAATATATTGGCGAGACTAGTAAGGTTCTTATTTATAACAGTTAACATATTTTCGCATTAAAAAAATGCAACATTCAGGGCACATGTATTTCCTACTATAGCTCCCTATACTATTGCTACATAAAATACCAACAAAATATAGCGTCCGTCACCCTTGTAACTATTTTTTTTCGAAACCTTGTATTTTTGAGCATTTCCTTATGAAAATCAGTTTTTTCGAAAAATAGTTTTCAAAGCCTTGTCTTAATAGAAACTTTGTTTAACGAAACTTTTGCGGATTACCACGTGTCGAGTGGATATGAAGGTATGTTTTTTAATCA
Organism: Melangyna quadrimaculata; assembly: GCA_949320155.1. Taxonomy (NCBI): domain Eukaryota; kingdom Metazoa; phylum Arthropoda; class Insecta; order Diptera; family Syrphidae; genus Melangyna; species Melangyna quadrimaculata. Next base: position 189,249,153 of record OX439484.1, read on the forward strand.
ATAACTGTTCTCTTCTTTACTGCCCTCACATGTTGTATACATGAAAAATCACCTTGCTATTAAAAAATAAATTGTCATAGCCAGTTATTTGATATCTACAGTCAATGCCCTTTCAAACCATATATGTTTTTTTATTATCGACCCTGGGTTTTTTTTGGGCACTCTCCTTTTGAATAAAATTTCATTTAAATCGGTTAGCGTTAACACTGAGCATTTGGAAATTCCAATTAAACTACACTTAGTTTTCATAGTCTTTTGTTTAAAAATTCGTATAAATTGCAAAAATTGGTGGATATTTTTTTAAATTTTCGATCATTTTTTACTTAATTTTTTTTAAACATCGTTAAAAAGAATATTAAATACACAAAAAAATCTGTTTTTTTTTTATTCTTAACAGAATTGTTTTTTTAAAAATATTAAAATATTTTTTCTATTAGTACTTAAGGTAGGAATGTACTTAAAATACGTTCCAAATTATAAAAAAAAATCCTATTTACTTTTACATTTGAATTTTGAAATGCAGTACATGTTAACTTTAACGGGCTGGTGTCGAAAGAAATTCGAACATTTCCAAAATAGGTCCCACCCTACCCTATACTCTAATACCTAAGTAGTTTTAAGATATTGAACGTTGTACCTAATTATTTTTTTACTGTTCAATTTTCAGGTGAAGATTGTGGAGAACCAACTCTACATGTTCCAGAAGCTGGCCAGGATTTAGTGCTAACAATAGATTGGAAAAGAGCAAATGTACTTAGCGATCGAGAGTATATTTTTTTACTTAGTTACGAAATCATAAGTGCTGCATGGGTGGTAACTTCATTTCTAGTATTAGGTAAGTTTGAGTTCATAATGAAATGTTGTTGCTATAATAACTGATATTTTATAAGTTAAGGTAACATTTATAAAATTATTTATTAGTTAAAAGAGTTCAGCAAACCATGAATTTAAATTGATTGGTACCAAGTTAACCATAATATTTTCAAACAGCAAAGTAAATTCCCCTCTTTACTGCCCGAGCAGAATGGAGTCGCTTTAGCGGCCGCTTGTCGCACTGTCAAAGTTAAAATAAACGAAAACAGTACACAGCGCCACAATGAGAAGCTGTAGCTGCAGCAATCGCTGTCGCCAAAGTTGAATAATTTTCAACTTTCTGCTTTTAGTCGCGCTACTTTTTGACATATCTGTGGGTCTGTTCAAAACACTGTATGTTAACTAGACATTGGGTTCGTTCAACACATTGAGTTATTTTGTCATGTTTATTATGAACTGAAATTTGGGAAAAAATTGATTTCGATTGCAATGATTGTAGAAAAAAAGCATTTGAATAAAGTCTTATTATTAATAATTTGAGTATGTTGTCACTGAGCTCAAAATTGCACAACTTTGAGAACTCAATTTTAAAATTGCGCAGTGTTTACGCTACAAGTGAGACCATTTTGTATGAAAGCTCCAATAGGCTTGGATGAAAAAAAGAAACAAATAAACAAATTCTTCACATTTATAAAACTGATGGAATATTTCTAGATACTGTTGTCCTTTTCTCCTTCCAATTTTGTATCTGTCAAGGGCAAGGTTAAACTACATAGACCTACTTTTTCCAAAAAGTGCCAAAGTGAGATATAAACATCTATGCTAAAGACACCTGTTTGCAAAAAAACATGCGAAAATTGTTGACAGATAATTTTAGACACCATACACGATTTTCAATTTTTTTTTGGCAAGCAAGTGTCTTATAATAGATATTTTTTTCCACGTTTGCACTTTTTGCAAAATGAACACAAAAGAGTGCCGCAACTGGAACTGAAGCCATAGCTGAAATAGCTATCAAATAGTATCGTGTGTGCTATTTTTCATGTGCCCACAATGCAGCTGCACAAAATATTATTTCTTTTTAAAAGTTCAATAAAATATTCTGTGTTGTGCTCTGCCATGTTGAATTTTGTTTGTTTGTTTTCTGTTGTGTCAAATACCGGCATACTTTGTGTTTTATTTATTAGAAGAGAAACATGATAGTCTCGCATTTGTAATAGAAATGAAAGCAACATATGGAACACGCCTTGTAAAAATTAGAATTCCAAACATCTGAACGAACCCAAACAAATCTAAATGTCAAAAAAACGTTCTTTCTGCGCTACACCATTGTGGACGACCTTTGCGACCTAGTGAGCGATTTTAATGACAGCTTGTGCTACAGCGATTTTTACCGCGACCAGCGACTTGCATTGTGTTCAAGGGGTTACTCTACAATTGTTGACAGTGGCTCCTATCGGTCAATTACTATTTTTTTGTTTATGACATAAGCCCAACTTAACATGCAATAACAAAACTGTAATAAAAGTTGTGAACATTTTAATAAAATGAGAAAAATTCGTATACACTATAAAATTTGCTCTAAAGTCAATTATAGTTTTACTTTTTTGGCACTACACCAGCCTTACTCACCTTTAGATTAATGGGACTAACGCAGAAATTTGCATTTTTTGTTTGCATTTCTATTCCCGATTTTGGAGTTTATCAAATATTGTGTGTAATCGTACAAATCGTATGTATTTCGTGAACTAAGCGTGCTAGAAACTTGCAGTTAGGCTCCAAATTCGCAATTCGTTCGCATTTACAGAATAGGCTAGATCATCATTTTGAAGTCTTTATTTTTAAGGAATTTCACATAATTGACTTGATAGTAAAATTAATAAATAACAAAGTATTAGCAGGGCAGTATACATTTTTGTTCAACTTAATGACTTCCAAATTTGGACTCGGCCTATTCTTGAAATCCAAAAAAAGCAAATTTGGAGCCTTACTGCAGCCTGATATTACTGACCTAACTGAATTTATTGTCTCATTGGACGTTTATCGTGATTCTTAATTTGAAGTAATTTGTCAAAAAAGGCTTAAAGCCGATGTTAAATCAATAAAACCTCAACAATGTAATATTTGCTATTTCAGAACTATTAATTTTGTTAAACAGAGTCATCTCGTGCGTTTAAAAACTACCTAAGGGAGTGTATCATTCATCGCAATTACAAAACTGGATAAAACAAATTTTTGCAAAGCGATGTATTATGTAAGCTTAATAAAAAAAAAAACTTTGTACACTTATTCAAAGGCCGACAAAAATAAACGAAATATATATTTCGATGGATTACATTTATTTTGATAATTTTTTAATAGTGGATTCTCTCAGATTTGCGAAACTAGTTGTTCTCCAAATGGTCCGCACGCAAATTGTAAGAGTAATACAGTTTTCCTAAAATAATATCGATCCAAATATTCCATAATTTTTAATATCACCAATTTCGATAACTTAAGATGAGCATTTCTAAAATATTATTAAGGATACACATGTGGTTAAGATGCATTTTAAATTGTACCGTACAAATTATTAATTTTTTTTCTACAATAGGTTATTTAAATCATAATGCTTGTATTCTTTTTTATATTAATTATAGTAACAATTTGCTGTCCATATACTACATTGGTAGCCTTGATATGCTTCTGGCCATGGTTCATTTCTATTCTTATTGGAAGTATTCTAGATGCAATCGCTACTGGATTTCACATTAAGGACATTTTCCAAACAACGGTAAACAAAAATACTATAAAATCCTAAGAACATTAAAAATAAATTAATTTAATTTTCAGTCTGCAAGTGATACTTTTAAATATGTTGGGGTAACAAACACGGACGCCGCTATGGACTATCTGAAAGATTATCTAAAAGACTACGATGTATTTTTTGTTATCCCAGCCGTAATATTCGCATGTATAACTTCAAGAATTGTTCTCATTTGGTTATTGAATATTTTCGGTTCGATTTTCTGTCTCTCATTGTCAAGAGTTCTATCTTCGAATGTAAGTGTTTGATTCTTTTTAAAAAATATCTATACTGTTATATAATTGTTTGTTTTACAGAATGCAGACAAACAGAGGCAACTAAGACGTCCAAGTTCAGCAGACACTGTACTTCCCTCTGATTTGCGCAACGAAGCAGACCAGGAAGAAACAGTTGCTGTACGCTTTCGTCCTTCTCCAGAAACAGTACGTAAAGTTCGTAGTACCCTGGAACCTGTTCCGCAGTCACCAGTTCACACCCCACAAGCAGAGCCGATGATGGAGCCATACGACTTACCTGCCCCACAGCAAACATCATCAAGCAACAAAAACTTACGTAACAGTAAGCCGAAGAGCCCAACTAGCAATCCTGCCGAAGCATCTACGTACCAAATATCCGATGCTCATCCTGAGAATTTAGACTATCCACCGAAGCGATATAGCACACCAACAGCACAGACAAGATCAGTCACTCCGGAGCTATCAGCCATATCACCTCTTAACATTCGTTATTCCACTGTCGATGGTGCAGCATTATTCCCAAATCAGCCTCGTGTCACCCAAGAGCTACGTGGCCAGCTTCCATGGTCCTATACAAACATTATGAATGACCCGATTGCTCAGAAGAGAATTCAGGCACATTTACCGCCTGATGAGGATGAAAACTTCCCACCAATACCAGTGCCAGATTATACTCTGCATCCTCCCAAAAAAGAACGAACACCTGTTGGACAAGAACGACTGTCCCAAACGGGCTATTCAAGGTGGTAGAAGAATGGCAGTTTTTTATCTGATGGTGGCTCGCCATATTGATTTTGTTGATTTTCTTAATTTATAAAATATATATATTTTTTTATTAATGTTAAACGGTTAATTTATAAGGAGTCTTGACTTTTTGTTTAGGTGCTCTGTTATACATATATATATATATATATATAAAAGATTAAGCCCTTTGTACATTACCAAAGAAAGGATTATAAAGAATTTATTTTAGATGCTTTGATTTGTTTATTATTGATATCATGTTTCTGGCTCAATTTCTTGATTGATTTTGTTAAAAATCGATCAGAATTAAGGTTTCATTTTTGCTTAACGATACTGAAATTGTTTAGGAAATACTAGGTTAGGTTAGGTTAGAAGGGGAGATAAAGCGGCAAGCCGAATCATTTCACTCGGATATCAGTGAATCCATGGTGCTCCCCAAAAGCTGACTTGGGTAGGAGAAAGGATGGATAAGGAGAAGATCAGGTTCTAAAATACTAAAATAAACAGAATTTGCCTCTCCTTTTCAAATTTGAATATCTCTAAAAACTAAGTTTATGGCAAAAAAAAGGATATAATATTTTGATAAAACAGGGCTAAGTAAGAACATTTTGCGTTTTTTCAGGATTGTAGCGATTGAAAGATAAACTAAGACTGTGCGGCCTTTATTCATATGAAAAAATGAATTGAGATCGCTTCTGAACAATTAAATTAATCATAATTTGTCAGATTTTTAGCAATTTCCCTATTCTAGACTTTTAAAGTAACATGTGATTCCAATAAGATACAAAAAAGGCTTAACATAATGGTTGGGTATAGCAACAAGAAAATAAAGTGCACGACTGTATCGCATTAACTTGCTCTTGTTGCCAACAAATTGACTAAGGCTAGAATTTGACACTGTAGCAAATAATAAAAACAATATAAAATAACAACTTTTAATTTTTTTTGAATTAATACAAACAAATATTAAAAAAGATAAACATAAAAATGAATTTTTTTTTTTAATTTTTTTTTTTTCTAAAAAAATTTATTTATACAAATTTTAAATCCCGATTTTTTTCAGGAAATTTAAAAACCGAATCAAAAAATTATATCAAAATCAACGAAACCAGTGACAATATATATTCGGAAATATGCCAAAAAAAAAGAAGCAGTTTAATTAAAAAACCCAAAACTTTATTCCCGTTATTCGGATTTTTTGGAAAAAAAAAATCTGGTGTACAGAATTATTAAAACTCATCTTGAAATTATATGTAGAAAGTTTTATTTTATTATCCGTTTTCGAGAAAACTTGATAAAATCGAAATCGTTGTAAGGCAGCTTTACACGTCCTAGTTGAGCCAGAAGAAAAAATTGAATTTCTCTTCTAGGGAATCTCAGGAAAATGCTTCACACTAAATTTGAAGCAAATTCATCGAACCGATTAGGCTCTAGCTCGATGTGAATCAGGACGCACAGACAAACAGGCCTACTAATGTCTTGTCGAAAATCACCTTTTTTGGATTTCTCTATTATCTTTTCATTAGATTTTATTAAAACATTTAATTTTTTTTTTGCTACGAAACCAATATTTACCGCAAATAAAATACGGTGCTCACATTGGACTGACTCTTCCGACTATTTTTGACTTCTCTCAAATTTATCTCACTCCCACTTCATGGTTAGAAAGAGAGAAAAGTAGTACATTACCCGGGGTTTAGACAAGCGAGTAGAACTAGTAGCATTTGTGTCATGGTGTTAGTTTTATGGATGTATGTGTAACTAGTAGCTCTCTGCGAGTTTTGTCGACTAGTATGATTTTTTTTTTAATATTTCATACAGAAAAATATACAAATTATGGAAACTATGGAAACAAAACAAATAAATGAAAACAATACATTACACTAGCAGGATAAGGCTCGTTTCACACACATTCGGTTTCATTCGGTTCGGTCTCTATTCGGTTTGTATTTGGCTGTGTGAAACGATAAAACGGCAAAAATAAAAACCGAATAGAAACCGTATATCACCGAACGATCCCTCGACACGAATAGGTTTCATTCGGTTTGAAAACGGCACGTGTTCGGGTCTAGGGCACACAAAGTAAACGTAGCGTTCACACGCATTCGGTTCGTTTTCGGTTTTTCTGAATTTTTTTTAATACATTTTATTTAATTTTAATTATTAGTGAGTACGAACCGAATATGAAACGTCTGTGTGTGAAGAGGTCTTGGCGGAAACCGAATTCGAACCGAATACAGACCGAACCGAATGAAGCCGAATGTGTGTGAAACGAGCCTAACTGGCAAGCTGCTCGCAGGCAAAAATATTATACTATTTGCCCTGCTAGTCGGCTCTCTCGTGTTCAGATACACAAACACACATATACGCTATTAGTTCTACGCGCTTGTCTAAACCCCGGGTTAAACAAAAAAAAAATAAAATGTGTGGACTTTGTTTTACGTTTTTTTTTGTAAATTAGGAGGAGGCAGTCCATGTGAACAACGTCAACATTTCTACTTTTTTCATATTTTTTGAAAAATAGAAATTTTGTAGGTCAGTGATAGGTAATCATACTGTTTTGTTCAGGAATCGATAGTTTAGTTGTAATAGTTTTTCAAAATCGGTTCAATTGAACAGTGGTGAGATCACTGCGTCCAGTGAATTGGATGCAAAACATCAGCATCAGCTTCGTTATTATTAAGCTTGGTGTTCGAAGTTCTCAACATATTTGTCGAATTGGAACTAAAAAAAAAAAACACCGATTAATGCTAGAAAACTGCTGATTGGGAAATATTTTTTAAATAGTTGCTTAAAGATTATATAAAAATTAGCTTTAATACTTTAACGTTCAGTTTGACATGTAAGGTATTTGGCTGACGCTAGGTCCCACTGTATGTGCATGGCAAGTGTCAAATAAAATTGTTAACACCACCCTTTCAAATATAATTATCAAAAAATGCAGCTTCGATAAAATAACGAAATGTTGCACCTTTTACACATACTACATACCATCTAATTGTCCCTGGATTCAAGATCCTTGACATTCAATTGTTCTCAGCTACCACAGTAAATGGTGTTCTTTTAGAGGCGGATAGTTTTAATTTGAAATAAAGAAATAAAACAGACAAATGATTTTAAAAGCCATGAAATTGGTCAGCCGCAGCTGGCACTTATGTATGTACAATTTAGACTGGACCTTAGGCACCTAAAAAAAAACACTCTTCTCCACCCGTCAATAGTTTCTAAATAATAAAAAAAAATCCCCTAATTTTTTAGATTTTTTTCCCTCCCCCTTAGTCACCCTGTTTTCAATTAAAGATTGATATAATCAAAATTCATTAAGCCTTAATACGATTAAAATTTTCAAATTATTATTTTTTTTTACTGTCACTGGATAGTTTAAACTCCTAAAAATTAACATGGAAAATTATTATATTTTAACAAACATTTAATTTAAATAGTGAATTGCTATTTTTGTTCTATGAATTTGAAGAAAGAACAAAAATTGAAATTTACTATTTAAATTAAATGTCTGTTAAAATAGAATTCCTCACATATAATTATTTTCCATGTTAATTTTTAGGAGTTTAAACTATCCAGTGACAGTAAAAAAAAAATAATAATGTTACATTTTTAATCGTATTAAAGCTAAACGAATTTTGATATACACTCCCTGTCACTTGTTTAAGGCCACTAAATTCACAAAAGTTTTTTCTCGATAAATACCTGCAGGATATATTTTTCCTGGAAATTTTTGTTACCTGTGAGTAGGTAAATGTATTTTGCAATAAAAAGGTTTAAATTTAAAGGGGTAAGTTGGAAATTCCATAGGAATTTCACAAATTATAAGAATGGACTGCGAAAATTGGTGTAAAAAAATGAGTCACTTGATTGAGGCCACTTGAAAAATCTTATAAAAAAAGAACAAAACTATATAAATGCTTACTTTTTTTTTGTTTGTATTGTATGTATTTGTCAATTAATGCCCCCAATTTTTTGAAATTAGCTCTATTAGACGGTTTAGATTAAATCATACAGTTTTTTTGGAATAATCCAGTGAAATCTGGCTCCAGGAATCGCAGTTAGCTTCGACCAAGACGTCCTTATCTCCAAACTGTCTACCAGCATCAGAAACTTTTCGAGATAGCCCAGGCCCAAACATTTTCGATGATGTTTGACTCCGGTGAATAGGGTGGCCTTTACCATGGCCATGGTTCAACGTTTTCCGACTAATCTAGCTTCTAGATACCCTGGAAGTATGGATAGGGGCGTTGTCTAGTTGGAATATCCAAGGTAGAGGTTCAACAATATTCGTTAGCTTTGGTAACACCCGTTACAGCAGGCATTTGTAACAATTTCCGTTCATTGTTGTAGTTATAAATTCCAATTCAATTATTCCATAATAGGTGATAGCTCCCCACACGATAACACGTGATGTATGACTGTAATATCTTGACAAAATAAGTTCTTCTTTTCTTTAATCGTGAAAATAAAAGTTGTAAGCATCGGGTCCGTCAAGATTAAAGTTTTTTTCATGTGAAAAGACAACCTTTTTTAATGCTTTGCTACAGGCAACATGCTCCCTGGCGAAATTCATCCGTAGTTTCTTGTGTAGCCGTCGAGAACCGGTTTCTTTTTGATTTTCTTACTCTTGATGTTACACCACTGGTTTTAATTATCCTTAAAACCGTCGAAATACTGGCTGATACCCCACTTTTTGACCTTATTTTAGGCGCTGATAGTGTAGAATTTGAAGCTAGCCGCAGCATCAGTCGCTTTTCTCGGATTGTTGTTGCTTGAGTTGTGCGTCCTTTTCGTTTTTTTCCATAGTTTTCAGTGTCTGCTAGAAAGTTGTTGACAATGGTCTTACTTCTGTTCGGTCTCCTAGCTATTTCTCGGCCTGTGAATCCCAGTTCCTTTAAAGCATCTATTGATCCTCTTTCGGCTACTGTCGACGTGTTTCTCGAGCCCATTTTAACTTGAAATTTAATATAAAATATAGTTTTCTATCCTTTCTTAAATATTTTAAACATTCGTTTGAAAAAAATCGGCGATGTTAACTTTTGCCAAGCAATTCTTGGAATGACTTCAATTAAGTGACGCAACTTTTTATAGCCATTTTTTGCAGTCCATTCACATAATTTGGGAAATTTTTATGAATTTTCCAAGTTAACTCTTTAACTTCATACTTTTTAATTGCAAAATATATATAGCTACTCACACGTATCAAAAATTTCCAGGAAAAATATTGATTATAGGTATTTATCGAGAAAAAACATTTATGAAAATAGTGGCCTCAAACAAGTGACACGGAGTGTATATCAATCTTAAATTGAAAACATGGCGACTAATGGGGAGGGGAAAATCTGATTTTTTTTTTTTTACTATTTAGAAACTATTGACGGGTGGAGAAGAGTGTTTTTTTTTTAGGTGCCTAAGGTCCAGTCTAATGTACATGGCGTAATATGGAGTTCCAATTTCGAAACTCTCTTCGCAGTACATCCAGGCTTTATATCGGCAATAACGCGTCGAATGTTGGCTAAGTGCTCAATTGTTTCTGGTTTATCGACGTCAAACTAAATGGTGCAGTGCATTAACAATCACAGAATTATCCCCCGCGGGTCTTAATTCCATTTTAAAAAGGAATTAACCCCCGCGGGTGTTAATTCCTTTTTAAAGTGGAATTAACACGCGCGGGGGATAATTCCTTTTTCTGACGGGCTTAAATTCCAATTGAAAATGGAAATAAAGTCCATCTGGCAGACTATGGTATCAGTCGGTCTCCTTTTAAAGTTTTTGTACTAAATAGTACTTTGGGCGGACCGCTTCGCGGGTTCACGGATTTTAAATCCCTTTTCGGGTCCTCTGTCCCGCTCACGCGACTCCGTCACTCCGCTTAGGGTATGCTCAGTCGTCTGGCAGGCGCCTATGTTGTCAGTCGATCTGTAATCAAAGTTTTTTTTTCTAAACAGTACTTTGGGTGGCCAACTTCGCGGGTTCAAGGATTTAAACTCCCTTTTCGGGTTCTCTGTCCCGCTCACGCGACTACGTCGCTCCGCTTTGGGTATGCTCAGTCGCCTGGCAGGCGCCTTTGTTGTCAGTCGGTCTGCTTTCAAAGTGTTTGTAGTAAACAGTGATTTGGAAGAAGCATATGTGTATGAAGTTTGGGTCTTAATGCCAATTACAAAAAGCAAAAACACCCGCGGGTCTTAGTTCTTTTTTGTGGTGGGCTTTATTACCAATTTAAAAAGGAATTCACACCCGCGGGGGTTAATTCCTTTTTGTTTGGGAATTAACACCCACGGGGGATAATTCCGTGGGCGTTAATGCACTGCACCAAACTAAATGCCTTCCAATTGAGGCACTAAAAAGCTATTATTCATGTTTCTAAATTTTTCGGACAGAAAATCCCAGGTAGGGGAAACTTATCACTCTCTCGTGAGCAGAAATTTAAAAATTACGAAATTTTTGAGAACGGGAACGGCTTTGGACTGAAAATCTAACAAATACCTACATATATGCACAGAAAATTAAAGTAAAGTTTCGATTAAGAAGTTTGCTAGAAAAAAAATGTGTTTATTTTTGACTCGGAGTCAAAATATTTGTTCTCTTTTGTTTGCAAAAACTTTCAATGTCATACCCGCCTAATAAAACAATATTAATCTAGGCCGTCTCACGAAGTGCGAAGAACATTATGCCGCAATAAAATATTTGCTATAAATATTTTGAGGGATTTTTTTTTTATTCAGAAGTACAGTTGTAGGTACCAAATATTTTATATCGGAAAAGTGGTGTTTCTGTTTGTTTTTTAAATTCAGCTAAGAATGTATTCTCAAACATCTTAACAAAAATATGATGCGTCATTTGTATATTGGCCTCTAGAATAATTCAAGTACCTACCTATAGCAGTATATAGCTTATGAGTTCACCTGTCATAACACCAAATTTGAGACATGCGTTCCATTATGGTTACATTTCATTTTTCCCCACACACACACCATCTAATTCACCAACACAAATTAATACTATCAGTAGCTTTTTGATATCAACATTTTTTTAAAGCTGATAAGGTTTTTTTCTGGCTGGTGATATCAGTGGTGCAAATGTGGTGCTGCCATCTGATAAGCGTAAATGTATGTACCTATATCGAAATGTATCAGATAAGACTTCCTACACCTTTCGTTTAAAGAGCTTCCCAGTGGCAAGAGAGAACAGAGCCTAAAATATTGTTGTTTTTTTGTTGTTCAATGCTAAAAAGGTGTAATTTGATCTAAGTTAAAGACACTAATCAATTTGATATTGGAGATCCCAGACGTTTATTGTATAACAAGTGTTCTTTACTATGCACCGAGATTGGTACCGCAAAATTATGAACTAGTAAATTTCCGAAAGTTTTTTCTTATCTAGTACCTAAGGTGTTAAATTTCGATAACAAAATCAAAAGAAAATAAATTTTTTGAGTTTCTACCAGTTCTTTTTGACAGGTGTAGTTAAGTGCGCGCGCGTCTTTTACGTGCTTTCATTGTGACTCACGAGATAAAAGTAAAGTTTAACGAATTTCGAAACGACTCCAAATACGAATTGAAACAATGGATTTGTCACGATGCTATAAAAGTTTTTCAATGATCCAAACTGTGGCAAAATGGGCTGGAGTTCTTGGTGCGGTTCGTATGAATTTTTTTTTGTTTTCCTAACGCAATTCTCGTAAACGTGAGAAAATAACATAACTATACTTGAGGAAAATATGTCATATAAGTGCAAAAACATTTACCGCTAACTAATCAATTAAATTTATCTTTTGTGGTCTTAAAGAATTTTTTCATTGATTAATATGTCATTATTACTTTCAAACTATGTCGAGTATCGAGTTGTGTTGAACAACTTCATTAAAGATAATTATTAATTGAAGAGTGCCCCGAAAGAATAACAGTTGATATTTTCAATCCACTTTAATGTTGTTATTACAAGACATGTTTACCCACTCTAGTGAAAATTCCATAGCTAAGGTTCTAATAAATTGTTTTTCCTTCTAAAAGTACTTGTTTTTACATTAAATACATATTTGGTTTATGTTTACACTACAATATTAACTTACGTCACTTTAACTTAATGTCCGGTCTGTTTTTGAATCATAACTGATTCATACAATTATCGTTAAGCAATTTTAATTAATATGATATAAAAAAAGCTTGTCCAAAAAAGTCAATTAAAAATAAAAATAACAAGAAGATTTATTATGAAACATGTTTAATAAAAAACAAAAGCTGAATAATTGTCAACTGAATAAATTTCAGTGGCGCAAAATTGTAAACAGCCTAATGTTGACATTTTAGTATGAGAATACTTAAGATTTTTCTAATTTTTAAATAGTTTACTAAAATGTTAAGAATATTAAATACTTTTTAACTAGCATTTTAGTTAACCAATTTTCTTCATAAACTCACAGACACACCCCATTTTGAAATTAATAAATGTCAGAGTGTCATTTGGATTTATTATGATGCTAAAAAGATAAAATAGCCATTTGGTGACTTTAACTTTAATAAAAACTAGACAACGGTGAATGTTTCTACGCCGGCCGCGCCGAAACATTCGCTCTGCAGGGAAAATCATTCACAGTGATAGCAAAAATGACAAGCAATCAATGATAAATAACAACCAAAACTGCCGTCGGTTGATCATAAAAACCGTTAAACTTTGAAAATTATTACAATTTTCATTTAAATAGTAATAAGTTATTGATTTCTTTAATAATTATCTTCTAAACGGTGGAAGCTTGAAAAAAATAGGGTGGTTCAAAAAAATGTCAACTTCGTTGTTCTTTGACCGATTTCAATTAAATTGGCAAAGGTTGTAGTTAAAATAGAACTTTTGAAGAAAAAAATATTTTCAAATTAGGGTGGTTAAAAAAAATTTCAACTTCCTTGTTCTTTGGCCGATTTTGGTGAATGTACGTGTACCTACGTTAAAGCTGAGATAGAATTATTGAGAACAACAATATTTTCAAAATAGGCCGAAATATTTCTACGACCCAAAGTGGTACCATTATTGATATTTATGCAGTATTCCAACGATTTTTAAATTAATTAATGCAATCTCATCCTTATGTTTCTTAATTCAGCTATCATAAAACAATAGGTGTGTTTTTTTGGTAACGCTACCGGCAGTACAGTACGATTTACCAAAAAAACGTTTCGTACTATCCGCAGTTGTGCGTTTTTTTTTTTTCTTAGGTTGGTGTTCTTGGTTAGTTGTCAAATACCTAATTGAATAAAAAAAAAAATAACCAAGAACTTATTTTGCAGGGTCGTGAGGATAACAAAATTTTTAATTCGATAAAAATTTTGTTTCTATAAATATATGTTGGTTTTATTATTGTTTTTACGATTTTAAATCAATTATTAGTTACCTTTTTTAGTTTCCATTTGTTCTTCTGTTAAGATCAAAACAAAAGTCAAGGGATGTGTTTGCAGAGTCCCGATCTACATTGCCCGATTTTGCCAGAAATCGTGTGAAATGTACACACAGAACGATTTTTTTCATAAGATTTTTTCCTTGTCTTCTTCATGTTTTTATTGCTGTGCTCTTCGTTTTTCATTGATATTCACTCATACCATCAAACGAACGGCACACTGAAACTAAATACACAAGAGAAACTGGAAAGAAGGTGAAAGAGAACATAAACAGACTGGAAAAATCGTTCGAGTTTTGTAGTACAAACGATTTGATCCCTATCCCTCACGTCCCTTCACCAACGAACAAAAGATCGGCACTGGAAAAATCGTTCAATGTAGACCCGGACAGACTTTGATCACTTTTGAATTTACGTTTACATGCAAAATCGAGTGGTCGGGTTTTAGTCTAGTTCAGACCTGCGTGTAAACGGGGTAATTAAGCAATTTGTACACGATGAATTAAGATTAACGCGAAATATTCGCTGCGAAAACAAAAAGTGATGCGTTTTTCTTATAAGAACCCTGTCGAGAAAGCTTAAGAAAAACGTTTTATTTTCTTGTCGCGTTAGTATGCACCACTCATAAAATGCTGGGTTTATCTATAACATCTGGTACATCTAAAAGACCTTATGTCGCTGCTACAAAAACGGGTATGTTTGGAAGACAAAAATGCGACAAAAATGCAGCTTTTTTCTTATAAAAATACTGTCGCCAGCGTTTTAAATCTTGTTGCGTTTTCGTTTCCTGTTAGTTTGGTTGCATGTAGAACATGAAATCTCAAAAAGTGCTGAAAAGGGTGAAAGGAGTAAAGGGTGTATACAAAACTGCAAAGATAGTCCCGGTCTACATTGAACGATTTTTCCAGTGCTGAATGGAAAAATCGGCCGAAACTGGAAGGAACTTTTCGGCTGTATCTCTCAATCGCACACGATAACAACGACAATTTTTTGTCGGCACTGGAAAAATCGTTCAATGTAGACCGGGATATAGGTGGGATTTTAGACGTGCGTCAGAAAATAACTGATCAAAGAGTGCAAAAAATTCATTCTCGCATTTTAATAGCAAAAGAAAAAAACTTTCAAGAGGAATAGCTTTTAAATTTTAAAAATAGGGAGTTCTCTGAGATCTTATTAATAAAACTGACCAACTAAAAAACTAGATCGATTTGTTTGTCCAATGGAAATTGAGAATTAGAACTACTCCATGAACACATCCATCGAGACTCAATTTAACTACCAATCGTACCAATTTCTAAAACAAAACAAACACTATTCAATTCGAGACTCGAATAAAAGTCAAAATTCTATCCGCAGTAGGATCTTACTTCTACTTTTATCGGCAGTACGGAGTTGTATTTGTAATACCTGTTGCATGGACAGCTTTGCCAAAAAAACACACCTAATAATATTATTATTTATTATTTTAAACCAAATGCTTGTATAAATAATAGTGTGCCACTAATAATAATATTACTTGGCACCAAGTGTACATGTTTCACCATAAACATGATTGGCGATTACTCCAAGACTTTCTTAACTATTTAACTTAGTAAATTTTCATTTAGGAACCTAGTCAACAGCTCTTTTAGTAGATAAATGGCTTATTTTACGAGTCGTTGTTAAAGATACAAGCATGTGTTGAGTCATTTTGAAAAGTACATTTAACAGACAACTTTTTAAAATAATTGTCCACTTATGTTTTAGTAAATTTTTTTTTCATTTTACAGTTGAAACTTTTGGGAAAATAAAAAAAATTACGATTTTTGTATAAAATAATAAAATAAAAAAAAATTATTATAAGAAAACTGCAACAGCAATTGTTAAATTTTGTGTACCATATCTATTACTTCAATTATTTAAGAATATTATAAAAAAAACAAAAATTAGTCATTCAACTGTTTGTCGTAATGTATTTGAAGGAAGTCGAACTTTTTTATTTTATTTTTTTTTTTTGAAAACAATAATCATAACCTTAAAACAAGAAGGAAAATATTGTTTTTATATTTTTTGTTTGAAAGGTCTTAAGGCCAGCTATAGCCAGTTGCAAGGTTATCCATTATTTACTGCACACCCTGTATAGGGGCATTCCATGAAAAGTGGTAACTTTGTATGTTCATATTTTTTATTTGGGAAACAAATGAAAATATTTTGTATATAAAGAACTATCCCTAACCTTACTTCTTTGAGTAGTCACATCACAAAAAACACTTAAATAGTAACATGTCAAATTAAACAACAATTTAACTTGTAAACAGTCCAGAGTCCTTACAAATTAGCATTATCTTTATTTAAAAATAATTTGGTTTGTTTCATTTTATTATTAATACTTTTTTGTATTATTTTCTTCTTCTATCTTCCCTTTTGAAATGTCAACACCTATTTTTTGCTTTTAATGCTGCATTTACACGAATGGCAAAATGCCATTATATCTGTCAAATTATAGCCATTTTTCCTTTCATTGTGTAAACGCTCAAAATACTGGCAATATTTTTGCCAAAATAAAATGGCAGAGATAATTTGGCATAAAATGCTGCCATTAATATGACTATGTGTAAACACTTTACTGACGCCATTTTCCGAAATTATGCCATTCTAGATAAGAATGAACTTTCTCATTCTTTTATGGCATGTTGCCAGTATTTTGAAATCTGCCATTATTTGAACTCGTGTAAATGCATGTCATAAAAAAATTAGTTCTGCCATTATTTTACCATTTTTTTGGCAGAAATATTGGCAACTTTGACAGTCGTGTAAATCTGGCATAAGCCAAGTAGAGGCATAAATTTACCGTTTTTAAATCATATTGTCAAAATGTCGGGCACGTGACAATTCAACAGTTTATTTTGATGTAGTACCAAACTGAGGCTAGTAGCTTTTTATAATTTACGACAAAAACAGCGCAGGAAGTAAGCTATTTGATACATAATTTTGTTTAATTTTATCGTGCTAATAACATGTAAAAAAAGGTGATTAACATATTGTCGAGTGTTTATTTTGTCTAATAACGTAATATTTGTAGAGGAGCAATAGACGTATTATAATCGTGTATACTTTGTTTTTTGAAATTTCAAAATTTTTCAAGTTTTGAATTTAAAAGAACCAATATAAAGTTGACGGGACATTAACACACCCTTTCAGTATGAAATTTTTCGCCCCTACCCAATAATTTGTATACAGAAATTTAGCCACATTTGTAAGCCTTTTTTAAGACCTTAATTAAAGATCTGACCAGTAAAAATGAAGTTATGATTTTTTTAAAGTAAACAAAGCCGATTTATTAAAAATAATTATTTTTATTCAAATAACAAAGGTTGACAATGAACAAAGCAGAAAATTTTGACTGATTTTTGATAAATTTAATAAATTCGATTGTGACACTAATATAGCACGTAGATCAACAAATGAGGTATCAAATTAATCGTTGTTTCATTCAGATGTAAAACAACAAATAACTAACTCAATCGATACACACATTAAAAAGTAATTACGTAATATGTGTTAAAAATATTGTATTATTAATATCTCCACTCAACGTTCATTTAGTAGAACAATTTTTTTTATACAGACTAAGAAACACGATTTGGACCACAAGACCACGATTTGGACCAAGAAGACCTCATTTTCAACAAATATCTATGCATTGTCTGTTCTAATTTCGTACATGTCGGGCACGTTACATAATTGTCGGGCACGTTACGGCAGTTATAATGCTAAAATTCAGATTAAGTACATTGTTTTCAACTAATTTTTTATTTGTTAAGAAAATCCTTATTTGTTAATTATTTTGTAGAAAATGCTATTTTGCTATAAATACTTAAAGTTTAGCTAAAATAAACCAATTATTAATGAAGTCCGAACTTTGGTAGTTTTAATGTCGGGCACGTGACGCAAACTACTCTTAGTATAATTACCAGGTTTTTAAATTTTTAACTACAAATCTTTTGCCACATCAAAGCAAGGATTTCAAACGATATAAAAATGTATGAAAATAATCTAGATTCTAGTATTAAGTTATTTTAAATTTATTTTAAATAGTAAAAACAACGTACGAATGTCGGGTACGTAACAATGGAATGCCCCTATATAAGAAAGAATTAATTATGTAGATTTTAACAAAATAACTCTTTATGAATTACTGTGAAAACATCATTTAACTGGTAACAACAACAATAACATTTTATTCCCTTTTCAATACAGATTCAATCAGTCATATGGATTAGTTTATCAATAATAACAATTCTATTGTACCTGTGCATCATTGACCTGGGTTCATTAGTCAGCTATGGATCAATTACAAAATTTGTTCTCAACGAGATGTACTTCAAAGGCAGTTGTGAACCGGATATAAGTCCTGATATTAATTTTACATATTTAAAATCTGTCAATACCGTTTTAAATTCAACACAAATACTTATTTTGGCTTGCGTATATATGGCAGTGTCTTTGATTTGGCTTACAAGTTCTTGTTTGCTTTTAACTCGTAAGTACTCGTATTCCATATAAAAGTAATAAATAAAATTCACCATAAATATTTGTTTTTTATTTTATTTTACAGATGTTAAGAGAAATAATATCAATATTAGCGTATCAGTTTTATACATTTGGACCATTGTGACACTGATTACCTGTTGCATGGACCTTGGCCTTGGAATTATATTTAGTATTGATTTTAGTCGATTTCAGTGGAAAGCGTATCAATATAGCTTGTCTAG
The DNA here is from genome assembly GCA_949320155.1 of Melangyna quadrimaculata. NCBI lineage: Eukaryota > Metazoa > Arthropoda > Insecta > Diptera > Syrphidae > Melangyna > Melangyna quadrimaculata. The sequence goes on from OX439484.1 coordinate 189,267,900, forward strand.
CTCTCAACCAGGCACTGTTATTAATGACTTAAATTTAGTGCAGTTCATTGCAGCTGAATATTCAGCTATTTTTATGATGTTTATCTCAATGAAGGGATTCGTTTTGTGGTTGATTAATTTTGGCTTGATGATTTATGTTCTGATTGGAGCATATGTGGCGAGAGATACAGTGGTAAGTAACCGGAAATGCTTTGATGCATTATTGTTTGTAGTAGGAAATTATTGGTGGCTTACTTTCTTACATTGCTTTTATACAATTTGTGAGGTAAAAAAAATGGCGATGCGTGAAAAGTCACCTCTAAATTAATCAAACTCTTTAAAAATAGTTTTTGAGAAATGAACTACAACAAAAAATCGATTTTTTCTTCCAAATAATTAGTCATTAATAGATAATGCTATATTTATAAAATTTGAAGCAATTTGTATTTGGTTCACCCGATTTGAATTTAGTTCGATGTAGAGTACAGATACAGTGGACATACAAACGCATTTTTTTTTTGAACTTCCTTATGTTTATAAAAATCCCGGATATTTTGTTAGACACAACACTTTTTTGAATAGAACCATTTGCCATTTAGTTTTCAAATTGTCTGTTATTAAGATCCAATAAATTATGTTGTTTTCCATTGGCAAATTCAGATTTCAATATAAAAATTGAATTTTTTAATGGCTCTTTTCAAAATAAAGTATTTTTTATTATTGTGTTCGTTTTATCTTGTGTCAGTTTTTATACTTCAACTCATCATCACTTGATGGACTGTCAGTGGAGAAAGATTAAGTTGATGAATTTACAAATTCATTTCAAACTGCTTATATTTTATGTAAAAAATGATTTTCTCCATATTTTGAGCAAACATAAATTTAAATAAATACAAACAATCAAAAAACAAATTTGTAAACTGTTGGTTAGTTTGTGAAATTTAGATCTGCAAAATTTATTTTATATCAAAAAATAAATGGATTTATTTGTCCAGTGGAATGCTAAATCTGCACTTTGACAGATTCAAATCAAAAATAAATTGATTTATGACCCCTTTCACACAAGGAAACTAGTGTCTGAAGATTTTTTGACGTTTTCCTTTAATTGCCTTAAAAATCTCTTGCACCTTTCACACAAAGAAACAAAATTCCCAGAGATCTTTGTTTGTTTCCCTATTAGTTGAATCCACATTACGGACAGTGTTAGAAAAATGCGATACAAATCTATGCAAATCCCTTTACTTATTGCACTCCGTGTCTATTAACTAAAAGTTGCTGGCAACTTAGTTTCCCTGTGTGAAAGGACACTATTTGACCATTGGAAAACACCAACACAAAACAAAGCACTTTTACTTCTAATATCGTACTTATTTCCAGAATGATTTCATCAATCACGCATTCAACAACACCCACGGAACCCCGATTCATGCTTTCGAACCCAGGTTAGTTTTAAAATCACGTCTTCAAATTGTGTAAATTTACTTAACATACATATCTGTTAATTTAAGTAGAGACGATTCTGGTTTTGACAATGCAGCTTTTGTAGTTGAACAACGTCAACATACTACACCAATTGAATTAAACGAGGAACCTATTAAACGAGCTGCTCGCATGTCTGCGGATAATCTTCAAGAGAGACGTTTCCGAAACATTGATAGCTTTGAGCAGTATCCCCCAGCAAAACTTCCACAGTTGCCACTGCAACAACCACAACATCTAATGAACCAAACTACAAATTATGAGCCAGCACTCCCAGCACCTGATTATACTCCACCAATGTCGAGGTCAAATCAAAACGGCCAGGTCCGGACTACAAGATATCAATAGCTATAGCTACCATGGCGAACTTATCCTGAATTTAAAATATAAATATAGCTTCAGAATAATTCTTAACACCTCACTTCTCTCCTATGTAGAGATCACATCATCACACAATAATTGCAATAGCATCTTTATACATAAAAACGTATTTTTTATTTCCAAATATATTTATAAATTACACACTAGACAAATAAATACATTATATATGTACATACTTTTATAAATTAAAAATATAATATACGCTCTGGTATATATTTTTGATTAAAATAAATTGAACACAATATATTTATTTGTTTGCGCCTGTTTACTATTTTTGTTGGTTGTTTTGCATTGTTTTCAAAACTGATAAGCGCCGAGTGCCCCCAGCAAAGATTTCATTCCGTAATAACTTTAAATAGTGTACAGAGGTTATCTTCAATAAAAAACACCAGTAGCTATCTATGACATGGAAATAAAATGAATAGATTTTGCCTACGTATGTAGATAGTAGGTAGGTAAATATTAATAATTGATTGTTGAAGTAGGAAAAAACCCAGAACGGTTTCGAAAGCGAAATTTGAAATTGCCCCTTCCTTTATTCGGAAATTACGTACAAAAAATATCGTTAGTGTTATAATAAACTTGCTTGTTGTATTTCTAACGGTTTTGAGAAATCTTGAACGCAGGTATGCTAATCTAGATCAAAATGTTGAGTAAAAATATTTCATGTGCCACATGTTTATTTTTTTCACGAAAAAAAGTAGTCCTCTCCCAAAGTGTTTATTTTATTTTTAAACTTAACCAAAAACATGTGAAATATGAATCCTAAATACTGTCCTTGCATTAACTGAAAACAAATTTTTTTTAAAGCTTTATACTCCGTTTTCATTGAAGCCGAAATGAGGTAATTTCGAAATTATCTCATTTAGAACGTCAAATTTGTATAGGAAATGATGTTCCAAATGAGCTAATTTCGAAATTACCTCATTTCGGCTTCAATGAAAACGTAGTATTAAGTGAACAAGGAAATTAATATTACACCAAACAAAAACTAATATTAAAAAAAGGATCTGAGTGTGTGCCCTGTGTGTAACAAGTCAGCCATAAAAAGTAGTGAGATCTAAAAGTACAATAACATCTTAGTTTATGAATGTAAAACATCAATGTGTTAGGGGCCTGTTATAGCGATCAGAAAAACGCATCAGTAGAACAATTTCTTTTTGGGTACAAATCAATAAACAATTACCTGAAATAATTTATTAAAAAAAAAAACTATTTGAAACAAATATTTGTATCGAATGTCGTTTTCGGTTGGAGGTTCGGAGTGACTCCTTTTTGACTCCACTTACTCCAAAATAATTCGATTGGCTGCTCCGAGTAATGTTTTCGGCGTTATTTCCTGTTCCGGATTTTATAAAGGAGTAGACCCAGACCACACATATAACATATAAGCTCTTTCATCGTATAACTTTTAATTAATTTTACTCGATTGAAAATGCAAAATATACATAAATAGAGAATTTACTCACACACACATAATTTTTCCCAAATTAGTCTTGGAACAACAGAAAATAATTCGATTGGAATCAAAAAAGAGTAGTACTGTTCCGAAATCCAATCGAAAACAACATAAAAAAAGCATTTTTTAAATTTTTCTGATGTAAATTCCGTACGGAATTTTTTCCGTAGGTACCCCTCACGTGTTTAAGTTGATTTTCATATTTTAAGTTTGTGTTTTTTTGTGTGCCCTTTATGGTGGATTTACATGTGTCTGCACTTGGTTTCTGCAAAAAAAAGGGATGCAAAATACAAAATGTATAAATGTTAGATAAATGTTAGATAGAGAGAAAAGATCAAAATGCAGAAGAACTTCGTTTCTGCATTATAAGAAAGTGCCATAATGAAGAGATGAAGACGAACATGTTCATCTTCTTGATGGTTCTCTTTCACTCGCTTGGATTTTTTGTATACATCTGTCCTGCTCTACTTTTCTGCATTATGCAGGCGAAGATACATGTAAATCCAGCATTATGTAGTTTAAAAATAAAAGCAAAGTCCCGTTTCACACAAGGAAACTCTGTTGCCAGCAACTGAGAGGTTTGGCGAGAAGGGCGTAAGGGGTGGTTTTGTTCCCTCCCCTTACGTCCTTCTCGCCAAAAAACACCCAGTGGCTGGCAACTTATTTTCCTTGTGTGAAAGGGGACAAACTAGTATAAAATTGGGCTGCTTTCATCAAATTCTTCTTGTAAATAGCCTAATATGGCAACCCTTACATTTTTGTTCACAAAAAAAAACCATACAAAAAATTCACAATTATCAAAATCAAATGACATATCTTTTCAATCAAAATATATAAAAGATTTTTTTCTTCTACATCCTACTCTCTATCTCAACTTCTGTCACTTTGTACTTGTACGTTGTACTGCTGACTGCTACTGTTCCTCGACCAACCACGAAGCAACTTTTAGTATTTTCATTGATAACCTTTTGGTTTGTGGTGTCAACTGAATTCGTTTTAACTTTTTTATTCGCTATATCGATACGAAACAAATTCCAATTATCTCTTATCATCAATTGCTGTGTGTTTAAAGATTTTGCAAAAGCAAATTTATTTTAGTTCGTACCAGCAAAGTTGACAGACGGTGTCGGTCGGTGTATAAATTTAGAATTCTCTTCCGAATATGTCTATAACCGCAAAAGTGTTTCGGGGTGGCATGCAAATTGCCTGTGCTTCAAGAATCAAATATTCTGCCAGTAAACAGTTAAGGTGTTTTAGTTTAAGCAGTGCAAGATCCTCAGGTAAAATTTTAATTTTTATTTCATAAATTATGTAAATTTAATATTCGATGACATCTAGAAAAAAAAACAATTCACAATTAGTATAGAAAAAAATATGACTGTCAACTATTGTGATTTGTGAACAAGATAAAAATTGACATTTATCCAATGGTTTTTGACTCGGATATAAAAAGTACAGTAAAAGCCAAAAGTGTTATGTTTTTGAGGATTATTTTAAAATGCACAATTGAGAAGCATTCAATATTCGAAAAATGTAACTAGAATCTTCCGACTGTTTTTGACTTCTCTAAATTTTATCTCACTTCCTCTTCATGGTTAATAAGTAAAAAAAGTAACAAGTTTTGAAAAATAAAATAGTGGTGGTTTTTTGAAAATTCTGTCTGATTAAACTATTTTTCAATTTAAAGAACACATTTTTTAAATATGTACATACAAACATTAATATGGAAATTGAATTTTTTGAAAAACGAAAAATATTAACAAATTTTACAATTTAGAATTTAAAAATATAAAAAAAAGTTCACAGTTGGCTTTTTTGTAGAATTTCTTCTGGTTTACAAAAGTAAATTTTTCAGCTGAATAAGCAATCACCTACAAACAATAGCTTTGTTCAGTGACGTTGTTCCGAACAGTTTGGAACTGTTTAGAACAGAAAAGTACAAGATTTTGCTGTTCAATGAGAATTTTCTGTTCCAAACTGTTCTGATTTGCTGTTCAGTGAGTCTGTTCCGAACAGTTTGGAACAGAATAGAACAGGATTTTCTGTTCTTACTTTTTAGGTAGAACAACTTAGAACAGATTTTTGACAACTGTCAGGCAGCTGCCTCTTCTATCTTGTCTGACATTTCAGTTCTATCCTGTTCTGTTCTGATCTGAAAAAAACCTCACTGAACAATCCTAATATTTCACTTAAAAAAATAGAATATATTTGTGTAAGTTGGTTTAGAGTACATTCCTTAATGAAGTTCGGAAATGAAAAACATTGCAAGCAAGCAAAGTTCGGAGTTCTAAAAGATTTTCTTCAGAATTTAGTCTACGTAAAATTAAGGAATTCAAAAAAGACTCGCTCTTTTTATCACAAAATACAAATATTTTATTTTATCCATTTAAGAACGACTGTACACTGACAAGCACGAATGGGTTACAGTTGATAATAAAGTTGGAACAGTTGGTATTTCAAATTACGCACAAGAGGCACTAGGAGATGTTGTGTACGCCCAACTGCCAGATCCGGGCACAGAACTTACCCTACATCAAGAATGTGGAGCCCTAGAAAGTGTTAAGGCTGCCAGTGAAGTTTACTCACCAGTTTCTGGAACGGTTGTGGAGAAAAACAGCGCAGTAGAAGAATCGCCAGCGTTAATCAATACGAATTGTTACGATAAAGGTAAGATAACAATCTTCATTAATACTTTTATTGAGATTTTTTAACTGTTATATGTACCTCTTTTCTACACAGGTTGGCTATTTAAACTGGATTTGGCTGATCCAAAGGAGCTGGAAAAGCTTATGAGTGAAAAACAGTATCAAGAGTATTTGAAGGCAGAGGAACATTAATTATATAAGTTCTTTATATTAAATTATTTAAATTAAGTATGTTTGCTTGCAGTAACAAATTATTTTATAAGGAAAGTTGGAGATTTTGTTTTTCTTTTTGAAATTAAATATTATGTACAAAATAAACTTGAGTTCTATCTGTACTCGGAATGAATGGAATTTTTGTTTTATAAATTCATATCAGAAAAAGTAACGCGTATTAAGATGTCATATTAAATGACCTCAATACTTGGAAGAGTCGCCACGTGACTTGTTTGAACATCATTGAATGTGTTCTTATCACTTTTTCAACAACATCAGACTTTCTTGACGTGATATGAAAAATTGGTGTGTACCATTTTTTATTATTTTTTGTTATTCATTTTAATTCAAACATAAAGAATATAGAATAATTGATTTTGAATACTTACTTTCTTTTTCCATTGATATATTCAGGTCTATTTATTAATTCATCCTCTTTTTCTGTTGATAGTATGATTGTGAAACGTATAATTTGTATTTGTTTATGGATTTGACTGGTTCTTACATTAAGCATTAATAAAGGTGTATAAACAAGGGCGAATATGCTGGATTTCGTTTTAGATTTATTTTTTGTTAAATCGCAGGTAAAGTGAAATAATTAATAAGGCTTCAGGAATAATATTTCATTAAATAGGAAATAAACAAAGTAAAATTTTCCTGCAAAGTGAAAAAGACGTTTACTTACTTTTTATGGAAAATAGCATTGCCATTGAAAAAAATTGTGGTCCCACGTTTTCTGAAACACCGTGCAATAAAAAAAACAAAGTTCTACTTTAAAAAAAAAATATTATAACGGGCTGTAATGGAACAAAAGATTGCTCTGTATTTGTTAAAAAATCTAACGTAAAGTGGTTATGTTTACTGAACTGAAATCAAATACTTTTTCTTAGCGTACAATTATCTTCTGACATTCGATTGCCTAAATGTTTTTTTGGGAGAAAATATCTTATTTGTAAAAATAATCATAACTATTACATGCGCGAATTTTATTTAAAAAAACGGTGTCTATACAAACTATAACTATAATAAATTGTTATGACACACTCGGGCGTATGCGTACTTTTTTTTATTTAACAGGCACGATTTATTTTGGAGCAGTTAATGTGTGGTATCATGGCAAATTTTTATAAATTAGAATGATAATAATTGCTAACTACCTAAGTAGTTGAGAGTAAATACAATTCTATAAAATTCAATTCGTACGATAGATTTGCGGTTAGGTTATTTTGCTCCAATAGCATAATCTACTTGAATGTTAACAAAAAATATTTATTTCATGTTTGTCTTCTGATTTGGGAAATTTCAATTATCTGAACGTATATAGTAGAACACGGCCAGCTAAGTTGTGTGCGCCTTAGTACCGGAGTCAAAAGTAAAAAGAGTATTGTTATTAATTAAAGGAGAATGGGCAAAAATGTATGGGAGCTGGTCTACCCACTCAACAGCAATGTGTTGTATGTCGTTGAAAAGGTAATTTTACTGACTTCATTTCTTTGTATGACCATTAAGCTCTAAACTATGGGGTTCGTGAGATATTCGGAATCAAAGCACCGAAAAAGACAATAATGCATTTCTTCATTGGTAGTGTGTCCTCATACCTACATTAATCTGTGATACATCGTTGAAAAGATAATTTTGTGTTCTTTATTTTTGTATATAGCCGTGAAGACGTAGATCATAGGGTGCAAGAGATATGTGGGCATACAAATCGGCAAATATAACAAAAATGCAATTCTTCATTTGGTACTGGTTTACCGACTCAACAGTAATGAGTCATACGTCGTTGTAAAGGTTATGGCATTTGCTTCATTTCATTATATGGCAGTTAAGCTCTAAACCATGGGGTTCGTAAGATATTCGGCTCTTAAGCACAAAAAACAGCAATAATGCAATTCTGCATTGGTAACTTATTAACCAAGTCAACAACTATGAGTCATGTGTCGTTGAAAAGGATGTTGCGTGTACTTCTTTTTATTATATGACCGTTAAAGTGTAAATAATGGGATTCGAGAGATATGTGCCAAAAACGCTGAAAATTGCAGTAATGCAATTTCGCATTGGTAGCTGGTCTTTCAACTCAACAGAAATCTCACTTATATCTTTGAAAACGCTATTGCATGTACTTCATTTTGCAATATGCCGTTTAGCTGTAGACCGTGGGGTTCAAGAGGTATTTGGCCATCAAAATAGGCAAATATAACAAAATGCACATCTTCATTGGGTACTGGTCTACCAACTCAACAGTGATGAGTCATACGTCGTTGAAAAGCTTATGGCATCTGCTTCATTTCATTATATGGCAGTTAAGCTCTAAACCATGGGGTTCGTAAGATATTCGGCTCTTAAGCACAAAAAACAGCAATAATGCAATTCTGCATTGGTAACTTATCAACCAAGTCAACAACTATGAGTCATGTGTCGTTGAAAAGGCTGTTGCGTTTACTTCATTTTATTGTATGACCGTTAAAGTGTAAATAATGGGATTCGAGAGATATGTGCTAAAAACGCTGAAAAGTGCAGTAATGCAATTCCGCACTGGTAGCTGGTCTTTCAACTCAACAGAAATCTCTCTTATATCTTTGAAAACACTATTGCATGTACTTCATTTTGCAATATGCCGTTTAGCTGTAGACCGTGGGTTTTAAGAGGTATTTGGATACAAAATATAAACATAAATAAAAAAACACACTTATAATATTTTATTTGATTTTTTTTACATTTATATCATACTTTCGTCCAGTATGACATTACTAAGGCGGTCCGCAGGTGGTGTAAACCCATTTTGATGCCGGGCTATGCACATATACCACAAAATTGATACAACATGTGCACATGTACTGACAGTTCGGCGCCCCGTCAAGCATGAACAAGAGAAGTGTTTAAAAGCCTCTCGTCCTTCCCTCTAAGTATAAGTATATTTATAAGTATATATGTGTAGTATTTCTTGGCTCTACTATGACGCGATTGTATTCGTTATATTTGCCTATTTTTATGGCCAAATACCTCTTGAACCCCACGGTCTACAGCTAAACGGCATATTGCAAAATGAAGTACATGCAATAGCGTTTTCAAAGATATAAGTGAGATTTCTGTTGAGTTGAAAGACCAGCTACCAGTGCGGAATTGCATTACTGCACTTTTCAGCGTTTTTAGCACATATCTCTCGAATCCCATTATTTACACTTTAACGGTCATACAATAAAATGAAGTACACGCAACAGCCTTTTCAACGACACATGACTCATAGTTGTTGACTTGGTTAATAAGTTACCAATGCAGAATTGCATTATTGCTGTTTTTTGTGCTTAAGAGCCGAATATCTTACGAACCCCATGGTTTAGAGCTTAACTGCCATATAATGAAATGAAGCAGATGCCATAAGCTTTTCAACGACGTATGACTCATCACTGTTGAGTTGGTAGACCAGTACCCAATGAAGATGTGCATTTTGTTATATTTGCCTATTTTGATGGCCAAATACCTCTTGAACCCCACGGTCTACAGCTAAACGGCATATTGCAAAATGAAGTACATGCAATAGCGTTTTCAAAGATATAAGTGAGATTTCTGTTGAGTTGAAAGACCAGCTACCAATGCGAAATTGCATTACTGCAATTTTCAGCGTTTTTGGCACATATCTCTCGAATCCCATTATTTACACTTTAACGGTCATATAATAAAAAGAAGTACACGCAACAGCCTTTTCAACGACACATGACTCATAGTTGTTGACTTGGTTAATAAGTTACCAATGCAGAATTGCATTATTGCTGTTTTTTGTGCTTAAGAGCCGAATATCTTACGAACCCCATGGTTTAGAGCTTAACTGCCATATAATGAAATGAAGCAAATGCCATAACCTTTACAACGACGTATGACTCATTACTGTTGAGTCGGTAAACCAGTACCAAATGAAGAATTGCATTTTTGTTATATTTGCCGATTTGTATGCCCACATATCTCTTGCACCCTATGATCTACGTCTTCACGGCTATATACAAAACTAAAGTACACAAAATTATCTTTTCAACGATGTATCACAGATTAATGTAGGTATGAGGACACACTACCAATGAAGAAATGCATTATTGTCTTTTTCGGTGCTTTGATTCCGAATATCTCACGAACCCCATAGTTTAGAGCTTAATGGTCATACAATGAAATGAAGTCAGTAAAATTACCTTTTCAACGACATACAACACATTACTGTTGAGTGGGTAGACCACTTTGCCCATTCTCCTTTATTTAAGGTTTTGGATGCAAAATTTTGAAAATTCAATATGGAATGAAGGGGCTTATTTCGAGAGTCTACTCAAAAGTCGAATAGACTACAAGTCTACTATCGACATTTCAAAAATCTACAGGTCGGATAGTTTAACTTTGTGCACAGAAAGTCACAAACTGTCAGATTTTGGAGAGCAACGTTGTAATATTCTCAAAAATATCAAAACTGTGCAAAAGTACGGGAACGAAAATTCAACCAAATTCCGTATTACCTAATATCCAGACAAGTACGGCATGATGTTTGGCTTTCATTCTTTTGCTCTCGAAATGACATTATGCTGTGCTGTAATTTTCGGTCCGAAGAAATTTCTCGGACAGAAAATCACAGGTAGGGGAAATTATTTACTCTCTCGTAAGCGTTGTCTTTTGTCAAAAACTGTCAAATTATTGAGTACGGGAACGGCTTTGGACTGAAAATCACACAAATGCACACAAAATCATAGAAATTTAGAGTAAGGGAATAGACCTTATGTTTTAATATTTTACTGTCATTTTTACTGTGAATATGAATTTTTCTATTTGATAGAAAATTAAATAACTCGTAAACTAAGCCGAATTTGAGAATTTACCTCGAAACACTTTTTGTAGGAAATTAGATTTTCTACCATAATTGACAGTTTAAAAAAATGTATAGAAAAAATTAAACAGAAGAATGAAACAAAAGCCAACTTAAATAAATCAGAAAATCATTGATTTTTATTATATTTTTACTAAAATGCTCATAACTTTTGTTTGGCTAAAGATAGTGGGAAGACATGTGTGAATAATACCCATTTAAAAATAACCATTTTTATGTTATTTTTGCTTTTTTTGCTCGTAATTCTCTTTTTTTACTTGTAATGCATTGGTACTATACTCTTGAAATAATTTGAGGTCGAGATTTTGATCAAATTAACCATTATGATAATAGAGAATACGAAAAATGTTGGTCCCTCAATTTTATCTGTCCGTCTGTATATTTGTATGTACCCAGGCTTACAGACTGTACAGATGGGTCGATTTATTTAGAACTTGGTACGTTGTGTTTTTTATGTATTTTTTAAAAGGAGTATTGGATTTTTTTTTGTTGACCAAAAATAACGGTACCTGCCATACAACAGTTTTTACAAATTTGCGGATTTATCGTTAACGACTTAACGTATTTAGATGAAATTTGGTACATGATAGATTTTTAACAACCTTAACAATACTGCATACAAAGATTAAAGATAATTACGAGCAAAAATAACATACAAATGTTTTTTTTTTTAATTGGTATATTTTCGTCAATTTTGGTCAAAACAAAAATTTCTATGCACCATATTGTAGACTTGAGAGTTTCTTTTCTTTATTTACATATGTCTTCCCACTCTTTTCAGCCAAACAAAAGTTATGAGTATTTTAGTAAAAAAAATTAAAATCAATGATTTTTTTAGGTTGGTTTTTGTTACATTTTTCTGTTTAATTTTTTTTTATACATTTTCTAAACTGTCAATTATGGTAGAAAATTTAATTTCCTACAAAAAAGTGTTTTGAGGTTAATTCTCCAATTCGGTTAGTTTACGAGTTATATCAAAAACATTGAAAAATGACCAGTGTGACCATTCTCTCAGAAATGCATGGGTGAATTTTGTGGAATTGTGTGTTTTGCGCAAGCCTAAGTTTCAGATAAACATTTTCAAAAATAAAATCCTTTGAACGCAATATGTTCCTTTCTTCCCCTCATATTCCGTAATAGTTACTAGCTTATTTGTCGACTAGATTTTTTCGGAGTAAACTCTCGCAATAAGACCCGAAAATTATAAATAAAATTAGAATTAAAGAAAAAATGCCAATTTTTTGTTATATTTTTTTGTATAATTCAATATCAGTTTTATATACACATTTATAAATTACATAAACACATACTATATAATAGATAGAATATCTGCGCGTAAAGCTGTTTTATCTGTGGGTATATTATATTTTTGTTTTTATACTCATCACTAAGCTTAAATTGTTCTGTTATTTAACTTTATCATTATTTTTAACACATGATCAACACCTAATATAGGAACACTAAAACATTGAATAAATAGTAGGTATATTTTGTTTTACTAAGTGAACCTATTCTTAAGAAACCTTTTCAGTTTTCACATATACATAGGTATTAGGTACTTTCTCTCTGTTGAACAACATTTGCAATAATTTTAGGATACTAATTTCTAGTTTTTTTTTTTTTTTCAATTTTGCATATTGTAAACAATCTTTAAAATTGTGTCTGTTATTTTTTTCCCATTTAATGGAAAGATATGTATTTCGTTGCAGGGCAGTTGCGTTTCAAAAGACAATATCCTTTTTCGTTTGTTTAAAGTAGTTATGTTTACATTAAATTTGTTTTGTAAACACTTAACAACTTATCTATTCTATGATATGTATTTGTTTTTTTGTTTAATTTTAAGCACTTATTTTTGGTTGGTTTAATAAATATATTTATTTTATCTTTATTTTTTTTTTGTTGGTATATATATTTTGGTTTTGTGAACATTTAAATTTGTTTACAGATTAAGGTGCAGAGCTAGAACATTTAAAAACGTACTTTTAAAAATATTTATAGGTAAAGCTCTATATTATTTTTTTCGTAAAGTTACATCATAAATAAATAAATAAATATAAATATATATATATATATATGTATATATATATATATATATATATAAATAAATAAATATTATAAATAAAAACTAAATCAAATTACCCAATATTTATAAGAACTAAAGCAGAGGCATGTAAATGTTATGCATGTCAAACAAAAATTTAAAAAATTGGATGTGAACATAAAATAAAATTTATTTTCTTTATTAATAAAATTATCATTTTTTTAATAACGTTTCCACCGGGCACTTAACCGAGATTTAGTAAAAGTTATCATTTACTAACTATTACTTTACTATGCAAATTTTACCTCCTCAAATGCATATTTAAATTAAATCTCATTTAAATCTTCTTCAATAGGTAAATTGGTTTGTGAAATGAAAGCATACTTTTTGCGGAGAACAATTCGTGGAACTGACACATTTAAACGCCATTTTCTTTCTTTGACTTTATATCAAAAAAATGGAACAATACAAAGATTTATTAAATCTAAATTAAGATAAACCTGCGGTGGGAACATAAGTAACTTATAGTCTAGCCGTGTTTTTTTGCAGGTTCAGATAGAATTTGACGAAAAAAACAACATCTTAAGTAAGGAATTTAGATGTAAAATACAAAAACAACTGCAGTCCATATGAACTTAGCTAAGTCCAGAGAATTATCGGTTCTTAACTTAAGTTCAGATAGAAAAAGTACTGTCAGCTCAAATTACTATTTTGTTATCGATAGTTTGTATGAAAACGTGAAAATATTTGAGCCAACGAATGAAAATATTTTTTATAAACAAAAAAATGGACGACCATTGTGTTGTTAATTGATTTGTTTTCTGATTTGTGATTTAAAATTGCGTTCTTTCACATTTTTTTGTTTCATCAACGGTCGGAATAATTTTCTATACGAGAATTCTTTTTATTTGAATGTATTTGGTTTTTTATTTTGCATGCTTGTCCAAAAGCTGAAAGGTTAGTGATGGCGATATCTGAGTTTCGTGATAGTGCTATAGTCGGATGTCGTTTTTGTTCAACAATTTTATCTGAACCTGGAAAAAAACACGGCTATTAAGAATGTTCAGGAAACAAGAACAAGAATCCTCACCAAAAATGTTCAGTTGGTTGTCAAAATTCTGAGGAAAGCAAATTTTGGATTCGCTTGCTCACCTAAAGTGAGTCACCTTTTGACGAAGCAAAATGTCTATGAAATCTCATTTTCCTGAACTCACTAACAGTGTCCAATCAAATTATCCATAAAATCGAAAATATCTACAAAAATTCGGGAAGAGAATTTTATTGTTTTATTTTAAAGAGTACCCTCGTGGAGATTCTAAAACCACAGTTTTCCAATAAAAAAGCCGATTCGAATTTTATGACAAAAATTGTAGAGGATATGTTAACCTACAAGTTATTAAAAATAACTACTCTACGACTTATAGCGGTTGAGAAAATTGAGTAAACACTTTTAAACACATTTTTCGAAATGGCGAACGACGTTTTTTTATTGGGAATTGTGGTTTTAGAATCCCCAAGAGGTATTCTTTAAATAAAACAATAAAATTCTCCTCCCGAATTTTTGTAGATATTTTTGCTAATTTGATTGGACTATAAAGCCGGAACCTCACATCTGTCTTGTGTGTTGTGCGACAAAAGAACTTACGAGGCAGGTATGGTTCCGACTTAATTGTCGCAAGAATGCCAACATCTATAAGAACAAACGGTATCTAATAAAAAACGGTAGCAAACAAAATGAATAAAAGTTTTTATTTTATTAACTGATTTGTGAAGAAGAAAATTAGAACATTTAGTAATCGTTGAACATTTTGTTGAAAAAAATAACCATTGCAACGCAACCTCAAAAATAACGAAAAAAAAAAAAATACATATTTTTCAGTTTCAAGTCATCTGACTAGATATAGAAATTTTCGCTCAAATTAAAGATAAGCAATTATGAAAATCTTTTATAAACAGTTAACACAAAAGCAAAAAGTAAAAGGATCTCCCAAACCAACGCGGAACATTCGTTATGCAGGGCGAATCATTCACAATGATAACAAAAATGACAAATAAACTATGCTAAATAACAACAAAAACTGCCGCCGCGTCGGCTATGTGCCGCTTTCGCGTACACCCCAATTCTGATTGTCAATCATTGATTGGTAGTTGATAAATGTTGAAATTTGATATTAAACTACTCAACCGCCAAAAGTTTTGGTTCTTGAGAATGATGCAGACCATTGTAAATTAAGCCTAGTACGCTGCTGACGTGAAACGAAAAATCCCATACAAAAATGACATGACGAAATCATAAACGAAAAAATTTCGTTGTGCTTTTTGTTCTGTGGTACGCTGTTCGACCAATGAAATTGATGATTATACCAGATCGCTTTGACAAGTCTCCACACTATTTTCGTACAGAATTAATTGACTGGACTGGAAATTTGTGTGCGGAAAAATGACATTTTGGTTTTTTTCGTGTTTTTATTTGTTGTTACTTTCATTACAGCATGGCTGTTTGATTTTTTCGTTAAAATTTGTTTTATTTATTTGCAATTTGTGAAACTCTCCATGAATATTTTTCCGCTGTGTTTTCGTAAGCATTTCGTTATCTTTTTGGAGACCACAGGAAAATTGCGTTTCGCATCAGCAGCATTACTAGGCTTTAGAAGAAAATAAATAAATTGGGTGGCACAACGGCTCGTGAAGAACCAGGGCCTAGTGACTAACAACTCGCAACCATTCCTGTGTGCGCCTGTCGACAGGAATGGAAGGGACCTATAATTTTATCCCGAATCCGAACGGCTAGACGAGAAGCACTTATTCGTGACAAGTGATACTCTTGGAGGATTTGTCAATTCCTCGCAGGAGGCAGTAGCCCTGAATTTTTTTTTTTTTTGGTTTTTTAGTTTTTTAGGTGGACGAGGCTGGGAAGCGAACCCAGACCTCCAGCGTGACAGTCGAACGCCAAACTATTCCGCTACGGGCTACTAAGAAGAATCGTGACAAATATCAATGAAAAGTTGGTCGGATTTTTAACAAATTGAGTTTGAAAATGCAAAATTTATCAATTCAATATTATCAACTATCAATCATTTATTGACAATCGCAATAGGGGTGATAAACTCCAAAATAACCAACAAATCGTTGTTTTTATACATTTTTAAAGGGACCCTGTGTACAAATTCTTAGCTCAAATTCGGGTTAAAAGTAGAAACAGATTTGATCACATATAAAAACACAGCTGTTGAAAAAATATAGCTGTTGTCAGAAAAAAAGAACTCAAGCTATTCTAATGGTGTTTTCGATTTGTAACTTTCAATCTAAAAACTGATTACTTTCCTGGTGAATGGAAGACCATTTTAAATTGTATTCGTGTAATTGTAAATCTGTTTCAAAACTTCAACAAACTAGTCATAACTTGATGCCCTTTCAGAAGCGAAAAATGAGCTTCATGAATTTACCAAATAATTTTTAAGTGCTTCCATATTTCTTATCAGAAATGATTTCCTTCATATTTGAACATAATTTTCATCGAAATAAATTCAGAATATGTATATATAAAAAAAATTAAAGTGAATTAAAGAAAATTGTATTGGTGTTAGTGCACGGTGGGATACGGATCTGCAAAATTAATCGATTCATTTTCAGATAATGGAATGCAAAATCTAAGTTTTGACAGAAGCCAAATCAGAAATTAATTGATTTATTTTACTTATAGAAGACACCATAACAATAATAAATAAATTATAAATTTATAAACTTTTAAACCCCGATTTCTATTAAAAAAAAAAAAACAAATCAGATTTCGATTTTGTTGATCTTTTTCATTTTCAGATTTCATTTTCTCTTCAACAAAAAACAAACAACAATTTTTTGAGGCTCTGATTCGATTTTAGATCGACTTTTCAAACCCCGATTTCAGGCAAAGATCCACACAGACAGATTATCACACGCACTTGCCACAAACCAATAAGAGAAGTGACATTTATCTAAACGCATTAGTTTTAATTTAGGTGTTCGCAGCACCGCAGTGTTACTTTTGATAGAGGTTGGTATTGCGTTGGCCAAATTTTTCAATACAAAAGTGGTTTCACACAATTACACAGATACATAAATGAAATCACGTTTTGAGTGCTAATTTACAACAATTGGTCTAAAGTTTGAACAACAAAACTGAAATTGATGAGTAGAAATCGACATAAGATACAAAAGAATCCCATAAGACATCCCAAAAATTGATGACTTCGTCCAGAAACATGCAAGGATAAAATAAACTATCCTCGGTTGTAGCCTCTCAATGCAACAATTTTCAATGACAAGGTAACACCATCGCATTCAGTTTGCTCTACTTGCGTTTAAAAATCAAAAAGGAAGGGTGCCCATTGGCCAATTTCTTGAGCACGTTCGAGTTTAATATTTCCATATAAAATATTTGTATACGTAAAATATTGACGGCATGATGCCAACAAATCGCCTTGTGGACAGGATTCCATACAGAACACAGCTCGATGACAACTGAAAGTTTCAACATCAAATTTTCACATGAGCCCCGCTATGCACAAAAGCTTCCTATAAATTAATTAATCTGCGAAGCGAAATGTTGTATCTGATGTTTGAACATTGACTTAGTAAATTAAATTTATTTGTCAACAAAATACTCAACATAATAGTGCATTCATTATTATTCTACAAACGAACAAACTATATTCGAACGAAACTAAACAACTACAAAAGAGACAAAAATGTACATGATGAGCATGTATATATGTGTATAAATAAAAAACTACGTTCAATTGAGTATTTAATGTAATATTTTCAACAAACAATGTACATTTAACATATGTAGGTATATAACATTTTTTTTTCTATAAACAACAACTGAATAAACATAATTTACACTACAAACTAAACCTAAATATTTAATATCTCTGCTTCAAATAATACATTAATAAAATACAAACAAAAATAAAAATCAAAACATCTACATGAATTTGGTAAAAATTACATATTATTTGTTAAGATATGCATAAAAGATATTCAAAAAGTGCTATAAATAATATAAAACAAAATTATAATACACAACTAATACATATACAGAATTTACTTAAAATTAACTAATATTTAATTAATTTTTCTATAACTTAAATAATAAATCAATACAATTTATTGAAAGAAAAATTAACATATTACAAAATTATAACAATAATAATTATAAAAGGTAGTGTAATGTATAATTTAAAAAATATTTGTTGGAATTTGTAAAACAGCTTATTGGATCATCTGATCGTTACTTTTTCTTGTTAGTTTTTGTTTTAAGCTATTTTTCACGTTTGCAGAAATAGCACAGAATGTACAGTGTGACAGAATTAAGGAGAGAAAAATTCATATTTTTCTATTCTATTCTAATTTTTTTTTGTGGTGGACTAACTCCATTTGTGGGCGTTTAAGTTTACTTTGCCTCTTGGGGCCGATTGGTGAAAAGTTGTTCGATAACGCTTTCATCAAACAGCGTTGAAATGTCTCCTACATCTCGATCATTGACGGCAATTTTTCGCAACACTCTTCTTACGATTTTTCCAGAGCGTGTCTTGGGTAGGGCTGGAGCATGTTGGACAATATCCGGTTGGGCAAATGCACCGATACGTTCACGTACTAATTTCTTTAATTCGTCAACTAGCTTCTTGTCAAAGTTTTCATTTTCATTTGGTGTGATAAAGCAATACAGACATTCACCTTTGACTGGATGTGGTCGGGATACTACGGCTGCTTCTGAAACTCGTTTATGTCCAGCTAAAACTGACTCTACTTCCGCAGTTGACATTAGATGACCAGAGACATTCAACATGTCGTCGACACGGCCGGTAATCCAGAGGTAGCCATCAGCGTCACGACGAGCACCTATAAGACAAGATTTTGATTATTTCAAAATTGTTTTCAAAAATGCATGTTTTTCGTAAAATAAATCCATAAATAAATAAAATTGTAGTAGAATTAAAAATGTATGTACTAAATTTTTTCTTTCAAAACAAAAAAATTTATTAGAAAAGCAGTAAAGTGGCAACACTGTTTATGGCTTTCATACTGCACACTGGACTGTATATTTGTATAAGGCTGCTTTTGTTTTCGGAAGAGGCGAATTCACATGAAACAACATGATAGCCAATTTCTTTAAGAATTCAAAATTATTCTTACCGTCTCCAGTACAGTAATATCCCGGGAATTTCGAGAAGTACGTATCTTCAAATCGTTCATGGTTGTTGTACAAACTTCTCATCATACCAGGCCAGGGTTGTGAAAATACAAGATATCCTTCACCTTCACCAGTTATTTCAATACCACTCTCATCTAATAACGTCGGTTTAACTCCAAAGAACGGCAATGACTAAAATCACAAAACATAAACATAATAGATTTTTATTTTTTCAATTTTGTATAAAATCATTTTTCTTACCGCTGATCCAGGTTTCATTGGTGTACAACCAGGAAGTGGAGTTATCACATGCCCACCGGTTTCAGTCTGCCAAAATGTGTCCACAATTGAACATCTCTCCTTTCCAATTAATCGATAATACCAAAGCCAAGCCTCAGGATTGATTGGTTCTCCTACACTTCCTAGCACCCTATTTAAATTTAAACACATTTTTGTTGTTAAATTCAAAATTCAATCATATTATTAGGTGTATGACTCACTTCAATGCACTTAGCTTATGCTTTTTAACTGGTGCATCTCCAAATTTCATCAGAGCACGAATAGCTGTTGGAGCTGTATAGAACTGTGAGACCTTATATTTATCAATAACTTCCCAGAAACGATCATTATCTGGATAGAATGGAGTTCCCTCAAACTAAAAGAAAACAAAAAATTGTTAAATAAAATAGACATTATTTAACTCGACATTAAAATAATTATACCAAAACTGATGAAGCTCCATTTGCCAAAGGACCATAAACCACATAAGAGTGACCAGTAATCCAGCCAATATCAGCTGTACACCAAAAGATATCACCCGGCTTATAATCAAATACAATTTTAAAGGTAGTTGCAGCATAAAGCAAATATCCAGCTGTTGTATGTAAAACACCCTTTGGCTTTCCCGTCGATCCACTGGTGTACAACATAAATAATGGATCTTCGGCGGCCATCCATTCGGGATAGCAAGCTGGTTCCTTGTCCTCCATTTCTTCGTGCCACCAATAATCACGATCATCCGTCCATGGAATGTCCTCCTCCTGGTAGTTCTCTTTGCACGGAGTAACCCGCTTCAAATGCGACACCACAATACATTTTTCTACACTATGGCCCATCTCTTCGACCTTCTCCAACGCAATATCACAGATAGCTTTTAGATAAAGTGGCTTCTCGCCACGCCAGCCACCATCAGCTGTTAATAAAATCTTAGCCTTACAATCGAACATTCTTTCAGCTAAAGAATCGGATGAAAATCCAGCAAATACTATGGAATGTACAGCCCCGATACGGGCACATGCTAACATTGCAATTGGCAGTTCTAAAATCATGGGCATGTAAATCGAAACACGATCACCTTTCTTGACGCCATGATCTTTCAAAACATTTGCAAAACGGCATACCTCTTCGAGGAGTTTGCGATAGGTCAGGCCACGTGAATAATCATCAGGGTGGTTGCCTTCCCTGAAAAAAAAATAATCATAAAAAAATTGGTTTTAATAAAGTAGAATACCCAAAAATTTATGGGCGAAAAACCCAGAGTCGATTAAGAAAAGGCATACTTGGTTTGAAAGGACATTAATTGTCGATAACAAATATGGAATCATTTTCTTAAAAAGTTATCCCCGGAACTGGATATGACAATTTAAAATTTTTAAAAACACAGTGTTTCTTCATGTAAAAACAAAGTAAAGAGTGACACATCCTCATATTAATGCTGATTCAGGTTATTAAATAGGCTTACCACAAGTTACTAAAATCATCAGCCACAAGATGATTCTGTCTTTATTCATAAAATTGGCGGTTATCACCCATACCGTTACTTAAAAGTTTCGAAAAAAAAGTTGCTACCTACCTAAGCATTAAGCATGCCGGACAACAGTTTGAGGAAATAGTATGTGAGTAAGAATTAAAGCGGTCAATACACGATACAATTATTGTACCGATTATCGTACAAAAGTTGAATCGCATGCGACGATTGTATCGTGTGTGTAAACCGAAGTATCCGCTGTACCGAAATCGCATGGTCGAATGCTATCGAGCGAAAACAAGAGGTAGCGTGCGACTGCTTTGATGGGGATCGTACCGTTTGTTTACGTTTGTACGACCGTTGAAGCCGATGCTTCTGTGTTCGTTGCTAGTAGGTAAACACATATGAATGAGAAAAATGGTTTCAATAGCAGACAAAGAATTCTGGTTGGAATTTATTGAAATTCACAGCTAGATATGTCTTGCTTTTGGAATGTTTACATTCCCGAATATAGCAACAACTTTTTTGACAGTTGATGAAATCGCGAGTTAATCGTGTGGTGTGTGTGCTCACGTACGATATCGCTACCGATATCCGTACAATTGAAATTGGTACGATGGGTTGTATCGTGTATTGAACGCTTAAGAACAACTTATAAATCATTCGCATACTGTTATACTAATGAAGTAATGAATAATTAAGACCTCCCTTTTCCTTACTATGTAACTTTAAACTCCGAAATGATAACGAAAACGCAGTAGTAAAATTCCGAAATGTTTTGTTTTCATAATTTATTCCGGAATTTGTTTATTAATTTCTTGGATTAGAGTACTTTTAATATATTGGCGAGACTAGTAAGGTACCAATTTATAACAGTTAACACATTTTCGCATTAAAAGAATGCAACATTCAGGTAGTAGCCCGTAGCGTAATGGCTAGTGCGTTCGACTGTCACGCTGGAGGCCTGGGATCGCTTCCCAGCCTCGTCCATCTAAAAACTAAATAAGTTTTTTTTTCAGGGCTACTGCGTCTTGCGAGGAATTGACAAATCCTCCAAGAATATCACTTGTTGCGAATAATTGCTTCTCGTCTAGCCGTTCGGATTCGGCATAAAATTGAAGGTCCCTTCCATTCCTGTCGAAAGGCGCACACAGGAATGGTTGCGAGTTGTTAGTCACTAGGCCCTGGTTCTTCATGAGCCGTTGTGCCACGCGATTTATTTTTTTTTTAACATTCAGGGCACATGTATTTCCTCATATAGCTTCCTATACTATTGCTACCTAAAATACCAAACAAAATATATCGTCGGTCACGCTTGTAACAATCAGTTTTTTTTCGAAAAATAGTTTTCGAAGCCTTGTCTTAATAGAAGCTTTATTTTACGAAACTTTTGCGGATTACCACGTGTCGAGTGGATATGTAGGTATGTTTTTTAATCAATACCTGTTCTCTTCTTTTGCTGCCCTTACCAATGTTGTATACATGAAAAAACACCTTGCTATTAAAAAATAAATTGGCATAGCCAGTCCCGGGGATAACTTTTAAAGAAAATAATTTTATATTTGATACCTACAGTCAATGCCCTTTCAAACCATTTATGTTTTTTTCTTATCGACTCTGGGTTTTATTTGGTCACTCTCCTTTTGTTTGTTAATATTTAAAGAAAAATGTTGTAACAATTTTGTTTATTTTTTTTCTAGGTAAAAGATTTATCAAATAATAGAATTATCTCCCGAACTGTTTTACGGAGGAGAAAAGTGTTGCCTTATTTTTTGTAGGAAATCATCAAAGCTAAACATTTGAATACCGAAATTTTTTCTATAAAATCAACTGTTCACGAGATATGTGCCAATCATCAAGTTCATGGGCCTTTATCCCCCCATTAAAATACTTAATTGCGAAGCATAATTTCTTTGTTTAAATAGTGTGTGGTCAATTCAATATAGGTATTCCAAGAAAAAGCTTTTGCCCATGTTTGGGTTTTATTTTGCATTTTTTTAAAATTTAATTTATGTTAGAAAAAAAACCCGAAAACAAATCTGGCTCATTCACAACAAAACCAAATCTGCATTTAAATCACGGAAAAAAATTATATTTAAAATAATATAGATGAAGTATACACAGAACAAAAGCCGCCAAGTTCAAGTTCAATTCGATTGGACTAAAAACTTAGTATTCATAATAACGTTACATCGAATGATTCCTTTTTTTTCTAATTCACTTTTGAATCTGAAATGCAGAATGAGTTCATTTTTGCGGAGCATTTTTTTTTTTAATTTTTATTGGCATAAGGTCAAGCGAGAAACAACCCAAGTACACAAGCAACCCCCTTTGGATATTCCACTTTCTTTTTAGATTTGTAAAGTAGAGCAAGATTTAAATTTGACCGTGCGCCAAGATGAAAATGGGATTATTCGACCTTTATTGGGATACGTTTTGTTTAAAATTTATGCTGCAGTAAAGGTGACGGTTTTTTGGATAATTGAGTGCGAAGGAGAAGTTTAACCATTTATTTTTGTTAATTGAGCCATCTTAAATGATACAAACGGTCAATATTAAATGACTATTTAGATACATACATATGAACCTACATTAGCAAATCGTCTTGTGCAAGCATGTCCACTTAAAAAATAATTTGCGTGTAAAATACAACCAAAAATGAGGCTAAACGGATAAATAAAATGTCATCAATTGTTTAAAAATTCATTCGTTTAACACAAGTCATTTGACTTTTGACATCAACAACTTAAGGTCATCTTAGGGCCAGTTTCACAGTGAACACTTGCCGCAATAACTTGCGCTTAAGTTATGCATAATGGTACTTTTTGGTAATTTTAACAGACTGAGCTAGTGACACTCAAGTGCTCAACACGGGATACTTTAGTGCAACTTATTCAGGGAAGTGTGCACTGCAAAAATTGTCATTTTATGTCCCATATTTCACACTTAAGTGCGACTACTGTAACTGTGAAACTTAAACGTCGAAAAGTTTACGTCGTCATAAGCGATCTGTCAAGATTCGTATAGGAAATCTCTTGCAATAAATGTTCTGTCAAACCAACACGAATCATTCGCTGCGACAATGAAACTTTCGCTTGTCAAAATATACTTAAATAGCGGAAAACGAGTCGTAAACGAAAATACAGTAAATGTGGTAAGCTTTCCGTAAAAGCATCATCAAACAAGCGGCATTTGAATAATGAATAACATTTCTAACTATTTCTTTTTCACAACCTCGAATAAAATATACAAAATGAAAGTCTAAGGCTGAACATTTATAGTATATTGTATATATGTATGTACATATGTATATCACATCATTTACCACATTTACAAAAACAGATTTTGGGGGCGTTAATGAGACGCGTGTTGGAAACTTTACGATTTTACGACGCACTTCCCATAAGTACCCTTCATAAAACTATATTCAGATAGCACCTGTCAATTAACACAAAGTGGACCGTCAGACATAATTATGTTGTTTGATCTTAAACATCTTTTTTTCTTAAAACATTGTTTTAGGGTAGGTAAGAATCCATTTCTTCTAAGTACATATCTAGAATTCGGAAACAATAAGAGGCAGCTAGTGTTCATGTTGCATACAAATGTTGCATTATTGTGTTATTTTATCAAAGCACAGTTTCTTATATGTTTTAGGAGATGGAGTTATTAAGTCAGTTTAATAAATCTGTTCGGAACATAAAAGTACAGAAAAGAACAGAAAAGATCAGAAAAGTAAATGTTTGTGTGTTCCATGAGTAAAAACCTTGCACTAAACTGTTCTACCTTCTGTCACTTTATGTTCCATGAAGTTTTTCATCACGGATGGACTCATTATATATAGTTCGTGTATAAAAATGGCGGAAATATCTGAAGAAATATCCATATCTTTCAAAAGAAAAGAAAAATTCTTAATTTGTTCCAAGCAAATAAAATTCAATTTTGCACTACTTCACAGCTAATCGGAAACTGTCAACCACATTGGTGCATGTTCTGCAGTTTTCTGTTCTAACTTGTTCTGACAATTTGTTCTGTTCTCTGCTGTTCTAATCTAGATTTTGTTTTTATTAAACAAACAGATTAGGAGTATTCATGCTACATCGGAAACTTTCCGACGTCGGAAAATCGTAAAGTTTCC
Organism: Melangyna quadrimaculata; assembly: GCA_949320155.1. Taxonomy (NCBI): domain Eukaryota; kingdom Metazoa; phylum Arthropoda; class Insecta; order Diptera; family Syrphidae; genus Melangyna; species Melangyna quadrimaculata. The sequence goes on from OX439484.1 coordinate 189,293,018, forward strand.
GACATACGTTTCATGAACGCCCGGTAATCTAATGGGTTAAATGATGTGGTGAATAAATTCTGAGAACAGCTTTTATTTTGTTCAAGCGTTTGAAAAAAATAGTTAAAAATGTTCTGTATTATTGAGATGTTTTTTTTTGACAATTTTTGATATATAAATGTCATAATACTTTCATAAAAAGTTTTCCACGTTTACTATATTTTCGTTTACGACGTTTACGACACAAATTCGTGCGGGAAAGTTTACGATTTATCGTAAAAGAATTTTCATACAAATTGTGACAGTTCGTTTACGACGTCGTAAACTTTTCAACGTTTACGATGGTTTTCCGACGTTGCATGAATACACTTATTATGGATATTCATGCAACGTCGGAAAACCATCGTAAACGTCGTAAGCGTCGGAAAGTTTACGACGTCGTAAACGAACTGTCACAATTTGTATGAAAAGTCTTTTACGATAAATCGTAAACTTTCCCACACGAATTTGTGTCGTTAACGTCGTAAATGAAAGTATAGTTAACGTGGAAAACGTTCATGAAACGTGTGTCGGAAACTTTACGATTTTACGACGTCGGAAAGTTTCCGACGTCGTAAAATCGTAAAGTTTCCGACATAGGTTTCATGAACGCTCTTTATCTAATTGCATTATGATGCGGTGAACAAATTCGGCGGATTTAATTTATTTTGTTTAAGCGTTTGAAAAAAAAATAATTAAAAATGCTCTGTGTTACTGAAATATTTGTTGTTGTCAAATTTTGATACATAAAATGTCATAATACTTTTATAAAAAGTTTTGCACGTTTAAAATACTTTCATTTACGACGTTTACGACACAAATTCGTGTGGGAAACTTTACGATTTATCGCAAAAGAATTTTCATACAAATTGTGACAGTTCACTTACGACGTCGTAAACTTTCCGACGCTTACGACGGCGACGTTAACGATGGTTTTCCGACGTTGCATGAATACCCTTATTAACTTTATTTGAGCTACAGTGGGGTCTTTAGTCGGCCAATCACTTTATAGTATCGACGTACTTAAATTTTAAAATGTTCTTTGGACAAAAACTGCTTACAAATGTTTCTCTATCAGCAAGACATCTTAACCTACAGCGAGGCTTATTCATCAGCACCTGTCAAAACTGTTAAAATGAACATAAGACTCATGTTATAGTATATCGAATCAAGATAATTTTAACAGATTTAAGGTGGCATGACACTGCAGGTGTCTGGCTGATAAGACAGCAAGCTGTAAGTATTCAATTTAAGAAAATCCATCTCACTTTTTTAATCAAGATAGCGAAAATCAGTTGCGTTGGTGGTTGAAAAACTCGGATTTAAATTTTGTATTCCCTAAAAATGTTGAAATTGTCTTCACTTATAAAATATAAAATTCCCATAAAAACCATGTGACTTTACTATACTAAAACTGGAATAAAAAAATATAAAAAAAAACATGACTGGTGATAATAGACTAAGATCCCAGGGCCGCCAGACATACGTCATTTTATCAAAGCTAAGATTTTTTCTGCGAACAGATACTATGGTGGCTAAGAACAAATGGATACTAATAATCTTCAATCCGGGTGCAATTAAGAGGAAGCGAGTGTTAAAGTTGCATACAAATATTGCAACATTGCGTTATTTTATCAAAGCTGTACTTTTGATATGTGTTAGGGGATGGTGTCATTTAATTTATTTGACACTTTCCAGACATCTACAGTGGGACCTAACGTGAGCCAGACACTTAAAATCTGTCAAACTAATCGTACCATTTACATAACAGAATCAAATCAAGATTTTATGTTTACTGTAGCCAAATATTCTACAACATTTTCTCATCGGCAAGATACCTACAGTGGGGCCTTACATCACCTTAAAACTGTCAAAATAATACTTCTTTGTTACTAAAACGTGATTTTTTCGCTTATTTTAGCTGTTTTTAAATGCGCCCCTCTGTAGATGTATAGCTGATGGGGAATTATTTTTAAACAGTTGCCCATGATACATTTAAATATTAGCTTTAAAACTACAACGTAAATGGCACGATTTGTTTGACATATTTTAAGTGTCTGGCTCACGTTAGGCCCCACTGTAGATGTCTGGCAAATGTCCAATAAAGTTAATGAAAAATTCAGCTTTGATAAAATAACGCAATGTTGCAACATTTGTATGCAACTTTAACACTCGCTACCTCTCAATTGCACCCGGATTGAAGATTCTTAGTATCCATTTGTTCTTAGCTACCATAGTACCTGTTAGCAGGAAAAATCTTAGCTTTGATAAGATAACGTATGTCTGGCGGCCCTGGGCTCTTACTCTATAACTTTTTCCCGGAAAGCAACAAACAGCAACAAAAACATTATATTTGACGACTAGCTAAGCTTTGACAAATTACTAACCTACTCTACTCATAATTAAGTGATAATACCTAATTAAGATCTCTTTTTCAATTACCTTCAAGGAAAGAAAGATAGTATATTGTCTAATTGCCGTTTTTTTTTTTTTTTGTATTATTAAATTATGCAAATATGATAGCGATTGTGTTGTCATACCTGTGTGCCTACGTATCAGACGTGGTGAATATTATGTAGATTATACAATAAACCATAAAGTTGATATTATATCTATTTTCGTCAAATATTTGGTGACATGTCGGTTTAAAATTGGATAGAAATTAACGCAGGTGCTAGAAATTTGATGTCGGCAATGGAAAACAATCAAACAAACACACAAAATGCAACAATTGAAATGAGTTCCTGTTTTAATCATAATGTACTATTATAAGTTCCTTAGATTATGAGTATCGAAATTATTATGGCGGACTTACGTTACACCACTTAACTCTTTTTATTATGTTGTTTACTTTTTGATGTAGAATGTATGGTTTAAATTCATCCAGAATTTTCGTCAAATAAAAATAAATGGCAACAGGAATTTTAATAAGTGTTGACTCTAGAGTCCAGATTGACTAGACTGACAAATATTGATTCGGTTTTTTATTTCTGTCATTTTATCTGTGCCATATCGCTGTTGCTAACAAACATTTTAGTTCCACACGAGAATAAAATAAACTCCTCTGCTTTTTATTATTTTCGAAGAAAAATTATTTGCAGATGATAAGTGAACTAACTTTGGTGTTTGGTCTGATTTTATTCAGAAGCAGGTACAAATAAGAACTTTTGTTTAGTAACTTCCATTTTTCTCGTTTTTATTTCAATGTTTTGTGTAACAAGTACATATGTATATAGACAATGTATTAAGGAAATGTGCTAATGCCTTGGATAGCACCTGGCTGTTATAAACGGATACTGACGTTTCAAAGATTTATAAAATATACATATAATGTTAGTCTAAGACTGCCACGAGATTCGTGACTTGTTTAGATGCAATAAGTTGATCATGATCATGCATACCTAATTGCAACAATCACTTTTAGTCTGGTTCTTTGTTTTATTGTTTGAAAATGGGAGATTGCAAATGTTCACCTTGATATTGACCCCGGTTTTAAGTATATCTATAAAATTAGTTTCAGACTATTTATTTCAATAACCAATGACTTGCACGAGCTGATGTGTGAAGAATAGATTGATTGTTATTTAAAGTTAATATGTACATAAATAATATGTTATACCTACATATGTGTGTACATGTACGTACATAGTGTATAATTTAGAGACATTTTTTACAAGGACATTTTTGAAACTTAAAACTAAAGAGGATTCCGAAAAGTTCAAATCTATTTCTTATATATTTCTTACATTCTTGCAATATTTTTTCCTCTCTGCGAAATCCCTTGATGAAATGTTTGTGTTTGGAAATTTATCATTTTTCTCGTACCACGTAGGATCAGGTGAAGACTGACAAAGAAAATAAAAGACAGCTATTGGAAGTATTTAAGCTGAACTTTTAATATGAATATTAGAACTTTTCGGAATTGTTGCAAATTATTTTTTGAAAAAATTCAACTGCCATATTAGTTAATAAAATAAATTCGAAATTTGTCCCACCCTACCCATTAGTATATCCACACTATCTTACTAAGAACCTGATTACAACGGTTCGATTTTTCGTTCGTTTCGTCTTTTTTACAACCACATTCATTACACGGCTCATGAAAAAACTATCGTATCTACTTCTTTTTGTTATGTTAACGTTCGTGGAATTTGAGGTTGTTTTGTGGAATAATAATCAGTAGTTATAATTAAAAATGTTTTGTTTTTAATAAATTCTTTCTCAATATATACTTTATTGAATTACAAACAAAAATGTTACAACTCTATAATTTTTATTTATGTACACCGATGTTTGCTAACATCGAGGTGCAGGTCAAATTTCATACAGAAAAAGTCTTCAAATTTTCATTCGTGCTTTCGTTACTTCCTCCTACATTTCTACTGCCCACGCCTAATCTGTCAAAAAGAAGTAAGAAGGAATCGTGTAATCGGGGTCTAAGTGACACATGTCACAAAATGTATGGGAAAAAAAAGTTCCTCAAACATGATCTGTTGCCCATCATACACAGCATGACAAACCATTTCGTCGAATAATTTTACTTGGACTGGACATTTTGAGAATTGCTTCTAAAATCATACCATATTTCTTCACCCTTCGGGTTTTGAGGTTGTGGGTGGTAAAACTGATTTTTCGATGGTAGTGTGAAAGAGAATAGAAATATGGAAATTATATTGTTTAACACTATTTTGACAGATGCAAGGATCTAGTGTGGAAGACGACTTTAATCAATAGATGTCATCCATAAGATAACTTTGCAGTTTTTTTTTACATTTTTTTTTTTTTCGTAGGAACCTATTTCAAAACACGGGAACTACCCACCTACAAATTATGATAATGTACCAACATTTTATATGTAATTGAAATTGTTTTATGGGAAATAATATTGTTTGTATTGGGATATTTTTTACATTGGTAAATTCAGATTTTCATCCTGAAAACCGATTGCTTTTGTTCGTGGTGAATCGAACGTCATCTTAAATTGATTTAGATCTGCAAAATTGATTTCAACTCAATAATAAATAAATATATTTATTTGCCAAGCGGAATGCAAAAATCGCTTAAATCTGTATTTTTACAGATCCAAATCAAAAATAGATTGATTTTTTTCTACCAATATGAAACACCATTACTATACAAACATTTGAAAAACAAATAAATATAGGAAAAAACTTTGAATTCCATGAAAGTCTTAAAAAAATACTGGAGTCCGTATGGAGTTCTTTTCAGGCAATTTCCCAACAAACAAAATACGCTGTAGTTTTCAAGGACCAATATGATAGCTTTAAAAATCCAACATCATTATTAAATTATTTTTTGCTGGCAGTCTTTCTTTTAAAGTTGCTTGCATAATATATTTAGATCAATTTGCCAAATCATCCTTCACAACTCAGTTGTTGTGGTTTGTTTATGTTTATGATTATATTTCTTAAAATAACTTGCTAATAGTATGTTCGCACTGAGCCTGAAACTGCGGAATTTCAAAACCTTAATTTCAAAATTACCGAAGCTTTTCACATCACAAGTGAGACGGGCTCCTAAACTTTAGCACCTCGTATGGGATATTCGCAAAAAAAGTATGCCATCTAAAAGGTCAGTAATTGGTCAAAAAAGGTCAGCTACTTTCAGTAATTGGTCAGTCATAGATTTTTTTGAATAATTTTTTAAACAAATTTTCAAGGTCAAAACTATTTTTAGCACCTCATTTATGGGATATTAGAAAAAAATATACACCATCTGAAAGGTTACCTAGACCTCATAAAAGGTCAACTTATTTCAGTAATTGGTCAGTAGGGTGGATCGTTTTCAACATTTTTTGCCAAATCACTGCGCGCAACTCATAGTTTATGCTTAATGGTTTTCTGATCTTATCCTCATTATTTATTTTGATGGCTTCCCGATTTTGTTTTTCCCAAGGGCGACTCAAAATAAATGATGAGGATAAGTTCCAGAAAACCACAAAGCATAAACTATGAATTGAACACAATGATTTGGCAAAAAATGTTAAAAACGATCCACCCTGTTGGTCAGCCATAGTTTTTGTTTAATTGAATTTTTAAAATTTATTTTTTTCAAGGTCGTATAAGACTCTTAGCACCTCATTTCAGAAGTATATCATTTCAAAGGCAAACAACTCGTGATAAAAGGTCAGCTAGTTTCAGAAACTGTTCAGCCATAGGTTTTTAAAATGATTTTTTAAAGATTGTTTCAAGGTTACAGTGTAATATTGTAATATTTGCTCGTACTCGTAGTTTTGTTAGCTCTGTTTGTCCATTTTATCGGAAAATTGGTGTAAGCTGGTATAAAACGCAATAACTGAGTTGATTTTGAAATTCTGTCAATGTATTGGAAATTGCGCAATTTTGAAGATAGTTTCGGTAAAATATTTTTTTTAATTTTAAAAGTATGGAAAACTGAAAACTGAAGGCTAAAAAAGCGTCTGGTTCCAGTTCTTAAGGAAATATTAGAAAACAGTCCTCAATTACAAAGAAGAAATGCTTCGTAAATGAAGCAACCTTCTTCTAACATATAAAACAATAAAACAAAGGAATGGGGAAACTGGAGGCGGTGCAACAAGGTGAGAGTACCTACTATCCCTTGCTTGTTTCATGAAGTGTAGATATGGAACAAAGCAACATCAATTCAGTAAAATCTTTATTAAAATAATTTTTGTTTGGGGGTCCATAACTAATTCCAGCAAAAATCAACAAACAACGCAAATGCCCGTCCCGAAACGTCATAAACATGCTATGCAAACATGCCTTTAACATTTCAACTTGCTTTTTACATGTGCTTTGCATGTATTTTGCTTTGCAAATGTTGCGTTTAGGAATTTGGCCATTGAAATTACAAAAGCTTTAAATTATTTTGTATTCTCTTAGCTTTGAGAGAGCTTTGTTTGGTGCTCATTAAATTCTGTAAAGAGCCGCAAAATTAAACAAACAAAAACAAAGCTAAATACTAAAATAAAAAAAAAAGTATCTACAAAATTCGCAGCACCGGCCGGTAGCGTGCCACTGCCACTCCATGGCCGGTAAAAGTGGTGAGCTAACTTCAGCCAATATTGGATTGGCCCGGAACCATCGGGCGATATAAATCGCGTGTTTCTGTTTACCAGTTTTTTTTTTTTGCTTTATTTGCTTGTTTCCTCTATTTCTCTGTATGAAGTGCTTACGCTACTATAGTAAAGTAACGCAAAGGTTTAGGTAGATAGAGACAGAAATGATACGTATAAAGTTTATATTCAATCTTACTGTTGGCTGTTTAGCATAATGTGCTTAGATTACCTTTTCATTGAATATTAAAATCTGTTGGGCTGGGAATTTCATGCGTGATTGTTTTGTAATCTTTGGAATTATTGTGCAACATTTATTATAATACTGAACTTAATTTGAATCGAAAGTTGTATCAACGAGGAGGTTATGTCAGGGATCAAATAAACAAAAATTGCAAACCTTGATAATTTTGTCTAGACTTTCCTGTGTGAAGTATTTATGATAGTATCTTCACATTAATTTAGTTAAAGTTAATTATTTGGCCTGATAAATTATTCTTTGCTTGATAGTTATTCCATGTTATCTCAGAACAACATTTAGTGCGCGGGCTTAATATGAATTTCACAATGTCACTTGTTTCTAATCTACCTGTCCCCTTATCCTCTAAAACATTTAAACACGATATTGTACGATTTTTGTTTTTGAACATTCATGCTTTTGATAGGTGTATGTAGATGTAGAAGACACTAGCATGTGATAAAAACAACTCAATGAGTCGTCAGAAGAATATTTTGTGGAATATGAGAAATAAAGTACCTACCTACATTTTTTGTGATAACAGAAAATGAATGACTATTGCTTAAGTTATCTATGCAAAATCTGAACAGGTGAATAATAAGATATTATATCTTACTGTGTATAAGCAATCGAAATTGAATATTTATTTAAATACAAAATTCTTGCCGACTTAAAAAAAGATAGGTGTGTAGTTGAATGAAGATCTAAAAATAATATGAAGGCGTTTAATTTAATAAGTCTCTTTTACCGGCTTATTTGGAATTCAAAATAGGCAACGTGTGTATTTTATTTAGCTCCCAATTATTTAAGGTGAGAAGCGACTATTAAGTAGAACAGCAAAGGTAAGCATTTTGTAAAGTGTCTTCTGGATTTTGTTTTTCAAAAACATCTTACTCGAAATCTTAATTTGAACTAACTTTACGATGGCGATTTTAGAGAACGGGAAAAAAGTGTGTACCGCAATTCTCTCTGTCTGTCTATACTCTACCTGAAGCCTAAACCAGGGTTGTCAGGTTTTAAAAAGCAAAACCGCCAAAATTAAAATTTAAATCGCCAAAAAATCGCCAAATTTCAAAATTTTCAACCCAAAAAATCACCAAATTTAAAAATAAAAAAAAACCGCAATTTGTAGTTTCAATATCAGAACAAATCATATTTAACAGAACAAAAAAAATAAATAGGTAATCAAAACAAAACCAAATAAAAATTGTACATAAAATCCTGAAAATTAACAAAATAGTCTTTTGTACTTAGTCCTTTTCAATATATTCGATGTACATTATGTATGTATCCAGTATTTATCAATGGGATGCTTTTCATAGCCTTTGAAACATGGCTAGATCTTACAGCATGTCGTTCTAAGGGCCAGTTTGTTCACAGCTGATTATCTTTAATCCATGATTAGTGGAGCTGGGAAATCCTCAAATGTGTTTGTTGATTAAATTTTGTTTAAAAAATTCAAAGTATAAGTTGCTATTTATGGATTTCACTAATCAGCCAATTTTGGTTGATTAGCGTTAGTTAATTAAAGCCAAAAAATTTAAATCGCCAAAAACTAAAAATATCGCCTTTTTTGGGGTACATCGCCAAACCGATTTTCGTGTCGCCAAATGAAATTTCAAATCGCACATTTGGCGATAAATCGCACAATCTGACAACCCTGGCCTAAACCACAGAAGCGATTTTCTTCAAACTTTGAACTAAAGGTTTTAAGGAGATTCCCTATAGCGGATATTGTAATTATTTGCTTAGATCAAAAAATAACGGTACCTGCCATATTCATACAACCAATATACACCCAATTACTTTTAACAGATAACGGTTATAAACGGTAGGTACTTGTTCTAAACCGATTTGTTATCAAATTACTCAAATTACTCAATAACAGCCCAAATTTTGTATGCTGGAGGTCCTTTATATTTTAAACAATTTTTCGTATAGGATATTTTTGAAAAATATAATTTTTGAATTTTTAATAAAATATTTAATTTAATTTCTTGAAAATTCAATATCTTAAAAACTGATCAAGGCTTAAAAATGTAAAGGCTGGGCCATCTAGAAGTTTCTTTTTAAATCATATGTTATTTTGACACTGACACAGCTGTCTCCGCGGAACGAAATGAGACGCTTAACGCTTGAACAACGTTGGGGAATATTGAAAAATTATTTCTTATCTTTCATCTTTTCTGACGAGGCGAGTTTTCATCTGGGCAGATACGTTAACGGATTGTGAAGTTCTGGCATCATTGGACCATTTTTCTTCTAAAATGAGCCTGGGAACAACGTTTCGGTCAACGGTGTGAGTTACAGAGCTATGTTAACTGACTTTTTTCTTACTGAAATTGAAGACATGAATCTGGACAACCTCTAGTTCATGCAGGATGGCGCGCCATACCAAACTGCCACAGAGCCCACGCCATAATCGATCTTTTGCGCACCAAATTCCCAAATCGTGTTATCGTATCGCGTCGTCGTCGTGGCGATGTCAATTGGCCGCCTCGGAGCTGTGATTCAACCCCTTTGGACTTTTTTTTTGGTGAGGAACCGTGAAGGACTTATGTTATGCCAACAATCCTGAAACGATTTAAGCACTTAAGGCCAATTATCATCCAAGCAATCCGTGAGCTACAGCCTGAAACAATCAATAAAGTCATGGAAAATTGGACTGACACAGAATGCGCTTCTGCGAAGCCAGCCCAGATAGCCACTTGAACGACGATGTGTTCCATAATTTATTAATGATAATGTTTGCTCTTACTAATAAAGCCATAATACATGGACAAAATTAAATTTTGTTCATTTTATTGCATTTTTAATAAAGAAACTTGTTCTTGGCCCACCCTGTATTTTAACAAATATTTAAAGTTGGCATACCAAATTTAATTTTCTAAAATCTTAACGAAATTTAATATATGTACATATAAAATATTTTTTTAGAAAACCGCTCTGAAATTTGTTTTCATAAATTCATATTTATTCAACAAAACAGATGGCATACTCTATTTTGAGCTATAGTTATTTTAAGAAGTGCCATTTTCAGCTATCTTAACATGAAAAGCAAGTTATAGTCTAGCCCACAGCAGATTTGGCGTACGAAAATGAACCAAAAAAAAATTATATGAGTCGAAAGGTGTATTAAGGCTGATAAAAGAAATGCAAGTCTGGCAGTCCCTGGTGGCGGCTGTGGGAGGGGCAATTTTCTAAAAAATTGACTTAAAACAGAAACAAATTATTAAAAAACAACGGTAACATGTACAATGCCCTGTTATATTTTATTGAAAGGCCAGAAGTCTCTTCATTCATTTCCTTTTTAAATAAAGTTCTTTCAATGAAAGGTTTTTGAAATATTAATGTTTGAACTCAAAATTTTGAAAAAAAAACTAAAAAAATGGTAAAAAATATTTTTTTCACAAAATTTCACGTTGTTAAGTACTATTTTTGTTTCCAAAATTCAAGGCCCTTATCAATCTTCAGTCAAAAACTGAAAACCGGATGGTTCTAGGACTTTTACGATTAAGATATTAAAAAGTAAATTCACCAGCTTTTTTATAAAAATAAGACAAAACCGGCTTAATTATTATTTCAGCAAACAGTTAAAATAGGACAAACATGCGGAAAAAATTCTTACATTTTTGAAACTTGGTGGGAATGTCGGATTTACCAAAAGAATAAAGAATCAAAAGAGTCCTTAAAAGTATCTGTATCCCGCGGGTGCTTTTTGGAGGGGGAAAGGAGGAGGTATGACTTATGGAAATTAAAAAATTATGTTGATACAATTTGGACATATGATACATGATTTTAGGGTATTTTTCAATTCTGAATCTAATGGCATCAAAATTAATGCGAAACAATAATCCTAAAAAAAATTATGGTCCATTTTATACAGAGATGACTGTTTTTCAATAAAACTGGTAAACTATTAAAAAATACCTTGATCAATTTGGCATTCGACAAATGAAACATTTTTAAAAAATGTCATCCCTTTCATGGGATAGGTGTTATGATCAAAAGGAAAAACACCCTTTCGTCAAAGATATTCTTATGTACTCTTTTGATCCTTTATTCTCATGCCAAATTGAATATTTATACAAATTTTCATCTATGTACCATTCTTTTCAAGGTATTTTTTAATAGTTTACCAGTTTTACTGAAAAACAGTCATCTCTGTATAAAATGGACCATGAGTATTTTAGGATTATTATATCACCTTAATTTTTGAATTGAAAAATACCCTAAAATCATGTATCATATGTCCAAATTGTATCAATATAATTTTTTAATTTCCATAATCATACCTCCTCCTTTTCCCCTCCAAAAAGCACCCGCGGGATACAGATATTTCTGTTTGAAGTCAATTTTTTAGAAAATTGCCCCTCCCACCTTACAGCCGCCACCAGGGACTGCCAGACTTGCATTTCTTTTATCAGCCTTAATACACCTTTCGACTCATAGAATTTTTTTTTGGTTCATTTTCGTACGCCAAATCTGCTGTGGGCTCTTCGTCTATTAATGCGATCAAGTCGTTTTTTTTTTTTTTTTATAGTATATACACACGGACAACCCACTTACAAATTACTATGTTATTCCATTCATAAATGTTTAAATTCATTTAAGTAGTTCTACAAACAAAAAAGTGTGCCAACTAGGCTAACTAATAAAGTGAACGCCTCAGAGATTTATCAGGTACAACTATTGTCTTTATTTTTTTGTTTTTGTTGAATCAAAAGTATTTTTATCTTCCTTCACAAGTCAATGACACATTCGCTTAATTGGCATTGATTTATTTTTACGTGACACAAAAAAGTACCTACTACTCATGCAGCAGTTCTCAATTTAAAAAAAAATTACATCGTTCCTTAAATCCCAAACTTTAAAAATAATGAGTCTCTAATATGAATTAAGTGAAAATATTTATTTTTAAACTGCTTAAAGTCCAATAAGGTGAACCACACATCACTTAATCGGAAGTAAGACTTTCGTTTTAAGTTATATTTTTTTTTTTTGCTGTTTTTGGTTTGTTATTGTGTAATTTGGTGGCGAATCGCTTCACTGCTACTGTTGCTGCTGCTGTTAGGTGCTAAGTGACAAAGGTAGACATTTTACCTTGGCAACAAAACTCAGAAACATTTGTTTTTACTTTTTATTTGCACCTTCACGCTTGTCTAATGTGTATGCACAATGTCCTAAGCAGTTAATTTTATTCATCGGATCTCCATTAAATCGTGACGTTTAATATTGTCCCACTAAAAAGTCAAAAGAGTGAATTAAATTACACTTTAACCATTTACATGTTGACTTGTATACATGTAAATACACTTTGCTTAAGTAATATTACATTCGTGTTGGTGAAAATGAAGGGTTATTTGAAAATTACCTACTTATTCTTGTAGAAAATTGTGTAGGTAAATTAAAATAAATATGTGCGTTTATTACACGGAAACATTATAATTTGACACAAGTGAGATAATTTATTTACCTTTATACGTACACAATTACCTAACTAAATAGAAACACCTTAGTAAATAAAATTATTTATTTTTGAAGAATATTCCTGCTCAGACTAAGCATTAAAATGATTGAAAGACAAGTTTCAAGTTCAATATTCAATTAATTCTCAAAAGGTTTTTTTTCCATGAAGTGCCTAGACAACTTTTTTTTCTTTAAAAATGGTATTTGCACTCCAGTTATACGGGAGAATGCTTTCCTTTATATTACCGACAGGGTGATTTTAATAAGGTGTGACAAAAAGCTTGGACGTGTAGGTTTCATTGAGACAAGACATAATTAATTTTGGGGGGGGGGGGGGGGGGGAGTAAGATCTTTTACTCCTCGTTTAGGCGGGAGAGGCAATTTTCTAAAAAAATTTGCTTAAAACATTAACAGCCATATTATTGAGTTTTTCAAAACTAGTTTAAAAGCAAAACTAGTTTTATGGAGATTTCAAATTGCAAGTTTTATACATATTGGTATTATTTATGAAAGTTTTGGTATCCCAGTTTCAATATTTTGATTTTAAAATACCAAAACTTTAGTTAATAATACCGATTTGTCCAAATATTGGGACTTGAAACTTCTATTGAACTAGTTTTGCCGTAAAACTAGTTTTGAATCAAGTCAATAATATGGCTGTAAACCAATTATTAAAACATAAAAACGATAAATTTAACAATGCCCAGTTATACTTTTAAGTAAAGCCAGAAAAACTCATAAAAAAACTAGAGAGAGAGTAGAGTTTTTGAAAAAAATTAATTTTAAAACTGAACATTTTGAAAAAAAAAAATTCAAACAATTTTTTTTTTTTCAAAATTGTACGTCCACAATTGAAATTCAATGAAATTGAGGGAATAAAGAATGGTCAAGCCTAATAAGCTGACATTCTAGTACGAATAGAACAATAATAACAATAAAAATCTATTGATTCAGCATTTTTGTGCTTTTTTGGGTTTAATTTAGTACGGCAGTCCGGGGTAATTTAGGACGACATTCTTAAACTATGTATTGAATTTAATAACTAAACTAGTGTTTTATAATTTTAACAAAAATGAGTACACAATTGAATGATGTTGTATAAACAGATCATTTGACGCACGTGGCAACTGCGACATTCTATCTCTATTCAGCGAAAAATTATAGCAAAAGTCTTGATTTAACGCGGTCGAACATGAGCTTGCCCTGCATAGAATACGAAGCTCTTGTCTAGTGGATTAAGCAAGCCAACTATTTATGCCGTAGACCTTTCATGCATTTGTTCTTCTTTAAAACGATTTTAAACTGTTGTACTTTGTACACTGGGGCGTATACGCACTTCTCTTATTTAACATATTTTTTTAACAAAATGTATTACAGTTTTGTTTATGGGCGTTTAGTTGGTTTATGCCATGTTTGACCGATCACAATTACCCGATTGAACGTGTTGTGGTAGGTAGGTAGTTAGAAATGGCGGCCACCGGCAGTCTAGCCCATAGCCCAATTAGCGCTTAAGTGCGCCGTTTTGATACCATAACTCGTTAGAATCTGTGGATGGATTTGAAGAGAGAGAACATGGGCATATCCTCAGGATGCCTTTTAATTTGAGTTTATAATAGGATTTTGTTGTAGCTTTTAGCACTTTCATCAGAAGGTGGATCACTCACTCAACCAGACCAGCACCCACACCCGCACCATCCACAGTTCACCCGCTAGGAGCGTCCACTGATCTTATTGAATGACAAAACCCCACCAGGAAGCCAATTCTCGATCTGTGAAGCTGTGAGGTGATAAATTTTACAAAACTTCAAACGTTAATATTTCGATTCTGGATAAGTGTGAAAAAGTGAAATAAAATGTCAAAGCTTCGTAATTTTTTATCAAGATTTGACATTTAATATCACTATTAAACACTTATCTAGAATAGAGTTATTAGCGTGTGAAGTTTTGGAAAATTTATCACTACACAGCTTCACAGATCAAGAATTGACCCCCAGAACCCTAGTCCACTATCTTGCGATCATAGCGAATCGACGGAAGGTATAATGCAGAATTAGCCAAAATTTGTCCTAGAGCCATTTCGCGTCGCGTTGAGAAAAGAATTCAAGTTTTTGTTCTTCATTTCAGAAAGTTCGTTAATGTCGTCAAAAAATTCTCTTCCGAGTGACTATGCCCTAGCTTTGGCCAGAGCAGGGCATTTGCAGAGGAAATGAACTACTGTTTACGTGTTGTGGTCAATTCGTCAATGAGTTTAATAAGATAAAAAAGGAAATCATGGTTCACCCTAATATGGCTCTCATCTGACAATAGATATTTTCTCAGAAAATAATCAAAAAATAAGTAATAGGGTGCTTTATTTTTGAATCAGACTTGAATTCGGATTCAATTCCATGTAGGATTTTGCCACCCGATACGACTTTGAGATGCACATTGGTTTTGAATGTTTGCATATCGAAATGGGAGGGGAAGAAGGGCCGGGTAAAACATTCCACATTCGTGTGTTACGTCCGAAGTTGGACTCGAGGCTAAACTGATGGGCATTCCTAGAAGCGCGAGTATAACGGTTGAATTGTTTAAAGGGGAGGAATGCAACCCCTCGCTATTTCATAAGAACACTGATTATAAAATATGGAAAGACATGAAACATAACGGGTGTGTTCGAGAGATATAATTGTTTCCGTTAAAGATCTCTCACTTATAATTATAATTGTTTCCGTTAAAGATCTTTCACCTATCATTTTTAAAGCACTCTTTTGTATTCTGTCCAATAAACTCAAGTGAGTTTTTGGAGCTCCTGCCCAAATATGAGAGTTGTAATAAAGTTTTAGATGGATAGACTTTGTATAGATCACAGTCAGATCAGAAGGGGCGACAAATTTCTTCCATCTACGGAGAAAATATACAAACTTAGCAGCGTTTTTGGCGACGTTAAATAAGTGGTCATTCCACAAAAGGTGGTCTGTGACACACATACCATTGTTTTTTTATTCTCGTAAAATACCTCCCTGCAATATTCAGAAATTTAATTCCGCACGCACACAGTAAAAATTAAAGTGTCACCTAAAGGGTATAGGTACTTCTATTTGACAGGTACAGTCTATTTGATCGTCGAATCCCCTTATGTCAAATGAGTAGGTGTATTCATGCAAACGAAGGAAACCCATAGAAAGCTTAAAAACGATAAAATTTTCTATCGGTAGAAATGAATTGTCAAAATTTGTATGGGAAAAATTTTCTGCAAAATATAGAATTTTATCTCACAAATTTGAAGCGAAAAGCGTAGAAAAAAAACCCTTAGAAACTTTATGACGATTAATTTGACATTTGACTTAACTTAGCTGTTTATTTCTATCGTTTACGCAAAAATTTCTAATGGGGTGTTCATGTAACCTTTTGCGTAAAGTTATATCACAACAAAAACATAAATGTTAAAAAAGTAGCCAAGTTCTTCTATACAAAAACCTTTGCGTAACAAGTCAGCCGTAAAAAGTAATGAGATCTAAAAGTACGTCAAGTTCTAAGTTAATTAATGTTAATATCAAATATTACAAGGACAGTAATAAGGAAGAACCTCAAAATTATCAGAGAAATCTGTTATTTAATGATAACTGACCTAAATTGAGTTGGTTTACTAGTCAAGTTTCCGTTTCAAAATTGAGTAATTAGGTAAATAAAGAAAACTTGCCAAGTAAACCAACTCAATTTAAGTCAGTAATCATTATATAACAGATTTCTCTGATATTTTGAGGTTCTTCCTTATTACTGTACTTGAAATATTTGATATTTAACATCAATTAACTTAGAACTTGGCGTACTTTTAGATCTCATTAATTTTTACGGCTGACTTGTTACACAAAGGTTTTTGTATAGAAGAACTTGGCTACTTTTTTAACATTTATGTTTTTGTCGTGATTTCACTACTTTTTGCAAAGGTTTTTTTATCAGGAAAAGTGGGTGGAATAAACGCCAAATGAAACCCTCATAAGCAAAGTAAGTTTTTAATTTAATGCCTTTTGTATGTACTACAAGTCCTACCCCTCTACCAACTTGCGTCATTGAAATAATAATAATTGATAAGAACTGAGTGGATGAAACCTTCCTGCATGAAAAATTTCATGATTTCAACTTTTTCTTTGTATACACCTGAAAACGAACCGCTTTATCAAATTTCATAATCCTGCACCAATCGGAAGTGCTCTCAATATATTTATTTTTTAATATTAATTCTGTGTAAATGGGTGGTTGCCACGCCCACTGAATGAAAAATCTCAAATTTTTAATTTTCCCTTTGCGTGCATGTCAAGTCCCATCGCTCTACCAAATTTCATTACTCTACAACAATCAGAAGTTCTCTACATAGTTGTTATGAATTTTCAGAAAATGAGCGGTTGCAACGCCCCTAATGAATAATTTAAAATTTTTCAATATCTCCTTTGTATTGACCACATGATCTACCAGTCAACCAAATTTCGTTATTCTACGACAACCGGAAGTGCTCCATATAATTGATATCAATACTGCAAAAATGGGCGGATGCCACGCCCTCTGAACGTTAGATCTCAAATTTTAAAATTTTGCATTTGCTTGCACTTCTAGCCCTACCGTTCTACCAAATTTCATCATTCTACGACAATCAAAAGTGCTCCTCATAATTGATATCAATTCTATTCAAATGGGCTGGTGCCACGCCCCTGAATATAAAACCGCAAATTTTAAAATTTTGCCTTTGCCTGAACTGTATGCCCAACCGATGTACTTAATTTCAGCATTCCACGGCAATTAGAAATGCTCCAAATAATTTATATCAATTCTATGAAAATGGGCGGGTACCACGCCCCCTGAATGGAAAATCTTAAATTTTCGATTTTTTCCTTTGTATAGACCACAGGGCCTACCATTGTGCGAAATAACAAGATTCTACCATGTCGGGAAGTTCTCCATAATTTTGATGATCTGTCAGTGAGTGAGTGAGTGAGTGAGTCAGTCAGTCAGTCAGTTACGGTTTTTGCTATTTTTGCAGTCTTATATCTCGGGAACTACTGATGCTAAGGAATTGAAATTGGGTGAGTTTAGCAAATGCTGCGAGTTTGAAGTTTCTGACTGAAGTTAGAGGGGGGTCGAAAATCGCCTGAGTTTGATCCTGTAAAAAGGGTGTAGTGCCAGAACTTGGCTGGTTTTTCTACAAAGCGAAAAATTATCTCGTTACATGAATACCCTAAGTTATTCTTATAGCAATATGTACAACTAGACATGAGTTGCTTCGCTTAAATTTCAAAATCAAAATATTAATTTTTAATGAGGCATTAAGTGTATACCTATTTTCCCATTATTATTATCTGAAATTTGCATTATGAGAGGCATAAAGTATCTATTTCCAATTATTATCTTATTATTAATTGAGTGCATTTTTAGAGGTCGTTTTGTAATAAATTACTTCCTATAACGCTATAACAACAACTTACATATAAAAAGAATTTTAAATAGAAAACAGCATCTTAATACACCCAACGGTTTTTGCGTGATGAGCGGACAAAGTGTAGAAAGTTACGATTTTATATAGATATGACATCCTTTCATAAGAATTTAATAAAAAATAAAGCTGCCGCCATAGGTACTGCTCCAAATACCCAAGGAATATACAGCAGAATAAAAATCGTACTTACTGTTAACTTTAATTAAAAGCAAATATTTCAATGAAGGTCAAAACTAACTACAGAGAGAAACTCAACGGAAAAGAAGAAAAACAATGTTAATTATATAGAGATAGAGCCCACTCTTTCTGCCCTTGAAAAAGAGCACTAAAACTATCAACATCTAACAACACTAAAAAAAGACATTAAAAACCAACTATCTAGTTCAAGGATATACAATGATGTGACATTTGGTACATCGATCCCTATGCTTCAATTAGGCATTTTAAATTATCCTACTGCCATTTCTATCAACATATGACAGGTGTTTGTGCATATAATAATACTCTCATATTTCTTAAAGTGTCAACTAGGAAGATTATGCAATTTGACTAACTTCCCTACCGTGGTTCGTGGGTGTAGTGATGAGGAAACATTCTGTTAAAGGTGAGAGCATCGTTTTTGAAGTGTATACTTCTTCAAACCAAATGTCATTTATTCTTGAGGGTTAGAGGTTGATTCGCTGTGTTTTCTGTTTTGTTGCTTTTGCTTGCTTTTTTTCATTTCTGGAGAGTTGAGTAGGTTATGCAGGATTAGGTACCTACATATGTATTTACAAACTTATTATTATGTTCTCATATTACACTGATGAATTTATAGTGCGCATGTCATACTGAAGGATTTTAAATTTGTACCTTCACAAAATACAGTAAGGTCAAATGAATGACAGTAAGGTCACAAAAAGTGTTACCAGGTATAGAACGTTTGAAGATTTTCTAAGCTTTTTAACGCTACATTTATTTTGTATTTTTTGAAAAACATTGCGCACCGAATACGAATTTCATGCTTTACTAATAACCAATGAATAGCCATAGGAATAATGTAATAATGTAAATACGAATGACAGGTTTGGGTAAAATGAGTTTTTACATCGCAGTTAAAAATTGACCTTAATATTCGTTGATAAAATCAACAATCATTTAACATACATAAATAAATATGAATAAATTAAAACCAAAAAAATAGTTTCATAACAAAATATCAAAGGCATTGACAATAAGTTTATAAACTTTTAAAATTGAAAGGTTCGAAGATTATAGAAAATTTTACCAATCAGCCAATGAGTTCGTGAATATTTTAATCTTAATTTATTTGTAAGAAAAAAAAAATTGTACTTGTAAACTTGGTGAAAACAGTTAATTTAGTTTGAGATACAGTTCATTAAAGGGTGTTTATTTTTTAAAGGGTAATATTTTTGTGAATAATATGGTTTAAGATTTAAATTTATATTTTAATCTTACAATAGTTAAGGCCCAACTATAATAGGCTAAAGCTAGCTTAAGCGCGCATAAGTAAAAATATCAATGCGAGTTAACGTAATGGAGTCTAGCTCCGTTTCGTTAAATTTTACTCCGTTTCATTAACTTAAGCAAACTTAAGTATGAGCGATCCCAGTCGCTCGCCGCATAAGTAAATTTTACAAATGCAGCAAAAAAACACAAAATTGACAGCTGTTTTGCGAATCAACTCACGAGTTGTGCACGAGTATGTGTAATTTTAAGTGTATCGTTGCCGCATTTTCATATGTATTTAAAAGTGCGGAATAAAACACAACGCTGAAAATCAAATGTGGGATGAAAGCGGAGAGTTTTTTTTTTAATTTTTGCTTATGCGCGCATAAGTCCATTATGGCTATACGGGGTAATTTTGCAAACATAAGCAAATTTTCGTTAGCTTTTTGACATGAGCTTATGTTTG
Organism: Melangyna quadrimaculata; assembly: GCA_949320155.1. Lineage (NCBI taxonomy): Eukaryota > Metazoa > Arthropoda > Insecta > Diptera > Syrphidae > Melangyna > Melangyna quadrimaculata. The sequence continues at coordinate 189,313,182 of OX439484.1, forward strand.
CTTATGCCTATTATAGTTGGGCCTTTAACGTTGACTAAGACTTAAGCTTATATGTCAAAAACCAACGAAACGTAGCTTTCCGAACAGTCAAAGTTACACATATTGTAGGTACTCTAATGAAATAAGTGAGGTGCCCCTTCCCTTCCAAAAGCAAAATTCAACGGAACTAAACGAAAAGCAACAAACCGCAAATATATACGTATCAGCGCATCATGATTTGATTGTATTCGCTTGTTTTCGTCCGACTACTTTAGCATTATAGTTGCGGCCTTAGGCCGAAATTGTAATTGTTGAAAGGGCCCTGAGGAAGTCGGACAAAAAAGCAAATACACCAATTAAATCATTTATGGTGAGTCAGAGTCTACAAATACGGTTTATTTCTTTTTCTTAAGTTTCGTTCAATACGACTGTCAGAGGGGAATAACGCCGCCGCGCCGCTGCCGAGTCCTGAGCGTAGGTACCTCATTTCGTGTAATAGAAATAAAAAAGTGAAAACTTATTCATTTCACTTGAGTGCAATTTGGCTGACTTCTTCTTTTATATGTATGTACATTCGGATAAGCTCCCGATTATAACGGTTCTATCTACATTAAAACCATAATGATGTAACAAATGTGTAAATAATACAAAAAAAAAGAAAATATTTTATCATTCACAAAGAAGCACCCTTTCAATAAAGACAATATAACAAGTTACTTGTTATCCTATCCTATCAACCTAGAAGATATTTTAAAATGTCATCATTTAAGTTGTGTGGCAATGAGGTAGCAATTGAATGAACAGGCAATATTTTCTTATCAGAACATTGATTTATATTTTCATTTAAAACTCAAGTGGACACTTCAATCTACCAAAGCCATTTATATGGACTATCAAATCCATTTATATGGAGTATTGTTGACTGATATCTGACAACTCAAACTCATAAAAATAATTTAAGTGTGGGATCTTCAGTTACAAACTGCTATTATCATGAAGAATCTGTCTGTTTTACAAGGATGTAACTGTTTCATAGGTTATCTTAAGGGCGTAGTTCCGGTTCCGGTTAAGGTAGGTTAATATGTATAAGAAAGCAAAGAATAAGCTTGATGAATTGAATGATTTCTTTTAATCCACTTTAAGGATTACAATACAACTGCAAAAATCGATCAATTTAATTTTGGAATATATTTCACAATATAGTTACGAAGGCGCTTTAGATTCAATTCCAAACCATTTTGTTTGCGGTTAATTTGTAAACTCCTTCAAAGGAAATTTTTTTTGGATCTCATAAACCTGTCTAGACTAATTATTCGACGGTGTATTTTAGTGATCAGTCATTGAAATTGCTCTAGCGCTTATAAAGTTTACGGCTCATAAACCTTTTAAATTAAATATTTATTAGCGCTCATAAGTCTTACGGTTCGCGTACACTGAAACCGATTAACCGGCTGATTTCGGATCGGAGCTATATACGGACGAATGTCTCGGACGTTAGTCTGCATACACTAACACTACTGCCGATGGCCGACATCAGACGATGCCGGTTGTAGTGGTGTAGGCGCTCTCTTCCTTTAACATATGTATGTACGTTTGATTCAAACGGCCGACGACGAACGAGCATAATTCGGTCGATAACGGGTTATGTGTACCTAAGCTAGCCGTTATGATTGGCACGAGTCGAGGCTCACGACGATTTTTTTTTTTTAATTTTGAATAAAATTAGAAGTTAAACAAATAACGAAGTTATGTTTAAGATCCTTTAGGAGCGATCGGTAAAATTACCGCCATGAAACCTCATGAAGATACTAGGCTCTCTAAAGTCGACGCAGAATATTCGACAGTTTTGTTATGTTATTTGGCAGTGCATATGTCATATTTTATCGTTGCGTACGTTTCGCGTGTGTTTGGGAGAACCTTAATAGTTCACAATAATCATTTTTGATTTGTTTGGTAATTACATTCCGCACCGCCTACACTGGACATGAACGATATGTCTAAAATCTAAACTAAAATCTAATCCAAAATCTGATTTGTATGGATATGTCATTCCATGGACATTGATTTTTGTGACTCCATTAGATTTTTTCGAGGCGTGTTTATAATCCTGCCATCGTTCATAGCCCCCCGCGCGCGCCGTGGATTGATTTGAGTAGATTTTTTGTATTTTTAGAAAATCAAAAACGCATAATCACAAATGAGTGCAATAAACTAGATTTACAAGAAAAAAGTAAACATGGAAATTAAATTATGGGTCAAACAGAAAAGGTCTAGTTCATCAATTATATTTTTAAAGCAATCGAGTCAAATATCAAATAGAATGTAGCTATGTATATAATGTAGGTTCATACCAAAAGAAAGGAATGTATAAATGGTAAACAATGATAAGGCAACATTATTAAAAATGTAAACACTTTGAATAATATAGTACCTACATAGGTAGGTACATACATTTTAAAGTCAAAAATAATAAGTTATTTGCATAAAATAAAATAAAACAACGTTGTGAATATCAGTTCTACAGAAAATGATATCAATGTTCTATTTATATTTCCTTGATTGCTGTTTATACAAAAACAACAACATTTTCTTTTCTTATTTTCAAAGATTCACAACAAGAAAATTTGGATAAATAATTGATTTTTGATTTTGTTTGTTTTCCAATTGAAAATAATACAACAAAAGTAAAATAAATCTTTTGTGATTGAACCACAAAAGCACATTCAGCGAAAGTTTCGTTCACAATTCAAAATAAATTGCGACATAGTATTTGCAAAAAATCAATAACAAAGTTGAAACGAGTCCTTTGGATATTGACATTCAAGGATTTTCTATTTAAACTCTCGTTTTTGTATTTTCTTTCTTCTCACAAAACACTTTATATGTAGGTACTTGTACTTACCAATAATATGCAATTGTTTCCCCTAATCCATTGCGTACATTTCTATCCAGTAAATTGTAGCAAATATTCGTTGAGGCACCTTCCATCCATTTTATAAAAATAGGTCCTTTGGATATGTCAAAGTTAAATTGCAAGAATTTCTTGGCCTCGACTTGGGTTTCCCAATGAAATTGTTTGGCCACACGAGACCAAAACTCTCCCGGATTATCCAGAGATTCTTCGTAGAATTTCCGATATTCATCCATGGACGAAATGTATGCATTGCGGCTGATCAACGTATTCGGATTGTAAATTGATTTTTCTGATGGCATTTTAAATTCCTTATTTGTTGGTCTTTTGTTTTTTGTCAGTTACCTACACTTTTTTCATTAATTTAAATGTAAATCAAATTAAATATTTATATTAAAGTATTTAATTATTCTTTGGTTCACTGTGGCATTTGTTAAAGTTAAAATTTTCATAAATATTTTATTTTTTTTTGTTTTGAATTAAAAAAAACCGTCCATCCAAAGAGGGAGTAATTCGCGCACTAAACTGAAAAGTTTTTAGTTCTATCATTTCAATATAGGGTGCTTCTGTGGTTTTACTCTCTGGTAGTGCGCTAGTATGTCGTAGTCGTTCATTCATCTCTGCAAAATTAAAGGGGAAGTGTTGCGAGCTTTATTTTTGTTTGCGTAAATACACTGAATATCCATCCAAATACATACTTTGAAAAATAGCCTTTCATGGTCTCTCAGAGAGTAAAAAAAAACACCATTGTCATGTTTTGCTGTAGATTTTGAATAAATGGAAGTATTCAATGAACATTTTCTATGGCATGCATCAACGTGAGACGGTCTGTTTTTACTCTTTGTTATTGTGAATAGCTGGTAATCTTGAGATGATTTTATATTTTAACTAACAACTGATGATTATTTAGATATTTTTGTTCTTAATTTAATGCTGAATCATTATTTCATTATAAAACTGAATATAGAGAAGAGATAAAAATAAAAGGTATAGGTAAGTATATGGTTCATTTTCTCAAGAAATTAAGTTCTATATGTGACAGTTTATGAGCTTTTGAATACAGCTTTTGGAAGTATAGTTCGATGAACGTTTTAAGATAAATGCCATCCGTATTACTCGTATACAAAAACATTTATGTGATGTTCCATGTGAAATGGATTGATGTGTTTCAAAATTAAGTACGTTTGAAGTAACTTTGAAATTAAGAAACCAAGAAGTTTTATCGATAATTTTCAATTTTTTTTTTCTTTTGTAGGAAATAATTTACCTTAAAACATTTACTTCCATTGCCTACTAGCAGTTAATAGAACCGTTTCGTAGACTCTCGACTTTCGTGTCCCTTGGATAAGCAATAAGCTGATGAAAATGATTTTGTTATGCTAATTCCCCAGTTTACATAACATTGCATTTTTTATATACAGACAGACGGCAACGCTATTGCCTTTTTATTTTATTGTTTTTCTAATAATTGTTAAACTATACAAATAAAGTAATATCTAAATCTAATCTAATCTAATCATAACATTGCATTCTTTAAGCTAAAAAAATTAACGTTTTTTGGATTTGAATCCTAAAAATCAAAAGCGGTCTCTCAGAGGCTGGAGAGACAATTCTAAGGAAACGGTTATTTTTTCAGAATATTGTTTGACACATTTAAAATTGGTTTGTTTTATTTTAGTCGGAGTTAAAACATAATGATCATTAAAGGGTTGGGAGGTAGAGATAATTTGGGATACTACAACTATCCCAAAAGGTTATTGTTTTGACCTACAACTACTCACTTAGTCCGAGACTGGGGGAGAATACGATAACTTAGGCGCCAAGAATTGATAACGGTTTTGTGTATAACTGTTCAATACAAGCATTTTTTAATATAGGAGGGGGGTCTATCTCCCCCCGTTTGGGCGGAAGGGGCAATTTTATAAAAAAGTACTAAAAATGAAAAAAAAAAATTTTAAAATAACGGTAATACTTACAATTAAGTTTTATACCTTGTTCCAAAGCCAACACTTTTTACTATTAGCTGCTTTTTAAATCAAGTGAAATCTATGCAAAGTTTCGAAAAAAACGGACTTTAAACTCAAAATTTGGGGAAAAAAAAAAGATAAAAAAAAAGTTTTAAGTGTAATTTACAGTAATTAACAGTAAAATTATATATTATTTTTTTGTGAAATTCGTTGCTCTAATTAATTCTTCATCAAAAAATGAAAACTAGATGATTTCATATCTTCTAGTTTTTGAGAAAATTAAAAATTACCAAACCTACTTTTTATTTGATTCTTATTTTTTAATTATTTTTCTTTGTGGATTATAAAAAAATAGTTCTTTTTATAACAGGTATTTGTATAGAGGTAATGTAATGTTTTTTAGTTGGACGAAACTAAATCCTCAAATGATCAAAAAATGGAAAAATTCCTAAGTTAAGGATAAAGCATTGGATGTTTAGCCGCCACTGTTTAAAAAAAAAACACTTTATTCTCACAAAGGCTGATTAAAGAATAACCTTTGTTTATATTAACTTGTTACACAACATGTGCATGAAAAAAAATAACGGTACAAATTTTAAAGCTTGTGCGTTTATTTTTTCTATGATCGATTATGTACAGTCCGTAACACTTGAATGGTCTCAAACAAGATTTAAATTAATATGAATGTTTGTTTGCTTACATTTTAAGCTTTCATATTTTGAAACTTTGCTAGTTATTCAAATTGGACGAGGAATTTATGTGATTTCTTGGAGGTTTTTTTATGGAAAATTTTTAATCCATAAGAAACTGTGCATATACCCAAATTTGCACCCATCCCAAATCCTATACTGGGCAAAGCAGGGGGTTTGCAGGGGGGCAGCATGCTTAAAAACTAGAAGACATAAAAGCATTTGTTTTTTTGTGCTCGATTCAAAATTGATATATGCATTGACTGATAAAATTAAATTTAGCAACTTTTTTTATTTTTTTTTGTATCGAAATTTTGTGTTTGCATGCGAATTTTTCAAAAATGATTGACTTAAATAATTTAATTTAAATGTAGGATTAAGGAACAGATTTCTGGCTTTCAAAACCGGTATAGAACTTTAAGTTCAGTGTTGCCGTTGTTTTTTACTTATTTTTTCTTCATTTTAAGTAATTTTTTTCTTAAAATAGCCCCTTCCGCCAAAACGGGAGGAGATAGACCCCCTCCCATAGTAAAAAATCCTTGTATTGAACTATTCAACAAATGATTATTATTATTTCTTGGCGCCTAAGTTATTGTACTCGTGTCCGAGACTGGAAACTGCAAATCTTTCAAACAAAACTTTCACAAATCGAAAGCTTTACCACATATTTCGACACATGATTATTTTCCGTAAGTTTTCTTACCCAAAAACTATACTGAGGATTTTTATTAGGATTTTTGTATGAACTAAAGTTCATACAATGCAGTCACGCTGCGCAGACAACAATTAACATTGAAAATTTTGAATGAAACAACAACAACTAAGTGTTCTACCACCAAGTTATTTGGCTGAAGTTATAGCTACATATTTCTATACTGAGGATTATTTTTGTCTGAAATAATCTTTGTTTGTTGGCAGTGATTCATTCAGGAAATTTGGTTTACGTGAAACAAAAAATATAAACTTTAATTTTTTTGTTTTTATTTGTATTTTTGGTATTTCTACCAAGCAATTTTTTTTTTGTTGAGTAATCAACAAAAATCCCAAAATTGAAATTCTCAATTAATGCGATTTTCAATTTTTACTATAACCGATTTAATAAGAAAAATTTCAAAATTCGAATGATGTCCTCTTCAATTATATGGTTTTTAATAGCTACTGGTTTATCCTAAATCTAAAAAGCGGCCACAAAAGGATTAAACTCCAGATTAAGTGGGATAACAAATCTAACCTCAGGAGATTTCTTAATACGAATCATTTTTCAATTTTATTTCTCTGATAAACAAATTGTAAGGTTTCGACGGTGTGCAAATAAGAAAGTTGTAAATAAATACAAAATAATGATAGAATGTTAGAGAAAACCATTACTTATTGATTATAACCAGGACAAGTTTTTATGGGCTAGAAAACACAAAATATGAGCATGAAATATGCACGTTAAATGAGAAAAAAGTAAAAATATGCTCTGAAAAAGTTGTAAGATAATGAAAAAAAAAATTAAAAAGATCAGTCTTTTATTTGTCAACAAAAACAAAACAAAAATAATGAACATAAAATAAATAAGGTACTATTTGTCCAGAATATGTCTTGTTCACACACGCACACCATACATTTTTTTTTTTTGAAATCTCTAAAAAGAAATGTTCGTATATTTGGTCGAAAAAAATTCTTTTGGAAAAGATTTATCAACGTCAAAATATGTAACAGGAGCATTCTTGAATGAAAGAATTTCACTTATTCAATAGTTTCCCAGGTTCTCTTCTTCGTTACTATTCAGCGTTAATATGTTTGAGATTTTTCTTTTCTATAGAAGTTGGAATCAAAAATTTTGCAAAAGTAAATATTTCAATATTTAAATTTTTAAATCTTTCGAATATTTCAAAAATATTCACTAAAAATATGCATTTGTTATAAAAATATTTCTAATAAACCAAAAAAATTCATTTATAGTAAAATATGCAAAAATATGGAAATTTACTGATTCGAAAAACTAGTTTAGTTATTTTCTTCTTTGTTTATAAAAAAAAATATGTTTTAACATAGAAATACTTTCCCTGATTATAACTAGTAAATTACCCACGCAGAAAAACATCCTAGGCTTCGACATGGCACTATAGAATTTAAAATAGATTCTGGCAAAACTAGGGCCTTGTCGATTATGAACCCTTTTGCCTCGTCAGAAGAACCACTCTAGGCCCCGGACCAGCAAAACTAGATTTGTTCATATTTTAGCTAGAAACATAAAAAAAGGGTATTTAATAAGTATCGGTTGTGATCCGATAGTAAAATAACTCAGATCAAAAATAAAAACCTGAATAATAAAAATAATAGCGCAGATTTTTATGAATTTAATACGATATTAAAGCAATTTTAGTGTGATACTGGGCATTTTTGTAAAATTCTCTTATTACCATATTATTTGATTTAGTATCGTGTACAAAAATGCGCTTAATCTAAACTACATCCCACCACAAAAACAACCGATGTGAACCATCTGGAATTAAGTAAATACAGTTTAAGACAGTAAATTATAATATTTGATTAATTTTAATGAAAAGTTCAAAAAGCCTTTGGCGGGGGTGTGAAAATAGAGATTCTCGAAAGTAAATACCCATATGAATATCTTGGCAGGATTTGCAAGTGCGTAAAATTTTTAACTTTTTTTTTTGAAACCAAATCTGATCAATTATAATAAAATTTAAAATTTGTATTTTTCGACTCATCGATTCAATTTATTTAGTTAAAATTATGCATATGTATCAATAACGAAAGTGCTTAGTCTGACAGGATGCAGAAAACGTCCAACAAGTTCTTACTAGCGAGAACCTTTACGAGAGTATGAAACATTTTCCTCGTCTAAATTTTACTTACTGAAAACTTGAAAGGGCATGACGTATATTTGACAAGTTTTCCTCGTTTAGATTTTCCCTAAAGAAAACTGACTAGTGCCATGTTGAAACTAGACAGAAACTGGGCACTTTTCCAGCCGGGTAGCTCTGCATTTTTTTTTTAACTTCAAATAAGTTTTGTGATTTAAAAATTTAATATATTAAATAAAGTTGTACAAAAACTAAAACATTTGTTTTGTTAATGTGTTGTCCCACCTATTATTCTGTCTGCATCAATCTGATACTAGACGCTATCTGAGATTTTATTTGATGATGAGTCAATAGTAAACATGCTTGAATTATAACCACCTAGTCGACTTTTAAAAATATATTTTTTTAAAATCAAAATCCGAAACTAAATTTGTTTCCCTCGTAGTAATTGACAGTAATTGACATAGTGGAGAGTTCGAAGTTACTTTATCTACAATAAGAAGATGAAGAAATTTAAATATCAAAATATTGAAATTACTTCTGTTGAGCCCACTGTTATACCTTGGGCGAAACACAATTATTTCGGGAGTTGAGGTCACTTGTACTTTTTAATTGCATTTTACTTTATCTACAGATTTTTCATATTCGATAGGAATGGAACAGAAACAGTGAAAAAGGAGAAACTCCAGACGTCCAATCGAAAACAGCATTAGCTAACGACGGATGGTACTCAATCTGGAGTCCTCCGACTTTTTTGACTTCACAACATTTTGTTGACGTTTTCTTTTTACATGACGTTCAAATTTTACATTTTTTTAAATTTACTTTTTTCGCCTCTCTTTCTAACCACTTCATGGTGAGTAAGATAATGTACAGAAATGTAAAAAAAAAAAATTGGAAGAGTCATGTCCAATGTGTATTGTGAGATGAACTTGACGACAATAAGTTAAAGATATTCACTATCACCCAGAAAATAAAAAACAAATAAAGAAAATCTATCTATAATGATGACTAAAATATTTATTGAAAAACAATAAATACTCGTAGATAACTGAGTAATAGATAACTGAGAGTAGGTATGGTCATGCTTACCAATTCAGTTCACCCAAATAAATTGTCGATTAGTTGAAAAAATGATTATAAAAATTGTGATCGTTTTTATCTTGCTGTTTAATCAATAAAAAAAAAAATGACCAACTGGATCGCACAAACTTGCTTTCGTAGCTAATAACTTTATCGTAAAACTTTTAGCATTTACTAAAATACAATTTTACACAAATCGTTTTCAACAACTCGTTTTCATGATATTTAATTTTCCCATAAAAACAATTTCAATATTTTCTTATAAACTCGAACAATATTTCATTGAACATTTCTATATGCAAAATTGTTCATCTAATATAAGGCTTAAGGCTCCTGTGTAATAAATTAGGTTGAAATCGGTGAAGTCGTTATTGAGAAATTTGAAAATTAAAAAAACGGCTCTGACAGGTATCGTTAATAAGCGTTATACCAGAAGACCCGTGCGAAAATTTCGCACATTCAATAAGGTTTTAAATTTTAAAATAGAATGTTTGAACAAAATAAATAAATACTTCTTATTATTGATATGAACATATTAGAAGAATTTAATTTAAATATTATAGATATGCATTTAAGTGATCATAATATTTTTTCTAATAAAATTTGATGAAATAAAAAAAATTCTTTGATTATTTTCATTCTAAATGTGTTTCGATTTTTTTTTTTTCAACCCCTTTCGATTGACATACCAACAATATTTTTAACATTAATCGTTTCTAAACAAAATGTTACACTTTTAACAATGACAATTTAAATTTTTTTTTACACAACAACAATAATTAACATTTTATAGAAAAAGAAAGCACCACTGTCATTTTGCCGAGCTAGATGAAAGTGTCTAGAGATTTCGAAACGTTAAAAAAATGAAGATACTAAATAAAAAAGTGAAATAAAAGTAAACATAACATGTGCAATACTTTATTTAAAAAAATATGCGTTAAATCGTGTAAAAATACATAATTTTTATATCTCACGGGATGATTGTGTCTCATATTCCACATGGTGTTTCTACAGGATTTAATGCAGCACCGCATGTTATATATTTTTTTTTTTTTCAATGAAGTATTACATGCTTAAACTATATTAACATTTATTTCCCTTGTTTTTTTAGTTTAATTATCTTTTTTACTATTTAAACTTAAATCTCAAAAATACATCTCTCAAAAACACAGTTAAAAATTCTTTTGGAGGCCCCAGCATTTAGCTATCTCACTGCATTCCAACCCTGTGTGAATGCATTTGTGTTTGTGTAACTCACACTATTTTGAAAAAACCCTCACTTTTTCCTCAATATGCCCGTTCCTCTATTTCTTCTTATAAGATTTTTAATAAAAGAATTAATAAATATGTTTCTTTCATTCATGCAATCCAGTGATACCTAATAAATGCATTGGGCTTTATAATGAGAAAAAAGATTACAAACAACGGAAGTAGGTAACAAATATGTTTCTCCACCACACACTCAATGTACAAGCGAAAACAAGGATTAAACATTACAAAAGTAATAAATATGTTTCTTTCATTCAGGCATGCTGTAACGTGTAACTAAAGAATGTTGCTCCCCTACTCACTCAAGGTGTAGCGAAAAAAAAAGAGAATTTTAAATAACAGAAGTAATACATTTTTTTCTCTTTCACTCATTCAATGGGTTAAAAGTGATGTATTCTTTATGTCAAATTTTTCATTTATCGAATTATTTGAAATTTCCGAAATTTATAGAAAATAGTGTGATATAACAAAGTTTTTGTGCAATGTCATGTCAATGTCATTTAGTGGATTTGACTATTTTATAAATGAGAAAAAAGGAGTTTGACAACAGAAATAATATATATGATGATGATTGTTAATTATGTTTTAACCAAAATATTGACCATACTCTACCGTTATTTCTTGAGCTAAAAAAAAAACAATTTGTCTGCTAGGGAATTCCTTTAAGACCTCTGTCCAAAGTTTGAAGGAAATCGCTTCAGTAGTTTAGGCTGCTGATTGAGGTACAGACAGAATTGTGGGATCCACTTTTTTAACGTTCCCTAGCATCCTTATGTTAGGATAAATTATTATCTCGAGTTCGATTTTTTGTACGAATCCAAAACTTGCGCTAGTACCTACCTATATCGCAAGTAAAAAACGCAAGTAATAACATCCGCAATGCTATGAAGTTAAAAATTGATATTGTTAAGGTTTTTTATTATGTCATTAAGATCTGCATAGCTTCGCAAGTCACAAATCTTAGATTTTTGTTTAACTTAATCAATACAAGTCTTTTGGAAATACATATAAATATTTAAAGATAAAAGTAGTTTGATAGTGTCAAATTTTGTGAAAAAGATTTTTTTAAATTGTTTTTTATTTTATATTCGACGTGTTTCGTATCGAAATGCTTTGATCTGGATGAGTATCAGATTTGTTATTATAACCAAACAAACTAAAGATCTTAGTGCCAGCATGTGTTGTACCTAGATATTACCTTTTTCTTTACTTTCATTTGTTTAAGCGCTGTTTTTCAATAGGTAGCAAAATAATGTAGCATCAAAGTATTTCTTAAGGTAATTAAAACATATCGAACAAACTTTATTCATGTTAGTAAGTATCGGCACTGAAGTTTTATTATTAGTTTGGAATAAAAAACACACAAATGCACAAATAAATTTTGTGGAACGTAGTTATTTATCGCCTAAAAAATTGTTGATATGAATTCAAGATGATATCTAGCAGAGTTTGGGCACAGCTTTTAATAAGGTAACGGTAATCAACTAAAATCATCTGATTAATGATTTCAATGATTAACAACTCAATCTTTGAATTAAATTGAATGTGACTATCACAGGATCCGATTAGGTAAGGCTTTATCATATCAACCAAATCCATTTTGATGATTAACAACTAAATCTTTTGATTTGTTGAAAAAATTTTAGTATAAGGTAACATGATGATTTAGCAGTTGAAATAATCATAGATTAAGGATGATTAGCTTTGAAAAATTGGCCCTTAGAAATGTAAATTTACGTTGAAAAAGTAGCCACAAAAATAAACAAAACACAGTTGAGTAATATAACGTGTATTTTTTGTGGACTTTTTGTTTGGTTGAAAATAATTTCAATTTAAAATACAACCAAAATGTCACCTAGTTTGAGGCGATAAAATTGTCCGCTTATGAACTAAGCAGATTTTATAACAGAGTTACAACTATTATAATTATTACGCAGTACATAACGCTTTTAAGAAATCCATAAATTGAACAATATTTTTTTTCCTTAGTTGCCAGCTATTTTGAGTTTGTTGGCGAAAGGGAATGACAAACATTTTAAAGGATTATCAAATATAAAATACACGTCAAAAAATTAAATCTAAAAGTCGGTTAACTTTATTGTCCTCGGGGTGTTCCGTCCCGGTTACCGAGTTGTGGTTTGTGTGGGGGATGGGTTAGCATTTAGCCGCAGTGATATGCTGAACCTGTGTAAGCTTGGAACGAAACTGCTTGATTGTTGTCCTTGATGATTTTGTCAAACAGGATTTCCATCGTACCGATGTATTTCGGTTCGGGTTGTCGCTACTCAGTGGCCCTGGCCATCCTTCTTATCAGATGATTTGGTTGTCTGTTGGTGTGATGTCCTACTATCTTCTTAGCTTGGAGCAGTAGGTACATACCTGTCCAGGGGGATGATGATCGCCTCATGTGTAAAGACGCTCGTTACTGTGATGTCTCATTCGCTGCCGGTCGGAATGTAGTCCGGTACAAAATCCTTTGTAACTTTCTTTCGAACATTTGAAGTTGCTTCATGGCCGTCTTCGAGATGGAGAACCAGACTGGGAAGGAATAGCTGATTACAGGCCAGAGGAGCTGCTGGTATAAATATCTCCTTCTTCTGGCTTGGTCCGTTTCTGCGTTTCATCAATGGGTGGAGTCGGTGGAAGACCCAGCTGGCTTAAGTCATTTTTGCTTTCTTGGCTTGATTTCTTCTGACAATACAAATGTCGGACTGCCTTCGGCGAATGATTCGCTCCGCTTTCGCGTTGGTTGCAAAGTCCTAAAATGGGTGTCCCTAAATGCAGAAACGTTACATAGACTTCTACTAAACTTTAATGAAAATGCAAGGCTTCGCTGTTGGAAATACATACCTTTAATTTCGCGCAAAATTCATAAACATGTACCTTAAATAACGAAAGGCAAAACAATATAAAAGATAAATAATACTATGTGAAATAATAAAATGCTAAATAATAAAATGCGTGGTGATAAAATGCGAAATAATAATTTGCCAAATAGGCAATTGGGAAATAATAAAATGCCAGTTAAAAATTGTGATGTTGAAATATGCGAAATGATTATTTTGAGAAGCAATAACATAACAACATAAAAACCTGCCAAATAAAAATTGCCAAACAATTTATTGCGAAATGATTAAATTGCAAAAGAAAAAATTGCGAAATGATCATTGCGAAGTGAAAAACAGACAAAATCCGCCAGATAATCCCTACCCGTCTCGTTTCTTTATCGCACAATAAAAAAATGGTTGTATTGGTTTCAGCAGAAAACTGTGAATATTTTCCAAACAGCTGACCTATTTGTATGAAAACGTTATGTTTGTAGCCCGTCACGTAGTTCTTGTTTGTAGAAATCCCCGCAGGCTATCATAAAAATGGATTCAAATTGAGCAAATTTTCCAGTTTTTAATCGAAAAAAAACGTTACAAACTGGAAGAAACCTACCTACCCCTCATTCTTACACAATACTAACTTGAACCCTGAACCATATTTACCCAAATCGATGGATTAATTAACATCTTAAAGCGACGTTGAACCACGGGAGCTATTACAATACCACGTAGACTATTAAATTTGTATTCACAAGAAAAATGCTAAGTTGTTATTGTGAATCAAACTTTAATATGGTTTTAAATATTCCATTGTGAATAAGTGGTTTTTGCTTGCAACTTGTCAATTAAAAAAACGTCAAATCAAAAAAAAAGAAGAAGTTTAGTTGTTTTTTTTTGTTGCATTTTTAACGCCAATCGTTTCTTTTGGTGTACACTGTTTTGCAATTAAATTATCTACCACTTGGTATTTTTCCATTAATTGAATTATAAATCTGTGCGTGCATTCATCACTGCCATACATTTTTTCATTCCAATCGAACTGCCATCCCGTACTTAATTCCTAAGTTTAACAATGGCCGAAGCAGATAAAGATGTCCAGAAATGCTTTGAAGTTGCTCTGGAGCTAGTTTATCAAGCTGGAAAGGTTGTATTTTTTATCTAATTGCATTATATAGTTTTATCTCTAAGATAGTTAGGATAGTTTACTTATGAAATCTGTTTGTTCTATATTTTTGATAGATTATTTCAGATCGTAATGATAGTCGGAAGACTTTTGTTTGCAAAGCCGGTGATATTGACCTTGTAACCGAGACCGATAAGGAAGTCGAACAATTACTGATGAATGGCTTGAAGAACGAATTTCCATCTCACAAGTAATAAGCGTTTGTTCATTATGATCTTCTATTTTCAGAGTTATGTAATTTTAATATTTAGATTTATTGGAGAGGAGGAAAGTGCCGATGGTGTTACTGCCAAACTCACAGATGCTCCCACATGGATAATAGACCCTGTTGACGGGACAATGAACTTCGTCCATGGCTTCCCACATTCTTGTATCTCTATCGCTCTGGTCATGGACAAAGTCACTGAAATCGGCATCGTCTATAACCCAATGCTTCAACAAAAGTTCACAGCAATCCGCGGCCAGGGAGCATTCTACAATGAAAAGCCCATCAAAGTGAGTGGTGAAAAAGATCCTAAAAAAGCCCTGGTTACCACCGAATTTGGAACAACTCGTGATCCGGAGAAGTTGAAGGTTGTCATGGATAATTTCACTAAAATGGCTGCATTGGTTCATGGGTAAGTCGGAGAGGCTTTGAAGTTACGTACTGAGTTATTACCTTTCTTCGTTTTACAGGATTCGTTCTCTCGGTTCGGCTGCCTTAAACATGGTCATGGTTGCGATGGGTGCAGCTGATGTCAACTATGAGTTCGGAACTCATGCTTGGGATGTCGCTGCTGGGGATATCATTGTACGTGAAGCTGGTGGAGTAAGCATTGATCCAGCTGGTGGAGAATTCGATATGATGTCGAGACGGGTGTTAGTGGCTTCGAGTCCGGAGTTGGCTCAAGAGATTTCTAAAGCTCTCACACAATTCTATCCAATGCCCAGAGATGATTAAATGGCTTAATGGAATTTAATATTTAAGAATATTTATGTCTATGTTAATAGAAACTAAAGGGTATAATAATCTTGCGGGAAGGGATTTAAATTATTTGTGTTGTAACTAATTCCATGTTTCAAGAACTTGTTTGAAAAATAAATAACTTAATTATAAAATCATTATTTACTACCTCTTCGAAGTGTACAAAGCCTAAACCAGCCTTAAAAAGCGACTTCTAGTTTTGTCCAGAAATTTGACTTCCACCAGCGAATGCTATCTAAAACCTAATATTTAATACCTCGTCCTTGCGGATGGATTCCAAGATCTTATATGTCGCTCTTAATCAGCCCTATCACAAACTCCATCGTAATTGGAAACTTTTTACGAATCCCGAAAAAAATATCACTGAATCCGTTCGTAGTGGCAATTTGTATAGAATTTTCCACTACAGTGGATTCTGTGATCAAATTTTTTAGGGATTCGTAACAAGTTTCCGATTAAGATGGAATCCGTGATAGGGCTGAATGACTATACAACCTCCTTGTTGAACCTTTAGTTCTTTTTGACGATGTCGTCAGATAGTCCGAACAAGCAGTAAATATTCAGGGCTAACACAACTTGTTGAGCCAAGCTAAATATAGTTAGGAAAAGCCACAGTTGAAAAATTTGTAATTGGCTAGGTTTATCATTTCATTGTTACTTAAAGTCTATAGCAGGGATCTGCTATTAGTTTCATGTGCTGTCCATGATGAAAATAGTTCATACAAGATTACAAGCATATTTGTAAGAAAAAATATCAACTTAGCCTTAATTGTACAGGTTGGTATACATTCGGACCTAGCAAGGTATCATCTGCGAGGTACCTATTCTTATAAAACAAGGAAGCTCGAAACATTTTTCAGACATTGGCCCCCAATATACCTCAGCGTTTTGCGTTGCATTGCGATAAAGTGCATGTGTGATATTTGGACAGGTTTATAAGAATTTTTTGCGATATCCTCGGAACGAAATTTTTCGAGGAATTTAGAATATTCATACCCTTTACAGTCCGGATTTGGCCCGCGGTACGCCAATTACCGATCCCGTGTCTTAAGAATGGAATAACCAGTTGATGTATTTCTCCTCACAGCGCTTCTTAAACTTTATAATCCTATTTTATTCAACTAGTAGTAAAATTGAGTAATTTTGAACATTTGTTGTCAAACCGGGTCAAATGTCCGACTATGGAGTTTGTGGCTAAACAAAATAGAGAGTTTCAAATCTACCCAGTAGTTTCAAATTTAACCAGTAGTTTCAAATTTACCCAGTAGGCCGATTATGAAAAGCGCGGCGGATTGCTTTCATTTGTGGATTTGTATTTTCCTATTTTCAAAAGTGCTTTTTCTTTCCATTTTGTGTTTGAAATCGATAGGTTTCAAATATGAATAATTTTGCGCTTTTGAGAATAAGAAAATACAAATCTGGCAATGAGAGCGATCCGCCGCACTTTTCAGAATCGACCTACAGGACAAAACAATCATACACAAAACTTACGTTTGGAATCTTTGCCAATCTCTAGATTTGACAATTACATATTATGTAGATTTAGCAGTGGAGGGCCTTTTAAAATGATTCTGTTAGCAATAAACAACTAAAGCAATAACAAAATTGATTCAGCACTCATCTTCATAGAGCATTGATTTATTCATGTATCTACTACCTGATTCTACAATTTTAATTTTTGTATTCATGAACTTTGTTAGAGTTGGACTTAAAACTGGTAGAATCCAGCAGTTTCAAACTAATACGCGATCAGAAAATTTGTTTGTAAAATGTCCTTAAGCTGCCATTCGTTGGTTATATATAAATCAGTTAAAATTTAAAAATGCCGTCTTGGGTTAGAAAAAAAAAAACACGATAACCATTTTGAGCAAATATATGTAAGTCTTCCATAATTTATTTCATATTATTTTTCTACTAAAAATCCTTACAGTTATATTCTGAACGGCGATCTTTTATTTTTATTATTTATTTAACTACATACATTTAAATTCTGCGCATCATCTTCATCATCATTATATTTTTTTTCCTAGTAAAACTTATACATTTTCGGCTGTTTTTTTTTTTTTTTTCTTTTTAATTATTTAGGTTTATTAATTTTTATTTTGAATAATTCATAAAATGTTTGGATTTTGTAATAACTGTTTTAATTTTTTTTTTATATATCTATTATTTATTTTATTTGCACAAGAATTAGTACAAGATTTGTATCACTGCGAAGTATAGTTGATTGAAAATTATTATATTGTTTATAACAATATAATTCAATTTTATATTGCAATATTTAGTCTGTATATATATATTAAAAAAAAAGGTAAGCATGCACATTTTAATTTATTTAGTATTTGATGAATATTTTATTTTTAAAAATTTGACACATATTTTTTTTTATTTCAAGCTAGTTCTATTTAAAGTTACCCATTTGAGTAGGTAAACAATAAAATGTTTTTATTTGTTTCTATTTAAAGTGATATTATAGTCTTGTTCTTAAATAATAGTACAGGTTAAAAAGTACACAAAATCCTTCGAAAAAAATAATAATTCCTACACTCATGAAAAATATTTAGTATGGAAGGGTGCTTCTTTGAGGGTTAGAGAGAATGTGGGATTTTTAACTGGAATTTTTGAGGTGTATATTGGAGTTATATGGTACATGATTTAAAGGTATTTTTCCATTGAATAAGAAACAGAGCAAGAGCCTTTTGTCACATATACAGTGTACGTGAGTGAAGTATTAAAATAAAATAAAAAAAAATCTGAAACTTACCTGTCATTTTGCCTAGCTGAAAATAAGTGTGTTAATATTTTGAGATTGTAAATTAACGAAAAATAGTCTTTAAAACTAAATAAAAATGTGAAATAAAATTGATTATTGGAAACTATTAATATATTTTATGAAAAAAATATAAAAAAAACATGCGGTGCAGCGTTAAATCCTGTAAAAACACCTATAATAAGGAGAAACAAATGTTTTCATTTCACAAGTAAGTTTTGGCTCATAAAACAAAAAAAAGTAATTTGAAGTGATGATTTTTAGGTAAATACATTATCTTAGAATCCTTTTTGACTGATATTTCATGGTATTTTTCCATAAAAAAAATCAAATTTGTTGAAAATAAAAATGTACTTTCATCATGTAATTTTCTAAAACTGACCTGTCAAATGAGAAATTCTTTTATAGTGACGGATTAGTTTTTGTGGGAAATGCCAAGGCGCTCAAAACAGTTGAGCGCCCTTAGTGTAGAGTTATGAAAATGAAAGTTTGTAGGTGATGGAGTTGAAGAGTGAGGAATGAAAAGACTAAAATATTCATCCTTGTTTTGAGCGGACTAATAAAGTTCAAATATTAATAAATACACAGTTGTTCGTTTCTAGGCAAAAAAAAAAAAAACAAATCTATTGTCATGCAAAACTGATTTTTAAACTAAGAGTACTAATCCAATTAAAGCCGGTTCATGTACACAGAATTTTCAGCCAGCTTTGCTCACCCCGTTTGCGATTGAAGGAAAAGTTAGTCTGGATTTAGTTTAGTTTAAAATTGATCCAGTGTGTGATGTCCCATTTTCATTAAAATTAAAACTAAAAATTATATTATCAACTATCCATTTTCAATTTTCAGTTTTCTGTCATAGGTGAATTTTATTTTATTAGGTACTTCAAGCGTGCTTTGTTCGTTATTATTATTATAATCCAGATCAGCAAATAAATCAAAAAAAAACAAGACTTTCATTCAACTATTTATTTGATCGAATAAATTTGAACCAAATTAAAACAAATTTTTTTTCTTTCAGGGCTCATAGGAACATCTATGTTCCTTTTATATGCGCCTGAATACTTCTGAGAAGATGAAAACCATAATCCAGTACTTCTACAAGTACATGGGCGCCCCAGCAAGTAGCCGTCTACCTTCACTTCGACCCTGTGTCAATGCATTTGTGTGACTCACACAATTTTGAAAAATGCTTCAATTTTGTCTCGATAATGCCGCTTCCTGTACTTTTTATTCAATGTATTTTTGAATGCAATATATAGTAAAGGGAAAATTGAGATGATATAACAATATCAAAGATGTTATATTCCTTTTTATGTGAAGATGACGTTGTTATCCGTAGAACAGGTGAAATATACCCGCTTTATCTAACCCTTACAAAAAAACACCCTTCTCTATACTAAATATTTTTAAAGGCTCCCTTGATTCTTGATTCTTGTCTCATTCTTGAATTTATACCAAGTTTCATGAGGGTAGTATATTTTTTTAACAAGTGTTACGGTATAGCCCCACACTTTCTAAGGCTCCCTCGATTCTTGATTCTCGTCTCATTTTTGAATTTATACCAAGTTTCATGAGGGAAGTATATTTTTTTAACAAGTGTTACGGTATAGCCCCACACTTTCCACTTCCCCTCAAAAAAGTACCATCTTACCGTAGATATTTTTATGGACTCTTCTTATATTTGGTTTCCGTAATAAATGGAATATTTGTACCAAGTTTCATCAACGCACCATTATTTTAAATGGGTTTCGGTATTTTATTACTTATCGTACTACAAAGAAAGTCATACTTACATAAACAGGACTATAACTTTTTTTCCGGTAATCGTATCGTCTTAGTAAATTTTATTAGATTCACCATTAAAAAGTACCTTGAAATTATGGTCGATAGTGATAGATTATGCCAGTCATTTTTTCCTATTGATGCTCAACAATCTACCCCGCTCTCCCTCTCAAAAACAAAAACACCCTTCCCAACAAGATATTTTAATAGACTCTTTTGATTCTTAACTCTTATAGCAAATTTAACGTTTTCACCAACTTTCATGAGGGTAGCAATTTTAAGGTTTTATATGTCCAATTTTACCTGTACTATCATTATATTTCTTGTTTTAGTATTAATATTTAATTTTACACCTTTATACATAGACACATAATTTATACAATAATTTAAAAAATAATCTAATAACATATTTTAAAATTTTAAAATATCTATAGTTTAATATATTTTAATTTAAGGTACACCAGGAATTTAATATGTGTAAAATGATTTAAATGTTTTTTTTTTTTTTTTGTTTAAAATTTATGTTTGTTTATTAAACAGGGTTAAAATAGCACCGCTACATTGTTCATTACATACTTACTAAACAGAATAAAAAAAAAAACCATTTATTTGTTGAAATTATTGAAAAAAAAGGGATGTATTGAAAATGCGAAGAATTGCAAAATAGCAAAACCTATTTTGTATTATTAATTATTCACAACCAGGTTAAAAACTACAAGCCCACAAGAGGGTAATAAATGGAATATAATGTGAAGTGATGTGTAAATGGCTTGGAAAAGATAAGAAAAAATAAACCGTTTTTGTGAATGTATTATTAAATTATTAAAATTGTTTATTTCTAAGAGCATCTCGCAAATCAACCCGAATTGGAGCAAAACATTCACAACGATAAAAAAAAATAAAAATAATAACAAACAACAACAAACACCTGGGTACTTTCTTTTATCGACATGTAAATTTCATTTGACATGCGAAAGAATCGCTGTCGAGCCTTCGGGTATGCTGTAGAGTACGAAATTCTACGTCGACGCTCATCTTAAAATGTTATGAATATTCATTTTATAACCATTATTTTCTGACAAATAAGAACCCTTATCCGCCTAGGGTATTTTGCTCCCCCTGCGTACAAGAGTGGGGGAGAGGTCAAAAAATTAACATATTCCTATGGCTTTAAGTATTCTTAATCCAACGAAATATTCCACGATATCAACCGATGTCTGGTTCCCGATTTATAGGCTAATTTATGTGAAATTTCGTGTTAAATCAATGTCACAAGGCAACCCTTATATCTCCGGTCTGGCAATGTTGCCATTGTAGCAACACTTCTTAAAAGTAAATTTACGATGTGGACTATTAGTGTACCAAATTTGTTCGAAATAATATGCACGTATGTACATTATGTGTATATGTATGTTTATTAATTTGAATACTTAATGACGGTGTTCACATTTGACTGAATCTTCCGAATTTACAAAAGAGAACGTCAAAAAAATAAAATCCACAAATTTTAAATTTTTTTAAAAGTTTATTACTTTTCTCCCTTTCTAACCATGAAGCGGGAGTGAGATAAATTTCAGAGAAGTCAAAAATAGTCAGAAGAGTCAGTCAATGGGTAGGTTCAGAGAACTTAGGGGACTTGCAAGTAAGGCAAATTTCTAGACTGTGATTGGTCAGCTGTCGAAAAATTGTTTCAAATGAAGGGAACTTTCGACAGCTGGCCAATCACAGACTATAATTTTGCCTTACTTGCAAGTCCCCTAAGTTCTCTGAACCTACCCAATGTGAACACCGTCAATGAATTCGTCATTTCTTAATTGTCAGGTTTTTCCAGTGTCATAGCGTTCCGAATACCTCTGGACTTAAGATCTTCTAAGACCTGTGTATCTGTGTAAACTGTGTTGAAAAAAGTGAAAAGTATTTTTAACACTTCGAGACGAATGCTAACTTTTGTTAGATTTGTGTTTGTCCCACAGTTGACTCTTAGTGATGGCGCTAGCTGTAAGACGAGATTCTACACATAAATTCCTTACTCGGGAATGACTCTTAACGATTTGGATAAAATTTTCAGAGTTTTGTTCATATTATCAAGGGAAAGGTTGAGGAAGTGATTCATTCCACCCCGCCACATCCACTTGAATTACATATCTCTAGATACATAAAGTAAACTAGTCATCATGAAAAAAAATATATTTCATTTGTTTTCTAAACTGAGCAAAGCTCGGTACTAATTATAATACAAAACAGTCATTATTTCACGTTCTAGAATCTGAATAGAAGTTAAGCAGAGATAGCTGCGCAGAAACAAAATTATACTTTTCCGAATGCTTTGAATGAATTTGAATCCGATCTCAGTATTGTAAGATTGGTTTATCTTTTCGAAATATACTAGTCTAAAAATGCAAACAAAAACGTATTTGCGTTTTTTCGTCATTTTAAGGTTATCATTATCATCATCATTATCACACCACCAAGTAATTTTTATTCAAAAATTGTTATAAGATTTTGTAGTCCTTATTACAAATATGGCCTTAGAATTGCTGAATTGGCTGAGGTTTTCGAGATAAACTTGTCTAAAAGTGGCAAAATTATAATTTCTCCACAAAAATCATTATTTCATCTGAAACTACTAATTATCTTTTAGGAAATTCAATTTAAATCTCTCCGAAATTTCCATCCATCTTCGAGAAATCATATAAGATAAAAATTTTGAGTTCTTTCATTTAGTGGGCTTTTTCGGGAATTCCGGAGGCGGAGGAGTAAAATAACTTTTTTGAAGGAAAAAAAAAAAAATAAAGTCCTTCGCAGATAAAAATTTTGTTTGTTAATGGAAAATTTTGGATTTGTATATGTCGTAATAATTTTTTTGGGAAAATATTATTGGTGGTGTTAAGTATCCTCTAATATACCAAACAAAAAAACACACTCACCCATATTCTGAAACTCGTATTTATGACTCGTATTCGACTACAGTCGTATGTTTGTATTCCAAAAGTCGTTTATCTGACTTCACTTCTACAAATATTGAGAAACGGACAGCATCGCATACGACTGTTCATATTTTATCATTATTCCGAGTCTAGTATTAATTCGAGTTAGGCTCGTTTCACACACATTCGGTTTCATTCGGTTCGGTCTCTATTCGGTTTGTATTCGGCTGTGCCTGATATGTGTGAAACGATAAAACGGTGCTCTACGGTTTCTATTAGGTTTTAATTTTTGCCGTTTTATCGTTTCACACATACAAACCGAATACAAACCGAATAGAGAACGAACCGAATGAAACCGAATGTGTGTGAAGCGAGCCTTAAAGTCGAATTTGTTGTTGTTTATTCGTCGTGTGAAATCAAACAAAAAGAACAGAAACCTAGTGCATGCAATATGCATATAATGTAGACATTTTTTTTTCAATATTCCTGCTATTTGTCTTATCAACCTGTGAGGGATACCACAGCTCAAAGACCATCGAAATGCACTTTCAAAGTGCAAACCAAAAATTAAAGATGTAAAACATCTCTTCTCTGTGGAAACTATATGCAATCAACCTGGCAGTGATAGCGCAACCCTAATACCACTTAAATGCAATATTAAAACGCAACACAAAACTGATAGATGCAAAATAGGTTTATACCGACCCAAATTTCGTTTACTGATACTTTTATGTATATCCGTGTAAACTCAAGGAGCCTTTTAGCGGTCTATAAGGCTCTTTATAGCATCTATCATTTTTGTATTGCATTTTAGTGGTCTTAGGTCCACGCTATCTCTCTCAGATTAATGCCAATGGCAGGTATGTGTTATATCTCATAAATACATACAATACATAGTATGTACATTAATTTTTTTTATTGCATTTGACAGTGCATTTAATAGTGTTATAGACATGGTATTGCTTGAATTTGGAACTGTATAAAACACTTATTTATTTCCTCCTTTTTTTTTGCATTTCAAAAATGCATTTTGGTGGTCTTAGGTCTGCAGTATCGCTGCCAGGTGTATGCAATCCTGTTTGCATTGATACAAATAACATATCCAAAAAATATGAAGCGGTATAAAACACTTTTAGCAAATAAACAATAAATAAAATAAACAAATCTCGTACTAAAATAATTTGTTTTATGACATTTTAATGATTTTGACAAATATATACAGGCTACGATATACGTTGTTTTTTTAAGCTTCTCGTATATAACGTATACGACTTGAAGAATAACGATTTTCATACGATACGAGTACGAGACAAAATACGAATTTCAGAATATGGGTGACTATTTGTAACTTTTAGAATAGAATATCTTGAAAACCTGAGTCAATACAGCAGTTCTAAGTTCATATTCGAATTCACAACACAAAAAAACTTCGGAAAAGTATAATTTTGCTTATGCCGAAAGACATGTTTCGCCCGGTGTTATCATAATTCATAACCCTCGTGTAATATACTTTTCTTATAATTCAGAAAATATAAATGAAAACTTTTTTAACAATAATTAGGTTTAAGGACATAAACTGTCGTAATTTCTTTTTTACCAGATACCCCCTGAGTTGTTCACTCAATTTTCAATTTTTAAAATGTGTCGTTTTAAAGACGTATTTATTATTTACATATTTGTTTACTAAACTTTTCGTCTAATAAATTCCAACACATCAGAATATAGGATATTTGTGCAAAGTAAACAGGGGAAAAATAAAAATGTCTTCAGTTCTCATGTAGCCTAAAAAAACGATGCTCTCTCTTAAATTTTAAAATTCCAGTTACCTAGTTCTTGTATTCAGGTATGGATATGTACCCACCAATATTCCGATTGAAAAAAAGTATAACGGTAGGTTTTCCACTTCCACAAGGAAACAATCTAGTCATTTTTCCACTAGCGAAGCAATGTATGTATGTAAAAACTTAGTGTGTTATTGCATTTTAAAGACCTTAGGTCTTACAGGCATATATATAGTTGAAATTATTATTTATTATTGTTATTATTAAATGTCTTCCAATTTAGTGCATAAATGATTATTGGCTTGAAAATACGGTACCTATCTTCAGTCTCGCTCCTTGACATTTAAACTACAAATGTGTGCTAAAGTAAAATAAAGTTCCGTCGCATCGTGGTCATCATTTTTATACCATAACTCTATCAATTTCAATCTCTTTTAATCGGTATTAGATAAGAGATCTTTAAACACAATACTCGTAAGCTCACACCTTAAAGTTACCTTGTTCTGTTCCAAGACGCATGCAATAGGATTCCCTAGTCTTCCTTTATGAAAAAATAGAATGCCAGGAGTGTCTTATTACTAAAATAATAACAACTGGTCTAAAAGTGTCTATGCAGATTTTCCAAGAAAAATGTCGTTCTATAATTCATTTTCGATCATTCACAGTACTATATAATATAATACCTATTATTATAAATTTAAAAATAATTTTAATACAAAATTTAGTATTTATGCTTTTTAACTGATGTCATTGAAACAAAAACTCTCCTGACCTAATTTAATTTAAAGTTGGATTCAAATAAAATTAAATCCAATTTCGCAAAATCCGCTAAAACGACATACATACAAATACATAATTATTTTTGTATTCCAAAGAGGCCACCATTGAATATACTTCTTAAATTATTTAATGATTCTACACTCTAAAACACACTAGGATTGTCTTTGTATACTAAAAAATATAAAACATGCAACAATAGAATCAACAAAAAAACAACAAACATTTCAAACCAAAAAATTGTTTTTTTTTTTAATTATAATATATTAATAAAAATTACAAATAAAAAATCTTAAGGATAAGAGAAAAGAAAATGAGAAGAGCTTATCGAAAACCGCTCAAAGTAATAATATTTATAAATGTATATGTATGTATAGTAGAGATAATATATTTACATGCCACTTAAAAAAAATAACGTCGACCTTAGGGGGGCTAAGATTCTTAATATAAATTACGAGCAACTTTTGTCGACAGACGCAGTCAAAAAATTTGATTGATCATTATTTCAGTATTATTTTTAGTACAAAAATAAAACTAAGAGAAATGAAAATCAAACAGGTCTTTTCTTTCATCTTTTTTAGGCTTCGTAAAAATATTTCCTTTTTCACACTGGTATACTTTTAAATTTTTTTTTTTATCATTGATTGGCCTTAATTTATTGTTTTTTTAAAAGAAAAATGTATATGAAATAAATAATTGAACTGATATGTTTTTTTTTTACATTATATAAAAAGTGTGATTACACGCTTTCGACCACCGCACTCTCATATTTTGTTACACGATCTGAATAATTCTCACTACTTTTTTTATTTTTTTTTTTTTCATTTTTCATTTAATCAAATTTTAAATTCTAATAGGTATAGGTATGTATATATAAATATATGTTTAAAATAAATATTTGTTGTTTTTGTTTTTTTATTTCGAAACTAAAATTTATTTATCAATGTATAACAATTTTAAATTTTTTTTCATCTAAAACAATTTTAAAAGTAATTTTTTTGTTTAGTTTAAATTTAAAAAGTCAGACGTTTTTCTTTTCATATTATATACAAAAAACATGTTATTTTCTTCATTAAAAATATTTATTTTTTATTAAAAACTATTTTTTTTTTGTTTTTAATTTATTTTATAGATTCTTCTACTTTTTTGTTTTATTTAAGTTTATTTATTTGAGAATTACAAAGTTTGTTTTTTGTTTTATTTTAATAAAATTTTAAACGAGATAGAGACAACAGTCCAATAAAATTTAAAATATTGCATTTTTACGAGTGCTTATTTATGTTGTGATGTGTTCTATTCGCTAATAAAATTTATTAAATTCTATATATTTTTACTTAGTAGGTGTATAACAGAAGGAAAAAAATATTAAAGGAGTATTCGCAGCCATTATAATAGTTTTGTTTTTTTTTTTTGTTTTGTTTTTTTTTAGTTTAACATGTATGCACTTATAGAATTCGATAGTACACTAAAAAATTAAATTTATATGCATTTTTAAAGTCGTAACATTTAAGAATTAAACCGCATTCCGCAGGGCGTGTGTTTTGTTTCTCTTTTTTTTTCTCAACTGCCATAATATATATGTATGTACTTTTATCTATATCTACGATGAAGTGCTGGCTGGTGATTCCTCGTCCGTCTTGGGAATGTCAAATATTTCAGCAAATAACGGTGGTAGCCGAAGTTTGGTCCAATTAATTCGCAGCCAGTCTAAGTGTGAGAAATGCCTTGCGCCAAGTGAACGCAATTCGGGTATTTTAGCCTCTAAGGCTGGCATTAATTGCATAGCCTGTGGGGAACTGGCTCTGGAGCGAACAATTTGCACGCGCAGTGCCTCCGTGATGCATTCACGGGTTTGGGCAATCATTTTGTGTTCGGTTATGCCAGTTCGATCTGGAGCCAATAAGACCATCACGGAGAACAGTCCAATTTCAGTGTCACTTAGATTGTAGCCGTTTAAAGTGTTGGCAAAATTCACCATTGATACGGTAAACTCATTCTGAAAAAAAAACTGTTTGGTTAAATAATTTATAAAAAAATATGCAATACAAAATAAGGCTAGTGGGAATGTGGCTTGTAATAGCCCTTCCAGACTACCCCACTTTGTATTAATACATGTCAAATTGAAAGTGGGAACGAATTCCACGCAACTGCCAAATTTGTGGTAAAGAAATGGCTTTTCATATTTTGCTTCCACACTTGCTTGTATTAATATATAACATTAACTTAAAAAAAGTGTGATAGAATGTGGGATAGAATTAGAACCATTCCTAAAATTCTTCTTTTATTAACACATGTCAAATCGTGTGGGATAGAATGTCGGGTTGTGTAGGCTGGACTGCTATATTTTGTTTCCACACTATTCTACATGCTTTGTTTCCCACTTTTTTGACATGTATTAATACACAGTAGGCTAGTGTGGAAGGCCTTTAAAAGGTTCTTAACGGAAAACATGAGGTTTAATGCAGTAAATTACGTTAGTAAACTTATATGTTTGTTGATCAAATTTTAAATTTTCAATGATGTTTATAATTTGGATTCTTTTGATTATGTATGCGAATTAAATTAAAGATTACGTTAGTAAACTGTTCAGGTGTCTCAAACTACATGGACAACTGGGTTGCACGAACTTATCTTAGTTTTTGAAATTACTTATAATTTTAATTTTGTGGCCTTATGAATCATTTTTTATTTGAAATTCTTTTTACAAAATCAACTTTTGGCCAAAAAAGTAACATTCAAAAAGATTAATATTCATAAAAAAATCTTTGAAAAGGAGAGTGCCAAAAAAAAACCCAGAGTCGATAAGAAAAAAACATATATTGTTTGAAAGCGCATTGACTATAGGTATCAAATATGAAATTATTTTCTTTAAAAATTATCCCCGGGGC
The DNA here is from genome assembly GCA_949320155.1 of Melangyna quadrimaculata. NCBI lineage: Eukaryota > Metazoa > Arthropoda > Insecta > Diptera > Syrphidae > Melangyna > Melangyna quadrimaculata. The sequence goes on from OX439484.1 coordinate 189,341,799, forward strand.
TGGCTATGACAATTTATTTGTTTTTAATAGCAAAGTGTTCTTTCATGAATACAACATTGGTAAGGGCAGTATAGAAAAGAACAGGTATTGTTTAAAAAGCATACCTACATATCTACTCGGCACATGGTGATTCGCAAAAGTTTCGTAAAACAAAGTTTCTATTAAGACACTGCTTCGAAAACTATTTTAGGAAAAACCTGATTTTCTTAAGGCAATGCTCAAAAATACAAGGTTTGGAAAAACAAATTGTTAAAAGCGTGGCGGACGCTATATTTTTGTTTGGAATGTGAGGTAGCAACAGTATAGAAGGTACAGTAGGAAATATATGTGCCTTGAATGTTGCATTCTTTTAATGCGAAAATGTGTTAACAGTTAGAAATTGGTCAATATATCAAAAGTACTATTATCCAAGAAATTAATTAGCAAATTCCGAAATAAATTATGAAAAGAAAATATTTCGGAATTGTACCACTGCCGATAAAAAATGCTTAGTATTACTGATTTTGTTTTCATTTGGGAGCTTTAAAGTAACATATTTATGTAGTAACGAAAAGTAATTTCTTATTTATTCATTAGTATAACAGTATGCGAATAATTTATAAGTGCTTCTTAATTCTTACGCACATACTATTTCCTAAAACTGTTGTCCGGCATGCTTAGGTAGGTAACTATTTGTTTCCAAACTGTTGAGTAATAATCTTGTGTCTGCTGATTTTAGTGACTTTTGGTTAACCTATTTAATAACATGAATCAACCACAATATAAAGATGTGCCGCATTTTACTTTTTTTTACATGAAGAAACACTGTGTTTTTAAGAATTTTAAATTGTCATATCCAGTCCCGGGGATAACTTTTTAAGAAAATGATTCCATATTTGTCATCTACAATTAATGTCCTTTCAAACCATGTATGACTTTTCTTAATCGACTCTGGGTTTTTCGCCCATACATTTTTGGGCATTCTCCTTTATGTTTTTAAATTTGTTTCCAAAAATGTCTGTTATATTTTAAAGGGACCTATGAGGCCTGTAACACAATATGACAAATACCTTGCACCTACATATCAGAAAAGCCAAAGTAAGACCCCTTTCACACAAGGAAACTGAGTTGCCGGCGATTTTTAGTTTCTAGGCGAGAAGGGCGTAAAAGCAAGACAACAAATTTCCCCTCACACCCTTCTCGCCTACAAACTAGCCAGTTTCTGGCAACTCAGTTTCCTTGTGTGAAAGCCGTCTAACCAAGTATTTGTCACATTGTGACAAGTCTATGACGGTGTTCACATTGAACTAACTCTTCCGACTTTTTTTGACTTTTCCGAAATTTACTTCACTCCTACTTCCTAGATAGAAAGGGAGAAAAGTAGTAAATTTTTAAAAATTTTAAAAATTTGTGAATTTTTTTGACGTTCTCTTTTGTAAATTCGGAGGAGTCAGTCCAATGTGAACACCGTCTATGAACGATCATTCGTATAGACCTGTCGATTTGTGTTAGACTATTTTTGACTTCTATGAAATTTGTCTCACTCCCACTTGATAGTTAGAAAGTAGTAAATTTAAAAAAAAAAATTCAAAATTTGTGGATTTTGTTTGACGTTCTCTTTTGTAAATTCGGAGGACAAGGAGTCAGTCCAATGTGAACACCGTCATAGAAGTTTTAACCAGTTCAGTTTTCTGACAAGTACCTACTTATCATGTCCTGTTACAGGCCCTTTGAGTCTTTTTAAATTTTAGTTTCTAATTAAAAATTACCCATTAAAGCTACAAAACCAATTTTTGCGCAAGAATTTTATCGAAGAGTAACAGATTCATATATAAAAAAGGTTTTTTTAGAAAATGTTGATACCTGTGTTGGATACAACGTCTTATACTATTTTATGCAAGCTATAAAATCGGGACTTACACATAAATCTAGTTCCGGTCTAAAGCCTAGTACATACTTGTGAACCGTCTCGTGAACACATACAAATTTCGCTTTTTTGTTCACCCGTGAACGTGCTCGTGAAGCTGAGTGGGGAACAAAGTGGAGAGTTTCGTTCACGGGCAATTCACGAGCAAAAGGTTCGTGAACCCTTGGTTAAGCTTTGACAGTTGGATAAAAGAAAAATAAAATGTGTGTAATGTTTCAGTTTGTGGGCATTCCTCATCTATTTTCAGTTTGTTCTTTGCGTAGCGGTCTTTTAGAATGTGAAACAACTTGAAAAATTAAAGAAAAAATGCAATAATAGATTCTTTTATAATGTAGAAGGCATTTGATACATTGAAGTTTCAAACGTCAATTGTTCACGAGCGCATTCACAAGTGTGTACCAGTGATAAATGTCAAAAGTTCACTTTCTCCACAGGCGAATGTTCACTTCACGGGGAAGGTTGTACTAGGCTTTACATTAAAACTAAAATATTTTATTTACAAAATCAGGGTTTGTAAAATAAATTTGCATTTGATTACAAATTCAGACAAGAAAAACTATTCATTAGCCAAATGAATTGCGTTTTTCTATTTTTGTCAACTAACTAGTCTTGTTTAAGCGGAAAGTTGACAGTAAAATAAAACTGTTTGATCTACATGACGAGAAGATTCGTGTGCAGAAACGTAGGACAATCGTTGCTGCATAATGAATTTTTAACGTGCCTTTGAAAAAAATGCTAAATGGGTAGGAACAACCTTAAGGGCAATATTTACGGAGAGCTTTTAAGCTTAAGAAACTCATATCTTTTTATTTCAAACGTTTTTGAAAAAAATGTCGGGAAAGCCTTATTATAACTTTGTGTTGAGTGATTCAGACCACTCATACGTTTTAAGGCTCTCCCAAACCAACGCGAAACATTCGCTCTGCAGGGCGAATCATTCACAATAATAATAAAAATGACAAATAAACAACGCTTAATAACAACAAAAACTACCGTCGGCGAATCTTTCGCACTACGTACATTCAATTACGAAAACCAAATTTTCAATTCAATAATTTTTGTTCATATCATTTTTTGGTTAACATCGAGAAGCATTGCGGTTGTCAAATCGGAAACGTCAAAGTTCAACCAGTTCAACCTTTTTTCGGTCGTTTTTGAAAGATTGGGCGAGTGGTGTAAGAATATAGGGAGAAGGTAGTAAAAAAAGCACATTACAGAATCAACCTGCTCATTCTTGCCCTTGGTTGAACTTCGTGTAAATGTATGTAATAAATAATTATCCCTTCTTCGTGACAGATTTATTTTGACAGTTGTCTGATGGCAAAAATAATGAACATTTGTCACTCGTGTAAATGCTACTCAGGACCTTTGGTCATTTAAATTAAATATAAGCTGAATTGCAAGTCATGTATGTATAGTTAAGGGAAAAAGACTGTTTGGAAAGGATATTTAAACATCAAATTGAATATAGGAAAATTTTTCGCTTTTAAATTTAAATAACCTTTCAGATCGTGAAAGCCCCTGATTTTCTATTTTACAACCATTTTTAAGCTAAATGAATATAATACGACGTTAATGTGTGGAAGATTTGAACTCATTTCTTTAAGGTTAAATTTTCAAATACCATTACTTACATCATAAAGAATATCCATTTGTTGACGTGTCAAATAAACTCCATCGTCAAATGTTAAAGCCGTATCGTTGATCATGCGTGCGGCATGCGTTAGCCATACTTCAAAGAATCCCAACTTGATCAGAATCAATTGATCATCTTGAATGAAATCACAGAAGCCAGGTACACGTTTGGCAAACTCAACAACTCGTTGTACGCCTGGTGTTATGCGAGCGGCAAATTGCTGCCACAGCCAAATCTTTTGAAGTTCTCTCCTTTCTGTCAACGAAGCATTCTAAATAAAGAACAGAATAAAATGTTATTATTCATGATGTAACGAACAAATAACAAAAAAAAAAACACAAAAATACCTCATTGTCATCGTTGACTCCATTATGTGGCACAACAACGGGACGTCTCACCAATTCTCTGGTCTGTTCTTCTGTGTAGGTGCAGTACATTCGATGAGCCTGCGAAATGCACATAATGATATCGTAAACAGTTAGTTCGGTCGCCGGAGGTGGTATATCGGGTATATCCGCTGTGGATGCGGCCGACAATTGGGCCGCGCAAGCCAAATCTTGCGGTGATGCCACGGAACACATTTGTGGTGTTTGCGGTGTATTTGGTGTGCCGGGTGTACTGACACGATTGTTTTGATCGTCGGGCGTACCATTCAGTTCACGTGAACGCTTCGGTACTCGACCATATCGAACAGCTAAAAAAAATGGAACAAAATTAATAAAAGAACATTTTAACTATGTACATACATTTTTTTTTAAATGATTTTTCAGTTATTATTTAAATGCATCATAGAAATGAACCTCTTCCTCTGGTAAAGCCTTACGCAGCCCAAGCGAAATGAAAAATGTCTGTTCTCTCCACATCAGCAGCGAACACATACACCAAAAGGCTACGGAAAATATTTTTGGAGAGCTCTCTGTGAAAAAAGTGGAGACTTGACTCTAGTAATCTACTAAGATTTTCTATTTTCGCTATCGAACTGCGTACTGCTGAGCAAAACGAGAGAAACATTTTTCGTTTATGATTTCGTTGTGTCAATTTTTGTATGAAAACTTTCGTTCCACTTCAGCTGCGTTCTATGCTGAATACCAAAAGATTTAATAAATTAGAAAACGAGGTTGGGGCTGAACAATTCATACGTTATGTACCAAATGAATTTGGTTGGGGCTAGAGCCTGAAGGGAATTGGACAAAAAAACAAGTTCGGGGCTACGAATAATGAACATGTTTAATGCAACAATAATTTTTTTTTTTTATTAAGCTTGCACTAAAGGGGTTCTTACTACCCTTAAAATGTTTGAACACAGTGCGAGCGTTAGGAATATAGGGTAGGATTTAAGAGGAGATGCCTCTAGAACTCTAGAGACTGACAAATTCCAAAGTTGGGGCTAAGGCCCAAAGAGATAATTAAAAAGATGGGTCAGCGCTGAACAATCAACATGTCAAATGCAACAACAATTTACCCTAAAAACTTAGCGTATTTAACAAAATATATGTAATTTGGACTATAACTTTAAAAACGAGGCGTTAATTTGAGTGTAATTGTTTAATACAAGAGGAATTGTTTCTTACGGCCAGCCAAGGCTTATAGAGAATCTTGGGGCTTATATTTCTAACGTCGAAGTAAATTATACATACAAAAAATTTTTTGACTTAGCAATCACATACAAGATTTCTAGTCAAGGTGCCAAATTGCACAAGCGTGAGTTTTTCTGTGCGCTCAGAAAATCATGCAGATGAAAATGAATTACTGCAATCCCTCTAGACTCTAGAGTGACGTGCAAATTTATCGACATATTATTTGAGCATGAATATAAATTGTTTGCAGCGTATAAACGAAAATTAATTCACAATTGCAGAATTAGGCCGCATGCAATTTTTAAGAGCAGCTTTATCTTATGTCCCACTAAGAGTCTTGAAGTTTTGACATTTTATTTTTGAATCGGCAAAGTATTGTTTTCTTTACTTTCCAGTGACAGTTCGAACAATACAGCTACATACACGGAGAGAAAAACACTTTAAACTCCTGATCAAACCACTTTAAAATTAAAAGCTTAAATGTATTAAAGACAACCAATAGTGAACGTACTTCAATTAAAACTTACACTTTAAACTTTTTTTAGCTTTAACGCAAATCGTTTTAAACTTAAAAGTAAACACTTTAAAATTAAAAATTGCACTTTTAAAGGCCATTTAAAAGTATTCAATGATTCAATCTGAAATTTAAAATGTTTTCAAAGTTTAAACATTAAAAATGTATTTAAAAGTTTCAAACCAATTTTAAAACGTTGACTATTAAATTAAGAGTAGATATGTTTAAAGATCTCACTTTTAAATTCGATTTAAAATGGCTTACTTTAAAATTTAAATGGAACAGTTTTAAAATAAATTGGAAAATTTTCACTTTAAAGTTCTAGCTAACCAAAGTCAAGTACAAGTTCTACTCGAATTTGGTACTATTTAATACTTATACTTTTAAGTAATTTTAATTGAGGCAAATGTTAACCATATAAAATATAAAAATTAAATTAATTAATCAATTTTCAAAATTTAATTTAAAAATTAAATAATTTCGTATTAAATTTTAAAATTATTATGTTTGAGTGCAAATTAAAAGAGATTTCTTTTAATTTTAAAGCTAAAGGTTTAAAAACAGACACGTTTCCTTTAAACTAAAGCATTTTTTTTTATTTTTGGACATGAAACACTTTAGATTTTGCACAATATAAATTCAAATATGCGAACTTTTGATGTCAAAGCGCACTTTTTTTCTCAGTGAACTACATTATGTACCTCTACTAGTTGATTTGGCTAATTCACGAAAATTAGATCTCCAGAGGGTTCATACTGAAAAAGCACATATGAGGTTTTGCCAGTGAGACCTCTTAGATATCATTTTCATTTTTGTCTCAAACTGGATCTCCAAGCCCCCTCCCAGCCAAAACCTAGATCCGCTACTGCGACAATAGTTCGACTCTTTTTAATTATTCTTTTTGGTTCATCACTAACATTTCTTATTTATGATTGGAAAACAGGCGATGCTAGGTAAATTATTATTAATTCATCTTCTTCTACCTTATATGGTCTAAAGAGTATGAATAAAAAGTATGAACAAGTCTAATCTTTAACAGCACAGAAAGCGGCTCTCATAAACGCGCACTACACTTGGGCTTACTTCACTTCAACTTCATCTTCAATATAGAAAACCACAAACGAGCCAGAGCAGCACTCAAGTTGCAAATCGCAGCAATTTTAATGAGTCCGATCGGATTCAATGCAGGCGTGTTATTTATCAGCAGACATTATGAATTCAATCAGATCAATCATTCAAAGCACTTTGTCAGAACTTATATGATGAATACTGAGAAATTTATTAATCTTCGGTTTGGAAAAAGAACTAAATACAGTTGTTGATGGGCTAAGGAAATTTCATACTAGCACAAAAATTAACTAACATCAAAAAATATTATAACTTGTTATAAGTGATAATACAACATTTACTGCCAGTTGCCAGTTTAAAATGAAAACAGTTATCTTCTGCATCACCAGAGAAAACTAGCACTTGTGGAACTGGGTCTCAGAGGTGTAAAATAGCGATGTTTTATTTTTGTTTGTTAATCGTGAACACACCTTTTCTAATTTAATCATTACTGACAGAGAATGACAGCAGCCAAACTGTAAACGACGCGACACCAGCCAATTTTTACACCATTGTTTTTGCAATAGCGTTAGGGTACCTTCGCAAAAGTGCAAAACTGTTGCAAGATTTTAGTCAGTGAAAGTTGTCCAAGAAATGTTTGCACTGTTACACTTTTGCAATGACACTAGAGCAGTTGCATCGGATCGTGAATAAGTACCCTGGATTTTATTTTTCGCTGTATAGCTTTCGCTCCGTGATATTAACATTGAAGGTTTTGAATGAACAACAACCACTTGTGTTAGCTACATTAGGCTGGAATTATTGCAATTTCATGTCTGCCAAACCAATCATTAGATTTATTTTAGTGGTGCTTAGTCTATAGTTCCAATTTTTTAAATTATTTTGCCGTCAACTGGAGTTGAACCTAGACCAAGCTACCTCAGAGGCCGTTGAACTACGCATTAGGCGTTTTTCTTTTTTAGTTCAGATCAGAGCCTGAACTGTCAAACAAAAAATTGTGTTTCTTTTTTACCTCTGAACGTTCAGAGCTTCAAATTTTTGTTTCTTTTTTCGTTCTGAACGTGCTCTGATCTTGTTCAGAGCGCGCTCTATGAGCTCAGAATAGAATAACTGAGCAGACCGAGTTAAGTGCTGAACACAAGCATTTGATAGGTGAAATTGAAAAAAAGTGACAGCTTAGTGTTCAGGTGTGTTTCAAAAATAATTCTGAGCACTCAGAACCAGAACACACTTTGTTCAGAGGATGTTCAGAGCATGCTCGATATGCTCGGACTCTGTTCAGAACTCTTTTCTGAGCTAAAGAAGAAAAACGCCTATTGCACCACCGAGGTCACCTCGTGCCCATCCTAATGAAGGTTTTTTCATTTGCGATTGCATTTGGACAACTAGCATTGTGGTTGTTGTTCATTCAATACTGTAATATATTTAGATACCCCAAATTTCAAGTATTTCGCAATTGCCATTGACTCTCTATAAATATAAATTCCTGACATGCAACCTCAATATGTAGCTTGTTGCTTACCAAGCTTTAGATTGCTCTATCCATTTACTTTAATTCAGCTTTCAAAATTCATAGGTACCTACTTAAATGTTTACATTTGAAAAAAAATATAAAAATAAAAATAATTTTTTCTTCTTAGGGGCACCGACCTACTTCCTCATTCTATATAATTCTCTCATTTGAATATCTAAATGCATAAACAAACAGTTCACTGTTCTGTTATCTCATTATTCTTTCAGTAAACAGTTAAGCATCACTATACCCACTCTATACTACATACACTGTACACACAGTGTGATATAAATTAACCCAGTTCAGTCAATCTTTATACAAAACGGGGTCATTCCACCCGCTGGGCAATGTGGTTTAGCTTTGGACCATTGTCGATTTTGTGTATTTAAAGCGTTGCTATCTTTCACATTGGAATTCTTTCCTTCCATTAATAAAAAATTAAATACAAAAAAAAAAAATAACTACCAAACAAAACACAATAATGTACATTTTTATCTTTAGTATGGAAAAAAAAAAGTACAAACAATTATTATTATTATTATATCGATGAAAGAACTCATTGACCTTATGAATCCAATGACGGCAACGTCGAAGTCGAGTGACGACGACTAAGGCCAGTTGCGGTCATTCTTTTTTTTATTTAAATATTTGTTGTTGGAGTTTGGGTATAATTTTTTTGGTCAGCAGCGCCAGCCTCATGGTAGCTTGTGCTTTTTTAGGCGTGTTCATTGACTTAAAAGGGAACAACGAGAACAATAGCTCTTTACCAAACCAATAACAAAAGTTCAAACAAATAAAATGTGTATACAATAGTTAACCGTTTTAAAAGCAAATTCACTTAAAATTCTGCGTCATTCTTTTTTTGTATTTAAATTTGCTGATTTAATAGACTTTCTTATAGGTATATTGAAATTCTAATTGTTTGCAAAAAATCGGGATGGGAAGATAGAATAGGAAACAGTGAATTAAAAAAGAACTGTATAGTTTTATACATTTTAAGAACAAACGAAAATTTGGGAGTGACTTTCCTTAATTAATTCAATAGATTAATTGCTTCGAATTGGTGAAGAGGCGTGTAGAAAAATAGGAAAGGTCTTTATTTAGTTTACGTAACTTTTAAAGTTTACTCCTATTAACGCGGGATCTTACAAAACAACAGACATAGCACAGTTTTGGTTAGTTTAAAACGGCTATTGTAAGAGTATAATAGTTTTTTAAAGGACTGTGAGCTCTAGTTAGCTCTTCGAATTTGACGAGTTAGCTCGGGTTAAACTTTTAATCTCGATACTCAAAAACTAGACCTAGGTAGGTAGGTGAGATGGCGGTCACAAGCATCCTTGCTCGATGACCCAATTAACGCTGTAATGCGCCGTTTTGATACCATAACTCGTTTGACCTGTGGGTAAAAAAACATTTTTAAAGAAAAAGAGGGTATTTGGTGATAGATCTCCCAACGGATCATCGCCTACGCCCGAGTTCAGCTGCAGTATGCTACGCTAAGCAATTTGCTGATTTGCCCGGGACGCATACGATCTGATCCCTTAGGGTGATCGTCTAGTCGCACACTCGGATATGGTAATCTCTGTACACCTCCGTCTGTTTGCACAACATGACTTGTGGTTACCAGAGAAAGTACCACCCGCCTGTATGACCAGACGCTTTTATTGGATTTAGACATGAGATGATACTTATTAAGGATTTGGACATAGGAAAAACACCCGATAGGACCAAAGTTCGCAACTAAAAACCATCTACACTGTGCCAACTAGGCAACTTGTTGACTGGTATTGAAGCGAAGGTTGGCACAACCGTGTGATCCTCCGGTCCTCGTGCACCATGAGCCACCTTCAAAAACCAGTAGTCTGCTAACTCACAGTCATAGGAGTTTGGGGAAGAAAATGGTGCAAAAGGAAACCGAAGTTAATTCTAGATGCATTGAAACATTCTTGAACTTGAAAATAGGAAAACACTCAAAAGGGTCGAAGTCCGCAACTAAGACCCATCTACACTGTGCCACCTAGGCACTTGTTGGCTGGTATTGAAGCGGAGATCGGCCCAATTGTGTGATCGTCCGGTCCTCGTGCACCATGAGCCACCTTCAAAAACCGTTAGTCTGCTAGCTCGCAGTCATAGGAGTTTGGGGAAGAAGACGGTGCAAGAGGAACCGAAGTAAATCCTAGATCCATTTCGTCGCGTTGAGGAAAGAAGTCAAATCTTTGATCTTCGTTCCGGAGAGTTCGTTAAGGTCGTCAAAAAAGGGCTTCCCAAAAGATTGTTGCCTCATTCTGGCCAAAGCGGGACATTTACAGAAGAAATGAAAGACTGTTTCCTTTTCCTGCTGGTCTCCACAACTAGACCTAAAAATTATAAATTTAAAATCTTTTAAAATCATCATGTGAACTTAAAATTGAAACTTTAAAAAAAACTACTCAAGATAAAAATAAGTTTATGAAAAAATACAGACAGATTTTTTTTTTAAATTCTGTTTGACCTAAATTCTGTTTTATTCATTTATTTTTTTTTTTTGAAAGACTGTATGATCAAAATTATGTGTTTCAGAATTGTGTATATCCAAATTTCTGGATATCCAAAACGCTGTAGATGGAAAATTCTGTTTTTCAAAGGAGAATGGGCAAAACTATATGGGACCTGGTCTACCTACTTCCCAGAAACGAGACCTATGAAAATGATAAGGTACTATATGGAGGTACCAATGTACGAGTATTTTATTTTTGTCCTAAACAATGGGAGTTGGCTAAGACAAGTGACCAAAAAAGTAAGAAAAACACTTTGCAATTTCGAATAAACATAGACGAATTGTTTTATATGCCTAAACCATATTCAAAAATGATGCTCTTCAACTAAACTATATCTAAATTGTGGGCACTAGACGCACAATTATTCCCACTAATTAAATTCGCTAAATCGAATAAAAAGTAGAATTTTCACAACAATGCTAAGAACACGCAAGTACAATAAAATATTAGGTGCATTTATATTTTTGCAATAACTTATTCAAGAACGATGTTCAAATTTAGTGGAACAATCATTTTTTTTCATTTTCTTGTATTCATTTCTAAAATTATTTTTAAATAAATTAAAACTTTGAAGCTGCTAATTAATATGGCCTTCTCTAGCTTTAATAATTTGTTGAACTCAGTTAGTATCAATCTAATTAGGTTTTCTCAACTTAAGCATCATAGAACGGCAACTACATTATGTAATAACAGTTGTCAGCTGTCATCTAAATGTTAGTGCTTTAATCCATCGTTTTTGATGAGTCACAAAACAAGGACCATACCAAAACTGAAACTGTTTGCAGATTTTAGATTTTTTAGATTAATTTGATTTTATTGAATTATTCCTCTTCATATAAAATTATAGTTTATACACAAATCTTTTTAGCATGACCTGTTGCCGTCTGCCAGATTGACAATTTGAACAAAATCTTTCTTTATCTTGTATAATAAGCTATCATAAAATAAATTGAATTATCAAATTAAAAAAAAATGCCATTTATATTTTAAAAGTTTAAACAACAGCAGGTACTTAAGCAGGATTGTACTTCAAAAGCTCTTGCAGTATTCGTAAAGTCTTGAAACATCCATCTCATTCAGCTGCACAAGAACTTGATCCTCCGATAAGAAATCTCTTCAAAAAATGCACCTTCTAGTTTCTCTAAAAGCTGGGCACCTTCCAACGAAGTGAATAACATCTTCCCGTTCATTCAAGTTGCATATACTACACTCTAATGGTAACTTAGCCCCTGTGGGGAATGTAGTTCAAGTGAAGTAATTCACTCCGTAGCCTGACCATTGTCGAAATCATGTGCACACTGTTTGTATCCCGGAAGTAATTTTTATCGGACAGATTGTGGTTAAGCCTACTGTAGATTGATCTGAACAAGGAACCGGAAGCTTCCGTTATATATTCTTCTCTACACCGCTCATCTACTTTTTCTATTATTCCATACAGATGACTTTTACTGCCCATGGAATCATCAACATTAATATTCAAACTTATACCACATCCTTGCGCAAGTCCCCACCACTCTCCGTACCAGCTATTTTTTTCTCGTATAGCTTTGAGGGCCACTTTTCTAGAAAGCCGTGATTCAGGCATCTTGAAGACTTTAAGCAAATAGTCCGCTTGCAGCTTAAGCGTTTTTATGAAAAGAGGTGACATTCCCGTTTCAAGCATAATGACGTAGTTTGGCGTGTTCGGTGGCAGATGAAAAATCCTCTTCACATAGAGCCTTAACAGTTTCTCAACAGTATCGAATTTCTTACATCCCCAAACCTGTGATCCATACAAAAGAATAGATCCTGACACCGCCTCAAACACCTTTAATTTTCTGCTATGCAGTATGGATTTATTCATAAAACAATTTTTCTAGGTAATATTAATAGCAGTTTTTGCCTTCTGCAGCTTTTCCTTGAAATGTTGATCCATACTTAAGTTTTTTGAAAAATATACGCCTAGATATTTGTATTCATTCACTCTCTATATACTTTCTCCATTCAAGGTCCTTTTTTCATTAGATGCAGATCTCTCAGCCCCTCTTCTAAAAACCATTTCCTTGGACTTTTCTATGTTGACTATGAGGTTCCATAGCCGACAGTAATCATACACTCTGTTGATCATGAGCTGTAAAGTTTCGGGGGAGTACGCAAATAAGACTACATCATCCGCAAAGAACAGTGCCTTAATATTCACTCCTGCAAAGTCCACTCCACTGGGAAGATAATCAATTAAGTCATCTATGAAGAGGGCAAATAGGGTCGGGCTTAATTTATATCCCTGTCTTACTCCAGCAGTTGTGTCGAACCAATCAGAATAATCTTCTCCGTTCCAAACTGCAGCTTGTGTTCCTCTATACAAGTTTTCCAGCACACGTCCAAACTTCTGCGGTAAACCTAGGCCGTATAATTGGAAAAATAAAGCCCCTTGGTCAATAGTATCGAACGCAGCCTTGAAGTCAATGAAAAACACTTACGGCCAAAGAAATTAGAACTCATTTGAGTTCTAACTCATTTCTTCACCAAGTTCTAAGGCAAAATAATTCCGATTTAAGTCTTAGTTTGAGTTAGAACTTTGTTATATTTGGACCCTCAAATTTGAGAGTTTAGCAACTTAGAACTCGGTTTAAAAATATTTTCATTTCTTCAAAACACTTGATATTGTTCGAAATTTAAGCTTGTAACATTAAAAAGGAATGCAATTTAAATGAATTAGGGACAAGTTGGCAAGTACCTACACAAGTACCATTATCGTGCAATGTTCAATGTTAAATTCCAAGAAAATTAATCGCGTGAATTTAAGGTGAATACATTCATTAGTTTGGGTTGTACAGTTCGAAGTTGATAAAATAGATGTAATTTTGAAACATATTCAAAGATTGCGCAGCAGTGTATGGTTTATGCAAAACTCATTGCAAAACCAGCACCTGTGCAATGCAATTACATATTATGTTTATTTATGCGAGCTCGCTGAATATCAGTGCTGCTGGTATCCTACTGAAGGTGGCGAAGCATATTTGACATCGCACCTACTATAAGTTGCATACACAAGAAGTGCATCTACTAGGTATATTTTAAAAATTTAATTTGTTTTTTAATGCGTTGACAAACTTTTGTTTTTCAGCGCTTGATAAGATCTTGCAAATGGTTGCATCTCGCGACACACTTAACTTGCACCTGAGACACGCACACGATTTGTTGAAGGATGCTTCATCTAACGAAACATTGTTTATTTAATTGAAATAAAAAGATTTCAAATTTTGTTGCATCTCATTGGTGTTATGTTTTTTATTTGAGTGGTGGTTTTAAATTTTCATTTGGTGGTTTTTGCATGTTTTGATTTTTGAGCTTATTTTTTTACTTAAAAGGAAAGGAAGCCGAAACATAAAGGTTGCATATGCAAACTGCATCAAAATGAAAGGTACTATTTTTACTTATATCCATGTTCCAAAAAGATTTCCGCAAAATCATGCATTACCCATCACACACTTAATTTTTGTCCCAAAAATGTTAACTTTGATGCACTTTGCATATGTTCACTTAATATATGGAGCTCCCGGCCCTAATAACATTTTTGTACACCATACTCAAAAATCATAACACAAATAGTAACGCAGAATCACACAAATCCAATTTTTAAATACCGAAAATAAAAAAAATGTCACAAAATTCAAAAATGTGGTATTTATTTCAAATGAATAGACAGCATAACAGAAATATAAAATGCCAAAAAACGTTACCGCCAAAGCAAAACTGAAAGATATTGTTAAATTTGTCAATAGAATGTCAGAAATTTGTGTCAAAACAATCTACCGGGTGCTACGAAAAATTTAAAAAACACGTTAGAACTCAGTTTCACTAAACCGAGATCTATAGTTCTAAAACTCAATAATGATTTTAGACCGAGTTTAAGGGAAATGATTTGAAGTGAAGAAATGCTCGAGTTCTAAATAATTTAAAAACTGAGTTTCAAAAATAAACCGAGAATTACTAGATCGAGTTTTAAATTGATTTTAGAACTTTGTCAAGAAATTGGCCGTTGCAGTTTTTTCCCCCTTATAAGAAAGTTCTCTGCTATACTTCTCAAAACGAAAATGTTGTCTATTGTTGAGTATCCCGATCTGAAACTGTTTGTATTAATGACCTTCTTAACTTTTAAAGAGAAGTCATTATCGCCTCAACAAAGACTAAAAGGTCCAGTACAGTTAAAAATAAAATTCAAAAGAATGTTCCACTTTGGGGTATACCTGCGTATTATTTTATTGAACTTTTAATACTTTACAAATTGTGTTCTTATATTAATACACATACATACATAGAGTACAAAAAAAATCCTTTTGTATTTTGTGTTCATTTTGTATTTAACAACAAAATCTTTTCATAATTTTCTTCATACATAATTTTTGGCTACCAGAATTTTGAATTACAGTATTTTTAAATACTGTTTTTTTTTAACAGAATTTTAAACTTACAGCATTTCGACTCGAAACTACTCAAAAACTCTATTTTGGAAATTGCTTGTGTTAATAATACAAACATTACTGTTCACTGGTCTAATTGACCTTAAATTTTGTTGGTTTATTCAGTACATTAAAAACTGTCTGCTAAACTAGAATTATTTTGATGTCTAGTTTAGAAAGCTTAAAAAGTTAAAATGTTGAAAAATATCGAAAACCGTAACTAAATATATAAATTTGTGAACAAAATGTAAAATTAAACTTTGACTTACATAAAAAATTTCATTAAGTGCCTAAAGGAAACTGTGTTCCACTGTAGATTTTCGGTCATAAGAAATTAAGAATATTGTTGAAATTTGAACTGTTATAGAGGATAATGAAAATACATACTAAAAAAGAAATGCGTCATTAAAATTTTTCGAAAAATAAAAGAAGATTTCATTCCTCTTCTAGTTATTTTCTATGGAAGTCCTGAAGATGGAACATGGAAGTGTATGGGAAATCAAAATCGCAGAAGCTATGGATAGGCTTTCGGCTTCTGAATTCCGGTCACAGTTGATCACTATGACGGACAAATCTTTAGAAAATAAAAATGAACATAATGAAGACTCAGCACCACACAAGGACCTCTGATATCGGGTTGGCACTGGTGATGAAATATAGCTTAACTTCAGCCAAAAATTACTTGGTGATAGAACACTTAAATTGTTGTTTCATTCAAATTTGCAATGTTATTTGTTGTCTTCAGCGTGACTGTGTTGTACAAAAATCCTCTTTAATATCACCTTCTATTACATAAAAAAATAGAGTTGGCTAAAAGAAGTAGGAGGACCAGGAGCACAACCCCTTCGGAAAAGTAGTGTATTAACTAGAGTAATAATTTTACTTAGGATCATCCAATAATAATCACATTATTTAAGTATGTGTGGTGCCTTATATACATGTATTTTTTTTTTTTTACTTTTTTTTTCAGAATTATTATAATAATGCAAACATATAAAACTGTGCATCGAACTCATTTATAGTTTTTTTATTTGCTTGATTCTGTTGTATTGAATAATAAATTATCGGAGCTCATAAATTTAATAAGTAATTCCAAATGATTTTTAATCATTTAAAAATGAATAGAAATTAAATTGATATTTTGTCCATGTATGTACGTACTTGTATATACATACATATGTGTACTTAACTTATGAATATACAAATATACAGAGTGTTCGGTAAATAATGGATAACCTTGCGGCTGGTTAGGAAGCTTTAAGGCCTGTTTATGGTATGGACTAATCGAATTTTATAATAGCACACAAAATAACTAAGACCAAAAAAATATTACAACTTATAAAATTTACTGCCAGTTGACAATGAAAAAGGGTTGGGTACGATATCTCGCTTTTTATAATCCCGTTTTTTTATAATCCCGCTTTTTTATAATCCCGCTTTTTATTATACCGTTTCTTACAATCCCGTTTATTATAATCCCGTTTCTTATTATCCCGCTTTTGCAATCAAAACTTGTTGTTTTATTTTAAAAAAATCGCAAAAGCGGAATAATAATAAACTTTAAATTAAGGGAAACAAAGAGAGATTTCGAAACAAAAAATGAAATTCTAAACAATTGAGGATATATTATATTTTTTATTAGCATCATGCTGTTAGTTCAATTGAATATTGTAGGTGATACGACGCAAAAATCCTGTTTTACTCATTTTGTTTGCACCACAATTGTTTCTTTGGCTCGATCGGCAATCATTTTTAACAACCCAGCGCTTTTTTGTTCAACTAAAACCTAAATGCTAGGTTTCCACTTGTCATTTGAAAGACCGAAATTCACGCACTTTGACAAGACAGGGTGTCTAGTACCAACTAGAAATCCAAAGAAAATAGTAGTAGACCCGCCCTGTCTTGTCAAACTGTGTCTTTCAATGACAAATGGAAACCTAGTATAAGTGTGCAATGCCATGCCTAGTCATTATTTTGGGTTCGCGGAAACTGTTTTTCGGCACTATCGTACACAGACCAAAAGTTATAAGATTATTGCACTTGTTCTACTTGTTTGTTTTGACCCACTGTGCAAAACTTAGTTCTTCTTTGTCATCATTCAAACTATTTTGCAACGAGTCATAATAGGAAGAGACTTCTTCAGGTGGTACAAAAGCCAAACTTTTCACCATTCGAATCTTTAGAGAGAAATCGTTGCAGTTTATAAGATCTTGGATAAAATTTGAAAAGTATAAAACGTGGAAAAAACCCACCATGAAATCAATGAAAAAATGAAAATTAAAAAAAAAAACGGTCTTAGCGGGATATAAGGCGGTATTTTAAAAAGCGGGATTATAATGCAATAATAAAACAGTATTTAAAAAAAACGGGATTTTAGAAGGCAGTGTTTTAAAACTTTTTTGGCGGGATTTTTGAAAAACGGGATTTTAAAAAGGGGGATTCCGATACGTTCCCAACAAAAAATTGTCTTATGCATCACAGAGAAAACTAGGACTTATGGAACTGGGTCTCAATCTCAGCTTATTGCATATTGTTTTCCATTTCTTTTCAACAAACGTTAATGAAAAGACAAATATATTTTAAACAATATAAAAATAACAGCTTTATCCCAAAATTCGTTAAAAATAAAACAAATTCACAATACCGTAATATATGTAGCTTAAATTTCAAGGATTTCACAATTGCCATTGAATCTATAATAAATAAATAAAATAAATTGGGTGGCGCAATGGCTCGTGAAGAACCAGGGCCTAGTGACTAATAACTCGCAACCATTGCTGTGTGCGCGTGTCGACAGGCAGGGAAGGGATCTACAATTTTATGCCGAATCAAAACGGCTAGACGAGAAACACTTATTCATGACAAGTGATACTCTTGGAGGATTTGTCAAGTACTCGGAAGAGGCAGTAGCCCTGCAAAAAAACTTTTTAGTTTTTAGGTGGACGAGGCTGGAAAGTGAACCCTGACCTCGCCATTGACTCTATCTAGGCATAAATTCCTGACATGCAACCTCAATATGTCGCTTGTTGCTTACCAAGTTTTAGATTGCTCTGTCCATTCACTTTATTTCAGCTATAAAATTCATACCAGAACAAAATATAAACAACCTAGCTGACCCGGCGAACTTCGTTCCGCCTAAATTCATTTATGTAAAGAAAATAATAATTCCGAACATGCACAATGCTGTAATTCGGCCAATTAAAATTCTTTATTCTAAATTTTTATTAAATACAATAAAAATAACTAAATTAACAATGTCGATGCTGAAGAGCTTTATGGTACACACGGTAGGTTTGCCGATACGTTAGGAATTGACCATGTGGTAAATATGGGAATTCAAAATTGATGCCACAAACATCCAGCGATTGTCCTTGCGAGTTATTGGTTGTCATAGCAAAAGCGAAACGCACTGGAAATTTAAGACGCTTAAATACGAATGGCAAATCGTTCGAATTAAGCGGAATCCGTGGAATGAGAACATCTTCGCCTTCGAATTTTCCACTCAAAATCGTGATTTGATGCACTTTACAATCAAACGCGTTCCGTTACAAAGTTTTGGTGAATTGAAGTTGCGCAGCAAAATTATAACTGAGCCGATTTTCAATTTTAAATTTTATTTGACCGCACGCAATAGCAAATACAATTCAATTTCAGTGACGAAAAGAAAAGGACACCTCATTTTCTTTCCTTAGGCCATCACGAATCCATCAACCCCAAAATCTTGAAAGTCAAACGATGTTCCGCGATTACCAATTTTCCTGAAAATTGTTGAGTATTTTCCTCCAGTATCCTATATGCCCTTCCTGGGGCAAATACGAATTTACCAAGCCCGAAATCGTGAAAATCAAAGTAACCGTTCTCGAGTTATGCATTTAAAAGCGGATGTTCCCGGATTTTCAATTTTTCTTGAAATTTTTCTGGATTTTCTTCCAGTTTCCTATGTCCTTCCTTGAGCTAATACGAATTTATCAAGCTCTAAGTCGTATTAATCAAAGTTATGCATTATAAACTGGATTTCCAATTTTCCTGGAATATTTCAGGGATTTTCCTCCAATATCCCATATGTCTTTCCTCGAGCCAATACGAATCCATCAAGCCCTTAATTGTGAAAATCGAAGAAACCGTTCTCGAGATATGCACTAAAAAGAGGATGATCTCTGATTTCCAATTTTACTGAAAATTTGTGAGGATTTTTGTATAGTGTCCTATGTCCTTCCTTGAGCCAGTACGTTTTCATCAAGCCCAAAATCGTGAAAATCGAACGGACGTCATTTCTCTTTTATATATATAAGAATATTAAAAATGTTTAATGAAACAACAACAACTTAAGTGTTCTAAGACCAAGTTATTTTTTGACTGAAGCTATAACTATTTCACGAGTGCGAACCCGTTAAAAAATATTAACCATGTAATTTTTATAAAAGCATTTTTTTTTGTTTTTTCAAATTAAAAAAATGTTAAATTATACAACACATTTGTCTATTCTCTATTCTGATAAAAAGAAAAATCATAACGCAGAGACCACGAGGTAAATATTATTTTATATTTTATGTTTCTAAAAGGTATTAATTCCTGCTATAAACGGCTGCATTGTTATCCATTATTTAAAATAAAATTGCATTAATTTTTCCATTATAATGCAAATAAACTAAACTTACATATCCATTGTTTACGGGACACCCTGTATAAATTGATTGCAAATTGCCAAACATGATTACTTAAATGTTTTTTTTTTTTTAACAAATTTTATTATTCAATCAAACATTTAATTGAAATGTTATGGTTTTAGTTTCATAATAATTGTGTGATTGCATCCATAAGTTGGAATACAATAAATCCTTTTAAGGAAACCAATATAAGTATAATTGTTTCTTGACATTTTTTTTTATAGAAACGACCTTACGAATGACTGAACGAATGGCATATAGTTAAAATTATAATTATTATGTAGATGATAAAACAGATTATTGCAATGAATGAAATGTTTTTCGACATAGCCAAGTTTCAAAATGCTTTTATTTTTTCGAGGTAGAAACGAACATTATTCAAGATGCCATAATTTAATTTAATTAAAAAGTACAAGTGACCTCAACTCCAGAAATAATTGTGTTCCACCCAGGTATAACAGTGGGCTCTTCAGTCAGTCTGTTATACCCTATTAAGACCCAAATTTTTGGTGGATGTTTAATCAAATTCTCCCAGAATAATAAAATTCACAGTATCTTCTTGCTGTGATTTTTATAAGAGATGGTAAACATCGACCAAAATGTGTGTCTTAGTAGGGTATAACAGACTGACTGAAGAGCCCACTGTTATACCTGTATACCTGGGCGAAACACAATTATTTCTGGAATTGAGGTCAACTGTACTTTTTAATTGAATTATATTCATTCACTCCACTTAAAACAGAAGTAATTTCTTCATCTTCTTATAATAATTTAATTTATTAAATGAAATCACTTAGGGCTAGTTTTTTGCAGTTAAGTTCGAGTTAACTTAACAAATTTAGTGATTCAACTGTGGATTAACTTCATAAAATTCTTTTGACATTTTATCTTCCGTGTTTTTAAGACATTCAACGCCGGCGCATTTTTATAAGAAAAAGTATAAAATACCTCAAAAGTATATAAACCTCAATAAAACAAAGTATAACAATATCTTCAACGTCATATACGCCAACTAACAGCTGTACAAATGTAAATACATAACTTCAAAAGCAAACAAAAAAAAAAAAAAACAATTATTGAAAAAATTAAGAAAAATAACTACAATAAGAAATATAATAATCATACTATCACCAGTCACCACACACAACGAAATGACATTGAAAAGCGAAATTAAATTAATTTGCGAGGCACGTACATTATTGATAGTTGATCCTAATAACGTGTGTGTGGGTGATTACCCTTCTGATGGTAATTCAAAGCCCCCCAGGGAAAAAAAAACCCGAAGATTGTTGCAAAAAATCAAAACTGAATGAATGGAATATTAAAAAAAAAAAATATTAAAAAGACATATCGGAAGCATAATCATCTGAAGATACTTTTCATTTCTACCACTTCGTTTATTTACGTAGTTTCTTTATCTTTTTATTATTACTTATATCTTCCAGTGAGATATTATTTTTTATGATCTCTTCTTACTTTATATTTTGTTTTTG
Source organism: Melangyna quadrimaculata (assembly GCA_949320155.1). Lineage (NCBI taxonomy): Eukaryota > Metazoa > Arthropoda > Insecta > Diptera > Syrphidae > Melangyna > Melangyna quadrimaculata. The sequence continues at coordinate 189,363,152 of OX439484.1, forward strand.
GTTTAATTTTTTTATCATTATTAATAGCTCTTTTTTCGAGATGCGAGAGTTTGATGACCTGGTGATTGCTTAAACGGCCTCGAATGTGATCAGCTTCCGACAAACGCCCACCACATACACTTGTATCTTGTCACAAACAACAAAAAAAATTAGATAAATAATTGGGCACACCACGTGCTTATTGTTTCATAGGCTTAGCTAAGTAAATATCTCTTAAGTGGATGACTAAACACTGATGGGAGTGTACAGTTTAGTTGTGTTGTATTTAGTATTATTAATATAATATTTATTTGTTTCATTGCTTGAAAACGGTAATACTTTTAAGTAACACTGTGCTACTTCCAAAAACCGACAGAAGGCATTCATACGCAGCAAAGATAATAATTCAGGTAGCATACCTGTTTTCAATGGTAATATTAATTTTTCTGGATTTTGCCCAGAAAAGAATCAAATTCGACGAGTCTCAAGAGGTCCTATGCCGCCCGCATCAAGTGTTGCAAACTAGTGGCAACATTGTCATAAAGCCATCAGAGCCATCTGACGTGCTGGGTTTCACTCAACCACCAAAACGAAACCCATGGTTTGACGACGTGTGCCGACAAACACATGCAGCAAAGCAGGAGGCATTAAAGCTTTACAGAAGGACCGGCGGCGGCGCGCGTCTCATAAAGAAAAAGAAGGAGCATGAGAAGCACGCGATTGATGGATGTCATAATAGGAATGATGTTCGAAAGTTTTACCAAAAGGTAAAAAAAGCTCTCAGTTCTATAAAGAGGTCCGAACCGGAGCCTGCAACGACGATCAAGGGAACATCGTAGTGGGTTCGCATTCGATGCTGAGAATATGGAAGGAAATTTTCTGCAGACTGTACATTACGATGAAGACAAATCTAATTCCGTCAGGCACATTTACCACTCAACCTAGATGATACAGGTCAAATAATTCCATCTACCCGACCTCGACGAAGTTAAGATAGCAATATTTAAGCTTAATTTCAAATAATCTGACGGCCTATGCTCCCGAGCTATTCAAAGCAGCAGTTGATGACTTGGTTAGGAGTATGTACAAGCTCAACTGTAAAATATGGTTGGAGGAAAGCATGCCCGATGAATATGAAACACCAGCATTGTTTGCCCAATCCTCAAGAAAGCAGTTCCCCTAATCTACGCCAATTACACAGGAATCTATATCCTTAACATAGCCTACAAGATCTTCTCTGCCGTGTAATGTGAACGCCTGAAGCCGTTCGTCAACAACTTGATAGGTCCATATCCAGTGTGGCCTTAGACCACACTGGATATGGCACCCCTGACTAACTCTTCCGTTTATGCAGATTATAGTTTGTGCAGGATAGAGAACACACGCTGCTCTATCAAGGTCTCACCGACATACAACTTTGATGTCAAAAAAGGATTCAGACAGGCGACGACACGTGCTGTCATGCAACTTCGGGTGATCTTCGGGCCCGCATGCATAGACGTGGAACGAGTTACAACAACGAACTATATGGGCTGTACAGCGACACCGACTTAGTCACAAAAGTCCAAAGGCAACGACTGAGCTCGCTGGGTCATATTCATGTACAGCGGATGGACATCATAATGCTACGGTCCGAAAATTCTTTGAATCTTTTCCAGAGCAACGGCACAGATAAGAAAGACTGCGAAACCGGTGACGCGGGCAAGTGGAAGAGGACCTAACTCAACTTGGCGTGCAAAACCAAAACTGGAGCTGGAGAAGGCTTGTTGGTTTAAGCCATGGTCCACACCGGACGGAAGCGCCACCGCAAGTAAGTAAACAAGGTGGCGCAGGGTCAAACGAAGACTAAAAATAATAAACGAAGGATATTCGAAATCTAATTTTGACCTTTTTACCTAAGTTCTTTGGTAGGAGCTGTCAGAAGAGGAAGTTTCTTTTAGGTCATAGTTAAATGCATCTTATTTAAATTATTACTTAAATAAATCTAAACTAGAGAATGGCAAAACTTCGACTTGGAAACTTGGACAAAATAAAAACAGCAAACACCTTTTTAATATTCTCATATACAAAAAGTCAAAAAACATAGATCTTACATGACAATTTGTTTCTATTTAAAAATTAGACTAACTTACGTACATAACTAAAATACATCCAAGTTTCTTCACATTATAAACCATTTATTTTGCAAAAATAAAAATTAAGAATAAAACACCAAGAAATAAAATAAAATAAAATTAATTGAAAGTTTGCCTTTTCTTACTAAATTTGAATGATTTAGGGAATTTTGTATATTTTTTTTAAATAAATACCTATCTTCATATCATCGAAAATGGGGTAAATGACGCTTCAATAGACACCCATGACGGCAACGTTCAGTATATTTATACCTAAGCTAATTTTGTTTTTTTTTTATTATTTTTTTTTCTTCTAAATGCTGACCTAGTTTTGAATATAAAAATATTTATATATTTGTTAATTTAATCTTAATTAATGCAGACGTTCTCCTTTTCGGATTGTTTAACATCAGAACAGCGAAACACACAAAGTAAAAAAAAAAAAAATTCTAAAAAAGCATTGAAACAACAATGGCAATTCATTCTCTACAAAGCTGCGTTGTTCATTCCCGCTTTATAACACACACACACACACAGACACATCATCAAATTGTATGGGGATCAACGACTTAAAAGACCTTCGTTTCAGTTCCACCTTTTGGAGACGTAGAGGAAACATGCAACTCAGCCTTATAAAGCTAGTGCAAAAAAAAAAAAAACATAAATTCTACAAACATAACGATAGAACATAATGCTGACATGTGTAAGTACCTATAAATATAATCGCATGAATAACATAAATGAGGCAAGAGGGTGCAGGCGGCTTAAAAAAAAAAAAGTAATGAGGTCAGGCACTATCACTACTAAACTCTGTTCGGAGATGTTTTTTTTCTGAATTTTATTTTCGCAGCAGAAAATAATTATTATTTTTCTTTGGCTATGAAACGTAACGCAATAAAACTAAGCTTTGGAAAAAAAATGACAAATTTAAGATCTCTGTTTAAGTTTGGGTTGATTGATCAGGGGAGGAGACCATCAATAGAAGCCCTCGATTTTTTTTAAAGATATTCTCTTTGATATGAGACTATAAAAATTGAGCCAGATGACCTTTATTTAAGAGACAAACATAATTTTGTTGTTAGTAAATCTGGTATTTTTATATGAGAAGTTTAAAAACAATATAATTTTTTTAGCCGCTCAGGAATTGTTTTTCTTCTCAAAAACGATTTTGATTACCAAACAAAATTTAGGAGATTATCTTTTATCTATTATAAAAAAAAATGGTTGTTACCGTTTCCCAAATCAACGAAAAATTCAAAATGATAAAAAAAAGTGACGGAAAACTCTAAGCCTAAGTCTTTTTAGGAGCCTTTTTAGTCTACCTATGGTAGAACCATTTGTATGGCTTTTGATTTTCACAAAAACAGTTAGTTTTCTTTTTTTTAATTTTTGTATAAACTCGTAAAAAGTTTTAAATATAATTGTATAGTAAACTTTTTGAAAACCCCTTTTTTTACAATTTAAACAAATAAAGAATTTAAAACTTGACATAAAGTGGTTTTTTATCATCTTATAGAATGATTGGAAAAAAACTTGCTCCTAAAATCAAAAACAACGGTAACTTCCATACAAATGTTGGAAAACCGCTAAGAAAAATCGTATTTAAAAAAAAAAAAAAAACAATCCTACGGTTTAAAAAAAAAGTTTTTTGTTCAAAAGCGCGATCTACTTTTTAAAAAAATGGGCACGATTGGATTGCACAAACTTTCTCTCGTAGCTTATAACTTTGATGTAGCTTAGAATTGACAATGTACATATGTATGTATTGGTTCCATAACATTATGATATCATTAAAAAACGTTTTAAAAAACAAGTTATAATATAAGTTATTATTATAAATTACTATAAATTTGTTGTTTTAATAGTTAAGGGACGAACAGCTGAAAATAAAGTATGCCATCTAATTTGTTTTACAAATATGAATTTATAAAAAGAAAATAAAAAATTGAGCGGTTTTCTTAAAAATAAATTTTGTATATAAAAATTCTTGAACATAGGTATTTAAAAATAAAATAAGGTATGGCAACTTTAAGTATTTAATAAAATACAATTTTGCACAAAATTATCCATTTGCTAAAATTGTTAAATTCATGAGAAGATGCCTTTAAATGTTTATTATATGATTTTGTGCATACTATTGTTAACGATTTTATGAGCTACTAGGTTGTTTTTCAAGGTGTATTTACACGAATCGATTTTGTGACTAAAATTGTTCAAAGAGCCATAAGACTAACAATTTTTTAGAAGGATTAAAAATTCTTCCTGGATCTTAATCGCCATATTACACTTAACGAATTCTATAATTAGATTTGTCATAATTATAAAAGGTTATGGAGAAATCGTTAAAAGTTTATTGAAAAAAATCTGTATTTAAACGAGTGAATTGGAGTGTTAATCGCAAGTAAAAATATGCACGACTGGATCGCACGAACTTGCTCTCGTAGCTAACAAGTAGAAAAGACGGAGATTAAATGACTTGAAAATATTTTTATATCGTTAATGAGAAAATAATAAAAACATGTTAAAATAGCAGTTTTGAAATCTTTTCGATTTACAAAAAAAAAGTTTAAAATAAAAAAAAAAAATATTTTTTCTTTTGATTTTATTTTTTTCTTAAAAAAAATTATTCATACAAAATTTAAATGGAGTATTTTTAAATTAACTTAGAAGCACCGAGTTGCAAAATAATGATAGAATCAATCAAGCCAATAACGAGATATACGGGAATATACCGAAACCAGAATTAAAAGGAGGCAATTTGTTCAAAAACCCACATACCCTTATTTCCATTATTCGAATTTTGTTGGTAAAAACTGTAAAAAATAGCTCTTTTTACAAAAGTGGTTGAACTCGCCGCAACAACCAACAAAAGTTTGTCCGACCACTGGTTTTTTAAAGAGGGCAGTCTAAGCTTTCATTTGATACCCCATTTATAAAAATCCACCAAAAATCCATCAGGTATCCTAAGCCAAAAATGCAACCGAAAAAGTGCGTTTTCTACCCATTGCCACCTGAAAAACCTTGTCAGACCAGCGGTTTTGTTAATTTTAAGACAAAAGCTATGAATTGGCATCATTCTTTTATGAAGCCGCGATGAGATAGGTAAACCTACGGTCGCCTCCCGTCCTAATAGAGCAAGTACAAATATAGAACTTTGCATTGTTACAGTTTTCAACAGATTCTTAAAAATATTTCAATTTCTTTTGAAAATTCAATTTTTCAAAAAATGGTTGATGATATTTTTTTTAAATCAAATTTTAATAATAAATTTAAATTGATGTTCCAAATTTGTATCTTAAAAATGTTTTTAAAATTGTTTTCATAAATTTTATTTAAAAGCCTTTCAAGCTTCTACCATCATTGTTTTAAATTTTATCTGCTGCTGGTTTTCCCAATTATCATAAAATCTATGTGTTTTTCCTAAACTTTGTATGGTTTTGCTATATGTATTTATTGAAAAAGGAGTAAAATTTTATATATGTATATATATTGCATATTATGCATTTTCTGAAGAAAAATGACCCCAAAGTCAAAAAATTAGCACGGGCAATAAAAATGGTACATGCTATATAGGAACTGGATATCTGAAGGCTAAACAAGATGTCAATTTTATTTAAAAGCAGTTACAAAGGTAGCTATTTCTTCTAAAAATTAAAGCCTGAACGAATTTTCTATCATAAGTATTAAGAGATCAATTTATGTAAACATGGGTCAAGTTACACCAAAGTTAGCCTTTGCTCTAGCTCATACTATTCTTTCTCATCACAACAAAACACTTAATTTTGCTAACATTGTACGGTAATATTCTTCTTAGCTGGTGTAGATCATACTTCGAACATGTTGCTATCATGCTACGAACTAAAAAAAAAGAAACACAAATTCTAAGCTCTGTGTTATAAAAATAAAACACAAACAAAACATTAACGACTCTGATATCGAAACAAAAAAAACATTAATAGTTATCACATAGAAAAGGCTATAAACCAAGGAGGCGACCTTACCCGGTCACTGGGGCGTATACGTACTTTTTTAATTCATCGGATTTTAAACAAATTTTCTCCATATTTTTACATCGAATTCAGAGGTTTGATGTATTTTGTTTGTTTTGTGCAGAATGGTTTTTGTATTAACAAATCTAAATTATTCTATTCGGATGCAATCGGATACACAGAAACACACCTAATATTATTTGATTGAAAATTGCAGAAACACTCATTAAATCATTTTCAAAATTTCGCAAAAATTAAACTATTTAATTTGTATTCATATTATTTGAAAGCTTTATAAGCATTGAGTAACATGACCATAAACAGACCACGCTATATACCTTGCATGGTTTTATTTACAAACTGTCAACAACTTGCATGATTTTGTTGGCTGAAAATGTCACAATATCCTTGTTTACTTCTTTTCTACACATAAAACTGCCTATTAAATAGCAAACAAAACAAATAAAATTCCAATCGAAACATTGTGCTGGTTTGTGTAAGTATTACACCAAGGCCAGAGTTGTATCAGCAACTTTGTACATGCATACGTATTATGCCTGCAATAAGCTAAGCCAAAGCTCCAAGCATATGTGGCTGTTTTTGTTTATTTGTGTTTCTTCAAAAATAGCAACAAAAACAAAACTGAAACTTTAATAAAAGGTTATTGGCCCAGTTTCTTTGTAAGTTATGTTTACCTATACTAGTTGCAGTTGCTTTTTGTGTCCCGCTGTGCTGCTTTGATAGAGTTTTCGTTTATATGGTGTGCATTTTACGCAAGTACACAATAATAAATAACTTTTCAATTTACTTATTTCTTTCGAATTCGATTATGAAATAATGTTGCAAGTTTTATTTAGGTTTATCTAAATATTTATGCTTTCTTGAAAATCAGTACAAAACTGTTAAAAATATACAATCCTTGCTTCCGTACACGTAAAAAGTATTTTAGAAATGCGTGGTGACTGCACAAATTAAGCGCGCTCGATAGTCAAATTCACGTTGTTTACGCTGACCGGGAAATGTTGGTGTTGGCATAAAAATACAGTTTTAAGAACAAATTAAATAACTCACAACAAAATAAAGTAAAGAACTGGTCATCAAGGTCATGCGATTTGACCCCGCACCCACTAGACTTTTTCTTGTGGGGTTTTCTGAAATCGCAGGTCTATGTGATTAAACCATATTCATTGAATTTTTGAACAACAACAACAACTTAAAGGCGCTACCACCAATTGTTTGGCTGGAGATATAGCTATTAAGTGCTTTGCCACTTTTGCACTCATCAGTCTCCTTTTTGTGGTGCTGAGCTTTAATCCAATTTTATTTGAAAAACTTTTTATACACACCATAGGATTCGAACCTACGCATATCAGATTTTTGCTCAGTCTTAGCAGTCGTGTGCACTACGCACTCCACCTCTTTAGACCACTGACGTCACAGGTCGAGATGTGTTATTTGTTTATCAAATGCATTTGGAGCATCAGCAAAGTGGCAAACCACGAAATAGCTATATCTCCAGCCAAACAATTGGTGGTAGCGCCTTTAAGTTGTTGTTGTTGTTCAAAAATTCAATGAAATTGACGGAATAAAGAATGGTCAAGCCTAATAAGCTGACATTCTAGTACGAATAGTACAATAAAAACAATAATAACTTAAACCATAATCGACAGATGCCCTTAAGGTGAACATAACCCATGCCGTTGCTCAAATTCAGCCAAATATATGCGTAAGAGTGATTGAAAAATGGGCCACTGGTATCCGTGTCACTGTTAGAAGACGAGCATTTAAACGATGTCATATAGCATACATGGACCTTCCAAATAAAAAAAAACTTGAGCTGCCTTATTTCTTTTATATTTAAACAAAATTTGTTATTTTGGGAACGATTTTTTTTTCGATTTTGCAAATATTAAAACTTGAGTTGTTTGTGTTCAGTTTGTGCTACCATAAATCAAAGAGATAATAGAAAAAACACATATATTTACAACTTTTACGGCCAAAAATAGAACTTGTGAAGCTCGAAGCACCGTGAAACAAGACCGCCTTGGGCCATTAATACAGACAAAAATCGCAAAATCGAAATTATTTATGAATTATATTTGTATTTATTTATATGTATATAAAAAAAAAAAACAATTATCTATAAAGAACAACTTTTTTCCAAAATTGAGTAAATTCTCAATTATGATCGAATTCGTGATAGAGCTGCGAATGTTACTTTAATAGTTTTAGGAAAATTAGATAACAAGAAAATGTCCAAAGTCAACAAAAAAATCCAATAGAGTTGAGTTTTAGTTAAGAGCTTTGTTTTGACTTTCAAGCATCATATCCTAAAAACAAATCTATAAATCTATAAATTTGAATAACTACTTTAGATAATGTGGGGTGGGATATAAGAGTGAAAGAGCGTGTAACACTTTTCTTCGTTAAAGTAACAGATTCTGAGAAAAACTTGAACAAACTTTACAATATCAGTTTTTTTGTTTTAATACGTATATATGTATGTATAGGTTTCCTAAGATATTTTTAAGTAGGTACAAATTGGCTACACGAAATTTGCCCCCAATGAAATATGGCCCCAAACATTAAATGAAAAATGGCCCAAAAATTTATATGAGAAACAACAAAAAAAGTTTAAAATTTGCCTTTTTTCATTTTTAAATTTGGGGTGAAATTTCATTATGAAAAATGGCCCCAAACTTTTATTCTTAAACCAAAATACTTTTGCAACAAAATCTTTGATAGCAAACCGACTGACAACATAAAGGCAAACAGACTGAGCATACCGTAAGCGGAGCGACGGAGTTGCGTGAGCGGCACAGAATACCCAAAAAGGGAGTTAAAATACTTGCACCCGCGAAGCTGGCCAGGCAAAGGTACTTTTAAGGGTCTCCCAAACCGACGCAAAACATTTTGCTTACGATTGTAATTTTGCTCTTGTTATTGCTTCTTATATATTAATTTTGGGGCAGTTTCTCATTTTGTGTTTGGGGCCATTTTTCATAAGTTTGGGGCTATTTTTCATTTTTCGTTTGAGGCCGAATTTCATGTAGCCGTACATATTTCCCCCCCACCATGGTAAAGTACTGGCAACTGCGCGAATTTTTCTAAAACTCCATTACTTTTTCCTAACAAAAAAGTTCCAAGCACTTTTGTTAAGTATTTACTAAGCTACGTTTTTTTTTTCTCGAGAGTTCTTCAAAATTCTGCCAGTTTTCGAAAAATTACAAGCAAAAAACTGAACATTACCCATTTCACCACACAAAATCAAAAGCCGTACTTCAATTGAAATCATGGTTTATATTATTCTTTTCGAATTCAAAGTCCAATTTTACTGCTAGGTCGATAAAATCAGTTTCTTTCAAAAAACTGTAGATAAATATAAGGACATTAATACTACGTTTTCATTGGAGTGGAGCCGAAATGAGGTAATTTCGAAATTAGCTCATTTGGCACGTCATTTCCTATACAAATTTGACATTCCAAATGAGCTAATTTCGAAATTACCTCATTTCGGCTCCAATGAAACCGTAGTATAATATATTGTTAAAACGATATCACTCGTTCGTTTTTTATATTACGTAACCCTTTGGATTATCATGACTCTTAACAATATTGGTGCAAAATTTAAGTCAACTTAGCACCATATTAAATTTTTTTTTTTAGTAAAAAACAAGTTTAAAAATTGTATTTTGCTAATTTTAAACGACTTAAGCCTCGTAATATCTTCTTACATTTTACTAAAGTTAAAATCACCAAATGGCTATCTTATCTTTTCAGTATCGTACTATAAATCCATATTACTCTTATAAATGTCAAAATGAGGCGTGTTGAAGGAAATAGGTTTGGTATTATACTACAAAGTCCTTGCTAGCGTCTTTCAAGCTGAATTACTGGTAATCAGGGAAGCCTTGCAAGTTACTAAAAGCAGATCCAAACCAAAACCGTAATGAAGCTATTATTACAGACAGTCAAGCGGCTGTTAAAGCCATTAATTCAGCTACAGCATCCTCCAAACTAGTCCAGCAATGCCGGGATAAGCTTGCGGGTCTGAACACTGACCTCAATGTCACTCTTATCTGGGTCCCGGGTCACAGTGGCATTGAGGGCAATAAACGGGCTGATGAGCTGGCCAGGCAAGGCTCAGCACTTCATGGCCCACTTGCGGAAAGAGTCAATATTCCGCTTGGAGTGATGAAGGGCAACATTCTCTCAATTTATCTTACTAAAGCAAACAGTAGGTGGAGCAGTTTATCAAACTGTATTATATCTAGGAAGATTTGGCCCACCTATGACAAGAACCGAACAATTGATCTAATACGCAGACCCAGGCAAGACATAGCCAGGGTAGTTGCAACCTGTAGCGGACACTGGCCAATAGGAGAGCATGAAGCGAAGATGGGCATACCTCACAATACTCACTGTCGGAGCTGTGAGGACCAGCAGGAAAAGGAAACAGTAGTTCATTTCCTCTGCAAATGCCCTGCTCTGGCTAAAGCTAGAAAACAGTCACTCGGAAGAGCATTCTTTGACGACATTAACGAACTTACTGAAATGAAGATCAAAGACTTGATTTCTTTTCTCAACGCGACGAAATGGCTCTAGGACAAATTTCTGCTACTTCTGCATTATACCTTCCGTCGATTCCCTATGATCACAAGATAGTGGACTAGGGTTCTGGTGGGGGTTTGTGGTGCACAGTGGCCGGATGATCATTCAATCAAATCAGTGGACGCTCCAGTGCCAGCCAACGAACTGCCTAGTGTGCTAACTGTGGATGGTGCGGGTGCGGGTGCTGATCTGGTTGATTGAGTGATCCACTTTCTGATGATTGTGCTAAAAGCTACAACAAAATCCTATTCTAAACTAAATAAAAAGGGACGATATCCTGAGGACATGCCCATAATCTCTCCCTTCAATTCCATCCACAGGTTCAAACGAGTTATGGTATCAAAACGGCGCACTTCAGCGCTAATTGGGCTATGGGCTAGACATTGCCCGTGGCCACCATTTCTACCTACCTACCCACCTATACTACATAGTTAAAAATTATTTTAAATTTAGTTAATTGTTTTAATATTAGAAACATGTTAAGTAGTATCATACTACTACATTGTCATATACGGTTCGTTTTTTCGTTCGTTGCGTCTTTCGTCTTTTTGACAGACACGAACGTTCATCATTACATAGTTCGCGAAAATACGAACGTACTTCCATTCGTTATTTTGAGGTTCATGGAATTTGGGGTTGTTTTGTAAGAAAATAATCAGTAGTAATAAATGAAAATATTTTTTAATCACTTATTTTGGAAATACAATCGTATGTTAGGTGTATCCAATTACAAAAAACAATTTTTCAATTCAATCAGTTTTGTTCAAATCGTTTTTTGCTAACATCGAGGAGCATTGGGGTTGCCAAATCAGAAACGTCAAAGTTTAAACAGAAAAAGTCTTGAAATTTTCATTCCTGCTTCCGTAACTTTCTTCCCTCTACATTACAACTCCCCTCACCTCAAAAAGACAACCGAAAAAAACGAATCGGGCACAAAGTTTCCTAATTTTCTACTTTATTTAAACTTCATTTTAAAGTCTTGGACGTAAAAAAGAAAATCTGAAACAAATTATATTGTGACCTACTTATGAACATTTATCACCTTTTTTTTCACACCAACTATTTTGCATCTAAATCAAACAAAAAAAAAAATCTAATTACTTAACCATGTTTTGTAAAATTTATTGAAAGGCCAAACCACCCCAACTGTCAAGCACATCCACCTAATAGCTATAGTGACCTCACTATAGCTGGTATTGTATAGAGTAGTGCATTCACATTGAAATTTGTCATCGTAACATCGCATTTTGTATTTATCGACCAGATATGTCTAAGAAACTCTGTGTCTATATTTGCATCGGACAAGGCAATTTAAATGGATTCCACCATCATCCGCCACCTATCCACCACCGCATCGTTAGTCGCAATCCATCGCCATTATTATTGTTGTGCTAGTAGTGATGGCCGGTGCGGAGCCATCACTACTTGGCCCCATTTGGGGTCGTTCGCGTGGCGTGCAAAGCTGCAGCGAAACAGAGAAAGTTTACACGTTGTATACCTTACTATTTTTATTTATATACATATTTTGAATGTTATGCTGTGTGTAATATTTTGTTTATTTCATGAGATGTGTTGTATGCTGTTATATATATATTGTTTATCGTGGTGTAGTAAAATGGGCTTCAAGGCGTTATATTGTTGGGTCATTTGCTTCATTTTGTTGTCATTCGAGTCCGCCATTCCACCAGAGCACACCACCAGCCACCACCAACCAAACCGCCATCGCTTTGGTGCGGCTTAGATTTATGGCATTTTGTCAGTTAAGAGTGCGGAATGTGCATCAACGGCTGTGCAGTTATTAATTAGGTATTACTGGTGGTACCGCTACTCAGTTGCTTGTGGCTTAAGCTTGGCTGGGTCTCTAGTGGCACACATTTTATTTTTTATAAATTTCCACCGCATACTACCGACATGTGTCAAACACGCCAAATGGTCATAAGCACACAACACACTGTGATTATGTCATAATTAATTAAGTCGATTCGATTGGGAGTTGCTGAAAGTTTTTTTTTTTTTTATTTTTGTTTTTGTTTTTTATTTTCCTTTTTAACTGAACTGATCTCAGCTGAGTATTTTCAATAAATAGAAAGAGATGGTTATACATACGTTTTGTATATGCACACATGAATTTATTTTTTAAACAGGTGAAGATTTTTGGAGTCTGCGTGACCTTAATTGGGAGATGCTGAATGAAGATGACTGACGCTGACGCTGAATGCGTATAAAATGGAAGCCAAAATGAGTGCAGTGGGGCAATGTTTATGGCAGAAGATGTCTTATCGGTGATGGAGTCTGACGTTAGTTGATGGCCGTATAGGTACTTTTGAGTTTATTTATTTAGTATATCAAAGAAGAAATGACTATAAAAACAAGATGGAAAACTTCATTGGATATGCAATTTGTTGAAATTTTTGAGAATTTAATTCTTACAATGCAATTTGGAAAATAAAAACAAATAATTTGATTTATTTGGCTGACAGTAGAATTTACTGAGCTGAGTTATGTTTTATTCTTAGAACACAATGAAATCATATCGTTGTTTCGTTTATTGTTGTTTTTAATGGGTTTCTTAAGTCTTCAAATGACTAAGGGGACTTGCAATTAAGGCAAGCTTCTAGTCTGTGATTAATCAGATGTCAAGAAATGGCTTCAAATAAAGGGAACTTTTATTGGAAAGTGACTGCAAAGTTCGTCAAGAAATTGGCGTGTTCATCAGAAAAAAAGCGAGATAACGGAGACTTTGCTCCGTCAAAAGCTGAGGAAGCGTATCCAAAATTTTGTTTCCTCAGGTTTTTTTGCTAAGGAATCCTGTTAAGGCAACTGAGATTGCTGAGGCTAGTCTGAAATATCCTTTTCCTGGAACACGGCCAATATCTGTTTTAATTTCAAATCAATTATGTGTTCTTGTCAGAACTGACAGCTGTACACTCATTATTCAACTTTTTATAAATTGCTTGTTCGGTCACGTTGAAGTAAATTGAAAATAAAATTTTACTTAAATTACGAATTTTGTATGATGTCGAGAGTCGAGGATTCTCAAGAAATTTTCTAGCGTGTTTCTTAACCAAAATACATATATTACAGGTAATCTCATTAGCGTTTTCATTTTTGATCAGTTCTGCGCATGTTGTGAAAATCAATAGTAAACTAATTGAATTTCAAACAATCACCACAAATTTGTTTTTGTTTGCTGTGTACGTACACAAGGGGCAGTCATCTTGAAATTTGACAAGCTGCGCCTGATATGTGACCTGTGTTTTTTTTTACCGACTTCTTGAGGTACGGTGATTCTGTAATGTTTTATGTTTGACTTTCCGTTGAAAGAATGTATTGTAGATAAACATATTTGACTGCATATGGAGTCGTTTTTTTCTTCCGTAACGTACCCAATTTAGATTTTTTTTTTAATGTCTCCGTTTGGAAACCATTTAGACTCGTTTCACACATATTCAGTTTCATTCGGTTCGGTCTGTATTCGGCTCGATTTGGGTTTCCGTCTAGACCTCTTCACACACAGATGGTTCTATTAGGTTTGTACTCACTAATAGATAAAATTAAATTAAATTTATTAAAAAACAAAAAAAAAACTTGAGAAAATCAGAAACCGAAACGAATATTTCTGAACTCTACGTTTACTTTGTGTGCCTTAGACCCGAATACGTGCCTTTTTGAAACCGAATGAAACCGATTCGTTTCGAGGGATCGTTCGGTGCTATGCGGTGGAGGTCTCTATTAGGTTTTTATTCTTGCCGTTTTATCGGTTCACAAATATCAGGCACATCCGAATACAAACCGAATACAGACCGAACCGAATGAAACCGAATATGTGTGAAACGAAAGAATTGAAATTGAAATGAATTGATCTCTTTTGTTGCAAACTAACATTTCACGTTATAAAACAAAATCGAAACTTGTATTTTTTTTTCTGTAAACGAGCACAAAAGTGGATGGCTGCTAGTAGAAAAGCGGTCTTAAAGAGCCCACGGCAATCTGTCATCAGCACCCTCACTTTGTAGTTATTTGTCACCACACATTTTATTCCCCCCACATCTTTCCATGGAGTAAAGTGTGATTATTTTTATGATTTTTACGGATATAGCAGTATTTTGTAGCCCCACGATACATTGCAAATGGTGTCACTGTGCTGAGTGCCTCAGCTGTGAAACAGTTTTTTCGTTCACAACAACAAAAAAAAAACGTTGTAAGATTGCAATGGGAAAACTTGTAAAATAAATACTATCAGCAGTAAGTAGCAGTCATAACTTGTGTGGTTCAGAAGTAGGCTAACAGTTACACACTTGTCTGCGCTAATCACCAACTATAAGTATATTATGCCATCAAGTATGAGACGGTGGAATATACAATATACAAATAGTGAGAAGCATTGCTCGCCTTTATACCGCTTTTTACTCAAAAAAAGGATGATGAATTTTTTACAAACTAATTGACTTAAGGGTTCTCTCGCACTAAGCTCTGTGCTCACTCTACGGCATAATTCACAAGATAATTAGGTTCAAAATGTTGACCCACAAAAGAGGTTCAGTAAATAAGATGTTAGATGATTAAATTATGCATACAAAATAAAATAAGCTTTAGTAGATGCTACTTAAAAGAGTGAAAGTAACCTTTTTTTATGTTTTTTTTTTATGTTGATGAAGTGAAATATTTGTATGCATAAAACTAAAAACGGTCAAATTATAAAACTCTGTTTTTATTTAGTTTAGATTATAAAAGGTTGTTTTTATATCTAAAATTTAATTAACACATTTCTTCTTATCAATTAATCATAGGATCATAAAATGTGTACTTGGATAATGAAACGACAAATATAATTCAACGACAAGCGGGAACCAGGTGATTGGGTATGTTATACCCGTACTGGGAAAATAAATTGGGAAACCCTGTATATTGGATTGATTCAAAATAACACTTTTTTTCGATTTTACGAGATTGCACCCCAAAAATATAAAAGCTCAACATGGAATTTAAATTTCCCCGAAATTCGGGCAGGATCGAATATTTTTTATATAGTGCTACCAGGCAGTTTTAATTTTTTTTCGCTTGTTCAAAAATTCAGTATCTTCTAGAATCTAGATTCTAATTATACAAATATGAACATTTAAGGCAATGTTAAACTATGTCAATAATTTATCTTTATATATCTATATCTCTGTAGTTGAGTAAAAAATAGTTTGCGAATACATCAACTAAAAAATTTTGGCCTAGAGTCAGTAAGTACCAGAAAACTGGGATATAATTTTATTTGTAAATTTTTATTAATTAATTCAAAAACACATTGAAACATTCAAATTCATGGATAATTTGCAAATTTGTAGAAACAAAATTATAAACCATAAGAACTCCAAAATTTCCATCTCGTACTGCTGAAAGAACGCTTTTGAGATTGCACAGGGTGTATAAACTTTAAGACTATAATTGTTATTATTGTACTATTCGTACTAGAATGTCAGCTTATTAGGCTTGACCATTCTTTATTCCGTCAATTTCGTTGAATTTTTGAACAACAGTTGTTGTTGTTGTTCTTTAATACTTTATTTTTTCGTTAAGTCATGCAGCTTTTCAGAATAAATCCATTTGCTTTCACCAAAACTTTCTAGGAGCAAGGTCGAGGAGTAGGTCGACGAGTATTTCACAAGTTTTCGTCGTCCAGATTTTCTCTACTGAAAAATTACTAGTGTTTTGCCCAAACTAGACAAAAACTTTGCATTTTTCCAGCTGGGTATTCAAATAACTATACCCTAAGGATATTTTTATTTCTTAGCAAGAAATGAGATGGAACTCAAAATATTGATGTTTTCAAATATTCACCAATATACTTAATAAAATTTTTAACTCCATTTAACCCCTCACAAATCAGCTTATTAAATTTCATGTTTTTATTGTAAATTTTGGAAATATAAAGGCTGCTCTACTAGCAGCAGAATAACGAACAAAATGCCGAAATTAAACAAGTATTTTCTTATGGAGCTCTCTTACTGTGGAGCTTAGAGTGGCTAGATAACAACGGTATCTACAAAATAATAACCATTTAACACTAGGTATATATTATTTTTTTTTGTAAGTTTGTGACTTTTAATAGATAGATATTTCATGAAAGAAATATTCGTTATTTTTTAGCCATTGGCAAACAAAATTAGATGTGTCAAACAATTGGGTTTTAAAGTGACACAAATGTTCTGAAAATGAATAATGTGGATTTCGTGTAAAACTGTGTGTGATAAAAGCGTTAACGAAAACTGTAGTAAAGGCTTTTGAAAATGTTCTGAAGATTATGCTTCCTCGAAAGGATTGGTATTCAACTCAAGCCGTTCACTGAGTTTCTTATGTCGTTTTCCTTTGGACGTCCGGAGGCGTCCTGAAGCGTCCGGAAGTCTTCTGAAACCATTCCATTGGCACAAAAAGTACGCTTCTGACGATTCTGAGAAGAGAAATTCGATTCTTGATTTAAAATCAGGATTCAATCCAGAAGCACGAAAATCAAATGTCAAAAACAAAACTCACTCAAGCGTTTTGACAGCAAATTGTGAGAGATGCACAAAAATTGGTAAGATGTTCATCGATGATGGCAAAACATCGATGTTTCAACATCGATGTTGGACGAAAAATTTATTTTAGCTTTCAATGCCTTTGAAGTATCAAAATCATTGATGTTCAGAAAGCTAAGGCGCCATTTACACATGATTTTTTTTGTATAAACGACTTGTTAGATGTTCATTCATGCTAAATAATTTAAGATCGATGTTCAAACATTAAAATCATCGATGTTCAGGAAGGAAAGACAGAGTTTACAAAGGATTTGTCTTACCTACGACTTGTTTGATATTCATTGATGCATAATAACTTAAGATCGATGTTCAAGCATTAAAATCATTGATGTTCAGAAAGCTAACGCACCGTTTACACATGATTTTTTGTATATACGACTTGTTAGATGTTCATATTATATGCTAAATAATTAAAGATCGATTTTCAAACATTAAAATAAGCGAAATAGAAGAAATCATGGCAACTTGTTCGATATATTTTTGTATAGAAAATTTGGCATGTATCTTAATATTTTGAACTCATCGATGTTATGGAAGAATAAGAAAATAACGTTTAAGAACATGGTTATTCAAAACAATTAAGGTATTTTGAAATTGTAATGTATTGCATTTTTATGTTGAAAAAGATTTATTTAAAAGATCGATGTTAAAAAAAAAAAAATGGTGTTCTGATTTGATATTTTTTGACAACTAGTTTGGTTCGATGTTGACTTATCGATGTTAACATCGATGATTTTTCAATATCGCTCATCCCTACTACTATATCTTTTGACGATTCACCAAAACAAATATACAATGTCAAAATTGAGCAGAAGCATTACAAACTATTTCATTGGATTCCAGAATGAGTGGAACCTTGAGTAAAACCAATGGAAAACGGCATTAGTGTTGGAGGGAGCATCATAAAGAACGCTGAACACTCAGAGCGTCCAAAAGATGTACCACTGTCCAACCTCGTCCACCTAAAACAAAATAGTTTTTTTTTCAGAGCTACTGCCTCTTGAGAGGAATTGACAAATCCTCCAATAGTATCCCTTGTCATGAATAAGTGCTTCTCGTCTAGCCGTTCGGATGTGGCATAAAACTGTAGGTCCCTTCCATTCGTTTCGACATGCGCACACAGGAATGGTTGCGAGTTGTTAGTCACTAGGCTCTGGTTCTTCACGAGCCGTTGCGCCAACCAATTTATTTTATTTTTTTTTTATCAGAGAAAATGGACGAAAGCTTCGTGAAAATGAGCTGGCCGATCGAATCTACGCCTTCGGGCCAAGGTTCGTGCGATAAAACAACAGCAGTCATTATTCGTTATTCATATCCTGCATAAATATTTGGACACTAAATAATTATCGGCAATATGGCTGCCACGTTTGCTCACAAAAATTAATGAAAAATGGAATCATTTTAAATTTCATAACAGCTTTTGGGCCTCTTCATGTTAAATTGACTAATGAAAATTCACGTTTCGTTAATATTTAGAAAGCCTGCGTATTCGACAATCAGCCAAAAATGAAAGAACATTCGAAAAATTGGAATGAATTTGAGAAAATTCAAAAAAAAATCGGCCTATTTGTCAGACTTCAAGAAATGTAGGGTTAAAGAAGTTAAAATACATGTTATAAAACGTGTATCGCTCTTAAAGAAGACCATGTTTGTTGTTCAGATGAAAAACAATTCTTTTGTTTAAAAGTCACTGACTTATAGGACAGCCCTCGTAGGTACTCTAAACCACATTTAATTTTTCTCTAATAGAAATTTAAATATTAGGAAGGTAAAAGCGATGTTTTTTTGCAAGCTCAGATAGAATTGTCGAAAAAAATGACATCCGAACTTAGCATTGGCTCAGATATTTCGACGTTTCGATACAAACTATTCATAACAACATGGTGATTCGAGCTGGCAGTACTGCGTGTTTCGGAACTTAAATTAAGAACAGAAAATTATCTCGACTTAGCTTAAAGTTCATATGGACTTCAGTTGTTGTTGTATTTACGTGTAAACTGCTTAGTTCAGATGTCGTTTTTTTTTGTTCAATTCTATCTGGACCTGATGCAAAAAACACGGCTAATGTAATTTTTTACAGACTTGTAAGCTTCTAGATATCTACCTTTTTCAAACAAAACGGACATGTGGTAATGAGTTTTCAAATACAAGTATAGGTAAATAAAATATTTTTAAAAATGCTTACATTTATCACTCAAAGATATGTTATCACATAGCAAAGTATTGGGAAGATCACACTGCATGTTTGTTGAAATCTTATAATCCACATAATAATTGGCCTCCAACTCGAAAATGGTGTTAGATCTGGGATGTATCACTTTTATGTTTGAACGTTATATTATTTTTAATATATTATGTATTTTTTTATTTGTAACACTGATATCTTTTTCAAATTATCACTTATTTAGATAAGAATGCACTCAAATTATTATTGATTTTTCAAATAAATTCATTCACTGCCAGCTAAAAAAAAATAATAAAACATAAATAAACTAATTTATGATCGACGCGACAAATTTATTTTCCAACAAAAAAAAAATTATCCGTATCTCCGAACTGTAAATCGTTTGGTGACACCGTTCAAGAAACTAAAACCGTGAGACTAATAAAGAGATATTAAATCTCATTTTTACTAGATATTCATTCGTTGGCCCCCCAATTATCAACATCATCATCATCATCATCCAACATCCAAATTCATTTTTACACTACGATGAACATAGCGGTGGCGGCAGCGCCACCGTTTATAGTGTGTTAGAAACTGATCGTTTCCCGTACCGTTAACTGCTTCAAAGAGTTAAGTAATCCAAATAATCATCCATAGCAAAAGGCACGACAAAAACAAACAGCAAAAAAGTATAAAAATCATTAAAAAAAAGAATGAAAAAAAAAATAGAGAAAAAAGTAATGAATACTTCGTACAGAAATAAAAAAAAATCTTCTATATTTCCATCAAACAAAATGCCGTTGAACTATTAAGGAATTTTATTCATGCTTTTGCTCTTTATTTTTTGCTACTAATGTTGTTTTTGTTGTTGCGCGGAAACTATTCAAATGTCATCGCTCGCGAGCGGCGCGCACGCATATCATAGTCTCCTCTGCTTTTGTTGGGCAAAAAGGGGATACAGGGGCTAAGTGGAGCCTGAAAATAAACCGCTTCTTCGTTTTACGATCCACTTCCTATCTGATACTTCGCACTGTTTCTGGTTCTTTAGCTTTTATAGGAGTTGTTTAAAATAAAAAAAAATAATAACAAAAAAAAAAACTAAACAAACATGAAAGAGTTCATTTGACTCTGGCACGATCACCACACAACATCTTCGTCACAATATTATATCAGCTGAAGTTGTGACGAAGGCAAACTACGATAATGATGGAGATGAAAGAGAATCCCAGAGAGCAAGAAACGAATTATAGAAGTGTCAACGCACTTGTTCTTAAAACGCACACACTCAGTGGAATGCCATTCTGTTTGCCTTGCCCTGCATACAGCAATATGTAGCAGCAGCTTAACGTTAAAGTATAGTTGTTGTTTTTGGTATTTGAAATTCAAGATACTTCCAAATAAGGAATAAAATATTCAAAGAGGGATAAATAAACAGAAAAGTAGACCGCAATAGTCCAGACCGAGAGACATAATTAATAAACAAAACAAAATAAAAACAATGTGGGTCAATATTTTTTCTTTTGACGTATCTGTGTGACTTTTCAAAACTGTCAAATTTCAAAACAAAGATCCTATTTACAGAACAGTTCGTTTGAATAATGTTGCACTTTTCCCATAAAGAATAAAAATAAACAAACCGCGATCGAAGAATAAAAGTCCTTGAACTCGTTACCTTCGAAATTTGAATTTCAAATATGTCGCGAGGGTTATTCAAATTTCAATGGATTCTGTGTTATTTCTGATCTGCTTCGCTTGCAAGTGTTTAGATATGCAAAAATGTATCGAATCATGGATTCCGGACGCGAAAAGGAGATTTTTATTGTTGTTTTGTTCTCGTTGGGCTTTACTTTTTACTTTTTTTTATTATTTTGTTTCAATTTAATGCAATGAGTTTGTTGGTTGTTGAAGAAAAACTGTTATTCAAATTTTTAAAAATCTGATCGCGCACAATAGACGGACGTCGTCGTGTCTTGTGTGTTGATACCGTATTGACTGACTGATGCGAACGTGCCGCTGCTGTTTTCGCTTTGAAATGCGAGAGATAACTGCGAAAAAATTGGCGAATGTCAGGCAAAATACACGGAGGAGAGGGCCTTAGTCGTTGTTGTTTTTGCTGTACTAAGTTTTCGTATCGTATCGTAGTTCGTAGCTCGTAGCCGCCACCGCGTAACAATTTCAAATGAATCTCCCCATTTGAGGCTCGAGCTTCGGGCATCTCTTTACACCCTACCCTTCTTTCAACATCTCCTCATCATCCGTTCGGCAACATAAACAGAACTTAGTGCTGGTATTGGAGTGGAGTGGAGCACCATCACGGAACGAACAGAGAGAACTTGTTTGTGAGTGTCGGTCAGTTATAGCTTTAGTGAGGCAGGTTGGCGAGTGGGAGGAGAGGGTATTCTTTGTATGTAGTTTTTGAATTTTGTTTTGGTTTCTTTAAAGGCGCGTCGGCTAAGGCGACACACGACAACGACGACGATGAAATGACGGAGACGATGCAGTTTTTAAGTTGCATTGATGGTGAATTGATTTGGTGGCGGGGCTGAATCATGTAATGACGAAAACCATGATGATGATGTTGATGCTGGTGGTTTTGGTTTCGTATACTTTTGTTGAGAATGGATTGTGGATTCTATTTGTCGAATGAAATGAGTGTTGAGAGTGTAGCAGTAAGTGTAGATGGTTATCAATTTGTATGTGCAAAGTGTGAGAAGTTCTGCTAATATAACTGTAAATAGCCCTTCGAAAATTGAAATATGCTCCAATCCCCTCCTAGATTATCATTGGTATTTTGCCTCTTTTAAAATTGCTATTGAATTTTTTCTCGTTTAAGCAATGTAATTTTTAAAATTTGTGGGTAAGGAAAATGGCGCCCAATGTGGAAATACTGGCAACTATTCGCTGACGACTATTTTCTATTTAGTTCTGTGTATTCCTTGAAATTGATTTAAAAGATTTATTTGAAGTCCACAGATCACGTGATGTACACTTGTCAGACATATGTGTAAAAGTTCAGTATATTTGGTCAAATTAAGTAAAATATTATACCTATAACAAAAACTTAAAAATTAACTTTCTTGTATGGTCAATTTGTTGAATTCCAGGCACCAGCTGCGGAACGATTGCATTTAATTTAAAGCAACTTATAATGATGCTAATGATGAATGCGGTAGTAAGTTACCGTTTCTATGACCACCAACGAAGTATTGAATATCACTCCACAGAGAGTAGCACCATTGTCATTGTGCTTTCCGCATTTCTCCGACAAATGATTGCACATAAAAAAAGAAAAAAACTAACTCGAGCATGAGAAAAATGAATGACTGACGATGATTGACCATACCATGATTCAAGGCGAGAAAACCGTCAAAGAATCAGTTCAACCAGCAACAACAAACGACGCAATCTAATAAAGGCAAACATTACATACAAAAGCTGCGCTCGGTCAAATTTCATTGCGTGAATCAGCAATTCCTTGTTTTGCCTGGCGCTTTTATGCAAAGATCGTAGACCCTTGTTATGTTTATATACAGAGGCGATTGCACAGAAAAATACAAGTAATAATAATGTGAGAAATCATTGTTGTTGCTGTTATTTATTGACTTAATTTTTTTTTTTTTTTGTCTTGCAATTTATTCATTTTGTTTTGGTTTTTGTTTTTTTACTTAATAATTTGTTTACGGAAGGCTTAAAGTGACTCAGAAAGTGACAACTTACACAATGAAACAACAAAACAGCAATGTGCACCATGTTGGGTATTAATTAAATCAATTTACAGAGTGCTGTTGAACTGTCAGCGTGCGCAAAGGTGGTTTATTGAACGCGGGCTACTGTGTCGTATGAGCGTTTTTTTTTGCTTGTTTGTATTTACTTTTGATTTAGCAAGAGATAAATACGTGTGGATAGGATTCGAATAAATTGTGTGGAATGTTTATGTAATTTCTCATGAATTATATTACACAACAAACAAATGAGTAGAGGATGCAGAATCTGTAGAGGATTAACGCGTAATCATAAAATTATGTAATTTTTTGATGGCGTAAGTTAAATATGACTTAAATCAACAGATTGCTAATTTAATTAAGTCTACAAAATACATTTTTTTCTGTCTATTGTCTTTGTCTATAGAAGGCAAAATAGGGATATTTTCGTGTAAAAAAAAATTTCAGCAAACCTAACATTACGTCCAAAAAAGTAGTTTTATTTAAAATCGCTTGCTATATAGTGTTCACAGGCTTTTTTACTCCCCAGGAGAAAAAAATGGTTCTATATGAAAACTATATACCTACTGTTAATTTTTCTTTTTAGCTTGGAATGTACAAACTAGGAAACGATCGTAAAAAGGCAATTTTTTTTTGTATAGGCACTTGTTAATTTATAATTTTTTTTAAGCCGTTTAATTTAACGTTTTTTGAAACACTACTTTTTGCACACTTTTTCGACTTTCAGTTGAGCAGAAAAAAAATATTTAAGAGACCTAAAACCAAACTCGACAAATAAGAAATCCTTATGTATTTCTTAACATAAATCCAAAAACTCAGCTGCATAAAGTTGCATAGAGCTGCGCTAGAAAATTTTTATTTAAAGAAGTTTTGTCTGGGTTGTTTTTTTTGAAGGGTATAAAAAAAAGAAATTGGAAAATATAATTTCTTTGTTCCGAAGGTATGAGTGTTGAATTTAAATTAAATGACCTCGTAATTTAAAAGGAAAAACATATATTATGTTCACTATCTAAATTTTTTGAAATGGCTTTGTAGTTAATTTTTTCGTAGCCCCTAATAAATTTTTTAAGAATGTATGTTTTTTTCGGGGTATTTATTAATTATACACAGGTATTTTAATTGATAAGTGCTTTAAACCGCATTACATAATTTTCAAATATTTAAAGCTGGCCATACACGATCGAGCCGAACAGCTCGGAGCCATTTGGCTCCGGTCCATTTAGCCATGGACCAAATTTGGATGCCATACACGGCCGATCCGAACCAATTTATGGCAGTTTGGTTATTGTCCAAACAAAAAACGTCAGCGGTCCGTTCAATACAGAAAGCACAAGTTGACAGAACTGAACTTCTTATGACACTGCCCTATCAGAAATCAAGAAAATTCTAAAAATCAGAATGTTGTGTTTTTTATTGAATATAACCAAACTTGACAAAAAAGAGAGTGAGACAGCTAGATATTTTTGGTGAAAATTGTATTCTACCATTTAATGAGATAGAGTGAGAAAGTGGGATTTTATTATTAAGTGACGGTGGAGCGACTGGAAAGTTGGAAGCCAACAGAACTGCTCGGCTTTCTGATTACAAACACACGATAGAGCCGAACATTGGTTCGGAGGTTCGTGTTCGTGGATTTTGGACTGGCTGAAAATCCAAATTTAAATCCAAATTGTTCGGCCGAACCAAACGAAGTTTTCCCACTCACGGGCAATTTGGGTTCGGCTCCGGGCCGTTTGGCTCTTTGGTTCGTCCGTTAATGGCCAGCTTTAAGTTTATAGGTAAACAGATGTTATTAATTTATATTAATAGAAACAAAGTTTACGTAGTCATCTCCGTAATGCAAAAGGACACAAAAAGGCTTCAATAATAATCTAGATGAATCAAATTACGACGAACATGATTACGAATATGTAATTTTTCCATTGCATGCTAGAATCATGGAACTGGCGTAAGCACTTCGACAAGACGGATTGGACATTGTTGAATCTATTGGCATCAAGGAGGCAGAGAAAAAAAACAAGATATACAAAGCCGTTTTTGCGATGAGCTTGGGTTTGATGTGGACAAACCAATACAATGATTTGGAAATACCAATGATGGAAACACTTCAAGGAAATTTTTTGAACATTCAGAGGCATCAGCTCAAATAACTGGAGTCAATAGAGAGGTTATAATAACGCTCAAAATAATACTTAATATTTTGAATTGCAGGGAAGTAGTGAATGTAGTTAAATTCGGGAGTATACCAAGGTAGCAGCAGAGCTAATTCAACAAAAGGATCCTCAAAAACAACAAACATCTACTATTCATACAATTTTGGTTCATAGCCAAAATATCATAGCCATCATTCACTACCCACTTGGAGGATTGTCAGAAGAAGCCCAGGAGTCCAAAAATAAAGATTACAAGAATTACAGATATCAAAATACGTGAAAAGTTTCAAGGATTCAGCAGTATGAAGACCTACATAAGATGCTTGCAGCTTCATTCCTGAGGCATGTAAGAAACCAAAAATTGCTGATAGTAGGATTTAAATGATAGTTTCCCAGGAATCTAAAATTTCTTATTTAAATTTTTGGAATGTTTACTTTTTTTCCACTGTTTCACATGTAATCTATCTCTGAAATATTTTATTAACGTAGTCTTGTATACCAAAAAATAAAAAAAAAATTATCAAAATTTCACTCAAATTGGTTTGTTTTCTTTTTTCCCTACTGTTTTACTTAAATTATACTCAGATTACTTCAAAAGCTGACTTTTGACCCTTGTAAGGTAAAAAAATAATTATGTTAACCACCTTAACTAAATTTTTTTATTTCAACAGCAAATTCTGTAACACCCTGTGATTTTTTTTTTTAACTCACCACTTTCATAGCATTGGAAATTTCCTTCAAGATTAAAAAAAAATTATGGCGATATCTTCATTGGTTTAAAATGTATGATTTTAGCAACCAAAAAAGTCAATACGGGCCACTGTGCGCCGCCGCGCCGTCTGCCTCACTCTGCCCCTCCACCAGCAATATCCATTTTTATTTCAGCAATCAATGCATATTTTTATTTCTGCGCTCAATGGACAAATTGCATACAATCTTATTTGCAAATTGCAACCAGACCTGTGCTCACAGAAAAAAAAAAATAAATAAATAAATTGGGTGGCACAACGGCTCGGCTAGTGACTAACAACTCGCAACCATTCCTGTGTGCGCCTGTTGACAGGAATGGAAGGGACCTACAATTGTATGCCGAATCCGAACAGCTAGACGAGAAGCGCTTATTCATGACAAGTGATATTCTTGGAGGATTTGTCAATTCCTCGCAAGAGGCAGTAGCCCTGAAAAAAAACTTTTTTGTTTTTAGGTGGACGAGGCTGGGAAGCGAACCTAGACCTCCATTGTGACAGTCGAACGCACTAACCATTACGCTACGGGCTACTACCATGTGATCACAGATCACCTATGTATATACAGCAAAAATTGTATAGAAACATACAAAATTTCTTGCGGGGAATTCAAGTTCAACCCTTCAATCTACACGTAACGATGAAAAAAAACATTACAAAAAAATGTCAGTCGAAGTGACAGTCACTCCCTAACAGTGATCATAATAATAACAAAAAAAATAGACGCAATTTTCACATCCTTTCAATCAAAAATTCAGTAAATGTGTAAAAGTTGATGGAAAAATTGCCACGATGTTTTTTTTTAAATAAAGAAAACAATATTGGGATTTATAAAAATTTGGTCATTGGGCGTTGGGTCCAACCAAAATAAATCAAATCCACGGAATCCAATTGAATCTCTCAGTGGTCACTGTGATTCCAAATATTGAGGTAGTCCAAACACATAAGAGAAATTGTCCTACTTTTGACAATTTTCTCTAATTAAATTTATGCTATATTAAACCTATAAACATCTTATTTGCATTTCGTTAATTTATTAACAAAAACAAATTCAAGTTTCTGTTTAAATATAGTCGGAATAAATTCTAAATAATTGAAATGTTAACGCAATTTGACATCGAATCCATTTGGTATTATTCATAAGCAAACGGTGGTGGCAAAAGTTTTTATTGATAAAATGTGATTCATTATTGAATTGTTCCTAAAACGATCGAATACCTGCTATAAAAAATGCCACACGTTAGACTGTGACAGATAGTTAATGATTATATTAACTTTTTCGGTGTCCATATCTCCGTAATTTGTTGTTAATTCAATTATGACTTAGTGACGTAATGAAGCAAAATCTAAATCTTATCATCAATTTAATAATTTATCAACCATCATGTTATGGAACAGAGACATATAATTCTTTAAGCCCCTTCCATATGAGAACAACGCTCAATTATCGAATCAGCACTCAATATACTCATCTGTCACCTCACACGACATAACGCTATCATTCACCTACTTGTTGTGTTTTATTACATCTATTTTTTTTTGTGACTCCTGCATCTCCCCACATTTGGCCCCAAACACAGTTAGTATTTTTGTTTTGTTTTGTTTGCTTTTATTTTTAATTTTGCGTTCTCTTGTTGCTTATATCTTTTTTTTTTAACATTTCGAGGCCTTTGACTTCTTGCGCTCATTCACTTTTCATTTTCCGTCACTTCATTCCACATCGCTGCTGCTGTTTCTGCCGCTGTTGCTTCTCCTCATCATTATTGTTGTTGCTTCCCCATTTTTTTTGTTGTATTATGCAGTTAATCGGCCGATGAAGACCAGAAAAGGTGGTGGGGAGGAGGAGGGCTAAGAGAGCATGATACACGCGGGGTCAATGAATTCTTGGGAAAGACTTTTGTTCGTTTCGCCCGTTATTTCTTGACTTATTGTTGTTGTGGATGATGATGGTGTTGGCTTCTTTCTTGTCTGTCAATTAATCCGCATATCTTATGTAAACCGAGTGATTGCTGTCTGCCTGTCAGTTTGATAGACTTGTTTTTTTTTATGACATTTGCACAAGTGGGGTGCATGCCCTGTGTGTAAGTTTGTAAGGAAGGAAGAAGTTAGCACATGAATTCTGCGCACAGAAGATTGAGAAACTTTCTCCGCTTGGTGGCGCAGAACATCATCTTCAGCGTCGATGTGGTGCGACGTTGTCTCTTCCGCTGATCTACCATCATCATCAGTGCAACTTACATACTTCTTAGGGATTGATCTGACAGACGTCCAAATGGAGCCGTTAAGTTACATGCTTTAAAAAGGGTGCATTGACCCACAACGGGTGCTCTTCCGCTGTCGTCGCCATTGATGAAGTCGTTGGCTGGAGCACTGGAGAGAAGTGACTGCTGCTAGCCATCTTTCTGCAGCTCACAATTCACAAATGCGAAATGCCTGATTTTTATTTGCTTTTATTTTTTGTTGGTTTTGAGTGCTAACACTTGCGCTCTCTGGTACCAGCTCACCACACGCCGCGCACCGAAATTATGTGTGGGCTGTGCAAATAATTTGTGGAATGTATTTGGCGATTGCAATATGCAATGCAAACGTGCGTTTATTCAGATAGCCAGCACATTTTTCTGATCTCCCTGCATGCACTTACAATAAATACTGACTTTTGCAATGACGTTACGTTTGGATGTTACAACGCAACGTGCTATTTCTTTGCTGCTTGTGTTTTTGGCCTTAGAATCTGGATTGACATGTAAATAGCAAGTAAAGTGACTTTATAATGAAGGGATTCTGGGGTGATGACGATCATGACTGAAGACAAAGTGACAACGGCGACGATCGACCACAAAGCTTGAACGTTAAGAGTGCACGCCAGCCCAACTTGAATTACATTTTAATTCTTTTATTATGGAACCAGATTAGGACGATTAAAATTGCTGTGTGCGGTCTGACGGTTGCAACTTTGTTGTAATTGTTGGATTGCGTAATTGGCTGAGAAAATATTTAACAAATCATCAATTAGGTATGTTATGTTTGTATATTAGGGTGGTCCTTATAAAGGTCATTGTTTTATTTTGAATGACGCTCCCCCCTTATTTGATTCAAATAATTAAAAAAAAAATCCTTGAAAATTATAGCATATTTTATTAACGTTAATGATGTCTGACGTTTTATATGGGAAATCCCATGTATTTTTTGTACATCCAACTTAATAAATTCATAACTTTATGATGATTGATAAAGAAAATTGAATTTTTGCACACATGTAGTAACTTTTGTCATGTTTAAAAAAAAGTATTAAATAAAAATTTAAAACATTTATCAAAATTAAAAAATAAATAAAAAAAAAATATTTTTATTTAAATGGCTATAAGTAGGGAAATAACGGTTGTAAATTTTTTTCTGATACATTTTTATAAATATGACAAAAGTTAATACATGTGTTCAAAATTCAATTTTTTTTATCAATCATTACCAAAGTTAAGATTTTTCAAATTTGAATAAAAATACATGGGATTTCCCATATAAAACTTCAGACGTCTTGGGGGCCGGGTTAACGTTAATATAATGAGCTGAAATTTTACTGGATTTTTTTTCATTTATTTAGAACAAATTAGGGGGGTGCGTTATTCAAAATAAGACAACGACCTTTATAAGGACCACCCTAATGTATACATTTGTGCGGATGGAAATGTTTCCAAGCCTTTTATTTTTAGAGAACAATTTCCGACAAGGGACAGGCATAAAATGACAACACAAAATGACAATGATACATGATACAAATCTATACGTCCACTGGAACACAAAGGTTTTTAAAGTGTTGAAATTTTATTTCTATACACGTCAAAATGTGTTTGTTTACTGAATAAATATGACAAAGGTAATCTACATACATATGTATATCATTAAAAAAAAACTTGTAATTTGAATTTTCGGAAAATGAATGGAAAATTAATGACATTTGGTTCTGTCAAGCTAATAAATGTCAAATTTCATTCACGTATAATGTGCGATGTCAACATATTTTGTGTAGCTCTGTCAAATTCCATTGACAAATTAATCCGATTTCATAATGGATTAAAATACCTCTAATTAATCCAAGTTTCGTGTTTCATTAGTTATTTGCTTTGAAAAAAGCCTGTATGGCTTTTTGGTGAAATTTGGATCACACCAAAGACAAAATGAATCAATAGGCGTGTTTTATTGCAAAACCTATCCATAGTACATTAGGTGTGTTTTATTGCAAAAGCCATCCTTAGTACGGTATGATTTTACATGCATTACAAATACAACATCGCTAGTAGCTCTACAGCAGATAAGAAGCTAACGTAGAATAGAGGCTCGAATAAACGCCAAAAATCTATCCGCAGTAGGAATCTACTTTAGCTTCTTAGCTGCTGTAGAGCTACTAGCGATATTGTATTTGTAATGCATGTTTAATCATACTGTACTAAGGATGGCTTTTGCAATAAAACACGCCTCATGTTAAAAAGGAAGCTAAATTCTTCTATATATAAAATCCTGTGCGTAACATGTCCGCCATAAAAAGTAGTGAGATCTAAAAGTACGCCAAGTTCTTAGTTTATTAATGTCAAATATCAAATATTTTGAGTAGAGTTATATCGAAGAACCACAAAATCTGTTATTTAATGATTACTGACTTAAATCGGGTTGTAATGACAACATAATCTGCCAGTGTCTGCCAAATTTTATCATTCTGCAACAATCGGAAGCTTTCCGTATAATTAATATCAATTCTGTGAAAAT
This sequence comes from Melangyna quadrimaculata, assembly GCA_949320155.1. NCBI lineage: Eukaryota > Metazoa > Arthropoda > Insecta > Diptera > Syrphidae > Melangyna > Melangyna quadrimaculata. Next base: position 189,393,957 of record OX439484.1, read on the forward strand.
GGGCGTATAACTCACCCCCTGAATAGAAAATCTGAAATTTAATTTTGTTTCCTTTGCTTGCACTTCAAGCTGTATCGCTTTACCAAATTTCATAAAAAAAACCTCGTTGGTACTTAAGTTAGATTGGGTCGAAAATAGCCTGAGTTTGATCCTTAAAAACAAAAGGGTGTACTGCCTGATCATGGCTAGGCACTATACCGTGCCCTTTGATCTAAATAAAGGCTGGCCACAAGACGACACTCTGCGAGACTTTTGCAAATCTCGTCTTGGTCTTGTTAAAATCGAAAATTTTCAGTCTCGTCTCCGAAAAAATACGATTTCCGGACAACCTGTTGATTATTGGAACGAAATATTTTCGATTATAGTTTGAATATGTGCAGAAGAAAATAAATATTTAACTGAAATTGGATTTTTTATAATTTATAAGACTCTCTGTAAATTTCGGTCCAAATATACAGTCTCGTCTCGGTCTCGTCTCGGTTGGTTAAAAGCCAGTCTCGTCTCGTCTCAGTCTCGTCATGCGAGACCGAGATCGAGACCGAGATCGAGACCAAGACTTTTCTCGTCTCGTAGCCAGCCCTAATCAAAATATTCTAAATACAACTGCCACTTTGTCAAATTTCGTTTTTTGGATGTTGACGATGGACTAATAAAAACGTCTAGGGATAAATTTTTGATACATCAAAGTACATATATCTACCGGGCTTCTGGTTAGCGTAATAATTTGTATATGTACCGGTACGCCAAAATGTATTTTGTTAACTACCTGTCAAGCATTAAAATGTCATACGCCATTGAAGAACAGCTACATTGTCGATCGATCGTAGAAAATTGAATGTTTTGATATTGGGACTAAGAAATAAAGCTACAACAAATTTAATTGCATCTGTCATCGTTGGATAGAACTTTACACCAAATATATTTATTCAAAAGCGTACAAATAATCACTTTGTGGGGATATGTCATTGCATAAGAATCTGACAGTACCCACAAAATGCTATCTGTCACTTTTGAGTTTGACGGATTCGTACAGAGCTCTGTTGAAACACTTTCGAAGAGCTGTCAACGAGTGTTAACTGCATTGACAGGATGATTACACGGTCAACATAATTTAAGCGTCTACCATAAAATTCATCTCAACGCTAATGTCAACGCAGCCGTCAAAGCATTGATAGTTGACAACCACACAACTTGACAGTTTGGGATCAATTTTGACGTTATCTAGCTGTATACTGTGGGCATAGAATACCTTCCCCCGACGGTTACACCTATTTTTCACTGTTTATAATTTTCATTTCTATTTGTTATTAAGCGTTCGAATTTAAAATTTAAAAGAGAATAAAATATCAAATTTGTCTTCTTTAAAATAAAAATACACGTGCGCATGTACCCTTAAAGTTTTTACAAAAGTATCTCACATTTTTTAATGGTCGGTTTTCCCACACCAACTAACAAAAAAAAAAAATTATCTAACAGGTGTAACCCAACGGAAGCAGAGTAGCAGCAGCAGCTAGCAGGAGTAACAGCAAAAAAATGGTATAGGTACCTATAACTCTAATTATAGCTACCCTATCCGTCCATCCATCTCGCGTTTTTAGGTCACAGGCACAGGTTGCGAATAATGCGAATTCACATAGTCGGGCGTAGAGAGAGTGGCGTTGACGTTGAGTGTAGTCACCACCGAATGTGGGACACAGTTTCGTAATATGCGACTGCCATGCCACATTAATGCGCGCACTCACATGTAGGAGATATGGGTATCGCGAATTCAATCAGATGAAAAACTACCTATGTATATGTATGTCTATGTAGTTGCGCCGCAAGAGCAGGTGCTGCATCAAAAACGGTGCCGACTATAAAAAGATACATGTAGTTTTGTTGGGGGCTGTGTGTTGGGCTCTGGCTCTGGCTCTGGCTCTGGCTCTGGCTCTGGCTCTTGCAGATGCAGGACAATGAACCAACTGAAGTTGATGATGTTGATGATGAATATTGTAGATTCAGATCGAGGTTGTGATTCTTTCTTTCATACCACTAAAGTGATGAGTTGAGAAGATGATGATGATATAGTATGCGATTGAGAGCCACAATAGAATAAAGCGATTCGAATTGTTTTTAACTCGAAGGTCGTTTGGATATTGCTTTGTGTCTACTCTACTGCTTCTGATTCTGATGATGAAAGATATGTGTGGAAATGTGTGTTACCAAATGTAGGTTAAACGTAAGGATACAATACCTTTATAACTACGATAGACGACAACATGATGTGCGACTTGTTTTTTTACTTAGCTGAAGGCAAAAACTCAAATATAATTAAAAAATGTTTTATTTTTCGAAATAAAAACGACAACGCAAGTAAGGCTCTAAAAGCGAGAATATAATGACCAAGAGAATATGGAACACATTTGTTTTTTAAGTTTTTAGTGCTGAATTTTAGTCAAGAAACAACCTGATCGTGTAATACAGCCATTTGGGTATAAAAAGGACCTCTAGTGGGAAAGCTTTAGGTTATTTTTGAATTTGTCTTATAGCATTGTGTTTTTGCCCGAAGTTTTACCACCCAAATTTTGTGACTAGGGCTGGCCACAAGACGAGACTGCCTTTAAGGCTAGGCGGACATTGAGACGCATTCGGCGCAAGACACGCGAATACCACGTTTCTATAATTGTGTCCTGCGACACTCGTCAGGTCACGTCACCAGCAACACGTCACGGACTCATTTCATCTCGGCGTTTTGTTCTGGAAAACAAGTACATTATGTAACAAACGGGTTGAAAAGACTTTAATTTTATCGAAACTTTACACAAAAACAAGACACTGTTTAAAGTTTTTAAATATGTAAAAAACTCAATTTTTTACTTAAAGCATTTGCGCCTATTGTCTTAGACGAGACTAAAACAAGACCGAAACGAGACTGAGACTAGACCGACATGAAACCAAGACGAGACCGGGAGGAGACTGCAAATTTAAATTTTCTCGCAAAAAAGGCGAGACTAATACCAAAATCCAAATGAGACTTACATCCCTATTGCGATTGTCAATCATAGATTGATAGTTGATAAATACTGAAATTCGATATTAAACAAGACAACCGCTAAAATTCTTGGTCATTGAAAATGGTGCGGGCCGTCGTTTATTACAAGAAAATTGGCAAATACCGATGAATTGTTGATTAGATTTTGAATAAATTGCCTTCTAAATTGCAAAGTTTCAATTATTTATCAACTATCAATCAGTAATTGAAAATCGCAATAGGAAGGTTAATTATATGTCTATTTTTAACAAGACCTAGGCGAGACTTTCAAAAAATTTACCGAGTCTCGTCTCTTGCCAGCCAAAATTGTGACGAAACATGGTACAAGTACATAGTGCAAACGAAATACAAGTTCTCATTTTTTTTCGCCATTTCTTAAGCCTACAGCTAGAAAACTATCAGCTTTTTTCGCAAATAAATGTCTACGAAATAAAAAAATATATTTTGTTGGTAGTTGCTGCTTTATTACAGTTTTATAAATTGAATTCGATTTTATCAATGTAATCATCAGTATCAAGGCCGTAACCACCCGAAAATTTTCAAAATGTATTTGTTGATCCTACTTTCTTCTTGACAAAATGTAGACCCATCTTAAATTAGTGATTGTCATCAAATTCGATAATATTAAGTTGTTTTCGACAACAAAATCTATAAAAAGGTATATAGTGCCTAAGTTGCTGGCAACTCGCGAGTAACTTAAGTTTGGAAAACTAATTTATTGGTTGTAAATTAGCTAAAATTCTTTTACTTTTCAGTTTCAATGTTATCAAATTTTGCCCCAACTGCAAAATGCTTTGCAGTCAGTTGTTTTATTGCGGGAAAGAACTAACATGTTTTCGAGTATGTTGGGTGCTATGTCTGTTTTTACGGTGTTTATTTCGTGATTTTCCAGACATCCAACAAATTTTTTTAAAACAGCTGTTTGCTATTTATCAATTAATTTAAAAAAAATTGTTATATCTGAAAGTAAACTAAGTTTTGTCTTCCAAACGTAACTGACGTAACTGTCAACAAATATATATATAGTTCTAACTAACTCAGGTTTAACTCACTACTGAAAAACTGGGTCTTAGTTTGTTAGTGGACGTATTTAATGAACCTTCTCAATTTCCTTTGTATCCACTATTCTGTTCGAATGTAACCCTACTCATGGAGTTAGTGGAGTTTTGTGTCGATTCTTTTAAAAATTAAAACCAGACGGATTGTGTTCTTACAGATTTTAGTAAGGCATTTGAAAAACTGTAGCACAGAGTTTTGCTAAATAAAATGAGTAGGCTGGGGTTCAGCGTAAAATTAATTGCTTGGCTTAAATCTTATTTACTTGACGGATCCTATTAAGTGAATTTTAACGGCTATTATTCAAATAGTTTTGTCGTTAATTCTGGTGTTCCCCAGGGTAGCCATTTGGGTCCAGGAGTTCTTTTTATATTGTTAATAAATGATCTTCCGTCAGTTTTAAAGTACTCTAACTGTCCCATTTATGCTGACGATATTAACATATTTAAAACCATTTCTAGCAGTCTTGACTGTGAAAAGCTTGAAATTGATCTAAATGCTTTCTACAATTGGTGTGCATGTAATTATTTGTTGTTAAATATCGACAAGTGTAAGATTATAAATTTTACAAGAAAATTGTCCGTTTTATCTTTTAATTATAGATTCAATGGCGTAAATCTGTTATATGTAAATGATATATCTACCCTTGGTGTATTGTTTGATAAAAAAAAACTCGAATTCACACAGCATATCAATATGACTTGTAATAAAGCCGATTCAATATTAGGTTGGATTAAAAGGGAATCACGTCAGTTTTCTGATCCTTATGTTATCAAACAAGTATTTACCACTTTTGTCAGACCCATTATAGAGTATGCTTGCCAGGTATGGACCCCCTATTACAGTTGCCACAAAATAAGAACTGAACAAATTACAAAAAGGTTCCTAAAATTTGCTCTTGGAGGCTTAGGCTGGCTGAATCCATTGAACCTTCCTTCATATAGCAGCCGTCTAAAACTTATAGATTTACCCAGTCTGGAGCGCAGACGTTCTTATTTATATTTTGTTTTTATTGTTAATATTATTGATGTTAATATCGATGCTTTGAACCTTTTGTCTCGCGTAAATTTTAATGTTCCAAATCGTAATCAAAGAGGTTTTCCTGACCCAATTTACATAAAACACTATCGCTATCGTACCAACTATGAGAAGAATTCACGATTGAATAACATGTTTAATTTGTATAACGTTAAGCATTATTTATTACTAAATTTTTCTGATGTATCAAATACTGGTTTTAAAAAAAAATATTTTATAATATTTTATAATTTATGAATTCTTTATTCTTAATATTTAATTCTAATAAATATTTTGTATGCTATAGATATGAATATGTTTCAAATAAATAAATAGATAAATAAATTATGTCTTGGAACAGGCACAACACACCTAATCTAAATTAGTTTGGTTCTTTTCTGCATGAAAAAAAGCCCTGTGTTTTGAATTAGGTCAGAATTTAGTATATAGCGGTTACGAGTTTTTTGGTTAACCTCAAATATAACCAAAAAATTGGTTAGTTGCAAATATAAAGATTGAAATATCTGAAAACAGCGCACCAAAAACCTTCGGAAAAATAAATACCAATTCAAAATGTTGATTTTGTAAGTTGTAACGGCATTTCAAACAATTTTTTTTTTTTTTGAAAATCATGTGCCCCTGAAATATTTGTCTGGCTACGGCTTTGATCAGTAGTGAAATTGAACAATTTTAACGCGGTGTTGCTGTACGACGTCTTGTAGCGACCACTTTTTTAGTGTTTTAAAACTAGCATTATATACATATATACATAATTTACGTAAGTTTTTCATTTTTATTAAAGCAAACGACACAATTTTTCAAATGTATACCTCGAAAATATTTCTCTCGCGTGCGGAAAAAATGTGCCTACATATAAATTACATATGGTTTCAACGCCTACGACTTTCGACCCTCTAAGATCAATAGTTTCAGAGATTACAGAGTGATTGGAAAGAAACAATCGTAAAGGAGGGGTTCTGTGGCCCCCATTTAGGTGGGAGAGGCAATTTTCTAAAAAAAAAAATTGGCTTAAAACAGAAAGAAAATTATTTAAAAACAACAACAACATTTAATTTACAATTGGAATTGTTATATAGCTATTTTAAAGCCAGAACACAATTCTTTAATTTTATTTTTAAATCAGTTTTGTATCAATTAGTATTTGAATTATTAGTTTTCAAACTCAAAATTTTGAAAAAAGAAACAAACTGATTTTAATGAAAAACATTAATTTATTTTGAATGTCTTGAATGAACAAAAACCACTTAAGTTGACTACCACCAAGTATTACATTAGGCAGGAATTAAGGCTATTTCGCGCCCGCCACATACCAATCATCAGGTTCCTTTTTAGTGGTGCTTAGTCTATGGTTTCAATTTTAATTTATAAATTATTTTGTCGTCAATTGGAGTTGAAACTAGACCAAGCTACCACTAAAAAGGTATCTGATGATTGATGTGGCGGCCATTAAATAGCTATAATTCCTGCCTAATGTAATACTTGGTGGTAGCCAACTCAAGTGGTTGTTATTCATTCAAAACCTTCATATGTTAATATGTCGGAGCGAAAGCTATGCAGCCTAACTGCAAGCGAGAAAACATCATTAAATTTATTTTGTACATACGTTTTTCGATGTAATTATTATTTTTATACAAAGGTGTTTTCTCATGATAACACTTATTTTTATAATTAATTCTAAATCAAACAATTAAAACTGGCCGGTGCTAGAAGTTTTACTATTTAAAATTTAAAACAATTAAGGACCCAACTTTCTCATAAAAAAAAGAAGAATCCGACTGAATTACGAAGATTATAATCAGTTTTGTTTTTATTAAGAAGCTAGTTCATTTACTTTTAAAAAATTCTGGGAAGTTGGTACAAGTCCTTAAAAAAGATATAATAATATTTTGAGTGTTGGCGTTGTTTTCTTTTTTTAATAATTTTTAATTGTAATACAATTATTTTTTTAGAAAATTGCCTCTCCCGCTAAACGAGGGCCCCTTCATCAGTAACGATTTTTTCTTGTCTCAAACCAACCTACAGGACAAGCTCTAGCTTTTTGTCTAGTTCCCGTTTTCCACAAATTTGGGGCATATCGCTTGGGTCATGGGGTCCCGAGAACCGGAACTAAGCGTCATCAAAAGTCCTCTTTTAGATATAAAAATCAGACTACCCGTATTTCCTCCAACAAAAAAAAGTATATCTTTCTTGTATCGGAAAGTATTAATTATGCGTTATTTCACTGAAGTCACATCACTCACATACATAAATTGACACATGGTGTATTTCAACGTTTTAATTAATATACTTCAGAAATCACTTATTGCATATCTTCGGAAAGTGTCTCTTTACTGCTCTACCTCTAAATATATAATTATCCACTAAATAGTTTCTCCTTTTTATACCGATTTGACATAAGCATTTTAACCAAGACATGTGCACCAAGAAATACTCAAGTTAATTTAAAAAAAATAATGCGCCACAATTTGTAATCTAAATTATTATACTCAATCGAGGCAAACAACGTTCAATAAACCAGGAAGTATAATAGGTAGTCATCTCACATGTGTATGTACATGTACATGTACATACTACATTGTACACTCTTTCTTACATCTTAAAAGGCGATTGCATATGATTCGATCCTTATTTCCATGCATTTTGGTTTCGATGGCATAGTCCAAGTCTTCCATAACCGATTAAGCTAAACTCGATCTCCTCCATGAACAACAAGTCGTTAGCCAAATAACAGCAATATGTATCTTTTATGAGAGACATCGATTACTACGCCATAGAGTCAGCCGTGTCGGCGGTGGGGCTTACGAACTACCAGGTGCATGAGTGCTCCATCCTCTTCGATCGAAGAGTGGGCGTCTTTGTGCACTTCAAGTCCCATTCTGTATAGGTAGGTACATCTAGCAAATAACAGCACGACTAAAACTCTCAAGCTCGAGCCCCATATAGTGTAATTGAGGAAGTGTGTGCTTCGATGCAATACCACTTGGATTAGCTAATAAATCGCTCGGTTGAGACATTTCCATTTTCTTGGATCATGACTCCGTTAATTGTCTGTGTTACTCTCTTGGACCACCATATTGTAGACCTATCCAGATCAGATGATGTGGAGGGAAAATGAAGGCGCTCTTTGTCTACGCTAATGATCCGCTGTTGCTGCCGCTGTTTGTAGGTACATTGATGTGGAGGAGTTTTATGCTGCGCCATGCCTTCATAAATAACCAACTTAACAAAAACAAAAAGCTAGAACAAAAAGAGTTTAGTTTTAAATTTTGCCTCGAGGGTCTATTTTTCGATTTGATCCCACACTCTGGTAAATATACCGACGGACACTCTGCAGTTGACGTTCTGCGTTATGCCGACCTTTCTCTTTGCAGGAAATATTCAAGTTGAAAGTATTAGAGATATGTACCTAGAGGAACCTAGGATTGTGCAGTTTGTCGGAGTAAATTTATTCATAACACTCAACGTTTAGACTGGCATCAGGGAGATGGTTGTGTTCAATATAGGGAGTCTGGGATATGTGTGCTGATTATAGAGGAGACAAGCGACGTGGTATAGAATGAGACATGATATATATCATCTAACGCAGGCGTTATTGCATTATAAAGCCTGGTGTATTATAGTGTCTATATATAAATGGCATCGCGCTGACTAAAGTAAAACGAATAAAGAAGTGATCCCGGAAGTTCCACCAAGTTATGCATATCGTTTGTTTCATATACATTTATGGTAGGCATAAGTTAATTGGTTCTTGCAAATTGTATTGCTTTTAGAATGCGATAATTCGGTTTTCGTACAGAGGGTGTCCACGACAAAAACCATGGATTCCTAAAGTAAATTTAAAAAGAAAACACTAAGCTTCGACTTGATCAATCTTATAGTATCTTGGGATAAGGTGAGTTCTTAACATTTTCTAAAATTCTTGAAAAAAGCATGTCCAGGGCACTAAAGTTAACGGTACATATTCATACTAACGTTGTATTGAAAAACCGTTGAAACAAATCTTATTTTTCTAGAAAACGGGTTCAAACTAGAGCTTGAAATCAGTTCCGGATCCTCAAACTATCCGGATATCTGCTTATCCAAATCGAATCCGAAAATGCGAATCAGATCCGGATCCAGGATCCGATATCCGAAATATCCGGATAGTGTCGGATCCTCGGATCCAGATCCGGATCTAGATCGGGATAGTGTCGGATCCTCGGATCCAGATCCGGATCTGGATCCGAGGATCTGATACTGAACCCGGATCTGGATCCGAGAATCTGACACTATCCAGATATTTCGGATATCGGATCCTGGATCCGGATCCGATTTGCATTTTCGGATCCGATCCGGATATCAGGATATCCGAAATATCCGGATACTTTCAAGCACTTGTTCAAACATGTTGATAAAGAAAGTGTATCTTCCTTAATTAATTCAGCCTATTCTAAAAAAATAAAATGCAAGACCGGATCGCTCTAAATTGCTCTTGTATAGCTATAACAACGAGATACGAGAATATAGCTAGACCGGTATATAGTATTTTTTTGGTTCGATAATTTTTGTAAATCACATTTAAACTACATACATATATGAGGGAAAAATTATATTTTGACTTATCGAAAATATTTCGTTCCAATAATCAACAGGTTGTCCGGAAATCATACTTTTCGTAGACGGGATCGCGACACGAGACACGCGATTCAATTTGCGGAGAACGGCATGACACGTTTCTATAATCGTGTCGTGCGACGCTCGTCAGGTCACGTCACATGCTTCGGACGCGGCTCAATATGCGCCTATCCTTAATGAGACGCATATTGAGACGCGTCCGACGCGTGTGACGTAACCCGACGGGTGTCGCACGACACGATTATAGAAACGTGTCATGCCTTTCTGCGCAAATTGAATCACGTGTCTCGTGTCGAAATACATACATTTTAATTGAAGCTAAAGTCGTCTGACATATTGATTACTGATTTACAAAAAACAATTATTTTTCTAAAAAGGAAACGATTTTTGCAAACCATCTTCAGTTTATTATACTACAGTTTATTATGTTTTTTTTTTTTTTACAGAAAACAACAAAAAACGAAAACGTGCCAGTCACGCACGAAAATCTTTGTTTCGATCACTATGTCATGCCGTACCACTCTATCTACATATATAACTAATCTCTATAATGTACTGGATATTCCTTACAAATATAACAGTTTTGTTTGACTCCAATTGAAGATGACAAGTACGCGCCAAATCAACTATTTGACGTCTTCCAGTCATAAAAAAAAAGTATTAGCCTCGTTCACTAACTAGTGGGAGCGTTCGGATACGTAACCAAAGGTATCTGGATTTGTTCGTGTTGTTATAATGCCTATAAGGAGAAACCAGCTGATGAACCAAATAGCTGCTGTGAAAAAGAAATCTTAAGCTATTGGTTTTCGTTTGGTTTGGTTACGTATCCGGTTTTGGTCGTTCGAAAACATATCAAATTCTAACGTATCTCAGATACGTATCTGCCTACCACCCCGAATGCGGCCATTGTGTAGTTTTATGTTCATTTGACAGCAGGCAGCTAGGGATGAGTTATGTTCATCGATGTTGGGAAAACAACGATGTTAGACGAAAAAACATCGATGTTAAAACATGTAGAACACCGATGTTAATATTGAGCACATTATTTTTAAAACAGCTAACAAATTGCAAAATAATTCATAATTATACTTTTTTTTGCCTTTAAGTCTCGTTACATCATTTGAAATCTTTTGTCTATGACCTCATGCTTACAAAAAAGAAAAACATTACAACCGCTACATTGCTTTCATCAGATTTGTCTGATCTTCGATGGTCATGTACGCGCAAACAAAATGTAAAATAAATAGAAAAAACCCAATTTTTAAATCACTAATCAGGAAAAAAAAATAATTTATAAAATAATGATAGTCCTTTCTCTATTTATAAAAAGTATTTTGATTGGTTGGCTCAGATATTTTGACGTTTCCAACCAACAATCGATAGCAAAATGGTAATTCGATTTGGTAGTACTTTTTCTATCTGAACTTAAGTTAAGAACCGAAAATTATCTGAACTTGGCTTTGTTTAAATGTTGTATTTACGTTAGATAAGAGTCGGTTTTTTGGTCCAATTCTATCTGGACAAGGCTTTTAAAATCATCGATGTTCGGAAAGCTAAAGGCACCGTTTACAAATTATATTTTTTTATAAAAGACTTGTTAAGTCGGTGTGTTGTGGAGTCGTGTGTCGCTGTCAGTCAATGTATTTAAAGCCACACAACCACACTACTTACGAGACAAATGTGGGTTCTATGGATTTGAATAATATTACACTACACGAGACAAGGGTGGTTGGCTTTAGATTTTTTTACCTACGACTTATTAGATGTTCATTCATGCAAAATTACTTAGGATCGATGATCAAGAAAATAAAAAACATCTTGTACTTGTCGAAAACGAAAAAAAAAATTACGTTAAAAATTATCGCTACAATTTTCAAAACAATATAGCTTTTTTGAACTTATTTTAAAATGTATTTTTAATCGATTTTTGAACGTGCTTTTATTATGCAAACAAATATATTTAAAAATATCAATGTTAAAAAACGATTTTTCTGATTCGATAATTTTTGACATCAATGTTTTTTTCAATGTCGCTCATCCCTAGCAATTACTCTATATTTTATACTGTAATACAAAAACATCCAGCTCCACTATAATAGTTCTTCAAATGGAGTCAAACTTTTTGTTCGAATATGCTTCCCAGTGTATTATAGAGATCAGTGATCTATATGCGTTGTTCTATTGATTTATATTGTTTACAAAAACTCGTGCTGTGTTGTGTAGCGTCGCTCGTGTCGAACACATCTCAATATGCGCCTAGCCTTACAAAAGTCTCACCCACTCTCGTCTCGTAGCCAGCCCTATTTTTCAGTTTGAGACTCGATAAAAAACTAACTATTTTCTTCAGAATTTTCAATTTTTCTTGATGACAGATTGTTTTGATTTCTTAGAAACACATTATTTTATCAGTAATTCATTTTTGTTATTTAACTATGAACATTTTGGTCGTTGCATTCCTCACGTTTCACTTTCCTTGCCTACAAACTTTGATTTCTCCGGTTCAGTCTGGGCCAAAATTGACTCTTGAAAATAAAATACAATAAAAAAAATACGTATACGCCACAGTGTACAAACAAAAATAAATATCCAACAAGGATCAATAATAAATAAAATCAAATTAAATATTTTTTTTAATTCCATTATCTACTACACTTATTGCAATTCTACTTCGTTTTTTCGGATGACAAAATCAAATTTATATACCGCCTTAGCTTTAAAAATCGAATGGAGTCTAGATTTACGTAAGGACTCGATAACTCGATAGGCATGTTTATTCACTTGGACTGCATAATTAGCTTGTAATAGTTGTAACTAAAACATCGCAAACTAGTAAGCTAGAAGCTACACCTTCTACGATATAACCACCATTTAAAAAAAAAGACAAAAATTCACCTATAGGTATGCAAATACTGAAAGACAGCTATAAATTACTTGTTCTGTAATCGTCATTTATGGTATACGACGATATATACATACCTATCCATGATATAAGAAAATAAAAAATTATTCATGTATCTGAAAGTACAGAGTTCGCTTCCGTCCTGCAGGAGATACCAATAAATGTCTACGACTATAATACATGCGGAAGGTATATTATCATGCTACAAATGGTCAGAAAGTAAAAACAATTTACGATCGCAGAGCTATAAATCTTTCACTGTTGCCACCAAAGATAGTTGTGCAGCGCGCAGAATTGCAAGTTATCACGTGGCTTTGATTTTCCTGGAAACACGAACAAAAAGGACAACCAAGTCGGTTTTTTAATTTTTTTATTTTTGTAGTGCTAGTGATGTTGCTGTTGGTAAGGAAATAAGGAAAGTCAACTATGTGTTTGAGTTTGGTTATCTAGCATTTGCGCGTATACATGCAATATTACTTTTTTTAATACAAGCAAGCAAACAAAAAAAAACTATAAAAAAACTATGAAAATGGAAAATTATTCAATGTTGTTGAACAAGGAACTTATTTGCTGGAGGAGTTAATATCAAGGAAGTAGAAGTCGCTTTTGTTCATTATGTGATTGCCTTTAATAAAGGTGCATGTAGGTACATAAATGAGGATAATTAACTTTTTTTTTTAAGATATGAACCATTTTGAATGGAACAAACAAAACTAGAGAAATCTTTGATATTATTTAACTAAGTTTGTTGTTGAAAGCTAATCACGAATCAAGTTTTTAACTGGACAATTTATAGTTCTCTACTTTGTTAAAAATTCTTACTTATGTTAGTCTGCCAAATTAATATATGAACACTCAAAAACGCCTATGTGGTACTCCATGTCACTAGATCCAAGCACTGTTGTTAAAGAGAATTTCAATTTTTTTATATTTTTTAAATAAAAAAATAAATTTCACTCTTTCTGCATGATAAATACATACAATTTTGATATCGGTCTCTAGTTCAAAGTAAAAAAAAACCTCTTTATTTTTTTTCATACCGAACATTAGGTCAGATTTTGAAAAATTTACTAATTCTATCTAAACTTCGTGGAAGATTCTACATACAGAAATTGAAACAAAAATCAACTTAATGGTTTTCAAGAAAATCAAAAACCAAAAAATAGGCTCTCCAGGGTATAATAATATGTGCTATGTACAGGGTATAATAATATGTGTTTCAAAACTTAATTTTCTAACTAAAAATTTTCCAAAATCTTACGTAATGACTTTTATTTCTGATTTCTTAATTAAAGGTTCTTATCAATTCTTCGTTTAAAACTAAAAACCGAATAGTTCTAAGACTGTCATTATTCAAAATATTAAAAAATAAAAGAACCAAGTTTTGTAAAAAATAAGAAGAATGTGGCTATAAAATTTGGGCAACAGTTTTTATTAAGAAGTGGGTTCCTTTATTTTTTAATATTTTTAAAAGTAAAAGTCATAGAACCATCCGGTTTTCAGGTTTTGAATAAAAATCAATTAGAACATTTTAAATTTGAAAACAAAATAGTAGTTAATTACTTAAAATATTCCCGACTGGAAAAATGCCCAGTTTCTGTCTAGTTTTTACATGGCACTAGTCAGTTTTCTTTAGGGAAAATCTAGACGAGGAAAACTTGTCAAATATACGTTAAGCCCTTGAAAGTTTTCAGTAATTAAAATTTAGACGAGGAAAATGTTTCATACTCTCGTGAGGTTCTCGCTAGTAAGAACTTGTTGAACGTTTCCGGCATCCTATCAGACTAAGCATTATCGTTATTGATACATATGCAAAATGTAAACTAAACAAATTGAATCGATGAATCGAAAAATACAAATTTTAACTTTTATTATAATTGATCAGTTTTGGTTTAAAAAAAAAAGTTAAAAATGTCACGCTCTTGCAAGTCCTACCAAGATAATCATATAGGTATATAATTTCGAAAATCTCTATTTTCAACCACCCACCCCCGCCAAAGGCTTTTTGAACTTTTCATTAAAATTAATCAAAAATTATAATTTACTGTCTCAAACTATATTTACTTAATAACAGATGGTTCATCTCAAGTGGTTCATATCCAGTTGTTTTTGTGGTGGGATGTAGTTTAGATAAAGCGTATTTTTGTACACGATACTAAATCAAATGATATGATAAAGAGTATTTAACAAAAATGCCAATATCATACTAAATTTGCTTTAATATCGTATTAAATTCATAAAAATTTGCGCTATTATTTTTATTATTCAGGTTGGTATTTTAGTATCGGTTGTGATCCAATAGTAATATTGGATCACAACCGATACTAAAATACCTTTTTTAACAAATCTAGTTTTTGCTGGTCCGGGGCCTAGAGTGGTTTTTCTGATGAGGCAGAAGGGTTCATAATCGACAAGGCCCTAACTTTGGCCATTACTCAGCCATGCTAGGGCCTTGCCAGAATCTATTTAAAACTCTCTAGTGCCATGTCGAAAACTAGAATGTTTGCGCGGGTCGAAGCAAAATTTGTTTGACATTTTTTGGTGCTTAAAATTTTGTGTTTGAAAACTAATTTTTAATTGAAAATTAATTTTTCAAAAATTGTACAAAAAACAAATATACTTTAAAATAAAATAA
The DNA here is from genome assembly GCA_949320155.1 of Melangyna quadrimaculata. Lineage (NCBI taxonomy): Eukaryota > Metazoa > Arthropoda > Insecta > Diptera > Syrphidae > Melangyna > Melangyna quadrimaculata. Next base: position 189,409,230 of record OX439484.1, read on the forward strand.
AATAAAATAAAATAAAATTAAATTAAATTAAATAAAATAAAACAAAATAAAAGAAGGCTTTACAAAAAAGTAGAACATGGCATTTTAAGTGTTACCGTTGTTTGTAAATAATAGTTTATTTTCTGTTTTAAGTATTTTTTTTAGAAAATTGCCCATCCCACCTAAACGGGTGGCTATAGAGCCCATTTCCAATATGATTTTAAATTGTCTTGGACCAACTAACACGCTCTGACAGATGTCAAAGAGACAGCAGTCAAAGTGACAAATGTCAAAGTAACAGCTGCAAAAGTGACAGATGTCAAAGTGACATGTTAAGCTGACAGATGTCATGGTGACAGATGTCAAAGTGACAGATGTCAGAGAGTGACAGATGTCAAAGTGACAGGTGTCAAAGTGACAGATGACAAGGTGACATATCGTCGGATAAGGATGCAAACCTCGTAAATCCGTTTTTGCAAAATTTACAGGAGATCGATTTATAACTTTCGCTATAATACCAAAAACCTATATAATTGATAGTCATTACGGAATTTTGAATGAATATGATTATTTATAAGTGTTTTATATCAAGTTCTTGACTCAGGGATCAATTTCAGGGCAAAAAAGATGAGTAATTATGAATTTTAATTATAAACAGGAAGAAATACTCGTAAATCCATATCATTTTTTAACAAAAGTAACAAGAAAACCACTTACATATTATGTCCAGGTGGAAATTATGATAAACCTTATTTATCTTTAATAATTTGACTTTATATCCAACTTTTTCATAAAATTTCTTCTTCCTAACATCCCCTCCCTTAATTTAATAAATAAAACAAAATTATAAATAAATTATTAAGTGCTGAATAACTCTTTTTCAATTCATACTATTCATGCTTAAATATTTTCCTTGCAAAACTGTGGATTAACGAGGTTTTCAAATTAGAGAATAGACAGATTGGATTTAAAAGGTTTTCTTTTTCTATGTTTTTAGGCGATTTATAAGACATTTAAGGCCCTCATTATGAATAGCGAATCGAACTTAAAACTTTGCGAATTCGCTAATTTCGTATTAAGAATAGCGATTCGCTAAAATAAAGTTCGCTTCAAATGTCAAAACTGTAGCGAATTTGATTATCACTGTATTAAAAATAGCGAACTCTCGCTAATCTGTTCGCTAAAAGAGTCTAAACTTATCGAACTAAAATTCTATGTGATAACAGTATCGAATTAAAAGTAAAAGACCTTTTAATTATTTGTTATTGTTTATTTTAGGCAAAAATTAAGAAAAAAATAAATTGTAATGTATTTTAAAACAAATGGCAGTCGATTTCCAAATTTGTAGGTCTTCCGCGTCGAATAAATGGTCGATTTGTAAGGCCAGTTCAGGATCTCAAAGGTATCACTGTAAAAATACTGAGCAAAAAAAATGTTAGCTCGCCTGCTCACGTCCGTCTGTTCGAAGATAAATTTGAGATCTCATTTTCCATAACTTGCAAATAGCCATTTGATTTGAGGAAGGGACACGAAATCACTCACTTATTTTGTAAGAATAATGAACATGAATGTGGAAATGTTATTTTTCCAATTAAAAAAAACACAAATGCGTCCTTGCTATGTATATGTGAAGATAGAACATAAACTTACAAAAACAGGAAATATGAACCGGCATATATAATGAAATTGTTCAAACAATTGCAAAATGCAAATAATCTGGGAGCTGAAACTAAAACCACACTAATTAACCACATCGTTTTGGAAACATTTCAGGACAAGAAATTTTATTTTGCAATCTTCACTGTACACTCACATTATACAAGTAGAAGGTACCGAATAATAAAATTATTTTAAATTTATTGGAAAGTTTAGCCAGCCATTTTATACAAAATTAATATGTGGGTAATGCTCCATTCGAATATTATTTTCTTTTTTAACAAACAAATAATCACAATTCACAAACAGAAATAAAATGGCTAGCCATTTGACGGTTAAAATGAGTAAATTCATATGAATCTGCAAGTTCGCTAACGATAATACCATGATATGTGAAATTCGCTAAATCGTTCGACTTTAAGCGAACGTTCGATTCGCTATTCATAATGAGGGCCTAATACTTTTGTCTTAATAGAAATGAACATTTCAATCCTAATTTCATATATTTAAAGAAATCTCATTTTTCGTAAAAAGTGGATTTACGAGGTTTGCATCCTTAGCCGACGATATGTCAAAGTGAGAGATGTCAAAGTGACAGGTGTTAAAGTGGCAGATGTTAAAGTGACGGATGTCAAAGTGACATATGTCATAGTGACAGATGTCAAAGTGACAGATGTCAAAGTGACATCGAGAACTCGACCGAGAAATAGATTTGATCGAGTTGTATTGGAGTCAAGATGTTCAATGAATTGATGCAAGCATTCGATAACGTAAATGATGGCATTTTCTTTCTTGATGCTTTAAGAGGAATTGTAATTTTGTTTCTGTTTTCTCTGATTTTGACTACGATTCTTACGAGATCTGAGATTGCTTTGGTATTGGCCTCTTAGGGGATTGATTCTCCGTTGTAAATAGGGGTCGAACCATTCTGCATTGAAATTGACATTGAATCTGCAAGTGGATGAAGAACCTATATGCAACATTTCAAAGAAGTCTGCGATAGCGAGAGTATTGCAGCAATGTAACATTACCACCTACGACAAGTGCCAAATGGTTGACAAACCTGCATGGGAAGCCCTGAATCGCATGTTGAAAGCTATACGAAATGATGAAGACGTTTCAGTGGCGCAATGATTATGCTGTCAGGTTACTTTCTTCAAAGGCTGCCTTTTATTTCAACATAAAATCCGACAGATGAATTGAACACTTGCCCGAAGTCGTCGGCCTTATGGGGATATGCGAAGAAATTGCAATCGAATCCTTGATGGATGAAAACGAAGCCACAAACTTTATCACTAAATTTGCCATTCCAGCGACCTATCATTCGTATTTAAGCGTCTCCCTTTCGCTATGAGAATTAATAAGTCGCAAGGACAATTGCGGGATGTTTGTGGCATTAATCTTGAATTCCCATGTTTCTCACATGGTCAATTGTATGTGGCGTGCTCACGTATCGGTAAACATCCCGCTTTATACGTGTACCCGACGGAGAATCGAACGAAAAAACGTTGCTTACCATAAAGCACTTCAGTAAAAAATCAGGTTGACACGTCAATCACTCCGGTTTGATTCCAACGCGTCGACATTGTTATACTTCAGTTATTTTCATTCCTTTTTTGGAATACAGAATTCGAATTGACCGAATTAAGTACATCAAGCAGAATGTACCAGGCTCGGAATTATTATTTTTATTACATTAACAATTTGGGCAGAACGGACTTCGATGGGTCAGCTAGTTCATATATAAAACATACATACATACAATTGTCGTTCTTATAAAATTTGTTTGCAAAAATGGTAAAGAGATTTTACATGTAAAATGTTAAGTAATTTTATATGAAAAATGTATAAAGTCTTAAATTTAATTTTAATTGTTAAACAGTATTCGGTAAAGAACTGAAAATTTGTCAAGTAATTTTAGTGTCGGGATTTCGAAGCCAGATTTAGGTTGTATTGTTTAAGAGAGGAATTTTGCGTCAAAACCTTTTCGCACAATAGCTTGATAACATCAAAATAAATTCAAAATCATCAAGTTAAAGTTCCCAAACTACTTCGTTATAGTCAAAAGTGAAGAAATCACTTACCCAAATAAATGATAAAGGGGCATATTCATAGTTGCAAATAGACCCAGGTTTAACTAAACTACAGTTTAAGACAATTTTGGCTCAATGAATACAGACCGATTTTAATTACACATTGTTGGTTTTATATTTTTATAAGATAATTAACTTGGTATACTACACAAATAACTTCAAATATTTTGAAATGATAAACTTAAAAAAATAGAATCAACGTCCGAAAATTCAACGAAACCTATGTTTAACTTAGACCCAGGTCTAAAATGACTATGAATACGCCCCAAACTGTTTAAAATAAAATCATACTCACTAGAATTTGTGTAAGACTTCTTATTCTCATTGTTTTTATTTTAAACTAATTTGGACCAGATAATGCGTTCCACAAATAAATCATTATATCTATATTTCCTTGGGAAAAAATAATAAATCAATTCACTTTATTCTCCTATATCTGCATATGTTGTATTCAAATTTCAACAGTTAATAGAACCTCGTTACGTTATAGGTACCTGTAAATCTGATGTCAGTTGGTCGTCGTCGACGGTATTCTGAGTGATTTGTGCCGCTGGCTTCTATTCAAAATAATGCCCAAACTAGCATAACTAACTCTTTTTTGACCCGCATTATTCTTCTGTCAGCGCAACCATAAATTATAGAGGCAATCTAAAAGCAGCACACAAAGAGTGTTATTATTTGTCTAAGTTTGTCCAAAATTAGGTCATCTAATGTTATGAACCCGTGTTCAACAAAAAAAATTTGACGAAAGTGGCTTATTCATTTGGTCAAGAAAAAAAACTCACATTCGTTGTGGATGTTCATTTTTTGTTTGCTTCCAATCTAAAAACTCAAAAGTCAAGAACTTTAGTCAGACAACTGAAATGAACTAAACTGAAGTAGTCATAGCACAAATCACATAATTATCCAATTTACCTAATCAAATCTATACACACACTTAAGATGTTCACTTCAGCTCCAGACACTTTGACAATTGCTTGTGAGTACCCATATACTGCTATTATAATAGTTTTCGGGAGTGTTGATGTTATGTGTTTGATATCTCAAGGCATCCGCCTCCTAATATAGGCGCAAACGGCTAAGGCTCATTACCCTCTGCTATCGAGAGGGCTATTGAATGAGATTTTCGTAAACAATCTTCATGATGACGATGATGATGGTGTGGTGTGCCATATACGGCAAGCGTTTATTATGGGTGGCAGGGCAGAAAAGACTTCTATTATTGTGTAAGATTTTTTTTTTTTTTTCTTATAGCCAAGTGTCAGATGGGTGACATTTTGCCTTTCTATTTGACATAGATAGTGTGTAAATACTGTAGGAATGTGTAGTGTAGTGTTGTGTGACTTCTTAAGTTATTGTGCAATTGATACAAAAGTCTATACTTATATATATACTTTTTGAAATGTGCATCATGAAGATGATACTATATGATGATGGAATTAATAATGTTTGAAGTTGATTCAAGTGCACTTTGAAGACTTAAAGGATAATTAAGAGGAATTTGATTTTGTTAATAATTAAGTTAAATTAACGAAGATTGTCTTTAAGTTGATGAAGGTCTACACAAAAAGGTTTTAAAGTATAACAAATAAATAATAAGAAAAAGCAATATAGAGCAATATTTTCGAATATAAATATATAGGAAAATAAGATAAACAAATTTCCTTACTTAGAAAAAATTCCGACAAAGCTGAATTTTGGTAGAGAGCTTCATTTTGTTGACCTTAAGACTTCCTTAAAAGTATCCTGAATTTGGGGTGGAGCTAACAGTTTTAGAGGGTTTTAAATAGAAAATGTTTTTTTTTAAACTTAACCTCGAAAAAAGTTCCCCATCCAAAAATATAATTAATATCCTCCCATATTACATTTTTTTTTTTACTAAATGTACTGCACCTAAATGTTTTCGACCGTATTTCTCCAAATCTATAAATTGTACAAAAAAAGTGTTATAATCTTTTTTATGAAGAATTCGATGAGCTTTAATGTGTATCTACAATTTTTTTTCCAAGAACTTATAGTTTTCGAGTTATTTAGACAAAAAGTGCGTTTTACCCCCCCCCCCCCTAAAACTTTTAGCACCGACCCAAAAGGGTAATTTTAAGGAAATTTTAAGACTAAAAAGTGAATCTCCCAACAAAATTCAGCTTTGTCGGAATTTTTTCGAAGTGAATGTCTTATTTTCCTAGACTATATGGCATAAATCAGAAAAAATTATTTTATAATCCATTTTATAATATTTTTGGTAGTCTAAGAAGTCCTTATGGATATATGGAATTTAAGATAGTCCAAATGTGCTCCAAAGCAGTTTTTCGGGAATATCACTCTGAAAGAAAGAAGGCGCATGCAAATCCTACCGAAACTAAATATGAAGTTTAATTACTAGTTAACCGATGACCAAGCACATAAGCAATTTTTTCATCAACTTTTTAATTTATAATCGAATTGATTTTTCGCCCAATCAAAATCTTGCCTCACGTGTGCAGCATGTTCATAAGATGTTCTCAGGAAACAATTTAAAGAAAATGGTGAGTTCCCGTAAAAGAGACTCCATCCGGTTTGTGAAGGGATCGCACCAGCGATCACTTAATTAATTGCCTCAAAACAATTAATAGAACATTCAACCTGCTTCGATGTTTAATATCCATATTCCCATCGTATTACATTTCATGATCAGCTATAGCAAAGCCAAAGCACAAACAATACAACATTCATATTTCCGTTGGCACACTAAGTGCATAGTGCATATAGCTATAAATAAATGCTCATATAGTTCAACTGGCACCTTCAGTGCACAAGCTATATAATATGATACCAAATATACAACAACACTTTCAGTGATTGAAGAAAAACAAACATAATTAAGGGTCGCTGACTTATGGTAGTAAAATATGCATCATAAGCAAGCTAGCCCAAAACACTTGAAGTGCATGGCTATTATGCTGATGCTGCATTTTATGGGAATTCTTATTGAATATCGAAGTATTGTTGAATACCAATACAGGCATTATTTTATTGACGAATTTTGTATAAAAAGAGAAGAATAAAATTAAAACACTCACTTCTTATTCTACATTCAAAGATTGTGTTTCACTTAATTAAGCAACTCGCTGGAGTCAAACCAATTTTTGATATAATTATAGTAATATAGACGCCCTAAAGAGCTACTCGCTTTTGGGTCAAGGTTTACTAGGCTATTCGCCGTACCACGTCTAAATTGCTAAGAAGTAAAAGTCAAAATATATATATTCCAAGCGTTATCCAGCTACAGACTTTGCAGGTTGATCGTAAATTTAAATGTTTATAATTATTATTGAATTCAAAAAAATTAACGTCCTTCTGTCTTGACAGATCCCAATAAAATTGACACACGTTGTAGCTGAGATATAATGATTGAGGAAACAAATATTTTCAAATAAGGGCCATTCAAAAAAAATGCCAACCTCGTTGTTCCTTGACCAATTATACCTATTAGTCCAGGAAAATTAGTCAAAATAAGGTACACATTCCGGAAATAATCCCAGAAAGCTGAATTTTGTTATACACATTCTGTGAATCTCTCTTAATAAGCCCAGAAAGTTCCGCCTTAATATGTTGGGTGCTAGCTTTTTTATAACGGTTAAAAGTAAAAAAAAAGTTGTCGAAGAAATCTTAAGCTCAATTTAAAGATAATGGGGCGTATTCATAGTCATTTTAGACCTGGGTCTAAGTTAAACATAGCTTTAGTTGAATTTTCGGACGTTGATTCTATTTTGTTATGTTTATCATTTCAAAATATTTGAAGCTATTTGCGTAGTATACCAAGTTAACTATCTTATAAAAATATAAAACCAACAATATGTAATTAAAATCGGTCTGTATTCATTGAGCTAAAATTGTCTTGAACTGTAGTTAAGTTAAACCCGGGTCTATCTGCGACTATGAATATGCCCCAATAAATTTATTCTCCTCAACAAAAACATGACACTTTTTTCCATACGAGTCATAAGTCGCAAGATATTGTGACTTCGATAGTGTCAACTGCCAAAAAAAACTACGTAATGGTTTCTATGGGTTCAATTCTCAGCTTCGTCCTTTTTAATTAACAAAAGTAAAAAATCAAATTAACGTGGTTTGTGCACAGCCTTTTAGTATGAAATTTTGTGATTTTTCTCTGTAAGTGGCCTAATATTTTATCATTGTTTAAACACCTTAATCTTGAAGATCTGATCACTTAAAGCAAAGTATAATACATTTTTGAAAGCAGCAATTTTTTTTAGAATCGGTTAACGGTGCTTTCTCACAGAAGCTTGTCCTTTGCTCCAATCAACGACTGAACAGTTTCGCAATTAAGGCCGAAGGATTCATTTTATTAACCAAACTGTTTCCCGCGTTTGAACGTTGTATAAGCGCGCTTATCCTTATGGTAACTTTAACAGTAAGAATGTTCAGAATTATTTTTTAGCTTACAAAATTTCGTAGAAAAAGATTACCGTCTCATAAAATTACAGCTCTGAAGAAATTTAATTTATTTTCATTAACTATAACTAGTATCGGCCAACAAAATGTAATTAACACACAATTAGAGAAATTAAAAATAACCAATAAGTTGGATTTTTTTTATTGTTAGGGCTTAACTACAATAGATCTACTTTTTGCAAAAAGTGCAAAAGTGAGAAAAACATGTTAAAAGACATGATAAACATGTATTCTACAAAAAAACTTCTTCCAAAAAAACATACGAAAATTGTTCTGACATATAAACCTAACCACCATATATAATTTTTGATAGTTTGTTGTCTTCAGCAAAGATATTCATTTCATACTTTTGTACTTTTTGCAAAAAAAGGTCAATGTCGTTAAGCCTTAACTGAAAAAAGAATTCATAAATTTTGTATTTGAACAATACCTGATTTTTGTATCTTTTTTCTAGCAGTGACTTAACCTCTGCATCTTTCAAAAAAATATGAAAATATTTTGCCGCTCAGTTAAAAAAAAATAGTTAATTTTCAACAACATACAATAAATCAACCAAAAATTACCCTTCCCTAGTTAAAACAAACTTTGCCCTAATAAAATTATGAATTACTTTGTGGATACAACAGTTACTTTTCTAAACCTAAAACTGCCAATTTGTTTGATTTTTGCGTTGTTTCACTATGCCAATATAACTCAAGATATAAGCTTTTTATGCGAACCTTAATGTTTTTTTTTTAGACTTTGTTTTGCTGATTTTTTGCGTTTTATAAATCTCCAAGAAAAAGCCGATAAGATCCTCCTAAAAAGCTAATATCTTGAGTTCTATTGGTGGGATTTCCAAAGATTTAGATGATTGGACTTAAGAAAAATGGCAGAGCATCATAACATATATTTTTAAAATTTATTAAAGGGGTAGAACCTCTGGGAAACAAATTGGAAAATCGCTATTTTTAAAACCCCACCCTCGCCAGAGGCTGAAAAAAATCTGCCAGACTTTGGTTTTTGATACCACGATATAAGCACCTACAAACCCTCATACTCATATTTTGGTTATCCATCCACTCCCAATGACCGCTTTTAGACTATAAAATTGACATACTATGGTATGCAAAAACAAATAGATATAACGAATCTTGAATTTTGGCACAATTAGGAGGAAGCGAATGTTATAGTTCCATACAATTGTTGCAAGATTACGTTATTTTATTTAAGGCCTTACCTCTAATGACAGCCAGACACCTTAAAACTATTAAACTAATCGTATCATTTACGTTGTAGTGTCAAAACTAAACAAATTTTTATATGCTCTTTGGGCAACTATTAAGCATCAATCACAATCAGAAATGCCCGTACAGTGTGGACTTGTCCCTAAACATAAAATGAAAAATAGCCCCAAAAATGTATGTATATAGGAAACAGCAAAAACAAATAAAATTTTAAAATTTGTGAATTGGGGCCTGCATACCCTTACGTGAGCGGGACAGAGGACCCAAAAAGGGAGTTAAAATCATTGAACCCTCGAAGTGGGCCAGCAAGGTACTTTTAAGGCTAGCCCAAACCTAGGCAAAACTTTTTTTTACGATTGTAATTTTTCTGTTGTTGTTGCTTCTTACACTTCATATGTACATGTTTTGGGATAATTTTTCATTTTTTGTTTGGAGTCATTTTTCATTATGAGCCCACATTTGGGGACATTTTTCGTTTGGGGGCATTTTTCAATGGGGCCAAATTTCATATAGCCTGCAGGCTTACATACACGTGCATCAGCACCAGGCACCTTAAAACAAAAAAAAAAAAAAAAATCCCGAGTCGTTCTTTTACAAACAATACATACTTACTTTTTTTAAATACTTACATACATACATACATACACACAAACAAATTATTTTTTGATATAAAAGCTTAGTCTGCTATAGTTCAACATTTATATATTTCCTATGGAAGTTGTTTTTGAGCAAAAATATATAAAAATGTAACTTTCTTTGTTGTCCGGCAAGTTATGAATTATAATTTTTCACAAAAAAATCCAAATAAATAATGGTTACCATCTCCCAAAATTTCAGAGTTCTAATCCGAACCCTTAAAATGATAAAAATCATTTATCCCAAAAAAAATTTAAATGTCTATTAAATGCTTTAACAGCTACAAACAAACATAATTTTTAGTTTCTGCACATCTGTGGGTCAAAACCTTTCCAACGTTATATAATTTATGTAGTTCCGTTGAGTATTTACAGAGAAAAGTGTACCGTTAGGTTTTGCTTAGGATTTGCTAAGCGTATTAATATATATATATGTAGATAAGAATTTTGAGTGACATTTCATTCGCCATAAAAGAATTTAAAGGTATTTATAAAAAAAAAACTACGAACCAGACGGAAAACCCACCAAAAGAAGACCTTTACAAAAAACGCATCTTTTAATCAACCTGGAAGGCGCTTCGGAAAAGAGTCCTTATCTTCATTTTCTTTTCAAAACAGTTGTTTTTTACGAAAAGTGTTAAATAATTTTCGCAGGAAATTTTCTAGGTTGCATATTAATTCTTGGCATTTATTCTGTTAAAGCGGCCGTTAGGGAGACAAACGGCAAAAAAAAAAAACAGTAAGATATGTTACAGTTCTGAGTACACAAGATTATACTGCCGGTGGACCTTCTTCGGACACATATAGGCGCAACATTTTAAACAGCCTAACATTAAGGTTTAAGTACGATACTACTCAACATTTTTCTAATTTTAAAACAGTTTACTTAAATTTTCTTAGTTTTAAATGCTTTTTAACTAGGATCATATTAAACTATAATTTCTTTCATATGCTTCAGCTAAACACGTCCAAAACATTGACTGCTCGTGAAAAATATTAACGAAAACATACTTCATTTTGACACTTATAAACGTCAAAGTGTCATATAGATTCAGTACGATACTTAAAAGACAAAATAGCTATTTGGTGATTTTAACTTTAGTAAAAATGCTTGGAATTGGTACTGTGCTAAACTCGTTTCTAACCTAGTATCATAAACTAAAAATGATTTAACATCGTCTATAGATCGGCTGAATTAACAAAAAACTGTTATAAAATGTTTTGTCTCCAGTTTTTTCCGTAAGAACGTGCTTCGAGCGCAAGTGGTTTGAATACAAACAAATTCTGAAATGTTAATTATAAAGTTATAACAGCTCAATATCCAGCTTCACAACAAAAACAATATTGTTTGCAATAAAAAAAATCACTAAGAAATATTAAATTAAATTTTGTAGTTTGGCATTTTTTCACTGTGATTCTTCAAAACCACGACGCCAATGAACAATAGCATCATATCCTTTACACCAACAAGTCCCACAATCATTTCACTTTTTGCACTGTAATAAAAGTCAATTTTATTTATCGTGCTCTGTCACTTAAGATGCTTGATGCTGAACAGCATATAATTAACATCTATTACAAAACCCATTGAGCTAACCAAACCAACAAGCTGTTAGGATGCAGTAAAATTGTTGCGTGCGTCATGTCTTGCAAATCAGCCAGCGGTGCGGCAGCCCACACGCGGTTTGGCTTCAACTTTGACGTCGTCGCCGTCGTCGCCACAAAATGATAAGAATCAAAAAATATTATACACAAATTATGAGAGTCTTTTGACATGCCACGCATGATGCTGATGCTCGTGGTGGAAATCTAGTATATGAATATGAACGACAACCAACGTGACGACGAGAACAATTGAAATTCATCTCGGTGACAGGCCCCTTAACTCGATCTAACATTTTGATAATAATTGACTTAAAAATATTAAAGTCACGATTTTCTTTTCTTACAGAGGTTCATCAATTCGTATAGGTACCTATATAATTTAATATGATACAGAGTATAATAGAAGAAAAGTGGTACTTACAATCTCGACTCATTCCAGCAGAAAGGCATTTCTTGAAACGACAATACTGGCATCTATTGCGATTCAACCGAATTACAAGACATTTACCATCTCGTAAACATCTGTATTCGATTTGTTTTTGAATGCTCCGACGAAAAAATCCCTGAAAATATATTTTAATTTAGCAAAAACAACACAGTTTTTTATGAACAAAAATACGAATAACTTACTTTGCAACCTTCACACGATGTTACACCGTAATGATATCCGGATGCCTTATCGCCACAAACTTTACACGGTACAAACGATTTCGAAACTGTATTGGTATTCGAATCTGCTACAGCAAACTGTTGTTCTGAAATCAAACACAAACAAAATAGTTTTGAAAATTTAATTGCCCAAATAACCCAAAAGTAGCATCAGTGAAACTATTGATGACTTTGAATTATACAGCATGTTTATTGTGTATGCAGGTAAAGAACAACAATTATGTAGTTGCAAACTGATTTCAAAATGGTTTCATTTGAATTATTGGAATGTTAGTACCTACTCAATTTAAAATTAACACTGAAACATTTTTTAGAAATACAGGATCAGCTTCAATATCACAGAAATGATACTTAAATGTTTAAGAGCTCAATTTTGCAGCATTTTTACTTGAGTCAGTGACACTTAAGTTTTCATGTTGGGCACTTAAGTGCCCCTTACTTAGGGCCAGTTTGTTCACAGTGGGTTAAATTTAGTACGTTGGTTTCATAGGTTTTTATTAACTAGCGCTAATCAACCAAAATTGGCTGATTAGTGAAATCCATGATAAGCAACTCATGCTTTGAATTTTTTAAACAAAATTTATTCACCAAACACATTTGAGGATTTCTCAGCTCCACTAATCATGGATTAAAGATAATCAGCTGTGAAGAAACTGGCCCTTAGACTGCTAAAATAAACCAAAAGTACCAATATGTTAAATTTAAGTGTTCGAAAAATGGGCTATTGAATAAAGCTTTTAAAAGTAAGGAACAATAATTGTGTTTAAGGGTTTTTATGTTTTTATTATTGAAAATAGTTGTTTTGAACGTAAGCTTTCTCAAAACACATAATTCACCCAAATTAACTGATGCATTTCTTAGAGAATCGTCACACTGGTAATTTTTTAATACTTTTGTTATATCTCGAAAACTAAGCCAAATTTGAAAATAAGATTGAATATCAAAATTGGTGATTTGAAAGAATTAAAAAAAAAATTGACCAGGAAAATTAAACAAAATTCGACCAAACTAAATTCTAACAATCATTGATTTTAATTTTGTTTACTAATTTGCTCTAAAATTTTGTTTGTATTTACAAGGATAGATGCAAGACATATTCAAACAAAAGACAGAAGAAGATCAAGTCTATATTATGACTTTTTATTACGATGATAGGGAGATGAACGAATTCTCTCCCAATTCTGTTGCAAATAAATTATTTTTAAACATTTATCTACTGCCGGGTCGTTTATCTACATTTTTGAGAAAGTTGACCTGCTAACTTTACTTAAAGAGGTAGCCCTGTATCTCGCAAACGAAGTAGTATTTTTTCTTCGTTACGAATTTGCAATAAATTATTTTTAAACATTTATCCAATCCCAGGTCGTTTATCTAAATTTTTGAGAAAGTTGACCTGCTAACTTGACGTCAAGTCAGCAGGTAACCCCGTATCTCAAAATCCAACAACACGATACATTTTTTTTTCCTTATAAATTAGTAATAAATTAGCAACTCAGGACTATATTTTTTTTATGAATTTTCGGAGTTGCCCTTCTGTTGTTTTATGTTTTATTTTTTCTTGCGTTAAATTCATATTTGTTCCAGAATTCTTAAAAATAAGAATTAAACTTAAGAATTTAAGAAATGTCCAGGAAATTGTTTTTTTTTTTTTTAAGTTGTCAAATGGGATGTTTCCTTTAAAAAAAAAAGTGTCAGCATTGTAAGATGTGAGAATCCTTAATTTGTTTTCTATTGTTTAGAATCCCACAAGTGGAACCTTAGGTGAGGCAGTTGAGTGGGAGAGTTGTGGTCCCCCTCGAGATCATGACAATCGCCGGTTAAATGAAGAAGAAGAAGTTTTCTATTGTTTAGAACTGAGGACCCGTAAACACCTTAGATGTGTTGCGTTTCCAAACCAGTTCTAAATTAAAGGCAGTGAGATTATAACGAAATATCAAACTCTTGCGTTAACACGCACTGCACACCATTTTATTCAAAATAGAAGTGATTCAACATTTATCTACAAACGCATCCCATTTAGTTTATCACTTTCTTGAAATTCCAATTTGCTTCACATTACATTTCTCTTTCCTTACACCTCAATTTTTGCAGACCACGTAACTCTTAATCTCTTAGGAGGTCCGCCACTAGCATCAAGTGCAGAGGACCAGTGGAAACACTGTCAACAAGCCATCAGAAGTGCCGCCTCTGATGTGCTGGGTTTCACTAGGCGAATACAACGAAACCCCTGGTTCGATGAAGAGTGCCGGCTAGCGCATGCAGCTAAGGACGAGGCCTACCAGGCAATGCTGCAGACTCGAACAAGAGCTGCTGAGAGAGTAGCCCGGGAGCTCTACGGGCTGAAACGAAAAGAGGAACGCCGACTTCTCAGGAGGAAAAAGAGAGTGTACGAGAAGCAGGCGGTAGAGTCTATTGAGGGTTGTAGCGGTAGGGGAGATGTTCGAAAATTTTATCAGAGGGTGAAGCGATCCATCCAAGGATACAAGGCTAGAACGGAAGCCTGCCGAGATGAGAGTGGGAATATGGTAGTAGACACACAGTCAGTGCTGAGGATCTGGAAAGAGACTTCTCTAGACTGCTTAATGGCGAAGACAGCCAAGATGGCGCTAATAGGCAGAACGCTCCATTCAACTTGGACGATGATGTCCAAGAGTTCCGTCCACCCGACCTAACCGTAGTGCGGCTGGCGATATCCAAACGTAAGTCGTACAAGGCTGCTGATCGGATGGCTTACAGCCGAACTATTTAAATCAGCGGGAGATGAATTGGCTAGGAGCATACACCAGCTCATCTGCAAAATTTGGTCGGATGAAAGTATGCCGGATGAATGGAACCTCGGTATAGTGTGCCCCATCCATAAAAA